>CM067380.1:44095220-45420929 GCA_034510155.1 Eucriotettix oculatus
TTTTTCACGCATATTTGTTAGACGACGTTCGCCATTATATTAGACGTCTTCAGGTATTAATTAATTAGAAGATGTTTAAAATGCATAAATCTCTGACATGCATGCCAGTAACACTACAGTTTTGAAGTAAACAAAGGAAGAACATGAAGCTAAAAACATTTAATTTAAGCTTAAAAAAGAACTAATTGTAAAAGGCCTTACATATATAATCTACATACACTATACGTGTAATACATAATTTAGTTAATACATAATAATAAATAGTGTTTAACGAGTGTGCCACTTTTAACATTATTTGAATTATTATAGAATCAAATGAACAAAATCTTTTACGAAATAAATTACAAATTCTTCATAGAAATTTGTCAGACGACTCAATTATTAATTACTTAGGTGACCTTAAAAATGTATTATGTATTATGTGCAAATACTGCTTTATCACTCATGAATAGAAACCAAAAAAATAAAATATTTTTCTAGAAGTACTTGTTGCCTTTATATAAAATTTTAACACTAACGCAATCAATACTATGTTTAGAAAGATAAACGTACTTATTCAAAACTAAATGTTTCAAGTGTTCTTTAATCCAAATAGTTAAGGTTTGATTCGTCCGTCCTATGTAGCATGCATTACAATCAAAGCATTTCTTTATTGTATATTATATTTGCGTTTTTCAAAATTATGGATTCTGTCTCCCTCATTATTTACAAATTTTAATTGATAATTGTTATATCCACAATTCTAATGACATACTTTTCAAATAGGTCCAATAAGTTTATATTATATTTTTTATAAATTTTGTAATTTATTTGTTGACAATTATCGGTTTGTAACGAAATATGTCACAAAACAATATGTTTACCTATTTACCAGTCCTAGATTAAATGACATAGAGAATATAGGCATTCAACTAAAATAATTCATAAACGCCTTCCAAGAAATTAAATAAATTACCTGCGCCATTATTAGGAAAATTTATATAAATTGAAATTATTTTAAGCGAGTTAAAACAGCCTCTTTGTCAGTGTGAATTTTTTGAATTATTGAACTATACTACGTTTGGTCTCTCATTTGAGACTTATTCATTTTTATTACAAAAATTTAGCTTTTCATGGAACCTCGCACCATGACTCTTTCGGCTAAAGTTTAATATTTAAATAAAATAAATACTAATCAAATGTAAAGGAGATAAATAATTAGTGTTAACGAGCAGAAAAATGGACATAACCAGTATTATATTATGTAAATTCATAATTGTAAATAATGTGTATATAATTGTATAATAATATGGTAAATAGTTGTCATTGTGGTCGCTGCGACCGTTATAAATAAATTAAAATAATAAAAATAAATTCTGACCAAGAGGCTGTTTTAACTCATTTAATGGAAATTATTTAAGAGTATATTTCCGGTTTATTTGTGACTAAAGAGTCTTCATAGACCTGATTGATTTCGCAACGTTTTTCATTATAATTAACAGCTATTTATGTTTAAAGAAATAAATATAAAAATACATCAAATTTAGGAGCGTTATTAGATTGTAACCCGGTTTAGAGCTTTGACGCTTTGACAAATGAAAAGCGCTCTGTTTCGGAACTGTTACGAGCAGTATTTAAGCATTCTACTCTGATAAGAGACGACAGCAAGGCGGGGGGTCTCATTTAAATAGGAATTTTCCCATATTACGCAGTGTTAGCGGCAATTGACCAATATAATCGATACTATGTTGTTGTTTTGTGGCTGCTATCTCAGTTATTCCAAATAAACAAGTCTCTGTCGTGGAACTTATAACGGCTGCAGAACCGTGTTACCATTTAGTGCGCCTTGAAACAGAGTTACACTCATTAAGATGTTGCATGTATTCACTTTTATCAATTAGGATGCTCTAAGTCCTTTATGAGGCATTAACTGTGTTGATAGTAGTAATTTAAATAACAGGATACGAAGTCTGGTGAAACGTTTTCGTTATGATTGACGACAAATAATAATGAAGGTGCTACAAGGGTCTATTTTGGGTCCAGTATTTTATAAAAAGATATATAAATGATATACCAAATCGGTTACTCTATTTTATGATGTTACAAAATTGGCAGACGACAAAAGAATCAATTGAGAAAACACATTTTAAGAACTTTCAAACACAAAAATCAAGAAGTTTGTAGTGTTAGGGTCTGAAAAGCCGCCAAGTCTTTAGATCTGTTGCGTCACGGAGAGGTTCTGAACTTATTCAACGACATCTGTATATATAAATAGTTTATCTGACAATTAAATATATAATAAATGAGTTAAAACAGTCACTTTGTCAGTTTCTATTTTAATCTAAATACTAAACCATACTACGTATCGTCTCTCATTTGAAACTCCTTCAGGTATAAAAATTAAGCTGTACATATATTTTTCCTCTTTTCCTACAACAATATTTCACTTAACTATTACGAACAATGTCGGTCTCATTTTCGTAAGAAAATTTCACTGTATACATAAACTTAACCTAAAATAAAACTAATCTACAATCCTATTTCTAATTCAATTGCCACAGTCAAAACGTTTCTGAATCTGTTGACCTCACCTACATGTCCCCTAATTTTTTCATAGACAAACAACACTTTTACCCATTCTTCTGTGCTTTGGATTATGCTGAGCGCAATTTTAGTATAATTCATCCTGACAGGAAACCTGTCTTCGAGGAACACACAAGCACAACGAGGAAAATCGTGATGCCATAAAATTTTGCATCACGATTTTTTGTTCTCAGAAGGTGAAAGATGAGTTACTACTAAAGGGAAAGTATCAATGTGTTACCAAAAAGTGTTTAAAAAGAACCTGGAACTAAAATGAAAAAGTTTTCCTTAGTAGGCCATGTGGAGACAGAGGTAATTATTTCCCTTCTTTGCATTTGAGATAAAAAGATTTTTTAGTCACGGGTGACGTTAGGGTAATGTAACCAGAAGTTTCCCCGCACACTTCCCTCTAATGCTAATTTTACAACACACTCGTGTCTTAAAACGTGGCCTATTAATCTATCAACGTCCTCCATATTGCTCGCTCTTCTCCTATTCTGTTTAGACCTTCCTCCTTAGTGATTCTATCCACCCATCTGATTTTCAGCATTATCCTATAGCACCAACTTTCAAAGGCTTCTATTCTTTTCCTTTCTGCAACTCCTACCGTCCACGTTTCGCACCCATAAAACGCCACACTCCATTACGAACATTTTAAGCAACGATTTCCTAATATTCCTAATATATTACCTGTAAGTAAATTCATCTTTTTCGTGACAGCCTTCCTTGCCTGTGCTATCCTTCATGTCTACTATACTTCTACCATCCCTAGTTATTATGATTACCACGTAGGAGAATTCTTTTTATTTCTTCTCCTTGCAGTACGATTCCTTTTCCATATTCTGTTTTAAGTTTCTTCATCGCCTGTTCTATAAATAATTTAAAGAACATGGGCGACTGATTGCATCTTTGTCTTACTCCTTCCTTGATTTATTCTTTCTTTTCTGGATCTTCAATTCTAATTACTGCTGACTGCCTTCTGTAGAGGTTATGTAAAAGCCTCTCGATATTTTATTCCTGTGCTCTTCAAAATCCTTAATAGTGTGTTCCAGTTCACATTATAAAATGCTTTTTCTAAGTCTACAAATGCCATGAACGTTGGCCGGTTTTTTCTTATTCTATCATGTAAAACTGACGCAAAGTCAATATTGCTTCTCTTGTTCCTACATTCTTCCTAAAACCAAACTTATCTTCTCCTAACTCGCATTCTATGTATCATAAACTAGTTTCTCTGCTGACTCGTCCACTTCTCCTGGTTTCCTGTCAACGCCCTGTTTGTTTTTGGGGAAGGAGAGTGAAACTTCCATCAGCACGTCTGGACTGACTTCCAAGTTTATACTTCCTCAACTCTTCACGCCAGTCTCCCATCACTTCCTCACTTTTAACGCTTCTTACCAGTCGATTCAAAGTGAATTTCTATATCCTCGTCAAAACAAACTCCTGATCATTTTTGCTTGACCGAAAATAATCTATATTCCGACTACGACCTGCGTAAATATTATCCGATGTTCGGGTCTGTTTAACTCTACTTTTTCTCAAAATCATCGGTTTTGCAAACAAAGGATACAATTTTGCTTTCTTAAATCTGTATGACTTAAAAGAAACAAAATTTCATCGGTACTAAAAGCTCTGAGTATCTTGAAGTAAAACATGAATGGTAGCAGCTCTCGTCATTTTCAGTATTTTGCTCTCTTGGAATCAAAATTCACATGATACTATTACTAGAAAATATTATTTTATCAGAAACATTGCCTCAGATATGAGTAATAAAACTGTGTTGATCTGACTGGGATTGGGATGACAAAGGTGGTGTTGAAGAAAGACCAGAATGATGTTCATAAAGAGTGGCAGATATTTAAAAAACAGAAACTGTTTGTTTTTGGGGAAGGAGAGTGAAACTTCCATAGCTCATGTTCGAAAATGTGGAAATTTAGTTCAGTTCTTCCGTCTGGAATTGTCCGTGCTACTAAAACTGTCGACCAAAATATTAGACCCAAAGAATAATGATCAGTAACCCTACGAATAATCCACTTACCAGAGTCGGAGGCTATTAACTAAAACCGGAATATGAATCCTTAAACATTCAACGCTTGATTTTGCTGTTGCCAATTCGTCGTTCATCCGTTCCACCTCTGACGTTACGAAATTGCGCTCCTAGTTTCGTTCCTCGTTGAACTGCGTTGACGGGCTAACATTATGAGTTGGATGTAGGGAAACGGAGTCAGGTCCCGAAACAAAGGCCTGAGTTTGCGTCATCACATAATCACTTGACTCTTCTGGGAAAACGTTCACAGTGCGTCAGCTCTCCTCTCCTCCCAGATCACCGACGGAATTAATTAACAGAAACTAACAACCGTGACGTTTCAATGACTAGCTGCGCCAAATTCTTCAAGTGAAACTTTCCGTCACATGTAGCGTTCCTCAAGGTTTTCCGACCAAAGAGATTCTGTATAAAGAGGGAAAACAGACGCTCTGGATTTTAAAATGCAACTGAAACAAGATTTTAAAAGATGTAATGAAGAATTCTCAAAATGAAATAATAAAAAATCTTTGTTCAAACATTCACAAGAAACTTATTTTCAAATAAACAGATTTTAATCATATTTAGGACAAAAAATATTTAGTATACAGGTCGTAACAATCTATAACTTCATAAGAACGTCAAAGAGGACGATTAACTTATTTTACTATATCCTTAAAAGTTATTTAAGACAGTTAAAGGCCCAAAGGAAATTATAACTTCTAACTCATTATTAAAAACCGAAAGTAATTTCAAACACGAAAAAAGAAGTTACTAAGCATTAAACATGTTATAAATGTCTGGGAATTACCATATTTTCAACTATTTTAAATAACTATAGGGTTTTCAACAAGGGCGGATGGGAATTGAAATGGAATACAACAATCTGTGTGAGAGGCATTAATGAAATCCGTTTTTTATTTGAAAGGCCCATGTATGCCCTTTCAAATAAAAAATGAATATCCTTAATACCTAATACACAGCTTGTTTTATTCCATTTCAACGTAGAACCGCCCGTATTAAAAACATATATAAACTTTTGAAGCCATATTGAAATTCTGGATTCCTAATAACCATAATAGACCAATAATATTGCAATAAACCTGTATTAATTAAATTATTCACGATATATATAATTTATTTTATACACGATAAATTAATATTTACGTTTTACAAATATCATACCGTTTTTAAAAATTTAAACAAATAAAAATTAGTAATTTAAAGTGTAAAATTAAATTTAAAATAAATTTAAAAAAAATGTTTTTAAATAATAATGATAATATCTGTCAACTAGGTTACGCAGGGTTATAGAACGATTGACAATTTTACAAATATAAATATTGAAATTAAGATTGTAGGAAGGTCCTTTGTCAAAACAAAGTTTTAAGAACAAAAATATATTTAGACTGATATAAAGGTGTTTACCTTAATAATTTTATAAATTTTGTAATGAAAAAGAGTCGTGACAAAAATATTATTATATGATACCACAGAATTGGTAAATACTAATAAAAATGAAATAGATACAAAATAAAATTATAAATGAAAGAAAAATGCACAGAAAACATTAACCAAATTTATTGATGCAAAGAAGGATTAACAAAATTCAGACTAATATACAAATAGTAGAGTGTGCAGGTATACTAGGTGATTAAAATAAAGTTTCAGGTATTTTGAGAGGTGGCACTAACAACCAAAACAAGAACAAAGTCCAATAAGCATGGGAAGCGCATACTGTCTGAGATCTGTACAGTTGTCCACAGTGGACAGATTCTGTAACACCCCACAAGGCGAGGGCTTAGTCACCTCAGATGCAGGAGCATGTGCTACATTTACTGAACGAAAGACCTGGGACCAGTGGACGGCGATTGGTAGCAGCAGAAGGCGTGAGTAATCTTCTTGACTGAGTGTCACTACATCAACAAATGCTGTATGCATACCATGATCAGTGCGTCCAGGCACAAAGGCATTCATAGCAGATTGCAGGTCTTTTAACGGCTCTTGCAGATCCACTGTATTACGGCGAAGATTATATCTTCCAGCGAGGCAGGGTTCATAACAGATGGAGTTGTGAACTTTCATAACTATCACGTGTGAGCTGATGAAAATTACTATACAGTTGCAGAAAGAGGACATCAACAGAATTTCAGGTTTGTTGGTGATAAATTACTAGGGCCATTCAACCTACTACAAAGATTAATTGGGGCTCATTATCATCAATTTCTTGTAAGCATATTGCCTATTTCATTGGAGGATGTTCCATGACAGAAAAGACTACAGATGTGGATTCTGCACGATGGCGCACCATGGCACGACATTTGAAGCTGACATTTCAGGACCACTGGAGTGATTCCCCAGATATTCAGTCACCTGCATTTTTGGTTATGGGGACATTTTAAGAGGTTAGTCCACTCCACACAATAAACGATGCCCCGACACTGCAGGAAGACACAAATTTTAAAAAATCTTTTACGATCAATTCCCATACAAAAGACTTAAGTGAAATGACGCGTAAACAAAGACTAAAATTCAAAGAAAAGTAGAAGAAACCAAATATAGTTGTATTATAACTATACAAATCGTTTAATTATTTTATAATTTATTTCAAATATTACCCTTCATTTCTATCATTGATAACGATAACTCAATTGATATTCAAAAATATAAACCAGCTATTCATAACTTTAATTTATTGTCTTCTACGTTTGAAAGAGACGTATCTTGAAATTAAAGCAATGGTGGGTTAGACAAACAGGTGTCAACTTTATATTTTGGGTTTAAACTTAATTTGTGATTATAAATGTTTATTAAATGTAAAACGAATCCCGAAATAATTATTCCCAAAACAAGTACAAGTTTTTTTGCAAATAGATACAACGATAAGATATTAATTAAAAAGGGAAAAATTAGTATTTTTATTCAAATTGTTTTCTTAATCAATTTGTTTTTCATTTTACTTCTTCACTAATTACCGTTCGCATTTATTCCTCTGACGGAATCTAATCCAAGGCGTTAAATAGTCCAAATTGAATACTTTTATTATAGCTGAAATAACAGACACTAGTTACGATTTAATTTTTTCATATAGCTCATCTTGCAATTACGGTAATTATTATTCTGAAACGTTAATAAGGCTATAATCGTCCAAGCATCAGACGTTTACACAAAGTAATTTCTGGAGAAAAAAAATCTCCTCTCACAAGTGGACTAAACCAAAGTTTTGGTGTTTTGGCTATTAGTTTAACGTCAGTGCTCCATTTTAAGAGTCTGTTAGAGTATAACGGACGTTTAGAAAATAGGAACGCTTCTTTGTTAGAGTTTTTGAGTCCCTAGTATCTGAAACCCATGGAGCGAGGTCAGGCCTGCCTAATTCCTCTTCTGGAGCTATCTAATCACCCAGACTTACGAGGAGACGTCCATTTCTCTCAGAACGCTCATTATATTCTATTTATATCAATTCCTTTAATTGAAGATATGCATAATCAGCTACCACAGATCATGACTAGAAGAACTGTGCAGGACGCACCGTGAAGTAACGCACAGCACGTAGGCTATTTTTTTTAAAAAAGAAATGGACTAAATTCTTTTTAAAAAAGCAAACGAAGAAAAATTACCTCTTTTTTGCGCTTAGAAAATTAGAAAAAAGATTTTCTTCCTTTTTTCTTTCGATATGGGATGATAATTTCATTATAACATATGTGAAACCTCAAAGTACTTTAATCTACTGTAATCTTAAATAATAACTGCATCTTCAAAAATAATGTAAAAACAGGTACATTCTATTATTCTCGGGTACGAAAATACTCCCGATACTCGGAGTAAAATACCCTAGTGGTACCTTATGAGAGTCAAAAATATTCATGTTAAAAATTTGTATTAGCCTAAATCGGAAACGGCGAATAGTTTCTTTTAAATAAATTGCAGTCTTTTACAAAAGCGTTTTATAATCAATCACCCATGGAGCTGTCAGTGCTAAATTTCCCCGAAATACGACAGATTTATATTCCCTAAAACCAAATAAATAACTTTCTCCTATCAACATAAAAATAAAACATCTCAATTAGATATTCACCTGACGTTTCCTTTAATTAAAATAAATAAAATAGCCAATAAGCCAGAAAAATTAAGAATCATAAAAACACAATACGCAACAAACTTTGAACTTGCGAAATGAAGATATGTAGTCAAATTTATTTTTATATCACTTTTTTCTCCTTATTTGTACGAGTTCTGTGTCAATGAAATTTCTTAATCGTCAAATTTATTTTAACATTACATTCCGATATTTACTTTCATTACGTTTTGCCCATTAAATTTCTATAATGAATAAAAATTCAATATAAAATTCTATATTTGTGATTTGGTTTCGTAATGAAAGTGTAATTTTAACTTTATTTATTTTATTGTAACAGGTTTAAATTTTGCAGTTTTTAAGATACTAACGATCTGTAACTAAGACCAAAAAATTATAATTTTATTTTTGTTCAAGTACGGAATGTTGCTATTGTTATGATTTCAGTATTTTTAGTGTATACGACCAAATTAAATATTTTTAATGTTGTGATTTAGATATATTTATTGGTTCCATTAATCCTCTATTGAGGAAATAGGACAAGTCAATAAATATATGTAGTTAACAAGCACATTAATAAAATACATAATATTGAAAACAATTAATGAATGTAGCAAATGAACAATTTATTAATAAACAATATATTAATTACAACATTTTTGTTTTAGAACCAAAATTTGATATAAACGAGATATTTAATGTAGAAATGTTTGGTTTCCATCTTATTAATGGATTATTTTATATTTAAAACGATTTATTTTATTCTAACAAATTTAAATTCTGTTCCCTTTGAAATTATATCGGTTTGTAAGTATGAGGACAAAATATTTATATTCGCTTGTTAAAGTACTGTATATTGTTATTATTATATAATTGTAAGTTTGTTACAATAAATTATATATAATGAGGTCAATTTTAAACTAGTCTAAAATTAATTTAAATTTGTTATTTTTATATTTTTGGAAGAAAATTTGACAGGAAGATAATAATTTTATGAAAGGGTTTATTTATAATTTGCTAATGGAATGAATTTGTTTATTTAATTTGTGTATTCTTTCCGATGCTTTCGGACTATAACTAAGTCAAAAAATTATTTGGACATATTTTGAACCAAATACTTCTTACTGCTCTTATTAAAATATAAAAGCAAGTTTTATTTATTTATAAGTAATTTATTGTGACGATTTAAAATTTTTCTTAAATTAACTTGAATTTATTTTTTACTACTAACGTCAAGAAAGTGTAAAGTTTTATTAATATTTAACTTGGTAAAGTGGTAAAGGGGGGACGTAATGTGTTTTCAGTTTGTAATATATATTTTAATTAATTTTACTGATATTTTTTCCCATCATATGTATTTAAAATCTCTATAGCTTTCATAAGAATAATCTATTTATTTTATTTTTTCTACAGGGATTTCAATTCCGTTATCAGCCCTAAATTCGTAAAATAAGTCGGTAGTTCATTCTACATTTATAAACGTATTTGTGATTAATTAATATTTTTATTTACATTCCTGTTTAAAAGTATGTGTGGTTAAAAATATTAAACTGAGGACATATGAAGAAATTGGTTGTATATTTTAAATTGGACGATTTGAGACATCTTAAACTTATATTTACCTTAAAGTCTCGCCAGATGTCGATTCTAAAGTAACTCAGGAGCATGAGAGAGGCGTTGACCTAGATACGTGTGTATCGGACCTACAGCTTTATAAATAACAAACATTCACAATTTTATTTCGATTCATAAACATGGCCTGTTTCGAATTAATGCAACAAAGCACTCTGTATTTCTTCAATTTTGATAATCCAGGTGAAAGTCAAACAGTGTTATGGCTGCAGACTACTAAGTTCGTTCCACATAAACGTTACCAGAGTGTTCAACTATCGCTTCTAGATATCCTTAAAAGGAAAAGAAATAGAAGGATAATGTTGTTCTCTCCTTTTTGTGCACCAAGACTATCAATGATTCCAAGAAAATAACTAAAACTAAAATATAAACTTAACCAATTATTAAAAATGTTTTTTTAAGATAGAAATTATACAACATGGACCAGTCCCTTCGGTCTTCCTTCCCCTCATATACGTCAAATTTCAACATGAAGAACTACACGTTGTTAGCAACGAAACACGCGAATCAACCAATAAAACTTTCGTGCGTCCTACATCAGACTATAGTTTTATATGGATCGTAAAAAAACAGCAATTAGAATCTCTGTTAAGGGATCTGAAGGAAAACAGGAAGCCCGTGAAACTGGTTCATAAACATTAATAACTAAGAGAAAATAAATGTATGTAGAACAGAACAGTTCCAAACGAGTAAATCAAATTTTTCTATCGTTTATATATTGTAAATATTAAGAGCACGAAAAAAAGGTGAGAAGGGTTGCGAAGTATTTTTTTGTGCATGCTTGTTCAGCGCTACACCCTTCCTCGGACAATGAAAAAGTCCTTTCTTCACACTGCTTTTACTGACGATGGGTGTCAGTCTCCTAAATAATTGGCATCCGTTACTAATCCAAGAAAAGTTTGCTAAGCGTAACCAGGTAATTGTCTAACTAACGAAAAACATATGTAAGGACACTTGTTTACATCCGACGACAGAAAAATTTCCTATTTGATGCAATATTGTGAACACCAACAATTGGATCTGATTTGAAATTTCAGCTGATTGACTATTGGAAAAGGGAGAAGGAAAATTCGGGGCCATACGATTAGAAATGGAGAGAAGTTTGGTGTAGAGAGAGCAGATTAAATTGGGGGCCGTTGGCGAGACTGGGTGGAGCTCTTGACACTTCTGGAGACATAGATATTTTGGTATAACTATTCACTATTTGGGCCCAAGGCCTCATCCATGCTGCCAAGTCATCGTGATATAGTCAATGACGATCGTCTTAGCTAGCACCTCTGCGATTGTCAACCTGCAGTAGACCGTACCGCCTACAACAGAGATAACAGCTGCAGTCTTCTGTCGGTATCGTTGACATAAAATTCCTTAAGTTCAATTCCCAGACCTATTTGCGATAGAAATTTTGCTTCTTCAAGAAGGTTACCTGATGTTAATGAACTTCAGTATAAAATTATTAATGCTCTACCGTTTTCGTTGTCAAGATATTTATTCTAGTGTCTTTTGTTTGCGTATCGATCCTAATTTTTAATTTAAACGGTAATTATCATAATTGCCACCCAACTATGGAGTTGAATATATTATTAATAATAATCAAACCTCATCTCATATTCTTATTACAATTGGCGTCCACAAACGTGGGATTTAATTAATAAAAAAGTTATTTAAATTATAAATTAAATAACTTCATATTATTTTGCAATTGGAACCCAACTGCGAAGCTATATTAAATTATAATAAAGTAATCAGTAAATCGCTTATATTTATTTATTTCTAAAAGTAAATTATTTTTACTTATGTATTAATCAATTTTAATTCTTATTCTCATTTCGAAAGTATTTGTTGCAGTTTTTTTATTTTCATCCTAATTACGTTCTGTTTTCTTTTGTATGTGTTTATATTTGGGTTTATGTATGTCCTCTTAGTTCGTCATAAGTGTACTTTCATATTACGTATTTCATTGTTGTGTTCATTATTGATGGTTGCGTCTTCTAATTTTTGTCCCCGGGGTCCTAATGGAAATGCATAAAGCTTAAACTTTTCAGACAGTAAAGTTTCTTCTAATTGTATCTAAGTTCTAACTTATCATGCGTTAGAGTTGTTTTTAATTTTTTACTCTTTTTCAGTTGCCCCGTTCTCTCAGGAGAGGAATGATGGAACTCGTGTTCAACCCGACGGGCTTTTGAAAATATCCTGCTACTCGTAGATTTGTTAATGATGACGGTAAAATAGACTACCCCTTTCTTACATTTCAAAGATTACCAGAGACATACAGGGAATAATTAAATTTTGTGAAAACATTTGGGTGCATTGAGTAATTGATGAGCCAAACGGATTGGTGAGTCTCTGAAGCTTTTACTAATCTCCAACACGTCTTAGAAACGTAAACGACGATTGCAGAACATAAATCAGACCGTATTTGTGTTCATTCATACGAGTAAGAAATTCAACTAGTAAGTGGGCGAAAAAATTTAAAGACGACCGTTTAAGTTAATTACACGGGCGTGTAGAGCTCGTCATCTTGACGTCATGGTCCTATGACGCCGCTCACATCCGGATGGAAAACACCTCACCACTCAGCAACAAACGTGTTTAGAAAGTCATTCAGCCCTCCACTTCCGTTAGGAAATCAACCTAAAGGTTAACGACTTCTGAGATGACGCATTTCTTGCAGTGTAAATCGTAACAATCAGCCGTTGGCAATACTGCTGAGAGTGGCAAGTTCACCGTCAATGAATCGCCGAAAGTCATATCTGAAACTTTTATTTTAAATAGCCGGGCAGTTGGAAAGTTCACAGAAAATGGTAAATGATCAATAATGCTGACAAAATTATCAAGCAGAATATAGAAACCCAGTTCTGGAATAACTGCAATTGGAAAATGAGCTTTTGGGATCTTTGAAGGTAATGGAACTGTAAGCCCGAGAAACATATTTTGACGATATGTTGGACTGGTAAAATATACACACAATGAGTGCCTGGTGAAAGTGAACAAAAATCAGAAGATCAATCACGATGATCAAACGTAAAATGAAGAAAAAAAAATTAACAGTCTGAAACAATATTTCTAATATTAGTTGTTGAATAACAAACGTAACCATCAATAAAATCATTTATATCAGTGATAAGAGAAGAACATGCATTTAAAAAGTTCCACAGAAGTCATCAGCATTACATTTCCTTAAATTAAATTCTAATCCTTCGAAATGAAGCTTTGCTTTATTCCAATACTATCTGGGTGTCCGGCGTTCCCCGGCTTTTTATTTCTAATAGCCCTGAAATATTCAGCAGCAATCTTGGATGATTTCGTATTATTGCTGTCAAACCTTTACCTCATTCGCCATCCGCCATGTTATTGATTTGCACAACTCTCCATTCAACCCGTCATTATTGGAATAATTTAGTACGTGGAATTTGGTTTACGCTGTTCCACAGCTCTCCTGGCGGCTGAATCGCAAGTTAACCGGCCTGTTGAACGTTAGAATCAGACTCAGCGACTCACACTACATCGGTTTAGACACCAATCTCTATAGTTTTCTTGTTTTTTCATGAACTCCTTTCCACCTCCTCCCCTATAAATTATTCCCTACCATGCTGGAAGGGGTTGAGATTATACAGAAATAGTGTCGGGGGGTCACTGTTAAAGCAACTGATCCAGAAAAGTATTTATAGGCCGATTTTGCATATTTAACAATTTCTGTCAACTCTATCATTGCCCCTAGGGGTGATGGCCGTGTATTACCCTGACAGTGCTGATATCTGGGTTGCAAAGAACTTCTACTTCCTTAGCTCTTCAGGGTTGAGTTGCAAAGAAAAAGAGTACAAAATTTGGTCTAAATTGGTCCAAGTGGTTAGAATTCTATCCATACATAGGAAATTTGAGATTTTTTAAACATAACATTGAAATTCATTTCTAAGAATGAGACAACTGATCCAACTATCTGGTCTGTTTAGCTTGAAATAACTTAATAATAATTTAATGAACGTTTTACTTAAGTAACAATTTATTGTAAGTACTTGAAAAAGATACAAAAATGTTTATAACTCGAGTGCCCGACACACGTTGAGTCGCTTACAATTTAATTTTTTTGGATTACGTTTACATAAACTAATAAATTACGGTGTCTTGAAATGAACCCTGTCAAAGGAAAATGCAGTCTTTCTGTTTCTTTTATTATTAATATTTTATGTGACATCGACAGGGAAGTTCTGTTTCTTTTATTCGCGCTGAATGTAATTGTTTCCCCCGATTCCGCCTTGCACTGACGTACGTGACTGTGCCCGGCGAATGTAGAGTGCGCGTTCGAGATCAGCTGCTCGTCTGCCCCAGTATTTATGATAATTGTGTGTAATTTTTTATAGCAGCTGGAAATACTCTTGACAGTCTGCCCGGCGAAGCGCCGGAATTTCGAGGGGGAGTCAAATATTCAGACCTTGCTGAATATATTAGCTCAAGGTCACATTCCTCTCCCAAATTAATATACATACAGTCTCGCGGCTCTTACAGGAGTTATCTTCACTTCGGTCGAGCAATAAAATTTGGGACAATTAGGGTCCTTCAATTCTAAAGCTCCCTGTCCCTAGAGGAGAAATTTCTTCATCTGATGAATCTATCAACATGGGTACTAACAGATTCTTCCCTCCTTTTGTCAAAAAAAAGTGAGAAATCATATATTAGTACCAAGGTAATTTCAATTTAAGTAACTTCAGGTACAACATAATTAACTCCAAAATAAACAGATTTAAAACTAAGACGATATAAAGGGATTGTTATGCAGAAATTCGCTTAACGAAGAATAGAGAACATCACAAGGACACAATGTCACCTTTCTTGCAAAACATCGCAGTGCACTCTAGACATCTTCTAAGATCATTTCATGATCTCAATGGGAATGGAACAGCATCTTTTGAAATAACACCGTTTCGGTAGCTATTTCGTTCCTTCTTCAGGCTGTAGCATGACTGTAGTAAAATTAGTGAAATTTGAAATTATAAACCTTTATTCAGTCTGTCCATGAAGCAAAATAATTTAAGTTTTCCCTTTTATTTCCACATAATTATTTAGTCTACCGAAACGTCTTTATTTTGAACTGAAGTTATTTAATTAACTTCAGATAGTGGTCATTATACATAAAAACAGACATATAAACAAAAATATTGGGACGAATTAAATTAAATCACGTATCCCCATAATTTTTTAAGTCGTATAGTTGTATAACTAAAATATTCACCCACTTATACACATGATTTTACATTAAATGACAAAAGCTTTACAGTTGCCTGTGGTTCATTGTTGAAAGAATCGTCGTTTAAATCTATTATTCACTGACAACATACCGTTATCTTTTTAAAAGTATTAAACTGTATAAGTCATTATAATGCTGGACAGAAACTCTCGTCTCCCTCAAGGATTTGTGTTGTTATCCTCTCATTAATTTTGCAAATAAATACTGATAATTATGAAGGCTATTATTAGCAAATATATTAGGAAGAGTTGTGCAACACGAGTGGAACCCATTTTTTGGTCGATTCTTTTTACTTAAAATTGTTATGATACATTTTGAACTAAGGATTGAAATACAGCCAAATTTGTCAGAAAAACGTGTAATTACTATTTAGATAATATAATAACAATTAAGACGTTTATCAGGAATATTTTCAAAAATCAAATAGAAAGCATTACACATTATTTCGACCAAAAAATGTCACTGGACGAAGTCGACGACTCACAATTATCCACATTCTATTTAAAAATTTACCTGACGAAGTCCGCAAAGATTGATGAAACGTCGTGATTGTAATTATATTGACTAAATAGTAATTAAATGTTTAGATGAAAAATTTGGCTGGGTTTGAATTATTTTACTTGTAATAATATAATGCCCGATAATTAAGTTTTGAATTTTGTTGCTTGGTCCAAGAATTTGCTACTCATTTTATCTAAACTTATTGTGAGTTTGGATTAAAGCACATTTTGAATTGTTTTTTTAACATCTTACATATAATGGATAGTTCAGCAGAAAGCTTAATAAAAGACAAAAATGTATTACGATTGCATAAAATTTTCTCTTATATATAATTTAAATCTTTTGTTTTAAACATCCTGAAGACGCCTTCGGTTTGACGCCATTTGCTATAATAAATATTTTTTTCCCCGTTTTCTCAAATTCTCCCTCTTCTGAACATAGCATATTTATTTAATAAAAGATTCTCGATTCATCAACTGGGTCAAGTCAGAGTTTGAACACAACGTTTCGGCGAAATTCATATCCGCCGTCATCAGGTGTTCAGACCCTGATTTGACTCAGTTGATTACCGAAAATCTTTTATTTAATCATTTCACCTGAAACGTATTAGTTACTTGAACATCTTCCGTAATGATTCATAGTTTAAAGCACATTCAACATGAATTTCACTCATGTCATGAAGTAAGTATTTTAAAATAGTAAAAATAATGTGGATAGTTCACAAAGGTTGAAAAGTAAATTCTGAATATTTATTAGTAAAATTTAGTCAATAATCCGAAATTGCAAAATTTTAGTTTCTCCATTGTTAAGAGAAAATTGACTTCCTTAAAAAAATTAGTTCTCTTAGTTAGAAAAAAAACTGTTAACCTTTAAATGTGTGAAACTGGATAAAATCCATACAGAGCTGGAACTGATGATCCTAGAAACGTGAAATTTTGAATAAGTTTACGATTACAATTACTATTACGATGTTTGTAACCCATATGGAAACATTTAACACTAACAGTATAATATATCATACCAAAAATTAAAATATGATATAAATATAATAGTCATAAATGTTGGCTTACAAGTAGTGAATAATAAATTTATTTCCTTCATTTTTATTTACAACAGAAAATTTTTAATCTATCGCCAGATTTGGAGTTCAACGTATATTTTTATAAAATAAAGTCCTTGACATTATGTAAATAATTAACTTGATTAAAAAAATCTCAACTAAGTTGCACAGAGCGGTCCGCGACATAATTTTTAAGACAGAAATGGCCTTTGAATGTGTAACGAGAAATATGCCTTCACAATATTTAAGTCTTCAGCTGCTGCAACTTGGAATTATATGCATTAAGTGTAAAGACCGCGAAAATCATCAGTTTGTATTGTGATTGAAACATGAGCTCAAAAGAAAATTTTTACTGTTTATTATTTAATATTATTGAAATTATAAAGAGGTCCTAAAATACTCATATATTAGCGTGTAGTTGATGTATAAAATTTCTATTTAATAAGTTTCTACGGCTGCCTTAATTTAAATGAACATATGTTGCGGTATTATATCAGGAATATTTCACAAGTTGTTTTTGGTCATTTTGTAATCTCCCTAAACAGTTGTTTACACGTTCGACCTCTTATAAACAGGAAAAGGCTTGTGCAAGTTCTAAATTCTACAGCGAAAAGTATATTAATAGGACCCGAAGTCTATCGTAAGCCAAAGGCGGACCTAACTTAAAAGCGATATTAATAGAGCATGTACCTGTCTTTAGGGAGAACGGCTGAGAAAACGGCATCTCTCGAAAACACAGACTTTTATCGTTGCCCCCTGACCCACAATTCAACAAATCACGATAAAATTAATATGCCAATTTAGTCGTGATATATCATCCGCAGGCCACAGCCGTTAAGAAACTTTGGAACATTTGCGTCGGCAGTGACATATTTTTGCTGCTCTGCTTATTTACTTGCAGACATATTATCAGTGCTAAAAATTTCAAACAATAGATAGTCGCCTCTGTGGTCTAACGTCACAGCCTCGCATACCAGAGGCTGTGGCTTCGTTTCCTGGCAAGGACCTGGCTGTTTGTGAGTTTTTTCAAGTAGCCTGACTGAGTACAGCCGACAGAGAAAAGTAAAATAAGATACCTAAGTAACAAGTCGCTAATGACCTCGTTGTTGTGCTATTTTAAAACAGAATTTTAAAAATAGATAATAAAGTATAAAATCTAAAATTTATATACTAAAGTACTTCATTTCTCTGGGTTGATAATGAAATCATTGTGCTGTAAAAAAGGGCGATTTAATTATTATGATTAATTTAACTCCACACTTGGACGACAATTGTGATAATCGGGTTTTAACTTAGTCTTCAAAAGGAATTAATTAATTTAGAGTTCTAAATGATTTTGAATTTAATAACAATAAAATAAAGATTCGATATGCAAGAGAATTGAAACAAATGATTTACAAATTAAGACGGTAGAGCATTAATAATTTTTATTGAAACTCTTTAATAACAGGTCACCTGTGGGGGCGAAGAAAAGTTTCATTGGAAAGTAGGACTGAAAATGTGATCATTAGAAATTTTATATCAACGATACCAAAACAAGACTGCAGCTGTTTTCTCTGACGGTGGCGGCCTGCTTCGGGTTGAAGGACCTCGGAGGCGCTTCTCCTTGACTGTGTCGGGATGATCTGGCTGCACGTTTCACGTCTTCGGCCGAATATTAAACTAAACTTCTACCAAAATTCTACATCTCCTCAGAACTCAGGAGCTGACCTCCGCGGCCCGCAATTTAATGAATGTCTCAGCACTAAACTTCTTTCCATTTCACCTCGTATGACCCCGAATATTTATCCTCCCTTTTCCAAAAGCCAATCAGCTGCAATTTCAAATAGAACTTGGAATTTAAAAATTTGCAGTAAACAGGAAAATTTTAGACGCCGGATGTGATGAACCGTCTTTGATTTTAATTTTCGTTAAGCAGTAGTAGTTTCCCACGATCTACGCGTAGCATTCGACTTGAAACAAGCAAATTTTTCTTAAATTATGGACGGATCTACCATTCATTTAAAAGAATGACTTCCATTGTCAGTAAAACGCCTCTTGCGTATTGTGTGAATAAAGGTGAAGAAGGGTGTAGAGCGCTACCGTCACAAAATATACTTCGCAGATGTTCAGATATTCCTCGTGCAATTTTAATACATGGGAGTGTTGCAAATTGAAAATTTTGGGTCAACTGTGTGTGTTTTGATACAATTTGCAATGTTTGCTACTAACTCAGTGGAAAAAATGAAGTTGCACACAGGTTCTTGGAATTCTAGGAAGGGATCTACGTAGGTAGGTTTCGCGGTGGAAAGCTGATTATCTGTTCCAAGGTGACCAAAATTTTCGTCTGGATGTAATTCGTACAAATTATAGTGGCTCCCGCATCGCCTCTCTTACATTTATATTTTAACACTCCGCTGATTCTTCTACGTTAACTCAAACTCATTGTGACTTGTAAATTTTTCTTACATTCCCATGTACTCCTATCATTTCCTTCACAATCTTAGTCATACGTTTTCACGAACGTTTGCTGAACAACTCCGTTCCTCTATTTAGTTTCAGTAAAACCAATACAGCTGGACATTTTAGATTTCTCCACACCCAATTGACAACAGCTGCAGAACAAATTGAATCGCAATTTTCTACACTGTAATACTTTTTCGTATAAGCTACTGTAACTCTGTTGCCGTGATTTTCACATAAAACCAACCGTTGTAGTTTCGTTGATAAATGTGTATCGCACGTTGAACTTACACAATCAATCTACGCAAGAAGGCTTCCTCTTTACAACGAGCCAAATTGCATCTTCATAGAATTATTCTAATAATAAAATATTGGAACGAATTAGTGCGCGGAAAATATGAGGGATTTTTCCCTAAAAAAGGAAAGCTGTCATATCAGGTATAACACCTGCGACTCTCTTTATTTTATTAGCCTGTAATCTGCTTGCACCGTTGTAGCTGTAGACAAATTTTAATTCAGGTAACATAAAATTAATTTGATAAATCCGCTCAAGGGACCGAAAAGTATTCAAACTATCCTTTCAGTATTATAGTTCTCGACAAACACTGGTTCAACGCAGATCTCGAGTTGTAGGATAAGAACTTTGGAGTCTGATAATTTTTTTAAGACGTACGAGACTTGTTTAGTTCCTAAAAAATGACCTTGACAGTGGGATGAGCTTCAATACTGTGATAAAGATCCCGAGCTTCGAAGTTAATTGACATCGTTTGATAAATATGCCTTGGCGCAAGTAACTAAACAATCGGAACGTAAAAAATATAAAAGTAGAATTAAGATTTCACCAGAAGAAAATTTTTCTTACAGAACAGGAAATAAAACAAATAACTACTTATAAATATGCGTTCAGATGTTATTTAAAACTGAATGAAATTCAAGAATTAATTAGATATAATACAATCACAAATTATTTGCTTTTCTATAAAATAAATTATTTTTATCAACATGTCGTTCTCAGACTGAGTGCAACATAAACTGTCAGTAAATAATTGATAATTTAAATCATCTCCAACATGAGAAGCCAATAATTCATCTCATTTTATAGAATAGATTGAAGTATTCTTTGACACTAATTCTTACATCCGTAACATTTATTCACAGCAAATGAAAATTGTAAAACTGAATATATACTGTAATGGTTAATGAGAATATAATAAAAAATAAACAACGTAAAAGGATTTTTAAATACAAAAGTTTTATATTTAGAACCACCTTTTAACATGGCATCTAATCACAGAACCACGGCTAATTTCAAACTCGACTTTTACCCAATTATATCTAGCAAAATAAACGTCAGGATACGTGTCAATTGGCGATAAAAGGGTGGGTAAGATATTTTAATCATTATAATTTAGTAGATTTGTGTCAATCTCAAAAACTGACGGAATTATTCAGAATCTGAGGTTATGTACGAATTTTAAATTGCAAGGATTTCTAGAGATTTGTGTTGAATTAAATACTGTACCCATCTAGTCGTCCATAATTTTACTTTCTTTCTTTCTTAATATTGTCGGCTTATACCTTCTGTTTTTTTTAAAATTTGTGGATTATATCCCAACAGGTTATTGACAAATGAGTTAAACCTCCATTAATTTTTAATACTTAATGTATAATAATTTAATTATTAATTTTTTTATCAAAATTACAAAGATTTTTTAAAAAAAATTTCCAGACCTTCAAATATTGGTCATTTTTCTAAATAGTTTTAAAGTCTTTCGAAATTCAAAATATATTTAAAAAATTTAAATTTTGTTTTGTACAGTTAAATATGGCAAAATAATTCGCCTTGGTATCAAAACCAATAAATTAATAAATAATGTTATGAGTGCAGCTTTAAATTATTTGACTAACAATCTGTGCGGTACATAATAAGTATATCTAAAACTGTGTGTTTTATATGACTTAACGTAAAATTTGAACAAGGCTTATATATTTCCCGATTGCAGTAATCAAGAAAAAGAAAACGAATGTGATGTTGCGTGTACCATGATTAAAATCTATATTCTGTAAAGTTATAAAATACTTGGACATAAAATGTTTAACTACGACTGTTATAAAAGGGAGGGTGAGATTAGTCATTAAATATTCACCAACGTATATCGGCGGAGGATTAAACCGTAATAATACACAACGGATAAACTTTCTGCTATGGAAAAACGCTTGAATGATCACTGGAAATTTTAAATGTAATACAAGGGGATTTTTTCTCCGTCGGTGAAACGTGCAATGAGTATTACTCTCCAGAAGCAACATTGCAAACTGTGAGTCACAGAGAACTAGAGCTGTGTGTGAGCGTGGGTGGTTTTGCGTGACAGCTTCAGGCACGGAATGATACGTCAATTCCTGAGCACTCTGCTTTCACCCTCAATTTTGTAGCGCCTGTCCTTTATGTGCTCATCATTTCGCTATTCTTTTGTGTACATCACACTTTCTCTATGATTGCTTATATTACAAATGACAACCCTAGTCATGACCACGCATAACTTCCCATTTTGTGTTCCTTATTTGGCGAAGAACGTTAGTCATATTTGGCTCACTTCAGCTCTCGAAATAAAGTGAAATCAAAAGATTGATTTCCAACATTACTACTTTTACATTGCAGCATTCTAATTCACTGAAAAGTGTCTTATATTCTATTTTCCATATTATCATAATTGTATGCGTACCAATTAGATTATATAATGGTTAGACAGAGGTATAGATTAATGTATTCTCTTAACGCTTTTGATATGAAAAAATATAATAAATTCAGTAATACCTCTGGTATTAGTTTTTGACCTCGATGTTGCGACTATAAAGAGAATAAAAATTCGTTTAATTAAATCATACGTAAAGGAAATTTACTTACTCTCTCAGTTACAGTGAAGGACGTTTTCTTTTGAGTAATACATTAAAAATTTGAAGCATAAATTAATGGTATTATTTAATATTTCCCAAAAAAATAGTATTTGATGAGTGGAATATTACTACAGTTATGTGGTAATGTTAGTTTTATGACTTACGGAACGTGTAATATATATGGAATGTTTCGGCTGAAGTCGGCAAATCAACAAAACAAATGTATAAAACTTTGAATAGTAATCAAGCTCGTTGTACCTTGAACAGAGCAATTTGTTATTGATGTATTTAATGCTTCGGTGAACTTTGGAGACGCATTAAAGTAATGGCGAACCGCATTATCATTCGCTAAACTCTCGGAGACTGGCTTCTATTAACTTCAGTGAAAGATGCGTACTTATTAAGGCACAACATATATTCCTTAGCTTAATTCCAACCAGCATCTGGTATGAATATTCATAATGCGATGTCACTATTATGATGGAAAATTTTGTTCCTAACTCAATCCAGAAGCGCATTCTTTTAAAATATGCATGAGGGTCTTAACGTTGAAAATAAATTTGTTTATAGCCAATCAAAGATCGATCCGTGACAGCGCTTGTAAATAATTACAGTACACTATAGAATTAATTCCCACTGATGAATTCCACGTCTCGGATACATGATTGATGTCTGCATACTCGATATCTCAGGAATGGAATCGAGTGAAACTATACGTGCGTTAGAAAATCCGTCACGAAGAGTGTACATCGCCTTTCAATACTAGGATCCCATTAATCAACAATTGCAAGAAATAAGTCTACATTTTCAATTGATTATATTTATTATTCGATTTTGACATGAAATTTACAGGTAAGGGCTTTGCAAAGTAAAGCACTGAGCACTTGACAAAAGCTTTAACGAAATCATATAATCAATACATGCATTATACATTACTTCCCTGTAAAAGAAATGTACACAAAACTTCTGCAAATTCAGTTCCAACGGGCAATGCCCACTTTTACCTGTACGCAAAGACTATAAAAATAAATAGTATAAAAAGGTTGGAATAACAATATAGTGTCCGTTTTGACTTTGAAAAAAAAAGTATTACGCTTAATGTATCTGTTATTTCACCTCTTTGACTATCAGTTAATATAATTACACGTTGAAATCTACAACTAATTATCTCTGTTTATAAACCTGACGAGGGTCCGCACATACACTTACAAATGTCAAGAATTATATGTTTAATATGACTGATTTTTAATTTAGATGTTTTTTATTATATTCCCCGGGGTTTTTAATCGGTCTACAAAAATAATTCAAAACTCAACTCATGAATACTTCCCTAAAAAAATTGAGTGTAAAGGAATTTTCCCCAAACATTTGTGCCAAAAAATATTTGTTTTGTAGGAATCAAATACAAATTCATAAATATTCCGTGCTATATATTATATATATATAATTTGCCAAAATTTAAATCTTTTGATACGAATGACCTCTAGTTTTTGATTTTGAAAACCATCAATTCGTCATTTACCAAATGACCTCAAAAGGAAAACGTTAGTGTCTCCCCCTTTCTCCCTCTCTCTCTCTATATAATGTAAAATGAGGAATTGATGACAGTTAAAATTAAAAAATGTGGCTATTCTGATCGAAACTTTTAATGGTGACAAATTATATATATATAATACGGAGTCTTTGCGAAATTGTAATTGATTCTTAAAAAAGAAATATTTTGTTGAGGTGAATATGTCAAAAATTTTTGGGCGAAAACTCCTTAAAATATAAATAAATAAATAAATATATATATATATTTAAGGACAGAAAGTTGGTGACTAACCTGAAGTTTACAGATGGCAGACACAATGTATGGTTTGAAATTATAGAATTTTCGGAGGCACCGCCCCCTTCATCATTAGGAAAACATTTTAAGTGACGGCCAGCCGTCGACGGAATCCGCAGTATCTTAACTGAGTAAAAAAGAACAACAAATAAGGACAGTAACTTAAAATGTCCTGAAACAATGAACGATTAATTCTCTGGTAAGTTAAGGATAGTGAAAATACTTTCGATACCCTAAGAGAGTAAAATATACTACTGATACCATAAGACATTGATTTTTTTTGTTAATTTTGGACAAAGCTCTACCGTAAACCAAGAGTAATTCGATGTGTATTTGTATCACAGGTGAGTAGTCAATTATTCTTACAGGAATTTCCGTAGAATAGACATAGGGATTGACACATGGAAAAAGAACAATGTCATTCCAGGTGGACATGTTCAAAAAAATTACTGCCAATTTAAAGATATTTATTATTTAAATATTGTAGTCATTTTGATTATAAGTATTAACGATGAAAAACGTATATATATATATATATATATATATATATATATATATTGTCACGTTTCTGAGGGATCGTGAGATTCAATAACACACACACGTAGAGGTTGTATGCGTTTATTAAACGGCGAAGCTCGTACTGCGTAAGA
Organism: Eucriotettix oculatus; assembly: GCA_034510155.1. Classification (NCBI taxonomy): domain Eukaryota; kingdom Metazoa; phylum Arthropoda; class Insecta; order Orthoptera; family Tetrigidae; genus Eucriotettix; species Eucriotettix oculatus. Next base: position 44,120,128 of record CM067380.1, read on the forward strand.
CTGACTCTGATTCGGAATCCAGTACAATTTATACCTACATGGAATATTCCAGAAGTAGAACATTCTCGAAACAGAAAATAATAGAAATTAAAGGTAAACAAAGTATACCCGGGTCTAAATTTCTGCAGTCCTGCTTGATACCGTTCTACTATCGCTGCAGGTCCTGAGATTTGGCAATATATAGGATTCATTATGGAATTGTAAATTTAAAAAAATATTTTTTTAGTAGAGATGAATATGACAATTACTTTAGCAGAAAGTTTCTTCGGCTTCTAAATTAAAAAAGGATTAAAAATTGTACTTCGAGAGTTTTAAATTATTTATTGAGGCAGATTAAAATAAAAACCTGTGTGGACATAATAAAAAAACTGGTTTTCGAATTAAATTAACTGATTCGTAACTGTCTTGTGTTGGCCTCATTTAATCATGTATAGGGTTTTTCAATAATGGCGGGTCCGTGTTAAAATGGAATAAGAGATGCTGTGTGTGAGATATTAACGAAATTCTTTTTTTATTTAAATGGTCCGTTTATGCCCTCTCAAGTAAAAAATAATAATTTTGTTAATAACTCTCTCACACACAAAGCTTGTTTTATTCCATTTCAACATCGACCCGCCCTTATTGAAAATCCCTATATTTGTTTCACTTCGAAACGTTTCATAAATAAATCTCTGACGGAGAAAGAGAATACAATCTTCATGGAGCAGAATAATTTTGATTTCTGCTTTTAGACGATCTGTAATTTTTTTACACATCCCTAACGATTTACGATAAAAAAGACGTTTCAATTTCAGTTTCAGAACTGTTCCAGCTCAAGCAAATAATTCTCAGCGATCTATATACACTATCTCTTAGTTTATTGAAAAGCATGGATTAGTAGAATATTTCGAAGAAATAACGCAGCTAAAAGAAGAAGAGACGCTACGTATATTGTTATATTACGCTTTGACTTATAATCAAAAAAGCTTTCAATTTGCCTTCGCTCTACTTTTTGATCATTTAGATATAATTCTCCCTCTATGTTTGGCACTTTATCGCCAGGTATTCTTATTACCTGTTTAACAAATCTAATGCCATTTTGGTAATTAATAAAGAATATCTACAGGTAAAAAATTAAGGTAACACGATATTTATGTAGGAAGACCGCAGCTGCCGTGTTAAACACCGCCTGCAAAGTAGACAGAACGTAGAACCTCCGTTGTCAAAAGCTTAACGTCTACAAGGAAGGATCCACCGTCGACCTCAAATCCTCGCCTTAAAGAAACTTACACGACAGAATATGGAGAGTGGCCAAGCTTCTATCCAATTACACTAATGTCACCTATAAATAGGTCCCACGTGATTTAATCGAAGAGCTTGCGGTTCGTTTGGAATTTTGATCAGATTAAAGGCGGTTAATTGAACTAAAAATTATTTATCCTATCTGAAATGTAAACGTTAATGATATATTGATGAAATTGTCGTGACTCACGATAGCAACCTGAGACAACACGTAAAATACGACATTCACGTACTTTTTCAAGATGCATTTTGCAGTGAAATATTATGGGGAAACACAGAAACCTATTTGAATAAAAAAACATATTGACTTCCGTAGTACCAGTTTAACAGTAACTAAATCAAACACCTTCTTGTAATCCAGTAGCTTTTGAGCTCGATACGAATTTGCTGTACAAAATTTCTTGTTCTTGCGAGTGTTAAATATTTCAATTGTATCCCTGCCATTTCAAAATTTCAACATTATTATAGAATATTAAGTATTTTCTGTCTCGATTAGACTTGGATTTACATAGCTCTTTGTGCAAATAATGGAGGAATCATTCGTGGCGAGAAATGCAAATCTTAAACAAAATAAAATTGACTGTGAGCGGCCCAACGCGTCGTTTTTATATGGCGCAGCGTTTGCGCCGCACTCAAGAATTAATTTTTTTTGTAAATTTTTGAGTACCAAAAATATATTGTTACTTAAATAAATCGTTAGTTAAATTTACAAGTTATTTCGCGATAAATAGACCAAATAGATGGAGCAACTGACTTATTGTTATAGATGAAATTCATTGCTTATTTGAAAAAAAATCTCCGGATACAAATCTAAACGAGTGGACCAATTTCATCCACATGTTCTTTCCGACTCGGTAATCGCGGCTATCACCCATAGGGGGCGGCGCTGGAGGGGCCGTAATTTTTAAAGAAGCAAAGACGGCTGATATTTCCAATATTTTTGAGTCCATTAATACGGTGCGTGTCCTCCGATACTGTTACCGTATAATTTCAACCCTATTCATAAATCGGAGGGCAGTTTTCTTTGGAGTAGGGGTGGAGGGTCATCACATAAAAGAACAATAAAACAATCGAGTTGGTGTCGAAACCGGTGTAATGTAAGCCGCTGAGTTTGATTCTGATATAAAATGCACTTTAAATTACAACTCATCCCCTGAGAGGGGTTGGAAGGGCGTAAAACAAACTTCAGCATACTATCTTTAACGGAATAAACAATTTCGATAAAATTTTGAACAGGTGTTCTTTTTGAACTAAACTCAACACAATTAGGGTAATAAACGGCTACCATCACTTGGGGTGGGGGTAGAGGGACGGTAATATTTAAAAACCCATAAATTACCGTTATTTCCTTAATAGTGTTTTCGCTGAATTTGTTTGCCTATAATTTCAACCACATGGTTAAAGGGGAGTATTTATCAGTAGAGGTCGTTATATGATAATAAAAGTAAAACAGTCAAGTTTGGAGTTGGTAGTCTTTGAGTTTGATTCTGGTACTTAGAATGCGAATTAAATAGCAATTCATCCTCTAACAGGGAGATGTGATGGGGTAAAACAACCTTCCGTGTAATACATTTGAAGGACACAACAATTTTGATAAAATTTTGTTTCCATATTCCTCGCGAACCAAAATCAAACACTTTGGAGATAAGACACGGCTACCAACCACCCTTAGGCGGAAGGGGTGGAATTTGCAGAATTTTTATGTGTAATCGAAGCTCATATTAGAGCCGAAAAAAATTCTTGAAGTCAATTATTTTTATAGTGTTTCCCCGAAAATATTTGTGTATAATTTCAACCCCTTCCAGCATGTGAGGGGTGGGGGTGGAATTGAGTCGTATGAAAATAACAACTATCGCGTTTGGTGTCGAAACCTGTGTAATGCGAGTCCGTGTGTTACATTATAAAATTTAATATGTGATTTAAGTAAAAATGCATCCCTTAAGAGGGGGATAGTTTTTATTCTGCTAGAGTACTGAAAATATTTTTAGCCCTGCTATTGTTCCGGGATGCTGGGAGTATATCATAGGTTCTTATTGTGACGTTTTCGATGCAGGTTTAATCATGTGTTGACCAACAATTAAACAATGTACCGGGATACTATAAATAAATACTTGGGTAACGCCGGGTCCCCAGCTAGTTTGTTAGTAAATTAATATTGTTCATTGGTTAAAATTTTGTTTATATTAAATAAATTCCTGATTATCTATTACAGTAGAAACTGAAAAATATTTCAGCTATTTCACAAAATTAAAAGTTATTAAGAATTCCATTATTAGTGACCGGTGGAAGTAGAGTGAGTCTGTTAATAATTGTCTTAGAAATCCGCGTTTAAAGTAGAAATTACTGATTCTAGTTCGTGTTTCCTCATCCATACTGAATTGCAAAATGTATGTGGACAAGGCATAACCTCAGAACCTGAGAACTCTGTATGAGGCCTAAAATGTAAACAGCCGCCCTCTTTACGACTCAACAGATGGTAAACAGGAAAAGAGGAAAGATGAATATTGTTCGTAAAACAGATTTCATCAGCAAAACAACCATTCATCTGCTGAAATGCACCTGATGGAACGGTTTAGTCGCAAATCGTGATGGGTATATAAATGTAAGGGATGCGATATCTTAATTAATCTTTGCACTTTTGCCAAGTCTCAAAATACTAGAACAGTTCTTATCTTGTCTTCGTCTTCTAAGCTCCACCAAACGTACTAAAAACGCTTCAGTAAATTAGATCTTGCACAGCTATGTGTCTATATTTTAATTTATTTCAGTTTTAAAGCCTAGATAAATGCACTGATGTTGTAAATTATGGTTTTAGTATCTGTTAATAACTTGATGTAGACCTATAAATATTTGTTTAAAAATTAATTACTTTATTGCCATGAAATTTACTTATATTACTAGTTGTGCGTAATCAAACTCAATTTTTTTATGATTAATCTTTTTATTATAATTAACTTAAAATATTTTATAAAATTGGTCTGTATTTCGTCCAACTTGTTTTTAAAAAGGTCATCGTTTGTAATTTTGTCTGATTGTCCCGTTTATATATTCAATTTTAAACAATTAGATTTAATATGTAGACTTTCAGACATAATTAAGCATAGTATTTGTTTTCAGAATCAGAGATATGAAACTGTAACTATTTACATTTATGCGTTTAATGCGAACTGAATGCTTGTCACTAAGTTATTTTGGTATAGAAACATGTTCTCTGACTTGTAATGTCCTTTTAGTTTGCCCTATGCAACAAGTGTCACTGTCTCTACATGATATTTTGTAAACAGATGCAATCAGAGAAGTAATTTCATAAAATCTTTCAAAACTTTAGTAAAGGGCAAGAAAAATTACTCTGTTTGTAATTTTTCTAAAAAAGATAATCTAAACCAAGTAGGAACAGTGAAAAAATACAATAACTGTGCCTAACTATTATTAATACTGCTTCTAATAAAAATACTTAAACGGCAAAGTCTCATGCTTGGACTCGGACAACGGTATACATTCATTAAAGCACATATACGACTCCCTCAGTCAATAACATGCATCTTCGTTCCTCTCAAACTCCTTTCCTTGGCACCAGTCGATGACGTATACAAAAATATAAAAGAGATATTGTGACGTGGTTCTTACTTTATAAATATATTAAAGAATTTAAATTATATATTTAAATGGGTGGGCGCCATTAAATCTCAACTTTGACATTTAAATCAGTTTTATTATCAACAAATGTAAAAGATACAAAAAATTACACTATTAGGAATTAATTAATTTTAATTAACTTTATTTGCCCAACTGAGCTCTAACCAAAGAAATAACTTATCAAGTAACTAAGTAAATTCTTCTTCTTTTCTCAGGGCCGTATGACGTGTTTATACGCATAGCAGAGCGACAGATTATTGTCTTTTGTTTCTTACTTTGCATTCATCCTCCCCCAGTTTCCTGGTTGACCGGAAATCCTGGATTCAACGCAAAGGCATGTGAAACGGCAGACCCCTGATGTGGTTCAGGAAACGTGTCTCCTTCTTCATTTCCTCGTGATATTTGGACCAGCCAGATCGCCTTTCCTCTCTGACTCCTTAAAACCCTGCCAGTCCGACTTTCCGTTTCGCTAGCCCCTCTCTGACCTCTCACCTCTGACTCTTCCGAAAGATCTTTTCGAGGTCCTCTCCACCTTGAACTAAACTCTCCGAAAAACCTCGTTGGTCTCCCCACTGTTTCTATCTTTCCCAGGTTCTGCAATGGGGTTGGCGTCCCTACCCTTTCTCTCCAAAAATTCAAAGTTTGGGTCACCCAACTTGCTGACCTGGGTTTTTTGCCGAGCCGCAAAAATCCTTTCAGATATAGGACTGAGGCTTCTAATGCGCCTCTCAGGCTTCAAGTTAATTAATGACTGTGTTTGTTTGCTGAGTTTACCCCATATAGGTGCCTTGCGGAAATCTCAGAATCTGTTCTCTAAGGAAACTTCGTACAGAATGCTTAATATTGTAAATTAATTTAAATAAATTAAACTAAACATACGACGAAAACCGAATACTTTCTGCGTTTTAAAAAAATACAATTTATATATATTAATCTCATGCTTGGATTCTGGAGAACAATTTTAATTCATTAAAGCACATATACGGCTTCCTCAGTCAACAACATGCAGCTTCATTGCTCTTAAAATTCTTTTCATGACACCAACCCACCACGTATAGAAAAATTTAAATTTATCAATTACTGCGTTTTGAAACATTACAACATATATGTAAAATATACATATAGCTGGTCACGGTCACGATTTACAGGAGACCATACTTATATTAATAAGAATTATGTGATTGTTTGTAATTTATTGGAATCAAAATTAATTTAAACTCAGAGACAAAAAAAATTTGAACATATTGTTATTGAATTATTCTCGAATAGTACTTTGGAAAATTTTAATCATTACATTTAAGTAATTGTATGAAGGAATGTCTGATAACGCGCTCAGCACGATCAACATAGGAAGTCCTAATATAATCTCCAATTTTGAAACAGTCTCATGAGGAATCCGGACATTAAGAGGCATCCGCAGTCGAGTGCTGTTTTTCGCTAATAAATAATGACATCGACTGTAAGTGAATGAAAGTGAGTCGGGTCCTGGGAGCGTGTCAGCGCTTTTATTAAGTGTGAACCTGTTTCGCGACCTTGGCGCTAAACTGCGCACTTCTCTCCCGTGGAATTACCTGTCTGCCATTACAAAAAAATCACCGATCTTCACACTAAAAACACGTTCTTAACTGGCGTGTCCCCAGAATCCCCGAACGTGGGTAACGAGAGAAACACAATCATAAATAGGGACTCCTAGGGACGTGAGTATTCATTGACCTACGATTGGGCTTCGAACTCCAGTAGATACAAGGAAAACATTTCAAAGTTTATGCAACAAAACAACGCATCAGAATCGAAAGTTAAAAGATCAAATATTAACATTTATTAAAGCGACGTTAAACCAATAGGACGTTCTCAATAATTGAGTGAAACAGAACGCATCATTAATTTTATATCCACCTTAACGCACAAAATCACTAAAGACTTCTAGAGAAAAAAATCACTGATGCATTACTTAACAGAAAATTAAAAAGCCATTATTTATATTACAGGCTTTATGATACTTTATTACAGTAAACAGAACATGTATTTGAAATATTTTCTTGTGTCTGTAAATCATGTTTAGATTGATATTATAATAAATTACTAAAAATTACTTTAAAATTGTGAAATAAATATACTTAACGAAAATATAAATAACTTAATCGTTGTATGATCAGGAAAATGTATTTTATATTACTGATATATTGCTCAGTGAATCCAACTTTTTATGTCTAACATTTCTTAAACAAAAGGGGGATTTATATTTGTATTCTTCGTCAATTAATTAAAAATTAGAGCTACAAAAAGTTTGACATTTCTAAAATACGACGAGTGACAATTATAAGTTTGTACTGGGTAAATTTTATGTTGCTAAAATGTGTCTTGATTCTCGTTGTTACAGATCTTTTTGTTTGTCCTACATAGCATATGGGCATTATGTAAAATTGACTTAATGTTGTATTGAGCGTACGTTTAATGAATTGATAGGAAGTTTTTTCATTCCATTTTAATTAAATAATTTAGTGAAACCAAATTTTTCGACCTCCGAAACTCGTGGGGTCATTGCACTTCAGGTACCGAGGGTCGTGTCAGGACAAATCTACAGTCAGGCGCCGTAGCTGAACCAGCCCAGTGTTTTAAATTCTTCCATTGTAAAGGTTAGGATGTAAAAATATTAGCACGCACGAATATTTCTCACTGGAAGTGGGAATATCGTTGAGCGTGAAGTTTCACGTTTCTTGAGAGACACGTCCTGTCCCGTATTCATTGGCTAAAGTCGTGGATGATTTGGATCTGGAGGGACGATCCAATGTACCACGATTGATAGAAAAAGTTGAGGAGAGGCAGTGATGGACAAGATTCCAGACAGGAGACGAAACAGGAGACAGTCAGTTATGAAAGGGCACCGCCGGTCATCATGTTCGAGAAGCTTAACGTCACTGATTCTGCTTCAATGGCTCCAAATGTTTCTGAACTCTGTTGATGATCTGCCTGAGCGAGTTCCTCGGCGTCGGTGGTAAAGTACCCATAACACTGTAAATCCATCAAAGCCGCCAATTAAATGCCGCATATTATTTTAACAGAGCAGGAAGATAAGATTTTCTTTTGTTGTTATTAAATATATTATAAAATCATAACAAACTTATTATTTTATTTACCCTGCTCTATTCATTAAAAAATAAAATTTTCTCTTTTAAAAAGATTACGATGTATGTCATTAAGTATTCAGGTTCGGTAGTTTCCTTTTTTAGTTTCGGAATTATCACTTTGTTAATAAAAATAATTTTCTGAATGTTGTGTGGTTGAATATTTTATTAATTCAGTTGTGTATATTTGTATTAATATATGATGCTAATAAATGTTTCGTGGGTAATATGTGTAGTGTTTGTAATTGCTTCTTGTTCATATCGGCGGTGATGTTACTCTGCTGAATTTTTTATTTTCATGGAATTAATAATTATTAAGTGTTACATTTTATTTCAGAAAACATGAATTACCTTCTTGTCCGAGTTGGTTTGAGAGCCAAAGAAACGATTTATAAATGAATTTAGTGTAGGAAATATTAAAGAATATGAGCATTGCATTACAATAGAATTATCCCTGTGCCATTCTTTGAAAAATAACATTAAAATGAAAATACATAATCTATATACAACAAGAAAAATAAAGAGCGGTGGAGAAACGTTTCATTATCCCTATAATACAACCAGTTGTTACCTGTAATTCTTTGCTTTGCTCTCATTTCACTGAAGTCCATTAATAGAATTAAATATTAATGGCCGTACAATTTTAAAAATATGATTTTATTTTACAGTTCACTTCACTTAAGTTTTCTAATATAAATCCTATTATTTTTCAAACCCGGTAGGCCAAGGCCCTGAATGGGCAGCAGAGCCAAGGAAGAAGATTTTTCAATAAATCCATAACATAATCATTAATATTTTTGTGAATTTTTGTACACTGTTGGCAGGTAATAAATAATTGTTTAATCATATGTAAATAAATAATTGTTTAATAATATGTAAATAACTGCCTATGTGGTTTCTAATGACCATGCAGTCGATTAGATCTTCATAAATAAATTTAAAAAAACATTACAAGAATTTAAATATGGGTTATATGTTACAATTTTTACAATACATATATTTATATTAAAAAATTGTAACGTAGAACCCATATTTAATTTCTTGTAATATTGTTTTTCTTTTAAATTTATTTATGAAGGTCTCGTCGACTGCATGGTCATTAGAAACCACATAGACAATTATTTACATATTATTATACATTTATTTATTTACATATTATTTCCAATTATCAATGTACAAAATAAGATACTCGTATGTTCATTTTACTGTTCGTTAACCGCTAATTAATTATCTTCATTAAATTTAAAAATACAAAATACAATACAAATATTATGTTTGTAGTACGCCTGACTTATTGACCGTCTTTTTATTTATTCTAATTTTTAAAGTCGGAAAACTACGTTGTAATCATAACATTTTATTTGGTGATACGCGTATTCTTAATTGACTGCTAATATTCTTAATGGAAGTGATATTTTAACTAACAGCCCACAGCTTCCACTTGAGCTTTCCGTTGCATTGTTGGATGTTTGTGGAAAATGGCGAGTACACACCGAGGGAAATTATTAGACGAAGAAAAGGAAATTTCCGTCTGAAGGTTTGAATAGTCGCTTGATATAGAATGCTGCGTTAATTGGAAGACCAGCTTCACTAATTTCATTTCCCGACTTTGGCATTGACTCGCATACTTGGGAGGAAAGATTGACAGGCAGACGATGGAACTGGGCAAACCCCGCAAACCAGATCATTGAGTGTCGTTAATTCAAATAGGAGTCGCGGAAGTCGGGATTCTTCGCATTATAGCGAAAGTCAAAAACGAGAAACACACTCTAATCGTTGACCTTGTGAAATCCCCTGATCCCAACTCCTAACTGGAAGAAAAACAAACCCGTACAGAATGTATTAAACTGGAATCGAAGGAAAAAGCCAACGATCAATCGATCCATGTTTAGATTACTTAATTGTGCGTGTAATTCATACCTTTCAAAGACGTTGTGCAACTTATAACTCACAACTTAAAAAAATATATATATTTACGAGTACGTTTTAGTTTCTTTTAAAATACCTTATATGGATTTTGTTACATTAAACATTCAACCAGATTACATTCGTAATTGAGTAACCTCCAGAGATTAAAACTAAATGCAATACATATGTAAACTAGAAACAGTCTCAGACCATTTATTCATTATATATTCTTAAAATCTTGGAATATTGTGCCATTATTACCTTCTTTAACTTCATCGAATATTCAAACTAATTATTAAATTTTAATTTTTAGTTTTATAGACATTCGAGTAATATTAAAATACTATTAAATGAATACATTTTTTTTATTTTGCGTGATACCAAAGATTGAAGAAAAATGGGAAACATCTGAAGACGTCACTATAACATAATTTGTAATGTTGACATGCAAAGGTATATTTTTCGATGTCAAAATAAAAAAAATATGTTGTAGTATGGATATACTTGAAAACTTTTTCTTTAATTCTTAGTTTTAGCTCTAAGAATTATATACATTATTTTGTACCTAAATCTGATTAACTTATTTTTCATAAAATATTTCTAAAAATATTGTAAGATAATAATTTTTCCATCATCAAATAATTAAAATTAAATTTTACATTATCAAATTAAAATTATTGCTACTTCAAGTCTAAAATACTTCAGTAATGAAGCTATTAATAATTTATGTTATTTGCACAAAAATACCAATTATTTGCGAAAAGCTAACAAAGTACAAGGAATGGCTGCGTAGGAACTTTCTAACCTCATGTAACTGGATTTCTTTTTAATTATTTGCAGTTATCGTGAAGTTTGTTAACAATAGATATGCCGTTTTTTCACCCCTTTTATAAACGAGCTGACCTTATAAGACTTATGAATATAATATATTTTATTTCTTGTAATAAGTGAATTCTAATATCCGAGTTGGTACTAATTCATAAATATTTATTATTATTCCTGCTTGAAGTCTGAATTTTTCCGTAGAACTTGGACCTACCGTTAAGTTAAAAGTTATTACTATCAAGAAATAACAATATTTTGAGTCTCATTATTTAATCTATTTTCCTTCAAAACTTTCGATGTCATCGATGATAAACATCTTAAAATCGTGTGCCGTCATTTCAATGGTTGCCAAATAATTTGCCAAAATGATTTATAATATAATTTATTATAATATAAATCATTAAATAAGTATTGAAATGAGAGCTATTTACAAACGATGTTTAAGTAGTACTAAAAATTATAAGATTAATATGATAGAGAAAATCGAAACCTTCGATGAATAGTACATAAAATATTGATACTGAAAACTGTTTTACGTGTTTATTATAATAACTGAGTAGCGTCAGTCTGAAGAACAATCTTTAAATAAATGTACAGTAAAAACTATATAATACGAAATTATTTTGATGGAATGTGGGCATTATGATTAAGATTGAAAATAACCAGAGGGTCGGATGTTGATGATGAAACTCCCACTTCATAAAAGGAGTGCTGTAAATTATTTCATTATTTAAATTAATGTGACATTTATAAAATAAATAAATAAACTTCAAGTAGCCAATAAGGCAGAAGTTTTTTAATTTATTCATCACATTATATACCATGTTTCGTCCACCATTTTGGGGCTTCCTCAGGTAAAGACATACGCCATCAATTTTCTTCTGAAATTAAAATTTGAATTGGATGTATACATACGAATTAAAGAGAGGTGTAAAAAGAGAATTTTTTACTTCCCAAACTGCACCCATTTCGGACGTAGCCTGTTCAAAAGTTAACAGATGAAAAAATATGATTAAGGTACCAAAATGGTGGATGTACAGTTGAATTATGGTAAAAATTCCGACGTATTGGCTGTTTGATGCTAAAACTGTTTAAATGATTTCATGTTTTAATCTAATAATAATTGATGGTGAGTGTTCCGTCATGCACGATATTTTATTTTTGAGTGAGGTGTGGAGAAGTGATCAGTATAACAACTCTTACAATCGTTCTTCTTTTCCCGTGAACAGTTCATCCTGATTAAGTTTTATTCCAGAGCAGAGCTAGTACAAGATCAGTTTGCGGTTCCCAAATTTCTATTATTATTAATAATTTAGACATGGTTGTGTTAAAGAAAATTGTCGTTGACGACCCTATCGAGGAACATCCAAAAGTAGAAAACAAGTTTTAAATAATTTATTTAATTTTTATTCATATATTGACTACATCTATATATAGAGTATTAAGTAAGTTTGTTACATGTGGTAGACGTGTGAGGGGAAACACGATTGGTATGTCTCAATTGTTACATTATTTCCCTTTTAGTCGTTTAGAAAGTTTTTCGGTCCCACTCATTGCAGTTTTCGGGTTGTAGGACCAGTGGTATACAACTCCTCTACGAGATATTCGTTTTATTTCGTCTCGTATAAAAGGAATGGTTACCATGGAGCGCCTGTACCTCAGACTCAGAGATGATTGTTTGGCACAGCCTCACAGTTGGAGCCACATGGGTTTCAAGACCGTTTTGTAAACAAGTATTTGGTTCCTCAGGGATAGTTTTGATCTATGACCAAGGGGCCAATACATTTGTCTGAATTTTACATGGAGTTGTCTTTTTATTTACAATGTGTTCCTTCCAGGTTAATCGTTGGTCGATATAGAGGCCGAGGTACTTCGTATTCGTTTCAGTAGGTGTTAATTGGACACGTGGTTTTTCACATAGTAAACGTCATGTGCACTGATTTTACTGCACTTTGTATACCAATTATTGAGAAGGTTTAAGTGTTCTTGCAGGTAAGTGGAGGATCTGTCAGGTAGAAAGCACTGCTACATCGTCGGCAAAGAAGGCGATTTTCGTATTTTTGGTCTCTGGAATATCTCCAGTATAGAAGCAGAAGTCCCGGAACACTACCCTGAGGAACACCAGAATTGACCAGAGAGAAACATGGATTTTTCTATATTGAATTTTACTGAAAGGTGCCTAATTGAGAGATATGATTTGATAAGGGAATAATAATTGCTGGATAGGGTGTTTTTTTTATTTTGAACGGCAAGCCTCTGTGCCAAACCTTGTTGAATTCCTGGGAAATTTCAAGGAATTGCAGAATTTATTTTCCTCTACCCTCTTGAAGATTTCGTTAACTAATGGTGAGCTTGTTGGATTCTTGAGTGACGTTCTCTAAAACAAAATTGGTGTATGCGTTCAAAGATTAATGACTCAGTCATCAGTTGACTTTCCAGAATCGATTTTGATCTAAGATGTTAATAGGCAAGGCATTCAAAAATTCTGTGGAGACTTGAAAGTGGAGGTGAACTGGAAAAACGAAATGAGTATGTAGAACTAGTATATGTTTTCTTCTGCACAATTTAGGAAATATTAAGCTCCGTACAGAGGTAATCAATACGTAAAAGCTTCCGCGTAGTTTGTCAGTGAGTCTTGCCAGTGAGAATCGATAGAAACTTTCCATTTAATCAGGTACTCGGATCGTGAACTGTTAATGAGTTCCTGGTCTTCAAAACTTATTCTGGATGCTGATTTAGACAGATCATCAGCACTTAAAGTCCCGAGGATATTTCTGTGAGCCGGTATCCGAAGGATGCGTACTGTTGTCCCTGCCTCCTTAAATTTCCACGGTGAGTTCCTAAATTGTAGTGACATATTTCGTGCTTCCTGTTACATTGGCAGCTTAAGGCTTTTCCCCACTTTGACATTTTTAGCGTCAATTTGGTTCAAAACAGACAATATGGTTAGTATAAAAGTAGGAATATTTGAGAAGCACTGTGAAGTATCAGAACTATAGCTTTGAACGATCGGCGTTCTGCTGGTTACATAAGCGAGGTTTTTGAGGACGAAGGACTGGACTTGGTGACACGCTGTCTGGCTCGCCTTGCCTACGCCTTTTGTCCTGTTTTTCGGTTTCACCTCGACCAGGTGTGCCGTGGGTGCTGATGATATTGACCCCGCCCTCGTTATACAAAGACACCAAGGATTCCGGAACTGTAGTCGTTCAGCCGAAAATAGCAAGGCGCACGGCAATAAACGGGAGACCTTTTGACCCAAACACTCATCGGTGGATAGCTAATAATAGAAACCTAAGTCAACCGGCCATACTAAAAGGGAATTACGTGCGTACCTGTGCGTTCCACGAGTATCCTAAAGCAGAAGCGGACCTGGGAACTGCGGCGGAGAAATTCTCTCTACTGGAATCGTTCGGCTCGGCAATTCAAATCGAGACTTCTACTGCGTCTAACATCGAGTAAGAAAGTTTCACACATTCATAAGTAATGCGGTGAAAGCTCACTCGAGTTTCTGTGGATCCGTGTTGATTTCCTCTATCCACATTATTTGAACAGATATGATGCAATATATCGGTATATGACATCACACCTCAGCTCATATCGAATTTTTAAAGGTAAATTAAAACAAATTACAAAAACCACCACTCTACACCGAATGAACAAGACGACAGTCGCAGTTGTATTAGTCTTTAATTGGTGCCGTTACGTCATTGCTGAGAAAGTAAGAGGTGTTTGTACTCGCCTAGATTCCGGTGTCCTTTATCGATTGTCTCAACGGGGTTACCGTACTTGCTCTTGGAGAGGCAATTAACATTCCGGAATCGATTGTGAATTAGGGGACTGTGACTCAGCTGGGCAGAACGTTCCCTTTCTGGTTAAACATCGATTTGTAGTACTTCTAAGAACGTGCGGTGGAGGAATGTGACTACCATTTATCAGGAACGCTAGAACTCATATATTCATAACAAACTGTTCTTGACTTTTAGTAGCACAGCCTGCTGCATATTACTCAGCAGCCTTTTCCAGATCAATACTCCATTCCATTACAAAATACAATTTTAGATAATTTCTTCAAGGAATTGAATAAAAATTTATGTTAAAAGACTGTTAATTAATTTATTATCATTATAATTTTTCCCTTATTTTTATCAGTCACATCAATATACCAAAACTTTATTTGGAAGAAGTTTTCGACAATTGCCGTATTCATCTACAAAATAAATTCCAATTTATAGTCATTAGGTATTTTTTCTGATCTCACTAAGACACTTGACTGTATAGTCACAATATAATACAAGAAAAAATGAAATATTCTGAAACTGAGTAAATTACAATTTATTTTTTTAAACATTACAAATTTTTTAAAATATAAATATGGAATTTGTTTAAAAGTATGATATAAAACATTTGTTTTTTTCTCTCTCTCCCAATGATATAATGTTTAAAAGCGTCATTGGAAGAGAGAGAAAAAAACAAATTTGTTATATCATACTTTTAAACAAATTTCCATTTTTTCATTAAAAAAATAAATTGTAATTTATGTTGTAGATGAATATGGCAATTGCCGAAAGCTTCTTCCAAATAAAGTTTTGAAATCAAAATTGAAATATTGTTTTGATTTATTGATGTGACTGATAAAAATAACGGAAAAAATTATAACCATAATACAATTTTATTTTGACGTCAGTTATACGCTGCAATTAAAACCTCTTTATTTACAGTCTCAATAAAATTAATACATCCTTGGGGGATGTTTCACAGTATCATTCAAAACATTAGTTTGGTATTTATGTAGAAAATAAATTATTTTAATAAATATATACACAATGTCACAGCCGTATTATTTTTCGATCATATTTCGACGTTCACAATGAATATGTACATTTTCGCATAGGAATATATGAGTGGAAGTGACTCGTTGAGACACGAACACAAAAATAAGACATGAAAAGAAATACATTGTCTATTTACAACACCTCAAAGTGCTTCTTTCCAGCAATGTTTACAGTAAATGTTAAAAATTTCCAACATCAAAAATAATACATGCTGGATGGTGTCAAAGGAGTGATTGCCGAACAATTCCGAAGATGCCAGAAGGATACTCATCCATTGCGGTTGCAAGCGTACTCTATATGCCTATTATGTTGTAAAAATTAAAAAAAAACTCCTCCTCCCTCTTTCAACAGTAAAATCCTTCTTGTGGGGGCTCAATAATTCTTCGTTGCTTAGATCTTGATCACACCTCGTGGAAGCAATTTTAAAATTGCCAAACACAGTTCTCATGTCGTTTCCTAGACGGGAATAATATGTTTTAGTAGCATATACTTCAACATCTGTTGTCTTTCGCCATGTGTTGTAAATGTCGAGAAAGCCATCTGTTGCCACCGATAGAAAATATTTCAAGCCTGACGTCGCGATTGACATCCAGAGAAATTGCTGACGATTCGTATTTTCTCTTGCAACGTAGATACATCTGATATTAATATCTCTATTAACCTAAGGGATTGCTTATTGTTGTTACAAATATTACAGGAATTTAATAATAAACGATAGTCATTAGGTATTTTTTGTGACCTCACTAAGGCATAGTCACAATATACTACAAGAAAAAACGAATTATTCTGAAACTGAGTTAGTGTCTATCGACCAAATATTCAGTCCTCAAAAAAGAACCAGGAATACGGAATCAACCTTTACTTGCTATTCACAGACTATGAGGCTACAGTCGTGAGGAACGAAATGTATAAAAGGCTTATTCAACTTAAGATCCCAAAAAAGGAATCAAATTATCGAAATTAACCATGGAAAAGACTGAATGTATGGTTAAAATACAAAGGAACACATCTAACCCATTTGAAAAAAAGAAAGGCCTGAGGCAGGGCGACTCGTTGACCTATATATTATTTAACGTATCTCTAGAATTGGTTATTAGGAAGAGTAAAAACCATGTATCTGGCACGATTATAAACAAATCGGTTCAGCTGATGGCCTATGCTGACGATATAGCAATAGTCAGTATGACCTATGAAAGAATGGAAAGCATTCTTGAGTCTTGAGAAAAATGTCAGCTAATTTTGGGTTAAAAATAAAGCAAAAGAAGTCCAAATTAATGAGTCTCCAACTCAGAAGCGAGAAGAGAAAGATTTCGGTGAAATAACCGAATGGGAACATTTAATCTTGAAATTGTCGACGAATTTGTGTATCTCGGATCCATTATAACAAACAATAACACATTGGATGGGGAACATAGTGGAAGACTCGCTTTAGCAAATAGAGCATATTATGGATTACAAAGAATTTTTAACTCTAGAAAGTTAACACGGAAAACAAAAATTCAAATTTACAAAACATTTTTAATACCAGTTTTATTGTATGTATCCGAGACATGGCCATTGACAAAACAGAACGAAAATAGATTAAATTAATTTGAGCGGAAAACTACAACAAAGAATATTTGGATCAATTAATGATAATGGAGTATGGAGGAGAAGGTACAATTTTGAGACCTATGACCTTTACAAAGATGTTGACTTGGTGCGAAAATTAAAAACCAATAGGTTGATATGGGCAGGCCATTTGGCCCCGGATGGACCCAAATAACCCAGTAAAACGTAACTTCACGGAAAATCCAGTAGGTAGAAGGAAAGTGGGACGACCAAGGACCTGATGGTTGGATTGTGGAGAAGGAGATGTAAAAGTATCGGGGTCAGGCAATGAAGAATAAATCAAACGATAGGAACCAATGGCATGACATTCTTAGGTAGACCAAGACTCGACCAATGATAAATGAACTAAGAAAGTGTCTCATTGGTGGTTTAGTCCTTATTATTTTGTCAGGTTTTTCAATTGAGAACAAATTAATTAAATCACATTGCTTTTATCACCTTTTCATATTTTATGAAGTTCGGATTGCAGGATATGATTTCTAAAAAGTGTAAATGACAGTGTTTGCGTGAAATATGTCACGTTAACAGGCGGTTCTAATTTAAACACACATATATCCAAACTTACGTATCTTAAAATTTAAATCTTTCTTATTCGTTAATGACCCTTCCATGTGAACCTGGTGTTTGTATTGCAGGATAAAATTTATCGAAAGTGAAAGTAGTAGAACGTAAGAAAATAGTCATGTCGTATTACGCGCAATTAAATATGCTGGATTTTCCTGCATTCTCTGGCGTAACAGTCTTGGCATGCTGACAAATTCACATATTTTTTAAACATAATTCCTTCCACGTTTTTGCTGAGGGTTTCTCACCCTACCCACTCCCCTCACCTACAGCGTTTTTCTCCGGAATATGAATACTAAATTTTGTTGCAATTCGTCCACGTGTTTAAGTGCACGTACAAACATATAGACAAACCTTCATCCTGTAAGAAAACTGAATTGTAGTATAATTATCATTGTCAGTGAGAGAAAACGAAAATCAAAACCTCTGTTGTTGTGGAGCAGATTAACTGGTTTACTATTCAGCGGGTCAATTACCTCGCAGCGTCACAAAAACATATTCACCAAGATACTCTCTCTCATCAAGTGAGGAAGTTTCACTTCACAGTCATTTAATCAAGAAGGTTTCGTTGTATATGTGGTCTCAGAAAATTAATTGTTAAGATTAGCACTTCATTTGTAGTGAAGTGGCAAGAAACCCTTATCTAACTCAAAGTACCCATAAGGATTGGAGGATCGTCAGAATAAACGTCACTCATTTTATCAAATTTTCGACATGTCCATTCATTTCTTGTGACCTACGTGAATGTTGAAAATTTTCAAAATAGGAGAAAATGGTTAACGGATGTATTGGAAGTCAGATGAAGGTTGATTGTGACTGATATGACGTTTCGAGAAGATCTTCATAGAAAATACTGCATTTTTCAATTTAAATAAACAATACCAAATAAACGGCCATTAAATAAAATTAAAAATGTATTAATTAATTTGACTAAAAGGTAACTAGTAACTTACATTTCGGTCTTGATATTCGACATTTATTACAATTATGACTTCCCCCTCCCCCAAATCTAAAATTGATTTTTTTAAAATAAAGAATAGAATAAATTGAATAGTAGAATAATTTAAAATTGTTTGACAATTCCTAAAGCACATTTAAAATATCACTAAAATGAATGTATGAAAATATATTTTTCGGTAATTACTCCAAATATTTTCATTTGTATGCTTTTCGGCCTCGTAACTTTTTTGATTTTCCTGTATTCATAAACTTAGCAAACGATATAAAATAATATTGCCCTTAAATTTACTCTTCAAGCGTCGTTTCGAATTTTCAAGTATTTGTTCATGCTACACACTACATCAAATTATCCTCATATACAAAAGTATTCTTGTTTCTTTAATATTTCTCCAATGCTCCAAAAGAATATTTTGAATGCACCACACGAGTGTAAGATTTTAATGAAGAACGGAGGGCGTCGAATAGACCACTTTTGGTGTTATCAGGTGAAGAAGGCGGCACGTGTGCTCGATTGATTTTGGACTGGACACGTGGTGCGAGAGTTCGGTGACCTGCGAACCGAGGTTCGATTCTCATTCGCACTAATTGCCCCATTTGTAAGACTTCCGCAATATAATATGCAACCGGAAGAACCTATTACCGTGGGAAATTTCAAATATTAATCCCATGAACGATTGTGAGATCTATGCTGACAAGGAAGTGAAAGACATTTATAAGCCAACACAGCTAAAATTATTTCAAAATAGAAATGACTTTAAATATTATCAGACCTTTTGAGATTTTACTAAACATTTAGAGCAATGAAAAGTTATAAGATTTTAAATGTCAGAGAAGTTTCAAATTTATGAAAAATTGCCACACTCAAAATTTTGATTAATAAGGAATCTGACTAACAAACTGACTGTCAGTTTAAATCTGTTTGTTATAATAAAAATAATGAGTGGTGAATTCTAACGATATTAAAATAACGATAAGTAGGGAAGTTAAAAACCATATTGTTTATACCAGGAATTATTTCTTATCCAATACTACAGATGGACTCGAACAATTAAACTGGTAGGATTAAGAATTTGTATTGTTTTTTTGATAATCTTTATATCTTCCTTGGGAATTATACGGAAGTATCCATCAAAATACTGTATAATGGTGATCTGTAGAATGACGATTGGAAAGTCGAAAGCTCTAATCATAAAAAAAATTCGAGAAGCAATAAATCTTTAACTTCCTTACTTGTCAGTAAAAATAGTTTTTCATAATTTGACCAAGTTACGTCATAGTTTTAGATAAATATTGAAGTTCATGAAGACCGTAGAAACGTGTCAAATATTCTAGTTATATAAACCGCCGAACTCAATAATTAAGTTAGAATGTGGAGAAACAATTATTTCTAACTATGTCCGCGACTTCGTCCTCACGGAAATAGCTCTTTTTATTTTTCCCTAAAAACGAAAGTACGGTATCATTTATTTATGATCGCTTCACGGCAAGCCTTATAACTCGCAGTTGGTTTTCAGCAGGTCCCCCTTTCACACGTTTACAACAGTAAATGGTGGGAGAATGCTCACCCTCCCTCTCTACCTTCCCCTTCTCTCTTTCTCTTATGCTGCCAAAATAATAACACAGTAAATGGGATGAATCATATAGGATCGCCTAAAAGCACTTTAAATCGCAGTTGGGTTTCACGCCGACATTTGCATGTTGGCCAAGAACCCTTCCCGTTGAATTAATATATTCTATTATATTATATTTATATCATTATTGCAATGAAATTTGCAGGAATCTTAAAGTTAAATTTCCTGTTCTTAAAACTCTCGAATTTTCATTGAGATCCGTTGAGCCGTTTCGGAGCCTATTCGAGACAAACATACGGACAGACAGTCAGACAGACGGACAGATACTTCAATTTTATTTATTGATATAGATTTAGATAGAATATTTTAAGTTTTGTCAATTTTTATATAAAATTTACAGATTGTAATGTTCGAGTGATTATATATTTATATAGATTATTACTCAAAAATAAAAAAAATTCAGTATTGAGTTATTTTGCAAATATTTATTCGAAAACATTTTTTTCTTAGTTTTGTCGTTAAACTTTGATTCAAAGCTGATATCTTAAGCACACCTTAATGCATCTGTTAAAGCGATGTGTAAATTTTGGGTTTTAAAACATGAAACTGTAAATTCTTCTATTCCCAAAATTCTACTAAGGTATTATAGTTATGATGAAACTAATATTAATGTTTGACTCTGTATTTTGATCAGCCTTTACGAATAAATATATCAAGAAAATTGAAACTATACGACTTAATTATTTTAGAAAAATATTATATATATATATATATTAAATTTGCCGGACTCATTTACTAACCATGATTACAGAAGTATTGCTACAGCATTGAATCTGAACTTGGTTTTAATGAACTGAAAATTATTTTTAGCTTAATTGATTGTAATATCGATTGATAAATTAAATTTTAGAGTTACTTCTAAAAAAATCTATATCAAAAAATGTGTTTGCGGTAGA
The DNA here is from genome assembly GCA_034510155.1 of Eucriotettix oculatus. NCBI lineage: Eukaryota > Metazoa > Arthropoda > Insecta > Orthoptera > Tetrigidae > Eucriotettix > Eucriotettix oculatus. The sequence goes on from CM067380.1 coordinate 44,141,397, forward strand.
TGGACTGTTTTTGTTTCATAAATGTACGTTGTGTAGTTTTGTACCGGGCATCGCCGGGCACCCATCGAGTAGTAAATAAATATACCCCTAGAATTAATCATCTTTTGATCAAAAGATTTTGTTATTGGCAAAAGGAAAAGCCATATACGTAAAATGAAATTAAATAACGAGGATTAGTTTTCTCTCCTCTGACATAAATTAAATTAATTAAAAAAATTCCAAAGTCATCCAATGTAGCACCTAAGTTTATTAGTTAAATTTACTTATCGATAGTTAGATTGTTTTCCAGGTTTTTCAATCAGTAATTGTGTATAGATAAAACGTCTTTGTAGTGCTGTGTAGGAGGGGAATCATATAAAGGTAATAATAAAACAATCGAACTTGGTGTCAAAACCGGTGTAATGTGAGTCACTGAGTCTAATTCTGACATCAAACATTCAACTTAACATGAAATTTCGTCCCAGAGTGTTGAGAGGGGGAATTGGCTGAGGAGGAATAAGTTGAAGACATAAACACAAAATCATCCACGATTCCTGACTTTTCCCGGGTTATGTCGGACACAAAGCTAGTAGTAAATAAATACAGTTTGCTCAAAAGATTTTGTTATTGGCCAAAGGAAAAGCCATAATTTTAAATGAAATTAAATAATGAGGATCAGCTTGCTTTCCTCTGGCATATAAATTAATTTTTAAAAATTCTAAAATCATTCATTATAACACCTAAGTTTATTAATTAAATGTAATTATCGTTAGTCAGACTGATTTAATTTTAATGTAATAAAATATGGCTTCAGAAAGTGTGACACACATTTATCCCAATTAGGTTCCAATAGCAGTTGGATATTTTTGAGTTCCATGAAGAGTCTCGCTCTTGACGAGCTCAGACGACGTTCTCCGATGTTGTATCAAAACAGGTCTACAGTAAGTAACCCACTGAAACTGAGTCTAAGAATACAGACGACGGCGATGATGAAAATCGCGGGATGGTTGTGTTCCCGTTTGATAAACCGAGAATGATTTATTTAATCGGTGCTATGGTAAAGTCTACGTTCCTTAATCCTAATTCGCCTTCTTATGTGTTTGTCTGTTTTTCAGTAAATAAAGATTATATCATTTTGCTGCTAAGTAAATAAACCGTGATATTCAAAAAATTGTCTCTTTGGTTTGTACACAGGCCTTGTTATGCAACCATATAATGTACACCACTCATTTATCACATCATATATTTATTTCGTCATTCAACTTGATCGGTTTATATTAATTCAACTGCTCTAGATTCGCCTATAATTTTAATTAATAATATTTTATTAATATTGTGCAAAATTTGAGGCTGAGTCTTTAAAACAAGGCGTGGGGATTAAATTTTAAATTAGTGATTAACGTCTAAATATTAATTGCGTGTGAATTTTCCATGTATAGTTGCATTATTTGGTTCCATAGAAAGCGCCGAAGGTGGTCCAAGGAAGCTGTTTATGGACGATGCTTAGTCAGCCGCCTGTCCCACACACACCATTGCGAAAACGTGTCGCTGGTGAATAAAAGTGACGATTTCTGGATTAGGGAATGCTGAGGTGAGTCAGAGGAGCGCCTACAGTTTCGCTACCCAGCCATCCTCTTCTCTGCGCGGGACAGTCTATATATGTACCTGACAATTCATAAATAAGTCAAGCAGACGCGTCAATTACAAGCCTGGCATAACCCAAACACCATATTTCGCGATTCTTCGCCGCAAGTTATGTGATTACCAGAGAGTACATTGCAAAATGTAACAGCGCTATTTACGAGTCATCAGTCTTGAGACCGGTTTGAAGCGGTTCTCAGTCTTGTTTTATCCCGCTCTGTAAACTTCATACTTACCTCATCCAACATCTTTGACTATTTGGATTAAATTCTCTTAGCACTGTCTGCACATACCTTCTGTGACAGCGATTATTAGTCCTACAAACGCGTCCCTAGTCCTCGTCTGGATCTTACAAAAACTGCTCCGTCCGCAATATTTTCCTTATTTACTCTTCATATTTTCTTAAGTTACGCTGTAACATCTATGCCTGTGATTATTAGTAGGACAAACGCGTACCTACTCCACATATGACGTCCCAAAAGCGCCTCCCTGGGCAACGTTTTCCTTATTTACTGTCTGTATATCTTTCTCCGAAGACATCTTATCACGTGATTTCCACTTTTTCGGTTTCACTAAAAATAACCTGTTTCGAGTGTGCCTTTAACCCTTCATTGGAGAATACCAGGTACAAAAAGGCAACTGAAATACATTCAACTGCTCACCCACTGCAACTGAATGTCTCCCTGTAAGAATACAGTTCAAGGTCAAACGCGGTACCCGCGCAACACAAAAAGGAAAACCTGGCCGTTAAAAGCTTTGGCAATATAGGCTTTCCAACACAGATTTTAAATATATGTAGCGAGAGATGATCACCCATTCAAAATTAATCAGAGAATTTAACGATAAATACTTCTTCGTAAACAGGACCGTAAAAGACTGCAATGATTTGCCTGCAAGTCTACTGGCGAATTTTCCGAAGAGTGTAAAATTATTTAAGCTTAAAATAAAACATTATTTTTATATTCAATAGTAATAGTAGTATTATTATTTTTTAATTACATACCTTCATTGGAATATTAAATGTATCTTGCCACCGGGTTCAGCAAATTGTGACAATATATATATAATGTTTCTCAGTAATTTGGTAAACAAAGTTTGTAAAAAATAATTGAGACTGATTCCGTAACGTAAAGGGGACCTGGACGTACTTTTTGTATGAAATTTGGTAAACATAATAATCAAAGCAATATAATTTGATTGTTATGAAAATTAAATTAATTTATTTTATAATACTTATACAATAAATAATACAGTTCACCTAAGGAATATTATTTTTCTTCATTTCGCTACATTTCTCATGTAAGTTATAGCTTTAAACTTTTTTCTGAACAATATCATTGTGACATTGGCTAATTATTTTATTATTCTCAAAAGTATTTTTAAGCATAGGTCATATTTTTATTGGAAAATTATATTTTTTAATTACACTGCAAGTAGTTATGCTTTGTAGTTATTAGAATAGTATTTCAAAGAAATAAGCATTCATAGAACAAATTGTCTATGACTTGGCTATTTTAAAAAATATATATATCCTTACGTGGTGCCATGAAATTTTGTTTGGGATTTTTAGGGATATCTATTATTTTGTTGTATTAGTAATATAAAATACATAACTTTAAATTCTCGTAACAATATATATTCTGTGGCTTTGATTATTATGTTTACCAAATTTCATACGCAAAAAATATTAAACGGTTCCTGTTGTAAAATCCATGTTACGTCCAGGTCCCCTTTAAGTTATGGGGGATCAGTCTCAGTTATTTTTTTAAACAGAATTCGTAATCCAGGGAAATCGCATCCTCTCAATAGACATTTTCTTCTCTCCCCTCAGTTTCAGATTTACTTTATAGACTAAAATTAATAAGTTCATCAAAACTAATTCAAAAATAGTAGTTTCTTGAAGAATCCTCTCAAATTATATTTACGAGCATAATTTTAATCTTTCACGACCCAAACGTCTGCTATAATTAATTTGCTACTAAATATAACAAATGTTTTCTTTTGTTTAATTCCAATAAAAATTATCATGTCATTATCGAGTTTTCCGGGTACTAAATTTTCTGGGAAAAAGGTAGATGGGAAGCGAATCAGAGAGAAGGATGTCACAGAACTAAAAGTCAAAACAAACAAGTTTAGGTTTTTTTCGAGAGAGAGAATGACGAAGGATAGATGAGAAACCAACAAGAGAGAAGGATATCAGACAGGAAACCAAACAAGCGTCTAGCAGGAAATTGGAGCCAAAAAAGAAATTAGAGAAATTACTCCAATAAATTATGAAAAAATATTAGAGAAATTACTTCAACGTTTCGAACAGTTCGTCATCAAGTAGCTGGGATCAGATGAGAAATACGAGAGTCCGTACAATCATAAGGACGTAGAATTACTCAATTCGGCCTAGAAAGACAGATATCCATGCATATAGTATCCAAAAAAATTTAAACTTGATTGTTTTGCCTCTTTGTCTCTGTTGTCCTTCTCTCTGATTCGGTTCTTATCTATGTTTTCCTCTTTTTTTTTACTCAGACAAAGGAATACCCGAAAAACTCAATAATGTTATTAACTCACCATTGTCAAACTTGCTTTGTATAGTCCTTCTTCTTCTTACTCTACTTAGAGATTCTACACAGTACAGGTTTGAAATCTAATGGCGATTACTTTTATTCATGCGTTACATCCAGTTTAGTTTCTCCCTGCTCTCCTATGTTACATTTATTTACTAAAACCATTAGTTTGAAGTTACTGGATTAACGACAAATTAGTTTTTTGATCCTTCTGTCGCCGGATCTTTTAGTACAATTTCTTGCCCACTGCCATTACAACTGCTACTTACGTAACTCTACGTCTATAATTCCGTAATCTGCATAGGTCTGTAATTGACCTTTTTCTTAACCACTAAGACGTTTTACGCTACTCTCATTTATTGACACGATCCATTGCATCGAACCATAATTGACTTACATAAGAATTATTTATCGACGGATTCATGGTCTGCCAGGTATGACTCACTTCCATCACACTCATTGTGAACCATAGTGTATTTCAACATTGTCCGTATCTGCCATTACGATATGAATATAAAGTATTATATTCTCCAAGAGGAAATCCTAAAGCAAAAAGTTATGTACAGTCCTTCCCACAAAACTGAGTTCCCCTTATTGAATGCAACACGCACAGCATTTTGGCTTCCAAATTCTTTTTTTTTAAATTTATTTATAGTCGCATCAACAAAGTAGTCATTAGCGACTTATACGAAATTAAAATAACCATTACATTTTGATCTTTAAATTAAGAATTTTATACATTTTAACAGACATTTATGTTTTCAATGCAAAACCTAAATATACATGATATATAATAAAAATTTTACAATTTATGGTACAATTCAGTTTTCCAAATTCTTATTCGACTCAGATTGGCAATTATAAGGCTCACTTGCCGCCGTTGCTCTTAGTTTACAATATATACATCATATACAATTAAAATAGAGACCCATTCTTACTTTAAAAAGAACTGTGGATCCAAGAGTCTTAAGAAACAATAAATGGGGTTAAATGAGGTTGACAAAAGTAGTGATCAATGCAAGAAATCTCCTAAGTGGATATTCGTACAATTAGGCTAGTTAAGGGAACAAGTAGAAATGCAATTTCGTTCACAGGCAATAATGTAATAATATAGTAGCGGCAAAAGGCACTGAGAATAATAAGCAGCAAATAAATTCGAATAATCTACGAGGAGTCAACGGTGATGTTATTAGAAGCTGAGCACAATTTAAAATTAACGTCTGATTTATAAGGTACGGTAATCTTCCAACATTTTAGCTCATGAGACGGATTATCGTTGCCATGTCTTAGGAAAATGATTTCGTTGACAGCCGTGTTTTAGATGAGTTTCGGAAAGAAGGCAACTTGGCAACATAATAATCAATAGAAAAATACTTGACGATTCTTTTCTTTGAAAAAAATAGACAGGTAAAGATAAAAATTCACGAAAGCGTTGAGTGGATTTCTCTTAGAGTGGAAAGAGTCCTTCTTGGTTTGTTTGATGGCTCGGGTTTCAATAAACACAACCGTTAAACTACAAGTGAAAATCACTTCAGCCCCAAGTGCGGTTTACTTCTTCTCAAGATTATTTACATATTAAATGCAAACTGAAATAGTTAATGTATTCTGGAGTGTCAAGATAAATATAGTTATTTAGCGTAAATAGTGTTATCCTAGATGCACTGGATTGAGAATCCGTTTCTGTTACGGCCTTGAGGAATGTAAGAAAATAATCGCGAAAATTAAAATTACATATTGTAAATATTTTACAGAAATTACTTTCTTGTTTAGTTCCATAAATATTTTTCCTGAACGGATTTTCAATTAATCACCGTCCTTTCCCTTCCGTGTCCCTAACATGTTCCACTTACGAACCCCTTCCGGTTTTGCCTGTCAAGCATTGTGACGTGCTAAGCATATGAATTTGTCACGAAGGTCCTGTGTTCAACACCCACCTTGTCCTGGGATTTCCAAGATCCGTGTAGAACAAAGGAAACCGTAGGCAGCTGCGTTACACTTTCGAAATTCATTAGAATATTGGTTCGTGAACAGCTCGTCATTTTTCGCGCGAGGAAAAAGCTTTGTTCCTCGAAACGGATCCGAAAATTCATTAATTATAAAGAAAAAATTTCAACCTCACTCTTATTGATTATTTCGAACTTTTGAAGTTATACATTTATGTTTCATATCTAATAATAGAATCATGAAGATTACGAGAAACGTTCAATAAAAGCCAAGAAATGTTTCATTAACGTACCAAAAGCCTATCGTTTTGTTTAGTAAAAACAAATGTCTTTAAATGTACCTTATTTTCGTTTATATTTTCTTAATTACATTATTCGACGGTTGAAGAAATTACTAGTATGACTAAAAACAGTATTAATTTCTTTTTGCGTGGGTAGGTGGAAAATCTACAGAAAGTCGCCGTGAAGCCCGTACTTCACGGTGTGTGCGATTTTTACCCACTAAATCCACCTCCCTAACTAAATCTGGTCTGTAGAAACCAACTATTAGTTTTACTTTGTTAATTCTTATATCTAGTTACTTATTACCTAAATTAGTCCAATGACATCCTTAAGTTTTCACTGTTGCCCTACTTTATTTCACGCTCACGCTCACGCAGCGAGCGTATTAAAACTAAACGCAAAGTTTTAATTCTAAGAATACAGTATCAAATTCTAAATATACATCAATAAATAAAACTGAAGTGTCTGGCTGTTTGTCTCGAATAGCCTCAGAGACAGCTCAACCGATTTCAATGAAAAATTGAGGTTTAAAAACAGGAGTTTTTAATTTAATATTCGTGCTTATTTCATTTCGATATATTACTAATATATTATAAAATAACATAAATATTAATCCTACGGGAAGGTTTCTTGTAATAAACAAAAAGTCTCCTCTTAAAGTGCATGCGGGTTGCCTATACACTTGATGTATGCGGCGAAACGGCTTAAAGGATTTCAATGAAAATTTCAGGGATTGAAACAGGAATTTGAACTTATTTTCGTGTATGTTTCATTTCGATATCCTGCAATGTTCAAAAAATATTAACATAAATAAATACAAATCCATTGAATTAAGTGTGAAAACCAACTGCGAGTTATAAGTCCTATTATTCATTCCTATAAAATTCATCTTAATTTTGGCAGCATGAGAGACAGAGAAAGAGGGCGAGCATTCTCACTCAATCCATTGTTGCAGCAGGATTCATACCGTTGTTCTGAAGCGATCATAAATGAATGATACCGTCAACTTTATCGAAATTCCGTATCTCTTGTTACGCTGTGAAGGCAAAATGAAAAGAGCTTTTTTGGGCACGAACGAAGTCGTGGGCATAGATAGTTAATTAATATTGTTAAGAAACGTGCAATTAAAACTCCCTGTATCTGGAATATTTAAGCTTTTATAAAGAAAACGACTGAACCGATTTCCATCCATCGTTTTTGCTTTAGAGAGCCATAAAAATTATTTTAGCACTAAGCTTGCGCTCAAAGCATCGAAATCAACAAATATGAATAATATCATATCTGTTTCGCAACCAACTTGTCACTTCAACCCGTCCCACCATGGGGGTTGCCAGTCGTTGATTGGTTGGAGGAAAGCTCCCCTGTTTATAACTGATGATCACTTTTAACTAATAAGTGTGAATTTATACGAACAAAAATATAAGTAATTATTTTTCTGTTTTTACTTGAAAAAAAAATTATATACTTTATAACTTTTTGCGGCATGTATTTTCAAAAAGATACTTTTCTCTCGCTCGTCGTTTCTCTCTCCATGTAACAATTTCAAGGAAATTAATAGTTCGTGTCTTCTGCGCTCTTTAAAAACTGTTAAATTATTTCTGAGTGTATAGCATGTGAAGTAATCGCCTGTCTTCCCCAGGTGTCCTAGTATTAAAAGGGCACAGACTTCCACCTGTGAACTAAAGACGTTTCCCTTGAACCTCAAGGATCTGTTCCTCCAAGGTAACATTTACGAGGCGAGTAAGCACCACGACGTTAATGGTTCAACTAAAGATTGTTCTTTTTTTGCTACCGACGCGTCCGCAAATTACTTTAATATGAAATTTTATGGGTCCACTATATTCCACGCTCCGCCACCTGCGTCATTTATGCTAGTTTTTATTATTCCGTTTAAAAGCCAGACTGCGTTTTATTCATACGACTCTATTAAGCGCTGTCTGTTCCGATATAACAAGCTGGCGAGAAATCGGGCTCTGACGATTACCAGCGCTTCCTTTCGTTTTCAACAAACTATTATCTTCTGCGGCATAAATTAATGCATGTTGCATTCTCTTTACGTGATTGTTCCGAAAATGTATTACTGAATCACAATAAACGACGTGAGTTAGAAGTTAGGTGTAATGAAAATAATGGCTAAGAATTAAAATTCCACTTGTGTTTGTATTTGCTTTTTTATTACTTATTAACCTCGCAGTACATTTAGTCTGAGTTTTAAAGGAAAAGGCACATTCAAGATACACTCTAAAGAGACTTTTGCATTTTTCTATGTGACAGACAACAAACAATATCAGTGATAGACTAAGTATGCTTAATTTTAAAACTTCTGAAAATAGCTAGAATAAGGCTTTAAAAGACGATTTTTGAACTCTACATTCCTGTTGGGAAAAGATACAAATGCAGGAAGTGGTTATACAAAATTTAGTTCTCATGTAGGTGTAAGAGTAGGAGAGTATTGAGGTCAGTGATCTTCACACAAGAACATAGTTGAGAAATTGGGATTAACAACAACTCCAACACCCACAGACAACGCCGAAATCATCTCGCCAGTAGAACAGTAACGCGTTCTAGTAACTTGCAGCAGGTTTTTTTTCTTCAAGGAATTTTTTACAAATTATTTGTTTAAGACTGATAGTTAATTTAATAATGACAATCTGTCCCTTGTTTTTATCAGTCACGTAATAAAATCTATTTCAATTTTTGATTTCTAAATTTTATTAGGAGCTTTCGGCAATTGCCATAATCATGTAATGTTTCAAATTTTTGTAATTTTGTATTTTATAGAAGATTTTCTACAGAAGATTTTCTATAGAAGGTTTTCTAATTCTTCAATTTGGTTGTCTGTACCAATAAACAAAATTGAAATGTCTGTCCGTACGTTTGTAACGAATGGGTTCCAAAACGTCTCCACGGATTTCATAGAAAATTTGAGGGTTTGAAAACAGGAAATTTAATTTGAATACTCGTGCATATTTAATTCCAATAATGAAATTGATGTAATATAAACATTAATTCTACGGGACGGTTTCTTGGCATACGTGCTTTAGAATCTCCAAAAAGTGAATGCAGGTTGTCTATACTCTTGATCTGTTTATCAGCGTATTTCAATGAAAATTAAATTTTCGTGTATGTTTCATTTCGACATCTTTCAGAGTTCAGAAGATATTAATGTAAATATTTATAAATCCATGGCAGTTAACTGCCAGTTAAAAGTCCTATTAGTCGTTTCCATACCGTTCGTCCCACTTACTGTGTTATCATAAGCGTAATTTGGGCAGCATGAGAGAGAGGAGGGCGAGCAATCACACTCCATACTTTGTTGCAGCAGGATTCGCACCATTGTTCTGAAGGGATCATAAATAAATGATACCGTCAACTTTATCAAAATTCCATACTTCCATCTTGTTACGTTGTGAGGGCAAAATAAAAAAAACTATTTTGGCGCGAACGAAGTCAAGGGCATAGCTGATTAATCAATATTATTGAGAAACGTGAAATTAAAGCTCCCTCTATCCATCTTGAATTTTTAAGCTTTTATAAAGAAGCCGATTTAACCGATTTCCATTAAACGTTTTTGTTTTATAGAACCATAAAACTGATTTTACCACTAAGCTTGTGCTCAAAGCATCTAAATCAACGAATATGAATAAAAACAGATCTTTTTCGCAAGCTACTTCTCACTTCAACACGACCCACCATGGGGTTGCCAATCGTTGATTGGTAGTAGGGAAGCCACCATGGAATCACACCAGGAGTTATGTGTGTTTTGATTCTTACTCGTCGTGTTACGAAATGAGAGAGAGAAAGAGAGTCACACAGGCAGAGAGACACGCATAGAGAGAGAGACGCACACACAGAGAGAGACACACACAGAGTGGGAGAGAGACACGTAGAGAATGAGGAACACAGTGAGGGAGAGAGAGACAGAGAAAGACACATAGAGAATGAGAGACAGAGATGGCGAGCATTCTCCCTCCCCCTCCACCTATTATTGCAAACGTGTGAACATGGAACCTGTTAAAAACCAACTGCAAGTTATAAGGTTTGCCGTGAAGAGATCATAAATAAATGATACCGTACTTTAGTTTTAGGGCAAAATAAAAGTAGCTATTTCCGATCGAACGAAGTCGTGGGTGTAGCTAGTATATCATGTAATCCGATTTAGTGATTATGATAAGTAACTTGAGTCGTTAGTTTTATACACGAGGGTGGTCTGGAAATTTTCTGACGTAACAAATGTACAAGACATTTTTTTTTCGAATCACTCAAACGATTGTCAAACAACAAATGCTCGTCCAAAATTAATCTCGGTGGGTACCTTCCCAAAGATTCTCAAGCACATTCCCTAGCATATGTAGAAGAGTGCTGCCGTCTCCATGTTGATGTTGGAAACTTTTCAGACCACCCTCGTATATTTATCATTAAATTCTTGTCACCCCACAACATATCGTGAATAAAATATATGTAACGTATTACCAGGTTGTCAACTGAGTCAGATTTTAGTCTAGAAAACGTTTCCGAGGTAATCATCATCGCCGTCGTCAGGTAGACTGCTGTTCTGAGACATTTCCGCTCTATTTATATCGGTCGGTGGCGGATGTTGGTCGGCGTCCAATCAGAGAAAATTCGTTGCTTCCTGAATTAATTTTTAGCTAAGTACGTTTTTTTTTAAAAAAATAGTCATATCTTAAACAATGACCTGTTGTCGTTAAATTTCTTATAGGCTTGTAATTAAATCAAATAAACAGAATATTTAGTATTGTTTTCTCATGTTATGAAGGCAGAATTAACGAAATTAAATTACGGAACCCCAGAATCATTCATTAATACGGTACAACCTGAAAAATCCTACGTTCATTAATTAATTGTCAGACTATTTTTCCTTATTTTTTTAAATTTGGTATTTCTTAAAAACGTATATCACCATTCACTAATACGCAGGAAATTCTTTTATAGCCACCGGAAAAAATGAGAAAATATTTCGCAACAAAATCATTCTTAAATTAATTCAATATAATTTGTTTTTCTGCAATTACAAAATACTTTTGAGTGATAGGTATTAATTTCCGGGGATATGCTTTTTTATAAATAACATTTAGCGTAATTAATTCTGGAACCAATAAATTTTTCACTACCGCGTCATCCAGTTGGATCGAGAAAATGTGACGTAGACTTGCATAATTAAATGCTATTGCTAAAAACTGAAAATTTAAAAATATAATATCAATTGCTTGCAATTTTTTGCTGCACGTTTTGGGATATTTTATAACACGGGATACACTCGTTGACAATCATTAACACTGACTCTTGTGGATTTTATAGTACTTTTTACATTTAATTTGATAACTGCCACAAAGTGGGATCTTTCTACAGAAGTGGAATTTTGTGTAACAGTCAAAATGGTAAATACAATTTTGTGGTTTATATTGGATTTTGGGCAGTCAATTTTTCCGGCTGACGTTTCTTTCATTTCATCACTTTGCGATGTTTACTTTGGAGATACTCTTGAGCTACGACCGTGAAAGTGCAAATGACGTCTAAAGAGAATACGGTTTCTTAGTTCATATTCAACATTAGCAGCGTGATGTCATGCGAAAATGACAATTAGTTGTGTGCGTCTCGCCAGTCGACAGTCTACTCTACACGAACATCTGTTATAATAATAATAACTGTGCAGCGACAGCGATGAAAATTTAGCATTTGTGAAACGCAGTAATGAAGAAAATTAAGCAATTTCACTTTGAGGCTTTTTATTCACTAACTCGATGTACGCATTCAAATTCGTAGACAATAAATTTTATAAATATGGATAAAAAGTACAAAAAACTGGCCAAAAGTCAGAAATAGAAGTTAATTCGAAATCAAATACAAGACGTTTCGTCCTCAACATTAGGTACATTTGCAGTTGTTTATAATTTGCAATTAAAAACCTTAACAGATTGATGTTCCAGTAGCAGAAAAATTTTTCTGTTAAGTTTTTTAATTGAACATTACAAACAACTGAAAACGTCTGTTAAAGTTGAGGACGAAACGTCTTACAATATATTTTATTTTGAACCAGTTCATAATATTTTATTTTATTTATACAAATTAAGTCAGAATAAGGTCAGTATTTTAATTATTCATATGGGTAATTAAGAAATTATGACGCAGCCAGAGGAATTTAAAAAAAGTCTATTTTACTATGGTACAACAGATAATGATACACAAAACCTGGAGTAATTTTTTGAATAAATCATAATCTACAATTTGTTTTACATAATAAAACAGGCGAAAAATAAAAAATATAGGATTTTTACATATGGACGTACGACCGAGAAATGCTTGCGAATTGATACGTTTTAGATGAGAAATATTTTTAATTGCATTATTAAATCGTAATTGTTTTTTGGTAACAGGCTGCATAAGGGTGATCCTGAAACAGGCAACTCCCCTTTAATAGCATAGGAAGGGAATTGAAAAGAGGGGATGTGGAAGGCAGAGTAAGGTAGACTAGGGCCCCAAGTTATAGTTCAAGGATCCTACCTGGTGTTTCACCTAAAAAGATACGAGGGAAATCCTAGAAAACCTGTATCAGGTATATCGGGCTATCGTAAACTATTCTCACGCGCTTCCGAATGAAGGGAGATGAGTTTGCTGTGAGGTCGCAGCATTCCCTTCTCCGTCTCTCAACCAGTTTTATGAGGCAGTTGGCCGACTTATCCAAATGGATCATCGGACAACTCTTACTGTATGCCCAAGGTCTTCGACCCCAGTACTGGCACCACCTAAAATAGATTAAGGTTCCTCGGCATGTGAGAATCATGAAATAAACCAGAGAGAGTACGAGGCACGTGAGCCCCGCAGTCTATCTGGGGAGAAATATCTGCAGGAGAAAACTCCCACTGGCATCCCTCCCAATCACAATAATTCGGAAAATAAGGCTTGGTGATTCATAGGAGAGAAGTGACACTAAACGACTGAAAGGATACAATTTTCGTTAATTTTCTTACTATGCTATTATTGAAAATTGTTCTGTAATCTTAATGTTGAGAATGTAATCTCTACGAAACTTTTAACAGGGTATTTTATAGTATTTGAATTTTATTATCACTAAGTTTTTATAATCTTTAACTAATTTATTAATATAGACGGCTATTTTTTTTAAAGAGAAAGAACTTAAATATATTTTTTAATTATTTAATACGGAATGTGGGGACCTTTTGTCAATTAGCCATAATTTTGTGTACTTTGACGTTAAGAAATTGTCGAAACCTGTTCTAGAGAAAATTAAATTGGTTTGATAATTAATGACTAGTTACTCTGTGAAAAAATTTGGCGTCTTGTGATAACAATTGAGGCAAAGATACAACTACAGTTAATTATAGACAGATTACGCAACGATAACCGAGAAAGAGAGATAAATCGAAATTCCATATGCCATCAGGCTGATTATTAGATTCGCTCCTTTATTATTCAAAGGCTCAATACCTTTGTATATCTCCCCCTTTCGGCGTTTTATGTAAAAGCACATTTGCCAGCTTACTCTCCGAGTTTCCAGCACGCGTAAAGCCGGTTTACTATTCAATGGATCTCTGTATACTTCCTTATTTCTCCCTCTTTTCATTAGACTCCAGACTTAATAAAAATGACCTAATTCAATTAGCGTCTGACGACGCAAGTAAAAGATTTTCCATTCAAAAGAGCATCTAACTGTTAACAGCTCACAGGTTTATTTACGCATTTAATTTAAAAATTAGATAAAAATACTGTCCGAAATGATGAAATAAGAGAATCTCTCCGCGTTGATGAAGAACCTCTGAGCAACGGTGCTTGGACAATTTTAAATTTCAATTTTCCTCTTGAACCTGTTAGCTTGGCTATCAAAATTATGAGTAAGAGTAGTTGGTATTCCTTGGCCTATGACATCATAACGCCCCTCCCACTTGTGCTCAATGGCTCCAATAAATAATAAGTAATAGTCGTGAGCTTGAATGAAATACGCACGCTTCCTCGACTAAAGCCAGGTATTAACTCAGTTCATAACCGGTTTCTGAGTTAGTATTGCGACTGGCTAAGGCGAGAATAATATAATAGTTCTGACTGTGCACTTCCATTCAGCGGCAATGGTTACCTTAACCTTTTTATGCAAATAATAAAACCCGGCTGGGTGTCATAGTGTCTGAGAATTTAAGACGTCGGTGAATGTGGAAGAGAGGGAACACACGCGTCATTTGCCCGCAGGTGCGTACATATGTATACGGGCAGCATGAAAAATTGATTATCAATTAGTATTCGGCATTATTTGAAAAGAGAACAGAAACAAATATTAAACTGAACATGGCTCGTGAAAGATGAAAATCAACAGAGCGTGAATAAAAAATTTTTTAAGCTCACAAAATATATATTACGTAGAGGCTAGAATGCCATAAGTCGCTAATGAGGTGTATAATTTAAAACTTCGGCAAAATTTGTACTACCGAGGCAAGTCTCGTTCCTTCCAATATGATAACGTAACCCACGCAGAACTGAAATTTTAGTCTTAAGTCATATGATTGAAAGCTTCTTAATTATATTTTCCCATTTTTTTAAATAACAGTTTTCAATTTTATCGCAGATGAAATGTGCGGTAGTCATCTAAAACCCAAAAATGTTATCAGTTGATCTGCTTTATTTATGCAGTTATACATGTATACACCAATTTGACATATTTTCCACCTATAAAACGACCAAAAATACGTCGCATCCTCATCCTAACACTATGCTCACCGTTATCTATTCTTATAAGAGTCTGCCTTACAAAAGAAAATTTTTGAAAGCTGTAAATATAATTTCAGTTTTTGAATAAAAATCGCAGTGTAGAATTTTTGGAATTAAAAATAAGTTTCCTGATATAATAAATTTTGTCAAAGTGAGTAAAATGCTTCAATTGAAGCTCACGTAGTAGCGCATAGGTAATTTGGAAGGAAGACAAGAATGGAAAAATGTCGAACGGATCATCCAACACAAAACGTAATTAGGGAAGTTGAAATCGAATATATTCCGTAGTTCATATGCAAGAGGCGATTTTGATCGAAATGAAGAGACAAAAATTTCTAATTACGGTCACGGCTGCAGGGCCCCAAGTTCGTCTGAGAGGGAGACGATTATAAATATTTGAGGACAAGAATTTGTGTATCGGTAATAATAATCCTGTTTTGCGAGAGTAAGCCACTCAGTTTATTTCACAGCAGCAATACAAAAAGAACAGTAACGCCATTTTTAAATATAACACCGGTTTTCGATACATTTGGTCCAATTTTTCATTAGAATGAGAATTTTAATAAAATTAAGTAAAATATTGGAATCTATATTTAATTTCAAAGAAGTAAAGAGGATTGTGGGGAGGTGTGTTTGAAATACTGAAAAGTTATGACAGAACTAGTTTGGTATTTATTTATACAATATTAAGTAAGGAAAATATATAAAACATTTACAGAAAATTACATTAATCGGAGAAACAGTACGATCTCTAAACTCTCGGGTCAAACCATGGGTGAAAACCCTCCCTAAGCGTCGAAGATTGAGAACCTTGAAACGTTGCGTCCTCTTTCTGCTTCTTTGGATCAAGGAAGGAGTGATGTCGGCTTTCCCCGTCAGCACAAACTAGAACTCTCTCCTCAGCGTCACTC
Source organism: Eucriotettix oculatus (assembly GCA_034510155.1). Lineage (NCBI taxonomy): Eukaryota > Metazoa > Arthropoda > Insecta > Orthoptera > Tetrigidae > Eucriotettix > Eucriotettix oculatus. The sequence continues at coordinate 44,157,450 of CM067380.1, forward strand.
CAGATTGATCTTCTTCGTATCCTTCATCTGCAGAGACCAGAACGATCTCCATTCCCGTCTCCTTCAACTGCAGAGACTAGAATCATTTCCATTCCTATATCCTTCATCGCAGAGACCAAAGTGGGGGTTCCTAACAGCATCGTCGATGTGAGAAAATGTCTAAGAGTCCAACTTTTCGGTTGATCATCTTTACACCATAAAATTCCATTGGTTGAGGCTAATACGTGGTTTTCAAACATTTCCATGTTTCCTAGCTTTCTACTTTCCCATGTGAGTGTCATGGGGGGGAAGCCAGTTCAATTCCGTATTTGTTAAAATAACATCTCTCGGGATTGGACCAGACTTCAGGCCTCGACATACTGGCGCCTTGTCCAGCTCCCAATCTTCGCTAACTTTTATACTAGAAATTCAAGAAATCCAACATCTAGCTACAGGATTTTCTACAGATTTATTAATTTGTGACTTGTGTGTTCATTAATGTATATCAAGGTCTAAAAGACGGGGCAAAACACTGTTTGTAGTTTACATTCACAGTTTACATATACACTTATTAATATATTTTATTTTATTATAATAACATTTCAGATAAATATCAATTAACAATTTATTTAAATATGACTTAATTTTAGGCCCTCAAACAAAACCGCAAAAATACGTCCAATTGCTAGTCAAAAGTTATTTATCAAAATTCCTCAGGAGCTTTCGGCCTGGAAAGCCATACACACTACGCAACATACATCCGCCTATCGTATAAATATTAAATTGAATTTTGATTTAAAATGTGCCCAAATAGAAAATTTAGACACGTCGAAATTTATTAAAACCCTAAATAATCGACCTCTTTCATCAATATGTTATGTATTTATTTGAAAAAAATGAAGTAATTAGTCATCTCTTCATTTTAGTTATAATGGATGCCTTTTTGTGTTTCTGCATAAGCACAAATAATACATTACAATTGCTTTAATATTGTTGGTTAATGTTACAATATGACTTTTCTTTTAGAGAAAAAAATTAGTTACTTAGAGAATATTTCATTTTTTTAAAATTTAATTATGCCTGTAGATTTTCCCAACCTACCTTAACCGATGCAGTTGTAGTTATCCTTTTATAACTCTTCCAGTTAGACACTCACAAAACGTTGTTTGGTTAATTTTGAACCTATTTACGACGTTTCGTTCATATTTGTGGGCTTCATCAGATAAATTTTTAAATAGATAAAACTACTACACGCGTAAAAATACTATAATAAAACAATTACACTTGTAGACAATTTTTTGTTGTCAAATTGGCAATGGTTTTAATTTATTTTTTCAGTACTTACAGCGAGCCACGCTTATCTGAACGTAATATTTGTATTTAAACACACGCAGAGGTAACGTATTAATCCTATCCCTTTCAGTAGCATACTAACTAATCTGAAAAATGTAACTAAATTCGAACCTAAACTCGGAACATTTATGAAATTATATTTATCGCTTCATAAAGGATTGTTCGGACTGAAACCCAATTCATCTGGACATTTCCAAATAAGTTGATGCCCTTAGAGGATCTCTCTGCTTCTTAATTGATTTCCTATCCACGGCATACCATAATGGAGACTGTTAAATTGCTTTGCAATATTATTTTATTTTTCTCGTCGTCAAGAACTGCTCAGCACGTTTTCCGCCCACGCCTTGCGTCACAACAATATACGAGTGGGACCAAATATAAAGGAATTGGTATCAAGAGATTCCAATGGAGTGGCCTCACCTCCACGTTTAAGCTGATAAAGCTGGGATGACGCAACGCTCCACTTACAGCTTCTTTCGTGACCCAGGTACCATAAACACAACTAACGTACCTCAATGCAACATTCTCATTGCGACAATCCAATATGCTGTGAATTTTGCAGTTTAATATTTTTCTTTGTGTAAAAATATCCTCCGAACGCATCTAAGAACCAGTAGTCATGCTCGAGAAATTAACACTTATGCTATCCCATTGACATATCTTTCATTGAATGGGATATATTCCTGCAACATTTTGAGAAACACACATAAAATCAATTGTGTAAACAAGAAAATAATACAATCTCTGTAAAAAGAGGATGTGTTTGTTTGTATATTAAATATTTAAAGGTATAAAAATGTAAAAATTTCAACACAAATTTGTACGCGTTTAAAATAATAGTTGTAAAAGTCTGTAAGTCTAAATTAACGTTTAAATAAGGCCAAAAACAGACAAAAGAATCAGTACTAGTTTCTTCGTGTCCAGATCAGGACCGAATAATTTACTAATATTTTTGTCTGTTTTTGGCCTTATTTAAATTTTAATTTGTACACATTTCTTTAAATTCCGGAGATGAGAAATCCCTAGCACAATTGTGAAAGGAATCTTAGTTAAAAATATATATGCGAATGTGTTAGCATGCGGAAGTTTATGACGTCAGAGAGACAGAATAGAAGGGATCCCGCCATTATTAATTGCGCACAATATGGTGACTATGTCGTTAAATTCTTCAACTTTCACATTTGATCAATTATATCCTAAAATTCATACAGCAGGAACACATGGAAGGAAGACAGTAGAATATGAAAGATTATATACATTCCATTTCGTTTAGAACCGCCTTTTAACGTGGCATATTTAACCGTGGTCCAGCGGTTAGGGTCGCTGCCTCACAACACAGAGGTCCAGGGTTCGAATCATAGCACGGGCTTCATGGTCATGGAGACAGGGATTAAGACTGTCGGAGAATCGTGTCACTCCAAATTCGGAATGTGTCATGAAAGATGACGGTCCGCAGTCGACTCGGTAGACCCAGGCCCTTAATGGGCTGTAGAGCCATTGAAAAACAATAAGAAGAAGAACAGGCTACATTAGGGTGATCCTGAACGCAGCAACTCCCCTTTAATCTCATTGGAAGGGAATTGAAAAGGGGGATGTGGAAAGAAGAACAAGGTAGCCAAGGGTTGACTAGGGCATCGGGCTATAGTTTCAGGTTCGTACCCAGTGAATGAAGATTATTTTTGCGTGACTTTACGTTTTTATTTACTTCGGTCCAACTATTTAGTGCAGTTCAGTCGTTTTTAAATTCACATTCATCCGAAGCCCTTTTTATCATTTTATGAACGTTACATTCATCAGGAAAAAGTTTAATTTTAGAAGTGATTTTACGTTTATGATTATTAATATATATATATATATATATATCAGGAACAGTAGAGGCCCGATGATTGATCCTTGAGGCAACCCGTTTGTAACTTTTAGTTTTACCGATAGCTGTCAACCAATCTTCTCAGTTTGCGTACGCCAATTCATAAATTCCAAGATGTGAAGCACTACCCGCCTGTTAATACTTGATACGTTGTGCGAAATCAATGATGATATCATCCATTATCCTCCCCCCCACCCTGGTCGGCTGTTCCTGGAATGAAGTGACCACTTAACTGTCACACGAGAAACCTTGCCTAAAACCACGTTGACCTATGAAGTGCCACTCCTTTAATTCCAGTTCTCGGCCGATATAGTCCGATATAATTCTATCGTCGATTTTACAAGTATCTGACGTAAGACTAACCGGTCTATAGTTTGAAACACAGGTTTAGGCACCTCCTGCGTGGGTTGGTCACAACAAGAATCCTCCTTCTTTAATTGAGGAATACTCGAAAACACCTTCAAATTATTTTTAAATGCTTTTCACTTACTCTAAAATAACTTTAGTGATAAATGTATTATTTCAGGGCAGAGCCTCCGACTAAATCCATGTCCACGTAATTCCCTTACACGTTGGATACTATTTTCTCTCCTAGAAGGTTTTCTAATTTTTTTTAATTCTACGATTATTCAAAAATAGTTTTCAGTGCCGAATTAGTTTTTCATCAAAGAAATCGTTTGTCAAGTTGCACAGATTTCCCTACTCGTCTTTCACACGGAAATAAGAAAACCTGATACTTCATCACAAAATTAATTATTGAAATAAAATAATTCCGTTCTTTGTAGTGATCAGATCGAAACCACTCACTCAGTGGAAAGTGAGCTTGACTTAATAATTTATTAACAAAAATTATATACATCTTTAGTATTTATTAATAAATAAATAATTATAAAACTAAAATAAATGAATCTTGGTAATTTATATTTATCATTGAGATATTTGTATGGTCTCGAAATGATACCGATTTTTATTAAAGATGCACAAAACTTCTGACAATTTTCAAACATACATTTATATTGTAATTGTTAATTGCGTCTTCTCCCGCATGTGGCGTTTCAAATTTCTACCTATGTTATTAAAGGGGAGTTGTGACCCTCCTGTACCTTGTCAGTCATTACTAAAGTAGTGTAACGAGTAAGTATTTTAACTGGCATATACGTCAATGGCGTCAGTCTTAAAGCTCTGCAATTTAAAAATCTCTATTGGCTTAATTTTTCATCTGAAGAACGTGCCTTCAGACCGTGTCGAGAGATTAGTGACTCGAATATTTTTTATTAAATAGCGTTCGCAGAGACTTTCCTAGCCTACAAATATCTTCAATAGGATGGAATAATATCCTCCCTTACAGGCCATAAAAGCTCCCACGTCAATCAGCATCTCCGCGACTTACAATGTTTGTCCCTTATGCGTTCCTACACCGTTCATCCAACTGTATTGTAGTACGCTGCCCAAATAAGGTTTCTGTTTATCTTTCGAAGATTTAGATTACTTCCTTCCCTTCTTTTCAGCCCAAAAAAGGTCCTACCCTAAAAACATACAGAACCAACAATGGAGTAGATTATGCCCTCACGTAGCCTGTCAATCGAGGTGATTATATATCTTAAATATAACTAACATTTTATTTATATAGCGATGAGGAAAACCAGTCTCATTTCTCAGCGAAGATGTTCACATTTCAGCAGAGAGTTTTGGCTGGGATATAATTTTGTTATGTTGACTTTTGTTTGCTTTCGACAAAGCGATTTCTTTTCCCTTCTTAAATACTCCTTCGTTACAACTTTCGACCAACATTCCTTCTTCACTCCTTTCCTGACTTCGACTTTCTTCAAACTCCAAACGGACAGTGACAGCATTTTCCTCTCCCTAAGCCCTCTTCCTCTCAACGTCCGAGCAATACTGTTCCTTATCTCCTCATCTACTTCCTCTTCCTTTCAACTTCCACCTCACTCTTCCAGCCAATATTTTCTTTCCCCTTTCTCTATGTAAAAACGCCACCCCACTGACATGTCTTCACCAATCGTAATTAATTTTTGGCGATCTAATCGATCCGCACTTACGGAGGAAGGGGTAGGTAGGCCTTGCGAAAATTTCATGGGTCGTCTTCTACTGCAGGCCAGACATTTAATCCCAACACCTAGCTAGCAGGCACGGATCTTCACGACGAGCAGTCGCCTTTCTAATCCTAAAATTTCCGCATCTTATTTAATTCGTCCTAAAATACGATTTAATTGAGGAGGGTTCTTCTGCGCTATAGTATCACTATAAATGAATTCCCGGGCAACAGCATGACCATAGATAGTATATAAATATAAAATAATGGATAAAAATTAGAGAAAACGTCGCCACTTTCAACTAAAAATATCCTGGACGGAACCAAACAACAGTAAAAATATTAACCCCAGGATATTTCAACAAGTAATTATGAATTAATAGTAATTTATAAAATATAATTTTATTGTGATTTTAAAATGGAAGGTTACTCGAGAAAATTGTTTTCGTGATATATATTTATATGTGACGTAAATAAATGACGGTTTTATGAAAACTCAGAGTCAGGCTTTAAATTAAAGGTTTAGTTATCTTAAGGTACGCACGTCTTTCCTTGAAGCGCTTCGCTAATTATTGCTGGACGTGATGAAGTTGATTTGTTTTCGCTGAGCTGCGCACAGCATGAAGACGAATTGATTGTTTCCACTCGGAGGCTGGTATATTATATTGGCTGCTCAGCACTGCCCACAGAGTTCTATTAAGAGCCAATTGTTGAGCCAAGCGCCGCTATTTTCGAATTTTAAATTACCTTTGAGCTTTTCTTGGATAAGGGGGGGGAGGGGGATCGAAAATATGACGCACACTTAACCACGCTCCTTTGTGTGCCCTATTTTTTTTGTAACTGGTGTCTCAGCAGTATGGAAATAACCAAAGGAAGATAACGAGGAAATCGATTGGCTAGTTTTCTTTCTTGAAGTATTACTGAAGGGCATTGCAGAACAAGCGATACTGTAGTAAATTCCTATTAACTGGTCTTCGTCGTTGTTACAATTCTATGATAGGAAATAATGAAAACGAGTTTTATTTTTATTTTGGGACTATGTTTTTATTAAAAAATATTACAGGCTGTGGGCATTCAGAAAAATGCCCTTTAAGTAATTATACACGTCGGATAAACACTGCCTGTACACATCTTTTCTAAAATGTTTATTAAGAATCGAAAGGCTCAAAAATAGCCACATATTCTATAGGTATAATCTGAGCTCAAGATTTTTATGGGTCTACCTATTTAAAGTAAACTGTTTAACCAGCATGTTTTTTGACCTATTTGAGACTATATTTTTAATAAAATTAAAAATAAAACAACGTTTTGGTACGTACTTGTACCTTCTTTAGATTTTTATCATAATTATAATTAGAAAACATTACGGAAATTTACAATTTTTTTAAAGGCTTCTCCACAAATGTACCCCGTCCATACCGATACATTGTTTCTTTTTAAATTATATTAAAAAAAGTTTGAAATAGATCAGAAATTTCTGTTTATTACAAAATCAGATGTCAGAATGAAACCTTTGAATATGTTTTAGGTAAATAAAAATAAAATGAAGTGTAGCAATGTCTGTAGCTATTAAATTGTGTAAATTATTATTTGTACATTAAGGGTTATGGATGTAAACTTTTGAAATATAAATCATTCTTAGTTTTTGAAAACGTTCTAATTTAACGTCTGTTAAAATTAATAAAAGTAATTCTTAACCTTTTTACAGGCTGATTTATTTATTCAAATTTCTGTGGAGGACATATTTACATACAGTTAGATTCACATACAATTAAATATAAATTCAAATATTGGTGTGCAAATTAAATAAAGTTTATTAAGATCTAACAAGACCGAACTTACCAAGTAATTATAAAATCAAAACGTAGATATCACCTAATGTTAAATTTTTTGTGCTTCTAACTCAATGTGTCTGTAAAAAGATCAATAATTACTCTAATAATTTTTTGTACTAGTCCAGTGCCCACCGTACCGCGGGTATTTATTTATATTAGTCCGTAAAAGTGTTTCATATAATTAAAAGTACCAAAAAGGGTCAAAGTTATTCCCAGTAGAGTTTAAAATACTAGCGATCCCCACACTGGTAGGTGTTAAGGGTCTCTCATCAGACAGTGTTTTTTTCCTGGATCATAAGTGTACAACGCTTAGTAGAAACTTCTCCCCCCCCACACACACGCACTTAGGAGCTTTTCTTCACCCCATTCCTCCTCATCCTAGGGGCTTCATTACAACTTAACCGGCACGTTGAATGTCAGAAACAAACTCGGTGACTTCCATAATGCCGGATTTTACACCAGGCTGCAATTTGTTCTGCGTAATTTTAAGTAAACCCAATCCTTAAGTGTGCACACCTTCCACGCCGAAAGATGTTGAAATTATACACAACTAACACAGGGGAAAACAATATCAATCCCATTAACCCCGAAAAATATTTATTCAGTGTAAACATTGGCCTTCTTTTGGCTTGTTTTAAGTTTTCCATCCTTGACGAAGAAAATTCAGAGAATTGAACAAAAATATTGAGGGACAGGCGGGGAGATGCGGAAAATTTAAGAATTAGAAATGCTGCCGGTATTAATCATGTCCGGCCAGCAGGGGCCCACGATATTTTCCTAATGCCTACTCCTTCCTTGTAAGTGTGGGTTCATTCAGTCGTCGAAAATTAATTACGATTGGCGAAGACACGTTACGTGGGCTGGCGTTTTTCCATAGAGAAGGTGTTACCCGTGTCTTACTCCTACAGTGTTTATTTCCAACCCAAAGAAATGTGTGTACAATATTTTGTCAAATAGCTCCACGAGTTTAAAATTGTCTAAAAATATACATAATTACAATCTTTCTTTCATATAAAGATAAAAAGAGACATATTAGGAATAAATTGGAACGCCTAAGGAGTGGTAGCGTTAAATCCAATGAATCATTAACCTGTCTGTAGTCCCGGTGGAAGGGATGGGAAACAGACACCCGGTCCAAAATGTGGGGGTCCCAAATAGATATTAGTACGTATTTTCTCCTGCCATTAGGTCTTCCATGTGTCCTGAACCGAGAATTCGCATGCTGAAACCACTATACTCCTGTTCCTTAGGACTTTTACGTAGGGAAGCCAAATACTGGCACCGTTTCAAACAATAATACAATAAGAAAATGAAAAAAAATTGTGTGAGCACATGCACTTACGTATAATTGTAATTCCATTTATTTTCAAACACTAGTAACACTTTTCACATTAATGTATTTCATTTAATCTAGGTATGCACTGTGTAGAAGCCAGTTTATCATTTTAGGAATTGAACGCGGAACATTTATAAAGTGGTTCTTCTTACTGGATTAGGACCCTCAGTAATTCCGACAACTTAATACCTCCGAACCAGCAGAACTTTAAAACTCTGTTTTGCCTGGGAATGTTTCTGCCATTGCGTAACTTCTCGATTTCGATTCTAAGCTCCTCCATGGTATTTCCACGATGAGTCACAACGCATAACTATTAGTTGTCTCAAACTCACCCACGTGACATCAGTGTTTTCATTGCGTCAGACCCTGGATAAATTTACCTAAGCAAGTAATGAAAGTTAAGAGACAGAGGCAGATGCCGGGCGTGATCACCATTTGGGAAGAATTCTGAATGAACGCTTGGATTACAGCCAGAAACGTTTTCTACCTCAGTTGATGAAATTACAAAACTACATAACTATGTGCACATACAAGCATTAACCAAGGCTAATTTTATCTTCAAAGCCAGTTACCATGAAGGAAAATCACTCATCGGTTTAATTATTTCAATTTTTTTGGTTTCTCCTCAACCTAAGACCAATCTCTCTCCTTTCAACGTTTCGTGTGGTTGTTTTTTTTCGTTTTAAATCGCCAAACATACACCAGATGATTTCTGCCATACAAGACTACAATTTCGGTCAATTTTACGTTTCTGTTCATTATTCTAGTGCGTAGTTAATAATAAATCTTGCCAAAATCAGCTGTAAATACGTGAAAAACATGAAAAAATCAGAGCCGTGTTCATTGTGTTTTGGGTTGAACACAGACTACTATTGCAGGTTTAGTCAAAACTGCTCTGGCAGTGGTAATTGGTTAAGTATAAAATATGCCAATTGTACAAGAGTGGTACTAAGTTACTGACATTCACAACAACAAGTTCAGCCACAATGAGTATTGGCGAGAAGGTGAAAATCGTCGAAAAAGTAGTGTCAAATTAGAATTTAAACCCGACGTTTCGATAAAAAATCATTCATCTATATCGATTATTATTTTTTTACTTGATAAAGATGAATGAGTTTTTTTAAATTGAAACGTTGGTTTTAATTTTTAATATGACCCAGGTTGTAACTCAAGAACTCTTGATTCAACAAATTCAGCGAGACAGCCTGCGATCTTCAATAAGTAGTGTCAATCCATGTTTTCTGAGTCGTTGAAGTGAACAAAAACGCTCATAATTCCACGGGGATTAATTACAAACTTTTCAAAATGATCGAGAGATTAGAAACCACCGGTCTAACATAACTGGCCAACGCCGGATAGTTATATATTAAATAATTCAACTGTGAGCGTCAACATTTGGAAAGAAATATGATTAGTCTAAGATAAAACAATTTTTCATTATCAAAAATAGGAAACAACAACTCATATGACAAATTTTATAACCAACCCTGGTGTGTTAAAAATTAACAGTGAAATTATAGTCTGAAGTAAATCCGCTTTATTGTTTAACACATCCTAACAAGCCGAAAAAGAAGAGTAAATGTGTTACTCTAAAATTTTAGTGCGTAATACAGTGAATAACAATACAATAGGAAGTGGAGGGAATAATTAATAGCCCTTGAGGTGAAGCACGCTAAGATAATAAATATAAATTAGTATTGAAATATTTATTAGTTGTTACGGTGTGTTACAAGCGTTTGTGAATGATGTACTTATTATTTCTATTTTTGAGCTTTTGAATTAAGTAGTCACCTCTGTTTTCTAACGTAAAGTGATTATTTATGCAGTAAGAAAAACGTAATTAGAAAAGAAGAGAAACGTTCTGCGCTCCTGGGAGCGAAAATGGGCATGATTTAAAATTAGACAGACATATACTGGGAAGTAACAATAATGTAACATTTGACTTAGTCATCTTATAAAAACAGGAAAAATGATAATAAAAATAAAGTATTTATTTAGCAATTTTCATTTTACTAACAGTCTTACATTCTCTAATTTCTATTGATAACTCGTTAAATTACTTTTGTGCCTTTTTATAAATATACTATTTTGTTGTGTCTAATTCTACTGTATTTCTAACATTGTATGGTTTCTATCATACTTAGAAGATAAATAATTATTAAAATAGGACGGTAACATGTTATTGATACATTTGAAGAAAAATATCATGGTATGAAAATTTACAAAACCAATTCACTTATTTTAACGTCACTGTGACACTAAATTGTTTTATTCTTACATAGGATAATTCTTAATGCCCTACTTTTAAACTCCGTACATTTAATAGATATTCCATTCAACCCAGTAAAACAATAATTAAAAAGTGGAAGTGTAATAAAATTATAAATTACAATTTTAGATTCCTTAGTTAAAAATTTTCCTACTCTATATAAAAACCCTAACATTCTACTTATCTTTCTACCTACAAATTCTATATGATAATCCATTTTCAAATTTTGATCCTGAATATTTAAAATCAGTAACTCTTTCAATTTTGTTATTGCCTATAACTACTTCGTTGCTATCTATCATGGCTGACGTTCTTTAATTTTAAAAAAAATAGCCTATATATCATTGGAGGTTTACCCTATAATTGAATTGTATCCTATATGCCAATAAAATCTTCATTATTTTAAGTTATAATTTTTTTGGTTATCATGAGATGTGCTTAAATAAGTATGTATTTTTCCTCGTTTGCAAATCTTTCACTAATGCTTATCATTGGCTGAAATAGGAATTCTACCACTTATTTTCGTCTTTAGGATTAGTGGCAGCGAAACAGATCCCCGGGACATTTAACTGATTTCCGAGATCAGATTAAAGCGTAAATCCAAATTTAGGTGATTTATTTGTGAAATGTCGCCCTTCCAGGGGAGTCATTGTGTGGAACCTAATACAGAAGGGAAGACGGAGTGATTGAATGCGGTGTTCGTGGAAAACGTTTATCAGCCAAGTCTGGCATAGGATCGCTCATTACGTTGGAGAGACGCAATTTATAAGTACTTATTCTCGAGAGACTCAACTCTAAGGCGTGGGTGTTGCTTATTAGCCACAGTATTCTGTTGCTTTCTCGTGAATTCCCTCTGATAAAAGACGTGGTTTCTCAGATAATAATTTTGTATCATACGAATACATTTGTCTGCTACAACATATTTTTTCAGTGGATTCCCGGACGGCCTCTTATTAAGACAACTTAAAAACTTCACACGAAAATTATTACTATATAAATAAAAATTATAAATTCCAAAGATACACCGCTATTTTAATAAAAATGTGTTCAGTGTTGAAACGTTAAATCAGATTTTTGTAGCAGTTAATAATGTTTCAATAGAAACTGTTAAGAAATTTCTAAGATATTGTCACGTTTCTGAAGGATCGTGAGATAAAGTAACACACTTACTTAGAGGTTATAGATGTTTATTTAACAACGAAGTGCTGTACAAAGGCTCGTACAGCGTAAAACTGACTCTGATTCGGAATTAAGTACAATTTACACATTAATGGAATATTCCTGATACAGAAAATACTAGAAATGAAAGGTAAAGAAAGTAAACAAATAAAAATGTCTGCGACGGGTGGGACTCAACCCATTTCAACTGTGTATTTGTCTCACGTCTGTAATATTTCAGAGTTCGTTGTATTCCCTAGAGTGTAACATTATTTTTGCCAGTCCTTCATTAGTTGTAGAACAATTGCGTGCGAAATATCCGCATGTGCCTAAGAAGATTAATCGACTGTTTCCGTGAAACCGGATCAGTTACAGAGAAGAAGAGATGTGCCTGACTCTGTATTGTTGCATGATTCTATATGTTACTGTCTGATCGAAAAGGAAAGAGGGGAAGAACGGTAAAGACAGCAGAGAGAAAGTCACCAAGTGAAAAATAATGCTAAAAAATGGGAAAAATGAAAAGGAGCTGTAGATCAACCAGATGGATTAGACTTATTGAGCGAAGGTGGTCACAGTGATGAAGCAATAAACCCTCCAGAAGAAGAATTGAGCGGGAAGGTCAGTATTAGACTGAAACTAGAGATTACTCCAACTTACCGTCATCAGAGCTCAGAGCTTCAGTACCAGAGTCCGATGACTAACGAAGGAATTTTCTACATTGTGTCTACCTTCCTCGACACTCGAATCTCCCAGCAATTCTTTTGGTAATATTACCTCATCATTATTAACAAATTATGATGATTATTTTCCCTTATTTATATCAGTCACTTCATAAAACCAAATGTATTTAAATTTTGATTTCCAAACTTTATTCTGAAAGAGCTTCCGGCAATTGACATATTCATCTACAAAAAATTACAATATTTGAAACATTACAATTTTTTAAAAATTTATGTGTACATAAATGTGGAACTTTGTTTAAATTTACGGTTATATGATATAACATTTAAAAATATTATACATACCTTCATGTATTTCAAAAAAATAAAATTTCTAATTTTCTTCATGGATTAGAATAAAGTTTGGAAATCAAAATTGAAATCTATTTGGTTTTATGAAGTGACATATAAATAAGGGAAAATAATCATCAATTTAAATTAATTTTTAGTCTTTAAATAAAAATTTAATAAATTCCTTGAAGAAATTATTAACAAATTTAAGAACTGTTTGTACGACAAAGTGACTCGTATACTGTAGTGCACAAATTTTAGAAATTAAATGCAATATTTCGTCGCTAGATTTTGCTGGATGATACGCAAACACCGGACAGTACAAACACATTTTCTGATCCAGAAAAATTGATCAGAGAGTTATTTCGCAAAAGGCAAGGGCGCGTGGTAAATTTTTGGAGAATTACAGGGGAGGGGGAGAGAGAGAGAGAGAGAGATTATATCTAGTTTATCTACTGGAAAGCCAAAGTCACAATTTTTTTCCAAAAGCCAAACTGTTCATTCCAAAAATTCGGACATGTAAAGACTGCATTTGTTTGCAATCTCCATTTTATCGTTGACATTATTTTAAAATGGAGTAATGCGTTTTCTGAGACATTTCTCCTCATCTTTGTAGCATTAAAACATTTGTCTAATTTTTCGCCTCTAAAATCTACATACGTTCAGCACCCAGAAAGCTGAGTGTAATTTTTTGACATGTTTGGTTTCAGATGGGTATAAAAAATTGACAAAAATAATGCTATTAATTACTTTTAAAATTTTATAATATAATTTTATATTGGTTACTGAAAGCGCACTGTGTTTTTTATGTCATCTTTATGTCTTGTTTTTACTGACTTTAACAGTTCTACATCAAGCGAACAGTTTTATTTTCCGATAAGGTTTCGATAGGACTTGTAAAGCCCAGGAGGTATTTTATTTACATAAAGTTTTGATTTATGCGACTTAAGTCATTCTTCCGTAAAAAAATCCCAACGGTTGTTAATAAAATTTGTATCTTTCACCATCAGATTCGTAATTTCAGATACGTGTTCTGTATCAGTGTGCCAATGGCTTGGGATCATCTGAACCAATGTTCAGCCTTACAGCCATTGTAAAATTGTTAAAAAAACACGTTTCCTGTGATCATATTCCATGTCAAGTTGACAAGCAAGACCCAATCAGGGTAATCAGTTGATGACAATTGAAGTGATGAAAGAATGAGTGCGTAATGCTTCATACGGACGGATTGATGATTATTTTAATAATTCAGGAAAGGAAGTCAGAGCTGATTGAACTGATTGATGGTGTCATCAATCTAGTGTGTCACAGCTCGGGCAGTGATGGAGCAGGCCAAACATCCCGAGCATAGGTGACAACTCAACCAGAGATAGATTTGATAATTAAATTTGAAACGCTGTATATCTCAAAGGAGGAAACACATACAGATTCTTAATAAAAACAAAATAAATATTGTTTTATAAATGAACAAATCGAACGTAAAGTATATAAGATAAACTTGTGAAGAATTATAGACCAGTACTAAAAAAGTCATTTATTTTAATAAAATAGTTCACCAAAACAGGCTTTATTCATGAAATAATATTTTACATAGACTTCTCCTTCACGCGTCCATTTTAATGGATTGAATAAATTAATCCGATTCTAAATTTTTGAAAATTCCGATTAGAATCCGTTTTTGGTCTATTTCAACGTGGGGACTGCCGGACTGATATCAGTTTGGTTTTATCGTCTATCCTCATCCATTCATCAAGGTCATGGACTGAACTGATGCAAGATTGATCGTCGTACTTGAAGAGCGATCGCATGAAACATTGATTTTGAACGCTCTGTTGTAGGACTGATAATTGGATTCTGAATCGAGGGGAATTACTGGCAAAGGCTGAAACCGACGACAATTCCTCTCTCTGTATGCGATTTACCAAAGGGTAGAACTTTTTTGTTAGACAAACTGTAAGAATTTCATATATCACTTCCAGTGATGGTCTGACGCGGATCTTCACCAGCGAGAATTCTTCACACCAATTTCCAGCGGGAGAGTTTCCACCGCTGTGGTTTATTTACGTTGACCAGTTTTTGAACGCTTCCTTACACCACATCACAGGATTACGTGACGGAACCCTCTCGAGCGCAGACTCTCGTGTTTGTCTTATGACACATTGTCTGTTACGTACACACCTTCAAGTTGCTTCTAAAATTAATGCACAATGTGTAGGGAAAAAAAGCGGCATGGCGCTACGTAGTGGTTTAAATCCGGCCTAAGGAGAGCGAGGTATATTTAGACCTGGATGGGGCAAAGGGGGGGAGGGGCGTGTGCACCTCTTTTAGATCTCACCCCCACAAGGCTATTTTCGCAGGCATTTGACTCATTTCCTCCAACAACGTCAGAGCTCTCAGCTGGTCCTCGAACCAACAGGTGGCTCTGGACATTCTCACCGTGTTTATAAACGCCTTTTTCTATGTTAAACCGGGATTCATGTTCCCGCATTTTTGAATTCTGTTTTGTCTTAAGATTCGGCCGGACTTCCGCCCTGTCTCATTAGTAACGCGGCCGATCCTAAGAAGAAGGCTGATCAAACACCAGGAGGTAGTCAGGAATTTTCTAAAAATGCTTATGTAACGTCGAGCGCAGTGTTTCCAACAACATTCTCCGTTGGTTTTAATGCCACGAAAGTAATCACAGCTCATCTCTGTGTTTAGAAAACAGTCGTTCGTGGTTTTCCGGGCTGATGGACAACGATAATTGATCGGGGAATTTTAAGTACGCTGTAATGCACAACGTAGAACACCGGAGTGGATCATATCACGACGTCAGGAAACCATTACCAAATTTGTTGGTGACCTTTACCGCATTGTAATTGTAGAAAAAGAACACATACTAATTGATAAATAGTATTATATTACGCCTGTTTCCTCACCATTGACGAAACAGGCTGCGTTAACAGTGCTGATTGATTTGTGACTTAATATGATAGTTAAGCATCGTATCAATATTCGATTTATTAGCCTGATACCGTTTACTTTCTTCAAATAATGTGATTTACGAAGGTGTAATTAGAAGCAGTTTATGCCAAACGGATACTAACAATTCTGTGCTGGTAAACAGGTTCTTGTGTGATGTGTAAGTTCGTTGCTTGCTGAAACAGAGTGTTACAAAATATGTAACGGTATATGGCTTATAGCTTGACAACTCCACCACCAAACCACCTGAATTGGGTACGGTTGTGTAGTAGAAAGAAGTAATATCACGACCAATTATTTGTTGGGTTCCCAGCTCGTGTCACTGTCGCCTTACGCATGAAGATCTTGGAACGAAATTACGTTTAGGTCGGCAGTACTTCTGTCGATCCGAGTAGGACTGATACGAAGACAGTGCACCCTGCCATATCGGATTCCAACCAGTGCTCATGAGGATTTACGAGGAATACAACCGTGATATACGCTGAAATTTGACGATTCCTCGGCTGAGGTGCCACTGTAAGGTTCGGAAATGCCCGGAAGAGTTTCATGAAGCAAGACAAAGAGATGCAAGTCCTCACAGATAACGTTTGACCACAAGAAAGTGTAAACTGGTAGATACGGACAGATCGGTGTTACCAACAGAAACGAAAACCTCTCCAAGTCTCCAGGGACTACGGAGCATCAGTTGAGTTACTCCAATTCACGGATCCACTTCGATCAGTTCATTTACAGAGAAACGACTTAGTAGGTTATTGAGCCGGAGAGAATGTTACCTATGAACAGTGCCCAAGAGGTAATGATGCCTCACCGATAGACTCAAACGGATGTAGAGAAGAAAACTCTGATGAAAACATTGTTATGAATTTTTCAATTCGGATTATTCTTCATGAAACACCCTGATTAATACAAAAGTTTTCTTCCTTTCACCTTTTCATCGCATAGAGCTATTCGAAGTACGTTGTCTGATTCATTTTTATCGATTTCTTAATTATATATATTTAGCGTCGTATTAGCAGACAATTTTTAAAATTCAAGATAATGTTTACTAATCAAAATTTTTCATTCTTTTAGCTCTCTTTCTTATTATTATAGATGACTCAATATTTATTTTCAGGTATAATTTCCTTTTTTAGGCCAGAACAATACATTTCTTAAAATTATATTTGTTGTCAGTTTAAAATCTTACTTTTAAAACTATTCTTTATATAATTTTTATTACTGAAATACTGTTCACAACTCGGCTTCATTTATTTAAAATAATTATATATAATTATTTAATTTCATGTATATGACACAGGTAACGTTACGTTTATAGATTAATGAAATTATAATGGAGTTGTAGGACGGGTTGGGGAAGATAATTAAAAGATTAATTAATAGATAATAGTAAATTTATTTACAGAAGAAATTAACTAGGAAAACATTAATGAAAGAAATATTTACAAAATTTGAGGTTCGGCGAAGCAATCATATCTAATACAATCTCAGGATAAAACCCGTAGGCGATACCCTCCTAGACGTCAAGGATTGGAAACCTAACAGCGTACCTTCTTTGTAGTGTGGCGCCAGCTTCTCTGTAGGGCGTTATCTTCAGCGTCACAAGTTGCCCTCCATATACGTCCGGGAACTATCAAGTTTTCAGAGCCGAATGATAATTCACACAGCCTCTGTGCCGTGTGCAAATACCTCGAAATAGATATTTAATAATCGATTTTTCTTTAAACCACGAAACCCCATTGGTCGAGGTAACCGCGTGGTACTTCAAATTTAGTTGTCTTCATGGTCCCCAATTCCCACGCAAGCTGTTTGCGAAAATTCCGCAGGTCACATTCCAAAGACCATTCCGGTGGGTTACAGGCGACACCGAGCTCGACTTGTTGGCGCCAATTCCAACTTTCCAATCCTTGCTAACTTTACTATGGCGCTACAGAGTATTTGCTTCTCGAATAATTTTTACCCGAATTTTCCTTTATCCGTGAGAGAATAATACAATATAATTACAGACTGGAAATTAGGTGGGTCAGAGTTATGTTGCTGTGTTGTCAAAGAGGCTCTAATCATTCCCTTTCCAAGTCGGTTGCTCTTGCCATGAATGTTTTCGTTTCCGTGTAATGGAAGAAATATTGAAGCAAACGTTTCGAGCAGTAATATAATACTATTCTTCAGAAGAATTAGAGCTTCGACTACGTCTGTAAATCTACGTCGTTCAGTCCTGGCCAGCTTTAGTCTATTTGTGGTACTTTATTTTCTAGTTCTTACAAAACTTGCTGTTCGATGGGCTCAGTTTTTTTCTTTCTACCTCTGAGACACAAGAAGCAGATTGAGAGACGTAAGTTCGAGTTAGCATAGTAAGATTAATAAAGTGATGGTGTATTTAATAGCGTTTGCATAAAAAATTATGTCGTTATAGATTTATTCATGTCTGCTGTGCTTCCTGTTTATCGATTATGGGAGCATTTATAGATTATACATACAGGTTTTATTTAGGTTTATTAGCAAATGTCATAAAAAAGGTATTAAACGGATGGGGATTTGAAACAAATGAAAGGTAATTATTTTCACAAAATACTTCAAAGAAGGCTGTGCACTGAATAGTTACTTATCGTAAATAGCTCAATTTAATATTAATGTGGCATAGAATGGCGACTTAATGAGATCTCAACATAAACGCTTATGAAACTTGTCAAGGAACCTTTCTGAATACTTTTGTAATATACTAATGCTATTCAAGATGTCAACATTTGGTAAACTCAAGCAATTCAGCAGTAATTAACCTTCTACCATTGACACTATTTTTCTAAAATTGGTACTGCAATTTTGAATGTGAACACATTTCAAAAAATACTTTATTTTCAGACGCAATAGAGCTAAACCTCAGTTGTTTCGTCCTTGAACGCAAAAGTAGACCGAAAGACATTTAGTGACTTCTGGGAAAACGTATACAAGAAAAAGTGTTTTTTGGTAGTTAAAAATTTGGACAGTGCTTGTAAACAGTGTATGACATGAAACTGCACTTCTGAACGCATGGCAAAATATACACACACACACAGACGCCAGTGGGAATGAAAGTGATGTTTACCAGCTTGCAATAACTCAAAGAAAGCAATACAACATTTTAGTCTTTTCATAAAATAAAAAAATGATCCATTCGATTTGCTCAGAATTACAATTATTTCAAGCAACAGCACAGAAAGAGGTACCAGCACACTGGAAAATTTTTATTGTGGATTTATCAGTTCAGTGTTTATAATGCTGATGAATTTAAAAGAAATCGAATAAGTAAACGTGCCACACTTTATTCATCAAGACGCTAGATGGGTGCGATTCACGAGTAAGTCAATTTTCTTTTACTTTTTGCATTCTACAATTTAATTTTCAAATTAAGAACGCGTAACATTAGATGTTTGTCGCCGGAGAGGCTACGGATGTGACACCAACAATAGGGTGATGGGACTGGTGACGTCACTGTCAACATTCTGGCGATGATCAAAGTGTAAATAAACGTCCGCTTATCCTAACTGAAAACCTCTAAAAAATCCACCCCAACGAAGATTGGGAGTTTTCTTTTGAGCCGACGGAAGATATATATATTTCTTAGCGCCAATGTGTTCAGAATTGATTTTACTCGTACATCACCAACTTTTTCAACAAAACCTCGAGGTGAAATGAGCTCCGGTCTACCCCTACCACAATAATGGGGAAGTTTTCCACTGCGCATCGTGTTTACACACGTCTAGCTAAGTATCCTCAGTTATTATTCAGTTAGTGTTTCTAACTTTCCATAGAAACAAGTAAAAATGACATCGACTAGTTTTATTACATTTGAAGTGAATTCATTAAAATAAGAGACAAAAAATTAGTTTGACAACAAATATGAAGCTCTGTGGAGCCTATGAAGCTTATTTTAAACTTCCAATTGGAAGTGGAGATAAAATACAGACACCTTATTTCTTATGTAGTAGCTGCCAAAACACTTTAGAAGGTAAGATAATACAGCGTAGCTTATAAGGAAATTCAAGTATATTTTTATTAAAGATCAAAGGTTTCCGCTTAGAAGGTATATAAGGGACGTGAACGTGATAAAGATGACAGTGAACGCCATCGAAACGTCGTGGCCTGAGCCGATACCGACCCTGGTGGAAGGCCAAGGATTACTTTCACAACATTTTTTAGTACTTATCCAAAAAGCGTAAGATTTTCTATTTTTTCCGACCTGGTAATCGCACAGAAGAAGTACCAAAAATGTTCACTTTTAAAGCTTGTAATTACAAATTTATTTTTACTGGGTTTTGTAAAAGAATTGATGCAAAAATATAAATTAAACTTTGTTTTATTTTTATAAATAATTCAATTTACAAAAATATAGACTTTCCTGAACATTTCAAATTAAGTTCTTTTTCTACAAGGTAAAAATATTTTTTCTTTGATTAGTTAAGCGTAAGAAATAAAAATCAGCCATACACAACCCACACACACTTGACGTGAGTTATCAATCGAGGAAATATCTTGAAAAAATTAGGTTTTAAGCTATCACTGTTGAGGAATTTAATAAATGTTGTTCTGTAGAAGACTTCTTATTTAAGTTATTTTCGTCAGCAACGATATATACGTAAATATGTATTGCAGAATTATCGTAAAAGGGGCCTGATGCATGTTTGATTGAGTGATATTTACCAATCAATGTAAATTCAGGTAAGTGAATAATTTTTGTATTATTTTTAAAAACAATTTACAGGTTCGGAATATATCATACGCACTTATCCCATTACTCGGACCCTCGGAGATTGATAAAAGTGCACGATACCGATTAAAATTCCTGTTCCGGCTCAAGGCAATTTTCGGCTAATTCGTTAGACGATATTATTGAATAGTGAAAGAATTGTAGCGCGATATTTGATATTTCATTAATTCTTAATTTGAAGTTAGCGAGGATTGGGAACTGGAAATGACGTCAGTTTGTCGAGACCTGATGCCGTCTCTAATCCCCAGGGATAGTATTTCGGCACGTAAAGATATGACCTGGAATTACCGTAACCACACTCGCGTGAATACCACGTGGTTACATCAACCAATGGGATTTCGTGATCTAAAGAAAATCGATTTAAAATGTCGATTTTTAGATTCTTCTTTGCACGGCGGTGATGCTGTAGGAATGGCCATTCTGCTCCCTGATGTTGAGGGGACGGAACCGTCGTTTGGATCTGAACGTTGAAGTAGATCAACCTGTCAACGTTGAGGGGAATCTGTCAGAGAGGCAACGCTACGTTCCAACGCTGGAAAATTTCACAATCTTTGACGTCCACGGTATAAACCTAAGTTTATTAAGAGATCTGAAAGTTTTAAAATATTTTCTTCATTAATGATTGTTTTCCATTTATCTCATTAACTACCCTGTAATTTTATTCCAACACCCCATCCCACACACACATCCTACCTACAAAACAATTGGATCATGGACGGTGCCGTCCTGATGACGTCATGAGATATGATGGTGACGTTGGCCATCAGTGTGACCAAACTCGTCATTATATTTTAAAGTCAGCTTATTGAGTTAGTATTAATTATTTTTGTTGTTATAAGTTCCACTTTGACAATGAAATTGAAGGGTAGGCTTCATCCAGAACACTGAAAGCTATCGTCTGGACTGAACTGGAACAACACACCATATTGAGCCAGCACGCGGCTCAGTAGACTCAATGGAGTTCAGTAATGTAGAGTAAGTACTTCCGAGACTAAAAGACCTCTCCCGTACGGCCCATAGTGCCCTTTGAGTCGTTTTCTCGTGGTTGGTAAGAATTTTAATCCTGAATTAAATTGAATCAAAAAATGTATATTGCTGGCAGAAACATGTGTAATTATCGTTTATTTGTAATGACTAATTAAATGTAGAGCTCTGTGATAAAGAATTTTAATGCTTTTACTGACCAAATAAAAGTATAGTATAAGTTTTGAATTTATATATATATATGTAGTGCAGCGGTCCGCAATCTTGCGTAATCAATCCGGAAAGAAGGTTTTCGGTTGGTCGCGAAGCCACTTTCGCACCGTTTCCTGCACGTCAGAGTCTGAGGAAAATTAACGATGTCGCAAAGCATCCTTGAGCGTCCCAAGCAGATGAAAGTCAAAGTGGACGAGATCTGAGCTGTAAGAAGGATGTTCCAGTACCTCAAAAGCCACCTATTTCAGTGATTAACTCCGACGTTTGTGACGAATCTCTGGCTTTACCTTGTGGTTCGATAATTCGCTGCAACTTGGGCTGTTGATGGTGGTTCCCCTTTCCATGAGTCCCCTGAATACACACCACTGAAGTTTCTATTCAGGTTCATAATGCTGAACACACGCTGTTTTGATGGACCGCGTGTCACTGTAATTACACAGGGCTGCGACAAAAAAATTCGCTGTAATGAAAGATGGAACTTATCTTTTTTTTGGTGTTGAGTACTGGAAATATACTAACAAAATTTCCACCACGAAAGATATTTTCGCAAAAACAGAGTTACCTAGATTAAGGCACGCGACTATAGAATAGATTGAAGTCATATTTGTCTTCCATTGTAACTTATTACAAATTCAGGATTTATTCTAAAATGAATATATAACCTATAATACGAATTAATATAGCAAAAAGTCTGTTTTGAGTCTTCAGTGGACCCCAGAAAAGTGCTTTTACGCCCACTCCACTTCAAACTTGGAATGATGAAAAAGACGGAATTGAGTATATTTTCGATTGTTATTATTTGGAGCTTTCCGTTGCTAAATACTCGGAAATCATCTGGAGGGTTCCTTACATCCTCATGGGTGATTGTGGGCGCTCGAGACGAGTAGCTGTTTCCGACGACAGCAGCTGACCAATGACTGGACCAAAATCTCGAACATCATGATCTGCAAGCTGAGCGGCGACGTACAAATTCACGTTTCTCGCCCCTTGTTGTTTTGAGTGTTGATTAAAAAAATTCCATGCCAAATTTGTCATTTATTTCCACTAGATCCCTAGAAATAATTATTGCTCTCCGTTGGGCTTAGAAAGTAGCCAGCCCAAAATTTAAATGAAATCTTCAACTTTTTGTAATGTACTATATTGCCTTTTATTTAATTTGTTTTTAACAAACAATTTTTAAATTTTAATTAAATTTTTTCCCCATTTTTTATTAAAATTACAATTTTTTATTGATATTAATTTTTATCAACTCCCACCACACATGACAAGAAAGAAATGAAAATATCTCAGCCTTAAACCCACTTTGGCTATATGATAAGTGCTTAATTCTTTATGGCAGTATGATAAGGATGGAGATCACAGAGTAATGTACACCATTCTGTTCAACTGACAATGATTGACAGTTTTTGTATATATACTTTTTTGTGTGTATTGAAGTCATGAATATCAGAATGATACATAAATAAGTGGAGTTTTGCAGTCACAACATTTATGAGTAAATGAATTGGCACGAAATACTCAAAATACCCCATTTTTTTAAGAGTTCTGGGTGAGGTTCGTGTAGTGACCTGCTCGGAAAGAACGTTTTTTGAGCCATTTGGCCGTGGAGTTACCCCAGAAGATAATAAAACTATGCTAAGTAATCTTGCTTTTTTCGTGTTTCGCAGTAAACGGTACAATTATACGTCCAGAAACATCTCTGAATCCCGTCATCCGTGGTGAAGGCTGTTGGACAATCTCTTTATGTACGTCAAACTCGTCCGACCATTTTTCAAGAGTGCATTTGGTTTATCACACACTATAATTTAGACCTCAATGATTAATAATATAACAAGAATTAATGTTCCTCACTTCAAAACGTTGCCTCGTTTTCTGTATATTTTCTGGAGGGCAACGCTCATAATCAAACCCGAGTTGAAAATTATTTTCCTCAATCAGAATATCATCAATTATTTACAAAAGCCAGAGCATAAAATTGCTATTTTGTTTCATTTCATGGTTTACTAAAGAATAATATATTTTATCAGGCTTTAATTTAACTGTTAATATTTATTTTAAAAAATCCTGTCCAGTTGCAGAGTGAGGAAGAATAGAATAAAAATACATAAATAAATAGAGACGTCATCTACCCTAAACAAGACTTACATCCACAATTATTCTTCATTACCCGTAGATTGGGTCGTGTTAATGTTCTTCGTCAGAGAATGACGTGCCGCATATAATTTCTGAAGTCAATTTTTCGCTTTTCAATACGGTCCGGGAGCATTACAGTAGAATTCAGAATCAGTATCGTTCCCTGCAAAATTTATTAGTTGGGGGAAAAAAATTCACAGACCAAAAAAGGAGAGTGCGTTCACTCACTATCAACGCAGCGTCACAGCAACATATTTCGTAGCACCTTTGACGATTCATTTTTTAAAGTTCCAGCACGCGTAAACCAGTAAGCTTCAAAATATCTGTCCACGTGTTGTTATACATGTATCCTATGAATTTCAACCACTTTTACAACCAGCGGCAAGATTGTTGAGAATTTTAGCCCACGTAACAATAATAAGTAAGCATTAAGTATGGTGTCATATGATCAAAGTGAAGGTAATTTTTACTCACCTCGTACAAACAACGTAAGATACTATTTGAAGTAAATTCTTTAAAATATATTTAGTGTAATAAATCCATCACTGATCAGGGAAGGAAATTAAGATATTTTATTTCATAATAGGAAGAGGAACGATGAAAGTTGCCATCTACCGTCATCCAGTATGCAACAACACGCAGCTTTTCTTCCACTGTATTCCTTTTATTTTCCTGAAAGTAAGTATCACAATTAGTGGTCGAGTTTTATATGCCACTTATCCAAAATACTTTATTGACAGTAAATAAACTTATAATCGGTGAATAGGATACAGCACTGAAAAACACAGTTATATATCACAGTTTTCGACTGTTTACTATTCTATATAAAATCCCTAGCTGCCTTATTATTTTTATAAATACATAATCTGTATGACAATCCATGTTCAAACTTTAAAATATTTGAAATATAACTGGTTCATAAGTATCGTCTACTATATCACAAACTACGTCCATGAGAATATTCATATATTCAATACACTTCAGTCTATTTGAACCTATCAACTTATTCAATTTACATAAAAGGATTCATTTCATCAACTAGATTAATTAGATCTTTCCAGGATGTAATATATGCATGTAACATGTAACCTACGATTTACCCATTGAAGACTGATAGAATTTAAATAAGTGTTGAACTAACAAAAAACAATCTTTAGAATAATTCTTTATTTTCAATAGGAAGTTTTCGACAATTTTGTCATTTTCAACCCGTTTAAAATCATATGTAGATATAAAACAGTCAGTATCGATGACGTCTTCTTAATGTGGTAAATGAAACGGGTTGAAAATATAAAAAGAGTCGAAAGCTTCCTATTGCAAAAAAAAAAATTCATTTGTAACATGCGGCTAAAAAACCTTGAACACTCACGTGTGTACAGGATATTTCACCCGATCTAACAAAAATATGTTTTTAAATAATTAATGTAATGCTAAAGAATAATACAGAAAGTTTTTTACATAAGAACTCAAAGGTGTTCAATATCCTCCCCTATGTCTGTTCAATTCATCCCATACTCTAGTGAGTATGTCTTGAATTACTGCTTCCACAGCTGTTGTTACGCCGCTCGACCATTCTCACTTGAAGTTGTGAGTCTTTTATAAATGGCCAAAATTAAAATTCACATAGAGTTAGGTCCGATGGCCTTGGAAGGATGAATCCTTTTGTCCATTTCGGCCGATCCATCTTGCACGTCCATGCTTCCGCTGGAAACCACGTGAAAATCGAGTTTCCTATTTTTAACAGTACGTCGGATTAAAATGAGAATAGGTATGAATTTCTGAAACCGGTAATTCTTTTTGAAACACTCGGTAAAACCCTCACAATTATGTTATACCACGTGATAGCACAAACTAAAGACAAATATATGTTTATAATGAGAACACCGTAGAACGATTGACCACTGAATGGAAAAGTCTTGATGTTTTCTGAATTACATTTATATTTGCGCGTTGTCCCATTTAGGAAATACCAAAATATAATTTTTTAAATATTAAATAATTTACATTATCAGTCACGAATATAATATTTGAAAATAAATATTTAATTAACCAGCAAATCACAAATTAAATATAAGGATTGACCACTGAATGGAAAAGTCTTGATGTTTTCTGAATTACATTTATATTTGCACGTTGTCCCATTTAGGAAATAACAAAATATAATTTTTTAAATATTAAATAATTTACATTATCAGTCACGAATATAATATTTGAAAATAAATATTTAATTAACCAGCAAATCACAAATTAAATAAATTTCTCTAATAATTAATAACAATGCTACACATTCCTCTAATACGTTCGTAATGCGTGTGTATACTTTATAAACAGTATTAAGATTACTTAGACGTCTCTAAAATGTAATATTAACTTTGAAATCTATTTTATTCATTAAATATGATTATCATGCATTTTATAAATATATTTAATATCAATGGACTATATGAGAGGAAATTTTTAAGATTAAAGAAATTCATCAGTAAAATGAATCCACTGATTACGTTTAGAGAATATTTTCCTGATGGAATTGAAAATGACATTTTTATGATTGTTCAAAATAAAAGCAGTGTAATTTTATTGATCGAGGTAGGCGAGGCGGTCGGTAGTTTGAACTGGAGCGGAGGCTCAGCACCGTGAAGAGACTTTGACAAGTCCAGGCTGTCAAATCGACGAAAATGATCAATCACACGCCCATTAACGAGTTTACCTGAGACAGGACGAGCTCGTTCGTGGAAGGCAGGAGGTTTGCTGGTGGATTACTGACTTTCCTGGTAATCACCCACACTTTGATAAATGCACAATGGATGACACTCAAGCACCTTTATAAACGTGACAGGGGAAAACTTTTCGGGAAATGACTAATTCTAGGAATTGAAGACAAAACTATTTCAACCTTTAAATAAGACATTAATTCTTGAATAAAAAAAATTAAAATTTGAATTGGATTTCTGTAAATCCGTATTTTAAATCTTTTCAACGCTGACAACATCCCCCATAATTGTAAAAACTAATATTTCTTTTTTTATTGATATTTGATGGATTTAAGTGGAGTGGATGAAGAAAATTGATATCAGCGCAGTACACTGCACACGATGCGTTCGGCTCCAATAGGAGTGAAAGCCATTTTAAACGTACAAAAAAAATCTGAAGTCACGAGATTACCCTGATTTTTGGCAAACATCAAACGAATCTTCAATGTAGAAGGAAACGAGATTATTTTAGTGTCCGTTGCACAGTTTATCCATGAAAATATCAAAAAATTCATAAGGAGCATTTTCGTCCATTCCTTTTCTGCCGGGACAGCTTAACGTTAGTTTCACATCTGTTCCGGGCTTATTCGGCCCTTCCCAGGTGGTTTTTGTTACTTTGTTTACCTTTATCTCTATGGAGAAAATTAATAAAACCCCGACGTTGCTTTACTGCTTAGAGTATTTTTCTCTTAAATCAATAATTTACTCCCATTAAACCCATTGATTTCAGTACTACCCATTTTTATTTTGTCTCTTTGGTGGCTATTATCGTCTTCCAAGTTTTTTTAGATTAGGCAATAGTCATTACTGACTTTTATAGAGAACAGGCTACATGAGGGAGATCTTCAATGAAGCAACTCCCCTTTACTAGCATAGGAAGGGACTTGAAAAGGGTTGGGGGTAGATCAAGGTAGCCCGAGTGCTATAGTCCCAAGAAAGAAGAATTACAAACTGCAATACGGACTTCAGGAAATATAAAATAGTGATAAGAGACAATAGGTACGATTCTTTTAACAATTATAATTTAATAAATTTGCTGCCTATTGCAACGACTGACGAAATTATTTAAAATTAAATACTGTACGGGGCTAATACAAATATGAAAATTGCTCGTTGCTTGACGCTGAATGCGGTTGAAATTAACTAACCTGAAAAATATATATTAAAAGGAAATAACTGCTGTTGATGAATGTTTATAAATTTTTGCCTCCTCGATCCCCTAGCGTCTTAACCTCCTAATCCATTATGAATGTGAAGTCTCGATTTCGTCTTGGAGGTTTCAATCGTTTTGATCAGAATCATCTTAATGTATTTAATCTCATTATACGGACAAAATTATAATAAATACTTATACTGAGACTAAAAATTGTTTTCTAATATGTAAAACTATTGAAATGTTATTAATAAGGTTAAATAAATGAAACTAAGAAATACAATTTACATATCGTGAGCCTCAGAGAAGTGCAGTGGAAAAGTACAAAAAACGGGCTGAAAAGATATTTGGGTATTCATCTCACATTGGTAAAAAAATAATAACACTTAATTTCTGGGAATTAAAGGAAATCTATTAATGGAAATGTTTGAATTATTTATCCACAAAGAACCACGCCACAATGTGCAAGTGAATGTTTAGAGAGAGTCACAACTAATTGGTTTAAAGTCAAATTTTTATGAAAAGGAATTTTAGAAAAAAAATCATTAAGTGTATTCTACTAAAAGAAAGCTCTTATAAAGGTGAACACTGTAACACTAAATACTCTAAACACTTGCAATACGTAACTGTCACAATTGCTTAGGTCAACGACTAATAAATCGTGGCCATATATTTTATTTTTTGGGATAAGACACTAGGGGATCGAGGAGGCGAAAATTTATAAACATCCATCAACATCAGTTATTTCCTTTTAATATATATTTTTCAGGTTAGTTAATTTCAACCGCATTCAGCGTCAAACAACGAGCAATTTTGATAAAATTTTGTTAGCATGATCCTCGAGACGTGAAAAAATGCTGTGAGGGAAGGAACAACTGTCATTCACTCCCAATTCCGCTTAAATCACATGTTGACCGAGAATTAAATAATGTACCGCGTTAATGCTAATACCCGAGCAACGCCGGGTCCCCAGTTAGTGACCTATAAATTTTTTCTTAATTTAAATAATTAATTACATTGAGACTTTCAATTGTTTTCTCTCTGTGAAATTATTGGGCTATTATTAATCAGTTTAAATAACAAACTACAATTTGCATAATATGGACTTCATTATCATTGATAAAATTTCTGGGAAACCAATTTTTTACAACACAGTTTTATGCCTAAATATTCCAATAAATAAAGAGACGACCATATAAGTCAGCATATAAATTTATCACTATTATTCGAAAACGACGTTTCGTGTCCTTTCTGAGTCAGCCTCAGGCGTACTACAAACATAATATTACAAGAAATAAAATATTTAATTTCTTGTAATATTTATACTTTGGACAGCTTTAGAAAGAGTGGGAAAATGATTTGAATGAAATATGTTTGTTTAAATTTGGTATAACTAAAGAAATTAATAATAATCCTATATTGTGAGGTTGCAAATATAACGAGAAGAGGAAAGGACATGATATATAAGCACTACAACATTGAAACGTCTGCGGGAAAGTGGCGTTGCTTCGTTAGAAACGACGTTTTTGAATCACCTGTTTTAGGAACGCGTTTCTTTCTGGTAGAAAAAAAAAGTTCGGTCGTAGGCTAGCATTTAAGTTGAAATGATGCTTTAGTAAACAAAATGTTTAACAGAGTGATTAATATCCTGGATAATAAAGTCGGAATTAAATTAGAAATTATATTACATAATTGAAAAGTCAGTGGCCGAATGAGTTGCAATAAAAAGTTTAATATACAAATTACAAATTTGTTGTACTACACGAAAACCTCCCAATTAAATAATATCTGAGGAAGTTCTAATGTAAGGATAAACGGCGAGTTAGTATAATAAATTTGTAGGAAGAATTTGTAATTAGTTATCAGTTATCGCTAATGACCAAGATGTCGAAGTAGCTTTTAACTTTAAAAAACGTAATTATTGTATCTAACTATTTATTGTAACCTATTTAGCCTTTTAAATTAGGTATAAATTAGGAGGTTTTTTTGTATTCGTTCTGACTTCAATTTTCACTTTCTTTCTCTTGTTGATTCTTGGTTTCACAACTATTTCAAATTTCAGCTTTCCCGTCCAGTCATTAATATTTGGTCTAATTATTTAAATTTAACTTTGTTCAGAATTTCAATTAACGTAAACCAAATATAATGATCCTGAACGTTTTGATTTACGACAACAGAAATTGTTTCGGGTTTCTTAATCCCGAGCAGGACATAACTCTGTAAAAACTATTTGTTTTCGTTGAAAGGCCACATGAGCGTGATCCTGAAACAAGCAACTCCCCTTTAATAGCTCAGGAAGGGAATTGAAAAGGGGGGACGTGGAATGTAGAGCAAGCTAGCCAAGAATTGACTAGGGACCCCGGGCTATGCTTTAAGGATCCTACCCGGTATTTCACCTAAAATTTATTCAGGTAAAACCATTGAAAACCTGCATCAGGAAGTCGGGCTATTTGGTTCCATTCTCACGCCTTTCCGAATGACGAGTGATGAGTTTGTAAGGGCCATGTAATGAAGAATAATGTAAAACGTTATGAGTTAGAATATCTGACTGTTTGGATTAAATATATAGAAAACACAAACTCGAAGATTAATGACATAGAAAATATATTCAACGCTCAAGTATCTAATGATCCGGGTTTATAATTTTTATATGGCATGATTTTTAAAATTTCTATTTACATATTACATCCCAACAGGTTTTTAATCAGTTTCAAATATTATTTTAAAACCCCAGTCATAAAATTCTTTATTACATTTTTTAATTTTTGAAACGTATATATATATAAGTTTCTAAATATTATAATTTTGGTCAAAATTGCATTTTATTTATATGTAGGATTTTGTAAACTGTAAACGTTTATGTAAATTTAAAATTTTGTTTCGTACAGATGAATATGCACAATTATTAGCCGAACGCTCCTTGGTTCCAAAAATTAATAAATTAACGAAGGAAACCATAGTAATGGAGTCCTAAATTATAATATGTATTTCTTACAGCATTTTATTTTGCAATTTTTAGTTAGAACAGTCTTGGAGCTAGACACGTGATTGCGATGAAAACAAAGGTGAGCTCCGACGTAGCCCCAGCCTCTTGAAACGACTGTACTTCAATCGTGGGTGGTCTACCCTTTCCATTACAACCTACTGTTTCGCTTTGGTCTTTTTCAGCAAGACGCACATGATGTATTTTCCCACAATATGGTTTAATTTAGTTGCCGTATGAACGTGCGATTAAGTGGACGCATTTCTGGTCACCTAAATTGAAGGGAGCAAGCAGAAATAATTTTCAGGACTTCTTGACCACTGTCCATCAAATTTTATAGCTGTAGTCGTTAATTCTCATGGGTTTTGAAGAGCTTACTGTCTAAGACATTAAACCCTCATAAGCACGCAGATCTCAGGAGCGTATGAATAAGTCATAGCTGAAATTGAATTGCGGACACATTTACACTTAAAACAGAAATTTTGTTAGTATTCAAAAAATCGAATAATAAACAAAAACATATTATTTTAAGATCACTGTATCATTTGTCCTTAAAATATTATATAGTTTCTGATTATCATTTACCATCTATCTGGTATAGTGCGTTACGTCTTACGTCTTCTTTTTTTAAATTTTGGTCTGTCGCATTTCATAAAAATGTTGAGCTGTTATTTCCACATAGCGTACCCCTTCACGGTATCTTTATTAGAGTTCAATAAATACAAATGTAAAAAGAGTTTAATACTAAATATCCACTTCAATGGCTATTTTTAAACCGAAATAAGGAAAACAAAATTTAGGACTTCATGAGGTAAACGTAATAATTTTTAATTAATTTTTCCGAACAAAATTTAACCACAGATAATTTGTTGAATCAAGAGTTTTTGGGGTTACAACCCGGGTCATAGTAGAATTTAAATCCGACGTTTCGATGAAAAACTTATTCATCTTTATCAAGTAAATGCCAGAACTGATGTTCTCATCTAGGTTTTTTATTTTGACTTGTCGTGTTCATGCGTGTCAATCGCTGATGAGAGTGTATATAAGGAGTCCTATCATCAGGGTTGCCTATACTGTTCATATGTTATGCCTTAAAACGCTCAACGGGTTTCATTTAATATTTCAGGGATTGAAACAGGAATTTTAAATTAAAGTTTCATGTACGTTTCATTTTGATATCTTGCAGAGTTCAAAAGATATTAATGTAAATATTTATAAATCCATTGAATTGCCACGCGAAAGGTGGCG
Organism: Eucriotettix oculatus; assembly: GCA_034510155.1. Lineage (NCBI taxonomy): Eukaryota > Metazoa > Arthropoda > Insecta > Orthoptera > Tetrigidae > Eucriotettix > Eucriotettix oculatus. The sequence goes on from CM067380.1 coordinate 44,189,473, forward strand.
TAAAAATCAACTGCGAGTTGATACCATCCGCTCCACTTCCTGTATTATTATAAGCGTAATTTTGGCAGTATGAGAGGGGGGGGCGAGCAATATCAGAAGAACCCATACCGTCGGGTTCAGGCGAGAGGCGACAAAACATATACCAATGAACGTTTGTCCTATAATTTCCGAACGACTCCCCTTGGGGGAGGGGAGAAATTTAATTACTACAATATTTGTGAATAATTTCAACCCCTTGCAGAATGTGAGGGGTGTGGGAGGGGGGGGATGGATCATATGAAAATAACGAGGAAATAATCAACTTTGGGTTCGAAACTGGTGTAAAGGGGGTCGCTGTGTTACATGATGACCTTTAATATGCGATTTAAGTAAAAATTCATCCCTTAAGGGGGAAGAAATTTTATTATGTCAGAGTACTGATATTTTTAGTCCTGTTATTGTGTCGGGCGTATTTTTGACTGTCGAGATACTGGGGGTATATTTGAGGTTGATATTGTGACGTTTTGGATGCCGTTTATACAAGAATTAAAAAATGTACTGGGATATTATAAATGCATACCCGGGCAACGCCGGGTCCCCAGCTAGTATAAAATAAATTATTCCACTTCGGCCATGTCCGTCGCTGGAGGTGGTCCATGCGCGACACTAAATTCTTCACATGTAAATTCAATAATCTTTTTGGCTGAGGGAGTCAAGGAGTAAATATGATGTATTGCTAAATTTTACACCTGAGGAAGTCTCAAAACGGAGACGAAACGTCGCTTTTAGGAATAAATAGTGATAAATTTATATGCTGACTGTTTGGCCGTCTTTTTATTTATTGTAAAATAAATTATATTGGAATGTACTGTGCAGTGCAGAGGAAACGTCTATATTAATCGAGAAGAAACTTTTTTTCATTCACACAATACGCGGGAGCAAAAATATGAGTTTTGATGAGAGGAGTTGTCAATTGAATTTGCCCAATCCTTCGCATTTGTCAGATCTGGCCCGCTGTAAAATTTTTATATTGCCTAACATCAAAAATTAACTTGCCGATAAACAATTGACATAGAACCGAACTTAGAGGACTTTTTGCACTGATTGTAAATCAGATCGGATGTAGATAATCTAGCTGAAAGGAGATTACGTTGACCTATTTTATTTAGCAACATAAAGAAGCATTTACTGACCTACAAGGTTTTGTAGCTCAGGAGGGAATATTATAAGCACCTGGCATGTATTTTGCCGCACAAATGAACTTTCACTCCTCGAGAAGATAAACATGGGCAAAGCGTCGTGGTACAACCTCTTATGACTTAAGTTTACCGTTAAAAGCTTGTGAGAGACAAGCCATTAGCACCTGAGAGGACTCGTGTGGCTGCTTGCGCACCATCGTTTCCCTACAAACAGTTTAAATCCGCACGTGCAACAACGGACAAGCAATGAAACGTCGTCGGTAAGACAACCACCTACAATTCTACATTCAGAACATTCTCTACATTATTTTTATAATCTACAATTTACTTACTCATTTTACAAAAAGGAATCCAAATGAAAATAAAATTTAATTTTTTTTCGATTATTTCCAATTCTGTTTAACAGAATGTGAAATTCAAAAGAAGCCGTTGTTACTTTACATCCGTACAGTGTTAGAAATGTATAGTGGTTTTAATAAAATATGGCATTTTCAATGTCAGTGAAATATTATTTTAGAAAATTTGGATATACGTCAGTTGGAATGCATAGAAAATCAGGAGCGCCGAATTTAATTAGTATTTTCGATGGTTATAGACAAGGGAAGAAACCTTTAAAGAAGTCTATAGTAAATAGATAATAATAAATCCTTTGACGTTCACGGTTTAAAATAAATTATTTTATTTCAAACGGTAGCTTTCGGCAGCTTATACTGCCATATTCATCATAAATACAAAGAATATTAGTACACAACCCTTTAACTACAGGCCAACCCTTAGCTATCTTCTTCTACATTCCACGTCCCCCCTTTTAAAGTCACTTCCTATGGTATCAAAGGGTAGTTGCCTGTTTCAGGATCACGCTCATGTGGCCTTTCAACAAAAACAAATAGATTTTAGAGAGTTATGTCCTACTCGGGATTAAGATACCGAAACTATTTCTGTTGTCGTAAATCAGGCTGGGTATTTTTTTTATCAATGTTCTCACATGCCGAGACACCTTCACCTATTTTAGGAGGTATATGTACTGGGGTCAAAGACCTTGCGGATATGGCAAGAGTTGTCCGCTGATCCCATTGGATCAGTCAGCCAACTGCCTCCTGAAACTGGTGGAAACATGGAGAAGGGAATGCTGCGACCACACAGCAAATTCGTCTCCCGTCATTCGGAAGGGCGTGAGAATAGTACCCAATGCCCGACCTACCTGATGCAGGTTTTCTAGGGTTTTCCCTGCATGTCTTTAGGTGAAACACCGGGTAGGATCCTTAAACCACAGCCCGGGGTCCTAGTTAACTCTTGGCTACCTTGCTCTACCTTCCTCATCACCCCTTTTCAATTCCCTTCCTATGCTGTTAAAGGGGAGTTGCCGGTTTCAGAATCACCCTCATGTAGCCTGTCAGCCAAAAAAAGAAGACGTTCAGGGTCATTATATTTGGTTCACGTTAACTGAAATTCTGAACAAAGTTAAATTTAAATAATTAGACCAAATATTAATGACTGGACGGGAAAGCTGAAATTTGAAATAGTTGTGAAACCAAGAATCAACAAGAGAAAGAAAGTGAAAATTGAAGTCAACGAATACAAAAAAACTTCCTAATTTAAAAGGCTAAATAGGTTACAATAAATAGTTAGATACAATAATTACGTTTTTTAAAGTTAAAAGCTACTTCGACATCTTGGTCATTAGCGATAACTGATAACTAATTACAAATTCTTCCTACAAATTTATTATACTAACTCGCCGTTTATCCTTACATTAGAACTTCCTCAGATATTATTTAATTGGGAGGTTTTCGTGTAGTACAACAAATTTGTAATTTGTATATTAAACTTTTTATTCCAACTCATTCGGCCACTGACTTTTCAGTTATGTAATATAGTTTCCAATTTAATTCCGACTTTATTATCCAGGATATTAATCACTCTGTTAAACATTTTGTTTACTAAAGCATCATTTCAACTTAAATGCTCGCCTACGACCGAACTTTTTTTTTCTACCAGAAAGAAACGCGTTCCTAAAACAGGTGATTCAAAAACGTCGTTTCTAACGAAGCAACGCCACTTTCCCGCAGACGTTTCAATGTTGTAGTGCTTATATATCATGTCCTTTCCTCTTCTTGTTATATTTGCAACCTCACAATATAGGATTATTATTAATTTCTTTAGTTATACCAAATTTAAACAAACATATTTCATTCAAATCATTTTCCCACTCTTTCTAAAGCTGTCCAAAGTATAAATATTACAAGAAATTAAATAACGATTCTATGTTACAATTATTTAATTCATAAATATCTTTTTTAAAAAAATGGTAACATAGAACCTATATTTTATTTCTTGTAATATTATGTTTGTAGTACGCCTGAGGCTGACTCAGAAAGGACACGAAACGTCGTTTTCGAATAATAGTGATAAATTTATATGCTGACTTATATGGTCGTCTCTTTATTTATTGGAATATTTAGGCATAAAACTGTGTTGTAAAAAATTGGTTTCCCAGAAATTTTATCAATGATAATGAAGTCCATATTATGCAAATTCTAGTTTGTTATTTAAACTGATTAATAATAGCCCAATAATTTCACAGAGAGAAAACAATTGAAAGTCTCAATGTAATTAATTATTTAAATTAAGAAAAAATTTATAGGTCACTAACTGGGGACCCGGCGTTGCTCGGGTATTAGCATTAACGCGGTACATTATTTAATTCTCGGTCAACATGTGATTTAAGCGGAATTGGGAGTGAATGACAGTTGTTCCTTCCCTCACAGCATTTTTTCACGTCTCGAGGATCATGCTAACAAAATTTTATCAAAATTGCTCGTTGCTTGACGCTGAATGCGGTTGAAATTAACTGACCTGAAAAATATATATTAAAAGGAAATAACTGCTGTTTATAGATATTTATAAATTTCCGCCACCTCAACTGTTTAACCCAACAGTGTTGATTTTGTTTCGCCAAGAACACTTGTTCTAAATTTGGTCTAAGATAAAGATATTATGCAGAAGTTGGATTAAAACCCCTAACATCTCCTGGGATGAACTATAACTTAAATTCCATTGAAATGTCATAATTAAACATTACTCCGGTTTAGAGCCCAATCTCGATTGTTTTATTGTTATTTTATGTGATGCCCCTACACCCCACCCCTAAGACTACTCCGCTTCGATTATGGATGTGATTGAAATTATGCCCTAACAGTATCTGAGGAAATCTTTCAAATAATTTAACCCAAAAATGTATATATATGATGGAACTATTGACCGTTTTTGCTTATTAAAAAATTTCCCCGCCCTCCACCCCCATAGGGGTGGTTGCTACGTTTTACCCCGACAGTGCTGATTTTCGGGTTGAAAATAACACGAGTACCAAATTTTGTCGAAATTGGTGAGGAAACGATTATAATTTTCAGTTGGACCACAAACAGTTTGAGGGGTGCATGCATCGGGGTTTCAAACCTTAGGCATACGGAAATAAATGTTACGATGATTCAATCTGACCAAGCGGTCAGCTTCCCCCATCCCCCCCACTTTAATCGAGACGGATTTGTTGCCTCCCCACAACAATCCTGTAATACCAAATGCCCGACCTACCTGATGAAGGTTTCTCTATCGTTTTCCCTTCATCATAACCGTAATTTGTGTGGTATAATCGAAGTGTTGACATAATCCCATATTTTTTAATTACACTTCCTTTCACGTTTGTGCTAGAGGTTTTTCACTGCTTTTCACTACTTTTCACTACTTGGCTACGTTGCTCTAGGTTCCACATCCCCCTTTTCCACCCCTTCCTATACTATTTTAGAGGATAGCCACTTAATCGGATAACTCCAACGTAACCTGTCATTCTAAAATAATTATAAATATATATTTTTTTAAGTTTTAAAGACTTTAAAAAATAATCTGTTAATGAGTCGTATTATATATCTTATTAATTAAAACAAATATAATGCCTAACAATCAGACATTGCTTATTAATATAATAACATCAAAATTCTTCCCGAATTTGTATCTAAAATTCGAAGAAATTATTTTTCCTTCGCATTAAAATATTGCTTTCTTTAAATTGACTCAAACGAATTCCAACACACGTAAAATATTTTCAATCAATATGTCCCAAAAATAATTACATTTTGATGTTTATTTTCATTTCGTAAATCCGAAAATTAAAACCTATTCTGTAAGTGTTGGTTGTAGTAAAAGCATTGCTTCCTTTTTACTTTCACAAACACTATTTTAAAATATTATTAAGTTAAATTGTATGAAATTTGTAATTTTAAGATGAAAATGTATTGGTAATTGTAATTTTAATATTGCATACGTCTAACGACTAATTTGTTGATGGGACTATTATTATCTTTAAAATGTCATAATTGCTCTGTAAAAACTATAATTACTTTGCTTAAATATTTTTGCATTGGAAGAATAATTATTTATTGGGAACGTGTCCGAGAATTCTGTTTTAAAAAATGGTTGTCATATAAATAGTCAAAACTACGGACATTGTGCAAATCGGATTTTCGTTATAACAGTTTTCTTTTTAAAAATGAATTATCAGGTCTCGGTTTTTTGAGGTATATCCTTAAATAAAAGAGAAAGGGAGATAATTGAATATTCACATTTACAACCTATGGGCGTAACTCGTCAGTCACCTTCTAATAAGAGACGCTTCAAAGCCATTTAGAGTCAAATAAACATTTCGAAATAAATGTATTTGCTGGGTTGTATTCCAAAAAACTTACACTAGAATTTTCTCCAAATAACGATTCAATAAAAACAAATATTCCCGTGGTAAGAATTGTTAGTATAGGATTATAAATTGCTTACTTCAATTTTTTTTCCGACGCATGACAACCACTTCCTTGTTAACTGATCGTTAATTACATTCATATATCAAGAAATATGGGAATTTATGAGTTCGAAGTGATGATTTGCATGTCATCAAGTGTCACCAACAGCCATAGCTGACGTGTCTTTTTTTCCCCTGCCTATGACTCCCTGAAAAGTAATTTTGTAAGTAACATTTCTTCAGGAGAATAGAATTTCTAATGAACTTCCTTGTATGGTTCCTGATTTGATTCTCCCGCCATGACATGCAAGCAACGATGTCAATCATTCACCGTCAACCTAGGTTTCCTTCTTCCGTGTTCAGAACTGAAAGCCACTTCCGTTCCTTTTAACATTGATACTGATTTTTCACTTTTTCCTCCTCATAATCAATTCTTATTAAGGATTTATGGTGTTGCGGTTGGAAGCCATAATTGCAGCATTTTAAAATGTCCGACTTACTAACATACTCATTAAATGTAACAGAAAAATTTAAACTGATCTTAGCCGATAGGAATAGAAAAGTATCTGTTATATTATATTAATTTATGGTGGGACTGAACTACATTCTGGGGTTCCTCAAGGTCCTCTTTTGTCCATTATATTTGTTAACGTTTTTGGCTTTAAAATGAAAGGAGAAATTTAAGTTTTAAGTATTACACAATAACAAAAGGTGTTTTATATTTGCAATATTCAATGCAAAATTTTATTGGACTAATGAAAACGGTGGCCTTTTTAAAATCCTCATAAATGAGCAACAACCACTTCTCCAGTCCATCGAAAGCAGTTAACACCGACATCTGACATCGCCTTAATGTATCCGATAAATAAAGTTATACGATTAATTGTGTTGTTAAGTCTATAAACGATTTAAGAGTAATTTTTGAACATGAAACGAAATTTAACTAACAATGTTGAGGTTAAATGTTTATAAAGGTTTGGAATTGTAAAAGAGGACATTCCGGGAAAAGTTTTACAAATCAATTTTCGATTTCCGCAATAAACCTTTTAGGCAGCAGCACAGTAAAAATCTTTAAATTGTGAACTAGGTTATTAATATCTCAGATTTGAGTTATATAGAAGAATTAAACTAAATTATTTATAAACATGTTATGTAGCTACTATTTTGCTGATTAACGTTATTTTACACTCCATTTTGTAACTTTATGTATACTGATGACTAATCATTTTAGAAGAACGTGGTAATGTAATTAGAAAATAATAGTTATTCATGGAAATAGATATTGTATTCAATAGTGTGAAGTTAAATGAGAAATGATTTTTGCAGCCTGATATTTTATTTTTAATGATTAAGTCTTCACAGTCGTTATTAAGGCAACAGTTTTAGTGGGCAAATTGTCTGTATAATACATATTTCGTATCGGAATAAAAATTTTATTCCAGGTGATGAAGAGAGAGGAACTCAGTAAGACGAGTGACACTTAACCATCGCAATTTTTTGGAACGTCAATAAGTTTGAATGGTGCAACTTGTTCCCATGCGGTTCGATACGGTACGCGTCACAGGAATGACGTTTCATTCATAAATTTCGATACTTAAATAATAACCAGTTGGAGGTCGTCGTGATAGTTTTTGTTGGAAGACGCCCTCCGCCTGCCTGCCTATTGTCTTGGAGAAATGAATGTAAACAATGGCGGGTGCGAGGGCGGACCTCACGTAGCCGTACTCACACACACACACAGACACAGACACACGCACACGAGGAACACGCGTTTTCCAGCACACCGCACGAGGAAGGAAGCGGACATAATTTCCGGAGTTTTCCTGGAAAGCGGGGAAGTGCGACTGCATCGATTTCCCCGAAAGCGCCAGGTTCGCGCTCCTGCGCACTCCGTTCCCGGAAAACTCCCTCGAAACCTGCGTTCCGCGAACAAAACCCTTCTTATCGCGTGCAAAACACGTCGTAGTATCGCCGGCTCACTAAAGAGGGGGAAAAAGCCTATGGTAACGAATTACATTTGTCACCCTGCGATTCGGAAGTATCGGAAGTACCTTCATCACGTGCTTTACAATCCCATACAATTTCTTTGGATACCGTCACCCTAAACGAAAAGAATAGACTTTAGTCTCAACTATATAAATATTAATACTTATAATCATCTGAATTTAATTAATATTAAAAATGACTTAATGCCGTTTAAATAACCACATTTTCTAATGGCTAAATGAAAGAACAATGCAAATATTAATTTTTGTTTCCATCGTCGGCTAGCCGATCTCGAAATATCTTCCTAACTTTATTATGAAAGGGGCGACGCCTCCGAAAATTTAAAGAATTTAAAGAACTGCCTGCCATCTGTGAACCTCAAGTAAATCACCTACTTTCTGTCTCTCTTTCCTGTCCTTATTATACATATATATTACTTAAAGTTTAATGTCGCCAACTGCTAAGGCCTTTACCGACAACTCATACAGTCTACAAAATTTTAGCTAAAATACAGAACATTTACAATTACAAATAATTGTCTGGAATTATGTTCTTGGCATCCTTAAAAAATTATATCAACACTTAAATAGAACAATAAATCATACACAAAAATATTATCTTGTTTCACAATTTTTTTATTCATGTAAAAAAAACTTTTGTCGTAAAGACTGTTTGGACAGTAATGATTCAGTATATAAAATATTAAAATAAAGAATACAAAATTAAAAAATAATATATAATTTACATGTTGACATGGAGGTAGGTTAATCCATTTAATTAACCTGCTTTAGTAGATGGGTTTTCAGTGTGTGTACCTGAGAGGCATACGACGTGGGTGGGTGAGGTGAACTGATTATATTGGAGGATATATGAGGATATGGTCTGCGGGAATTATGGTAAGGTGGTAAGGTGCATGATCAGGGGGGAAGTAGTTCTGGGTTATTTCTGAAAGGAAGCACTTCTTGTGGCACTGCAGTAGAATGGATGCCAGTTCCATTAAATGATCAACATTTGTCTGTGTTCTGAAACATGGTCTGGCTTTCATGAAGTTCACTTTCTTGTCAACCGTAGTGTGTTTCCGAAACTTGTCGAGACTGTGTTTGTATACTTTGTGAGTAGATGAGCAGGATTCATTCCACCATCGATTATATCGCGGAAAATCTTGTTTAAACTTTTCAATTAATCTAGTTCGGTTATTTTTTCTTCTATTGAGACCATTGCAAGAGGTCCATAGTGTTCTGGGTTTCCTACTCTTGACTCTGCGTCTGGATGGCGCTCTAGATTGCTTCTTTGTAGTATTAATAAGTCTGGTTAGTGTATTCTTTAGGTTTCTATCCTAACTAGTAGAGTATATTACTTTTATTATTTCAATAAACATTTCCGGCGATACTTGGTTGTCGTTGGCAAGACTCAATGGGTTTTTTGATGTGAATGAGCTTGTGATAAGGTTTTTAGCTTGGGCAAAGGTAATTGGGAAGCTATATTGAGTGGATTCGTATGTTACTCGCGCAAGTTCAAGAGACTCGGCTAAAGGATCCTGTTTTTGTTTCGAATCTGTTCAGTTATATATTGACTGTAAATTCAAGGATTGGGAAGTTGTCACCTACGGAATTATCAGACCTCTGTGAGAAGAGAGAGGAGGGCGGTCTTTTCTTTGTCGATTGCGGGTTGGCATTTTCCTTCTGAGGTTGTACATCGGTTTGGGTTAACTGAGTTGGTATGTCAGCGTCTCCCGAAACATCAGACTTTGGCGATGAGATGGTCTATTCTTTGTGAATTGCGAGATGCTATCTTCCTTTGTTGTTGCATTTCGGTTTGATTTGGTTGTATGGGTTGACTAATGGATTTGGCCTCCAGGTTGAAGTGACTTGAGTGATTCCATAATTTGGAACACTACAAAATGGGAAATCGCCAATCGTATGATTGAAATAAGGCATATAGGGGAAGTCGGGACGGAACGGGATTGCGGGGTGGATCAGGATACCATATTTTTTTACTGGATAGTGCTGGAGGTTCAAAAATCGGGGTGGAACATTGTAACTGGTCAAGGAAGAAGTCCTCCTAGCCGACTTGACTAAGTTTTGACTCCAGTTTGTGAATGATCTCCTGTTTTGGCGTCTTACGTCTGTGACTATTCAATTTTTGCATCATTTCGACAGAAGGTAATTCACAAAACGCCTCGCTTTTACCTCTTTAATGGTATATATTCGTAAACTAGGTGTCTTTGGCTGCATATACGTTACGTATAACCCCTCTTGTATTAAATGCTAGGCGAGAAACTTTAAACTCTGAATAGCGTGGGTGGCAGAGAGGGATACTACTGTATAAGGTAAAATGTTGTGTTCCTCGAGAAAAAAGGGAATAACTGCCAGACTCACCTTATAGGAATGAGTTGTACAATGCTGTACCCAAAAGGAATAGATTAAAAAAATTCCAGCAAAGTCTGTGCGGTTGTAAAAAATCTCTTAAAGGAAACATTTATAACATGATAAACCATACACTAAATAAGTATAAGAAAGGAAACACAAAAAGTGTTAAGGTTCTTCTTAAATTAAATTTTATTTTATTGCACTATTTTAAATGCAAAACATACTATCCCGTTCTGCCCCATGGCCAATGACTTAGAGGTCGCTTGATAGTCAAAAACATTTTTTCCTGGCAGTCTATGAAGTGAAAAAAAAATCAGATAGTTCCAAGTGAAAACAATAATTCAGAAGCGACAATAGAGGCCTGTGACACAGTGTTGGTGAGATTTAAGACTCCAAATGACTTGAAAATTCAGTCGCCATACATGTGACTGAACAGACTTGGAAAGGCAGCAGGAAGCCAACAAATATTATATAGCACATGAGCAAGCCCATTCTTTTAATCCCCAATATGCAATTTATCATGATGTTTTCGAATGCCAATATAATTCTTTATGTTCAAGCATACTATTCTCATTATTCAAAGGCCCAAATTACCTCAATAGAGAATATAGTCTAACTGTAATTGCTTACTTTGGTGGGTACATACAGTGTGCATATTGTTAGTTAATTTAATAAGAAGAGTAATAATTTTAATTTTATGTCTATTTTAATTATATAGAATAAAATGTAATTTATACCAATAACAGTCATGTTTCCTTGATAAATTCACCTTTAAATGTCAGCATTTCTGTTCCTCATTGTACCTTCTTCAGATTGTGACTTGACTGAAAAGTAAAATCGGTAAAACATGATTATAAACATTCCTTCAGTCTGATTCTGTGCAGACAAGTTGTTCTTTTCCTATAGGAAGAAAACAACTGTCCAAATATGTATTTTAATAATTATTCTAACCTGTCTTCCCCTGGATAATGTGTGTCACATTTTTTGTATATGTAATTATATTTCTGTGCTATCATCTTACACGACAATACTCAAAATGTTGTGTTTGGAAATAAATTTCCACAATTCTATAACTTAGGTGAAGTTGGATATTGGATTTAAATAAATTACTTCACTAAATTCAATTTTTTTTAATAACTTGTGACTAATTTACAGAACTTTGCATTTATAACATAATGTGATTTTTACACAAAAGTAAATGTCTATTCAGATTTTAATGCATTGCATACAAACAATTTGTTCAAATAACAGCTATAAATAAAATAAAAGCTCACACCTTTGTAACCATATTCAGAAAAGAATAATAAGCCAAAATGGTCCCTTTTCATCAAGTTTACCACATAAAGTTGCATAGAATGTCTTATATTAAATGTAAGGATATTTAAATATATTGAAACAGAAGAGTTTTGGTAATGACACAGGCAGTTGCTTCAATATTTCACAGATTTTTCTAATATAGAGTTAATTGTGAATACTTATAATGAATTATGCTCTTCATGTCCACAAAATACTATTGAAAAACATTAATTTATATATATATTGATTTTTAGTTCTGTGTAATATTCTTAAAATTTTCATTTAAATGAAGCTTCGAAAATATGACAAATGTACAGATAAAATTATGACATTGGTGTCATATCTCAGGTGAGAGAAACTTTAAAACATATATTTTTACTTACATTCAACAGACCAATAGACATATACAGTTGTGGCTCATTACAATTTTCTGAATAATATAATACACATAAATTATTTATAAAATGTTAATATAATATGTACAAATAACGACAATGTGGTGCAATAAATAGTGAATATGGATTGTGAGATTAGTAATATTAATTAATTTAAGCTGCTTTTGTCTTGTTTGTTTTCCATTTGCATCTAACATAATTACACTTTTCGTTCTTTGCTGCAGACTTTCGTATTTGCTGCATTTGTTTTCCTAAAGCAGGAGGCAACAGTATTTCTAAAACTCTGAAAAAAGATAAATCAGTTAGTTAATATATAAAATTAGACTTTATAGAGATTTTTACAGTTTAAAATGATACAATAATTAAATTTTAACAAGATTGTTTAGAATTCTATAACATAGAAGAATAATAGTTTGATTCAGATAAATTATGAGTTTGAAATGTGGTTCAACATAAATGTTCATCTGAAATTATGAGGAAACAAACCAAAGAAAAGCTTGGGTAAATTTTCAAACATGTTTGAACAAGAAGAAATGATTTTAAAATTTAGATGACTTAATGAAAATGAAAAAGATCCTACATATCACTTGTGTGTTACATTCTGAATAGTACTATTTTAATATAAAAATGTTAACTATATTACTTTGTTAAAGTTTTTTTTCTAAATCCTTATAAGTCCGGAAAGAACTCTTATCTCAGCACAGGATTTGAGAATATAAAATATTCAACAGTTTGAAGCCATTAGGAATATTAAAGATGGGTAAAATTATCTGATGTGTCAAGTATCTCAAGAACATTGTGCAGGGGGTATTTTCAAAAATGTTCATTCTTACTCCAATATGGAAGTTCATGCAAGCTTAATAATTTCATTAATACTGCTTGTGATAAATAATAGTTATCTATTTAAAGGAGATTCATATGTGTTGTAATACAAGAAGTAATACTAATATTACTACAATTTTAATCATTATTGTCATATATATAAATTTACTTTTTAGGAGCAAGATTATAATGCGATGTAATTTTTAAGGTATTTATTCTCATATTAGCATGAAAATTTAAACAATTAACTAAATATCAGAGATTGGTAAAATTAATAATTTATTTATTTAATTTTCCATTATCAAATTATAGAAACCCAAATTATCTCTATAATTTTGAAGTATGTTTATCATTTCACATAAAAAAATAATAAGCCCATAAAAATTAAACTCAAGAGGCAGGAAAAAGTATTATTTTTCTTTGTGCCTTCCTGTCTCAATATTGTATTAATATCATAAATAGGACTTGCAAGTAGGTCTAGTATTATATGTTCTTTTTAAACTGTGGAAATGGATATTTTAAATAAAAAAAAAACAATTCTGCCAAATATTACGTAAAATGTATTTTACCTGCCACATAAATACAATTTTATATTATAAACAAGAGCTGCAAAGCATTTAAACCAGTGTTTTAAATCACAATTATTTAATCACTTGTTAAGAATTTTAGGTAGCTAATAAATAAATAATAATGAAATTATTTTAACCATATAATCTAATATTGTGCTTGTAAATGTAGCCTGTAAGAGGCCATAAACATGCCCTGACAGATCATCGGCCAGTAGTTACAGATATTACACAACATTTATCGGTAAAATGGTTGATTGAAGGATTATATACAATTTTTAGTTTGCTTCATAAAATTTAGTTGAATCTGATATAATTTTAATATGTTATTTTGAAACTTATAGTGCAATTGAAAGAATATGCACAGAGTACAAGCATCCACATGTCATTCATATTTGCAAATTTCTGAACTTCTTAGTTTAAATATTTATAACATTTTGCAAAAAAATCTTAATTTAAATAAATATATGAAAATATTTTTGTAATTTAATGTGATGAACATACATACCTTAAAGGTTTGTTATCAAGTTTCATTTTTTTGACAGCACGGCCTATTTCACAGGCAATTCTCTCACTACAGTCTTTTCCATCTAGTGCCTCAAATACAACCCTTGTAAGGCCAACAAGCTCTTCTGGAGCACTCTTTATAATGGGATTCTCACGTGATCGAAGTGATCCAAACTTAGGGAAGAATAGTACGGATACAGCAAAGAGAAGAGCCATTCCAATAAAATTAGCAATTGCCATAAAAAGCGGTTCCATATTTTTGTTTCCACCATCCATTACCATCATGGCTGTTGGTACCATTCCAGCCATGGGGTCACCATGCCCAGAATCTTGGCTACCTTCACCAAGCTAAAAATAAAAAATAAAAATTTGTACTAAAATTCACATAATGTGTTACAAAAATAGTTTGTTTGTAGTAACAGTAAAATTACATATTAACCATAATTTTTGTTTTAGTGGCTCAGTAAATAATAGTATTTCTTCTAATTAGATTAACACAAAAAGACATGCCACAGATCTGTTGAAAATTTTCTGATGTTTCAAGGAAGGATGATTTAAAAAATGTGAAGTTACTAAAACCTGTTGAAATATTATCAATCAATATCAGTTAAATGGAATTTGGATCAAGCAAAATATCAAACGTCTGAAATGTATTGATAATGCTAACAAGTATATATCAGTAAACAGGACTGAAAATTGGTAAAACTCATTGTGAATTATTGTAATATAGAAATTATCATTCATTCATTTAGAAATATTATGCTTGTCATTATTTTATAATTGAAATTGACCTTGGAGAGAAATTACTATGTTTCAAATTACACATTCATTACAATATAATTAATATATTTCTGAAGCAGTTACATGTATTGTAATATACTATTCTATTTTCCTTACTGCTTTTCAGGATACAAAACAAAGCTAACCCTGCACTTTCAAATTAATGGGGTGATTAGACCACAATTTAACTCGTACATAAATCATATGAATTCGATGGTACATAAATTTCACTTAAATAAATAACTGTAATTTTCTTCACTGCTTACCCCATTGTTCTTAGTGTCTTCTAATCCTTTCATAAAGTTTTTAATAGGATAATAATAGTAATAATATCCTGGAATCATCCCACTAGCTGGTGATGCACCTTGGGCACCTTGAAGCAATCCTTCAAGTTCATGAAGGCCTGCAGCTACCTGAGGATTATTGGATGCCAGACTAGCAATATCAAGCATCGCTCCTTTATTTACAGCTGCTTGATATAAAGCAGCTAATTCCTCGTTGGAAAGTGGTGGAGCTGGTACTTCAGATTGGTGTACAATTTTCAGAGATGGGTCATCTAATAAAATTGTATTGTCCTAAAAATAAAATATTTTTTTTAGGATTCACAAATAGATGAAAGAGGATATTTAAAAGTACAATATACAATCGTTATTAAAATAGTTTATGTTAGGACAAAATTGTTAACAGGATGGGAATCAAAAATCAAAGTAACAATGAATTTCAAGAAGTTTGCCATTGAACACATTTTTTTAACATTGATAGCAATGTATTGAGATTAATATTCTTGAGTTATTTAAATAAAAATGAGATGGTTAGAGGACTTCACAAATAAGGAGAATTCATAGTAAGCTTAAGGAAATGGGAAGCATTGTTAGTGACTGTTGTGAAAAACATGGAATTTCAAACATCAGAAGAAACACATCAAAGATCTTTTACTCACATTTTTGGAGTTGACATGTGAAAAGATGAGTTCCTGAGTAGGCCTATATATTTTCAACATTTAGAGTTTTCTCTTCACTCAAATTGGAGAAAGAAACAAAGTGAAAATATATACAATGTCACCACTATCCAACAAATTAAACGTTCATTGTTGGATTCAGTCCTTAGATTGGTCTGATGCAACCCTCCATGCTAACCTATTCTGCGCAAACCTTTTCATTTCTACATAACTATCACTTCCTCCCTAACCTGCTTAATGTATTCCATCCGTTGCCTCTGTCTTTTGTTCAACCTCACACACTTCCCTCTAATGCTAATTTTACAAGACCCTCATTTCTCAAAACGTAGTCTATTAATCTATCCTTTCTCTTGGTCAACATATTTCTCACTCTTCCCCTTTCTACTTAGAACTTCCTCGTTAGTTACTCTATGCACCCATCTGATTTACAGCATTTTTCTATAGCACCACATTTCAAAGGCTTCTGTTCTCTTCCTTTCTGTAACTCGTACCGTCCACGTTTCACACCCATATGCCGTCACACTCAATAAAAATGTTTTTAGTAACGATTTCCTAATACTGATATTAGCCGCAAGTAAATTCCTTTTTTTTTTGTGAAATCCTTTCTCGCCTGTAATATTCTACCCTTTATGTCTACTGTACTTCTACCATCCCTAGTTATTACGCTGCCCAAGTAGCAGAATTACTTAACTTATTTCAAAATTGGACGTAGTATACTCAAACCTTGCGTATATTCCAAAAATGTGGACTGAATATGTAGGACGGTCTAAATACAACTTTAAAAACATCAATACAATGAAGAATTATTGGATTCTTCCTTAGAATTGCGGATGTCGACTTTCCTTGCACTATATATTGATTCTGTACAAAGTAGACGTAACCGTAATATACCACGGTGGTTAAGAGTTGATGAAATCCGATGGATGTAATCGGTTTGGATGACATCCAAAAAATTGTCAAAGTTCACGGTCACGCCACGTTGGGTGGTGGTGCTCAAGTACTTGCTTTGTGTTTTTGAAATCATTTTGACTTAAAATTTCATAAATTGGCTTCTGTTATCTTGTATCGCCAAATGAGAAAACCAAAAAGTACGTGAACAAAAACAACATTATCTCAGTAATAAAGCAAACTACCATTTCTTCTTCGAAGTCTGATAAGAAAAGGAGAATAATTTGGGCCAGTTTTTCAACACAACGCTCAAGTCTCTCTTCATCGCCCCACCAGTTTTCACATCAGGAACAGATGAATGGCGAATAGATGAACGCATGGTTCGGCGCCACTGAATTTTGGACTTTTTGGAAACCCAACGCATCCCTTCATTACACTTCAATTGATTTTTGGTGAACTCGAGGTTAGTTTAGATTTTTCGAAGCCGCTGAACGGAATGTGACCGATCACACGAACAGTACCAAGTTTGGCGCTCGCAGTGGCACAAAGCTTAAGGCTTTCAGGGAAGATGAGTTGACTCACGTGTGCGTCCGCACTGGGCAGTGGTGTGGGTCCTGTGATCTTGAAGTCCCCGCGGCTGACAGAGTGCAGCTGCTGCATCGTGGACTGAAGGAACGCGGCGCCGTTCTGAACCTCCGCTTCCGCCCCCGACTCCGCCTCCTCAGGCCTTGCACATGCCACCAGGCACAACAACGGAAGCAAAATACCCCCCTGCATCGCTGGACAGCAAAACCACCTGAAAAGAAAAGAGAAAGATCTCAAAAAATATATCACTATTACCTGCGTAACAATAGCGCCTTTACACTGACGTTTTTTCCTACAGGCCAAGGATCGTGCTTGGGAAATTCTGTCGAAAGTGTATCCACTTGGTAGCGTAAAGGCAGGAAGAGTTAACTGTATGCAATTTTGTGGATTTTATTTCGCGTATGTGATTTTTGTTGTGAACTAGTCTGAAGACCTGCTGGACTCGAGACATTTTTTCGTGGAAACGGAATGTCACTCTACTAATTATAATTATTAATACGAAGAAGGTTATATTGGATGAGGGAAAATAGACACGGTACTGGTCATCTGTCCTTGATACACAAATAGGTGAAAATTATCTGGAATACTTTACTTCGACGTCCTACTTATACATGTTGACCCAAAAATCGGAAAATAAGAAAAGCTTTGGCTCTCAGATTTTTGATGATCGTTTGGAGATTTCAACAGGTAATCCTTCTTTGAAGAATCGTTATGCTGACCACGTAACACTCCTCAAGAAAATCCGGAGAGTTTAATGGAAGATGACAGTCTGGCGGTTGTCCCGGTAGGCCAAGGCACTCAATGTGCTGTAGAGTCAAGGAGAAGATTCCTTTCTTTGAACGTAACGATACCTGACCGCTAACACGACGTTTTAAAGACAGAGTAAATGCTATCTCATTGGCTGGCGTTGCCGCCTATTTTTCATCCTAATCTTATTCTTCTTATTCTACCTTGGCTCTGGAGCCCATTCAAGGTCTTTGTCTACCGAGTCAACTGCGGACTGTGGTTTTACATGACACATTCCGAATTTGGAGTGATACGTGGTCAGCGTATCGTTTCTCCGGAGGCCTTAACCCCAGTCTCTGTGACCGTGACGACACAAACATGCCAGGATTCGAACCCGGGACCTCTGTGTTGTGAGGCAGCGACGCTAGCCACTACACCAAAGGAGGTCGGCATCATAATCTTATAATAGACTGAAAAGTAATTAATTCAACACTAATTTATTGGTCAATTGGAATATTTTATAATTAACCTCTTCTTAATCCACCGTATAACAGCAGGGGCTGAACAAGTGACTTAACCGGCATCTCAGGAACTTACGGAGGAAGGGGTACGTTTTGGAAACGTTCATGGGTCACCGTCCCCTGATGGACGAACATTTTCAATCCCTTGCACCTAGCTAGCAGGCGACAGGCTGGCGCCCTTATTATCCTGGACTTTCAGCATCTTATCTGTCTGTCTCCGAATATTCTCATTCATTTTTCCGAATTTAATTCGTCCTAAAATACGAATCAGATTGGTGATGGTTAATCTGTGTTACAGCATGTTTCTAATTTTTTTCTAAACTGTAGTTTGAAACACGGTCGATACATTTACCATTGAATTTTGTACTAATGTTATTCGCAGTTCAAAAAACATCATACAAATTCACATTTGGACGATAATAGTAATCCCCCCACACACACCGGTATATATATGTATATATATATATTATAATTAATTATATATTATATATATAATATATATATAATCTCAGAGAAATCAATATGGGTCATTTTAGACAATTTTCCCCTGCCCCAAAAGAACCCTTTCCACATCCACCTAGACAAAGAGATCTGATCTACAAATGAGCAGGCGTGACCAACTAAGCGAACACCGAATTCCAGTCCAATTCGGATCATTATTGCTAATAAAATTGACCACTTCTCACCCGACGTAAGGCGGTGAAGGGGAAGGGGACGAACTTGAACATAATCGGAATAAGGAGTGTCATTGTCCACCTCAGCGGAAACGACGGATTCGACACAAATGGGTGCCTTTTTTTCTAATTTATTCATGCTTCGTCCCCCTCCAGCCAATATTCGCTGAGCTTCGTTTCAATTGGCATGACTCAGTGCAGATTTTAAGTCAATCTTCCAAGGGGTGATCTCCTCCCATGTCAAGAGGTCAAACTAAACCTAAAATACGTCGATTCACAGTATTAATATTTTAAAAATCCACATTAGAAATCTCCTATTTATTCGGCACGCGGATGGAGATGTTTCAGCGGCAGTCTTTTGGTCGTTTTAAATGCAAATCAACCGAGTTTTCTCGACAGTGGTGTTGATCAAATATTAGACCCCTGAATCCCATGGAATGTTCTTCACATAAAATCTGAAAAAATATCAGCGGAGAATATTATTAATATTATTGGAGCTGATGAAGCAAGCAGCTAATTCGGTTACGAAATCGTTTTCGACCACGAGAAAGCACCAGATTAGCACGTGGTTGCTCAACGAATTGCACTTTGAATTACTTTCCCGAGCACCATATTTCTCAGATTGAGCTCCAAACTAAATGTGACTTCAACAGAAATTTAAATATTTCATATAACCGTCAGGTTTTTTTAAAAAGATATAAATATACTCACAGCTTTACAAATAATACTGAATCAAAATCTGTTGTCTTACTCCACTCGACATCCAGTGTTCAACTGTTGTTTGGTGAACTGTCACGCTAGGTTTCTCTTTCTCTGATATCTATCTCTAGACTTGAGGTTAGAAGAGACATTCTTTAAATTACCGGGAAATGGAACGAGAAGTGTGTCAGCTGGCCTCGTGCGACCTCGCGTGCTCCAGATCTGCTTACGACATCCTCAAGTCCTTTACTCCAAAACACAGCACAGCCACCGTTCCAGGTTGTAGGAAACAGATCACTACTCTCATTTACAGGACTTACTGGCAAACAGTAAAGTGGCTTGCTCCAGTAGCACTTTTTACGTTGACCCTCCAGTAGGGAACATTTCACAATTCACAATTAAATAAAATGACTTCATGCGTCTAATCTTAGACAAATCAGGAAGGAAATAGCTCCAATGTATACGGAGAGAAAACAGTTTTATGTGCGTCATCTGTGAAAGGAAGTTGACACGCAATTTTCCAGAACGACAATTCTAATAAAAATAAATAAATAGGCCAATATAATGATTTGAACCAAAAGAAGACTTTTTAAGGGTTGTGAATATTTTGGAAACATTTCAGAGTCAGAACCAAATTGAAAATACTGATAGCGACCCTTTTTAATAAATTACCTGCTTTTCAGTAAATTACCAGAAATTTTTACTGTAGCTTTAAAAACTACTTGGCTGACAAAATTTATATATTTAATTAAATATTAGATTTATCATCAATCTTGTATTTTTCATTTATATTTCTTAAAAGTTGACTGAGCCGCAATCTTTTGTAACGTGTAGCTTTTGTATATACACCAGTTACATGAATGTACTTAAGCTAATGAAACAGTATTTTTTCAAGTATATTCCTGGAGTGATTTCGTTTCGCTCATTAAATAAATTGAGTCCGATGTAATTTACATTTTTGTTTGCCAGAATCATTATCTATCGGTGTTGAGATTCCGTGCATAATTAGGTTTTTTTAAGTGCCACGAAAGAAAATTGCAGCCTCGGAAGTTGCTTACCTTGAACCAGCTCCTCTGCCTAGGTGTAGGTCCTGTCTGGATCCTGCCAGATAAAGAGGACAGTGCGTGGGAGTGGCATTCCTTGCTCCCGGAGGAGGGAGACACAGTTGACCTGTCCATTTCCGGCACTTCTTCAGTAATTACTTTTGTTATGACATTGACTTACTAAGATGTTTACGTCAGGAACTTTTGACATTCTTTGTGGCTTTCAGCTCTATAAAAATAATGATCTACCAAAACTCCCATTTTAGCTCCCAAATCAATATACTTTTGTATTTATTCTGGTGGTTAATTTGATAATTAGAGAACGTTATTAAAGTTCAGTTTGTATTGAATTTATAGTGGGTATAAGATATTAGATGTATATATAAGTAATTACGATAGTCTCTCGCCACAATTCAGTAATCGGAAGGACGCGATGCAAGCACCGAGACCTCCAAATACCTGATGCAGATTTTCCAGAGATCTCACTGCATCAGTCTTAGGCGAATGGCGGAAACGAAGCTCAAACAGTAGCCCAGCGGCCTTCGTTAACACTTGAATATGTTTCTCGATATTCCACATGCCCGTTTCAAATTCCTTCCTACAATATTAAAGAGTATCTGTCATCAAGTGGATTCCATTCCAACCAATCTAAAAAAATGTATTTAATTATTTATATATATAAAACACAAATTCCTACTAGGGTCATGCACTATACCAACAATGTGCGGTTTAAAGGAATTTAAATACTGAATTAGCAACGGCTTAGCTCAGGATATTCTTATATATGAGATTTATCAGGGTTAATTACTTTGGGGCAAAAACGGGTGGCAGAGATTTCGCTTACTAAGACGAACCTGCTTTGCGTTCTTAGCTCGTCCCGGAAACTTCTCGTTCAAGTATTAGGGATGAAAACTCTGGGAAATTCTAGTGTATGACAGGTAGGCAGCAAGCTGTGGCGATCCCTTCATAGCACCAAGTGTTATTTCGGCAGGCAGAAAAAAGAGATTTTTACACCGTCAAGCGACGAGGAAAACCATTTTTCCGTCTCGGCGAAGATGTTTACGTTTCAGCAGAGTTTTGGCTGTCATATCATAATTTGTTTGTGCATATTTGTGTTTGCTTTAGAAAAATTATTGAAAGCGTGTTGTTTTCTCTTCTTAAATACTTCGTCAAGTTCAAAAGTACACTGACTGTATTTTCCTCTCCCGAAGTCCCCTTCCTTCCAACGTCAAACACAAACTGTCTGAATTTTCCTCTGCCTACTTCCTTTTCCTGTCAACTTCCGAGCAACGTTCCTCCTTCTCTCCTCTTCTGACCTCCAGTTCCTTCCAACTTCAAAACCACACTGACTTTTTAATCTCATGTCACCTCCAGCCCATCAATCCTTTCCCACGTGATTTGTCTTCACCAATTGTCATTAGTTTTCACCAACAGCGGGGTCCGCACTGACGGAGGAGGGAGTAAGTCTTTAATCCCTTGCACCTAGTTAGCAGGCACGGATTTTGCGGCAGGCAAAATTTCGAAACTTATCTGCCTGTCTCCGAATATTCTATTTAATTTTTTCCGAAATTAATTAGTCGTAAATACGAATTAAATTGGGGAGGGTTCTTCTTCGCAACAGCATTTTCCTATTTTTTTTCCCAAAAACTGTTTTTGAAAACACGGCCAATACATTTACCATTGAATTTTATAGTAATGGTATTCCCAGTTCAAATCACATCCTATAAATTCATATTTGAACAATAATAGTCATCGCTACAGATGAGTTTCGCACACTTTTAATGCAATGCTGAAAAAAAAGATATATCAATAAATCTGTTGTCCTTTAAATAATATAAATCTACATAATAAAATCCCTTTTATAATCACATATGCAGTTTGTGATGGTTGTCAGGAAAATTTCCTTAAATAACCGTACATAATTTTTTGTTGATGTCCTAATTATGCAGTGTAAATTTGCGATATAGTGTAGAGCGTGGCCTGTGCCCTGGGGGTTGTCTACCAACATTAAAAACAGGGGATGAATGTTTCTAGAAATTTTAAAATTAAATTACTTGTAAATACTAATTTCTGAAAATATTACGACGTACACTAAAATAATCAGGAAGAACTTATAGTTTTATGTTTCCTTATTTCGTACTATTCTCAAGTGACGATCAATGATACCCAAGTAAACTATTTTTTGAAATCCGAGGAAAGAATTATTTTAAACAATATGAATGATCTTCCTCAATTTTCGAAATTAATTTATTTCTTGCCCCCATTAGGGTCTCAAAACTGGTCAAAAATTTCTTAAGGATTGGACCTCGTGAGTTGTCCCGGTGAGCTTAGGCCCTAAAGATGTCTTTAGCTCGAATGAAGAAGAAGAAGAATCACTTAAGTTACCAAATACAATCGTTTAGATTAGAAACTACAAAACTTAGGATTTGAAAAATGTTAAATTTGCGAGACATACTATCTCCTTTCTGATCTCCAGATATAAAGGTGAGCGAATCCCATGATTATTATCCTGTCCAGGAGAGGGAATTGCATCAATCTTCAGCAGACCTTGGGGAACAATAAATCACGTAAATTTGCGGTAAGCCGCACACGGATCACAAAGAAAGGACCGCTTGGTTAGTTTCTTCACCCGATTCAGTTACTACCAGATCAGTCGGGCCAAAGAACGTAAAATTAGGTGGCTTTCAGTTGAAAACGTCTACCCACAGGTAGGCACACTTCACCACAAAGTGATTTTTCCTGGATTACTTGCTCCTGCACGCAACAATTCATCTTAGTAAAGATTTTGTTGTTCGCATTAGAAGCAGTGCAGGGAAATAAATCAGGCAGTTACGTGTGACTTGGACTCGTTTCTTTGTGTAATACAACCCACAGTTTTCCCCAGTCTTTTAAACGAATGAACAGTGTCCTAAATCGAAGGACTCTTCACGAGTCCATCAATTCATATCTGGCATTGCTCAATCCTAAAGATTGAGATAATGCTATCCATCAATTCTCAAGCATATGTAAGGATTTCCAACAAAGCTTTTACATACTTTAGGAGTGGATTTCTCATGCCCAACAAAGAAAATATCATATAAACTGACGGGGCTCCAGCACATTACAATCATATTATTCGTGAAGCAGCGGCTGATATCTAACCTGACCTTTCACTCGACCATGATCCTCATTTTTAATATGTTGGGGAACCTGGAATAATTGTTTTGAGCAGCAGACATTCCTAATGATCAACGTGTCTTGGACGTCTGTGAAACCGTCACCATGTAGGAACTGTTTAAAAGATAAAACACATCTACTCGGAATTTGGCGGTACAGAATCAAAGGTTAGAAACGTGAGGCTTACAGACAAGGGGGGAAAAGGCTGAGTAAAAATAAACTTCTTTGGATCGTCCAAACAATTGTCCAAGTTCCTCGCGAACGAAGTCCCGGGCATAGTTTATTATAAAAGAAATATTTGGTCATTTTGTTAAAAAGATTTTGGTTCACAAGTTATATAAAGTACTTTGTAAATAGTAAATGTTTTTATAAAATTTTAAGTTTGGTTTGTAGAGATTGATGTCAAAATTAAAGGCCTAAAGCTCCTTGGTTTCAAAAAATAGTAATGCAGTTCTAAATTATTTATTGAGACTGATTTAAAAGCTGTGGAGATATACTCCATAAATATGAAATTTAAAAGTCAAGTCACATTAAATTGATACCCCTTGAAGAAACAAGCTCCTCCTCCTCCTTTCTTATTATTTTGGAAATACAAACCGCACACTCATACTCATATGTATGATAGAAGGTAAGCCTTGCAGACTGGTTCATGCGGCTGTTTTGCTAAATCACCTGGCTAACTGTAAAGACCAGACTAAGGAGAACGGATGCCCCGCCTTCCTCGACAAACTCATTCACCATAAAGCACTAATTACGACAACTTCCATGTCATTAACTTTGTCACTGAATCGTACCGCTTTCGGTAAAACTAGAACCATTGTGATACAGAGCTCTACATTTTTAACCGTGATACGTCAGTCTGGATCATTTCAATACTTGTGTGGACAACACAGCATGATTTACAATAGTACCACCACAAATCGATAAATAGCTAAAGTTTTAATGGCTTGTACCAACTATAAACATTTTTTCAAGGGAAAATTCAGAATAACATAAGGAACTACGAATAGTTGAATTAAGAATTTCTACTCTGTACCATCCAATTTCAATTATTCTTTCTTGTGGATGTGAAGAAACCGCTCTGTAACGTGGAAAACAAGTTTACAAAGGAAAGTGCCATACAGAAAATACGGATGTAACGAGAATAGCGGATTTCCTGATGAATGTAATTATTTTTATTTAGTAAATTCAGATAATGTGAGAGACCGGATTTTTTGTAACTCCAAATCTAAAATGTGACGCTGAATTCTGTAAAATCAGACGTTTAAAATTATGAGTATTATCAATAGACTACAAACTAAATTATAAAAAGCTTATTAATCCAAATAAAATAAGCACATCTACTTTGCTGTAATAATAACGTCAGAGGGCAGTTGTTTGAACACCAGAAAATTAGTTTAAAATGAACATGAGGGAAATATACTATGTGAAAAATCTTTTTGCTCAACGTTTCTAAATTTAAAATATCCATTGATTTTAAAAATTTTAATTCACATACCCGGCCTTCCTTTTAAACGATTAACATTATATATTTATAAAGTTTACACACATCAGATATCTTATAAACTAGTGACATGTGTTCGTCTAAACGGGACTTCTCATGGTGCAGAATGCATTAGCGTGTAACTTGCCGCTGGAGTGGCTCCTGCTGCTGGAACGCAATGAACTTCCTCATCGCTACAATGAGCACCTTGTCCACTTACTTTTCTTCCTCCCGTTACTCAATTTTCTATGGCTAGTACAATCTCCAATTCCTTACTGCTCCCTCTTAATGTTTAATATATTTAACTCCAAAATCATAGCTTACAAATGCACAGTCACCACTTTTAATGTCCTTAACCCTTAATCACCTAACGCTCAATCTGACTCCATCTTCACTCTTAAAGTTCAATCTTAATGTGGCATTTTCCCTGTGTCTTTAATACCTTGTTCCCACTTCATTATTTCATTTCCGTCGGTGGCGGGTCCGATCCTGTCCAATCAAAATTATTTACCTATCGTCTTTGCGAGGAGCCGTTCACTCCACTCCATGGATGTTTTGGGGAAAACACAATCTTCGGTCATAACCCGATGTGGCCGAATCTCAAAGACTTTATAAAACCCCAATCCACGCCAACTTGTCGGGGTTTATTACCCCACCGGTAACCTTCAACTTCCCTCACGCCGCTTGCCTTTGATTTCGTACCACCAAATTCCGCATGTAGTTGTGTTTTACCATTACAAGTTCATGCCTTAGTATAATGTTATAGATTAATTACACTGGGAAAAAATTTTATTCTTCAAAAACTTGAGGTGTACTTCTGTGTCAAATTTCATTCAAGACCATCATGATTTATTTCTTTTAGAAGAAGAAATGGTGTCCTTACTTAAACAAAAATATTAATTGTTGCTGTTTGTATTAAGAACAGCCAAGCAATCAAAAATAATTGCGATGTTCGTAATTCAACAATTTATAATAATGAGGCCGTGCACCGTCCGATACACAGTGTAGTCGCAGATAAAAAAGAAATAGTAATTAAAAAATTTTAAAAGACAAATTTAAAAAATAACGAAATTTCGGGTATCGTCTTCCATAAGATTAATTATCTGACTGAATAGTATTGATACAAAAAAATCAAACCATGTATAAATAATTAAAAATACCAATCGTCTTAGTTTAATTTGCTTACGCATAATCAATAATATTGGCTACGTATTTCACACCCACGAGTCAGTGGAATGTACTAATAATTTCAGAGGTAACCCATCCGATTAAAACCGAGGAAATAATGAAGTCTGGCAACTTGAGAAATGCTTTAATTGTTAACGGGACGTTAAAAAAATAAAACACGAGCAATTTTCGGTGGTTTCGGACTCGTAACTGATATAAATATGAAAAAATCGACTCTCTGCATACGAAAGAATCAGACCGGAATCGGTAATATATTTCCCAGAATCGTTCGTTAGATTCCTAAATAAATATAATTAAAAATAATAACTAAATCAAACTTTGAACCGCGGCACAGACAACAATTGTCGTTGTCACCTGACGCAGAAGCGTCATCAATTTAATACTGAACATATTTTTTCACAATGGTGTAGGAAAGACTACGTTCTCGTAAATAGCAACGACTCGAGCGCGCATCAGACACATCACGGCAACACCATTCCGAGCGATAAATTTTCTCCACAAACCGTCTATTAAATGTACAAATCGATAAATAAAAAACTCTCAGTAGAATGAATTTCCACACATACTATCTAAATAACCTAGTACCGACAAGTAAAATAATTTGAAAATAGATTGTATATCTCTCAAAGTCAAAATATTTATTGCTAAGAAATCCAATAGCGATGATTACATAAGTGAAGATTGTTCACATATATAATATAATAATCATCGGGCAATTTTGTTTTATCTTAAGTTTATAGGGTTGTTTATACTTTGGTTATGTTAGTTTTAGGGGATTAGGTGGGGTGATGAAAGTTGGGGCTTGAGCACAATAATGAAAAGAAAAGGATAAACAAAAAAATTTGCAGAAAGAATATGAACTAGATAACAGCTTCGTTTTGAGTGAGAAGTATTTTGGAGGAGGTTTAGTGTTATATTTTAGGAGTAGTAGTAATAAGGGGTATGAGTTGGAGTATAGTTCTTTTCAGAAGACATATTGGTAATGTCTCTCTCATTTTTGCAGGTTTAGTTGACACAACACAAAGTACCTTATGTGTATAACGGTGCTTTACCGTGTTTTTGATGGGAAGCAAATGATGGTTTATTTGTTTGAAATTGAGATTGTTTATATGATTTGATGGGATAGTAAAGGAGTTTTGTGTAGTTTGGTTGCAGGGGAGTATGTTTGGATATTTTTGTTTTTGGGTAGTTGGGGGTTGGGGTGGTAGTTTTGGGGTTAGATGGTTGGTTTTTAGAGTGGTAGTAAGGGGTGATGTGGGTGTTGGGTAGGGGAGTGGTGGGGATTAAGATTTCGGGATTAGTTGGTGGGAGTTGTGGATTGAGGTGGTTTGTAATAAGGGAGATTTATTTTGGATATTTTTTTGGTTTTTATGGTATTTGAAGGGAGGTTGATATGTGTTTTGTTAAGGGTTGTATGATTTTTTTTTAGTTGTATGTTGTACTATAATTTTTGAGATGATATTTGTAAGTGTAGATTAGAAGGGATAGTATAATTTTTTGTTTTATATTGTAAGGGTTTTTTTTTTTATACAACAGCCTTCCGCCAGAGGTTAAAAATAGTACCTACAAAAGCTTCGTGAAGCAGAGTAAAATTATTCTTTTAAATGGCGCGTTTTACTCGGTACAGGATTTTCTTAATCGTCCTTCTAGTATTTAAATCGAGGTTCCTGCAAAAAGTGTTGAATGAACTGCCTTGTAAAATAGCACATCACATATCTTTAAAATTTCTATTCAGTTTTTTCTGCTCTTTTGTTTGTTTGTTTCATGTATTGCCTGGAGCAGAGGGAAGGACAGTTTCCTGGTCCAAGTAGTTAAAGCTCCATTGCGTGTTCCTCAGTGTGTGCTTGTTTGTGTTTCCCAGTGTGTGTGTGACATCGTGTGTCCGTGTTGTGTTTATATTGACTTTTGTCTATATACATTTTCTTTTATTAATTTATTTTAAGATTATTTGTCTTTAAGTATGTACTTTATTTTGTTCATTTTTAATTTTTAATGTATGACGTATCCTATTTACTCAATCGAGGATTAATGTAAACAACAATAAATCTAAATCTAACCTTGATAACTTACCGCTACGGATAGAGAAACGCAATCATTAAAGAGGTTACGGGAGAGACAACGAGCTTTGCGGAACTTGATCATCAATTGGCAAGAAGACAGGTGAGAGAATCCTACGACGCACTAGACTCGCGCTACTGAGAGAAAAAATCCATTACCATCCAGGTCACGAATGACAGTCATAAAGAAAGGAGCAGTTGGAGAGGAGAAGGAGAAGCAGGAAAACATGCACAATCCACTGTGGCTAACCTTACCAGGATCAGCCTGGAACCTCTTTCAAACCACGCTCCACACATGTATTCTAATGCCCCCTATTTTCCACATACACTTTTATGGTATTCAAAACCTAATTACAAATTGCCCACTTAGGTTTTCGGAAGTCCAGCCACTAGGAATTAAATTTTTAACAAATTTAATGGATAACTAAAATTCTATTACCAAAAAGAATTTTCTAAAATATTTTAATTCTTAGTAATTATTATTTAATTGATTAGTAATATCCAGTTTCTGGATTAGTGGCACTCTCGTGCTTCACGCTTGCTGCAGTCACACAAATCATAGCAGACAGTGGGGTTTTTAAGTTCTACACGATTTCATTTTCCAATTGCCGCCCTGAACAATCAAATTATCCTCACATGGGCCCAGGATCAACGTTGGGAGTCACCGGACACATACAGGGTAAGTCAAAATGGTGGACCCGATTTCAAAAATTTATTCTGTGAAATCTAATGAACATATCGTAATGTGAGATAAGAATGCAAGTTTTCTGAGGATACGGACAAGCAGTTGAGCAAAAAACTGGACCGTTTCTTCAATAACATTAAAGACCTCCATTCTAAAATAAATTTCCTAGATATTTTGATACGTTCGAGACGTGATGGCTTACTTGTACATGACGTTTACCATAAACCGACGCTCATTAACTCACAACAAAATGAATTAATTTCGGTCACATATGATGTCCAACTTCGAGGATTTTAAAACAATAGGATTGTTTAATTTCAAATATTTTCATTTCATGAAATACACATTCCACAAACAAAAACAGTAAAATATTTAGGACTTGGGGGAAAAATTGTATAGTTAAAGAGAGAAAACAAGTTGAGATGAAGACAAGAGTACTACTATGACTGATGGGAAGAAAATCATGGTTATCTGTGGACAATAAAATATAGACATATAAATCAAACCAATGGACCTATGGGATTGAGCTATGGCGATGTGAAACAAAATCAGTTATCGAAAGAAACCAACCCAAGATCCTCCGGAAAATTGTAAACGCCCCATGGTACATAACGAACCGCACATTGCATGCTGATTTAAAACTTCCAACGGTAGAAGAAATCATCCATAAAAAAGCCATCATACATCACGCAGTCTTGGACAATCAACCAAACCCATTTCTAGACATACTTTTTGAACCAGTGATGAATAAAAGACCATTTTTAACTTAAACGAGTCATCGTTTATTTAAATTATACTGGTGATATAACTGTATATGTCCCTGATAATGTTATTATTACTAGCCATCAGCGTTTTAGCTTATAGAATCGTACACTATTCTGATAGATAACTCAGTTATGATAAAAAGAAAAAAAATCATGTAATTATATGTTGGGTCAAACAAGGGTTTTGTTGTTAAAACCCGTATTACCACTACACGAATTAAAATGTAATTGGGTAATGGCAATGCATTTACTCTATGTTATTTGTAATTACAATAGGGCACTTATTTATTGAGGATTCTTCAACACAAAATATAACATGATTTATACAATATATGTTCCAGTTTTTTGCTCAACTGCTTGTCCGTATCCTCAGGATACTTGCATTCTTCTTTTACATTACGACATGTTCATTAGATTTCATAGAATATATATATATATTGTATATATGAATTGTTTATTAATAAGGACAGTTCATCTTTAACAAACTGCTGCTAAGAAATTTAATTTGCTATGACTTAATTTCTCCTTAGTCACTACTATTCAGCTAAAGCATTTATGAAAGAATCCGAGTTACTTGATAATCTAAATAGTGAGTATGAACTTGGCTAATCAACTTTAGAAATTTGTCTTAGCATACTGTTAGCTCAAAATGGGACGATTGTAAATAGTTGCCATGTAAATGCAGCAACAGTAAGAAGTTGTTTATTTATTGGGCTAGTAAATAATGTAACCCCCGGTACGAATTGTTTATTAATAAGGACAGTTCAATCTTTAACAAACTGCTGCAAAGAAATTTAATTTGCGATGACTTAATTTCTCCTTAGTCACTACTATTCAGCTAAAGCATTTATGAAAGTATCCGAGTTACTTGATAATGTAAATAGTGTTTATGAACTTGGCTAATCAACTTTAGAAATTTCTCTTAGCATACTGTTAGCTCAAAATAAAACGATTGTAAATAGTTGTCATGTAAATGCAGCAATAGTAAGGAATTGTTTATTTATTGGGCTAATAAATAATGTAAACCCCGGTAAATTACACATCTGTGAAGCTTGGATTCATTACAGGATCTACGGAATACGACGTTGTTATTATCATTAATATGGTGCGCCAAATTTTGTAAAATGAAACGATTTGGTACGAACCTGCGTCTAGGTAGAAGTCCACACAGCCTTGACAAGGAACCGGAAACGAGTGACCGGCTCACCAGAAAATAACAACTGAGGTTCTTGGGTATCGGGGACGTTGCGTTGGTCCGCCTTCCTTTTATACTCTATTTGTGAAACGTGACAACCGCCTTCCAAATTGATTACTATTACACGAAAGCCTGGAGGGAGGCGTATTAAGGCCGAGATCACAGTTTCTACTATTTTTGAACTTGTTTTGCCTACTGTTGCAGGTTATCTGCCGAGTACCGTTCGTTTTGGCCTACTGACACCACGGTTTACTACCTGTAGATCATCCGACTTATGAAATTGCGTAACACGATCTGTACAATGCCAACTTCTTTCCCACTTTTCTAAATTCATTCAGAAAAGCCGCCAAACCTGCTAAAAAGTAATTATTTTCCTTTTAGCTGATACAAGGTGGGATCAAGAATTATCGTATCCTCCTCAGATAAATTTCAAACGAGAGGAATTTTTTGACATCGCGGAACAGAAAATCACGATCGTATTTTGTATCCTGAATCTCGAGCAGTGTTTTTAGAGTTTAATCATTCCAATTTTAAACTATCAACGAGATGAATGAAGCATTCCGACTGCTTGTCTCTTCACAGCCACACTTTTCAATAAATCAAGAACAGAAACAATGACATGGACTGTGAAAGAGGACAAGAGAGTTATTTATTTTCTAAGCCAAAATATTGAATTAATTTCCATAGCTCCTAGTAGTTCGTAATAATTACATATGAACCCTGTAATGCAATTATGATAAAAAGAAAAAAATCATGTAATTATTACCACTACACGAATTAGAATGGAATTGGGTATTTGCAATCTGTCATGGCACTATGTTATTTGTAATTACAATAGGGCACTTATTCATTGAGAATTCTTCAACACAATAACATAATTTATACAAAAAAAATATGAATTGATTATTAATGACAGTTCAATCTTTAACAAACTGCTGCAAAGAAATTTAATTTGCGATGACTCAATTTCTCCTTGGTCACTACTATTCAGCTAAATCATTTATGAAAGAATCCGAGTTACCTGATAACGTAAATAGTGAGTATGAACTTGGCTAATCAACTTTAGAAATTTGTCTTAGCACAAAATCGGACGATGGTAAATAGTTGTCACGCAAATGCAGCAATAGTAAGAAATTTTTTATTTATTGGACTAATAAATAATTGTACACCCCGGTAAATTACTCATTTGTGAAGCATTAAGGTATTATTGAATTTATATTAATCGAGGTTTAAATGATTTTATGCCACACAAGAGATATCTCGACATATAAATAAATAGTAGTTGTGTGTTTGAGTTCCCATACTGAGAAACCCCTATAAGAAATGATAGAAGGATTGTAATGACCAGTACATCATGATGCGACTTTACATATACCAAAAAAAAAAGCTTCTTTACGTCTTCAACACGTGCGGAAACCTCAGAAATATTTAAAAGCAAGTAATTTATTAACTATTATTTGAGGCAGGAGTGATATAGAATCTGATCGTAGAACTTATTGGAATATACGTTCGACCATGGCCGAAACTGAGGCTGAGAAATTACTCGGTGTCGTTTGGAGTTGCTTCTCTAATAACTTCATATATACCCAAATTAAATGGAAAAATTTCTCCCTCAAGCCATATAAATAGGTTTTTGCTTTGATTTCAATTTGCTGCTGTGTTGACGTGGCTATAAAACCTCTCTATCCAACTCTCTCAACCCTCTCTATCCTCCAACTCTCCAATCAGTCCCCAATAAAATCCCATTTTCCTCTGTTAAATATTTGTTGAGCCACAACACCCAAACAACATTTTCAGAGAAACGTTCCCAGGTCAAATAAACTAATCTCAGATCATTTCGCTAACCCCAAAACTCACTTTAGTACCTTATTCCACCGTAAATATCATCAGTCGTTCATGCTGACACTTTAAAAGTCGTACTTAGCTACCAGAATTAAAAATACTTTTCTTCTGAATGACTGCGGTTCTCACTAGTCTTAACCAAAATATTCCACCAATCCAATCAATGTTTTTCACTAATTTATTTCTATTGGTAGTTTATGGTCGCGGCCCTCTGTAGCAGCTTACGTGATTGGGTTACAGAGTATGAAAAAATAATTATATCTCATCTTATCACTTGTCTATTAAATAGATGCCAGTGGTTAGTCACTTAGGAATCCGAATTTTAACGTGCTCAGTGATTTCCAGCGCTTTCGTAGCCTTATAACGCTCCAGATGTCTTCCAAATCATCAACCGATGTGTGGTCGATCCGTAATCATCAGTTTGATACTACGCATTTGGAGAAATAATTATATTAGAGGACATAATCTCACTGAAACCACCCTGAAGGAGTCAGGGTACAGAAAATGCTTCTTTTTACCGCTGCATATAAATTAGTTACCTCATGGTTTCTTTGTAGAGTATTTAAAAATCGAATAATGTAATTTGCATTTGATTACAAAATTAAACAATTGATGACCTTTTACAGACTTTTGTTATAAAATTTACTTCTAACAACGTTCCTGCATGTTTTTATGCCTTCTTCAGGATTTTCCTCCCTGTGGGGAAAATGTACAGAAAGTTAACCCTAGGGCGGTGAAATTGAAACAGATCTTTTAAAACATTGATTGGAGGATTCGCCCATTAGGATGAAATTATTGTTAAGGGCGGAGTTGAAATAATCGTGACCGTGACCGGTCATGCGTCATTTGCGAACGTCAGGCGGTATTTACGATTCTTCTTGGCGTCATTTCCGCCTGCGATCGTCAACTAGTTTAGAGATCGAAGGTTAAGGATCAATAAACTCCAAAGATGTTTTAGGATCTGCACGGAGTGCTGAATCATGCGGAGATTTCTACTACTAATTATGAAATATTACCTTTATTAGAAGCCACGATAATAATAAAGCTTTGTGGTATAATGGTGGTCTTATCGTCTGAGACATTGTCACGTGAGATACATTTAAACCATTGTATCCCTGTTCCCTTAAAAATATGACAAATTTATGGCAAAATTTGGACGAAATATGACCTAAACTGAAAAAGGCTTGGGTATGATTTTATATGCACAGGAAATAAGCTCTGAAACAGCTCAACGGATTTCAATGAAAATTTCTGTGATTGAAACAGGAATTTTAACTTAAATTTTCGTGTATGTTTCATTTCGATATCTTGCAGAGTTCAGAAGATATTAATGTAAATATTTATAATTCCATCGATTTGCGGCGTGAAAACCAACTGCGAGTTAAAAGTCCTATTAGGCGTTCCTATACCATTCAGCCAAGTTACTGTGTTGTTATAAGCGTAATTTTGACAGCATGAGAGAAAGAGAGGGAGGGCGAGCATTCTCATTCAATCTATTGTCACAAACATGTGAAAGCGGTACGTGTTCAAAACCAACTGCGAGTTATAAGCGATCATAAACTTTTGTTTTTAGGGCAAAATAGAAAGATCTTTTTCCGCACGAACGAAGTCGCGGGCATAGCTAGTTCTTAATGTAATTTGCGTATTTTCATTTGTATTTATAGCGGGTGGGTCTATGTTGAAATGGAATAAAACAAGCTGTGTGTGAGGTATTAACAAAATTATTCTTCATTTGAAAGACCCATCTATGCTCTTTAAAGTGAAGAACAATTTCGTTAATACCTCACACACACCTTGTTTTATTCCATTTCAACACAGACCCGGTCTTATTCAAAAACCTTATATTTTGAGTACTCCTATTATTTGTTCGTTTCTCACTGATATATTTTCATAATTGTGTACTAATTTTTTGTTATTTGATCCGGATGTATGTAATGTTGCTGCTACGCGTCCTATTTTCTCAGTAGTGTACTAAATCAGCAATGGTTAGGTTTTAAAGAAATTGAGTCGCCAAGTACTCGTTTATATGGACGTGGTAAGTTTTATAGTGCCGTAAGGCGAACTTGAAACGACGAACACGAGAACGGGGCCACCAGTCTCCATGGAAACAAACTGGATTCGAAGCCGGATCTTTATATCAGTACCGCTATACATACTTATAATTTACAGAGAGCTAAATTTGTGGAACCTTCCCAATGGAGAAACATAATTCTGACA
This sequence comes from Eucriotettix oculatus, assembly GCA_034510155.1. Classification (NCBI taxonomy): domain Eukaryota; kingdom Metazoa; phylum Arthropoda; class Insecta; order Orthoptera; family Tetrigidae; genus Eucriotettix; species Eucriotettix oculatus. The sequence continues at coordinate 44,224,839 of CM067380.1, forward strand.
TTTGAGTTACACGAGGGATGTAACCGCAGTTCCGATCAGCCGGGACTTTCGTGAACTCGGCGGTCAATTTCGGCCGTGATTCAAAGTGCGGTTTCTACCACGGCGAATTCACAACTCCGCCGGTCAAGGACAAGGTCGTTGCAGGCTCCTCCACAACATTCTAACACACACACACACACACAAACACGTTTCCGGAACAAAACTCGCGTGTTCCGTCACGCAAATTGTTCTGCGGTACAAAGAATTAAATTAGCAAGGTCAGGTGTACGTTTCGACAATAGTTTCTGGACATGAGACCAATTTTGTAAAATAACAAAACAATTTTTAGAACTTATTTTTAGTATTGTTTGTTAATATTAGAGAAGGGTTGAATATGGCCAAGTGAAGGTTCGCCTTACGGCACTATAAAAGTTACCACGTCCATATAAACGCGTAGTTGGCGACTCAATTTCTTTAAAACCTAACCATTGTTGATTTATTTACCTCCATTAGTACACTACTGAGAAAACAGGACGCGTAGCAGCAACATTACACACATCCGGATCAAATAACAAAAAATACACAATTATGAAAATATATCAGTGAGAAACGAACAAATAATAAGAGTACTCAAAATATAAGGTTTTTGAATAAGACCGGGCCTGTGTTGAAATGGAATAAAACAAGGTGTGTGTGTGAGGTATTAACGAAATTGTATGGGTCTTTCAAATGAAGAATAATTTTGTTAATACCTCACACACAGCTTGCTTTATTCCATTTCAATATAGACCCGCTATAAATACAAATGAAAATACACAAATTACATTAAGAACTAGCTATGCCCGCGTCCATATAAACGCAAAGTTGGTTTCTTTAAAACCTAACCATTATTGATTTATTTACCTCCATTAGTACACTACTGAGAAAATAGGACGCGTAGCAGCAACATTACACGTATAAATTAAATTATTTTATGTAGCAATTATTTACTTTAATTAAAATTTCGACTATAAACTAGTGCGACACGATTTCTAAATATTTCTGGCAAAGCCAAAAAAATTTTTTCGAAAAATTCCAAATTGCAATCAGTCGAGAAATTTAATATTCCTTTATTTTTTATTATTAAAATTGTTCCTCTGAGATGACTACGGCCATAATGGCTGAAAGATTATGAATGACGTTGTATAGAGAAATTAAAACTGTAACTCTGGACTTTTGGGTTTTAAATTATTAAAATGTCCTTTGAGATTAGAAATTTTAATTTTTTCAGTAACGAGTGTTTATTTATCTAAGTTGAATAAAGAATTCTTGGGGTTACAACCCGGGCACATTAGAATTTAAAACCGACGTTTCGATGGATAACTCATTCGTCTTTATCAAGTAAAACAAGTCGAATGATGAATGGGTAATTCGTCGAAACGTCGGTTTTAAATTCTAATATGGCCCGGGTTGTAACCCCAAGAATTCTTTATTCAACAAATTCACCGGGAAAAACCTACGATCTTTATCTTAAGTTGTTATTAAAGTTTCAGTCTACATTTATTGATTTAAATATATCAAATATCAGTCATAATTTCTCAGGAGCTATAAGGTTTTAAATTCTAATATGGCCCGGGTTGTAACCCCAAGAATTCTTTATTCAACAAATTCACCGGGAAAAACCTACGATCTTTATTTAAGTTGTTTTCAAAGATTCAGTCTACATTTATTGATTTAAATATATCAAATATCAGTCATAATTTCTCAGGAGCTATAAGGCTTGATTTATCATTAAAATTATAAAAATACTTCAGAGCCGAAAGCTCGTGAGCAAATATAACTGTATTTAATTGAATAAATTATTTCGATAAATGAAGCCTGAGAAATAGGGCATCAAACGTATTTTTTTTTTAACTTGACAGTCGTGATATTTTAAACGGAATATTCTGCTCGACCGCAATGTAAGGGACGACTTTACGAATGTTCTGTGAGGACAGAGTGACACTCGTAAGGAAAAATCCAGAATTATTCAGGGCCCAAAAAAATCTAAGTAACAAAGGATCGTGACAACAAAACATTTTAACAGAGCTTCGTTCCGGATAAAAAAGAACAGGACGTGTTGGAAACGTTGATAAAGACGAGTCTGGATTTTTTTTAAATTTGCACTAAATGCGAGGAGGAAATGTAGAACCGTTGACAGGTTTCTAAAACATCTAAATTGTGTTTCGACAATGTTCCAGTATTTTAGGATAATTTTCCTCTGGTTGAAAGGAGAATGGTGTTGAGCATTGCGTTGCCTTGCACTCACCTGGGCAGCTGAGAGAGAGAGATGTGTGCCGACGACCGACGACCGGCGAGCGACTGACCCAAACCTCGCTCCGTCGCCGACTTGCCCCAATTCGTCCCGAGCGCCCCCCTATATAATCGCCGCTAATTTCCTTAGCATTTTGTTCTATTATTTTAGGGGAAGCCGCAACTTAATCCGGGTCGCTGGGTGACCTTCGAGCTGACCAGTTCACAAAGTAGTGCCGTCTAGAATTGGTGTCACATGACTCCCGACGGCCTATGATTGATTTCATGACCAACTTCAGAAGGCACTGAACCGATAGTACCAACAATTATAATATTTATAATGGATATATTATTACAGAGAATGTCCAAAATTGATTTTATGGACTGGGGAATTTTTACGAGACCGGCAACAAATAGTTAAAGTAGGGAACGAATTATCCTCAGCAGCGAATGTTAAATCGGGAGTGCCGCAGGGTTCCGTTATTAGAAAATTTTTACGAGACCGACAACAAATAGCGAACAATACGGAGGACGTTGACCGAGAGAAGGGATAGATTAATAGACATGAAGTATTGTAAAATTAACATTAGAGGGAGGCAAATGATGGAATACGCTAAGCAGGATGTGGTAGTTTTGCGGAAGTGAAAAGGCTTGCGTAATAGGTTAGCATGGAGGGTTGCATCAGAGCAGTCTCGCACTTGAACGGGTTGCGGGTGCGGGTAGCCCGCTGCGGGTCAGACAACCCATGTATTTAAATGCGACACGTCACACTTGGACGTCCCGCAGTATCCGCACCATGCTGCGGGGAAACGCAACACGTCCGGCGATAATTGGGATGGGGAAAAGGGTTACTATTGGAACATTATCAATTTTATAATCTTAATCAAGTAATAAACTAGCATCATTAGTAAACTAAACAAGTTGATTTTAAAATTACAATTTGATAAGGCATCATAAATTTCAACATGGCTTATTTCTAAATTTTGTAGTATTTATTAAATAGTATGAAAATTTTTTCAAGGCTTACGACCTGATTAAAACAATTAGAAAACAAAGTTGAAAGCCACATTCGAGTCTCTGTCAATCCACTCCAAGTGGTCCGGGAAAACCTGCGATCTTTCCATGTCAATGATGTTTTCTATTTCTCCAGTAAATGCATTTATGACTAGTGAATAAATTAGTAAGCAAGGTTAGGAAAATTATTAAATAAATAGACCAATTAATTACAAAAAATTTAATACAAATAACAGTTCACTACAAGATCAACTTCATGTACAAATTTCCACACTCAATATTGCAATTTTTAAATAAATAGCTTATGATTCATGACAACCTGAATTGTGATCTTAGCTCCTGGAATATTGTTGCATTAAAATTTGTAATTACTGATTATTCCTTTTATACATTTTAATGTATGATATATCTGAGAAACAAATTTGCAATAATTGCTGAGAAGTCTATTTTGTGCCCTTAATTGTAAAAACAGTTCAAATAAAAAACTTTGAGATGCAGCAATAATAAAGAATACTTATTACTAGTGTGAATTTATTACTACAAAGTTGCATATTATTTACAAGAGTCTGAAATATAAATTTCAACATTACTGCTTCTACAGCGATGAAACACATCGAGCTCAAAACAGGATTGTGCCCTTAATTTTGAGTAGCAAATGAATTATAATTATGTAACATAAAAATTTGTAAAAATTTTGTTGAATGACTAATGCAAACATAAACAATATTTTCACTACAAGTTGGCAATACTGTCTCAATTATAATATCAATGAAATATTTACAAGCAATATACTCTTAAGGTTCAACAGATCTACTTTATGTAAAACTTTAAAATGAAAACTGTGTGTTTCATCATAATTATTAACACTTAATAAGCATATGCAAGTTTAAGATTTTTGGCACAGATTACCTCCCCTTACATAGTAATGGTTGCCTAACACACAAACTATTTTGCTATTTCAATACATACTGGTTTCTTGTATATGTCAAAATTTTGATAATGATTCCAATGTGGGGGAAGACAAAATGAAGAACCCTCAAATAAGTGATACATATTGGGTTATCAGTATTATACTACTCAATAATATTATTTACTATTGTCTTCCATTATTTTGGGAGAATTTCACACTCATAACAATACTGAAAATATATATCGTAAATATTAATAACATTATGTTAAAAAGTAAATATAGTAAGAGCCACAATTTATGAGACATTAACTAAATAATAGGCAAAGTCATAGATTCACGCACACCACACACACATATATATATATATATACTTATTAAATAGTATGAAAATTTTTTCAAGGCTTACGACCTGATTAAAAAAATTAGAAAACAAAGTTGAAAGCCACATTCGAGTCTCTGTCAATCAATATAATATATATATTAAGGATAGGAAAAAGAGAGACAGAAAGCTGGTGACTTACTTGAAGTTCACAGATGACAGGCACCATGTAGGGTTTCAGAATCTTGAATTTTCATAGGCACTACCCCCTTCACCATAAGATTAGGAAAACATTTCGGGTGACGGCCATCTGTAAATTGATAGTATGCGTTGGCTGTCAGGAATATGTCCAAATTTTCTGGAGCCTAAGCAGCCCCCTTCCTCAAACAATTTCACATTTTCTCACATCTCTGTCAGTCGACACCTACTATCAATTTAATGTCTATTTTTCCTATCCAAATGAACTATATATCTAGTGACACAGACAAATGATTTGTTATGATTTTGAAGAAAGATAGAGATTATGTTAATTTGATATCAAAATGGTTTTTTTTTAAACTGAATAATATCCCCAAAATTTTCTCTAATTCTTCACGACCTTGTATCAATTTCTTTACTGGTCAGTTGCCACAATATCTATCTCTCTTTTCCATAATAAGATAAAAATATTATCTTTAGGGTGATATGTATAACACTTATAATGTATTTGTCTATGTTGTGTCTAAAATAGAAAAATGTTTAACAGATATTAACAAACATAAATACTGACCACTAATTTATTATGGCAAGAACTTTCAGTTATATATATATATATATTATATATATATAATCTTCCAAAGTAATTGGTGTCAAGGTTTAACATACAGGAATGAAATAAATCTTTTATCATTCAGTACAAATTACTAAGGCATTCTTAATAAGATATAAATCTTAGACATATGAAGGAAACATATCTTAACATGGAATAAAAATAAAAATTTTATAACCTGAAAATTATTTATTTTCATAAAAATTAAGTGCAAAGTTAAATGTTATATGTATTGATATCAAATTTATTGAAAAAAATTTTTTGGGTATTGTAGCACACACAATTTTGTACAGAATAATTTTCATGCAGTTATCTTGTGTTACATGTTATAGAGTAGTACAAAACAGAGTTTAAAATTATTGATATGTACAACTTTATGGAAATCTACATTTTAAATTCAAAATAAAATTATCTAGTTGTACTGTACATTTCTTTGGAATAAAAATGTATAAAACCATGTTCTAGTAGTTAAAGCCATAATATTAAAGGGAAGCATTATTGTCTTAGTTTAGCATAGTATGTATAACCAAAACATGCTGCCCTAATCTATGGTACAAAGTTTATAATTTCACATAAATTGTGGACAAACATTTTAAGTTACCAACTTTATTGACATGTAAAAATACAACTATATTTTCAAATTATTACACTACAAAAAGGTGCAGAGTGTATGTAGTTTATGCACTTCATACATTTTATATAAAATATTTGTTTAAAACAAAGTAACAAGCTCAATAATTCATAAATTCTTTATAAATGGTTTGCATATCAGAAATACTTATGACTCAATAACAACAATGAGAACCATACCAAAGGAGCATATTGTTATAATAAATTACACTTTCTCTATTGGTTTTATGCAAGTAAATGTGATATTATATCACTTTGGTGTCATATGACATTAAAGTTATTGCTTCATTCAATTATTGGACTTGTAATATGTAATTCATGGCAAAATGTTTATCAATAAAGATGTATGAGGATTGCTCCCAGTGGTCCTTATTATCAACAAGTTTCTTTAATATTTCATAATTAAATTCAAATAACTGTCGTTCATACTTTGTAACAATATTTTATTAAGTGAAATGATGATAAGAATAACACAAGCTCATGAGCTTATGATAGTAAGTTTGAAATGGGAAAACCCATAAATTATCCACCATAACTGTATTTGACCAAAATAGATTCAGAGATATAAGAGTATTTTTCTTTCTTAACCTACGGCATGAGGAAACTCTACAAATAAACTTTGCAGCAGTATATATTATAAATACCCTTACCTCCAAGTCCTTGCATGGGCACTACATTAGTTTGTACATGTTGAAAAAAAAATGTATCAAGGTTACTCAAGAAATGCCCTGCAATTGAATATGGTATAAAATCTAAAAAATGACATGCTAGTTATCCTCGTACTTTAATGCTACTTATCCTTCGTCTTATATTTAGAATCAAAACTCTGACTGAACTGGCTTATTAGTACATATTTGCCTCTGTATAACATTAAGTCTAATTATATTTTAGGAATATTGTTAAAATAATAACAGATTAACAATCTTATTATTTTTGTTACGACACACACACACAGGTTATATATATAATACTCACTAATTCATCTGTTTGAGGTATTATTCACACCAGAAGGTTGACATACAATACACAAATAAAGAGGCAAATTTACTACCATAAAATAAATATATTTAGGAATACAATTATGATGACAATACCCTTTACTTATGACAAAACAATAACATTTTACACTTACTCACTTTTAATGCATAGGCACTGTATTCTCCAAATATAACAAAAATTATAGTATTAAGTTGAATTATGTTTTACACAGAATAAAACTGTGTTGCAGCAGATGATTGCAGTTCTATCTGACCCATTTTAAATTGGAGTCTTTGTAGCCACCTAAGAAGTATGGCATTATTCAACGGTTGACAGTTATTATTTGATGGCATTGTAGATACAGGAGCAGGCGGAAAGTTGCGACAGCCCTGCAGTCTAACTTGCAAATGTCCTGGTAGCTGAAACACCCAATAATGTAAGTTAGCCCAAGAATAAATATGTAGTTAAATTTAAACAATGAGTATTACAATTAAATATTCACCTACGTTAAACTATGAGAATACTAACCACAAAAGTAGCAGATTTATTTTACTGATAATTCCATTACACAATGTAAATGTTGTGATCATGATTTTATAAAAATGAAAAGGCATAGAGTCTTCCATGACACTACAATTTAGAACTCACCTGTACATGATAGGCAAAAAGAACCGGACTCCACAAAGGTAGTAGTTTACTTAGCATTGTAGAGTTACATTCTAAAAGGGCCTCTAATAAACTTAAGAAATGTAGATTTACCATTTCTGCAAGCTAAAAGATACACATAAAAGTTAGAATGTTAGGGATAATATATATCTAAAAGAAATTAAAGACATTGTACAAAATTCTATTGCACATTAAATATAAAGTATGTCCCAACTTTAATGGTATATTATAACAGTTTAATTTATACTGTCATATATCAAATTGAAGGTAAACTAACCCAACTTTTCTTACAAATTTTCAATACATACACCTTTAAATCTAAAATCCAATTCTTCCCACACTTCGGTTGACAAGTCCAGAGTAATTGATGGAAAAAGCCTATTGAGTTCTGTGTCTCAACTCTGACAAATCATCGGGTAGTGACACCGTCTTTTATAAAGCCACAAAGGAAAATTTGCATAGCATGATGTTCGGTGCAAGTGGAGGCAGCAGATAAGAGTTCTGTCAGGGACTTTAATGTTCAACCACTCTCATACAAAGAGAAGCCAGTGGAGAAGGTCATGTTTTTGCCAAATAAAGTTTTCAGGTTCACCTTCCAATGTGGAAAAGAACAATTCTTGCAACATATTCAGATATGGCACTACCATTATGGTAGCTTCAGTACACTTGATATCAGGACACAGAACAGAAAAGTTTGGGAAATATCTTTCATACTTTACAAGTTCATGAGGATGTTAGTGTAAATTAAGTTAAACTGTGTTTCAGAAAATAATTTCATGAAACAATTGCTCTGGGAATAGGACATTTACTGGAAAAGTCTGCTCTTTTATTTGCCAATTACAAAACAGTTGCATATGAAGATGACATTTCCTCAGTCTCGGTGAGGAAATGTTTCAGTAAGACAACTTGAAGAGTATAAGAATATATAAAATAATGTTTTTTTACTTGTATAACTTTTTCTGGATGTTATCCAAGTAGGTAATATTAACTGAAATTTTACTTACCACTTTTGAATGAGCAATAAGTTGTAAAATGCATGGGGTAACCTTACCCCAAAAATCAAATATGATACTCATTGTTGTAGCATGTGCTTCAGTACTAGGTAAATTATGTGATGCAATTTGTTCAAGGTAAACTGTCCACAGCTGTAACACAATATACAATAAATAAATAATTTTACATTAAAGCTTATTTAAATAAACTTTAAATTTAGGAATAACTAAATCAGTGGAAGAAGAATAAAGCATTCAGACAGAAGAAATAGTTCTGTCCATCTTCAGAAACATGGAAATAATCATAAACAATACTTAAACATATAGAAAGGAGTAACACAGGGAGGAATGGGAAAGAAGTATGGGTCCCAACCTGTTTCCTGATGTGGCACTCAGATTGTGATTTTTGGTAAATGGAAGATATGGAATAAAAGTGCTAGTAATTTTTTCAAATTTGTGTCTTACAATATCACCCTACACATTTGGGAACCGGTAGACAAGCTTTTTCATTTATTAAAGTATTTCTTAAGAACTACCTTGTGGGTGCTGAAGGGAAAGGTCATCAGATAACTTATGTTCTTAACATTAATAAACAATGTCAAAACATAATAAAGTTCCATAATTTTAAATGAAATAATAATAAAGCAATAACATGGAACAACTACTAAAATATTGGTTATGAAACTACGATAAGAGCAGCAATATATATTATAAATACAATTTAAAGGTAAAGAAAAATAAACTTTTCAAAACAATTACCTGGCACAGAATAAAGGCATGAAACAGGGATGACATATGAAGTACAGATGCTTTCGACTGCTCCGCAAACCCGGCCATAATTAGTTGAATATGGTCAGCTATGTGGCAGGAAGCTTCTTGAGGTACAGGTTGGCACAGTGTGTGAGATGTAGATGGGCCACCGTGTAAAGCAGCATGTGTCAAAGATCCCAGTAAAAGCCATGACAATAATCTAATATGGCCGACACAATCGATAAACTCTCTTGGCCTACAAACAAAATGAGTTAGTCATATTATTAACCACAACTGACATCAATACATTTATTACATATTGACAAGAAAAAGTTATACAAAATTAATCAGTCACCTGAACTTGAATAACATTACTATGTAGAATAGAAAACAGTTCAAAATCTTGGAGGTACACTGAACAGTCTTTCTGCCTGGCACCTTAAAAAATTCGAACTGTTTCTTGTTTGATGTGGGAACTGGACTCGAGATAAGCCTCAGATAAGCCATTAGCTTGCCAGTCCAAATCAATTAATTTTAAATTGGTACATACTATATTATTTATATATGATAGATATATAATGCAACATATTTGTGTGTTAATACATAAAAGTAATTAATTTTCAAGTACTGGAAAAGGTACGTGAAACAAGAATATTTTTTATTGTTAGAACTCTAAATACATTTTTCTAACTGCAACACAATACAAAAAATGTCTAAAACTATTTATCACTTTTAATTTAAATAATGATGTTTTTAAAAAATTGAATGAAACAAACCCTTGCTGGAGCGCTGAAGGAGCATTATACAACCAAGGTAGATATCGGGCCACTGCTCTGTTATCACGGCTGTTACCACGAGTGATTTCTAAAGCTAAGTATTGTGCTATTCCACTTTTAAGAACTCCACCTAAGGTGTCTTCATTGAGTCCAACAGTCATTCCTTTACAGTAGCTCTGAAAAAAGTGACAGATATGTGAATAATACAAATTATAATTGTGTATATAATGTTTGTAGTTTTCATGTTTATGAAGGAATGACTGTAAATAATACACCCAACTTATATATAATGATCAAAGGCTAGCAGTATAGTAGAAGTAGTAATACTTTATCAATCCTTTATATCATAAACAAAATACATTGAGGATAAGTAAGTTACTTAACTTAAGTCTATGATATACACACATAAAGTTATATTCAGTATATAGATCATTTTATTTTAAATATGCCAAGACGTGGTAAAAGAAGAATATTCAACAATTTAAATAATGTCCTATTGTGTGTTATGGAGCTTGTCCAAACACAATTTTGTTGGAGTCTAAAATCTAAGAAAACATTAGAAGGATCTTCCCATCAGGAATAATGCCATTTTTCAGAAGTGAATGGAAATATTCAAAATAGGTCATTTACAATTATATAATTTCTGAGGACTCTAAAACTGTAGCATAATTCATTTCCATTTAATGTAATGATGTGATTAGTTCAACTGAAGCTTTTTGTTTAAATAAATACCCAAAAATTTATAACTTTTTACTGTTAATATAATTTTTCTTTAATTTCAATGGAAATCAATGTGGATTTTTGTTTTTCAGTTTAGGAGAATTTATAAATATAATGAGTCATAAATGTAAACTCCACATTGTATAATTTATTTTTTCTTATAATTTGTCCATATTTTCTGCACACAGTAACAAATATGTGCAATCTGGGAAAAAATATTGTATTGTTTTCAGCTGTTGATAGTGGGGAACCATTGATATACAGTATAAACAGCATTGAGCCCAAAACCAATCCCTGTGGTACAGCATATTTTATATTTCTACAAGTCTATGTTGATTTTATCACACATTTAATCTCTGTTATATGATTTTAAATACTACACTTTATAAATGTCATTGCTTTTGAACTTTGTGATTAAAATTTTAAGATTTACGACATTAAAAGCTTTTCTCAAGCTAATGAAAGTGACTGTCACTAATTTCTTTCGATCAGCAAATTTTTGACCATGGTGTAGAAAGTAGCCTGTATGATGGACAGTTGCTCCCTAAAACCATGCCAGGGATAATGGAAGTATTTAATATTTCCGTAAAAAGTAATTAATTGTACTACATACAACCTTCTTCTATAAAATACAGAGAGCAATAAAATGACTCTTAATAGCAAATCGATAACAGTTGCTCAACTTTGGGCCCAGATAATATTGTGTAACTATGATATTTTAAAGGCTTGCACTGCTTCAAACACAGGGACAGTAACTACAATTGTAACAAAGTTGTTAAACGATAAAACTAGGTGCAAAATAAAGAAGCTATTATATATGATGTGGAGTGACTAAGAAGTATTAAGTGACTGAGGGAAGGACAAACAAAGTGATCATGGGTGGGTGGTGGAAAAAGGAAGCTATGAACTTGAGACTGGTAGTAGAAGGCCAAATGATAGAAGGATACCAATACAATTGCAGGAACACAAGGTTCATCCATATGCTGAGAAAAAATATGTACATATTCAGCTTGAACCATTTATATTAGAAAGTTCTTCATTTGTAAATTAAATATCAATAATTAATAACATAATCTAACCGAAATTATAAACTTTAAAGCTATGTTTCATAAAAATTATTTATTTGGTCTAATTCACTAAATCTGTAATTTCTGATACCATATACTAATAATAAATATAGAATAAACATTGCTTGTGAACCACATATTTACATCCCCTGTAATATTTTGGTAAGCACTGTCATGATTTACCTATAGACTAAATTAGTCCTCCTAATTGCCTATTAATTCTCTGTCTTAGTACATTATAATATAATATAATATAATAATAAGTGGAAAGTTTTTTCTATAATATTATACACTAAGCTAAATTATCACACTTTTGAATAAAAGTATCAGTTTTCTGTAGCAATTATGTAAAAGCATCCTCTTTTTGTAATTTAACAATTTAGATAGCAATATCAGAGGAAAAAGAGAAGTTGTTTTAGTAGTAAACAAAACTATTCATAAGTGTTGTACCTTCAGCTTGCTTAACGTATGGAAATCAGCAAGAAACTCTAAAGAATCTCCCAAATGATGTCGCATACATTCGGAAGCATTTGTGTTGTACACTGGCATTCCTTCCGGAAATATTTGGTGAGAATCTTCCATAACAAGACTCAGTGGCAATGATCCACCAGCATCCTTGAAAATTGTATTCATATTTAGCTTAGCAAAAGCATGTCATGAACCATCATAAATCATTCAGTAAATTATACAACTTCTAACAAAAACGACTTAATTGAATAAAAAATTAGGTGTTAACCAGGTATGATGACTAGGACCATTTGAAGAAATTATGTTTTTATACATAAAATGAATCTATTTTTTCAATTTAAAGAAGTGTAATAAGTCTTGTCTTATCAGTTTTTTATATTGACAGAATTATTACAAACCAAACCTCTTTAATATTACCATTAAATTTAACAACATTAAGAATAAAAGAGAGTATTAATAGAGAAGTAATAAGCTTCACGATCATATAATCCTCATAACTTAACATATTTTCTTTGAATTTGAAATAACATGTTCATACAATTGCCTCATGCTTGCCTCATCATACACAAGACATTTTTAGTACATACAAATCATGAAATGTCATATTACATATAAATGAAATTTATTTAAATTATCAACTCATATAGTAGGACATTCAGGTATCTGAACAACTTGAATGATGTAATAAAAATGAAAATAGCACAGTGCACATACCTGCAGAACAAAATTTATTAGCATAAGAAAATTGGAATCAGGAATAGATGTTTTGAATTTCAGAGCTTGAACCAGTTCAAAGACAACCATCCGGGTTAGGATAAATTTTTCTCTTTCCTAAATCAGAGAGAGAAAACTTCAATTCTGATACCAAAATTCATTATAACAAAACACAGATTTAAATTGAGACACACTAATTTCATTTACAAAATAAGTATGATTCAGAAAAGAATCATAGTGTTATTTGTATATTCTTTAATCCTAACTACTTAAAATGTTGACTGCAAAATTCAATACAGAGCTATGTTTTAAAAGTTGAAATTTCATCATTGAAGATTTGGAAACAGTTTCAATATCTATAAAAAGACTTGGAAAACCAATGAAGTAATCATGCATTGTTGTTCTTGACATATGTCTAATGCTAGATACTGTATGCAAATACTCACCCTTGTAAATGCTCGGCTACACAAATAACACAAATCAACCAAACAGGTGTATTTTATCACATGGTTTTGAATAGAAAAACTAATAACTTTTGAGAAAGGATCCAACAGCCCCTAAAATACAGTTGAAAAATGTTACATTTTTTTATTTATATCAGTATAAATACACAGTAGATACAAAATATATGTTATAAATAGATGTCAAAAAACAATCATAAATTTCAACTGGGCAGTGTATTACAATTTATTGTATTGTTATGCTTGTACTGTCTCAGAAAGCCTCAAAATATTGCAATTTTTGAAAAATTGAAATAAATATACTGACACTTATGGCTGTTTTAATTAATTAAATTATTTATTTGTCAGATAAACTCATGTTTTATTTATAAACAGCATTTTACTAAGACATTTCAAATAAGTGATGACTTACTTTGCAACCTGAAATACCAGGCGCACGTAGTGCAGCTGCCATTATCCGTAGAAGTGATGATGGTTCCATTAATGATGGCAGAAGCAAAATAATTCGACGCAAAAGGATTTCCAGCTGGTTGAGAAGAGTGCCCCAAGGACCAGCTTCAGGAGGTAAGCAGTCAAGGTAACAGGACACATTTGATAAAACAACACCTAATGTTTCAGGAATAAGAGATTTTCTGGCATTCATTGTTTCCAGTAAAATTTGGAGTGGTGCTAGGACATTAAGCTCAGGAAAATCAAGCAGGGCTTGTGCAACTGAACGGAAGAACTCGATGCGGAGATTTTCTGCAACATAGGAACAATTGGTTGAATGGGGATAAATATTTATATTAATACTATTCTCTTTGGAGTACTAAGTACTTCAATAAAAAACAAAGCATGTGATGCTCATTATCAAGAAAATACAAGCAACTTTAGTGAATTCTAACATTACATTAATAAGTTACAAAGATTGATATTTTCATTACATTTCCCTGAATTTATATTATTTAGTTCTTACCAAGGCTCACAATATATTACTTATTCTACAACAATCATTTGTATTGCAATATTATATAGTGTGTGAGTAATGATTACAATTATAAGATAACAATTATGTTAATGACCTTTATTTATGAAATGTTTTCATGTCATTATAATTTCTTTGTTAAGGCTATTTAACCTAAAACAAGTACATAAACACAGTTTTATACTTACAGATTTGTAAGTGTATAATAATATTAAATGAAAACAGATGGGTTCCTTAGATATCTGATAAGATTCACAAGAATATCTATCAATTTATTTCCTGTGCAAGTATGAATAAGAAAATTACAGTATCTACTTTAAGCAATAAGGCCAGAATGTTCAGCATTTAGTTTGTTTGTGCATGTTAATTTTCATACAAAAATAACCAATAATGTTACTTTCTTATTCTTTCCAATTTATACAATTGAAAAAATAACTTTCCATTAAATTGTTTGGATATATTTTCGACTTCTAACAACAATGATTATTATATAATTATATTCAAATTATTGTAAAAATTTGCATCTACTAATTAAAATTCAATTATGATACAATTATAAATATACATATTAGTATCTGCAAATAATTTAATAGAAATTAAAATATTTTAATTGCTGATGGATTCAAATTCACATGACTAACCTTCCACATTTGTTTGAAACATTTGTACAAATACTCCATTTGGAGCAAGCTGGTGAAGTACACAGCGAAGAAACTGATGAGCCACACTAATCGCACCCCCTGGGAGATATATATTTGTTTCACATTGCCATGGATATGAAGCATTAAGTGCAACCCTGTAGAGAAAAAATAAATATGAGTCTAATATAACAAATTAATGAAACGTATGTAACGTGACAAAGTCACACGCATTGGATATTTGGATAGTGAGTAAGGATAGTAAATGAGGGAGAAAGATAGGAAATACGCTTTGAATCATATGTTTGCCACAGAATTATGCTCAGATAAAGACATATGTCAAGCGTAGAGAAGAAAGAAAGACTGAAAATATTCGGCGCCACCAGGACTCGAACACGAATAGTCACAGAGCCTCCACTGTAGCCGCAGAGTGCCTTGACCGTTAGGCTATGTCGCCGGTGCGTCAAAGATAGTCAATCTTGTAGGATATGTATGATGTATTTAGTTGGGATGGAAAGAGAGAAGTGGGATAGAAGAGATATTATAAGGAGCATCCATTTAAGGATAAATAACAAATTAATGAAATGTATGTAACGTGACAAAGTCACTGCCACAGTTTTCTGATTACAGAAAAATAAATTCAATTTAGTGTTTTATATTGCCAAACATAAACTTTCAAATTTTGATAAACTTACATTGCTACTGTGCTTAGTATTTCCGGGAGTAATGGAGCAGCTATAGCTGGCTCTCTGTGAATAAAAGTACCCAGTACAATAATACACAAACCCAATTCTTCATCACTATATTCTTCTTTTATCAAACCACATTCTGGACACCTAAAATATATTATTGTATTAACATTCAGGAATTACACAATTATTAAAGCTAGTGTGCTTAAATTTTCAGTTCAACACATAGAAAAGTAGTAAAATTTTAGTAGTCTTTGAGAAAAAAAATTGTTGTAATGCTGCATAATAAATATCAAGGAGGCATAATACACCGATTTCAGATAAGAATGTAAAAGGAAAGTAAAGGTCCAGTATCATTACCTTTCCAGTTTAAGAACTGGGCTTTTTTGTAAAAAATAGTGTATTTCATAATTGTAAATACTGATATAAAAACAGCTACATTCAAATCTATTAATTTAGTTAAATTCAGGACATTTATCAAAGAATTTTAAGTTGAATTAAAAAATGTATGTACATGCAATAAATTGCTAAAATTTATATTTGTTGAATATTACACTTTTTTTTTGTATTACCTCTCATAGATACATTCATCGCCTATTCTAAAAGAGCTTTGCTTAAGATGAAATTCTGCATGACATGCTTGCTGGGTAGCAGGATCCAAAACTGGAGCCATCTGAGGGCCACACCTAAAGACACATTATATGAAAAAGCCATTACTATAATTTTCCGGTACTGTAGCAATTGTTTCTTAAAAAGCCTATAAGCTTACCATGAGCCTGGACGTCTCGGTCTATCAGGAAGCGAGTGCTGCCCAACTGCAAATATACCAGTTTTACGAGACCACTGACGGTTGCGTGAATGGTCTTCATTCTTTGCTGAAAATAAATGTAATGTTTTCAGGCAAATAACAAAATTAATGTTAGCAAACTTAAGTTGCTGGTAAATGGATTAGTAAGTGTAGAATTAATTTTGAATATTGCCAAAGTGATTTCACTTTCAATAGTCTAGAACAATATTGTTTTAATACCTAAGAGATCAAACAATTTGAATGTAATGGTTATTGATCTGATTTTATATATTGAAAAACATGTAATTCTCCATATATTCTATTTATTCGAAAAATAAAACAAAAATAAAAAAATTTCAAAATACAGGATAATGTTTAAGAAATAGCTAACCATAGCAATAAGGTTCAATACATTTTAAAATTATTTTTCCTGTACGAATATTTATGTTTGCAACAGTGTAGCACAACACAGGTAATGAAAAATAATTAATAAAGTAAAAATTATTTTTAAATTTATAAACACACAGAGAAAGAAATAACGACACAATTATGTTAACTATATAGTTAAATACAGTAAACAAAAAGATTTCTCAAAGGTTTTGGTATTAATATTAAGAATAATAAGAATTTGTAGGAAATATCTATTCCATTTTATATTTTCGGACTATATTCATTTGAACAAGAAATAGAATCTGACACTTATACTTCTGTTAAATGAATTTAAAGTTATATAATCAATTAATTGACACTACTATTGCAGCCAATTCAAATGCTAAAAGAAATATTAAAATGTAATTCAAAGAAAAATAATATTTACTTGTCATATGAGGTCTTCTGTCATAACGTACACCTCTGTAAAATGGTGAGTGACTGTCTTCTACATCACCTTGCAAATGTGGTGGTGGGGAGTCTAAAGCAACTTGTTTAATGAGACGTCTAGGACTCACTCCCCGACTTGGACACCCATCTTCTCTTGTGAGGGCAGGTGATGTACACTAGAATATATAAATTTTCTATCCTTGTCAAATCATAAATAGAATAAAATGCATATAAAAATCAGATATTCAAATAATTATTTGAATTATGTGAATTTTTAGATTTTATAATTTTTGAAAGTTTGTAATGGAGAAGATTTGGATGCTCAAAAATAGCAAGGCAGTTGAATTCTTATAAACAGTCAGTTTGACTGACGGAAATGGTTGAGTTTGCAAAAAATATTTGGAAGGTTCGAGAAAGAGATTAATAAAACAGTAGCTAAGAAATAGTTATTTTGCAAAATGTAAATGGTGTAAGTTCTTTATAAAAAGTGCATCGATTAAGAACAAACAGGACAGTCTTGGAAAATTTCTTTATTGTATTTAGAAAATTTTAAAATGTTCTTCGTACAATAAAGTCATTTTCTGAGACTGTTCTAGATGTTCTTCTTATTCTACATCATCAAACAGTCTATTTGATCAAATAGTACATATTGGGAGCCAAATAGGTATATAAAGAAGTGATGATGTTTTGAGATTAAGAACAGTGAAGTGATTTTTATCAAGCCCTGAGTCTAGCAACGATACCCACTGTACCAAATGATACCTGACGTATTCAGGGACACCACCACAATGCACCATGACTTGATTGTGCCACCATCCAAATAACTAGAAGCAGCCTTATGATTACATTTGTAGAATAAATTCAATATGAAATGGTGGACTTGTTACCTTCTTAATTTCCCCTGTAATTGACATGAAATAAATTTTCACATTCAAACTGACTCAAGCAAGAACTATTTTAAATTATTTCAGATGTTAATGATTTTGATAATTTATGCAATTTATGCCAAGTAATCGGTGGGTACACAATGGTGTCCAATTGTAGGCTCAAATGAGCAAGGTATATATAATAAATAAAAATAAACAGTTTTCATAATTCAAAGTGCTTGTAGATACATTCAAAGCTATAGCTTTGATACCCATTCCTTACCTGAGTGTCAGATCTTTCAAAACTATCCTGCTTCATAAAACTAGATTGTTGATAGCTATCATGATCTCCATGAATGTGAGATACATGGTTTTCCATTGTCTGATCTGTAAATTATACAATACACTAACATCACAAACAGTTATAGTAATTCTGGGTAATTAAATAATATAAAAAATGATATACTTTGTTTTCCAGTAAATATATGAATGTGTTGTGCAATCACTAGAAATGAAAAATTAAGTTACTAGTAACAAATACATTGTATAAACTGCACCACTGGTGTATTCCACATATAATGATAGAGGAACTTCTTTTGGAATTGTTGTGGTTATATGATAAAACTTGTCTTGTGTGTCAAGAGGATAAATAAAGAGGTTAGATGAACCAAAATGTGAGAAATAATGTTACAACAAAAGCAGACATTATATAAATCTTTTGATACAAGGTATGAATCTCTAGTTAATTTGAAGTACATCATAATGTATAATACCTCCAGATTCAATACTATCCAAAAGCTCTCACCCTATATGAAAAGTATATATGTGATTACATATAGAATGGGATTATACACAGAAAATTTTAGCTGAAGCCACTGGGAACATTTTTATTTTAAATTAAATTGTGTGTCACATAATTTAATAATGGTTCCTGGGTGAAAGAGACTAACACAAATTTGTTTTAACAATTAGTTGAAGAGTTAAAATATATATAGATATGGAATACTTGATTCTTTAATATACCCGTTGGAATGCTTAGAGCCTGTTTGACATGTTCCACAAGACAAGAAATGTTTTCCTTTTGGTATGATCCAATATGCAGCAGTCTCTCAGGCATTGGATATTCAAGTTGTGAAGCGCTGCATGTCGATGTAACTTCTGATGATGCATTATTCTCACTGTCCAGTTCAATAGGAGAACCTAAATCAATAAAATATCAATGCTGAATAAAACCAATTCAAAATTTTCATTGATAAGGAATACAATAAAACTGTCTAAGACAATCATTCCAAATACTTCCTACGGCTAGTTTCTTTGTTTGTATTTTTGGGAGCAGGTAACATGAAACTTTCATTCATACAATGTCATCAAGCTGTTGCTATAAAGAGGAACATAATAGATAAACAGAAATTTCAAAATTTGTGGCAGACACAGAAAGCAAACACACAAGTGCAAAATAAACATGGCTAGATTTGTCTAATACTGTAATCATTTGATTTTTGGATCATAAACAGAAATAAAAAATGACAATAAAAAAGGTTTCACAGACAACAAACCCTATTCATGATATGAAAATAACAATTAATATTATTAAATATTAATTGTAACATTTTCTCATCTTATTATTTATTTACTCCAGAATAGCAACAAGATACAAGGATGAAGCTCTTTTACAATTTTTATTTTTCATTTGTTCACTGTGGAAAAAAATTGCAGCATTCTTCAAGATGGAATTAAATTCTGAGTGCCTCATAAATATTATTATGGTGAGAAACATGCAAAGAGAAAGTGTCTAACTTGTGTGTTAAAGATATTGTAGAATCTACATTTATTACTGACGTAAGACACATTCTCAAACTTCCTTTCTTAGTTGAATAAACTGGTAGGGAAGAACGACAATGCGAATTTTCAAGTGTCTAAACCCCCTTAGTCATAAAGAAAAGTGGATGAGTGGCTGTCTACCATGCCATTGACACTATCTCTCTGAAGAAGAGAGTTTAGGCTCTCTAAAATTCACATGTTCACACTTTCCTGCCAGTGACCCCTACTATCAATTTTTGGTACGTCAATGACTATTTTCTGTCTCTCTTTCCTATCCAATTAAATTTATTTTTATGACAAAAATTGAAGGATTTCCCAGTGGGTCTAGTATACTATATATCATCAGATTTGAGAATCCTGACACTTTGCCCAGAAGATAACAGTGCATTACGTTTATCAAAAGTCTCGCAATTTTTATTGTTTGACCCAGGTGGAAGCCTAAGAATGATTTTTTTTTGAATTGTTGATATTTTCATCATGTTGATATATGTATGAATGTATGTATTTAAAAATGTGACGTTTGGTGTGGAAAGAGAAGAGAGAGTGGTGGAGGATGACCTGAAATTTACACTCAGCTCTACTACTAAGTAATGAGAAATAAATCTTAAAATTTTTAGAAGCATCAGCTGCCTCTTCTGCTTAACAAGGAGGCTGATGCCTCTGAAATTTTTAAGATTTATACCTGGTCCTCAATGGTGACACTGAACTTCAATTTCTGGGTAGCCATCACCTCTCGCTTCCCTACCCACACCAATTTTTAAAATTTTATATACAAATATAAATCAGAAAATGGCATTGTCAGGTTAATTAAAACAATTAATAAGGCCAGGAAAGGGAGGCAGAAAGTTGCTAACTAAAGTTCACAGGTGGCAGGCACCATGTAGATTTTGAAATTCTTGAATATTTGACAGTCGACCACTGGCTGTCACTGGATATGTTTTTCTAACCTTCTGATTAAGGGGGTGTTGCCTCTGAAAATTCAAGATTTTCAAACTCTACACAGTGTCTGTCATCTGTGAACTTCAGGTAAGTCACCAACTTTCTTTCTCTCTGTCCTGTCAACTTAATATAAAACATAGACTTGATTTTTTTAAAAAAAATGTGGGACAGAACAGATAGGAATAATTAAATTTGCCTTCCTCTAAAGATATTGTGAAATAATTACATTTTGAATGTTGCTGTTGAAGTAAATTTACAGCTAAATTTTATTTGAACAAATTAAACCCTTTCATATTGCTAAGCAATGAACCTTGACTTAATGTTAAATCCTAAAAGAGCACATTTCAGTAGAAATATTAACAATATGTATTAACTCGCATTCCAAGGGGGAAAATGTGTGAAAAAGGCAACTAAAAATGAAAAATTACCCATTTAATAAAGAACAGAAAAAGACCTTTAACAAATAAGCACATCTGCACATGTAAATTCTCACTACTTCAAAACTTGCAATTGTTGGTTGTCTTTTCTTTTTGCAGACTAAAGAGTAAACTGCTAACTTAGCACACAAAAATAATTTAAACCCTCACGAGTAAAGTAGTTTAATTATATAAACTACTTATTTTCTTCTAATACACAAACGACACAATAAAAATTCGCTTATTACCTTTCTACTGAAAATATTTGAACAGTAATTATATAAAGGTTAAATTTTACATCTGATTTATATGAAAAATTTAATAAAATTCTTGACCAGATTCAGACTTTATTTTTAATACAAGGAAAATCAGAATTTCAGTACTTAATTTTACCTTCTTCAGGTTTTTATCCTGTGGAGAAATAGCGATACACAATGTGTTAAACATGAAAACATAATTTTACAAAATGCACTTTATAAATTACTAATAATTATTCATTAATAGGAAATAAACTCCTGACACCTTTTAAGTTTCATTTGTCAACATTCCCAAATAAAAAAACAAAACATTATATTATTCAACACATCAAGATAAATTTTGGGAATTGTTTTCAACTGAAATTCAGCGTACCACTATCAATAATGATCAATAGTTTTTTAATGTGATTATTACAAGGTAGATTCATAAATATGATTTATAATCATTTGTATTGAAGTATCCATTACATCCAATTATATATTCTAAGAATATTTAATTTATTTAAACTCTTAATATATTACTTTTCAGAATTAATATAATTTTAAAATATACTCTATAGTTTTGGGAACATTTTATAAATTGCCATATTTAACTGTTTGTAGATATATTATAATCACATAAAATTATATGAAGTTTTCTGCAGCGTGCATCACACATATGAATTTGTGCCATGCTAAGGAGCATTCAAGGAAATACAACAGGGGAATGGACACCACAGTGTTGGTAGTGCTTACCAACAGTCATTATATCCATCTTGGACAAAGGAGATTCAGGAGAGCCAAACGTGTCTTCCGAATGGAAGGATGAGGCCACATTCTTTGGCACTACAACCAAAAGAACAATGACATGCTAATCTAACTGCTGGTTGTGTGCAGCTTCCTGGGTATAAGTACTTACATCAATTTATATGTGCATCTTTAATAATACCAAATACACTTTCTTTAGTTAGGCTGTGCTGTAATGGAATAATATGTTATTGAATTATGTAAAATATTTAAGTATAATATTTATAAGGGACTACAGAAAAAGTAGTGTATAAATGTATAATCTAATTCTATAAATAAATGTTTGAATCCAGTATCTACAAAATTAAATAAAAAGAATTAAATAAAAAAAATAAAATTACATAAATACCCTAGTAAATATTTACAAGTAATTCATAAACAAATACTTCCTACTACTTATAGTAAGGTTTACATTGGGCCTAATGTTCACAAAATGTATACATTAAAATATTTGAATTATATTAATATTTCCTAATAACTAACTAATTAAGAATAACTAACGTCAGTGTAAAAATAATGTTCATTTGTACAAAGTGTCGAGTAAAACATGCATAACATTCATGAGTTCTCTTCTAAGAGTTGTTCTGGTTCAATACAGCTGGATTATTAGTCACAAGCACATATTTATTCATATATATGGCTGATTAGTTTACTTATAAAAATTTTCATATTTGGTTACAGCTATTTTAAACCAAGCTACACTATACAGTGTCCTATAAACATTGGTACAATCAGAAGTATCACAAGTACAAGAAATTAAGGAACATAAGAGGCAGTCTGACATATTTATTGCAGGATGATTTGTGGGGAGCAGTGGCTGTACCCTTTGGAGATGATATAGGTATAAGGATTCAACTAAAAAAACAAGATGCAGGCCTACACTATTGTGAGATGATCTTATAGCTGCAGCAATGGTATATATTCTTGTACTTCGATTATTCTCTATTGCATCAAACACATTATGTATCATGGAGGCATATGAGTCACTCATTGACCTTCCCTGCCATGGTCACTATCACTTAAAGACCATATTTAAAAATTATGATGTACATTCAAAGCAAATGCTGATCCGGTTGGTATATCTCTCAGTGGAAACCCCTCTTGATGCAGTCATTACCTGCTCTTGAATTGCCATCAGCCAACTTGGTGCATTTCTTCCAGCTCCCTGTTAATATAATGTTTCATGCTCTTCTTGAGCGAACTAATGCTCAAATGACATTGAATCAAATAGTTTCCCCTCCTGTGCTCTCTTGAACACCAGCACCACCTGGCGGAATATGATGAAATTTGCAGTCATGGGTTGTATGCAATTCTCATTTTATTTGACATGCCCTAACTGCCCTTAAAGTCTATACCAATATTTATGGGAGACCCTGTAGATATATCTATATAAAAAAATGTAACCATCAACAGTAGCAATAACAATCAAAACTCTTTTTTTCCTACATGATTTGATACATTGATGAATATTGTTGTTCTTATTCCCAAAATAGCTTTTTATTCACATTAACTCTGCCATATAATTAATGTCACTATGCCCACCTATCAAATTTCCATCCCATTTGATTTTTATATATGTGTGTTTGAGTTAAAAATTATCTTAATTCATCACTTGCCCATATGTCCAATATAAAATATTTGTTTTAGAAAGCAAGTTCATTTCATTATACCTGAAATGCAGGTTCTACTTCCCACACAATCATTATAATCATTCAGAGTGTTGCTCATTCCTTCCACTAATTTTTATTATGAGTATCATCATTCTTAAACAAAATTTGTTTAATTGACCACACAGTATGTGTGTGGAAGTATTGTGGAGATTAATCTTCATTCTGGGGTAAGCCATGATAACACCTCTTACTCTTTCCTATTAATATATGTAAGATAACATATTGTGTTGTGGAGTTGCATCACCCTTCCACCTAAGTAATGCCACATGCAGTACTTTTTTTATATAATTAAAACATACACTAAAATAATGTATGCTTTTCCCTATGTATTGATTTAGTAAATGATTCTCAGTTTATAAATATGACAGTGCAGAGCCGGCTGTCATTCAGAATACATTTCTTACTCTCCTGATAAAGAGGGCGGTTGCCACCAAAAATTTGACAACTTCAATCCCACAATGGTGATTTCAATCTTCAACTTCAGGTAAACTGCCAT
Source organism: Eucriotettix oculatus (assembly GCA_034510155.1). Classification (NCBI taxonomy): domain Eukaryota; kingdom Metazoa; phylum Arthropoda; class Insecta; order Orthoptera; family Tetrigidae; genus Eucriotettix; species Eucriotettix oculatus. Next base: position 44,249,510 of record CM067380.1, read on the forward strand.
CTTTCTTTCTCTATTTCCTGTCGCCATATTATGGCACCATATTATCCATTCGAGCAACACCAACTCTCAGTTTGTTGTAAGTCAATAACTCTTCATCTCTCATTATATTAATTAATTTGACAACATTACATCATCCTTAGTTGCTCTGACTGCTAAAAATAGATTACAATATATAGATAATACAGAAATAAATTCAGAAGTGTTCTAGTGTTCATGTTGGACACAACCTTGACCGCATTTAGCCCTGGAAAATAGTTGCAGTTTAAATTAATGAGTTATAGAAATGATACAAGCATTCATTACAGAACTTTTTTCATTAGATTCAGAAAGTCATTCTGATATTTTTAAACCACAGTTCCTTAGAGAAACAATCACAGTAACAATTTGTTTAAAAGTTAAGTAAGATCAGGAGATACAGGTTCCAGAATAGACAGAAGGCTTGCTTATAAATAAAGGGTTAAATACAACATTGAAGGTCGAAAGTTACAAATGTACTCAAGATAAAAATTTGATGATTTGAGCAATATTAAGATAGAAGAATATACAGTATATTACCTTTTCAGTATACACAAGTCAGAAAATGACATTGTTAAGCTAATTAAAACAATTAATAAGGACAGGAAGAAGCTGGCCATCATTCAGAATGTTTTTATAATCTTTTGATGAAGGGGACGGTTCCTCCAAAATCAAGAACACACTCAACAAGGTGCCTGCCACCTGTACACTCCAGGCAAGTCATCAACTTTCTGCCTCTTTCCTGACCTTATTAATTGTTTATTTTTGTGACTTACCTAAAGTTCACAGATGGCAGGCACCATGTAGGGTTTCAGATTCTTGAATTTTCAGAGGCAGATTAGGAAAACATTTCCAGTCAATGACTTTGAAAATTCAAGAATCTGAAACCCTACATGGTGCCTGCCATCTGTGAACTTCAGATAAGTCACCAACTTTCTGTCTCTCTTTCCTGTCCAATAAGGACTTGATTGGGGTTGGGGAGATGCATACTAACACCCCCATATTGACACACACTCATTCAAACACATCCATTCTCAAAGGTGTCAATATTTAAATATAACACACACACACACACACACACACACTCGAGTCCTTGCCTCTTCGCAGAATCTCATTGAGAGAGAAAGTTGGTGACCTGGTCGGGTCAATTGTTTATGACCTAAGCTACCAGCACAGCAAATTTTGGCTGCTCAGTCGACGGCTAGACAATCACTGGAAATGTCTTCCTAACTTTCTGATGAAGGGGGCGGTGCCTCCGAAAATTCAAGAACTCCAAACCTCACAAGGTGTCTACCATCTATGAACCTCAGGTAAGTCTATCTCTCTTTCCTTTCCTTATTAATTATATATATATATATATATATATATATATATATATATATATATATATATATATATGAGATAGGAAATGACATTGTCATGTTTAAAACAATTAATGGGGAAAGGACAGAGAGATAGAAAGAAGATTAAGATAGAAGAATATACAGTATATTACCTTTTCAGTATACACAAGTCAGAAAATGACATTGTTAAGCTAATTAAAACAATTAATAAGGACAGGAAGAAGCTGGCCATCATTCAGAATGTTTTTATAATCTTTTGATGAAGGGGACGGTTCCTCCAAAATCAAGAACACACTCAACAAGGTGCCTGCCACCTGTACACTCCAGGCAAGTCATCAACTTTCTGCCTCTTTCCTGACCTTATTAATTGTTTATTTTTGTGACTTACCTAAAGTTCACAGATGGCAGGCACCATGTAGGGTTTCAGATTCTTGAATTTTCAGAGGCAGATTAGGAAAACATTTCCAGTCAATGACTTTGAAAATTCAAGAATCTGAAACCCTACATGGTGCCTGCCATCTGTGAACTTCAGATAAGTCACCAACTTTCTGTCTCTCTTTCCTGTCCAATAAGGACTTGATTGGGGTTGGGGAGATGCATACTAACACCCCCATATTGACACACACTCATTCAAACACATCCATTCTCAAAGGTGTCAATATTTAAATATAACACACACACACACACACTCGAGTCCTTGCCTCTTCGCAGAATCTCATTGAGAGAGAAAGTTGGTGACCTGGTCGGGTCAATTGTTTATGACCTAAGCTACCAGCACAGCAAATTTTGGCTGCTCAGTCGACGGCTAGACAATCACTGGAAATGTCTTCCTAACTTTCTGATGAAGGGGGCGGTGCCTCCGAAAATTCAAGAACTCCAAACCTCACAAGGTGTCTACCATCTATGAACCTCAGGTAAGTCTATCTCTCTTTCCTTTCCTTATTAATTATATATATATATGAGATAGGAAATGACATTGTCATGTTTAAAACAATTAATGGGGAAAGGACAGAGAGATAGAAAGAAGATGACTTACCTGAGGTTCATAGATGGTAGACACCTTGTGAGGTTTGGAGAACTTGAATTTTCGGAGGCACCGCCCCCTTCATCAGAAGGTTAGGAAGACATTTCCAGTGATCGGCTAGCCGACGACTGAGTCTCAGTCGTCGGCTAGCCGATCACTGGAAATGTCTTCCTAACCTTCTGATGAAGGGGGCGGTGCCTCCGAAAATTCAAGTTCTCCAAACCTCACAAGGTGTCTACCATCTATGAACCTCAGGTAAGTCATCTTCTTTCTATCTCTCTGTCCTTTCCCCATTAATTATATATATATTTACTAGGCCCTTGAAACAAATATGAAATTATAATTTCAATGAAAGCCATGAGCTGAACAATATTACTTATATAATTTTAAATTCAGTCATGTTGACAATGATAGAATTTACAATGTAACAGCAAAACTTAAAAATTGCTTAGAAAAATTATTTTGTGAATACAGTGTGGACATCTATGAAATTCCAAATTAGGGGAAATAAAAAAAAATCCATTTATATTGTGGTGTACTTTAAAACAGATGAATTAAGATAATTATCGCCTAAAAATAAGTATTGTAAAAGATGAATGGAATGCAATAATTTTACATATTTTAATGAACTAACCTAAACGTGTAGCTCCTATTGGAAGCAGCCTCTCCACTGAAGGAGCAGAAATTGGTTTGTGTAATTCAATTTGCCATGGAAGTTGCTTTCCTGGTAAGTTGACTGAAGGAATGGCCTGTGTTTCATTAATTCGTTTCTGTCGTCCTAGGGGTCTTGGAATGGGTGACCCATGCTGAGGATTCTCAGGCCACATCTCTAGGCTAAAATACCTTCATATAATTTCATATAATTCATATAATTTTACATTGATACTTAACAACATGATGCAAATTAAAAAGCCAATTATGCTTAACAGTACAGTAGGACATATGCCTCAATTCTAGCAGTTAAATGCTATGCATCACTTAAAATGAAATTGCAGTTAAACAAGTAATTGAAGGATGAAATTAATTTAAATTACTTAAGTTAGGTAGTGATGATAACAGAACCACTACAACAATGAGAAAAAATATAAAAACATTGTTACTTTTTAGACAATATAGTCTATAAACTCCGCTTTTAATACTTTTTAATTATTTTATTATAGAAAATTTGTAGCAAATAAACTAACCTGCTTATTTCAGTAGCTGTGAGGTGTGAATTACTATTTGTTTTGTTTGTTTGTTGTGATATTGATACTGACACTAATGGAGGTGCAGCCACCACCATTTTTAATTTCTCACTGTTGTCTACAATCTGAGAAGCATGTCATTGGTGTATAAAAAGGCGTAAAATATTAAAAATTGTTAGAAATATTCAAACTTTTTTTTACAATAATTATTCATATATCACCTGGAAACTATCTTCTTCACTTCCAAGAAACCAAAGAGGTCTTTTATGTTGATCTATTACCAATGATTTGTTCTCCAAGACAATTTTTGTCACATCTCGATTGCTGAGTGTTACTGCAGTCATAAGTCTTGGAAGTGAATCATCACAACTGATGGCTTCTTCAAAAGATCCCTTATTAATAAAGGATAGCATGTCATAAAATCATGAATGATGAAAAAAGATTACTTGGTTTACAGTTCCATACAAATATCACTTCCATTATTATTTATTTGAATACAAACTATGCAGTTTTTGTACTTTGAATTATTTAAATCAAAATTCTTCATGAAATACATGTGAGTATGTATCAATCAGTATTGTATCGGGCACACATTTATCAAAACATTATTATGAGCAAGTTCTTAAAACTTGATATGTGAAAACCAAATTTTTAACTGTACATGAAAGATATATCAAAATAAAACTGAAACTTTTATAAACAATGTTAAATGTGTGATGGATTCATGTCATTTATTCAATAAAAAGGAAAGTCAGTGACAGCTCACATTACCTTATCTGGGTATTTAAGAAAATTGGATTATTGATACATTGCATAAAATATTAAGTATTTGTATCAGTTTAAAAGTTAAAACCCTTGATTTAAAGATAATAATTCATCTAATACTGGTAAGATTTCGTAGACCAATTTCAGCAAAATAATTTGTTACTTACTTGTGTGCTACCATGGAGTGTACTATCAGATTTTGGACTTTCTGGAATAGCAGCCAACTCTGACTCTGTAGTATCAGCTTCCATTGAGTATCTAATATAACAAATGTCATTGGTATCACACTTAATGAAGAAATATGATGCCATAAGGCATAAGAATTGATTCATATTTCAATCAATAATTGTTATGAAAAGTCTTCAGAAATTATGTGAATTTAAATTAAAAAACAAAATGTTTAACATATCATTCACTTTAAAGTGAATTACACAATTTATTACTTTGACAGCTTGAATGAAATATTTAAAATAGAACTTTTCAAGACAATAGTACTCATTTAAATCTAAAAGTAATACTTAATTCATATTTTGTAGAAATAAAAACATGATTGCAAATTTCTTATTTCAGAGAAACAATAGACCTAATAAAATTTACCCAAGGCTGCAGAATAATCTTGAGTCAGGTAATTTTCGGTCAGCTACAGGCGGCTTGGCAGAAGAAGAAGAATATCTTTCTATACTCCCCAAAGATTTCTGATGATACAATGCATGTATTTTACCAGCTTTTGTGCTGACAGACACATGAGATGTTCCATTAACAGAATACAAAGGAGAAAGAGGGGGTGTTTCTAATTTCTCGCCTGTTCCACTACAACCACCACCTTGATCTATCTCTCCTCCAAGTGAAGGCTGGCTAACATCTGTAATAATTTCACTAATAAATATGATTTTAAGTTAAATTTGAAATACTTAAGTGCAATAAAGATTGAAGACATTATTTCTCAATTTTCAAGGTTAATCAAAAAGTTTCAAAAGCTAATAATATTTTTGAACTAGAGAATGAAAATTAATTCAAAAGTATGGGCCTGTTTGTTAATACTACTGCATTACAGATGAGCACACTCTTGAAATAGTGAAAGTATAATAAAATGTTGACAGTGGCATTTAAATTAATCTTTGTATTTAGACAGAGTAAACAACTGCAAAATAACGTGCTACTGAAAAAATTCAATTTTTTATAAAATATTAATACAATTTAAATTATATATATAATATTACATGTGGGAAAACGTTTATTGAATTAACAACTGCATACTTATAAATTAATTATTTTATATTATAGCATTAAATAGAAAAAAGACAAACAAGGGAGCTAGTGAACTTTCTATTTACATTTTATGTTGATAATTTTGATTTGTAAAATAAAGAAATGATATATTTGATTAAATAAAACTCCTTATATTCAATAATTTGATCAGTTACCTCGTGAACGGGATGGTAATGCACTCATTACAACCGTTGCAGGAATTCGCCTACATTTGTGATGCTGAGAATCCAATGTATTAAGTACAATCTTCACTAGAGTTTGTAATTGTGTACTATGTGGATGTTGGCTGTACTGATACTGAAAATATATTTGTACATACTTTGAGAAAAAATTAAATAATTCAGTTTCTACATACAAGATTGCTATTTCACTTTGTAAACTTAAAAACCACAGGACTTGTTGACCTGTCAGATTTTCATATGTTTTTGCATTATGATAATGCTTCAAATAAGATAGTATGTTGGTTATATTCACCTGCTCTGTTACTTGCATAAATATTGTTTTCATTTTGATTATGTCCATTATTTTAATATGGTCAAGCATTTTATATCCCTAAAATATTAATATTACTCCTTGCACATTTCATAAGGACTCACAAACAGAACTAAGATTCACTAATGATATTCTCAATATTGAGTTCTAGAGCACAGATGATTAAAGGATCTAGTTTATGAAAAGTTAATTGATATACTATTAGCATAGATTTAGCTTCAAAAAGCTGTGCATACTTTTACTAGAACTCTTTAAAAACCTACCTTATATAGTAGAACAAGCAATGCCATTAGCCAAGACCGGCGAGCATGTGGCTCTAGAAACCACAAACTATATATTGGTGTCTGGAATTCAGGTGGATGATGTGGACATGGGCAGTATTGCAAAAGTACAAGACATGTAGAAAGTAACATACGCCCCATCAATTGATTTTGATCCAATAGTTGTGGAAGATTAGATATAAATACATTGAATACTGGTGACATCCTAAAAAAAATTAAACTGGTTTACTAAGTTATAAAAAACATGACATTGGTGATTTTTTATTATTATAAATAAGTTACTATATTGTCAAAATAATTATTACAAAACAAGTGGTACACTACATATTATGAAGCAGAATTATTTTGAAGATAAAAACATTTTACATTCAAGAATCAGTAATGATTTTTCTATTTTAAATAAGTATATAAAGAAGCAAGGATTTGAAAAAAATTGTGTTTCTGAAAAATATATAGTTTAATATTTCTTAAATTTTACTAAGTTCAATTCTTTTATTTCATATTAAAACAGTAAAAATATACATGTAAAAAAGAAGAAGAAATTAGTAGAAGGAACCCTGTGATCAAACATTACCTAAGTCTTTGAGGAGAAATGTGAAAACCACGCTCATTTTGATTGTATCCCAATAGTAGGTTTAAGTGCCGTAAAACAATACCTTGAGTTTTCGCGAGAGCTTTCTCATCACTTGGGTATGCCTAAATAGAAAAGACAAACACCATCCATTATATAATTAAGATAAAATGATCTATTCTATGAATATTTTATAAAAAAAAGAAAGATGTTAAATTACAATTGGTAAGAAACTTTGGCCATATGTAGTAATAGTTTGAATAAATTAGAGAGATTTTCAATATTAACAGTTTAAATGTTTTAAAAAATACAATCGAAATTTTTTATAGCTTTTCAGTTGTTCCTATACTACATTCACTTTAGATGACTGCCATCTGTTCAGACATGCACTGTCTGAAGACTCTTGAAAATTACATTTTCCTACACCCTACCAGTTGAAAATATACATAACATTGATTACTGGAAACATCCTACAACAACAACATAAATTAAACTGCATTATTAAGTTATAAAAATAGTATTACATAAATGGTTATTTTTCTGAAGATGGGAGCATATATTCTTAAAAAGTAATATTTTCTGTACTTCCCAGTCAACGCCTACTGTCGCTATTTCCTATCCAATCATATATATATATATGGCAACTATGCCATTCAGACAGTCTTTTTCTGAAGAAGCGAGTTTGGGCACTCAAAAATTCATATTTCACACTTCTTTGCCCCAGGCAAACCACCACCTTTGTATCTCTCTTTCCTGTCCCTTCCACTTTTGTTATATATAGTATATAGCTTAATGATTATAGTAACTGCATACTAAGCAGTTGTACTGCGTTCAAGTCCTTGTCCTGCCAGTTTTTTTTGTATCATCAACTGTTAGCAGCCTTTAAACTGAATTAAATTACTAAATTACATGTTTCGTTTCTTATTTGAACTTTCTTCAGTTAATTTGTTTTTCCATTAAAACTTAATTTAAGAACAAAATCTCTAGTGTTTATTTCAATTAAACATTTATTTTAACATGATTTTTTGTATTTTAATGATGATCACCAATGAAAAGACTTTAAAATAATTACACTAAAATGTGAGGTCTTGAACTAGTTGATCAGTTAGTATTCTACTGATTTATATGAGAAAAATTAATTGATAAAACTAGTTGCCTATATCAGTTTTCTCTTGTGACAAACTATTTTTTTCGTTAACCAAAATATAGGTTGATCATAGACTTACTTCACTTCGAATTTTTTATTTGATAATTAGAAATATGTTTCTGCTGAATAAATAATACATATTTTCAGTATAGCCAAACTGATGTTGACTTTAAACTACTTTTATATTCATTATTATTAAAAGTTTTCATTTGTAAAATATTATGTTAGCAGTTCAAAGTTATCAGGCATTAAATGCATTAGAGAAATACTGAAACAAATATAAACCTATATTTACTGTAATTACCTGATCAGATCTAGAGAGAAATTGCATCAATAGAAACACTAGTAAATGCATAGTCTCACGATCAGCTTCCTCTAAGTCAATGGCCCGATGTAAGAAGCCTACAAGGTTACCATCATCAGCAGCATTCAGTGAATGAATGTGACCATCTGTTTGAAGTGAAACAGAATTGATAACATCAGCCACCATAATTCAGCATGCATTTTCAAAATTTAAAATTAAATGATGATTTATAAAATTTAAGTACAAGCATGTTCACATGAATGTGTGCTGTTTTAAGATCGATTCTAATGGTATGACAATGCTAAAATTGAATTATAAATATTCTAAATCTTTCTAGTAAGTAATAAAGTCAATTATTTCCTAATGCTCTGAATGAATCAATTAGATAACATTTGTCAGTTTTCAAGGACTATCCCCCATAACTTATTCCTCCATTAATTACTAATTTAACTTTTCTAGTCATCAAAAACCTGAATAACAATATTCTAAGTTAATTCAGAGCACCAGATAAAAAAATCTAATAAACAAGATCTATGATAAAGCTATTTGTATTCATGAGTTATGTATAAATGTCACATAACCACGAAAACTGTTGTTGTTAATATATTATGAAATACTAAAATGCACATAGTAATAAATAATTATCAAATAGCTTCATAAAAATATATTACAGATGCATATAAGCAGTCTGAAAAGAACCAATATATAACAGTGCATAGCAAAAAATTACAAAATTGATAACAAAAAAATATAAACTATATATATATATATGAGCTTATGGATATCAATGTAGTATAAACTGTGTCATATTATATTGCATTGGTTTACTATAGTGTCCTTCTTTAATGGACTACCTGAAAACTATACTAACAGAGAATTATTCTGATAATGACTTTACAGTAAGCTCATTTATTTATTTGACAGAGATCTATAAACAAACTCTGTGGCAGTGTAGAGTTAACAACTATATTTTCAATTTACAATTTTATACAATATGAATATTCATCTATCAGGTAATAAAAGCTTACAATGCCACTACATAGAAAATAAATAAAGTGTTACAAACTTTTTAATCTATTACAATTTTGGAACTTCTGTAAGAAACATAATTAATCTTGGAGACAAATCATTTAGCAGATATTATACATGCAAGAAGAAGTAATATATAAATAATTATAGGTAATCATTAAAACATCAACATTATGAACATAAATCTACAACGAGATGTAATACAAATAGCCAAGTAGTGAAAGATTCTGAGATAGAATAGCTTAAATTGAGAATAAATCTTAAGCAATATGATGGTAATTTAGTTGGATAGTTGGAAAATATATTCTAATGATGTGATTCATGAAAAAGACAAATATTATTTTGATCATTCCATTCATTTATTCACAAATACTTGAAACTGATCTATTTTTAATACTAAGACACGGCATACTGGATTTAATATATATGAGGAAACTTTTTATAACTTCATATACAATTAATGCCTTTGTTCTCTTGCAAAAACAATTTGATAAGAGTTTAAAATTATACAGTGGCACCAATGTTTCTGACACAGATACAGCAGAAAACAAAAGTGTCAGTAATGTTTTGATAATTTAATACTGATTTTGATTCAAGTACTTACTTTGGGTGTAGTGTATAGCAACAAAATATGTTTTAATTAAAAGAATGAAAAAGTGGGAGCAAAGAATAGCCAAATGCAATAAAACAATTTAAAACTAATTGCTATTTAAGCATTTTCACAGTACTATATTTCCAAATGTAATCAAAAAATTGAATTTTGGAAGGAAGTCAAAAACCATTTAATAAATTAAGAGAAATTAAACTTTAAACTTCAAGTAGATTATTGGTAAATATAAGTAAAATTGATATTGTTCAACATTAAAGTATTTAGTATTAACTCCAAAGATAGATTTGACTTTTAATCTCTTTTCATGCTAACAAAGACATTTTTCAAGCAAATCTAAAAAATAAGATAACTATTAAAATACATTGAGATAGTTATGAAACAATGAAAAATAACTTCAAATCTGCTACTTTTCTTTGAGTAATAACATATATTAAATGGTGACACAAATATTTCAAAATAAAATGTAAACCAATTATGCCAAACAATTATATAAATGACATCTGAAAGTAGATTCTACATTTTTAAATAAATTATACATGTAATAAAGAATGGAAATGTTTATTTTAGCAGCAAAAGCAATTATATCTGATTTAATAATTCATAGATATGAAATGATCATTTCTTGTCAAATACTCTAAATCTGAATCATTATTTGACTGTTGTAATTATATATATATTTAAATAATAAAACAAAGTTATCATATTTATCACATAAGAAACAAAAAACAATTACATATATGATTATTTGTAATAAACACACACTTAAACTATTTTACATATTATAATTGAAATGTTTTAGATTAATTTTGGTGAAGAATTATCTCGAAACTTCTAGGGAATTTTATTAATATTTACAAATCTATATATACAACAGACATTCACATTATATACGAGGTAAGCATAGAACATGCATCAATCAATAATATTTTAGGACATAAACTATAAAATATCTATAATACTTATCATTCATAATTATATTATAAATAAAATAGTTGATTTCTGCTTATGGTAATTAAAAAAAAGAAAACATCATTAATTTTTTTAATCAACTTTTTTAACATTTGCAAATAATATTCAGATCTAAAATAACATTTGTTATAAGCTCCACACTTGTGTAATTTCTCAACTAGAAGAGCTTTCTCAAATCAATTATATATTGTAATGGCTGATGATTATTATACATAAAAGTTTAAAGACAAAGGATCTGTTAACTTCATATAAGAAAGCTCAAGAAATCTTGAAAACTAAATATAATTAGGTATTTAGATAAAACTATTACTTTGTTAACAGGAAAAACAATAAATACAGACTAATGAAAAAGCAAAATGATTACAGAAATATTGTAATCAGAATACTATGTAATTGAAACATTTTGATAGATTTAAAGAGCAAAGGCTTTCCTGGTGAATTTGTTTCAAATACAATTTTCAACATTGTGCAAACAAATTTTGATAGATTATTTCTCAAATATGTAAATATAAAATATGAGTTAATTATAAACAATGTATTATATTTGCTTAGAAATTCTATGAATATTTCATAACATAAAAAAATACTTAATTTGCCATAGCAATCAAGCCTTTACTAAGTAAACAAAGTAGTTTATAAGCATTCTGGGAAGTTTATATGCATTTTTGTTATTTCACAATACTTTTTAAATTTCAGCACCAGAGCACAGGCTGCTGATATCTACTGTAAGCAAAACATGCAAAATAAATGTAAGATTCCCAAGCACTGAGAAAGCAGTTATATTTATATATATATATATATATTTCTTTTCATGTGTTTAAGAAAAATACAACATTTTATACAAAACTATATAGATATAAACATTTGTCAAAGCGTTAAAGTAATAACCCCTTAGCGAAGTATATTACACAATATAAATAAAAACAAAGTCTTCTCATAAGTTCTAAAGAAAAGCAGAAACAAAACAAAAAATAAAAAACATTTTCACAAAAACAAAAATTATGTCAATAAATAAACAATAAAGAATATTCAGAACTTGAAAACAGAATAAAGAGAAGAACTAAGAAAAATAAATGAAGTATACTGCAAGTAAAAAAATTAGGTCATTTTTAAGGAGTAACAAAATAGAGCAGAGCTTGAGAGGCAGCTTGCTGTCAACAGCGGTTACCATCTGTCGCCAAGTCATGTCACCATCTGCACAACCACTACAGCTACACTACCTGGCAAACTGTTATTGGGGGGGAATGAGCCTAGGAACTGACCAAGTCCGAACCGGGAACTCTTGCGCTTGAGGATGGGGGCCGAGTACTGGCGGTTGTACACCTTCTCCTTCTCTGATCAACAAAATCATTCCCATCAAGTATAATTAAATATAATAAGAGAGCAAAGTTACATGAGGCACCAACTTACCCAGTTATTTTTTGAAGGCAGGAAAAAATACACACTTATAGACTATGGAAAATAAAATATTTAAGAACAATATCATTTCCATATATTTAAACCTTAATAAGATAGCCACAAGTGAAGGAAAAATAAACAGTTAATCTAGAGTTTCTCAATGTTTTTAAATTTAGGCAAGCTTGAATAAATATTTTCACAAAATATATGGCAAGATTATTTTAAATATGTTATATAATGTTACAAAATAATTGTATTTTTAGCATGACTGTTTATGTATTGAGCATACAAATTGAAATTTTATGCTAATTTCCCATTTTGTAGTAAGCTAAATTCTTCTTGTAAGAATGAACCACTGGATTTTCAAAGGAGGAGAATGCTAGCAAATATTTTAATTTTGTAGTCTGATCTTCTTTTTCAGGTGCCATTTTTAATTCTTGCCTCATTCTCTTTTATACTAATTTATAAGACATCCCCATAAAAATATCCAGAATGGGGAAAAAGAATTTTCCAGTTATAAGTTACATTATGCACACATCTGAACAAAATGTTTAAGCTGAATAGTGTGATGATTATTTTTATGCCATACTGTTTGATTAATTTAATGTACCAGATGCTTATAAAAAATAAACACAAAACATTGGGCACAAAAACGCTCAAAATAAGCAGTATCTGTATCTGCAGATAGCAAAACAGTTTGAGTAATATTGTACATACTAACACTTAATTTTCTATAATGTGATGAAATAGAAGAATATCCTACAGACATACTTGACGAAAAAGTAAAATAAAACCATGGAAATGTAATAATTATTCATTGACATTTACTATAATGTCTTCCTCACTTGTACCACAAAATTATTGAATATGTGAAATTTATTATTTTCTTGAAATTTATTCATACATACTCTTCCTCACTTGTACCACACAATTATTGAATATATGAAATTTATTATTTTCTTGAAATTTATTCACACACAGTATAAAATTATGTTTGAATTTACATGTATTATATTAGTTGTTATTTTAAGTTGTAATTATCATAATGTTTAATATTTGAACAATATAAGTAATTTTTAAACCTGATACTTCTATAGTAAGCAGAATGATATTATTTATTTCCCTTGAGCAATTGCTTTGATTCTAACATCAGCTGACATAAATCTAACACAAGTAAAGAGTTTTACTTACAATCTTTTGCAAATAAGAGATTTTACAAAAATCATAAATGCCTTTCAATAGGAAAATTTAATAAAAAATATAGTAAACTTTATTCACATAGTATCACTCCAATGGAATTAACACTTTATTACAGTTCAGTTTAAAACAGATGAAGTATTAAGCAGTGCTCTCATAACTTTTATCATCTTATTATATTTATTTGTTTAAATATTCTATTATATCTGATTAAAGAATCAGAGTAACATTTAGCTGTGAAATTTAATGAGGCATAAATCTAAACTTCTTAGTTAAGCGATAGAATACATCTCCTAGCAAATTTAGAATCAGCCAGGAGTTGAATTAGTTTTATTGTATTTTCTATTTACAGGGTTACTACGGTTAATATGTACAAGGAGTTAATCACACTTTGGCATTCAATATGATTTCTGGGTGCTCATTAACAAGGATCCTAGCATATCCAGGTCAAGCAGGCAATATATTACTTACCTTGTTTTGGATCTTGTCGAGGCACTATAGATGCTGGTGCAGACATTGTTCGCTTATAAGGCCACTTGGGTCCAAAACTAGCACTTAGAGTTTTAACTGTACTGGAACCACTGCCATCTGATTGCTGTGATAATGCTTCATGAGCACGATGCAGTTTTTGAATAAATACTTCACTATTCAAATCAGTATTTCGTAGATCTAAATTGTAAATCAGTTATTAACAAGAAGAATTCTATTCAAGATTGTGTAATTTAGAAAACAAAAACTAATGAGAAATGTGTGCAAAAATTTAGTAAATCTATAAGAGTATTTATAAATATTGCATATGAAAATATAAGGTATTATTTCATACACCCTATTGACAAGCTGGGGTTCAAGTGAATCAAATGAGTTATGATTTGTATACAAATTGTAAAAGAAACAATTTTTGTACCTAATAAATAGAATTACAATTTTATTATGAATTATGCCATAATATTATTAACTCATCTAATTCTGTCTCTTCATTAACCAACTATAAAACTATAAAAAAGCCAATTTTTATTTATTTTAAACTTTTTTATTGTCCTTTACTAGTCAAATGTTAACTGGGATATTAATAAAAAGAGCTCATACGGGTTTAAAGGACACTGTTTTTTGGTATAAGTTCTTTTTGTTTCTTGCATAAATATGATTGGTAATTTGTTGGTATTTATTATAAAGCACCATATGAAAAGTGTTTTAGTACTTCAGTTATGAATTTACTAGATCATTAATTATTTATCAATTGGTTTCATTGGGGAAAATTCTTCTTCTTCCATGGCTCTGCAGGCCATGAAGGGCCTTGGCCTACTGGGTCGACTGTGGACTTTCATTTTACACATTCCAAATATGGAGTGATACATGGTCAGTGTATCAATTCTTCAGCAGTCTTAATCCCAGTCTCTGTGACAATGATGGCAAAAACATCCAAGCCCATGCCAGGATTTGAACCCGGGACCTGTGTGTTATGAGGCAGCGACACTAGCCACCACATCACAGGAGGTCAGCGGGGAAAATTAAACTACTTGAATAAAAATGTTACTTATAGCAAGTGAAGTATTTAAATATGAATTACCTATTAGTTAACAGGAGTTAATTTTTGTAAAAGAAAGTAGCCTTTGGTACAAATAAATAACAAAAGCGTAATTGTTCAGCCTGTGATGAATAATGTGTGGGTGAAAAATACCAATAATACCATTAGAAAGCAATTCAGAAACTACTCTGTAATAATCAGATCAAGTGATCTGACAGTCAGATGGAAAATCCAAAAATTCAGGGCCATGGGTTTTAATCTGATTTACATTTTTTCCCCTGATTAAAGGTAAATAACAAGTAATGAACTCAAAAAGTCAGTTGATTTTTGCTAATTGGATTTTAGTAAAAACATGTAGTTTAATATTTCTATACCACGTTACACTGACTATGGATTTTCAGTATCTACTTAAGCAGCCTTAATTCTCAGTTTCTTCATTATTCCCTAATTACAGTGAAATGTGAATACTGATAAAAGATTTGAACATTAATTATTTTCATAACTTATAAGCACATGAGCTAAGTGTTAGCAATTTATGATTACTTGAAAATTTTTATGCTGCATTCACCTCTTAGGTATGGAACATCTCCTGATTTTTCCAAATTAATTTGTGCCTCTAAAAACAAAGCATCAAACCGGTTTAAAAAAAATTCCCATGTTAAAATTCTTCTATCACTCAAAGAATTATGTAGTTGATATAATGACTGCAGAACCATTGGACGATCAACTATCACAGAGTCAAATTGAGTTTCCAAACACAGAATCAATGACTGAAAAAAAAAGTTTCAAGATTTACAAATGGGGATGATATAAATCAGCTATATTTTGAAATCATTATTATTCTAATGAAAAAAGCAGAAAATCAAAATCAATAGGAGACTACACTTACAATAAACTAGATATGAATATGCAAGCTAATTATGAATTACAAAATTGTTTTGTGTTCTATCAAAGAAGTTTACTTATTTATCAATATATCTTCTACTCTCATCCTATGCATTGTAAAACAAGAATACCATATTGAAATTTATAAGTAAAAGTTGATCAATATTATTCTGAAAATGGTACTGATAATAAAAAGTGGTTTAATTATTAAATGGTGTGATGTTAAATAAGTCATATGACAAGTACACAATGTGATCAATTAATAATCTGTTGTACAGATATCAAGGCTGCCAGTTGATATCTCATTCACACACACACACTTTCTATTTTATTTGTCTACGACATAGAAACTGATGCCATAAAAGCAGTTGTTAAATTTTGACATACGGATTCAAACCAATATATTTATTAACTTGATTGTAAAAAAAAACACATTTCCATATTTAGTGTTTTATCTGAGATATTAAATATTTATATTGATACAGCACGAAAAATTGAGCTTGATATTCTGATTCCAGTTGAGTTAAAATTATTTTAAGCATTGAAAGCAAAAAAAAATAAATCAGATACAATAACTTCATTTCTAGTATTAATTAAAAATCAAATGATTCAGCTGAATCATGAAACACGGTTCTGAAAGAAAACACAAACCTTTATGGCTGAATCGTGAATTGTACCCAGATAGAGAGTAGCTCGTTGAGCAACCTGGACATTTGCATCATCCATACTTGAAATAAGGTAGCAAAAAGCATTTGCAAGGGCAGATTGTAAAGGTTGAATACTGCGAAGTGGTGTTGAATCCATAAAACGTGCTATTACAGTCACTCTTTCAACTGAAGTAAAATGATAATGAAATAGATCTTTCATAATATGAATAGCACAAAAGTTAGTTTGAGTGTTGTGGTTTACCATACACAGATAAGACATTTTTAATCAATTATTCTTGGTTTATAAGCTTTGTAAAATTTTTGTCAGAACACTCGATTTCCACAAGACCTAATGGTGATGATGATTAACATGGAAAAATTGTATTTTGATACATATTTGACCCAGTTGACGAATAAAGAATCGTTTATTAAAACCTTTAGTCAATATTAATAGTATTATTAAAGTACGAGGTCTCTCCCAGTGAACAACATGTATAAATTGCTCTTGGGTTTCCAATGAGGTTGGAGAGAAACATCACTGATTATCTCTTCAACCCAGTTGGAAACCCGAGAGCAATTTATAAATTAATAGTAGTATTTAGGAAAGATAGAAAATGTGGAATGTTTGTATAGGATATATTATGATTCTCCAAAATATTACCAAGAATTTATCATTCTGAAGTAAACAAATCTCAGGTAAAGATTATTTCACATAGAAAATATACATGTTTGATAAAATTTACCAAATTTAATTCTAATTTTTCTGCATTGAAGTTAAAGGTATGAATAAAAAGTGTCCTTAAATTAGGAGAAATGACAGATATTCTAGATGTAAAAATTAGGTGAGAATATATTATATAACAAATAAAGCATAATACACATATACAGTTCTCGGGCTTCCAACATGGTCAATTGAGAATTTAAACACAAATTTTAAAAACATCAGTACATTTAATGAAGATGGCAGCACAAGCCATGGAGACATTATATTTAAATTTTTAATTGACTCAATTGGAAATCCGAGAACTGTATATGTATCGTCTACACCGGGAGAGCCCTCATTCTCTTAAAGCATAAAATATTAAAGAAGAAACAGCTGAAGTTAGTTTTGTTATTATTTTATTTCTAAACTTATGGATATGTTACTAAATTGATTAATCAGAACTTTTTTTAAAAAAATATTTTTATACATAAGATTTTGGAGATATGTACAAGAAATGGACGTCAATTACAATTCAATATATTTATCTGACAATTACTATCAAATACTTTTACACCGTACAAAATAAGTAGAAACAGTTGAATTCAAGAAAATATTTAAATAAATACTTTAAATGTACACTAACCTGCAGTGAATCTCACTCTCCAATCAGCACTATGAAATTCCTCTTGTATCACCGGCCAGAAAACATCAGATCCAGAAGGTAGAGTAATACAATGCAAGAGAAGAGGAACACATACTTGACAAATATGGGAATGTTCAGCATTACACAATTCCCACAAGCTGAAACACATTAGGTTTACAATAAATAGAAACTTAAGGAAATCATAAACATATATAACAAATTCACATACTTACAACACACATTAAATATCATTTTCAGAAACTTTTATTTCTATGTTTAACATACTTCCAGGCTGCTTCATATCAGCTATTCAGGTACACTTTTCAAGCAGCATCACATAACTTATTTAAAATATACTAATGAGTTATAAGGATATGACGTCTAAATAATTAACACAATAGATAAAGATATGTAAGAGCAAAAGTATATATATATATATATATATATATATATTAGGAGAATCCATTTAGGATAGAATACAAATTAATGAAATGTTTGAAACATGACAGCGCCAAATATTTTCAGTCTTTCTTTCTTATTCTATTCTTCTCTATGCTTAACATATGCCTTTCTTTGAGCATAATTCTATGCCAAGCACATGAGTTAAAGCAAATTTCCTACCTTTTTTCCTCATTCTCTATCCTTACTTACTATCCAAATATCCAATGCGTGTCACTTAGTCACATTTCAAACATTTCATGAATTTGTACATATATGAAGGAGTATTATAGAGTAACATACAATACTTAGTAATTTACTTTTTAATGGTGAGGTTTTCTTGGCACCAAATTAGGAACCCACGATGATCTTTGGCGGCTTTTGTAAAGGCATCTCCATGAAGACACAAAATATTAAGGCACTGAAGCATGTAATATAAAATATCAGGTTCATCTGTGATTGGTAATTCCTGAAAGGTGAAGACAAATGCTAGTAAAATACATTGTGATTTAAAATAATTGTGGTTTTGTTTTAAAAAAAATATGGATAAAAATAGTAACTAACAATTTAAATTATGACTGATTATCCTGACAACGGTAAGCAAAAGTATGTTTTGTACTTTAAAAAAAATAGGTTTTAAATATTTACTGGTATCAATATATAAATAATGTTTATGAAATTAGACTATTAGGCATAAGAAAAAGTAGGGAACATAGGTTTTCCCAGTATAACTGCTGGATGAAGAGCTCTCGGGATTTGAACCTTGAGATCTCTTCATCCATAAGAAAATGTGCTGCATTAAAATTAGTGAGAAGATTTATAATATAATTATTACATATTTGCAGTATTGGAGGAGCATATATTCACATCATTAAACGAATTTTGATCACTTAAATAATTGGTTTCCATAGTGGGCAATAGGGAACAGTGAAATTATCAAGGGGGCAATAGTGGCTGTGGGTGTATTTGGGAATGGAAGGGTGGGGAACACTTTATAAAAAAAGAGGTGATGAAAGAAGAGAAGATATAAAAAGTTATTTATACATATTTAACCAGTTGTATAACAAAATGCAAGTTGCAGTATAACTGATTGGTTGTCAAGTCTGCCAACAGGTCTTATGATGTGAGTGTGCCACTCAATGACTGCAAGAATATGTATGTAAAATTATTTGTTGCCTATGGCGAGCCTCAGCTACTGGGTGGGTCACAGGTGGCGGATAGTTAGCTGCAAATAAGGGTCATCCCGAATAAGCAGTCACAGTCCGAGGTGGCAGGATCTGAGGGCATGGAAGGATAGTCCGTGGCAGGACTACACTCAATAAAAACCACATATGCCTGATGAAGTGCCTGTGTCAGGGTGAGTAAATGCCACCCAAAAAGTGTTGCCACAGCTGCCTTGCAGTTAGGAAATATCTCAAAGACTGAGGGAAGGAAAACCCTGACAAAAAACCAGGGGCAGAGGAGGCTCTGGAAGGCGTAGTGAAGCCAACCCCTCTAAGGGAGTAAACCCTACACAAATCCTGGTCCACCAGGATAGAAGTTGGGCACAAGGCTGACTAGCTAGCCCAGGAAAAAGAAACCAGTTGCAAATCCTCAATATGAGTCTCGGAATAGGCAGAATACTAAAAGACGACAAATGAACATGGGCTTGTATGTTGGAACATGGAACATGATATCACTGCGGAAAGATGGAGCCCTATGTGTACTACTTAAACGAATTAAAGAAAATAACATAAAAATTGTGGCGATTCAAGAAACAAGATGGAATGATCAAAATATCTGGGATACTGAGGACGATCCTTAGCAGCAGGAAGGATCCAAGCGCAAAGGAAGAAGGGGTACATTCATAGTAGACAGCAGCCTCAGAGCAAACATAATAGAGTATAAGCCAGTGAATAATAGACTATGCTCTCTGAGATTTGCCACCCAGTTAAATAATATCACATTCATAAATGTGCATGCCCCTACAGAGGAAAGCGAAGAAGAAATAAGGACATCCATCAAGAGCTGACGCAAATGATAGAATACACACCATCATATGATGCGAAAATCATCCTAGGGGATTTCATTGCACATATCAGGAAATAATCAGTATATATTGGAACAATTGGGAGACACAGGGTTCATGAAGAAACAAATGATGATGGAAGAAAGCTAATACACCTGGCTGCGGGGCACAACATGATTGCTACCTCGATACGCTTCCCCCACCAAAATATACACAAGAGAACCTGGCACACCCCTGATGGAACATCATTCAGCCAAATTGATCATGTGCTGATAGATAAGAAACGTGCAATGAACATTTTAGACATCCGCACTATGAGAGGTGCCGATTGTGCATCGGACCACTATTTGGTGAGAGTAAAATACAGATGACGAATAACCAAGAAGAAGAGTTATTTGTTGAAAATGTACTATAAATAGGTGTCAAGTATGTATTATAGTTTAAATTGTTTTTGAATTGTATGCCAAGCAGTTTTCAACAATGCAAGTGGAAATAAATAAGTTTTAAATTTGTATTTTTTAGCTTTAATATGTATGGAACACAAATATTGAATATCCAAAGTAAGAAATGACAACTACACATGAAGATTGAAACAGATAATAGTATTAAAATGAAAATGTAGTGGGGAATATTTAACAACTTCAACACAAATAAATTAGATTAAAATATTAATCTGCCAACAATATACTGAATATTGGTTGTAAAAGAAAAGAACCACATTTAATTAAGATTGTTCAGTAATATATTGTTTATTATTTATAAATTATCATTATAATCATAATTACCTTGAGAAGTTGATGGATAAACTGTAAATGTTGTGGAAGCTCATCAATAGAAAAACGAAATTTGCCCACTGAGGTATGCCAAAAGTCATCCAAGTCATCTTCCTGGCCAATGTCTATGGGCTGGTCATTTTCACCTACAAGATTAGGTTTGGCCACTTTTACAGTAGCAGTTGCTGTAAAATGTGTGATATGTAGAAAATGAATATTTCATAGTTCCTTTATCATTATTTAGGTAAGTGAACTAAGAGAAATTATTTAATAGTCCTAAGTAATTCAACACAAAAATTATTACAAATAATTTTATTTATTAGTATAACACAATTGAAAAAGCTGAACTTGAATGTCATCAGCCAAATGCAGCACACATACAAGATTAAGAAGTGTTTACGAACAATAAGTTCTTCAATAATTGTAGAAGGTATATTTGATGATTGCATAAGATCAGTCACTAAGCTGATTAGATGCAGTCTCACTGAGATTAACCACAGTTAATTTAGCTATGAGTAAATAAGATGCAGGACAGTCTAACTGAAGTGAAACCCTTAATAAGAAGGGCAGAGAATGAAACAATTTTTATCCATGGAGGACTGTGGTCATTTCAAATATACTCTGCACAGTGTATGAGAGTAACCTTGCGATTGATTATGCATATTAAAAGAAAGATCTATCAGAGGGATAAAAACCCATAGCAACAATTCACAACCAACAAAACTGCTGAAAATTTTCTCAAGTAGATCCTATGCTATGTAAGACAGCTAACACTAATGAAGAATCAGAAAAGTTAGTGGGATGGCTACTACAATATTTAGTGTGCAGAATGTACAAAGTTATTTTAATCATGGTTGAGGACATGTCTAACAATTAAGAATTTATTTTTTTTAATTTAAATGTATTAGTGAATGGAAATTGTCATTTCTTTTGATAAACATAAAACAGAAGGAAATACCTATCTTTTAGTTGGTAAATTGTATAATTGATGGATGATAACACATCATCATAAAATTTACTAAATATTATTGATGCATGTATAATTTTAAAAAGAACATATACTATCAGTACAATTTTCTTCCCTTTCTTTTCTGAATTTATATAAAAATCCACTGTATATTCAATTACAACCAAACTAAAATATAACTAAGAAAGGATCATATTCTGATTTTGTCATTTTAAATTTGTGTTTGTTTATATCTATAAAAAAATTGCCTGTATGTTCCACATAAGAATCTGAATGAGTGGACCAATTTCAGACCAAATTTGGTAAACATATTATTTGCAACCAGGAAATCAACACTGCTGGGGTAAGACTCAGTTACCACTCCTAGGAGCGGGGGTGGAAAATTTTTAATAAGCAAAAATGGCCAATATTATGATCACATAAATACATTCTTGGACCAATTAATTTGATAGTGTCCTCCAATACTACTAGCGTGTAATTTCAACCAAATCCACAATCAAAGAGGAGTATTTGTAGGGTTGGGGATGGAGGGGTAAAACAAAAATTACCTGAAAACAATTAAGATTGGGCTTTAAACCGGAATAATGTGTGCCACTCCGTTTAATTTTGACATAAAAAATATAATTTAAGTCACAGTTGGAAGGGGGTAAAATTCTTGAGGTCAATATAGTGTTTCCCCGACAATATTTATATATAATTTCAACCCCTTCGAGCATGTGAGGGGTTGGGGTGGAAATGAGACATGAAAATATCAAGGAAACCATCGACTTTGGTGTCGAAACTGGTGTAATTCGAGTCGCTATGTTATGTTATGACCTTTAATATGTGAATTAAGTAAAAATTCATCATAGGTAGAATTTTTATTCTGTTAAAGTACTGAAAATCTTTTTAGCCCTGATATTTTACTGGGAGTGTTTTTGACTCTCTTGAGATACTGGGAGTATATTTGATGTTCATATTGTGACGTTTTCAATGCTATATATATATATATATATATATAAATACATATACATATACATATGTGAGAAAATACATTTGCAGAACAATTAAAACAGTCGTGGTTGGCTTGGCTGTCACTTGGAATGCTATTATTAATCTTCTGATAAAGGGGGCAGGTGCCTAAGCATGCTGCCTGCCAACTTTACACTTCAGGTAAGGCACCATATTTCTATCTCTCTTACCTGACCTCATTAATAGTAATTTAATGAATATAGCTTACCAACATCAGTATCTGTTAGTGTAACTGCTCTTGCAACAGCAGCAACTACTTTCTCAGGTGGGATAATTGGTGCCAAATCAAGTTGCTCAGTCACTGTTTCCACTGTTGCTGTCATAATCTGTACACACAAAATGTTATGTTTTCTACAAATTGTTTTATGTTCAGAAAATGTGATTCATTCTACTAACACAGTGAATCAAATGGCTGTCATTCAAAGTTAAATATAAGCATACTTGGAAAGTAAAATAATAAATAATAACAAATAATTATAAATTATAGCATCAGAATTAACAAATTTTTCATTTCTTTCTCAGGCAAAAAGTATTGCAGACAATAAATACATTCAAGACAATATGAAAAATTAAGATGCATAGGATGGGGCTATTTTATGGTACACAATTAACATTTATTTGGAAAACATTATTAATTTATCATTTTTTATTGTATTAAAAACAGTAATCAAAGTATTGCTTTCTAGAACGCCACTCAAATTTTCTCTTAAAAAGTAATATGTTTAGTATATCAGTTTATAGTAATAAATTAGAAATTATTAAACTGAGCATTAAGAAATATGTAGTCCTATAAAATGAATAATATCCCTTGTAAATATTTTAAAGCATCATCTTACCACTGATGTTGAATTTGTGAGTCTGGACTATCATTAATTTTAATGAAATTTATTTAGAATAAGTAACAATATGAAGCTACAAATAACAAAGAATTCAAAATACAAAATGCTAAGTTAACAACAAAATTCAATCAGTACAAACTACTTCATAAAATAATTTTCCTTGCATGTACATTACTGTTCCAGGTAAAAATTAAACAATAAAAAAGTAGCTATAATGAAATGTATCAATTTGAAAACAAATGATGATGGAATAAAATTACTGGTCCAGTTAAGCAAATTAAATATGAACAAAATATTCCTAAAAGTGTTTATGATATTAACATCACTTAAAACAGGACTATAATTAAATAATAGGAAATATCTGACATAAAACATTCTACTTAAATTAATGATATATTCCTTACATGTCATCCATTTATATAAACAAAAACAAGCTCTAATATTTTAATAGGTTGGAGAGATGGAGGGTGTTTATAAAATATATAGATATTTTATAAAATGTCCTATAAATAATTATAAAGGCTCAACAATATTTTAATAATGTGATAAAATGTGAATTTGTGGAAATCTACACCAAGCTAAATAATCTTATTGTCCTAAAGGTTTAATTCTCAGTTAAAGTATGAGATTCACATTACAAGCTCACGTAGAAAATAAATGTAGTATTAAGGAAAATAGACAAAAATTTTAACTTCTTATTATTGTATTGAATTTATAGATAAATTAATGAAACAATTCACAAAGTTGCCTCACGTATTCACCTGGTGGTAAATCCTGAATTCCAACTAGTATTAAACCTGAATAAACTATTCTTCAAAGACAATAAGACCATTCCATTAAGAAATAAAATAAAATATATTCTTGCATTTATTAAATGTACTGAAATTCTTAATCCAGTACTATGAATAAAGTATTTACTCAACAAAGAATCAAATAAACCAATTTTTGTGCTCATCATCTCACCATGAGAATGGCAATTATTTCTTTTGCTGAATACATCATGTTTTAAGTTAAGAAATTGACAACAGAACATTACCTCACAGTATATGCAATTCCATATAATGAGGTTACGACTGTGTAAGGTTAAATTAACAGTAACAGAAAATACTTTTTTAATATTGATTACTCTTCATTTATTACTCGTGTAAATTTGTGATAATTTTCAATAAATTAAGAAGTGGTAAGAATTCAATAAGTATAGTAAATTTAAAATGACAAATGAGAAACTACAACAACTTGTGAAGAAAGAGCAATTTGAACAAACAGCAGAAACAAATATAAATGTTCTGACTCAATGAACACATCCATCATATGACAGTAATTTTTTTAGCAATAGATCAATATGACTAATAATTATTTAAGGTCCAATAAATATTTATAAAACCAAACATAGTATTAACACAATAATGTGCTGCAGAATTTGCTTTGTTGTGGGGCTAAATACAAATTAAACAAACTTAAATCTAAAATATATTATAAAATATAAAGAATCAGTAATGCAAAATGAAAATTCATGTAAAGAATATTTTTATTGATTTAATAACAGTTTATATTATGTTTCATTCTTTTTAATGAAATAAATTTGGTGAAAGGCACATCTCTATTTTTCTCTACCAAAATACCCACATGGATAGTTACATCAATATTAATGTTGAACAAATATAAACTATATTTTTAGCTTACATTTTCCATTACATTATGGCTTCTGTATAACATATTGATGTATTGTTGGTTTAAATTTGAAAGCTTAGGAAATCTCTAGTATTCAACCGAAGTAAACGGTCTATACAAAATGCTCTAATGAACTGTTCTCCCAAATCATATGATTAAAATGAACTCACACCCACTACTCATTGTCACAAATTAGTCAAAACAAAAAAAATTGTATGATCATGTGTTACAGTGGTTTAAATTAAATTAATCTGTTGTTGATTTTTTACTATAAAATATTGAACATATTCTTTTTTGACCAGAAGAAGTAAACTGAAGTTATGAGTGAAATTGAAATATTTGATCATTTCATTATTACATTGCCATTTGATTTTGACAAAAAAATTCTTGTCAATGTACTTAGTGGTATTATCACATGTATATTAAAATTATATCCCCAGTATGACACTCATACAAGACTGCTCACTTTCAAAATCATATGTAATCAGGGATTGCCATTTACTTAAAATTACCAATGAGAATTGTCTTTTATAAAATAGAACTTACAAATTGGATAGTTAATAGATACAGATTTAGGGGTCATTACACATAAAAAACCAACATGAATATAAAATCTACATATTTGTTCCTCAATTCAAGTGTTACATATAAATGTACTTGCTGCCTGGTTAGCAGTCCCTTCAAAATGTGATGGGGTATTTTTCACAAATACCACTATCAGCAACAGATGTCTTGGTCATAAGTAGTTGGAACATTTCAAAAGTGAATAAATTAGTCAGGTAGTTCTGAAGTATGCAAACATGAACTTAAACAAGTAATTATGATTAGAGTTAGGCATGCACTTTACATGCTATATCATCCATTTTATTGTGTATTACTGTACTTATTCATTTAGAATCCTAAGGACATGCATTAGTGATGAAGTACTACTTATGTTTAATTTATTTTAAGAAGTCATAAACAAGCTAAAGTTATTGGCCAGTTAAAATAATAATAATATAATTGAGAATCATGATCAGCAAAAATACATAAGCAACATGATTATATGCTGATCAACATAATATGTTTTGAAATTATACAAGTAATTGAGTAATTTTAATTGTTTAATTAAAAGTAAGAAGGCTTTCATTCAAAATTTTCTAATTAAATTAACAAAGGGAATGTAATTACAAGCAATAAAAGCTGTCTATTATAAGGATATGACTGTTTATTTGTTGCTTAGACTACTACAACCATACTATTTAATGTTAGTTGTAAACAAATAAGGTTCATTTCAAACTGTGACATGAACAAAGAATTATGAACTTTAACAGTTAGTCTCAACTTCATATTTGAGAAATTAATTGTAATGATTGAATATTTCAAATAATTTCCTTTCATAAAACATTATACAAATTGAAATGTGAAATAAAATCATAATCTTGTTCCTACAAGAAGACTAATACCAACTCTTAAACTTCCATTGAATATTTTTATGCCATGAAATATTCACAAATTATAGACCTCCATAATAATTATATAGCAATACAATACTGAGTGGCTGGCCAGCTCACCATTCAGACAAACTGTCTGAAAAAGGGAGTTTAGGTTCTCAAAAATTCTCATTTTCCTACTTCCCTGCCAGTCAATACCTATTATCAATTTAAGGTAAGCCAGTGACTTTTTTCTATCTTACTTATCCAATTTATTACATACATATATATATATAAAACAATTAATGGGGAAAGGACAGAGAGATAGAAAGAAGATGACTTACCTGAGGTTCACAGATGGTAGACACCTTGTGAGTTTTGGAGAACTTGAATTTTCGGAGGCACCGCCCCCTTCATCTGATGAAGGGGGCGGTGCCTCCGAAAATTCAAGTTCTCCAAAACTCACAAGGTGTCTACCATCTATGAACCTCAGGTAAGTCATCTTCTTTCTATCTCTCTGTCCTTTCCCCATTAATTGTTTTAAACATGACAATGTCATTTCCTATCTCATATATATATATATATATATATATATATATATATATATATATATATATATATATATATATACATATGAAAAAAAAAGTGCCACATTGCAATTTTGTTGAATATAGATTAAAACAATTACAGATTACTTTTGTAGCAACTGATTAGTTAAGTAAATTAATAATATTCTTTGAAGCCTCTTGCAATTTAACAGCATGCATATTGTTATACTTAGCATTACAGTAACTTTCAAAGACTTTTAATATAAATAGGTATTTAAATTACCTGAAAAAATTTAATAAACATTATATGCTTCTAATAACTATTTTGAAATTAAGTGCAGCAATCATTGATACTATTTTTCATGCCAGAAGTACGGTAACCTTTGACAAATTTTTACTTACTGCTTTCATACCTGTCATAAATATTTTAATACAAGTAAGTGTTGGTATTCACCTATTGAGCCATAGACATGGGTGCACTTGAAGACTGCCATAATGAAGCCAGTTTGCTAATTTATTGTAAGTATAATGTAATTTTTTAAAGCATGAGATAACAATAGCAGTAACTGTACATTAAAAATTCACAATAGTTTATGTAACATACTCGTTGTAGACATACATGAGGCATGTGAACCAGGACACCACCAACGCTATGGATCTCTGGAATTGGCATGTTGATAACAACATCTGGCTTGGGTTCAGATTTCTTCTCGGCCTCAGGGGGGCTCTTGTGCCCATGGATTCCATTCTCTCCACCTTGCTGGTCATCAGCTTGAGACTGTGGGCATGTAACCAGCATAGCAGTTTGTTGAAGGATATCAAAAGGAGTTTTCCCAAATTTGAAAAGAAACTGACTAGTTACTGATGAGAAGATTTCATTTTTCTGTTGTATGGAGGTCTCTTTCAAGTTAGCTTTTTAATACTTAAATATATAACTGTTGTTACCACTCTCTACAGAAAGTAGATTTTTCCATAATGAAAAATACTATGTTCCATGTAAATAATTAAATAAATAATTAATCTGTAATGTATATAACTGTGCAATATAGGCATTGTGGTAATGGTTAATCTTGTAAATTTGTTTAAATAATTATAGAATATTAAAATACTATAATATTGAACTGATAACAGATTTCAATATTGGTTGAAGGTTACAAATTTGCACCACCCCTTACTTACTATAATACAATATGTTATTTGTAATACACCTGAAAATGAAATAGTTTACATTCAAAAGTGTTTTGAATTTACACAATTACAAACTGTGGTCAATAATCATATGATATATTTTTAAGATAAACGTATCTATAATCTCAAGATGCTAAAATTTTACATATAAAAATTATTAATATTTATGATTGTAAGAATAGATGTACATAGTAACCACAAGATGAATGAACTTAAATAATATTGTAATGTTTTTATATTTGAAAGTTATTATATGCAAAATATTTATTCCTTGTTCACCAATTGTGTTTAGACATCTGAATTGGTTCTGCTTAAATTATCAATATGAAAATTATATAATATATAAATATATATATATTTACAGAATTACAACAAATATATAAGCATTTTTAAAGTCATACCTTTAAAATAACTACAATTGTACTGAAGATTTTAATTCAGTGAGAATATTATAAAAAAAGCTAATTCCAAAATCAGTACAGTATACACATATTAATATTTAATCATAATCATTATCTTATATGTATTAATTCAATACAAGAAAATCTATACCCTTCATTTTAAGTATTTAACATATTTTCACTATAATCCAGTAGTGATCTGAAAGTTTGGTTTAACATTATTCACTTTCAGATATTCTTTACATATGACTAATTAAATATATTCACAAAATATATAAATTTAGAGTAAAATTTAATACATTAGATTTAATTTTTTTTTAAATGATTGAGTTTGTAAATTGACGTAGTAATGTTGAGTTATTATATCCTATTAGCCAAAAAACTTCATATTCATAATTAATACATGTTTTGTTTTAAAAATTACAGTAAGACTTTCAACAGTGCTTTTCACTTAGATGCTACTACCCTATATGTATAGATACACATCTAATATAAAATTTGAAATGATGTAAAATAGAAAATGTTTTGATTCATATAATAAACAAGATATTAGTAGTTTACTGCTAGAAGGTATTAGTGAATTTAATTCTTACATTACTGAATGTTTTTAAAATTCAGTATGAACTGCAATAACAGATAATAGGAATGAAATCATGACTTACAACAGTATGCCTGTAAGTGACCACATTACAGCATATGTACACTATTTAACAACAGAAAGACTTGATAGGTGCAGGAATACATACACCATATGGAATCAAATTCATTATCTGCTGAGCCTAATAAGTGAAAAATACTACTAAAAATATAATTAACTTTCCCCAGGGAGATGCCTGCCAAACATAAATACTTTTAATCTCTGTA
This sequence comes from Eucriotettix oculatus, assembly GCA_034510155.1. NCBI lineage: Eukaryota > Metazoa > Arthropoda > Insecta > Orthoptera > Tetrigidae > Eucriotettix > Eucriotettix oculatus. The sequence continues at coordinate 44,279,631 of CM067380.1, forward strand.
CATCCAGGTATTCTTCACCAATATCTGGTTGATAGCCACATAGATCAAATATACCTCATTATTAACACACTCACAGAGAAATCAAAATGCTTAATAAAAAATTATATGATTATTCTCCCGCAACATATACCAACTGGCAATGCCCATTCATAAATTCCTTCCCAAGCATATCACTTATCACCACAGTAGGAACAACTTGAATATAATACATTTTCCAATACCAACTGTGTTTTCAACAATTTGATTTGACTTAATACTTTTTAGATAATAAAGTTTTTAAACCAGCATATTGGTAGCACAACAATATAAATTTTTGCTCTTTAACTGTGAAAATTCTTCTCCTGAGTGTATGGACTCGCTCTTCAGCAAATATATATATATATATATATATATATATTTTATGTGTGTTGACAGCTTTGACAGCTGACCATCACTCGAAAGGTAACCTTAAAAAATTAAAAACACCCCGAACTCAGCATGGTGACTGTCAACTTTACACTTCTGGTAAGCCATCATATATCTATCTCCCTTTTCTGCTCTCATTAATTGTTTTAATTATTATGATAATGTGATTTTCTGATTTATATATATTTATAAATATGCAAGTCAGAAAATGTCATTGTCATGTACAGGAAAGAGAGATAGAAAATTGATGGCTTACCTGAAGTGTATAGCATTCTGAGTGATGGTCAGCCATCGATTGAGCCTCTCTTTCCTGTCATTATATATATTATTGTCCCTTAAGATGAATTCATCTTCTAAACTTATCAAATCCCTAAAATGCAAAACCATGAGCCTTGTGATACTAAAATTCATATTGCTTTTTTGACCTTTGTCTGGCTGCGATTTGTGTATCTGCCCCAAGCTACAATTCCAAACACTATGCCCCATCTCTTCTTGTCAAAGCCCTGTCTGGCAGACATCTTCCCATTACAAAAATCTACCTCTCTGGTGCTCCAACCTACCCAAAACAAACCCACACAGACCCCAACGCCCTCTAGCAAAAGCATACTTAACCTGTCCACAATAAAATCTGAACAATGGTGAAATTTTAGAATTGCTAATGGGTCTCACCTTCCAAGATGTTACCTCCGAAACCCCCACCTAACTACTGCAAACCTACACCAGTATTCTTTTCTCCAATTTAATTTCACCATCCTTTCTTAAATTCCTTCCCAAATAACCTAACCTAACCCAAGCACAACACCTAGCCCTCTGCAATATAAAAAATAATAGTGATAATGACATTCTTGAAGCTGTCATGGACACAACAAAGTACATGATTGAGGTACTTTGCCAGCTGGGAGATGACAAAATTTATAAACCTAACTTAACTGACCCCAATATTTCTATCACTTCTGAAATAGACAAGTGTTTTTGAACTCACATTACAGGATTCTATTGGACGCCTCACTTTTTTTAAAAAAAAAACTTAAAACACCCATCACCTGTCCCCTAAAATCCACCAAGCTGGGGATCCCAGGTCAACCAAATATCATAAGTTACCAACTTCCCCACCAAAAGGATTTCTACTTTGGAGGATGATTCAAACCAATAACATTAAAAACTACCTTCCTCTAATAAGAACACATCATTTGCCACACCTACCATCTCATCTACCAAATTAATTTCAGGTTCTTCCAAGAACATATAACCAACCACCACAACCCTGTCAATCTTTGGAAAACACAATTTTCAACAGTTGTTCATGCCCAGAGCCACAACACAAACAATTTCACACAAACCCTACATATAGACCCACATCCAATTCTTCTGACGATTGACTCCATCTGTGAAAATTCTCCTACATTCCAGACAGAGCCCTGGACTCAACTTCCCCTCAAGGTACCTTTCATACTGGCCCTATTACCACAAGTACATATGATCTTTATGTGTGCTAATGTTAGTGTATGTATGAAAATAAGCATGTATGTTAATTTGTGTGTTATGTTTCTATGAGCACCTGAACTTGTATGTGCACATATGTGCATATGGGTGAATAGATGTGCTCCTATCAGAACCTTTCCTTCATGGCTGGGTGGGTTGCCTTTCCTTTATGGGCAATAGCTAGCCATGCGGAATGTAAAACACAACAGTTCACTGCTGGTCAGCAAACAGAATCTGTCTCATTTTCTCCTGAAGAATGAGGCTGTTGCCTCTGAAAATTTGAAGAATCACACACTATCCTCAATGGTGGCACTTCAATATCAGGCAAGCCACCACCTCTCTCTTCCTTTTTCATACCAATTGTTACATATATATATATATATATATATATATATATATATATATATATATATATATATGTCAGGAAATGACATTGTCATGTTTATTAAAACAATTAATGGGGAAAGGACAGAGAGATAGAAAGAAGATGACTTACCTGAGGTTCATAGATGGTAGACACCTTGTGAGGTTTAGAGTACTTGAATTTTCGGAGGCACCGCCCCCTTCACCAGAAAGTTAGGAAGACATTTCCAGTGATCAACTATCTGACGACTGAGATCACTGGAAATGTCTTCCTAACTTTCTGATGAAGGGGGCGGTGCCTCTGAAAATTTAAGAACTCCAAACCTCACAAGGTGTCTACTATCTATGAACCTCAGGTAAGTCATCTTCTTTCTATCTCTCTGTCTTTTCCCCATTAATTGTTTTAATAAACATGACAATGTCATTTCCTGATATATATATGTATGTATGTGTGTGGCTGTCCTGTAATTGTAGATTGGCTTAAAAATCACTGTATTACCATTGGACCCAATTGTGTCCTGTTTTATGACTCACATTTGTCAGTATTAGCTTCACCAAAGTTTATATGAATGAAATCATAACATTTTGGCATATTCTATACTCTAAAATTTCTTGCAATTTTTATATTAAATACTATAATTAATAGTTATAGAATTATAATACACAACAAATCCATGTTCACTTAAGAAACTTAAATTAGTATTTAGTGTGTTAATGTTAGACACTTAAAAACAATTCATGAAATATTATTTACATGTACACATTGAAATGCATGCATAAATTTCCATGCATTTAGATTCACACAAATAAAATTGTGTTAATAAGAAAATTCTTTATGAATACATACACATGCATTGTAATGTAACTTCAATGAATTCCGATGAACAAATACCATTGAACATTATAAGTAGAAACAGTTGTTAACACCATACAATATTTGGATTGAATTTTATGGTTGAAAATTTTGAATTAAGACAAATAAAGTAAAATCTTAAAAAAAGAAACCATTTAAGTAGTTTTTACCTTACTGAGTTGATTAAACAAGTAAAATGTAATGAATATTAATAATAAAACACATAATTTTCATATTTTCAACAGGGTATTAATTTGTATATTCCAGGGATGGAAACTGTTATAGATATTTTCAATTATATGGTCAAAGAGAATTTTTATGTAAATGCATACTGTCTGTCACCTGATATTATGTGAGAGTTCCATTTTTTTAATGTAATATACAACCATGGTACATGAAAAAGCGTTAACTATTATTTTACTAAAAAAGAATAAATTTAGATTGTTAATTCTATTCTGAAATACATTTTTGAGACAGTATTGTTTCGATCATATGAAATTTACTAGTCTCTAGGACAAAATTAAGAAGGAAAGATTGGTGTATATAACAGCAGTTACATTTTCATTAAAAATGTAATTAAACTGTAACTTTTTCTTTTATTCTTTCAGTTTTACATGACACATAATAATTACACCACCATTAGTAATCCTTTATTGTTGCCAACTGTCATAATTGTAACAATAAATCAAGAATGTTTACTTATTGTAATGAATTATTTGTAGGGGAACAATAACACAAAATAATAAAGAAAGATATCAGAAATGTATGAGAATCAATGTTCATAAACAAACTATACTACTCATAGTACAATCAATTCCTTCTGAATAATGATGTTCTGTAGGTCTATTATCGACATCCCTGAAGTACACATATCACACCTTGCTCTCTAATTTCAATTAGGGTCCTTATCTTCACTCAGTAGATCCTTTTATTAACAGTACTTATTTCCTTATTGAACTGTTATAAATATATGACTGCATCTGTTTTAATATCTGGCACGCAGCCCATTACAAGAATTGAAAATGTTAATATCAGAGACAATATTATAGTCACTCCAAATCAGTGGAAACCCAATTATATGAGGTTGGAATAAAGATCTTAATTAACAAAGATTACACAATGGTCTAATCATTTATCCTCAATTTTTTAAACCAACTCAAGCAGAAACCGTCTTCCGTTGATAGTGATACACAATTCAGCCAAACCTCACACAACAAAAAATATTTGAACTTAGAATAATTACCTGAATATTACATAAATCAATTGGATGAACACTGAAATATTTTAGGGCTGATTTTTCTAAAAATTTGCCCTGAAAGCCTTCCTTTTTTAGGACAATTTTTGAAAATCCTCTGAAGAGAGACTAAAAAGTTATGGTGTATCAGTGAAGGTTTTCCTCTTTAATGTGACACCACTCAAACAAATTACTTATCAAGGTAAGATTAAGACAATACAAGAAACAAAATGAACCATGAAGTGAAGACATTTCAGGCAAAATTAACATATTATCATTTGCATTTCAGTCGAAGCTTGGGAGCCTGTTGAATACTTAAAATATTATGGAAAGAAAGTGTAGTCTAATCCAATTTAAGTGAAGACCAAGAAGAAGCAAACACAGTTGTCAATTCCATCAGTCAAATCTTTGTTTAGCTGTGTATTGGTAAGTAATGAAAAAGTTGGTTTAGTAGGAAAATGATGAAATGGCAGATATTGTGCTTTGAGGAGGGAATAATTCAGACAATCAACAAGAATGTGAACTTTAAAAAACCTGGATTTGAGGACCTATAGACTGCTTTGAATTTTGTCTGATGTACTGACAATAACAGGACTTTTGGATTGCACTGCTGATGATAGCCAATACCCCAAGATAGTAATCACATACAACTTATTTCAAATAAATTTACAATTATTAGGTATGTATATGAATTTAATATCTACCTATGCATTTATTACATATTATAAAATGTGTTTCATGTAGTCATTTTTTTAATCAATTTTGTAAATTATTACTGCATATTATTTATTTATGTATATATTACTCTGTTTGGATTAACTGAGAAAAACAATTATCAAAGTGTAGTCCATCCCTATCCACCTCAAATAATTGGGGCTCTACTGCATATATTCTAATAATCTCATTAATATAACTATATATTTAAATTATTTTTTGCCCAAGAAATAGACTTAGCTGCTACTATTCACATTAATCGTCATAATATTTCCAAACAATTTTATAAACATTTGAATAAGAAAATGTTTATACTGTTATAGCAACAATTATTCCTTATTACTCTATGTAACTTACATCAGGTAGATGTACAGGCTGTAATGGTGCTAACAGTCGAACTAATTCTAGAGTCAACTGGTACCACATGACACATGATTCACAAAACATGCATTCATCTTTTGGCACCGCACACGTGTGCCCCACAGACCATGAAATAGAAACCATTGCTTTAAGTAACTGACATGTGTCTTGTGCTAAAGTGCTGTCAACTCCACTGTGAGCTTCAACATCTTGCAACTCAAGCTATAAGAAAAGAAAAGTTGTAATATACAAAAGTATGTCAGCAACTCAACTGGTATTTGTATTACAATGCCTGCAATTAATCATTGCAAATTTAAAAGATAATTACTGAAAAAAAACTCAATAATTTAATTCTACATAATTTACATTTTTTCACCCATTATGACAAATTGAAAATACTTATTGGTAAAACTCTGTATGAATTGCAAGCCTTACATCTGTTCCACCATGCTACCATAGAACTTCCAAAGGTATTTTCTACTTTTCCTGACAGTGAATATTCAGGCTACTTCTTATACGATTCGGAACGGTGCACATGAAATGTCTGTAAATAGCAGTATATATGATTCGCTCTGCTTTCTTAATGGATGCAATTATGTTTCCCAAATATGAGTCCATGGCAAATAGATTTGACATTTACTTTCATTTTGAGAGAGAACTGAAATTGCACCATTCCATATTTTGCTATTATATTTCATCATCACAATTTTACTTTCCTTTATTAACAATCAAATAATGAAAACCCAGTCATTGTTCAAACACAAGTGTTTCCGTGTCCTTTATTAAAACATTTTACAGATCTTCTAGCACTGTCATGATTCAAGCAACCATGAGAAACTGAAATACTAGTAAATTTTAATAGCTACTTTAATGAGGATTAAATGGGAACTAACTACTATCTGTGATGAAAGTTATTTACAAAAATACCTGTTTTAACAGTATGTCCAACATGAGAACACAACAAGACAAGTTTCTCTCTGAATCTGTCTCAAAATCAACATGTCTACTTGTTGGCAACTCATCATCTGATAAGCCTGAAGTATTGCAGGAGTCGTCTTCAACTACAGGCGCTGTAAAAGTTTAGTACATAATTATGCCCAGCAAAAACACAATATAAAGTATATATTTTTAACAAATAGATAATGAAGTGCTCATAAACAGACGAAATGCTTGTTGGTTTTCTCGACTGAATGACACAAAACACCTTACCAGACCAGACCAGCTTTCAATAAGACCCCTGCTAATATGTCATAGAGCCACCCAAACAGTTAACAATAACAAAATAGAAATATTTGAGAAAATGAATTACAAAATAAGATTATAAAAAAGTATCTAAATTACAGACATTTAGCAAAAATTTCAAATTATTAATTATAACTTTCTATTCATTTAGTGTTAAATAATTATTTACAAGGATGATCAATTACTATATTTCACTTACAGATTGCACTGTTACGTCCACATTCATCATTTTTATGGTGTTTAGTCTGCTTTTCAGAATCATCTTTCATACCACTTCTTTTCATTACTTTTACACCATCATTAAACATTGAAAATAGTAAATGTAATGGAATTACAATACCTAATGTTGTTAAGATCTGTAGAAATTAAAAATGGAGATAAATAGGTTGGAACAAAAAATAATATTGACTGAAAAAAATTAAATAACAAAGTCACAAAAACTTCAACTTTGTTAAGTCATTGCTACACAAATATTGAAATTAAATTGTAAGATTTCTCCTAATTTAATTTATTCTATAATTAAAAATGTCATTTAAATACAATTTATAGCATTGTTAAGGGATCAATGCAGAATATATCAATATGTATTGAATCAATAGAGTCATATTTATACTTGAGGTGCAATTCAGTTTTTCCTTTTAATCAACATCATTTCCTTTTTGTCTTATTTTTGTTAGAAAGTACAGAAGGAATTAAGAAAAAATTTAATTACTACTTTGGTTTAGTGATATCTTTAATGCCACATCAATATATAACTAATTATATTGGCATCACTGCATTGAGTTTATTCAATTGGTTTTCTTCTGTTTAAAGTTTGGTTGTTGCAAACCGGAGCTTGTATGTCGTTAACAGCTCTTTGTGCGCGTTTTCAATGCATATCAGTATGACGTGTCAAGTAGAGACAAATGAATCAAATGGTATGGATCCAATAGAATTTAATATTAAAAACATTCAAATCAATTAAATTTAAGAATAATTAGTGGATTAAATATATTAAACATAAATTTGACTCATGCACAAGCTTAAAAAGTCATTTCTAATTAATTTCTTACCTGCAACCAGTACAATGCCTGTTCTTGGACTTTTGCAGATGTTTTCTTGAAACGTATGGAAACAAAACGATACAATTTCTTGGCCTCAAAACCCAATGGACTCATATCTTTATCCAGCATTTTACTGTGGGATTAAAATGGATAAATTATAAATTAAAGTACAATCAAATATTTTGTTTATAAATATAGGTATTCCATTTAAGAAAAGCAAACTCAATATGATACTGACATTTGAACTATTTTATTTTGTCAAATGGCACTTAAAAATACCATTTTATTTTATTATTGTTAAGTGACAATGGATTTTTGTAGGTTTTCTCAATGAATAAGTTGCTGGAATTGTTCTCGGGTTTCCAACCAGGTGGTATTTGCTAACCATGATGCTTCATCAACAACTAACACCCTCAACATCTTCTGGTGAAGTGAACATTTCCAGCAGGTGGCACTTGATTTGAAAATTTTCTTGTATCATTAAATTTAAATGTTGATTGATTGATTGATTGACTTATTTAATGCCATGATTATTATAAAACTGTTTAGTGAATATAGCACTATCCTCTGGTAATAATAGTGTTTTGAACATTTCACACAAACAGCATCATGTATGTACCTAGTACTTTTAAAATAGCCCATATGAACATCGACAAATAATTTATTTCACATTAATATGCTTGAGGTATGATGACCAATATAAATTAGGTGTTTAGAATTTTAATTTGTATTCTACTTGAATAGTTGTTTGCTTTGGACTGTTTATCAAGTAATTTTTGTTTGTTTGAAGAAATATTCTACAACTCAGTCTACATTTTTAAAATTGTATTTTAATTTCATTAAATAATGTATGAAAGCAATTTGTATACATATAATTTAGTTTAAATTAAAGTACCATTTATTACACAAATAAGTCACCTGCTGTAGTGTAGTGGAATAAATGCCAAAATCAATTATGACATGAAGAAATACATTCAAAAAAAGTTTGTAAATTACTGATGAGACATTGATATAGCATAGGTTACATACTTCACACTATGCCATATACATTTTACAATATGTATGAATTACAGGGGAAAATTTTTAATTATTCAATAACAAACTCCATCATTAAATAAAAATATTAAACGTGACACAAACATATACTTACATGCAAGTTAAAGAATGATATTTGGTATTCATTTAAGTCACAAGTAGTGGGTTCTATAACTCTAAAACAAAACAAATGAAATGAAACACGCTAAAAAGACCTCAAATAAGAACAAAATAATTGCATGCAATAAATAAAAATAATAAAATAAGTTTATGGTAAGCCAGCTTCCTGATTTGCTATATATCTTAATAATATACTTTAGAAATAAGAAAGAAATTCTGTGGAAAGTTATTTGAACAGCAATATAGCTCAATCTGCACAGACATTAGTATTGTATATTCCTGGATTAATAAAAAAATATAAACAAACACATGTATATATGCACACAAATTAGATGAGTACCCAGCACTGTAGGTTATTTATTTAAATTTAACAGTTAATAGAATAAATTCAACACTAATCTCTTAGACACTTCAATTATTTAATAATTAATTCCCTGGTGAATCTGTGGCTGGCATAGGAAGTGTCACTGTTTACCTCAAAAAAATCAAATACAATATTTTTGATACTAACTTAAATTTTCTAGAGTGATAACTTGCAGTGAGGGTAAAATAGGATAAGATTATTCAATCGTAGTAAAGGTACCCTTGGTATATGGCAGATATTAATTAGCAGAGTTAAATACATAGCCAGATTAAATTAACATCAGTGACAATAACAGAAGAAAACTTCCTACTGACTGAAGAAAATAAGGGAAGTATTGTGAAACAGCATCTTCGTCGGTGAGCCTGAAGTACAAAAATGAAGTTGATTAAACTATGTAAGGGAGAAAGATAAATTCTATAGCATGTTAACAGCTGGCACAGTAAGCAGGAATACAAAGAAATGTGGCACTTATATTCAGTTTCTTAAAAAAACATTAGAACCTATTTTTATGTTAATGAAAAATCCATTATCTTCTTATTACAGCAATAATAAAGTGGAATAAATCTCTAAATAGTTGATTGATTATTTGAACAAAAATCAATATAATGTAATAATGGTAAAAAATAATACGTTTTATAATTTGGCTATGATAATATTGCCTTTGTAAATGAATTCTTAGTAGGATATAAAATATTTGGGATTGTTCATAATTTCAAATATTGCATTCCAACATGTAAAGTATATATATATACATCAAAATCTAAATATTTTCATTAACCTTATTAATATTTTCAATTCACAAAGCTCCTTTTCTGGAACATCATTAACCATTGCCTCCATCCAATGAGGCATGACATAATCCCAAATATCTGGAGTTATTACTTCATATGGAACTAAACAAAGCAGTCTGTTCAAACCATCCTTCAAATGTGTAGTGCGTGATACCAATGTGTCCCTGAAATATCAAAAAATTAACATACAATTGATTTAAATACATCTTCAATGTAAAGATAATGTGAAAGATTAATTTAAAATTTATGTGCACTTACGAACATCTGGAATTCAATAAAACAATAAATTACAATTCAAAGCCTTTTTTATTTAATCCCTTAGTGTGTAAGGCTTCCAGCAACGGTACTTGGACAATTAATAATATAATTTAGTATCTATGAACAAATAAAAGAAAACTATAATATTGGAATTGTTTGCTGAAAATTTATTTTGATATACCCTATTCTTTTTCTGGAGGAATTTAATATTGGGGTATCATACAATGAAGATTTTAAACATGTATGGGCATTTAATTATTTAACAATGTATGTATGCTGGAAAGCTTGTTATGAAACAGATAAAATATGTAATAACTTAAATAGAACATTTTAAATTAATACATTTTTTGTCGTTCGGGGTTTCAAGTATTAAAAATAATAAGGAAAGATATTAAGTGATGGAACTAATAAGAGCAGCTTGATATCTGATTATCTGATATTTGTCTTATGGTGTTCCCTACTCCATATCAGATGACAAAATATGTCAACAGAGTGAAAGAACTTTTCAAAAACAAAAAAAATTTTGACTACCACAAATTATATATATATATATATATTATATATATATATATAAAATATAATATATATATAAATACTATATCTATTATATATATAAATATAATATATATATATATGGGAATAGCAGTGACGAAGGTCACCATTTGATAATTGCAGTCTTTCTTCCTTCTTCCATTCTCTTCTACGCTTGACATATGTATTTCCTTGTGCATGATTCCATGCCGTACATATGATTTAATGAGCGAATTTCCTGCCTTTCTCCCAAATATTTCTATCTTTCTTTCTATCCAATTATCAAATGCGTGACTTCGTCACTTATCCCATATATATATATTTAATTTATCCTAACGGATGCTCCTAATTCTTCCATCCCTCTTCTCTATCCATCCTAACTTGAAAACCTAAGATATATAGACTGAAAATGTTCGGTTGGTCATACTCGATGTGGTGGCGGAGTGGATAGACGCACGCCCCGGCTCTAGGGGTGATGCACTGTTGTTTCGTGCACCCAGGTTCGAGTCCTGGCCACATCGAATTTTTTCAGTCTTTCTTCCTTCTTCCATTCTCTTCTACGCTTGACATATGTATTTCCTTGTGCATGATTCCATGCCGTACATATGATTTAATGAGCGAATTTCCTGCCTTTCTCCCAAATATTTCTATATATATATATATATATATATATATATATATATAGAAAGTTAGGAAGTTAGAAAGTTAGGAAGACATTTTCAGTGATTGGCTAGCTGACGACTGACAATGTCATTTCCTGACTCATATATATATACCTGGCATTTCCCAGCTATTTATTCAAGCCAATTACAGTAATCTCCTGGTTAAAATCTGATTAAACCAACATGAACCCCTACCCTGTCAAAACTGCCAAAATTTTGATTTCATATCAACCCGCGTAATGACTTGATGTAACTTAATCAAGTCAAGAAACATACTGGTAACTTAATTAAGCATAGTAACTTAAGAGTTCATTTAAGACTGGTATGAGGAACATACAAACAGTCATTTTTTTAAAAACATAAAATATAACACAATTTAAAAAATACCAATTTTAACTAACAATTACATACTAACCAATGACCACCAACTCTAGCATAATCAGGTGGGTGCGGCAAAAGGCAAGATACAAACACCTTGAAATGAGTAGAGCATATCTGCGTCAGCCATCCACACACAAATTCAGTTTTTAAACGCTCCAAAGTACTTTCTGCCTGGTCTGTAAAACACAGTTTTTTTCAGAAAAATTGTTAATGTATTGAAGCTTAATAAGTATTTCTAATGAACTTTCATGCCAATTTTCAGAATGAAAGGAAAACTATTAAATGTATACATTTTCATACCTCCCTGCTGGTGGTCTCTCTACCCGAACCAATTAAATTTGTTATTTTGACTTAACCATCTTATTTTCCTTATATATATATATATATATATATATATATATATATATATATATATATATATATATATATATATGTAAGGATTTGAGACTTTTAAAAAAATTAAAATAATTGGTATGGAATGTAAAGAGTGAAAAGGCAGTGGCTAATCTAAAATTCAGGTGTGACATTGCCATGCTAGACAGGAGGAGTTTCTCCAAATTCCACTATTTGGCTGGCAACAGGTTGCATTGCTCCTGAAGAAGAAAAGTTACAAAAATTTGAAGAACTTCCTATTGTCCTGAACGGCAATGCTGAACTTCAATTTCAGGTAAGCCACCACATTTCTCTCTTTCCTTTCCACACTAATTAGTTTACACAAATGTCAGCAGATAAAAAATATTCTTATTAATTACCAGGTCAAAATATTTCTAGACTTCACAATGAAACATAAAAATCATTAAAAATATTCTCACCATCAAATGAATAGGCAGTTACATCAAACCAATGAAACAACATTGCCAGCAGTCGACCAAGTATTTCCACGGGAGTACTCTCAGTAGGTGTACACAATCCCACCAGTAACCATACTCCATATCGCCCAAGTAACTGTCGCTCCTCAAGTGCAATTGTGTCAGCAGTACTGAGTACATTCAACAATGATGCTTTTGTATGAATATCTGTAGGATCCTTGTTTGTATCCATGTTTAAAGGCTTTGCTTCTTTCAACAAGCTACTCAAAACAGAAAAGAAAATGCAGTCAGGGAATTCCTTAATCTTGTTATCCAAATATTTAATTTTCTTTTCAAGAGTTTTGGGTGTCTATGAAAATAACAGTTAATATATACAATATAAAAGTTCAATCCATGCCATTAAACACAGGATGGTGGTCAGAATGTGTTAACTATAAAATTTCCAAAATGACTGGGACTTTATCTCATTTAATTACCATTATGTAAGATATTTCTCGAGGTTTTATGTATTATGTTTGGCAAAAGTTTTCAGGTTTGTCAAAGTCTCTCTATCCCTGTCTCCTCTCCAGATAAATTTATTATTTTGACATTGTCACTTTACTTTTTTTGACTCATATATTTGGATAGAAAGTAAGGGAAACAGTTAGGAAATTCACTATTAAGTCATGCTTGGCATAGAATTATGCTCAGAGAAATGCATATATTAAGTGTAGAGCGGAAAGGAAGAAGAAGGAAAGACTGAAAATATTTGGCACCGCCAGGACTCAAACCCAGATTGTAAAAACACCTCCGCTATAACCACAGAGTGCCTTAACCATTAGACTACAGTCGCTGACTTACCAAAAATCGTCAGTCTTGTAGTTGGGTTGTTTTAGTTGGGATGAATAGAGAAGAGTGATAGAAGAGTTTATAAGGAGTCTTCATTTAGGATAGAATACAAATTAATGAAATGTTTGGAATGTGATAAAGCCACACATGTTGGATATTTGGATAGTAAGGAATTCAGAATGTTTTCGTAATCTTCTGATGAGAGGGTGGTCCCTCTGAAATTTCAACTTTACATTCAACAAGGTGCATGCCATCTGCACACTTCAGGTAACCCACAATTTTTTATCTTTTCTGCCCATATTAATTGTTTTAATTAGCCAGACAAGGTCATTTTCTGACTTGTTTATATATATATTAAAACAATTAATGGGGAAAGGACAGAGAGATAGAAAGAAGATGACTTACCTGAGGTTCATAGATGGTAGACACCTTGTGAGGTTTAGAGAACTTGAATTTTCGGAGACACCGCCTCCTTCATCAGAAAGTTAGGAAGACATTTCCCATTTCCAGTGATCGGCTAGCATATATATATTTGAGTCAGGAAATGACATTGTCATGTTTATTAAAACAATTAATGGGGAAAGGACAGAGAGATAGAAAGAAAATGATTTACCTATCTTCTTTCTATCTATATATATATATATACTGTCATTTACTTTGTGAACATGATGTTATTAACAGTAGCAAAACAGTTAGAATTTATAGGTTAAAAGCCATACATAAATAATCTAGTATGCATATACAAGGAAACAACCACAGTAATAAAATAACGAATGAGACACAATCGTTTAAGATTTGTAGAGGTGTCACAAAGGGGAATTAAAATCATTAAAATTGTATCTCAGCAACATAGGAGGTAGTGCATTGAAAACTAAAAACAAATATAAAACTTAAGAATTTGTTAACACTCATTGTTATTTTTCACTAAATTTTACTTCACCAGTTATATGAAACACAACATATTGCATTAAATCTAATAGTGGCCTTTTAAACACTAAATAGTATATAAACAGTTTTTTTTTCTCTCATCTCTCTTTGATTTGATTGTCTTTGCACAGAAAAATATGTAACTTCTCTGCTCAGAAATTATATTTCAGTCTTAGAAGAGTAATTATAAACATAAAATCTGTTAGTTTTTCTAGAACATTCACAAAATTAATAACAAGTATTTGTGTACATTTCTGTTGAAATTTCTAATTAAATTAGGCAATTTAATGTTAAATTCACCTGACAATGGCCTCCATCATATAAATTTGCATTTCAGCATCCATGTCCCACATCTGAGGCAAACTTCTATGAATTATGTGATCACCTCCTCGGCGATTATTGTGACGAATGTTGTGGCATTGGTGACAATATCTGATAGGATGATTTCCATTGTAACTTGCACATTCAGGTGAAAAGCAGATTGAAACAGCATATTTATCAGAAGCTCTACAGTTCTGAAATTGTAAATATACGCATAGAAGAATTTAATCACCTATACATGAACATAGACTGTGTTAAATTTATACAAGACAAGAAACAAAACAGAATATCAAGTACATTTAGTCAGAGTAGCAAGACTGTACTTGTCTATTTCCCTAAGCAATTATTTCAGTGATCTGAATAATAAAACCAGGCCTTACAAAACTATATAACAATTAACTGTTGTTTCCAGATACAGAAGGGATTCTGAGGCTACAATATTCCTTACAGAGGACACATAAAAATTGTATCCATGACTCAAAAATAAACATTCATTTTTATGAATAAGAAATTGTTTTCTCTGCTGAAAATAGTACAGAAAAATGAAGTAAATGAAATATTCAAGTAATAAAGAAGTAGAACTTAATTTAATATTTTCACCAAAGTGATATTTAACATGATTGGATAAAAGCAAGATAATTTTACAGTTTTAGAATTTTCAGCCTGAAATTTGCCTGTTTTAATTCAGAATGCAAATTAAAATAAATGCTTTAAATATTAAACTAATTATAATTTTCTCAATAATTGTGTTTCAAGACTATATTTTTCTGTAATAAATTTATATCAAAATTAATTTTAATACCTGGAAACTTACCTTATTTTCACATGTCATAGAGACCTGTTGCATTGGATGAAGAATATCAAAAAACATCTGATTTGGATGTTCTCTATGGATCTCATTAGCACATTCAATACACAAATACAAAGGGGGAGGACTGTCACTTGCAAATGTTATTGAAATACAGTGATCAAAACAAACTTTTGCAGCTTCAGCAGTTCCTGAATTAGGGCACATATCTCGCTGGCAGACAAATGGAACCAAATCCGCTAAAAGTTAAATTCATAAGTCACTAGTTAATAAATTCATAAAATATTATAACTTAACACTGTGCACAAATATATTTTAATGATAAAAACTAAAAAATCTAGATATGGAAAATGTTTTACAGGTAACTTTCAATATACTTTCAATTTTCTTTCTTACAAGACTAATCAAAGCAGAACATTATTCTAAATGGATGAAATTATTCAAGCATTAAAAATATTTAATTCATTTTTTTGGGTGTATAAATTAATATATTTTGCATTACATGAAAATGGACTTTCTATTCTAGCTGCAAACTAATATTTCTATTCTGCGTGAAAATTCATAATTAAATTTAATTGACCATGAGAATACTATAAATATTTAAATGAAATTAAATATTATTCAGTACAGATTACATTCCACCATATTTCCTATTTTTTGAGCTTACTTGCAAATTTTTGTAACACAACTCTTCGGTCAAAAAGATTAGGATTAAATGTTGGCCAATAATAGAATAACAATTTCGCTGCTGCTAAACGAGCCATCGAAGTACCATAAGCCACAACACACAGCAAGTCTCTTACAACATTCTTTTTATTTGTCATGAGACACTCTAACAACTGGCAGTGATGAGCTGAAACAAGTTTAATATTTTAATAATTTTCTAAAATTTTAATAACCACAGCTTTATAATGTATTTGGAAAATAATTTTGTAACTTAATTCATTCCGTATGACCTTTCATGCACACACTATGAGTAGTGTGCGCAGTTAAAATGAATGTTAAGATGCAACATTTTAGACTACAATAAAATTAACATTGTTGTTATCAGAAATGTTTTGTCAGTGAACCCAATGAATACAGAGTTTTCAAGAGACAAATCTAGGTTACAGTTTGAAAGGTACACAATATTTTGGTAGCTTTATCTGCCATTGTCAACAGAAGAAAAGTACAAAATTATTTATCATGTTACAAATTATTTTACACATCTTTTCAATAAGTTTACTTGAAGTAGGTTCTACTTTCACCACCAAACTGCAGTCTTAAAATCACTTTCCAATTCGACAGTGTGAAGTACAGTGCACTTTTAGTTTAATGTATTATAAACCATTTTCAAGAGGTAATAATATCTCTATTCATATAACTGTCTTCCTGCACTAAATAAGTAAGGGTTGCTAATTAATAATTATATTGAGGAATTCAGTCATTACTTCTAGAATTGATTATTGTCTTGACCATTTAATTTTTGTAAAATCATGCATTTAATTTAATTACAAATCAATTTGAAGTACAGAAAAGTCAGATTATTGTAATCAGTTTTATGCAATGTGCCTCTTTAAGGCTAGTCTTATGGGGTACCTTGAATATGTTTGCAATTTCCAAATTTTGACACAACAAGGAAATCTATAATACAATATAATTCTGATGCGATTCAAGGCATGTCTTCATAAATGGAAGTCTTACTATTTAATGCTGTTTTGTAATTAATTTTACAAACAGATATACATATACCATTCAATGTTTCATAATTATATTCATGCCAACTAAAGACTAAGAGATTATGTTTCTGCTAATTGTTTTGAAAATATTCTAGTAGGAAATAGATCATGTATTGAATTCTTCAAATTTATAAAAATGGTTTCCAAAAATTCTTTTTTTATATAGAAACCAGAACTGTGTACCTAAAAATATTTTTCCTACACATACCTGGATTTTCTGAATATTGGAATACCATCATAATTACAGCAGAAACAGATTGACTTGCATATGTTTCTTGTTCTCCATCATTACATCTTGCTGCAAAGGATAAAAAATAATGATACTATTTATTATTTTACTAGTATTTGATTGTAATCAGTTCAGCACAGATGTTAACAATACTCACTTATAGTAAAGGGTAGAATATAGTAGCAGAGAGAATTAACAATTTCTTGATGTAAAGAACAAGGAAAAACTGACATTGTTGATGCGGCTAAATAGGGTAGAGCATCAATCATTTCTTGCTCTAAAAATGGCAACAAACAACCCATGCACTGTAGCATGGCTTGTCCAAAAGCTTGAACAGAAAGATGAAATTCTTAAAAATGTGTATTTACCAGTTCAAACAATTTAGGAAATGATATATTAAAAAGTATGATCTAAGATATTAGACAATAATAAAATTTAGTTCCTCAAAAAATATTAGAATGGTTTCAATTAAACAATCAAATATAATCATACAATTTCCAACATTTTTAGTCTAGATTTAGATTCTTTTTCAAATGTATTGTTCTATGCCACTTAGACATATGCATATTTCCATCAGAAACCATTTACAATTCTGTCAATTCATAAAAGAATATAAGGAAGACTAATCAAAATAAATCAGATATTTCCTTTAATGATGTATCAACAAGAAGCTAACCCAACTAAATATGCAAGTCCAGGAGCATTAATAATATGTTTAAACATAAGCAGGCCTATATATCAAATAAACAAATTATAAAATAAGATTTACAAACCATGCAAGCCATACTGTATCAAAGGGGCTACATCCATAAGTTGCACTATAGCATTAAAAAGGCCTTTATAATCAAGATTAGGATACAATCCCATTCGAACAGAATCCTTTTCTTGTGACTTTAACATTTCCAAAGGTGAGCTGGGGACATCTTTTAGAACAGCTGAAAATAAAATTTGAAGAATAAGCGTAACAATTAAATGACACTAACAAGTATTATATTTACAAATTTTAAAATAGATATAATAGTAAATATATATGTTTGTATTATAAAAATTCTTTTCCTAAATTAATTTCCACATTTTCCCTTCATACAAACAAAAATTTTATACTCATAAAAATTCACTTAAATGCATTTGTTACATTTCACAAATCAACTTAATTCATAAACTCTTTATTTAAGCAAAATTTAGATTTATTTATTCGTTTATCAATTAGTCTTCTATTTATGCATTACCTCTTGCTGCAGGTTACAGAATTCAGACATTATTGCTAATTCACAATGTTTAATTAACTATCTGTAATAGTAAGATATATGAGCTTTCCAGTAGTTTTTATAAAACATTTTTAGTTTATATAAGATTTACTATTTACATAGTATTAGTAATTTCATTTAAGATTGCAATTTCAGAATATTTACTTGCTGACCATTCTATTAATGTCAACTTCATATTGTTATTAACCACAGTAAAAGTTCACTGAAAATTCATCTGTTAATATTACATTGGACTTCCTATGAGTTTTAAAGTTTCACCATTTAAACATTTAGCATCAAGTATATTCTCTAATTTTTATTTTTTTAAATATACAATGGAACATCTGGCAAAACATGATACCACTCAATACAAAAAAAGCATTGTCTTTAAACTTCAAATAAATTTTATGATTAAACCTGCCAAAATCGTTACCGAGCATAAATATAACAATTCAAACTTTATTCTTTAATAATAATAATATCACATGGTTGGAACCCAAATTTTTCATCAATCAGTCACATTTACATTGCCCTCACTCTTAAAGAAACAAACATTGAAAATAATTGAATTTTCAATTTAAATAGAATTGGGGATCAAATATGGTGCTATTCTATGCAAATAAAATAAAATTTCTGTCAGAAGCAATTGGTTACTGGATAGCTTAAAATATACACATTTCTATATAGTGTGAAACATTATTGGTTAATTCTGGGTTTCACCTGCCCAATAGTGTGATTTTATTAGTTGCTAAACATGCACAGTTTGGTATACTAGTTAATGTATGCAAAAGTCAATCTCTCCTACCAACATTAAAATCTGTCGTCCTTCTCAAACTCTCTATAATTCTTTACTTAATAATTTCTTCAAGGGATTTATTTAAATTTATTATCATATTAATGTCACTGATAAACATAGGGTAAAATTATTTTCATATATTTACTAAATTAGCACACTGAAATAAAGAAACCTTTAACCTTCTTATTCTTGCACTTGAAATATGAACTAAATTCTGGGTACAGTGCTAAATTTTGCATTGAGCAAACATTGTGATACAGGAAAATTCAAGCAATTACTGTTCTCAATTACTCATAATGTTACTATCCATATTTCTAAGGTTTGTAGGTAGCACATTTCAGCAATTGGGCTTATCAATAGATTTCTTACTTCATCTTACTTTTATTTTAATCTTTCCTAGCCATTTGATTATTGTTGTTACCTCACATAGGTTAATTTGTACATTAGCCTTCAACCATAACTGTACAATTAGTCTAAATCTGAACTGTGTTCAATTGGTTAATGACTTCCAAGCAAAGGACATCCTCAAAACAATAAATTAAAAATGTTATCTTCATATTTTTGTGACATAATTGCCATTTCTTATATTGATGTGCTATTAGGAATCCAGTTGAGTAATTTTTTTAGATTACACATCACATTTCATGATAGTATTAATAATCTACTGTTCATTAAGCTAACTTAAAACTGAAAAGGTAAAGTATACATATAGACTTTCATGTGTATTGATTTTGTTAATTTGACCTTTCTCTTCAGCTATTGTAACATCAAAATGAACCTCTGAAGATAGATGAATAGTTATCGAGGCATGAAGGCAAGCAAGGGAGCACAATATTACTTGAAAGTTAAAAGTTTGCATAAAGGATTACTACTACAGACATTAATGTCCTAAATAAAGGCCAAAAGCCAGAAATACAAGAGTTTTTCAGTTTAAAACATTTGGCACCATTATTTCGGCTCCAGATGTTGCGGCAGCAGCACAAAGTTTTTAAAAAATTTTAATCAATCAACTTAGGAGATTCAAAAAGTTGGGGATGAAATGTTTTAAAACTCTTCTACATTTTTTTCTTTTGGCCATTCTATGTACTTTATTTATAATATTAAGTCAGATTATTTAATTAATTTATTTTTAATAAAATGTCTCAAGTGATTTCCTATAAAATAAGATACAAGTTTTATGTATAGATTAAAAGTAATTGAACAGTTTCATAACTTAGAATGAATAGTCATCTTTTTTTTCATACAGTGCATTATATGTGGACTAAATTAAATATCAAAATATATTCCAGCAATATATTGAAGCTTTTGTATTTCAATGGCCAATTCCAAGTCATAATACATTTTCAAAAGTTGTTGAATTCAAAATATATTACTGTAAATAAATAACATATATTACATTTGTAGGTTTGCTACTAATTTGCTTAATTTATTTAGCAAAACTAATCAATTGTTACATAATCAGCTAGTAGGTTAAACATTATTTCTGTGAGAACAATATGTAAGGATCTTATCAAAGAGACTGGATCATATACAACCACTATTGGTGTCAGCTAATGTAAAGAAATTTTATAATAAGTTTCTGACCAGTAATGACACTGAAATGGATAGGCATAATGGTTCATGTTTTCTTGTTTGTGGTGGATGAATATATAGAGTTCCAGTTATTGTAACATATGATGTAACAATCAATCCATCAATTTTCTTAAATAATGATTATATGCATCATAGTGATGATTTTGAACGAAATGTGCCCTGCATTATATATACAACAAGCTGTAACCATTTGATAAACTTACTGCCAATCTGAGAGGCTTAGAAAAATTAAATAAGTAATAAAATCTTCAAGTAACCTCTATATTATGACACAATGTTTGCAAATGAATCATCTTTATCAGGTGACAGTATGGCATAACCTGGTTAGAAAACCAAGGTGACTTTATTAATAGACTTCACCAGTAAAGCTCTCATTCTTTAGTTAAGTAAAATAGTTTTCATTGCATCTCAGACACTAAGATGGGATGCCAACAATTTTGACCTTAATTTATCCAATTGCTAACTTCATTATATACATTCTTTGTGAATGCCATGGGTCAGTAGATATAGTTTCACCCTCAGCATAACAACTCAAATAATGATTTTATGAATCAATGTAAGGGGTAACATAAAGTATCTTTATCATTGATTTGGCTTATTGTGGTAGTTGTCATAATATTGTTACTAGATATGTTGGCTTTCAACAATTCTGCCTAGCTGAAACTGTTACTAAATACCATAAATACATACATACATATATATATATATATATATATAATTGATGATTACAGGAAAGAGAGAGTGGGGAATAATAAATGTATTAGCATGATGCAGGATATGAAACAGCAAATTTCTGGAGTCACTAGACTCACACTATGTATATAGATATGCATTTTGTGCCAACCAACTGCATATTGTTGATCTTTCCCTGAAATTAAGGTTTAGTGTCACTAAGGAAACTATCTGAATTTTCAGAAGTGACTCTGGCGCTTCATTTCAGGTTAATCAATCGCTCTCTTTCTCCATATCTGTTATTTTGACACACAAAATGAATAGAGTCTTTTACCTACAACAATATGAATATATATATAAAATTAATAAGAACAGGAAAGAGAGATAGTAAGTTGGTGACTTACCTGCAGTTCACAGATGGCAGGCATCACGTAGGGTTTGAAATTCTTACATTTTTGGAGGCACCGCCCCCTTTATAAGAATGTTAGGAAGACATTTCCAATGACTGGCTACCCCACAACTGGGGGCGGTGCCTCTGAAAATTTAAGAACTTAAAAAACCCTACATGGTGTCTGCCATCTGTGAACCTCAGGTAAGTCACCAACTTTCTATCTCTCTTTCCTGTCTTTATTAATTGTGTAATTAACCTGACAATGTCATTTCCTGATGCATATATATATATATATATATATATATATATATATAATCGATTGATGGAATGAAGACGTAACTTACCACAGTATTGATGGCTTCCATAATGTCCTATATTTCATATCCCAAAAAAATATTAAAACATATTATCCTATTAGACCACTTATGTAACTTCAATCCCATTTTTTTTCTATCAAGACTTTATTTTATATACTTAAGTAATTACCTATCAGAGTAAGCAGCAGGTGCCATGCCATTCAGACATGCTATCTAGAAGAAGGGACTCAGTTACAAAATTTTGAAGTTATTCCTTCTCACCTAGTATTAATATAAGGTAAGTCAACTGCTGCACCATCCCTCTTTTGTATTCAAAGGAATAATCTTATATATAACTCATTTGGATATGAAAAAGGATATAGAGCAGCTGACACCTTAAATTGACAGTTGATATCATCTGGCTGTCTAGTGATAACTAATGCCCTGATGAAAATTTGACATATTCATTACTAATCAATCAGGTGATGATTTAAGGTAAGTCAGCCACTTAACTTCACTCTTTCCTTTCCAGACAAGCTATTGTTGCATACAGGGTGTGAGAAAAGGTGTTGAATATTTTGAGAGTTTGAAGAAACCATCAAAACGAGAATGGAACTTCCAATAAACATGGGGTCTGCATATTTTCTGAGATCTGTACACTTTTCCATAGTTGCTGAATAAGTTTGGTTATGAATATGTCTTAAGGGCATAGGTTCTCTAGTACCCCATAAGGTGAACAGTGAAAGCATTGGTCAGTCCACACACCTCAGATGGAAGAACATGCTACAAAGACCAGGAAGAGGCAATTGGCAGCAGCAGAAGTTGTGAGTCATCCTCTTGTCAGAGTGGATTATGCATGTTGGTGCACCAGCACATTTCCTCCACAATCTGTGTGTATATCTGATGCCGACATTTCAGGACGAGGACAGGGAATATGCAGCACACTTCTTCAACTTTCATAACCAGCTTGTGTGGGCTGATGAATATCAATATATTGTTGCAGAAAGTAGGCATCCAATATCATTCCTCCATCAACAATGTTCTTGGTGATAAATTACTACAAAGATTAACTGGGACTCATTAACATTAACTTCTTGGTGAATGTGACATAAATAAAGACTACAGATGTGAATTACTACTACTTGATTAGTTTCCAGACATCAATACCCTAAAATGGCACCCTAGACAATGATGTCCAAACACTACAGGATTGCATCTTCAATGCATGCCAGCATTTACCGCAAGGATTTAAGGGCAGAGGGCTGCACTACCATGGACAGACATGTTGAGAATCTCCTCATGAATGGACATCGGTTGAGCCTATGAACATGAGCCATGGCTATTGGACTTTTTTTTCATGTTTTTATGATTACTACCACCCCTCAAAATATTGCTTCCTGCCGAAACATTGTGTAAACAAACTTTGACCTGGGCTGAAACCCGAGAATTGTATTTGAAACAAATTCACTGGGAAAGCCTTCACACCCTGTATATATTTTGTATATTCACAGCTCTTACTCACTCTTATTTACAAGACTATACACAGTACATGAAATTTATCAATCTTAAGATAATATAAATAACGTCAAGTTGCTTGAAACATACATATGCTATTGGTGAACTGAAAATTTAGTTTACCTACCTTACCCTATCCAACAATCCACCTCATTTAAAAATGACTCCATTGTGTATGTGTAAATATTTTTGGGCACTGTTTATTCTCAGTGAATAAATGCACCCTTAATAAAATAATTTAAGCTTTTGTGCAAAATGAAAAAACCGCACTCCGAAATATATGGTCAGAAATTACTAACGGATCCTTAAAAATGGCTGACTGCAACAATGTTCACACACACTCTGAAGAAAGGAGTTTTGACTCTTGAAAATTCATATCTTCGTACTTCCCTGACTGCCAGCCGACACCTACATTAAGCATGACAATGACTGTTTCATGTCCCTCTATCCTACCCAATTCATTATATATATATATATATATATATATATATATATATATATATATATATATATATTTGTGTGTGTGTGTGTCAGAAAATGAAATTGTCAGAATAATTAAAACGGACAGGAAAGAGAGATAGAAATTTGGTGGTGGTAGGCATCATGTTGAGTGTAGGGTTTAAATTTTTGGAGGCAACTGCCCCCTTCATCATTTCAAGTGATGGCCAGCCGTCAACTGAGCAGTCAAAATTGCAGCGCAGCTAGTTGTTGCTGTTAAACAATAGACTCCACGAGGCCACCATCTTTCTCTCAGTGAAGGTCAGGTGAGATGCACACATATAACACAATATTCAGTCACATCTAACATGCATACATACTAAAATTGAATGGCTGGCCATATCTCAGAATGCATTTCTTTATTCGTGACCAAGGGGGTGGTAGCCTTAGAAAATTCGAACAATACCTACAACGATGACTACTATCCTTAAACTTCAGGTAAGCCACCACCTTTCTTTCTCTCTTTCCTGTCCTAATGAATTCTGTTAATTATTTTGACATATATCCTTACTTATATATTTACCCTTATGTTCTTTAAATATTCATACAAATAAAGTATTATTACTGATGAAATAATTGTCTTTGGAAAAAGCTTTTATAACTATGGATAGTTACTATAAAACAAATATAGGATCAGAAAATTATAAAAGTATTCTACTAACATTAAAAGTTCATGGAAACCATATCCTGTTTATAATAGAAGACCTGATCCAATAAGAGATACTAATGATGTAAGTCCTATATGTGTAGTCACTTTTTTCTGCTACGCTAAATTGTGGCTGTAACGTCTTAATTATTCCAGTGATTTATGGCAGCATTTAAAGAAGTTTTTAAATAAAAATTGAAAAATCATTTAAAAAAAATAAATACAACCTTCCATTAAAATCTTTTGGAATTTATAAAATAATATTTTGATCAAAAAACGTAGGCATTCATGGTGTACTGATTTAATAAATGATTCTCAGTTTTTGATTTTGTGAATGGTTATTTAAATTGTTTGTATTCTTTGATTTACATTTTACTTGCTTAAGTCACTTTCAAATCATATTTGTCTTTAGATGTTCAGGAAAGAATATTAAAATTTAAATATTTTATTCATTTGGAATTATTTTTTGCTTATTTAACAGTATATAAACTTCCAATGCAAAATTTCAGACTTTTTATTCGTATGCTGCCCAGTAAAAATTATTATGGGTGAAACTTGTTGGATATTATATTTGAATTTTATATTTAATAAAGACAATCCTATTGTTTCCTATCAAAAACAATATTTTTAAGTAATACTGAATACCAAACCTGAGTCTTACAGCTGTCTTAATTTAGATATATTCTTCTTTGAAATAATATATGTGAATTAAATTTTTCTCCACATCTCATAATTGTTCCTATTCTTAAAAATGAGAACACAAATGACAAACAAAATGCTACAGTTTCACATCTGAAACTTACATCTTACAAGACATACAGTTAATTTTCTCTTATCAAATCTAACTGTAAATGAACATGTTGAAATGAATTGATTCCATTGCTTAAGTGACAAATAAAAGTGAATTATTTCAAGCATCTCATTCTGCAAGCATAATTATAAATAGCATACTTCGGTTAGAAAATATGCATGGGTGTAAAAGTCTATCACTGTCACCAACAGAAGGTTTTGATTGTCAAAGGATATTATTGGGACAACTCATTCAGATGGATAAAAACATTTATTGAAACCAGAAAATGAAGTACAAATTCATGGCAAGTATTCACTGAAGCCAGTAGAAACTTTTCTCCTATTTCCTGTCCAACTTCAATTTCTCCAGTATAGATAAGCTTCCAGCTGTTGCACAACATGTAATATACTAGTTCAGTACCTAAACATGGAAAGAAATTTCTTTACAAATCATTCTATAAACTAAAGTAAAAACTAAGCTGATTGATAGCTTATGAAATAGGATAGATTAAAGAAGATCCTAAGCCTGTATATCACTCTTCTAAATATAGAAAACGATGGTCCACGCTTAAAACATAATGCTTATCTGCAACAAGGATTTTTCAGAAGAAATAATCTAAGCCCAAAGTTCACAAATTTGGAAAAATTCCAGAAATATAATCCGTGTACACTTGGGATAAAATGCATATTGCTCCCAAAACTATCAAACATAATTATAAATATTATATAATGATCCTCAAAAATATTTTGATCATTATAATTCTCTTAGATAGTTGAAAGTAGTATATCTTTGTGCAACATTATTACCAATTAAATGAGAAAAGGGAAGAAATATGAAGCAGATAAAGAGGAAAGTGAAAAACAGATTAGATAAAAGCTGTAGCCAAAGTATTTCCATACATAGATACTACAAACTTTTATGAAAATGAAATTAATACTAGATTATCTTTTAATTCTGCAAACAAGAGCAAAAATCAGCAATCCCTTCGTTGTTAAATGTATTGATGTAGCACAACAGAAAAAATGTAGAAAAAATGGTGTAATTCAACTTACATACAATATGAAAATATCACTGGCAAGTAGAAAACCTTTCGAATATAAAAAATCTAATCATGCATAATGGGAAAAAACTAAATTATTATAAATACAGAAATATATTTAATGTTTTTGAAAGATTGTTATTAATACACTCTATAGACACTTACTTAACAATGTTTGAGAAAAATATTTTAGGGTATTTGCTACATCCACACCAGATGGCACAGGCATGATTCCATGTAGGAGTCGAAGTTGGTAATCATGTAAGTTCCGAATTTTGGCTGTAACTGAAAATTGACAACTCAAATATTTAAATCATAAAAAAAGTAGTTTTAATTACAAAATTACTCATGTGACAGAATATTCTTAGCAGTGCCATTAAAGTTTTAATGTTAGTTCCATTGAACACTAATAAATGAAAACAAAAATTGTTCGTTTTAAAGTTGATAGAAAACACTGTTTAAAACTAAAGGATTTGAATCTTGATTGGGTAACTTGAAAGTCTGAAACAAAGGACACTCTTCATTGCTTATTTGTAAATGGATCCATGAACAATGGTTAAAAGGACCAGATTATAGAATATTTTATGGAGTACAATATACTCTAGAATTGTCATGTTTGCATATATATATATATATATATATATATGCATTTGACATACAAAGTATTCACAAGGAAAAATAATAAATATTGTAGGAAGACCCAGTAAGAAAACATGTTCCAAAAGTGTATTAATTATGTAATTAGCGCATTAATTATGGAGGAGAAAGAATTAAATTAATAGTTTTTGTGAAAGTATCCAATAACTTTAAGATAACAGTTCTAATAAAGGTACTGAAAGCTTTAGGCATTGTATAGGCATATACAGAATTGCTAAAAAATGGCAAGATAGTGTGTAAAATGCAACACATGGAGAGAAGAATAACTATACTGCGGAACACAATGCTTGTGGAGTGACTTGAGAAGCAAGAGCAAAACAACAGACACAGTGGAACAAATTCAAAGTCTGAAATTGTAGTCCACATAACACACAGTACAGATAATGGGTGGCAGAGGACCAAAGACAGTTCAATGCTATAACTGAAATAACCGTGGGCAACACATAGAACAAGGATGACGAAGAAGATGGCAGGGACTACAATTAGACAAAAGTAACAAATCTAAAGGGTGCTTGTAGATTTTCTTTAATACAGCCAGACTAGCAATAAATTAAATTAAAATCAGTATAAAACTCTGAATATGCTTATTAGTACTTTTTAATCACATTGTTCATACTATTATCAAATAAAGAATGACATTCTTTAAAGATACCTATTTGCAGTTGTACTATAGATGAAGGATAAAGTTATTTGTATGCCATATGAATGGAGACATTTATTGCACGCCACAATTTATGTTAGTAAATATTTTAATATAGTATTTCACACAAAGAAAACATACCAAATTACATACGTAACTTATACTCAGCCTAGACTCCTAAAAGTTGTAATGATTTAATACAAACAAACTCACTGAAGATGGAAAAATAACTCTATCCTACACTTATAGTGTCAAAGGCTTATTATATTCAGTAAAGAAATAGTGGGAATATCAAAATAGTTACAATCTAATAAACCTAATTCATATTAGTTTTAATCATAGTCTTGTTTCTGCCAATAAATGTTAAACAAGACTCAAAAAATTCTTTTAAAACAATATGAGGAGAAAAGCTCTACATAACCAAATGATGTAGGCTTAACTCTTTAAATGGTTGACATTACTGATTTAGATAAATAAAAACATTAATAACTAGTATTTGAAAGTAATGGACATACATATAATGGCAATATTTAAAACTGTACAACTGAAGCACAAAAGTAAAGTGATGAAGAATTGTATGTGTGAAGATTCTCTAAGCAATCAAATATGTTTGCTTTAATTGATATGCAATGGATTTACAAATATGAATGTGATTAATATATTATACTACAACACTTTCAGATGGGTAACCTGAAACATCCATTAAATTATTTTCATTTAAAATCAGAGAAGTGTTCCTTTCAGTGGGATGCATTTTGTACTATTTCGGAACATTTTATGTAAAGTGTAGTGTGACAAAACAGTTTCAAATCATACAGTAATTCAAACAAATGCATGAATAAAAATAATTAATGCTGTTATACTTATAATGGGCACACAAAAAATTTTGAGCGATTTAAACAAAAGTTAAAATTTAGGTTAAGTCATATTTAATATTAATTCCGTGTATTTATCATCAATTGTATGTGTTAGCAATTCACAAATATAGACCCTATAAATCCTTACATGCAGCTGCTCTAGTTCCCATAATTATTGTCTTACTATATAAATTAAACGAAACAGAACAACAAACATCAACTATATACATTCAAACCCACAATTGACATGTAAATACACCAACGACAACATAAATAAACCTCTCCTCTGAGTTAACCGACCAGAGATGCTATTACATATCTGTCTTCTGCAGCTTCCTTCGACCAAAGCATCTCTTTAGTTAAAGCGCTTTTTAAATTAATAAATTGTAGTAATACAAAATAACTACAACGAAGACACGGAATAAATTAAACAAATAGTATGATGTATTAAATTGCTTAAATGTCACATTCTTATTGTTACAGGGATTTTTACCTCAATATAATAATGTTGAATTCAAATTACTGGTATTATATATAGTGCGAATAAAAAAATAACTAAGATATGTCAGTTATAAAGCAATACAAAAACTATTGAAAGAAAAAGCAAAGTTATTTGAAAGAAG
Organism: Eucriotettix oculatus; assembly: GCA_034510155.1. Taxonomy (NCBI): domain Eukaryota; kingdom Metazoa; phylum Arthropoda; class Insecta; order Orthoptera; family Tetrigidae; genus Eucriotettix; species Eucriotettix oculatus. The sequence continues at coordinate 44,309,369 of CM067380.1, forward strand.
ATAAAGTAAATTTTGTTATTTATCTGAACTTAGCCAAAACTCTGATTCCGGGAATTTAATCAGTGTTATCTTATACCTCTCTGGAAAAGGTTTATTTCTATTTCGGTACACCGTTAGTTGTCAATCCTTAAAATATTTAAAATAAAACAAAAGAAAATGATGGTGCAGACAGAAAACTTCTTATCAAAATATAAAATCTGCGATTAAATTAAATTCTTGAGCTTATTATTGTAAAATAACAGAACATCGATTATAGTACTTTCATTATTATTATTAATCTGAATATCATTTTCTATTAATATTCGTTATTTGTATTTATAATTTATGTTTGTTACTGTCACCGAGTGTAACTCAATTGCATGAACAGTAAATTATTTCATACAGCATTTTTTTTCTACGCCATTACTATACTTTCTATTTAGTTTTAATGGCCAAGGTCCTCCCACAAAAAAAAACAAGATTAATGGAATAATATTTTAAGACTGAATTATTTTCTTTCAGTGTTACAAAATTACAGGTATATCTATTTGGTTTTTCGGATATTCGTTACCGTTCTATTCTTCCTGATTTTAAGCTGATTTTTCAGTACACTGGGAGTATGGTTGAAAAGCAAATAGTCATCGTCGAGAGTTCTCAGGGTGGCAGAAGCAAATCGAATAAATCCAAACTTATGAAAACGTGAAAAAAAAATTTATAGAGAAGATGGGAACCATAGCATAAGCTGTTTTCCACGATTTTTATGTAAGTACTGCCCGATTTGCAATTGTCGCCGTGTGTATATGCAGTTGCGACTATTTGGTTTTTAGCCGTACTTCAGGTATAGAAAGTTGTATTATAATACTATGCTATATTGTTTGTTAATTAATTCATATGCCTCAATTTTAACGATAAGCGTATCATTACTTGTTTTCCTATAATAGCTTATTTAACTCTACTCCTCCAAGTTAGATTTATAATGTCTTACACTGCATCTTCTTTATCTGGAACGCAATAATAATTTTTATGCAAGAATTTATGAAATTCCGTCTCACATTGACCTGGGTCCAGGGCATTCCGAAAGTACCAGACTTACCAAAACACTTTAAAAATCGATGTTTTTCTTTCTCGGGACCAGGTAAGCAGTACTTCTAGTTGGATTCGATTCTATCTAGCCAGTGGAGCTCCATTTCATTTTTATTTGTGGGACGCCTTCGATCTATTCTTCTGGTCGAGTTCGTCGCCAAGATAATGTATCTATATTTTTGATCTAAGGGTCCGCTACTGTACTCCAGGATTGAACGTTCGTCGGCATCAAAGGAATGATGGACATTGTTGTTGGTCGACTTCAAACTGATTTTCGAAATGAAACCGCTCCTCTCCTCGTCTGTTGCACTCAAGAATGTTTGACCTTTACCATAGTGTGCAGGTACATTTGAAAGTACCAATGACACGCCTGAAAATATGTGAGATGATAGTTTAATTTACCGTGATATCAGCCCTCCACCGTCCACTACTTGGGTCTTTTCTTCGCCATTCATGCACCTTTTTCTTTTTAACCGCTTCATAGCGTGGTCTTTTCCGAGCCACGCTTGAGTGGACTATATATTCTGTCACTCTATGGCGACTAGGCGCTATTACATCGTCACCAATATGGCTCCACGAGAGATCTGTGGTAAGCCCACGCGATCTTCAGGTTTCCTCGTCGTTAAACAGGCACCATTTGGTTTAGGTACATAAAGAAGGCGTGATCAGCATGAGATTTCTCTGCTATGGGAGTAGCAGCTGCTGTTGGAGTCATAGGTATCTCCGTGCTCATCTTCTCCATTGAGATGTGTGGACTGTATCAGTTTTGTCGTTGGAAAGTTCTAGGTTTCTTTGATTTGCATTCTCTGGTGTCGATGATAGGAGCCGACAATTTTGACTCCATCGGAGTCCATCTAGAAATCAAGCCACTCCGGTCAACAGCCTTCTACTTCGTCGATTGACTTTGTAAATGATAGGGGAATATTAATTAATGAAATTAATAATTGGGTTTAAATATATACATTTATTAATTGTAAACACAATAATTTTTAATATGGGTAGTGCGTGTATATATTATGTACAAAAATAATTAAATAAAATGGGATTGTATTAAAGATCTCAGGGTATTCATGGTTGGGTGACCACGTGTAGCAGATTTTCTGTTCGTTGACGAACCTGAGTTGTTTTCATAGGCGTCTCGCTGTAATTTCCGTGTTGTGGAACTTGAAGCAGCCGGTCGATAATAGTACGAAGTCGTGCTGCCAAATTGAGGAAGCCCCGCTTTTTCCTCTTTCTTCCCTTGTTGTTAAGACCTTTCTTCCCTGCTTCCTGGACTGATCAAAGCATGCACATCTCCGTTGCCACCTCACCAATCTGCTCTCGCCGGAACTTCTCTGCTGCCAATCTCCTTTCGCCACCACCTTGTATCACCAGCAATCTCTTTCTCCACCACTCTCCTTCAATATCCTCTCACCATCACCTTGTATCACCTGCCAAAAATCTCCTCCACCACTCTCCTTCAATATCCTCTCGCCATCCCCTGCAAAAATCTGTCCCAAAATTGTCTCCGCCAGCCTCTTTGAAACCTTGTCCCCACTTATCCGACATCTATTACTAAGGTGGCAGGGATGTATATTCTCCAATCATATCCCTTGTTTCATTTGGGGAACACACGCCACCCGGTCACCAAATTCCCAGGCAGATTAGGACATTCCGAAACCGGCAACGAGGTGTGCGAGCTTTATGGTCCAAGTGTCAGCCGCAGTCCCTTTGCGTCGATTCCGAGCCGCCAAGACGGCGCGCGGGAAAACTCCTTCTTTCTGGCCAGCGACTTGCTCAGGCCGAAATATTTGTTATTTAAGTTCCCGTAAATAAAAAAAAATGGACGCGGGTTCGACTGCGCTACAACTTCCGTGTCATGTTGGAGTGCTATCCTTCAGATAGTCATTCATCATGGGAATAAGATACACAGGGGAGCGCACAGCAATTCAATCCAACCAGATGACCTGCTGGTTGCCTCAAAGGCCTCTGCCCACTAGAAAGTTTCATACTAGGCCCATAACTGTACCGACACATACAAACAAATATTTTTTGTATAAATTAGTATAGCAAAACGCCCATTAGACCGTACCGTCACCGGCATGTCTAGTCAACTATCTGCTGATGAGAATATTTTGCAGGTGTCGATACGGTCTGTGCATGGCACACGACGTTGCTAAACCGATTTGTGCCGTCAGGCCACTGCGTTGCTACCCCAGTTATGAAATTAGTTACCACATAGACTCCTCTGCGAAACAAATAATAAATAATAAAATAAATAAATAAAAAATGACGATACAGCGACCGGAGCCTAACGGCCACTAAACGGGCATGGTACGCTTATCATATGCGTTCTATACGGTTATAGAACGTTGTTGATACATTGCAGAGGGCTTACTTGTGATTCATATTATAGAATTTAAATATGTAAAAAAGAACCATAATAAAAGGAGTCGGTGCCGAGAAAGGAAGCAAATTTAATGCACATTTCACAGTTTAGAATACTCATTTATTGGATAACTTTAAGACATAACTTGAATCAATTCTGTAAACAAGGGAATCACGGGACACGAAAGCAAACACAATTCCTAACTAGGGGTTTAAGCTGGACATATGGCTGGCAAACAGAGACTTGACACTGGGGTGATTACAGGCTGATTCATGTGGACACGGATACTCAAATTAAATTATAACAAGGCTGGCAGCAATCTTCAGCCCACTGAATTACTTAAAATTTACGGAGTGAAACCAAAAGATAGCTTTATTGTGGCATAGTAAAAATGCTATGCTAATTGAAGTATAAAAATAGTTTCAATGCGTATCACACGTAAAAACATCCTAACGTGGTGTGATATTTTCAGCAAACGCAGAGAAAAATCTAGACGGTTGTCTTATAAAAATTACTTTTATGGAAACAAAAAAAGATAATTTGATAATCCGCTAACAAAAAATGTACAGAAACTAGGAGAATAGCAGATTGTACTCATTTAATTAATATAAAAATCTAAAAGCACGCCCTTTCATAATGAAACATGCAAGAGATGTTCCAAGCATGGTTTTCTGAAAATATAATGGCTTATTGGCATTACTACATAAAATATATTAAAGTAATTTACCTAATTTTAAAAGAAAGACAAGAATGAGAAAATGTCAACCGGACCAGCGACTCGAACCCTGGCCCTCCCAATATCCACAGCTAAAGTTTTACTGAGCTTCATTTGAAGCATTTCCACTTCCTTAGACATTAATTCACCTGTTTACGGAGGAGATGAATTGCGTTGAAGCGTTGTATTATGTTAGAGTGAACTGAGATGATAAACCGCGAATCATTCATTATATTTTTACGCGTTTGTAGTTTTATTATCAAATGTATTAATCACTATTATTCGAAACGCAATTAATTTTATCACAATATGAATACACCGAGCGGCCACATTAATAGAAGATAAACGTATTAAACGAACTAAAGCAGACTTTTTTAATATGCTTAAAAATAATTGCTACAATATACAGGATTCGTCAAACACTATTAATTACATCAATATTAACAAATCTGCATTAATACGAACAACAATAAACAAAGTGGTACAATATTTGAAACATATAAAGAATAAACAGATTAATTAAATAACACAAAAATAATTAAGTACTGTGACATGGTTTTCATTTTTAATTTAGAAATACATTAAATCAATCAGGAGTAAGAGAAGGATGCGGTTTGTCGTCCTTGCTCTTTAACTTATATATAAAACAGGAGATGAAGAAAGTTTAAATTAATCTGGAAAGGGAATCAAAATGTAAGGAGAATAAATAAACCACCTAATGTTTTCTGCTGATATTGTGGTTAATTAGGAGAGTCAGAAGAAGGCTTGGAAACCATAATAAATGACATGAACGTGGTCCTGGAGGAAGAGTACAACATGAGGATTAAAAGAGGGAAAACCAAGGTAATAGAGTGTAGTATGGGAAACTGAAAATACAAAGGGTGTTAGATTGCGAAGGGATATTTTAAAGAAAGTAAATTAATTCTGCTACTTTGGCAGCATAATAACTAGGGATGGTAGAAGTGTAGTAGACTTAAAGAGTAGGACAGCATAGGCAAGACAGGTTTTTGTAAAAAACAGAAATTAGGAAATCGTTATTAAAAATATCCGTATGGAGTGTGGCGTTATATGAGTGCGAAACGTGGACGATAGGAGCTGCAGAAAGGAAAAGAATAGAATCCTTTGAAATGTGGTGCTACAGTAGAATGCTGAAAATCATATGGGTGAATTCAGTTAGTAACCAGGAAGTTCTAAGCAGTATAGGGGAAGACAGAAAAATTTGGAGGACTTTGCCCAAGAGAAGGGATTTATTAATAGGCCACGTTTTGAGACACGAGGGTCTTGTAAAATTATCATTAGAGGGATGTGTGTGGTGTAAGAAAGAAGAGGGAGGAGAGGATGGAAAACGCTAAGCAGATTAGGGAGGATGTGGAATATGCAGCTGTAAATAAATGAAAAGGCTTGCGCATGACAGGTCAGCATGGGTGGTTGCATCAGACCAGTCTTAGGACTGAACACCACAACACACTTTTTTTATTAATTTATTTATAGTCGCATAAACAAAAAAGTCATTAGCGACTTATACGAAATTACAATATCCGTTACATTTTTGGACTTTAAATTAACAATTTTGTACATTTTTACTTAACATTTATATTTTCAGTGCTAGACTTAAATTTACCTAAAATAATATATATTAAAAGTTTACATTTTATGGTATAAATCGGTACACACTTTTTTGTTAAGAGTATTATTCAGTTTAATTTACTAGTTGATTCGTATAAGATAATACGAATCAAAGTATATAACATCGTTTATCGCAGCATACTACCAACTAAAAGCATACTTTAGAGATAAAAATGTTTGGTGAAGCGGTCTGGGAAAAAATATTTTTAATGTTAAACTCTAAGACAGTTCATGCATAAATTATGTTTTATTAGCTAAAGAAAGTGAAATGGCGATTTTAAGTCGAATGCGTATTTCTCCGTACGCTCGAAGTCTACCCAAGAAAAATTTCCGTCTGAAAAAAATCCGTTCCCCTGATCTGAAACGGGCATGTTCCATTTTAAAAGCGTTTGCGAGATTTCATTTTACTTCTTGTATAGCAAGAAAAGGCTAAACAAAAGGACTGCACGTATGTTCCACAATAGACCACGCTCCCGCTACGGAATTTAATATCGAACGGATGAAAATCTCCTCGAGTCTCTCGTAGGGGGGAAAAAATCAGAGAAATCTCGCTCGAGGAGTCATTCACTTCGGTATATAGGTTTCTAGTGACGTCACTTTACAAGTCGGTAAGGATTAACAAATAGTACACGTGCAATACCAAGAGAGATAGATACGTTATTACTAATTAATACCCAGATTCGTGGATATTTTCTGTACTACCAGACGTTTAAATTGTTCGACATAATAAGTGTGTCAACTAACGCGTCTTAGCTACCTTTCAACCATTTTGTATTAGTTTGTTCTTTTAATATTACCAGATTGCCCATAACTGGGCAAGGCTTAGTTCGGGATTGAGGATTAAATATAGCAGCGGGATTTTGTGGGTATTTTTACGCACTTTGTATCTTTTATTTAAACCACTATTACTACATTTTATGTCAGTCCACCTTATTAACAAAAACTGTTGCATTCATGACAATTCTTATAATTTAATAAATATTGATTCATAAAACTTTACCTTTAAAAATAATCTCCAAGTCTTTTTGTCTTAATGGCTTCTTTTTGACATCTAATTAACTTCAATTTAAAGTTATTACAATGTATGAGAATTTGTATTCTTATAGGTATAAAATGTCTATTTGCCTGATATGGGTCCACATCGGTACCGAAAATAAAGTTCTTTTAAATAAAGTTTATTTAAATGTTTGTCCAGTTTTGGACTGTCCATTTCTCCAACGTGACTTATTTTCTCAACGATTTCGTCTTTTAGTTACTATTTAGAGACTGAATGCGGAAATCGCATCATAAAACATAATGTAATTTATGCAATTCACTAACTCGCTGCAAATAGTTCTAACTAGTTGTGATGGCCAATAAGTTTTAGAAATGAAAGTAAGACAATATTCGTCGTCAGAGAAAAGTGGGATTACAGAAACAATTTTGGAGTTTTCGTTTTGAAATTGACATGCTTGATTTGGACAAAACCTGATATTTGAGGTGCGAAAAACCTGTAAGGCATTCACAATGGATAATGAATCGATTACAGATTCATTTGAATTTATAAATTAATAATTTATTTCATAGTCAGGAAAAATAATTTGATCGCATAGTAAATATCACATGAAAATAACCAGAAAAAAATCAATATTGAGCTCTAAACCGGTGTAATGTGAGCCGCTGAGTTTAATTCTGAGATAAAAAATGCAATTTAAGTTACAGGAGGCAAAACAAACTCCTGCATACTATCTTTAACGGATGGATCAATTTTGACCAAATTTTGAACACGTGTTCTTGGCGATTAACACAACACAATTAGGGTAATATACGGCTACCACCACTTGGATTGGGGTGGAGGGGTGATAATTTTTAAGTCCATAAACTGCCGTTACATTCTTTATATATATATATATATATTGGATCAATAATTTGATAGCGTTTTCGCTGAAATTGTTTGCGTATAATTTCAACCCATTCATCGTCTAAGGAGAGTATTTATAGGAGTGGGGGTGTAGGGGGCGCCATATGAGAATAAAAGTCAAGTTTGGTGTCAAAATCGGTGCTATTGGAGTATTTGAGTTTGATTCTGACATCTAGAATGCGAATTAAATTGCAGTTCATCCTCTAACAGTGGGATGGGACGGGGTAAAACACACTTTTACACACCTTTAAAGGACCGAACAATTTTGATAAAATTTTGTTTCTATATTCCTCGCGATCCAAAATCAAACGCTTTGGGGAGATGACACGGCTAACACACCTAGGGGAAGGGGGTGGGATTAGCGGAGTTTTTATATGTAATAATGGCTCATATTTGAGTTTAAAAATTTCTTGAGGTCATTTACTTTATAGTGTTTCCCCGACAATATTTGAGAATAATTTGAATAGCAAGGAAACTATCGAGTTTGGTGTTGAAACCGGTGCTAACTGAGTCGACATTTAATATGCGACTAAAGTAAAAACTCGCTCCTTACGTGGGTGAGAATTTTTATTCTGTTAGAGTACAGAAAATAATTTTAGCCTTGCTATTGTACCGGGAGTATTTTTTACTCTCCGGGATAATTTAAATAAATACCCGGGCAACACCGGCTCTCCAGAAAGTATTAAAATAAAACTTTGTTGAAGTAAAATAGGTTTTATTATACACTAAAAATACAATGTTGTACTTTGAAAAAGCAAACATAGTGTATCACTGAATTTAATCTCTATTTAAATCCATGGCTAATAATACCCATGAATAAATCTATTTAATGCTGTCTGTTGCATAAGCCACTTACAAACAAAGCGAATGTTAAATATCGGTTCGCTATACCACTGCGAACTAACAAAATGCTAATCTTGTTTGCAGAGACGTATTCATACTGAATACATGAATGACATTAATCTATTAAAAATATTTTAATTATTAATTGCAGATGTCAAAGGGACAGGCGTCAAAACGAAACAAATTTCTCCGGTCGAAAAGACCACGCCCCTTTAATCGATCTTTCGGTACACTGAAAACTGCCCTGTTAGGCTGATTTCTTAGAGAGAAAGACAAGTTCCAGTCATACTATAAACATTTGTTCATAAACCAATTTTTCGCTTCACATAAAAGCTTGCGGAAATATATGAACAGTGTATTACGAATTTAAAATGTATTCATCGAGAAGAATTAAGCTGGATGACCTAATTTTGAGGGTTCCAAATCTGAAAGACTTTCCAGGTAGATTTCAGATGACTATATACGGATAGTACCATTTCCCGTTAATTAAAAATTTACACAGACTAAAGTTTATATTGTAATAATTCGTTTGCTACGCAGCTAAAACCCCTGCTACAGTATCTGTGACCTGGAATACAAATAATTGTAAATTACCAGAAAGAAATGTTTGTAAAGGAATCTTATGAATTGATGTAAATGAAATGATACGTGGCTATGTTTTTTTATGCATTTTACTGAAATTATGTATGAGAGAACAATAAAGTAACTCTTATAAACTGTTTAGAAATTCTTTTTAGGCAACACATTCGAGACCTGGTGACTTCATTCATTAAAGTTAAGTTATAATATTTTTAAAAATTGCTATCTGAAATTTGAAAATATCAATCAGTATATTTGTATATATGTGTATAAACGCGTTTAACAAATTTTATTATGAAGATGCTGTGAGTTTTTATCACATGTAAGTCAGCACCTTATTGCATTCTGTACCAATAAATAAAACTAAAGTTTCTGTCTGTCTATCTGTCTGTCCGTATGTCTGTCTGGAATAGGCTACGAAATGGCTCAACGGACCACAATTAAAATTTCAGGGTTTAAAAACAGGAAAGTGTATATTTCGTTAGATAATTATATTAATATATTATAATATAAATATTAATTCTATGGATAGGTTTCTCGGCATACGTGCGTTTGATTCAAAAAGTGAATTCGGGTTGCCTATTCTCTTGATTTGTTTATGATCCGAAACGACTCAACGAATTTCAATGAACATTTTAGGTATTGACTCCTTTTAACTCCTTTTTCATAACGTTATCAAAAAATATAGGGGAATTCGGGGCCGTACGGGATAGCGGGAAGAACGGGATACCCTATATTTTTACTGGATAGTGCTGAAGTTTAATAAATAGGAATGGAATATTGTAACTGGTCATGGAAGAAGTCCTGGCAGCCGACTTGACAAAGTTCTGACTGCACCTTGTGAATTAACTCTTGTTTTCGCGTCTTACATCTGTGACTTACTATTTTTGCAGCATTTCAACAGAAGGTAATCTACAAAAATCCTCGCTTTTAACTCTTTAATGTTATATATTCTATAAACTAGGTGTCTTTAGCTGCATATTCGCTAAGTATAAGGTTTAAGGCAGCTCTGTGAAAAACCTTAAACTGAAACTTGCGCAATAAGGCAAAATGTTGGGTGTTCCTCAAGAAAAAAGTGGAAAAACTGGCAGGCTCACCTTGTTGAAATAACTTATAGGATGCTGTACCCAAAAAGAACAAATTCAGAAAGAAAAGAACCGGGAAAATAGGGAAAATGCTAGCAAAGACTGTGCAGTTGTGAAAAAAATATTTGCGAAAGGGAAAATTGCGAAAACGATTAACCACACGGAAAATAAACACGAAAGGTGTTAAGATTATTCTTAAATTTATTTTATTAATTGTAATTAAAAAACATCCTGTCCCGTTCAGCCCCGGGGGTGAGGCAGAACGGAATATTCGTAAGTTTCTTTTTAAAAATTCATCAAAAATCTTAATTGGTTGTTTTAAGTTATATTGGTATTAGAATAATTAGGTAATAGAATAAACTAATGTTTTATACTTTTATGAAGTCTTTTTTCTTTTCCTACAATTTTTCAAAAAATTGTTAAACAATTAGTGTCCCGTTCCGCCCCGACTTCCCCCTTCATTACCAAAATGATATCTATACTTAAGAATAAAACTTAAAGCTGTAATATTTCAGAAAAATGTTAAATGAAAATCTGGATTCAATTATCTGTGATTGGCACATAATAAAAAAAATAAAGGATGCCCAATTTTCGTCGTAGGAAGTTACCTGAAGGTAGCTACTGTTCCACATTTATTATAATAAATAAAATCCACTCATTTCCTACTATAATTTCTCTTAAGCATTTGACATTTTTCTCATTAATCTAATTATAAACACCAACTAACTCATTCTCGAAAAGACTTCAATCTCTTTTAAACAACTTCTCTCTCTGGTGGCCTTCACACCTTGACGACCACATCGCGACTCATCGTCTATGCCCACGAAATTTCCTTCCAACGCGAAAAACTTCACAGAAGTCTTTAGCACCTTATTGTGTTCAAAAACCCTGGCCTGTCGATCAAAACATACGGTAGTGTGAAGTTTTACTCACTCCTGTTACCAAGCTGAGAAATTCTCAACATGATCCCAAAATTGGCCTCCAATTTGTCCAGTAAAACACATCGACAACTGTCAAGCTGTCATCTTACTGAACACACGAATGGATCTAAGGAACGAATTTGCACGCGATGAACACTCACAAGTATTATTCAGACAGCAGAGACGTAAAATCTTAAACAAGATGTTATATGCACCATAAACGGAACGTCCAAACTTACCACTGTAGGGAAATGGAGCTATTTCCAGAAATAGATATAATTAGCGTTTAACTAAGCACGAATTGGTGAAATTGCGAATAAAAATTTAATTAAATGTCAAATTCCTGTTGCCAGCAATCGAAATCCATTAGTAATTTAAAAGCGTTGAGTGCTATTTCCTTTATCAGAATAAACCGACTATTTCTGTTTCGGTACAGACTGAATAATAAAAAATATGAAATATAACGTTGATTTACCAATTACTACTAAATTTTCAAGTAGTCTCAATGTTTTATGTAAAAACGAATGCTAACTCCTTGCATTGTGGGCAGTGTTTTGTGAAACATTTCATCAACATTCACATATAGTTTCCACGTTTCCTCATAATGTAAACCGTAAAAATTTAAATGATTAATATTTACTCTCTCCTCACAGTTGAAAGCAGGCCCGCCTCAAATGTTTTCCTCGAATATGGACGAAAATGGTTTCCATTTTGCGACGGATGTAGTTTAATGTGGAAATATTTTCAGAGTGGAAAGCAAAATTAAAAAGTTTTCTCTCAGTAACTGTGCTGCTATGGTTTTGTGCTGACCTTTATTCGTCAGAAAGCTTTCTATGAACAAAGAAGTTAATTACGAATAGTTCGTTGTAATATAAAAATATATATTTTATATAAAGGCCACAAATTAATTCTTTATAAAAATAAAACAATTATCAAATATAGCCGAAGTTAACAAAATTTTCAGTGATAATTTAAACATGACGCGAAACGCATCTCGTGAATGGAAAAACCAAAAAAAAAAAACATCAAGAATCTCAAACAAAAATAGTGCCTTGTCGTCGTAAATGGTTTATTGGATCCGTTATCACTCTATCCAGTAAGGATGCGTCATATTCATAAATTAAATAAATAATATGTATATAAGTAGCTGAGTGAACGGCGATGCCTAGGTATTTGCTTATATTTGCCCTAATAGCATTGAATTGCGTCATGCAAGATGACAGTCCGCAGTCGACTCGGCAGGCCCAGGCCCTTAATGGGCTGTAGAGCCAAGGAGGAAAGGAAAAGTATTGAATTCGTTACTAACATCTGGTCAACACATTATTATATCAGCATCGAGATCGTCACATTTTCAAACCTGTACCTTTTCACGCTCCCTCCACTCCCACTAAAGGCTGAAGTACATCTTAAGTTGCATGTTGAACGTCAACATTGAGCTCAGAGACTTCCATAGCCTCGCAATAGACACGAATCCACGGTTGATTTCGTCTTTCTGGCTTTCACCCGCTTCCACTCCACCTCCAGGATTTAACTTGCATGTTGAATACCAGACCTGATCTGAGTGTCTTCCATCATTCGCGATAGAGAGAAAATGATCAAAGTAATTGACCCCGAAAAATAATTATTCCACGAAAATTTCAGCAATTTTCGCATACTTTAAATTTTCCTCCACTCCTGTGGATGATAGACGTGTCTTACCACGAGAGTGTTTGTTTCGGGTCACAATGAACGCGTGTATAAAATTCGGTCGAAAGTGCTCCATGCGTGTAAATATCTATCTATGCGGAACAAACCCAAGTACATAAAACTATTGAGAGTTTTTGAATACATAAAACGTGAATTTTATTTGTAAGAGGAAGTTAGTTGAAGCATTTCATCGGACTTAATAGCGCGAAATAATTTGTAAATTGAACGAAATTTGTATTTAAATAATAATACCTTCTACGTTATTAATAAGCATGTAAAATTATAGCCCTCATGCTATAAATAGGAGGAGCGAGGCCCCTTACATTCAATTAATTTTTTTAGACTAGAAAATATAGGCGTATGTTGTTGTTGTAATACTCGGTCCTTAGACTGGTCTGATGTAACCCTCTATGGGCAAACCTATTGCGCACAAGCCTATCATTTATAAATAGCTACCGCATCCTCCCTTATCTGCTTAGCGTATTCCATCTTTGGTCATCCTCTTCTATTTTTACCCTGCACACTTCATTTCTATTAATTTTACAAGACCCTCATGTCCTAAAACATGGTCTATTAATCTGTCCCTTCTCTTGGTAGAACACCCTGCTAGTGATTCCATCCACCCATCAGCATTTTTTATAGAACCACATAGAAAAATATATTCAAATTTTACTTCTCGTCTCTTTTTTATTAATAAGCTAAAGTAAACGACTACTATACTAGTCATTAAAATTCAAGGAATATTTTATTACTCACTGATTATCAAACTGATGAGAGTTCAATCATTTACGGAAACGTCGTTGATAATAAATGATTGAAAATATGTTTTTTGAATAGTAATATCCGTTATGATGGTCGTTCAATTTATATTGTGAAGAAAAATTGGAAAGTCAAAAACATTAATTTTTATGTACATAAATATAGTACATAAATCGGAGAAAAGGGAATATATACATTCTTATTTATAGACCTATGATTGAGAAAATGAAATACCGATGTTTAGAAATTAAGTTGCAAGTGAAAAAATACAGATTGAGTAATAGTCATGTTTGAGACTTCCAGGAACAGTTGCTATAATTTATTACATAATTAAGAAAATTAATCAAAATGTAAACGTGAAGGTAGGTTAGTCCATTGATTAGCTTACTGTAGCAGATGTGTTAGATTTTTATTTCCTTGCGTGTATCTGAGGGGGATACGATGTGGGTGTATGAGGGTTTACAGGCGGTGTCTTGATTATTGGAGGATATATGACGATGTGGTTTGCAGGTGTGATGGTCGGATGTGCCTGAATGTTCTGAGGGAAGAATGAGGTCGATTGGAAGTTTTTTTTAGCCGACGGAAGTGGAGGGGTGGGGAGGATTGTCGTGGAGTTGTTGGATCTAGGATATTGTTTGATTGAGGGCCCTTTTAATTAGGTAGATTATTGATTTGGTGATTACTGAGTTTGCTTTGGGATGTTTGATATTATGACGGACGACGGAGTTTCTGAGGTAACAGGGAGAGGTTTCTATCTATGCATACTTGTATGAATAATCGATATTTTACGCAAAACAACGCTACGGTTTCACTGTAAACAAATTAAGTGTTACAAACACACGACATAGTATTCTTCCACGCTAGACATCATTGATGTGAACGTATTTGACAGCAGGGTTACTTACATAAAACGGAGAAAGCATTCAAGATTAGTTTAATACAACTGTGTGTAAAAATATTAGTGGTATACTGAACTTATATTATTCACCTCTGATTCAGTACTATTGCAGGAAATACACGTTCATTGGTAACAGAAATGTCAATTAATTCAGGAATAGAGTAAAATGCTCCATGTAATTAAAAGAGTTTTTCAAAAGTCTACAAAAGAAACAAAAAATGCTTTACAACCGAGTACAACTTAAGTAATGTCAGATGAAGGAGTTCAACAACGGCAAGGAACTTGTTCGGTGGTGTACAGTTGAATAAAGTATCTAAATAGGTGTACTTCTATTTCTTTTCTACTACCTAAAGTTTGACGGGAAACAGATCTGAAGTGTTCCAATAATACGCAAGGATCGGACTTTAGGTTCAATGTATAAAGTGAAACAATTTTCAATAATAATCCAAAGCAGCGCTGGTTTGGTCTGTGTAGTAGGTAGTATATGAAGATATGAAGTTCACGCATCGACGGAGACGCCATGACGTCACGTCTACCTGTAGGGGGATCGATACAGCGCCGTCTGGAGTGAAGCTACAACCCACAATCTACAATACTCATTTCAAAGAAAGGCAGCAAGCAACGGTCATACACTCCGTCCAGTTTTGTGACCGTCTTATCATTGTTATGGGCCAACACGTAATTTTATTTTTGTCGTGTTATAGTTGCCACTTACTGATCCTTCTATGGCCGTGTTTACAACCATTTTACCACAACACGTATCCCTCTTCTACTGTTAAGGTTTGTGGACGGACATCTGCTCAAAACATCACGTATTTTACTAGTGCATTAATACTGAAAACCAACCACATTATAAAAAATAGGAGACGTGAATATTTTATGGCTACCAGACTTGAGATTCATCAACTTAAATTTAGTTCGATATCTCCATACATAGAAATCTTACAAAATTGACCTGAACGACTACCACTTTTGTCAAACTCCGTAGATATTAAATTTATAACGTTTCAAAAATGGATTTTTGTCATTTCCAAAATTTAGGAACCGATTAATAATTTCCCTCCAAGTCGTTTAATAATTTTGAATTGGGTAGGAGCTTCCAGCAAATAGCAATATTGATCTAAATTATAAAATATGTATAGTAAAGACGTTTTTAAATAATACATACATCTTTTCGAATTATTTGACATGCTCTTAAAAATAATTCATTCTACAACGAATAAATATTTATTTACACACTTTCGTATTGTCAAAGTATTTGATTACTAATAATTAAATGCATTAAATATGACGATTTAGAAATTCTACAATTTATAGGTTCTTATATTGTAATTTGATATACCCATAAGTTTTAAATCAGTCTCAGTTTATTCCAATCGTCAATAACAAATATTTTTATGTAGTTACAGTTTTTTCTTGAAAGGAGATTTCGCTTTATTATTTCATATTAATCTGTATCTTTTTTATTATTTATATAAAAACTTTTCTTCATCTGTATAAAATGCCATACTACATTGAAACATTTTCAAAATAAACATATCATATTAAAACAAGTTTTTTTTATACAGAATATTTTTCAATTTTCAATTTAGTCTCTGAATTTTTTTCTAACAAACCTGGAGTGTAACGGGGAAAGTGTCAAAATTACGCAAATCCAGTAAGTCTATAAGACAACGTCCCTTTGACCCAAGCTAGACTTCGAGAAACCTAGCTGATGTACGTAAAATTTTTTAAATCAATTTAAATTGTCAATTAAGTGCTCCCTATTTTGTATACATCGACGTCAATATTGTAGAAATCGAATTTTTAGATGTGGATGCACAACAAGATTTAAAATTTATATCAATGTTTTTGGGTACTTTTTTCATGTAATTCATATATTTTTAAATATGCATGGATTCTATTTTTTCCTTTTAAATATGTTTTTTGTAATATTCCAACAATATCAATATGTATTGAACTTTTTATGCCTTAAATTCATTTTAATTGTAATTATTTTTAATAAGAAGTAACAGTTTTTGTACTCTTTCAATTGTCAAATTATTTTTTAAGAATTGATTGTAAAGTACGATGTTAAAAATGTAATTGGATGGTTTGCTAATAACCCTCGGGTTGATGTGACATAAAGCCTTAACAAAAAACCTTATCAAAACATGTTTAAAAATTGTGTTTTTTTAAAAAAATGATTAAGTTTCCACACAAGATTGGGAAATAAATAAAATCTGAAGTTAATATACGAAAAAAATGCGCATCTCACTGGATAAAATCGAAAGACTTATTATTTAAATACTGTAAAAAGCTATAAATATGAAGGTACAATTTTCGTACAATTTGAAGTAAACGTGGAGCTTATTAGTGATATTACAATAATATCTTTTAAAGTATTGTCATATAATTAGATTAAATTAATGTATTTATTTAATATATATTTAATGTATGTTTATTGTTAAAGCGATCTGAAAACTTATATATTAATAAATAATATCACAGAAATTTATTAAAAAGTTGGTCATAAATTGGCGAATATATACCAAGTATCAGTCTTATGAATTTTAAAATATTTTAATAAATTTATTTGGAAGCAAAAATTGCTTAACAATTAGAAACATTTAGGAGAATTATTATGTGCGCTTTGAGAATTACAAGAAACGTTTCGGTAATCAGACAATGACACTATCGTAAGATTCGCAATTTTCTGAAATGTCAGAGTTTGTTTTAGAGTTTCTCAAGGAAAGGGAAAGTTTTTTTTAATCAAAAGTAAGTTAGTAGAATTATGTCTGCCGGTTTTCTGATTTTAGCCAGTTTATGCATCTCTGTAATGACCTGTGAGATAAACAATAATTTATTCATCATGATCTAAATTGTCAGATAACGTAAAGAAGACAAAATTTTGATGTACTCTGCAACACTTAGTTGCTTCAACAATAGTTTTTCAAATTGAAAAATTTCAAGCATTCTTTAAAGATATGTATATTAAAGGCCAAATAAGCCAAAATATGAAGCTTAATAAACAAATTCGTCATTCGTCATACGAATATAGGCAAACACGATTGTCTGTTTTACTCCGTATTAATTAATTAGGAAACCTGTAATATAATTATTTTTAATTCAATAATGTTGGCATTTATTTAGAATTGTTGAAGCTGTTAGTGCGCATAATTGAATGCAATCATGATATATTTCAAGGATAAATCAAATAATTTAAGAAGTTCTATGAGTCGAACTGTCTATGAAGTATTTGTAATTTCATTTATTGAACTTTTTAATCTGACTTATTTGGCCGTTAATATTTATATAATTGGTGTATTTCATTATATATTTTAAATATTGACTATGTAAACGGCTACACAGTTGAATTTCTGAGTAACCTAAAACGAAATGCAATCTTAACTGTCATCACCGATACTAAAAGTAAAATAACGGCAGCACTATATAATTTTTAAAAGTTGTGAAGCATAATATAACTTTGAATAGCAGGAATACGACACCTGCTAATTAGATGAGATGAACGTCGTCTTGATCTACACGAGAGTAGTGTTCGAAATTAAGCTGTACAACTTTTACCTGAAGATATATTAAAGTATGTAATATTATTAAAAATTTAAGCGCGAAACTCTTTTACTACGAGGCGCTTATGAAATTTATTTATCCCTTGGAAACTAATTAGTGGAAATTTACAGCTAACGAACTGTAAAACTGCTTCATTATTTATCAATATAGAATAAACTGTATTTGACGAATGCATCGACACCTGTCGACGAGGATGATATCTGTCACTAGTAATCATTATTATTCGTAGTGTGCGGAGTTTCAGTTCTGTAACGAGTGTAATGTAATGGCTAGGTGTAAATTATTTTTATGAATAAAGCTTTCTTGGGTACACAACAGGATTAAATATTTATTAATATATAAATAAATTAATAATAATATTATAATCAATATATTTTAATACTCCATCTGGGTGCCCGGTGATTATACTTAAATATAATAAACATTTTGCTTAAGTTATGATACTTTTTTTGTTTCTCGCGAATGTCGTCGTCGTCGCCGCCGCACGCATGCTACGTAATGGTATAATGTGCCCTGTATTAATAAATATTCACACTGGTTGGAAACTCCAATATGCTTCATTCATAGTTGTAGTTTTTTTAGTAAAGTTATTAGAAATATATACATGACTATAGACTCGAGCATGAAGAAATGTTTCCTAGTTCATCAAATGAGGACTAATGGGTGTAGTCTTCGTTTCTTCATCAAAAGACTTATAATTGTTTCTTCCACAATCTTTCATTTCCGCTGGGGTGACACTGTAGAGAAGTATCTGGAAAATGATGTTAAATGTTGAAAATAAAACATTTTTGATTTTCAGTGTGGTTTTAATTTCGCAACCGATTGAATCTTTAAAAAAGGCCCTGGTGTAATATTTATGTATTAAATTCCCAGAACGCAATGTCAAAGAATATGCACCGGTGCAATAGGCGTTAAACTGAACAAAAACCCATCCTCATTAACTTGAAATCATTCAGTAAATTTAAATTCTGTAGATTCCGACCATCTTTTAATGTTCAACGTTGTTTCCTCTAGTCATCTTTCCTGGGCCTAGTAGCTCTAGCTCTACCTTCCGTTTCCAAACACTCCATATAACTTTATAACATAAACTGTAACGTATCCTGGCACTGATTCTTATGACTCGATGCAAAAAAAACCTACACAGTTTTGATTATAAATTAAAATCCAAGCCATTTTGTCAGCAAACAATATTGGTAATTTTTAAATAAATTTACATAATTTCTGTGACTGTAATATCTTACATTACATTCTGTGATCACTACTTACGTCCTTACGTCTGCGTCTTTATCTGTCAAGTACCGTAATCCTGATTACACCTCCCTATTACTACCACATAGTCTTCCTTTAATCTTAAACTTCAATAAACCTTGCTTATTCTAATAAACTCATAATGTCGTGAGAGTTGATAGTAAGGAGACACTATAATGTCCCCCCCTCCTTTCTTTTGTCCTTCGCCAGTCTATTTTATACCTCCTAAAGTCCCTCTCTCCATTTCCATCATCAACTTGTACCTTAATGCCCCATAATAATTCACCCTAACAATCCAACCCGCAGCCTCCCATGGGCATCAAAATACAATAAGTATTTATGGTGTATGAGGAAGTCGCTGTTCTTTATTGCTACCCGATCTTGATAGTTTCCTACTCAAGGTAGGCGACTAACTACAGCGGCTAAATATAGGCGCAGCAAAACTACCATTTTGACCTGTGGTGCCTCGTCCAATCTTAAACTTTTAGAGCTCCCATACGAATAACGAAGAAAGGAGGTCCGCTTACGTTCTGCAATTTCATTACTTCTTTTATTTCTTCAGACAATTTTTGGCATAACTTTAAAATTTTGCTGTCCATAACTGTTTCTACTGATGAAAAAACCTTTCCTAATTTAAAAACAGTAAAAGAGCTTTTAAGAATCATGTCTATTTAATATTGTCTTGATGTCTGCCTTGTTGTGCTGGAAATAAGTAATAAATTAGATCTGAAATAAGTTATTGGTGATTGTGCAGGAAATAAACTTCGAAACAGATACTTTTGCACTTTTTATGGTATTTAATTATTTTTATTTTGGATGTAAATTTAATTTGTCTCCGAAAATAGTAGGTACTAATCTTGTTTATAAATTTTTACAGAACTAAATTTTAAGTAATGTAAACACACGAGACATTACAAGTAATATGAGTCCTTGAGTTGTTACGAATCTTCTTAATAATTTTTCAATGGTCGAGTATGTGTGTGCGGTTTATAAAAGATGTATATTTAATTAAAATTTGTGCCTGATTCAGGAGCTTTTAATGTAGTGCAGTACGCCGCTGCATGCCAGTTAGGTCATGCATTTGATTCTGAATGCAGAATATTAAAGAGACGGTGTCGTTCGATGCGGCGAAATACGCAAGCGAAAGGTAGCAAATTATACATTCAATGAGCTGGGTTTACTGCTTGAAACTTTATTGTAATAGCTCGTGCTGAAAGAAGATAAAACCCCCAAGGTTCTGCTATTTCTGCTACTGTTGAAGACGAGGTTCTTTATGAGGAAATTTTATGAAGTAGTTGGGAAACCCTTTAGGAACTTTTCCCACATTTGATGGTACTTTTTGTCTGCATAATCTAGGTTATCTTCCTACTACAATAGAAGCTACGAAATCTTAGATAAACGATAAAATTTTCGCACGAAACAAGACGCCCTTTCATAAGCTCTATCCCTTGGCCGTCTGCAGATTGCCTCCTTCTTTCTAATAATGTATTGATGTTACCACGCTAAATCTCCAGTTTTTAATATTTAAGTTAGCATAAAATGCTTTCAGTCTTCGAAATTATATGCAATGGAATTCTGCTTTTAGGTGACTTAAAGCATCCTAAAACTTTCGTGTAAAGTCTAAATACGACTAATATTAGAGGGAGGCATTTTCATCTGTCTGTCTGGATTTTCGTCTCGAATAGGCTTCGAAACGGCACATCGGATTTCAATGAAAATTTGAGGATTTAAAAGCAGGAGATTTAACTTAAATATTCGTGCATGTTTCATTTCGATATATTGCAGAATATATTAATATTATATATATATAACATTCTACAGGAAAGGTTCCTTGAAAACGCGCATTCAAATCTCCAAAAAGTTTATGCGGGTTGATCTGTTTATGCTTAGAAACGGATTAACGAATTTAAATGAAAATTTGAGGGATTGAAACGGGAATATCAACTTAAATTTTCTTGCATGTTTCATTTCGATATCTTTCAGAGTTCAGAAGATATTAATATAAATATTTATAAATCCGTAGAATTGCCGCACAAAAGCCGGGAGAAAACTAACTGCGAGTTATAGAGTTATAACTCATATTAAGCATACTATTCGTCGGATTAGTGTGTAATTATAAGCGCAATTTTGACAGCATGAGAGAGAAAGAGAGGGAGGGGAGCATTCTCACTCCATCTATTGTTGAAGTAGGATTCGCGCCGTAAGTAACGTATTGTTGGCAGAGAGCTAACTCCCTGAGAAAAAATAAACGTCTTTGGATCGTCGATACGATGTATAAGTAAATTGGTTTTATTTGACACGGCAAATAAATTTTAATGTTTAGTAATTGCTCATTTTTAAAAGCAAATAAAATACAAATAATTAATCCCAATAAGTATAATTGACGTTTCTGTCTGGTTGGAAGGTTGTATCGAATTGACTCCGTCCTGTTCAAAACCAACTGCGAGTTATAAGGTTTGACCTGAAACGATCATAAATAATTGATACCATACTTTTTATATATTCAATGAATTACACTTTATGAATATTCTGTATCTGTTGTTTCGTTTTTAGGGCAAAATAAAATAGATATTTCCGCGCGACCGAAGTCGCGTGCATAGCTAGATAAAAATAATTTTTGAATAGTTATTGAAATATGTCTGTACATTACTTAGTATTAAAAGGCTTTTTCATGCATCAAAGAATCGCAAAATAGTATCTTTAAATTACTGTGCTTGTTTGCCCGTCAAGCTGTGTTTGCAAGGAAACGGTCTGACAGATTTAGATGAAACTTAATTTAGTTGTTCCACAGAGCACAGAGGTACTGCCACCTACACTTATGAGAAATTATGGCGTAATTTTTGGATTTTTTTCTCCGATTTTCACAATAAAATTATCTAACCGACTTCGATGAACTTTATTTGTTGAACTTAGCCTTAAGGAGAGTCGGAAAGTTCTATCTTGCCAATGATAAAATAGTGCTATGATACAGAGAAGTCAACATAAATTTGGTCCATTCAGTAATTAAATATCGAAATTATAATCGTTTATAGTTGCAAAACAAAAATATTATTCTTAACATTTTGCGTAGCATTATTAAAATATAGCAGTCAAAGTTTACTTCAATGGAAAAAAAACGTTCTGGAGAGCATTTCCATGATTTTCATCATACCGTGAAAACCACCGCTCGATCCTGCATACAATAAAGGCATCATACGTTGTTTGTTCCTAAAATTAACTTTACTTAAATGTCTTAGGGAGAAAAACTTTTGTGTTACAAATACGTGTCAACTCAGTTTTAAAATTTTCCGCTTTTAAAAATTAGGCACTATTACATGTTATGTAGACGACACCTAATATATAAACTACTTAATGCAGACTAAACTAAATTAATGACAAGAATAATTCATGTAATTACTATACAAGTTGTTTCATTTGAATGAATATGACAAACGTCGAAAGCTATCAACTTGCTTAAATAATAAATTTGGGAGACCGTTTTTAAGTGGTTGTTTTTCATTATTGGATATATATAATGTTGCTCTTTCTACAAAAATAACGGTTTTGCCCTAGTATCGTCTGCACATAAACCGGCTTTCAGAGAAGGTATTCAATCCATCATTCTAATCAGATTTCAAGTCTAACTTCGGTAAGTGGCTTCAAAAACTATGTTACCTGCACTTACCTGTACATTGCCACTGAATGTGTCAACTTGACGCCTACAGAAAAGGCCATTGATAATGGTTTTATGTTTATTATAGTGTAAATAATTGAAAACGTTTGTTAGTAAAATTATCAAACAGTGCCATATAAATTTTATTTCATTAAAATTCTTGACGGGTCAAATTTTAGAATAATTTAGGATGAACGATGAAGTATAGAATCGTACATTCTGTGATCCTAGGAATGTAACCTGCACAGTTAATAACTTCTCGTCGATCAGAACACACTTTTCTTTTTCATTTCAGTTTTATGTATACTTTTGTCATTTCACTAGTCAATTTCTAAAATTAGATTTGAAATTATTCTGATGCGTTTGTTGCGCTTTGTGTTATTGCCCGTGTTTATGTGAACATTGCTCCGACACAAATGCTTTCGAGGTTGTGAAATTGGATACATAAACGTATTTTTTTTTCAATTGTGAGCACTAACCTGTTAGTTTCTATGGTACATGGAGAATTTTAATGGTAGTTGAACACATTCATTTAATTTCTGAATTCAAGGAATTTGATAAGGGCCTTAACCTGTTGCGGTAATTTATTATTCTCACTCCACACGGTAGATAAGGCTCAGTCGTATGCTGTGTTTGGTCCATGCTGCTCTTCTGGTTACTCCGCTCATTGTTCAGACATGTAAATATAAATTTATTCATTTCAGTAGGCACAAATGCCTAATTCCTCACTACATTTCAAATAAAATCGTTCTTTGTACAGAAATGTTTTTAATTAACTTTTAATAACGTTGTGGTTTTATTATTATATCATGGAATGTACGCATTGTGCTTCTTCCAGTTACTGCATTATATTATCTCGCCTGATTAAAATAAACTAACAAAACCCAGTACTCATTGTTGAATATGATAAACCAAATAGCTGAGGTAGACTAACAATTTTGATTGGTTTGAATTCAATCCACCAGTCATGTTAATGAAACGAAAAACATCACCTTTCTTACCAATGGGTAACTGTGTATGTCCCCTTCAGAGCTTAGTCGAGAAATGAATTTAATTTTGTGTATTTACAAAATTACATACAATTATTATTTTTATGCCAAGTCAAAGGAAGTAAAAATGTTTCAATTGAAGCTCAAGAAAGATTGTATATCTAAATTTAGAAGAAAGACAAGAATGGAAAAATGTTGACCAGACCCAGAACTCGAGCCCAGGACCAAATTTAGCTTTACGCTCTTCATATGAGCTTTAATTGAAGCATTTCTACGTCCTTCTACTTGTTTTCATGCACATAAATTAAATGAAAGTTTTATAGGTATGTGCAATAATATTATTTACAAAAGATTTATTTTAGTAGAATAACAATCCATTAATAGAATAAAATGAGTGGATAAGAATAAATTGGTTAGTTACCTTTTGGTCTTTGATCTTATTATCATTACTATTATTTTACGCCTGGTTACTGTTGTATGGCTGTTTCTTACGTACGGTAATGCCATTGTAATTTTCCCCTTTCGGTTTAATTAACTTGTTTGTATTAAAATTGTGCGAATTCGTGTAATAATAATTATGTCTCAGTTAATTTCTGTATTTGACGTTATGCAATTATTTTCTGTTTCTGCATTTCAGTCTTATTTTTGATAACATAAAATTATTGTCATTTTATGAAAAATGTTTTAGTAAAATTTAAATTGAATTCTAACTAATAATTATTTTAGTGACTACGTTGAGCATGGAGTCGCGAGAAGAAAGGGCTGCGCTTATCGTAGCCCCTCACATAACAGTGGAACAAGTAGATAACAATACCGTCACCTCAGAAGTTCGGTTTGAAAATGATAATTTTTTAAAACCTAAAGATGTGGGCTTTCCAGTATTATCCAAAGCAACAATTCAACATAAAGACATACCTCAGGTCAATAAGCAACGTCAAATATTCCTCGGAGATGAACTAACATTAATGATAGAGGAGCACCTAGACGAGTCTCCGTACGGCATGATTGCCATTTCCCAAGACAGTAGCAAGCTTGCTGTGAAGGATCCCTTCCTCGGGGTTTCCGTGGACGTGAGTGAGCCTGTGTGGCCTGCAAGTTTGTCTGAGCGTAGGAAAGGAAGCTCCGATGGATCTACGTGTTCCCTCAGCGCTGACCGTCGTGAGAAGCTGAGACAGAGGCGACTGGACCAGGCTCTACTTCATGCAGTCAGCCAACGACATATAAAGGATGTGCAAAGGTAACGTTACATAAGTTAGATGGACTAAATCGTTTTTCGTTAAAGTGGCCTCAACCATTTCACCGAGAAGGGTCCGATTTCGAAATCCACCATCTACCATCACCTAAAGAGCAGGGATGTATTTAATCCTCACTACGTTGGTTTTTCACTATTTAAAGGGTAACATGTGTTGATGATGTAGGTATATGTATGTGGGCAATAAGGTTCCCCACCACCCACCGGATTTATTGGGTTGGTCCATGCCGTTTATCATAAGATGACTAAGGCAACGTTGGTACGTGATGACAAAAAGGGTACTTATATGCAGAGTATTTTTTTAAGCTGATAACATTTGAATTCATTCTAATTTAGCTACGTTGACCATCATTTCCTGGTGGTATGAGCTCATCATTACTCGACTCGTGATTTCGCGTCGATTTTAAACAGATACCAAGAGGTTTCCTCCATGGCATACTTTCAGCGAAGCAATTAAACGAATGAGCCTCCTATAGACTATGCATATCTTTTCGAAAGTCTTGCCTATCCAATGTACTCCACTCTTTAATTAAATGGAATTATACATACAGGGAATCTTTCGATTTGTGTTTACACGTAACAGGGTGTGTCTATAATAATTCTTTTTCGAAGAGAGAAAACGCTGTCCAATTCACGTTTTCCTACACGGCTACAGATTTTATTAGTCTCAAAAATAGTGGATAGTCTCCCACTTAATAATTTCCATGAGAGCCTCCTTCATTAAGGCAGTGGAAAATGCGTACTCGGATTCCCTCGGGTGTTTTTCCCTCTTCAGAAAGGCTTTCCGTGTAACAATTAGCTCGGGCTCTCTGCATCAGTGTCGTCAGTACACTGATCTATAGGTGCGTGGGCTGGAGGTACATCCACGTGTTTCGGTAGACATTCCGACTGGATCTTAATGGCACACGAGTCCCATTTACTTATCCCCAAAATGTTTTTTGCTCTTCAGAGCCGTTCGGTCAGACACCTGTGGCATCTAACAAATTTCTGTAATTTCTCCTTGGCCTCAATTTAGTATTATCCATTGACTGAATCTTTCGAGAGTTTTGTTTTCGCAAAGATGCCCAGTACCTTTGGTTGGAACGTCTTCGGTATTTCATACTGCGTCCTCAGCGCCATGAAAACAGAAAATGAATTAAACATGACGGTCATGATTTTTTTATTTTGCAACGAACGGAATTTACTGGCTTTAATTAAGCCTTTATATACCACAATTATCAGTTGATCACATTTTTGACTACTGATAAACATGGAAATATTTTAACATATTTCAATTAATTAATTGATGCGATAGAGAAAATAATTGTTTTGGTGAATGAATACTGTATTGCAATTGGAAGCAAATCAGCGCACAAAGAATCATTCGTGGGAAATTGGTTGAAAATAAATGACAATATTATATGGTAATAATTACGTATAATATGTCAGCAATATATTTGTTTTTGATTACTAGTAAGCGCTATTGAACTACTCATGAATATCTGGATGTAATTGAAACTAGGTCATCACCAGCATATGACGTTTCAGATATTTGAGTGCCGGGGCCAGTCCAAATGCGACGTATTCGGACTCTCAATGCTCGGCCTGTCACCTGGCCTCCATTTCACCAGACAGCGACATATTGACATTGCTTTTGCATCGCGGATGCGTTGTCGATGTCGTTGACGTGTTCAACCAAACGCCCGTGCATTGGGCTGCGTGGACGGGAAGCGTCATTTGTCTCCAGCTCCTACTGAAGCAAAAGAAATCCCTTGTGAACGTCCAATCAAGGGGTGGACAGATCGGATTTACTTTAGATCAAGAACTTCAACATATAGAGGTGAAACAATTTATCTTAAAATTATTATTTCTGTATATAGAAGAAAACTTTGCATGAAAGTCTAAATATTTTTTTTAAGTGTGATATTTTGGTTTTCGTAAGGAAATCAAATATTCTTTAAAAGAAAGAAGGGGTTTATATTAATAATGAAAAATAAAACATAAATTCTAACTAAAGAATGGTTTCTCGGTGTAAATGATAATGGGGATGGGGGTTATTATTTAACATAATTATTTGTTCTGTTAGTAATAATAATTTTATTTATATATAAAACAATTTTCTTTAGTGGGTGATGTGCACTGTTTACAGTTATAAATAATTGTTAAAGGGAATGATTGTTTAAATTTCAAAGGGTTTCTCAGGTTAATTTTTGGGATAACAACGTGCAGCTGAGATTTCACGATCGTGACGAACCTGTTTCATCTTCTTAGCATTTCCAGAAGTTATGCGTAGTAGTTTTCCTTCCTCCACTCTCATACTTGCAGGTCGGGTTGTGGTTTTGCCCTCTATTGGCGGAAGAAGGTTCTGGACCTGGTACTTCTCGACGAATGAGGAAACACAGTTTTTCTCCTTATTCACTTCAACACACAATTACTACCACTTCCTTTCCGCACTCGGTCTTCCTTGATACTCAAGAGCAACAATGCTCCTCTCCCTTTCAACTCTGGATCAACACTGACTTATTGATTATTTCTATCTTCTCTCCTACTTTCTTGGCTTTTTGTTCCCTTCCACTTCCGATCAATACTCTACCTCCCTGCTGCCTCGCCTTTTCAAAGTCTTTCTCGACTCTGGCCATTTTTCGTTTTCTCACCTTCCAGCGTAAGTCGTATTTTGCCATTTTCTAAGGGAAGTGTATTCGCCAACCATTATTATTTATCCGTAAGCCGTCAATCGCGGAAAGGAATAGTGTCCTTGGGAAATTTTGAAGGGTGATCGTTCCTTCAGCAAAACAAGCCTAACATTTTGAAGCTGCAGACAGACACGTTTGTAACAAGGCACCCTGGCGCCGGGAAATTCCAAACTCTGCCTGTCTCCGAGTTAAAAATATTCTCTCTGAATGCCGATCATTTAAAATCGAAGACATGCGCTAAGTCAGTGTAAATGATTAATGGGTGGCTTTGAATGAAGTAACATTTTTATTCACGGACAAGACTTGGCTAAATTTTTCTTTTGTCTCTCTGCAAATAGGTAGAGATTGAGGTCAGGAATTTTAAGTCTACTGGTGCACGGTTATTGCCCATTTAACTATATCTTATAGTACTTTTTATATTTAAACTCATTACACTAAACATGCGTGACATACGTATATTCATCTTAAATCGTATAGTAAATTTATTGTTATCGTATAGATTGATATGCTTTATTCCGTAATTTTAAATCTTGTTCTAGTTTCCAGTCTTGTCTCCAGGGAGCACTCCTCTGCACGCAGCGTGCCAGAAACTCCACGCAGATTGTGTTAAAGTTCTCCTGAAAGCTGGGGCCAAGGTGAAGTGTGCGGATGAGTCCGGCCTCACCCCTCTAGACACGGCTGGTGAGTTGGTCCCTCAGGATTCCAACTCGTCAGATCTCGTGCAAAGGTTCGCTTCATGTCATAAACAGATCCAATTAGATAAAGTTAGCCTCTCCCTGCCGGTCATTAGTATAGTTTTAGTTGAGTGTATATTATACGTAATGTGTGAAACTGGGCTGAGTACAACTTAACACTTGGCTAACTTCTACTTTCACTCTTAATGAAAGAAGTACTAATAAATTTATAAAAGAAAAATATGATAAAGCTAAATTATTAGAAAAAGAGTCATAAGATCGATTAAGGTGTCTGGAAGATTATAAAACACCGCTGCTAAACTTTCAAAATTTAAAAACTCTTTTGTTTTCTAAATTGTAGGATATATCGGTAAATATGGATAATAATAAAACATACTACCGGGATTTTAACAGTAAGCTGTTGAACATTTTTAAAATGAGACAAATAAAATACAATAAAAATCGATTATGTTTATCAAAAAATTCTCTATAATAATATTAATGCATTTAAAACAGTCGTATAAATAAATTTAAAGTTGCTCGATTTTAACGTTGTACTTGTGATTTTATAATATGTAGCTGCTTTATTAGATATAGACTGTTTTTGTATAATATCCCTAAAGTCACATATAATTTAAAATTTATTTAAAAATTAATTTTTGGCTTCTGACATCTGTATGTCACATTTATCTGTACAGGGAGGAAATCGAAAAATAGGCTTTCAATCTTGAATTTTAATACACGTCTGTAAAACGTTTATGAATACGTTTGGAGGCCTTGGTGTGATCAACGTAACTAAAAATGACTTGCTTGTGTAATAATTTCTGGGGAAATGATTATGTATAAAATATTATTAATTAAAATAAAAAATAACAGAGGAAATAAATTTAATTAAAATTTGTATTTATTTAACTACATATGATGAATTAATTTAACTTCCGATTGACAAATAAGTATCTTCTCAGATAATCACAAAAATATATAAAATTAATTAGTTGCAAATTGATTGACACATTTACACTCCGGGCCGTACTGCAGGCAGAATCTTAACATTTTATACTATTAGACTTTAATTTATGACAATTGCTATGCCAAGTATAAAATTGGACAATTAACGGACCGCATGACAACAGAAATACCGGCATTAGAACAAAAAAACGCTTTTTTCCACTCGAATTCAGCAGATTTTGTCAATTCGCCATGACCATAAATACGTTGCCGACCCTCTCGAATAATGCCGGACCCTTTCTTTCCCTAGCCTTCTCAGTTCACCGTTAGTTCACTGTTAGCTGAATTGCATACATGCATCACATCAGATGGGGTAATAGTTATTATTGGGTTGGTAACGGCGTTTAAAACATCTGTAAGGTATTTTCTTGTATCACTAATCTCAAGCCGAGTATTATTAATCCCGTTAAAATAAAAATGTGTAAATACTCAATAACATTTTATTCATTAATGAACTAGTACTATGGGTCACAAAAACATTTAACATTAAATATTATATACTTACGTTTAGGATTCGATTTGGTTCTTCATGTATGTTTGATGTTCTTTTTCCTGACAATATTTATTCGAACAGTTTTAATATACGATTTTAAAGGAGTCCATATTTAGAATCGTCTTCTAAGTTAATCAAAAAAAATACATAACACCAATTAGTTGCAAAGAGGTCACATTTACACTCGGGGCCGGACTGTGGGCAAAATCGGAGCATTTTATACTACTAGACTATAATAGAGTAAAAATATCTCAATTGAGGCTCGGCGCTTAAACATGATGGAAAAATCTAAATGAAGGTCCTGGATTCAATTCCACATCCGGTCGAGATTTCTCCTTCTTGATCCTTTAAATTCAGTTTCATGCTTACAGTGATAAACATCGATTGAAAGTTTTTCTTTAGTTGTTGAATTTTAGAATTATTTGTTTTGAATGGTGACTGATGAAATATTTAAGGAAATGTTATTAATGCTTCCATAATTTGGAAAACCACCGTTTAAATTATCACAGTATAAATTAAAACAATGTATACTACTTTCTACCCACAGTTTTCACAAATTTTGGAGATTCAATCGAATGTGGTAGTAATATAACATTTACTTGAGTAATGAGTACTGCGTGTAGTATGAAGGACAAATGCTACTGGGTTTGTTCTCATAGTAGCCTGTGAATAATTATGAGAGTTTTGTGGGAATTTCAGGTTCAGTAGAGTGCTCGAGACGATGTTGGGAGCTGGAGCTCGTCCCAAGAAGTTCTGGTCGTCGGAGGACACAGTGAGAACATCCTGCTTGCACAGTGCTGTTCGACTTGAGAGCGTAGCAGACGTGAAGGCGTTGTGCCGCGCAGGAGCGTCTGTACGCCTACGCAATCAGGTGAAGCACGTGAAAAACTGAATTTCAACATTTATCACGCTGAGATAATTTTTTGAGAAATAGCAAGTCGTAAACGTAGTAGAAGGGAAAGGTTGGAGGGTAATATTTTCCTCAGGGAAAGATCGTCGTTAGGATGGAAACTAACGGAATGCTACTATCATTCCTAAAAACACTCATTATACTGTCACGAATGGAATAAGCTGAAAGATCATACATCACTTAACTTTTACAGATGAGATATTTCTCGTTCAGCATAACTGACCTCAATATGTTTCCTTGTGTCAATTCTTTTAGAATAATATATGTGGTCTTCTCGAGTTTCCAACCAGAGAAACTCGTTGAAGTTGAACATTGCTGTCACCGAAATCGTAATCAAACCAGACGCCTGGCTCGGGTAAATTGGAGGGTCCTGTAACAGTTTCTTGACACCTGAAGACGATGGTAGTGACGGCTACTGAAACTTTAACGAGTTAATCCGGTTGGAAAACTGAGAAGAATGCTCATAAATCATCTACACCAGGAAGGTGCTTACACTACCAAGTTGTCGTAATAAAGATTCGTGTTAATTTGAGATCGTTACGAAATAACGGAACTAATTAATGGTTAATGTTTCGTTAGTGTATGTTATTTGAGTTAAACAATTTGCTTGAGAGGTTTTCCTGTTGAGTTTCAGGCGGGTCGCACAGCGCTCCACGAAGCAGCTGGTGGGAGGCTGGAGGAGGCTCTCAAGGCCCTGGTCAACGAGTACTGCTCCGCGGTGGACGTGCTTGACGTCGACGAGGAGTCTGCGTTGCTCACGGCCACCAGGGCGCGCTGGTTGCAGGGTGTCAGTATTCTTCTGGAGGCGGGGGCGGACGTTTCCGTCACAACCCGGGACGGCGCCACTGTGCTCCATTTGGCGGCAGGAAACGGAGACGCTCATATGCTCGAACAACTCCTCTTCATAGACGAGATAGCTCAGGCGAGAACAATTTAAATTTTTGACATACATATGCTGAATAATATATCGGCTTGCGATATACTGAAACGTGATTGGAAAGAACAGGTTAAAACTTGACAAGATAGATTTTAAAGATCATTGATAATGGCACGGAAGCATTTGTTGTGATTTCTGTCGCGTAGCAGGTATTCATCAAGAAGGAATAAATGTTGTATAACTCTGGCAAGCTGCTTTTTCTAACACGAAACCTTGAATGCATCACTGCACCAGTTTTCTGTTTTCTCAGACAAATATTTTTAACAAACCCAATAAATTATTGATACAACGTCACCTTCATTCAAACCACGATTTTATTTTTGGAAAGAAAGTAAGCCGGAGAACCGACTTGATACAGCAACAGTTTGGGGATTCATCTTTGCGACATTCGACTTCATCCTCTTTAATTGTGCTGTATACTTAATTTTTTACACATTGTGGTATTTACCTTGCTCTATGTAACGCTGCTAACAGCACCTTCAAAAACTGTTTCGACTGAAATGTGTTATTTTGTGCCATGGCCAACTAGACGAAGTAGAGACCAAAATTATCTACTCGGTTGCAAGTAAGTTCTCGCATACGTTTCTCAGTTTCTCCATTATTTCATATTATTTGGAAAATCAGATGCGTGGGAAACCTGAATAAATATTATCTACAAACTCGAATAATTCGTGTATTTAACATGTAAAGGCATTAAGAACTCACTGAATTGGAGAGAACACTTTTTGTGAAGTGCCATCTCTGGTGGTTCATTATTCATTACTTCGTTTCATGCTTCACAACCGGTCAAGGAAAATGTTTTTTTTTTTACTTTTGTCCAATTGAAAAAGTTTCAGACGTCGTTAAACATTCGCATATGATAGGTAAAACGTCTTGAAGTAGAATTTTTTCCATCGTGATCGCTTATTCAGTTTCATCGTCTATATGAATGATCTTCGTTTTAAAGCATTTCATCTGGTCTTGATTTAATTCACTGCACCTTTGAGCAATTTACACGCAATATAGAATCTTTATTGAAGTCCTAGCGCTTCATTTGACGGTTTTAGCAAGTAAATAAAGAGAAAACGTCCTTCGTTAAAATAAAGTGGTATTATATTTTCGGGTGTATGCCTATTGACAAAATTTGGTGGGTATAATTTTGGAATGCATGTAGCATTTAATGTCGAGAGCAAGAGCGCAAAAGCTTTATTGTGTTGGAGTTGGAAGATTCTACGTTTCCAATGTTAAAAAAGTGAATTTTGACTGCCATTTCTAAGAAACCGTTATAGACTCAGTACTGAAACTTTTGTAACTCTATTTTAACCTTATGGTTTGTATGTGGAAGCAGAATAAATGATTTCAATTACTAGATATAAATGAAAAATTTCAAAACTTTTACAGGTCTTGATAAATGAATTCATTGTTAAAATAATAACTAATTTATCATTTTTTCATGCAAACTATACTATAAGGTTAAAAGTGGTTGTGAAAACTTTAGTGCTGTATCTATAACGGTACGTATTTTAACATCGGTAAGGTATGACCATCCGACTCCCCGTAAGAGACCGGATGAATTTGAATAGTAATAATTTTAGAGCAGTAGTTACGTGATAGAAAACTACGTACTATATGATATTTACTGGAAAATTTCTTTCCTCAATAGATATGATGTTACATATATATTTTATGAGAGGTTTTGTAAAAAAGAAATTAAAATAAAGTTGAACGATTTGAATTATTTACAGTGGTTTTGAAATATATGTCTCCAATAACTGCTGAAATTAGTTTTGATTTATTTTCGTGAGGTAACTATTGTTAATGCCGCCATATTGTGCAACGGACGCATTATTTAATTGCAGTTGGTGAACGCGCGCGACGGGGGCGGCGCGACGCCTCTGCACAGGGCGGTCCATATGGGCGGCGCGGCCTCCGTGGCGAGGCTTCTGCGTGCGGGGGCGGACGTGACGGCGAGACTGCCCGGGGGCGTAGGCGTCCTCCACGTGGCCGCGAGGCACCGCGACGCCGAGCTGCTGCAGCTGTTGCTGGCGCGGGACCGGAAGCTGCGAAGACGGCAAGTGGACTTGCTGGACTCGCTCCCGACGTCGGGGTTGGGCGCCCTGCACGTGGCGGCCATGCTGGGTGACGTGCACAGCTTGACAGCGCTGCTGGAGGGTGGCGGCGACGGGGCGTTGCGGACGTCGGAGCTGCCCCACAGGTCCGCCACGGCGCTGCATCTCGCCGCCGCCGGCAACCACGACGCCGCCCTCGCGAAGCTGCTTGCCCACGAACCACAACTCATACAGGTATTTATAAAAAAAACTACATATAACCATTTTACTATTTTATATCTATAAGAATAAAATAATATTGAAAATGGACTAAAATCGAGTGATTTTACGTTTCATGCCTCAAAGAATCGGAAACCAATGTCATCAAATTTCCAGTCTATCTCGCTATTTTTGCTTGTTTCACTAGGAAATAGTGAGGCCGATTTTGATTAAACTTTATATTATAATATAATTTTGTCCAACCCTTGTAGATACATAAGAATGCTCTTGGGGGACAAATATTTTCCTTTGCCCATACTGACACTAATTAACGAAATTCGTAAACTTTTTATTTTAACTGATTGCGCATTGATAATGCTCTTTTTTATAGTTTCATGGATATTGTAAATAATGTTTAGACTTATTTAAATAAGTATCAATTTTTTAATATTGTAATCCGAACCATCTTTACAGAAAACAAAACAATATTTTATAAATCTTAAAAAGTAAATTTACGAAGCTCCTTTATACGAGGTGTGTTCAATAAGTAAAGGGAACTTTCGTTTTTTGGAATGTATTCTCTAAAAATCTGTAGGCTATATTATGCCTTAATCAAACGTATATCCTCGTGACTTAGAGCCTTACTGAAGCGATTATGCGCCTTTAGATTTTCCGCAAATTCGTACTCCAGATTTCATTTGTCGTAGTAAAATTGTAGCAGAGTGTACCTTTTGGGACAGAATACTTTATTTATGCTTCCCGAATGGTCGCTTCCTTATTCATCACTTTGAGTGTCGCTTCTTTCATTTGTCTCTCCTGCTAGTCTCCACGTACTATGCCCTATATTTTTTAGTAACAAAAAGTAGACACGTAGATCTTTAGTCTGCTGGATACCACCCGCACGTCACGCACAGCACTTTAATAGGAAGAAATAAGAGCTTTAATTCTGGGCTGGATAGATTAGGTTTTGCATCATCAACCTAAAAGCCACGTCTCTCCAACTTTTAATGACGACATTGACCTTTTAAATTATCTTAGTACAGCCACAGTCACTAGTAAAACAAGAATATCCTTAATTACTTACGAACGGTTCAGCGTGTATTACGACTTCTCAACCCTCGTATTTTATGGAAACAGATTTGATAAATGTAATGCGTACTCGACATATTCTCCCGTAACGGCTGCTGTCCAATACCACCAGAGATTCTCCGAGTTTATCCCAGTGATGTTAATCTACAGTCATGAAACTGCCTCCTACAAAACGGTATTTTTAATATAAAATTTGTACCTTTATTTATTGAATGGTCATAACGTTATCAGTGACATGGTGAAGTACAACGAACAAGTAAAAGGTGAGTCCCGAAAGCTGACCCAAGTAAGTACCATATTTTCGTTTGTTTGGTCGAATCAAGAAGGCATTAAATGGGAAAAAGTACAGCAACAACGAGAAGGTCAAAGAACTAGTGGAAATATAATAAGACAAAGACTTCCTTGCATCAAGGATAAAAGTAGACAAGTGTGTTAGTATTCGTGGGAAATATGGTGACATATAGTAAACGTCTTATTTTGTAAAAATACACAGTTTTTTCCGGATCAATTTATCTCTTTAATTACTGAATGCCCCTCGCAAATAATTTTATCTTTAACATTTTCATTCCACATACTTCGTATCTAAATCTATAAACGGTTGCATATTCACGTAATAATTTTCCATTTTTTTATAGCACGAACCTAAAGCTGACAATTTCCGCGCTCCTAATGAAGTCACTTAATCATGAACGATGTTATGTAGACGTGTCAGCATCCTCTCCAGAGTAATTCAATTTCAGGTGATACAACACACTCGACTATAAGGCTCGCGACTTTCAGGCCTATTTAGAAAATTGTTCTCCGTAATAAGATAAGGAATTTACTTGCCAAGGTGTTGAAAGCGGGCGTCTGCTTAAGTACCCCTGCGTCCCAAGTAAATAACGCTATTTTCCCTGCTACCTATTCTTCATTTCGTCAGCTGTGTATCGGAATGCCGCTTTACAGCACATAAACGTATATAAAGTATCTACTGGTCTCTCCTAAGAGAACAGAGAATAAAATTAGAGTGGGTATGTACAGGGTGCAAAATGTTAACTAAAGTAGTATATAGGAAGATGGAATGTCAATTAGAATGCGAGTTAAGAGGGGATCAGCTTGGTTTTAGGAAGAACGTAGGGACAAGAGACTTTGCGTCTAATTTTAGAAATACACGATAAGAAAAATCCGGCCTACGTTCGTGGCAATTGTAGATTTAGAAAAGTCTTTGATAATGTGAACTGGAACACAATATTAAGGATTTTGAAGAGCACAGGAATAAAATATCGAGAAAGAAGATTTATACATAACCTCTACAGAAGGCAGTCAGCAGTATTAGAATTGAAGATCAAGAAAATAAAGAAGAAATCAAGAAAGGAGCAAGACCAGAATGCAGTCTGTCGCCAATGTTGTTTAACAGACGATAAAGTAAGTTAAAACGAAATATAGGAAAGGAATCATACTGCAAGGTGAAGATATGTACCTCCTACGCCTTGCCGATGATATTGTAGTATTAGGGAAGTCAGAAGCAGACTTGGAAAACACAATAAATGGCATGAACGTGATCATACAGAAAGAGTTCAATATGATGTTAGTAGAGGGAAAACCAAGGTAATGGAGTGTAGTATGGGAAACAGTGGAATCAAAAAGGGTTTTAGATTGGGAAAGGATATTTTGAAGGAACTTAAATAATTCTGCTACTTGGGCAGCATAATAACTAGGGATAGTAAACATAAAGATTAGGATAGCACATGTAAGGAAGGCTTTCGAAAAAAAGAAGAATTTACTTATGGGTAATATAAGTGTGAATATTAGGAAATCATTGCTAAAATTTCTCGTATGGATTGTGGCGTTATATGGCTGCGAAACGTGGACGGTAGGAGTTGGGGAAAGGAAAAGAATAGAAGCCTTTGAAATGTGGTGCAATAGGAGAATGCTGAAAATCAGATGGGTGGAAATAATCACTAACGAGGAAGTTCCAAACAGAATAGGGGAAGAGCGAACACTATGAAGGACGTTGACCAGAACAAGGGATAGATTAGTAGGCCACGTTTTAAGACATGAGGGTCTTGTAAAAATAGCATTATAGGGAAGTCTGTGGGGTAAGTACAGAAGAGGGAGGTAATGGATGGAATACGCTAAGCAGATTAAGGAGGTGGTAAATACGCGAAAATGCGAAGGCTTGCTCAAAATAGGAGGGTTGCATCAGACTGAACACACAACAACCACAGTCTAGTGACCGTACAGTTTGAAACTGATTTCATCATTTCTCGTTATATTTTTGCGTTTCTTGGACTTTTTCAGTCTAAGGGTAGGCGAATGTAAGGATGGCACTTGAGGACATTAAATGTTTCTGCTCTATACGACTAAGACACAATGAAGAAGAGTTTTATTTGTGTGTTGAGGCTAAAGATGCGGACGGGAACAGCCCCCTGCACGTGGCGACGTCCTGTGGGTCCAGGGAGTGCATCCGGAGGCTCCTATCCGAGGGCGCTGACCTCGCCGCAGAGTCCGCGTCAGGGACTACGGCCGTGCAGCTGCTTATCCGAGGCACCTCACGTCCTCTGCAGCTCCTCAGCGAAGTGCTCGACTCCGCCATCGCTATCAACGACAGAGGAATAGACGACAAAGACTGTGTACTAACGGTGAGTCACTTAAAAAATTGCTTTTTAGAAGAAACTGGATCTTCACCTTCAAAAAAACTCTTACAAATTTACGCGAGTAAAATTACATATGGCCAATAAATATATTTCATATAAAACTTTAGGCAGTTTAACCCTCCAAAATATTCAAAATATGTCGATGAAATTCAGTAACACCTAACATTTACTTATGTACCATATTTAGTTCAAATAGGACTAATAAATTATACACAGAATCTTTCGTCTTGATCAGCCATATTCATCTATAATAACAATTTCACACCTTACAAACACACGATTACATTCCATATACAAGTTCAAAGGAACTTCATTTTACCTGCATTACATATACAGGGTGTAAGTAAGTACATAAAATTAAATGGGATTACAAAGGATCGATAGAAACATTTTTCAGAGACGCATCGTTACTGCGCAACTAGAGAAAATAAAACTCAGAAACCGAATTTTAAAAACGCTTCCGCATCTCCGCTGCCGTCAGACAAATACAAGGATGTACTATTAAAAATAAAATTCATTTAAGGACTGTAAAGAGCGCGCGGAGCTTCGTCATCGAATTGTGGCTGCAGAGCAAGCAATTCGTAGTATTCAATAAATATTCCACAAAGTTAGGCAAACTTGAGGTCATTTTGATAAATTTCTCCAATAAATCCAAAACTACGTGTATTTTTTATATGAAAGATACTCAATGGATTTGAAACTTTTCTTTAAAGTGATAATAAAAAAATTAGCGCATTTAATTGATTGATCTGTTGTTATTATAAGTGTTGTATTAAGTTATAAAAGAAATATAGTTCTTATTTTTTTATTAAATTTTTATTCAACTTATATAATATAGAATATCTGCTAGAAGCTCTAGATTGAGACAGATACTTCAAGTAAATGACTATAACAAGAATTATAATTGCAGAATGTTAACTAAATATTGTATTATTTAATATTAAATTACGCGATATATTTAAAGTGATTAAGATAATTTGATGTACGTATGTAGAGCATTTCTGAGTATTGGAACGTAGCTGAAAATTTAATTATGTTTACGTTTGTGTATATTTATTTCTTAATTTCAAGTTTTGTAAAACGATCCATATTGCTTAATTTTAAGTTGCCCATAGCAAAGAATTGTGCTGTAAAACAAATATTTAGTCTCTGGTTGTATGAGCATCCCCGCACTTGCTAGTAATCGTAATAATTATACAAGTACGATATGCCAAATTGTTTCACAGGGATTACTTTTATACTTCCATTGCTGAAAAATAACTTCAGTATACCGATATACTCGTACACATATTTCTGTTGATCCCTTCCCTTCTGGAAATAATATATTTGCTGCGCGTAAAACCTACAGATTAATTACAGATTTAGTAAATGCCTGACAATTAAAATATATTGTCACCGGCAGCGTTTATCTACTCAATTCTTTTAGCTCTGTTTGGTTTGAATAACATCTGTCAAAACTTAAAAACTGCAAATCCGAAGGGAAAAGTCATTACAGCAAATTAGTGATCCGGAAGAAACGATAATAAACGCAAACGTAAAAGTTGTTATTAATTTTTATATGTCAGTCACTGACCACTTCTATAAATTAATGGATTTGTTTGTAGTACGTCGGGCACAGAATTTACTAATTGAATTCATTGGGAAAAAATATGAACGGAGTAAACATTACGTGTAAAACGAGAAGGTCGGTTTTGTTGACGAATAACAGAATATTATTCTTCGTTCACGTGAATTTACCGTTGACATGCAATTTAAAAGCGTCGTTTGCATGCTGCATTCGAGTAATTCATTTAAAAGCTCACTATTTAACAGCTGTAAAAGCGGGATTTTGGAACCTGTATTTGCTACCTTCCGACGTGACAAATTATCACAAGAAATGTCCCTTCATTCATTATAAACATTAGACAAATTCCAAGAGAAATAACTTTATTATAAAGGTTGTTTAATACGGAAACTTAAATATCGTGACCTTAATCGCGTCATATAATTAAACCATTAGCATTTCTGGTAATAAACGAAATTACATTACATTTTTGACAACAAATAATTAATAAGACTTTGAATTATTAAGTCTCCTGTGTAATTATACTACTTTATTCAATAAGAATATTTAAGTTAATTCATGAAAAATGGTCCAATATTATAAACAATATGTTTGGACATAAGGCGTAATGTAAACAAATGACTTCTAAATTAACATCTGTTAAAATTGATAAACAAAATGTGCGACCTAATATGCAGACAATATAGTGAGAAATAATTAAAAAGATATTTTAAAAATGCTTTGTGCTGGCCTATGTCTTAATACAAATGAAATTATTGTAAAATAAAATATAATGCACCATAAATTAATGTGATACAATAGTCCAATACTCATTACTGAAATTTTAGTAACAGTTTTCAAGCAATACAGAGGTAATTGTCAAGAAATTTAAGATGAAATGAGCTCTTGTTTCATATTAATTTACTTTAATATGATTAAAGCTTATAACTTAACGACCAATTGTTGTAACAGTTGCTAATTACATATTTATTTTAATATACTCCTTTAATGATCGTGTTATGCATGAGAATGTAAACTACTAATTACAGGACTCTATTCCCTTGCCATTTTAAAAAAGAAATTAAAAAAGTAGAACCATCTAAACCAGCTTGAATACGACTGAAGGCGGCAAAAGAACAGCCGTCCTTTGCATGCAATGCAGCGTTTCTTTGAGTTTCACAGAGCCTAAGTGGCTTGTCTACATGATCATTGTACAACTTTGTGTTAGCGGAGAAATTAAAAGCCCCAAGTACAAGGGCTGGAAAATTTACGGTTGAACTTAAGCAACAGAGACAGAGACAGCTCATTTTGCTAAATCTACCATTAATTAATGACGTAAAGATTTGAGAGAAGAAAGTTTTAGTTTATTTGATTGAGCTGTGTCTGAAATACATATTCGGGTTAGAAACGAGTACATACGAAAAATTGGGTGAGTTAATATATTTTGGACAAATATTTGGTTATAAATAAAAGTATGTAATTATTCATAAGAGTTGAAAT
The DNA here is from genome assembly GCA_034510155.1 of Eucriotettix oculatus. Classification (NCBI taxonomy): domain Eukaryota; kingdom Metazoa; phylum Arthropoda; class Insecta; order Orthoptera; family Tetrigidae; genus Eucriotettix; species Eucriotettix oculatus. The sequence continues at coordinate 44,350,229 of CM067380.1, forward strand.
CAGTACAGATCGTTTGTGACACATAAGTTACATTAATTTTTAACGTATTCGAAATGGAGCCAATATTTATGACAGTAAATATTAGATTTGTCATAAATACATTTAGGAAGAAATGTAAATTGTCTTTCAGGTAGTCTATGCCAATTAAACCGTACAAATTTGAAGAAGGATTTGATAATTATTTACAAGTTAATAATTTCGATTTTATGTCAATAGCTACTGGATTATTAACTGCAAGAACATTTTTAAAACAATGCCTTCATCCTGTTTTACGTTAAACACGTTATATACTTCGCTCAGTTGATACAACTGGGATGGCTGTTTACGATATTCTCGTTTCTTGCACAGTTTCATCGGACAGGAAATATCGGAAAATATATTTTTCATAAAGAGATAAAAGCAGAATTTCTTATATAATTTAATATCAAAGTTATTTGCAATTTACCTTAGATTTGCGTTCCCCGGTACCTGAATTAGATATTCTAATGCTTATTAGTAGGACATCTCAAAGTAAGTTTATAATTCACTGTCCTCTATCGTTTTTCTCCTCGCCCCTGACCGTGAAATCTCCCATTGATTCATGAATTAACGTAATTAAATTAATTTCATATCTACGAGGTAATCTACCAGGTTTATTTTCCTAATATTCACAATTTCGTTGTCCTTTTCCATAATGAATCATCAACCTCTATTTTTATTGCCGTCCTTTTAGGCGGAGTGCGCGCCTCTCAACGATGTCCGGTGATTAATGACTACACTTCTTCGCTCCACAGAAAACCAACTGAAACACATTTAATCTTTGTTTATAATTATTAATAAAATAAAATATAGGTTTATTTTCGAAACATTAATTGACTAAATCGTCTACCTACGCTTTAGATCTCCCAATTTGGATTATTTGGTCTAGGGTGAAAGACTTATATTTCACACTGGACATTCTATATTTTTAGGTAGTCGTAAAGGTTTTGCTGATTCTAGCAAGCTGAAGTTACTGTACTGGGTGGGTAGGCTTTCTTGAAAATACCGTTGAAGCCATTCTGCGGTTCTGTCTCATCTGAGAAGCTGCGAATTACCAAGTCGATGGTGTAGGACCGGTGTTATTAGAATTAAGAGTTGGTAGGTATCTTTCCAGGATCACGTCTGGGCAGGTTATTTAGTAATTGTTTCTATTCTTAATATGCGGTTTTATTTTGTGAGTAATAGTGCTGAAATTAGTCTTATCGAAATCGGCAAACTATGGTTATAATATCGACATAAGAACAATTGACTTCAAGAATTGTTTCATCTTCTTTGACACTAACTTCTATTTTTCTTCTTGTTTATCACATTTTAATTTTTGTATTAACAAGTAATTGAGGTTTTATATCGTTTGTTGTCAAAATTTCCTTAGTGAATATAAACAGGAACCGCCTCGTTGGTCTTGTGGTTAGCCACGATTTCTGGCTAGGGCCTGGTTGTTGTGTGAGTTTGAGGTCCCAGCCTGAGGAAACCCGAGAAAAAGAAATACGTTTCCTAATTCACATTGGCGCTAAATACCTAGTACTTAATGCGACTCTAAACAGAATTTTTAAAAAAGAATCGAACACAAAGAAGATCCTTCTAATTTGCATGTAAAAACTATTAATTTATGCTCAGAAATAACGGAAAATCTAAACAACAGTCTTTATCTGTAGTTAGTTATAATATTTCAAACCGTGCATATTTAAATTTTATGATTACTTGTTGTTCATTGAACAGGTTGACTACAGTGTGTTGCTAGGGGGTGGACGGGGTGGAGGCGTGCGTGTTCTGGAAGCACTTCTTGCGACTGGGAACATCCAGGGGCAACACTCACTGTTGCTGCATCCTGTCGTAGAGAGTTTCCTGAGCCTGCTCTGGGGTACCTTCACGAGACCCTTCGCCCTAATATTCGGCGTGTTCTCCATCTTCGTGGCGTCCTTCACCTGCCTCATGGCGACTCTCTACAGCCCCACAGCGGCGTCCGGCGTACTCGGAGAAATGTTCTGGCGCGTTGTTGTAGTCGTTGCCTTGATCATCCTAACTTTCCAGGTAAGAACTGACACTAACCGTCAAGCATTAATATAAAATCAAATCAAGGAGTTGGGGTCTTGTTGAAGAGTGTTGATTACCGTCGATCAATAAAAAATACAACAAAGAATGAGGAGTAGATGATTGTTATTTTCACAGGAGGTGGTCCACGGGTTGCAGATGCCGCTGGCATATGCGAGAGACTGGGAAAGCCTGTTGAAGTGGTCATGCTACGCGACGGCGTGGCACTCGGCGACGCTTGACGTGGGGACGACAGGCCACAGGAGCTGCTCCACCATCGGCGTCGTCCTGGCGTGGACGGAGCTCATGTTCCTGCTCGCTAGGTTCCCAAACTGGGGGTTCTATGTGCTCATGTTCTCCAAGGTTGCCAAGACAATTCTCAAGGTCATTAACAAGTTCCTCTCTCAAAGATCGAAGGCTTTCCTGATGTAATTGTTAAAGGAAAAGGGTTACCACCTGGGTCAAACTGCAATAATAGCACGACGTTATTCAATGTCGTCATCTTCCAGCGGAAGGGGAAATCTGTCTCAACACATTGACGTAAAATTATATAATTCGACTTATACCATGAGAATTTTATCTGTGTTTTATCTTCCTTATTCTTAGCAGAATTTGTAAATAATTCCTGTCATACTATTCTCTTTTCTCTTGCTGGCCTCAGACCCTGAGGCCATAGGCGACAGGCAGGATAGGCAACTGCCTAGGGCGGCGAAACCGCCTGAGCTTGAGTGCAAAAAATAAATACTCTCGAAAATGTCTTGTCAGATGGCGACTTTAGAACTTGCTGACAAAGTATACCTAATTTCTTTACTTTTAGCAGAGAGAGAGAGATAAAATGCAGTTGATGTTCTTAAAATTTATTACTTACAATTTGACCAATATTGACCATTGTTTTAAAACATTTCCGAACGTTGTCCATAACCTATCCGATTTTAAAAATAATAAATGGTTATTTCAGAACGTTCTCTACTAAAAGTCGTATTCAGCCTTCTAGACCACTGAACATGAATTGAGTAATAAATTAGATCTGAAATAAGATTTTGCAGGAAAGAAATTTCAATAGAGATTGTATTAATTTAGGCTTGGCATTTTTATATTATTTAAATAGTTTTGTTTATTGATTAAAATGTATAATTAAATTATCTCTTAAAATAGGAGGGTGCTCATTTTAGTTTGTAAGTTAATTGACGTTAGCTGTTTAAAACGTTTTTTTAGAGAGAAACAATTTTCATGTTTTATATTCAATTATTGATATTTTTCTGGCTAACATGGTTCTTTGTAATTCTATTTTTAAACAAATTTAATGTTTATTGAAGCTTGTGGTCGCATTTTTCGGGTGTGGAAACTTCAGGAAAACCGATAGGGCTGGTATTGCTGGCTTGGTTTTCAAGTCTTATTTATTCTCTAGTAGTACGTAATAAATATATTCGCAATAAATATTTTTTGTGAATCTTCATCGGAATGCAAATCGGTGTGAATATTTGGAAGAAAGTCGGTTCGTGCGAAGGGGTTCAAATTCGACGGAAATATTGTAATGTGGTAGAATTTGGTTGTTCGTTGACGGTAAGCGCCAAAAAGTTATGATGTAAATATTATATCCTTAGTTTTTAGTACACCTTCTGTATTTAATTTTAGCATGGTTTTGTGGATCCTTTTTAAAAATCGCTTTATACATATTTTTATTATTTCGCTGATATGCAATAGTGATTTTAACACGTTATCGTATCTTTATTAATTTATATATTGGATAATGGTGTATCTTTATGTAAATAAACAACTGTTAAATTAAAAATAGAAACCGAAATATATATTTCTCGTTATGTTACAGGTCCTGGTGACTTTCCTACTGCTTTTGATAGGATTCGCGATCAGCTTAACTGTCCAATTCGAGTGGAAGCCCCCCTTCGAGAGTCCCTGGATCTCTGTGTCCAAAGCTCTGATAATGATGACCGGGGAATACGACTACAACGACATGTTCAGCGGCGATCACTCTTCCAATTTCACCGGGAGATTTCTCCTGCTCGTCTATGTCATTTTCGTTGCGGTTGTCCTGATGAATTTGACCATAGCACTGGCGATAAACAACATAAAGGGACTCGAAGCCGAGGGCAGGGTGGAGAAATTGCTCAAGCAGGTGAATTACATCGGCATGCTGGAACACGTCGTGAACAGGAGAGAGAAGATTGTCCGTGTGTTGACTATCTACCCGGGAAAACCCAGTGATACTACAGACCACCAACTCCCGGAAAACCTTAGGGACTCTCTGATTCAAGCGGCCTTGCTCACGAGGAAAAGCGAGTCTCTCAACATAGACCAGATCCTACAGGAACTTCAAAGCTTGAGAACACAGCTCGAGCTCATGAAATCCAACCATAAAAGCCCTTGACAGTGCAAGACTTCTGTACTCATAGGAAATAAGTGGATCGAAACTATCCAGTATCGAATAATAATAATGAATACGAAATCACATTTAAAAACCCTCGTGTCTTTGATATAAGACAAAAATATACAATGGTCAATTGAATGCTGATTTAATGTAAATTAAATGCATCACTTTTCTACAAGTCTACAATTTTTATAATCTATACCAATAAATAAAATTTAAGTGTCTGTTTATCTGTTCGTATGTTTGTCTCGAAACGGCTCAACGGATTTCAATGAAACTTTGAGGGTTTAAAAAAGGGAGATTTAATTTAAATATTCGTGCATATTTAATTTCGATAAATTGCAGAAGATATTAATGTAATATGAATATAAATAAAAATATTAATTCTACGAGAAGATTTCTTGGCATGCCGCGGCGTGTAAACCAAACTACGAGTTATAAGTCATATTATGCGTTCCTATATCATTCAACCCACTTACCATCAATTACTGCAGCAGGCTGAGAAAAAATTAACATATTTGGATCGTCAATACGATCTATAAATTGATAAATTGGTTTTATTTTTCGCGTCAGGTAAATATTAAAATTTAGTAATTGCCAATATGAAAATAAAAAGGACAATATCGATTTTGGTGTCGAAACCGGTGTAATTCGAGTCTCTGTGTTACATTTTGACCTTTAATATGCTATTTAAGTACAAATTTAACGATTAAGTGGGGGAAAATTTTTGTTCTGTTAGAATACTAAAAATTTATTTATTTGTGCTATTGTATCGGGGTATTTTGGGCTCTCTCGCGATACTGGGAGTATATTTTAGGTTCATATTGTGACGTTTTCGATGTCGGTTTAGTTATGTGTTGACCAAGAATTAAATAATGTACCCGGCTAGTAAAAATAAATACCCGGGCAACGCCGAGTCCCCAGATAGTTTGATATTATATAATAGAAATGGACTTGATTGATACAGGCCAATCAACTTCAAAGTGGTGTGTTATTTTCTTTCATGAAACAGGATACCCTTTTTACCAGGATAGAAGAGTAATTAGTTAGTTGCAACAATCACAAATATCTATATGCATAAGTATGAAGAAGATATGTTTATATACAAATCACAAAATTAGCAGACAATTTTTATTTAGCAAAACCACTAATATTGCATAAATGTTTCGAATGTAAATTCCCATCAAGACAGAAAAATAATTTAATTTAATTTAAAATAGTAACTAGAAGTAATTGTCCAGTCGAGTTCTTTAAAATGACAATAACAGTCTTTATTTTTTTAATAAAAAACAGCTTAATATGAAAATATCGTAAATGATTACTTAATTATAGTACGTCAATGACAAATTATTTAAGCTTATATTATCACGTTTTGCAAATAAAGTAAATATGACAACGGGATTCTCTAGTAATCCATGATTTTTTTTTAGGCTTCACTAATGTCAGTATAGTAATGAATATGAGACTAAATCTGATGATTTCACGCGTACTCATTAAAGGAACTTTGATTAAATAAAATCCAACAATTGTTTCTGATTATCTAAAATAATAAACCAAACTTTTTGGATACTATGCATAACTACTTATATATATATATTTGGTTTGACAGAAAAAAGAATATATCAATGGGGAAATACACCTTCTTTGCTCCGCTTAAAATTGCGATTCTATTAACACAGACTTTTACTAAAAATATATTTTATTAAAATAGTAAACATCATTTCGGTCAATTTCCTTGTACGTGATCTACAAACAGAAAATTTAATTTAATATTTTATTTCGTTACCACTTGTGTCTATTTGAAATGAAATTAAGTATTAATTATTATTAATTTAGGACAATTGGGGATAAAGCTGCATTACGACTATTATGTCAGAGGTAATAACTAGTTTTTTTTCGCAACTGTGGATAATATCATTTATTGACTGCAAATACGGTATCAGTTTCTCATACGCTAGGTTCTCTCGTACTCTCGTGTTTCGTACCGTACAAAGTTTATGGGTTCTCGGCGTTGACGTAAACATTTACCCCTTTCTGATGTATTCGTCTCTCCACATCGTTCAATTTATTTTCCTTGGCTACGTAGTAAATGAAGAACCTTCAGAAATTTACGTCAAGTGTTCAGGCACTATTCACGGGGCCTTAAAACCTTATTGTGGTTAAACTTAAAGGATGGGTCGTCTGGTACCAACAAATTCTATTACAATGAAGCTCGATTCTTTATATATATATATATATATATATATATATATAGAGAGAGAGAGAGAGAGAGAGAGAGAGAATTATTAAATCGAGTTTTACAAATCGGCGGGTAATGTTAAAAAATATTTTAATTGGTTGATATTAAATGAAATGAGTTCGTCAAGTGTACGAAAGTTTTACTGCTGGATGCAGTCTTAAATTATTGTTACTAATCCTAATTATTCAAACAAAGTATAAATTAAACAAAGGACAAAATTAAATGACACTAAAATTGTAAATTAGAGAGGACTGTCATTTCTAGAGAGCGATTTTGCACGAAAGGCACTTGCGGAAACTTGTAATTGGCGTTTTCCTTGAATTTCTGAATGGGCTGTGAAGTTCTTTGTGCGCCAGCGAACCTTTTGCGAGGCTTCAGCAGAGTGGAACAGATTAATGAGCCCTGAATCGTGTAAGTCGACCAATTGTACGCCTCCGATCGAAATCGATTACAATGTAATCTAATAAACAATTCTATGCATTTCATGTATATTTATATATCATGTTGAAACAGTGTAAATGTAATGCGAAGTCCAAATGCAATACGCATAACTTTGTTTCTGTCTCACAAAACTTTCCAGAATTTCTACCGTCTTGCAACTGAGAACAACGACCAAAGTACATTCATCATTGGTTCACGTGTTTTACAAATTGCTATACATTTTTTTGATTGTTGGTACTGTTCAGTGAATAAATATATTCCTAGAGAAATTGCATAGACTACTTTTCGCACCGAAATAAAATTTTTCAAGGAATATAATATAATGGCACATATATTTATTATACAACGTTCGTTTGCAATCAGACGTTCAAAAAATTTTTAGTATTTACAAAGCAGCTACAAATATAAATATAAAGATTATTTAAGATTTTTGCAAGGATTGTGAATGTCAGTTAACAGATTTAACATTTTTGAAATTGTCAGGGAAAGCATAATATTATGTATTATGTCAAAAAATACCATTTATTTTACTTCTAAATGCCTTCATAAAAGAGAGAAAAACCTTAAAATATACTTTATTCTGTTGTCACATATTTATTAAAAACTGCTATTAGCAATTTTGTTTTCATATTGATTTATAATTTTTAAAACCCCGTTTTACAGGTTTTAGAATTTGTTAAATTATATACAGCAGTACATTTGTCATACTCATTTAAAATACCTATTAAAACCTCTAATATGAGATAATATTGTTATATAACCTACAATTATTTTTCAAATCATTTACATCTGAAATATGACAATTTAGAATTAATTTACTATGTTATTTAGAACTATGAGTTATTTAAAACGAAATGAGCATAATTAAAGTAATTATTGTCATTTATATGTATGTCTTTTGACCTTTATTGGGCCAATTTATTTAATATTATAACAAGTCTCGATTAGTAGATTGAATATATCTATTTTATTAAACGTAGCCTTACGCAAATATTCATAGTATTAGGTTGGTTAAAACAACATCATTTTTCAATCGCTCTCCCAATCGTGTCAACGGACATAAACTCTTTGAATAAGGACATCAGTTTTTATAATTTGGACAGAAAATGAAGGCAGTGTTATAGGATAATGTTACGTCTTTTGGGAAATATAAACATCCTCAGGCGTCTTAGATTTGCCAATCCGTATCAGACAAGATAAAAATCGATACGCTGTATTTACTCGTATCTTAGTCTGACAACTTTAGAGACGTGAGACTGCACGACGCGTAAGTATTCACAAAAATTATTCTTAAAATGACTATTCATGGATCAGAGTGTTTTATTGGTTGCAGTATGGGTAAATACAAAATATATCAGGCAATCCTACAGGAATCATTGTGCTGCATTTGTGTAACGAATTTAAATATATCGCCGTCATTTTATTATTATTACGAAGGTGAACAGTTCGCCGGTGTTGACATGGATGACAATGATGTGTCGCGATGAACATTAAATTTAAAGGAATACTATGCTTTTTACGAAACAAACATTGTTTATTCTCATAGTATATTGCACCTGGTTTTATATATAAGTGCGATTGTATATGAAATGTTAATACAATAGTAAACCATTTTTAAATGTATTTATGGCAGATTCTGCTTTCTTTCAATATACTAGAAGAAGAAGAATAGTGGATTCTACTTCACAGGTTTCCGTCAATCGTTATCACCGGTGCTTCGCATTTGTTCAGATAAGGTTCAATCCAAACAGGAAACTTAATGACGATGCCATGAACAGCCATAAGAACATTATGTTTGGTTTAGTAACCAGACAGAGGTCTTTCACTGTTGAATTATATAGGTTGTTACAAAACTCAACTGAAAAGTTTCAGGAATGGATTCCTCATATCGAGAGAAGAAAAAAATGTGTATTACATTCCATCACTAAACTAAACTGAAATATAAAATAAGAACACAAAAATTTCCTGACACATCGTCCAATTGCACTAAGAATATAGGATCATCAAAGATAGGCAAGAACTACGTTGAATTTTAAACCACTCCCTTAACGCAATGTTTAAATTACTCAATTGACAATTTATATTTTCCTTTGCAGTCGTTACGTTGTTTCAGAAGGACGAAATATAGAGATATTTATTCTTCAAAGAGATATAATTCAATTTGCATTCAACCTTTCTAGCGTTGCGGTCGGTTGGGGTCTTATGATTTCAATTTTTTCCAATTATCGAAAAATACTTTGCTTTCTTAATTGAACGTGCATGGAATTAAACTGAAGAAATTTTTGCATTCTGGGTGAAATTTCGTGAAATCCCCTAACATGAAATGTTTTGTGCCTAAACATTCATTTTTTCCATATCCTTTCTGTTTCCGGCCCTTTAGAACTTAAAAGGGAATGTCTAAAATTACTAGACCGACACCGCCAACACCATGGGAAAAACTGTTAGATGCGACGATTTTCCTTCAATTTTTGACAGTAAATATCCATTAAAAATTAAATGTATCGTTTCGAAATATTTGTTTTCTTAACCCTTCTCCTTGATGTCTTGAATAATGTCAAATCTGAAAATAATCTATTACTTTCGTCACAAATAAAAAACCAGGAAAAGACTTAAGTACTCCGATTGTAAAGATTCTGTATAACAGTTTTTTTCATTTTCGGGGTCATGTCAAAGGGTAAATATATACCATTAATATCGTAAGAATTTTAAAAATCCGAAAAAGTAAAAGCTTCGTGATTGGTAAAATTGTACCTTTAAAGATTTTCCTTGATCTCTAGAATCATGTTTATTGGCAATTTTTTTGTTACTTACGTCAGAATTTAAATATCCATAAAATTTAAAACTGCTTCGATTGTAAATATTTTTTTAAAAGTTAATTAATTTGCGTGAAGGGGAAAGTACAACTATTTTTTTGAAACGCTTCAGTATTTGAACAGTATTATGATGCTGCCTTTATTATTTAAATTGAGACCCATCAGCTTATAATTATTTTACACTACTTTATTAAATATGTTAGTAATACCTATTATTGTCTTCCAAACAAAAGTGCTGTAGCTATTTTCCAACAGTGAACTCGGTAATTCATTGTAACTAATGGTAGGTACAAAATGTTGTGTTACAGCATGGCAGAGAAAGATCCTGCCACACGTCTTAAACAACACATGAACGCTCAGCTTCTCACGGCTGTTCAGGCTGGAGACATCGACTTAGTCCTCAGGTGGGTCATTTCTTACTCTGTATACGTTACCGACATCTTAAATTATTAACAACTTTTTCCGGGTCTTGATATTTTGCAACTTGTTTTGTTGCAATTAATCCACGCGTTTAAGTTACTAAACAGAACATAAAGGCAACAGTACAAAAATATTATTTAATTATGTAAATTTAAGAACAATGGAATGCATGCAATAACATTTCAGCCGTAAAGGCTGAATTACTGACTAAGATAGAAAAATCTCGACCGGACTAAAAATAGAACCCAACACTTTCCGCTTAGTACATCGTCGCTGTAAGTCATTTCTACCTATGATTAAAATATCATTGTTCATTGAGTCGTCAAGATGAATGAATCAGTAATATGTAGGTCAGTAAGTTTTATTAGTAACCATTTTGTTACATATTAACATTTCAAATACAATTGATAAAATGGTATATTTACACTTGACGGCCGCAAGGCTCCTCGATCGTTTCTTGTTGCTATAATATTCATACTATCATACATTTTAACTTAAATCTAGCTTATTCTACGAATTTTATTTACTAAAATTTATTACGTCGAGCACAAGCTTGAGAAGAACTACATTTGAATGTGAAATATATGTCTGAGAGGTACGTCACAAACTAATCACTCGACAGTTATAGAGAAGGGGACAATTTGAAGGTCCCGACGCAGCTGCCCCATGGCACATCGGCGAAGGCTGCTGGTTCGTTCTTCAACGACTGTCACAGCTGCACATCAGACGCGTGCGACCATTCACCAAACATTGTATTTCTCTCTACCCGTGTGTTTTCCCCACTTAGCGGCTTTCAAAAACTACCCCTCTCGGGAAGGTTTAAATATATGTGTGTAAAATCTAGGTCCGTGGCTGTCGGGCGGTCACAACTGTTCCTTGGTACTATTTTCCCTTAGGGAGTTGACCTCCTCAATGCATGACTCAAATTTGAACGTTATAATAGCCCCTGTTCAGCCACTCCGACTTCCAATCGCAATTAGAAAATCTGTCCCAATGATCGGCGAGACAATAGTTTATGTAATAAAATATTTATAAAGTAAAAGTAGGTTGTTTTCACGTATTACAATATCTACACGAATGATATCAAAGTGGAAAGTCATCGTATTAATGAAGCTGTCTCTAAGGATCATCATGTCAGCTTCTCTGATAACGTAATCACCAGTTGCACGGGATTCTGGGCTTAAGCGCCTACTAAACCATTATTAATACCACTACCTTCTGCCCAACGTGATCATCAGCCACAACGCGATCCAATTTGAATACATTTTTATTTATTAGGGAGAATCAATATAAGGCATACGAAAATAGCGTGATGAGGGCTCCATCTTTGATGGTCCCCTTTAACTTGTAGGTCAGCGCGCCAACGTCGTTGGAGTGTTCTGATGACCTGGTGGTGCTGTATATCGATTACCATGGGATTGCTGTGTGCGTAAATTTTTTCAGAGTGTTTTGTTGTCGTATCAGGAATAGCTCGTTAGAATTCAGTTTGATTATACACCATGGCGCTTTGAGTATTATTAACAGGAAAAGCACTGCGCTAGTAAAGATAGAGTGTCGCAACAGGACAGAGGAGTCAGGCTTTGGAGAACTTACCACTTTACCGATCTACTTTCTACTCAACTTTTAGGGGAAGAGTATGAGAGAATCCCGTGCATTACGCGTATGCAAACTACGCAATATTGTATTTGTACAAGAAAATGCACATAAGAAATCGAAACTGTTCAGTTTTGAGACAGGCATATGAAAGTCAACCGAAAAATTACGAAACTGATGCTGACATTTATTTATTCATCTGATATGTACAAAATGATTTGAATGATTAGTTATGGACTTCTAAAGTCTTACATCATGATAAATTAATAATTAAATTTCCAATTGTAATGAATCATTTATTTTGCTTACACACTTATAGCATAATAAAATAAGCAGTGACAATTTTAGTGCAGGGACTACAATGGTTTCCCAGAAAAGGACAGCCAAAAATTACTATTTTACCATTGGCTCGATAGGGCTTTTTAACCCAGTATTTTAACACCTGGTACCATTGGTCTAGTCTCAAGGTCTGCTGTAATTTCCCAAATTGATAATATAATAAGAAATTTCTTCACAGACAATTATGACAGCGTTGTGTCGAAAGCATCTGTTTTAAAATATTGGCAAATTTTAATGAACTGACAATACAATAAAGTGAAAGTAAAGTAGGCGACGTTAGAAGTTTGTTTTGAGTCCTTTGTTATTACCAACAGTATTTTTAACTACATTATACAAATCTCTTTCTAACTTATACCGGATGACCGGCATAGCATGCAGTAGATTTAGATTTATTACTGTTTCCATTAATCCTCGATTGAGGAAATAGGATACGTCATACATTAAAAATTAAAAATGAACAAAATAAAGTTAAAATAAATTAATAAAACAAAATGTATATAGACAAAAGTCAATATAAACACAACACGGACACACGATGTCACACACACATTGGGAAACACAAACAAGCACACACTGAGGAACACGCAATGGAGTTTTAACTACTTGGAGCTCTGTGACCAGGAAACTGTCCTTCCTTCGTAGCTCCAGGCAATACATGAAACAAACAAACAAAAGAGCAGAAAAAATGAATAGAAAGTTTAAAGATATATGATGTGCTATTTTATAAGGCAGCTCGTTCAACACTTTTTGCAGGAACCTTGATTTAAATACTAGAAGGACGATTAAGAAAATCCTGTACCGAGTAAAACGCGCCATTTAAAAGAATAGTTTTACTCTGCTTCACGAAGCTTTTGTAGGTACTATTTTTAACCTCTGGCGGAAGGCTGTTGTATAAAATTATCCCGGTATTGTGAATACTTTTCTGGTGTAGAGCAAGGCGATGTTTGTCCGACCTTAGAGCTGAACGATTTCTGGTCGCGTATTCATGAAACTCGCCATTTGTTTGCAACAAATTAGTGTTTCGCTTTACAAACTTTAATATTTCATAAATATATACGCTTGGTAACGTAAGTATTTAAAAACTTTTGAAGAAAGGTTTGCAACTCGATCTACAATTCGTGCTAGAAAGTATTCTAATTGCACGCTTTTGCAACTTAAATATTTCATTACTCCTGGAGCAGTTTCCCCAATTAGAGATGCCATAGCTCATAATTGAATGAAAATACGCGAAATAAACCATTTTGACGTACTTTTTGTCAACGTGTTGCATTAGTGTTCTCAGAAAATAACAAGCTGAACTTAGTTATCCATTCCACTTTAATTTATTGTCAATCCGAAGGCCGAGGAAAGGTGCATTAGCTGAGAAGTTGTCTACGGGCCTATTACTAGCATCAGCACTAAACTGAACTAACTTAGTCTTATCTAGGTTGAGGGATAATTTATTCACGTTAAACCAAATATTTAGACCATTCAGAGCGTTGTCTACTTTCTTAATCAGATTATCGAAGTTTTTATCTGCAATAATTATATTTGTATCATCCGCGTAGAGAATCTCTTTCTAACTTATACCGGATGACCGGCATAGCATGCAGTACTATCTCCCGAAGAAGGCGGCACGCACCATCGAAAATTTTAAATATTTCCTCGTGTCTGATATGACAAAACCGGTCCTCAATTTAAAATAAGCCAGTGATTCACTCACTGCCTCTCTTGTATAATTTAATAGGAAGATGATGTTATGTTGAGGTACTAGTAAGTGCTGAAGTAGGAGTTAGCTCGGACTTCATGTACCCTTATTTTCTGCCAAGATGATACATGAAACACTGATTAATTTTTCATGTCTTACGTAGGTTTCTGGAGTTCGGGGCGAGCCCCGGGGCCGTGTGCCAGGATTCTCTGAGCTCCGCGTGCCACGTGGCAGCTCTGGAAGGCCACGCAGAAGTCCTGAGGGCGCTGCTTCGAGCCGGGGCGAACCCTGCAGCCAAGAACAAAGATCAGCATACTCCTTTTCATATGGCGTCGTGGGCGGGACATTTAAACTGCATCCAAATCCTGGAATCTGCTCACGTCATCAGAACGACCTCACTCGTCGCAGACTCGGAAAAATGTAGCGATCTGCACGATCATCTCTCCCTTACAAAACTGGTACGTCGACCTTCTAATAATGATATGTAAAGATCGATTTTAGAGTAAAAGAGCAAATTTTCGTAGTAACTATATTGTCACGTTTCTGAAGGAATGTGAGATGAGGTAACACACACCCAGAGGTTATAGACCTTTATTTAACACGAAGTGCTGTAAAAAGGCCTGTACTGCAAAAGACTGACCCCGATTCGGGATCCAGTAAAATTTATATATCATGGAATATTTCATAAACAGAAAAATCTCGAAACATACTAGAAATGCAAGGTAAACAAAGAAAAATGGTCGCATCGAGCGAGACTAGAACCCGAATCCACATTCCTGCAGTCCAGCTCTACAACTCTCAGCCACTACTGCAGGTTTCCAAATTGTGGCAATGTATTATAATGAAAATCTGTAGAAATAAATTTTATTACATACTGTTTGTTTTCTTTTCTAAAGATTCCCGTAATCGACGCTGGAAGCAGTCCTCTTCACGTGGTTAGTATGCGTCTTCATAGTATATGCTTCGACCACCTAATACGAAAACAACCTGACGTTTCTGTAACTGACTACAGAAATATGACAGCTTTGGATGTGGCAGGAACGGCTTCCAGCAAGGAGAACTTCACATGGTAAGTATTCTACGATAACTGTAACATAATCGGCAGTTGCATGTTGCGTTGTCTGAAAATGGCACGTAGAAGTAATGGGGTGAGAAAAGGGAAACATCTAAATAACTGTGCTTGTAAGAAATGAATAAATAAAATAGATTTACGGAAAGCATATGAGTGTTCCTCTATCGAAATTATGGTCGGTGATGGAAAATCAGCAAATAAAAAGAACTTATATTAAGCCCATAAAAATTTTAACAGTGTCACAATTGGAAACACAGAGTCATCAGAATTCAGAATTGGAGAAAGAAATGACACATTATGGGAATATCCATAAATGGCGACTCACTGTATACTTTGAATTTTGCTGATTATCAGGCTAGATTCGCCGAAGATCAAGATACTATACACTAAGAAAATTGAATGAGGAATATTTGAAATGGGGCTTACAAATAAATTTTGATAAAACCGAGTATATGGTAGTCGGAGGGACAGGAAGAGATTTAGAAATGGAAGACGGAAGTGTAATAAAGAGCTGCACCATGTAAAAATACTTAGGGGCAAATATTTCTAGTAAAAGAGGAAGCGAGTAGGCAATTAAACAAAGAATAGCAAAGCGCACAGTTGCAGCAAGACAGTTACACTCAATTATATGGAATAAAAATATAACAAGCATCTACAAGAAACGATAATAGAGAGTATATATTATAGACTATATGAAAAATGACAAATGAAAATGCAGGAAAGTTAAGAGCGATGGAAATGGATTTCTGGAGACGCATATGTGGTGTGTGACAAGAACAGAAAGGATAAGAAATAAATACATTTGGGAAGAAATGGAGTTTACATCAGTAAATATCTTAGATACAATAGAAGGCAGGAGGTGGATTGGTATGGACATTTGGGACGAATGCCAAAGGAACGAAAACGAAAGAAAAAAGGAAGACCTAAACTTACATGGTATGGAGTGATGCAAGCAATGGAGGACAGATGTATGCGTGATGAAGACTGGCAAGATTTTAGTAGGTGGAAGCTTGGACGCGAAAGACGCCTTATGGTGTATTTCCCACTCGTATTTATTATACTACACACTTGCAGAGAAAATAAACTGAACCAGCCCTTTAAATCAGACGTTGGAGATGGTAATTGAAACAAATAATGAATATTAACTTTGCTTTAAATTAAATAATTTTATATTAAAATATAATATTAATTTTTTTGCTACGGGAAAAGTGAACTGGAATTAGTTTTGACAAGGGCCATTGGACTCGACAGATGCTTAAAGGGGAAATTTCGAGTCATAATATACACACGGTATATATTTTTAGAGAAGCCATCAAAACTAGAAATGGGATACTTATTCTTTGTGCCACCTGTATACTTGTCCATGACACTTGGTGTAGGAGGTTCATAATAACGAATCCCTCAACCCTGCGGTTTAAGGAATTACGTTCCCTTTGAAATAAAACCAGGTTTTTGTTGCAATTGCATTTTCCACGCGAACCTGTAGTGTTTGAGCGTCGTTGGCTGGGGTGGCGCAGACTAATGACTTCAACTGTTCACATAACCGCAAATCTAGTGGATTGAAGTCGGGTGCTTTCCCGACCAATCCAGCGGTCCTGAAATGTCAGCGTCAGATGCTCAACTACATTGCGGAGGAAATGTGCTGGTGCGTCACCGTGCATAAAATACATCTGCAGCCTCCAGCAAAATAAGAAACACATTAACTAGAAATTGATGATATTGAGTCTCATTTAATCTTCGTGTTAGAATATATGCCCTTAGTAATTTGTCACCAGGAACACCTGACCATACGTTCAACGATTTTGATGCTCTCATGTGTCAGAAAGTATACGTATTCGAACCCATGTTTATTTTGATGTTTACTACCACCTCTCAAAATATTCGACACTGTTTTAAAACCTTGTATACATAATTATTTTCTGGAAAATGGAGCATATTTAACAATAAGGTTCTGGGTTGTTTTCATAGTTGGATAATGTTCTATATTGTGATTAGATAGGATTGATGTGTATCTGGAACGCAGATACAGGTCTTAAACACGTATCATGTTGAATTCAGATACGCTTACAAAATTGACAATTTCTACGTGGACAAAGAAAAAGATTTAAAAAGTGAAGATGAATATGGCAATATTGGCCGAAAGCACCGGTTTTCAAAATTAATTTTTTAAAACGTAGTTTTGTTATTTAAATTACGATTGATAAAAGTCTTGTGGGACAAATTAAAAAAATCATAAAATATCATTTATTTGTCGTTTTAAATTTTTTAAATATCTTTCTATCCAAAATAGTTTAATTTAATGAAGCTCTTATTTGTCGGCGTTTTAGCTTCCGCCATGTTGTGAGTGAGCTGCTGAAGCGTGGGCGGCAGGGGCAGCAGCAATGGGCGACAATGGCACTGCTCACGGCCGCCTCGAGAGACGACGTAACAGTGCTGAGAGCCCTGCTGGGCGCGGGGGCAGCGCCGGGAATTGCCGACGACAAGGGCGACACGGCCTTACACGTGGCCGGGCGGTGGCACTGCGAGGGCGTCCTCCGGGAGCTGCTGAGGCTCGGCGCCGTCGACGTGGACCAAGTGAACTTGAACGGCGAAACCGTCCTCCACATCGCGGTCGCTACCTCCTGGCCAGTTGGCGTCGATCTGCTGCTCGTAGCCGGCGCCGCCCACCATATTACGACTGCGGACGGCAATTCCGTTCTGCATCTGGCAGCCGCCGCCCCCAGCGCCATCGTGCTAAGGGCCCTCCTCGAGCTGGACGGAATCAACGAGGTAAGATATTACGTTATACTTTCCCATTCATAATGCTGAAAGAGGCCAAATAATTAGAAAAGCTTGTGCCCGGCGCATGGATATCGAAGACAAGAAAGGAGATAAAATGAAATACATATGCCAAAACTTTACCCCAAAACTCCTCTTGAGAAATTCATATCTTAATAGCAATGGACTAATTTAAGTAATAATTGCACGTTCGTTTGTTATAAGGGGGTGTTTAAATGAAAGTAAAAGTTACTGAAATAATTATAAAATATACAATAATTACCAAAAATATTTGTTTTTGAAACACATTTACTTTATAAAACGTCATATATTGGAATTTTAATCTATAACCACTAGTAAAATTCTAATATATAACGAATACCATATCAACAGCCTAATTATTAAAACAAAATAAAAAGCATATATACTGTTTTACATTAAATTTACGAGCTTCCAGGTATTTATATTAAACAAATATTAAATTTTAATTGTATCATTAAAAGGTTTTTTTGACCTTTAAATAATTATTGTTTTCCGGTTATGAAGTCAAGTAGTTGGAATGTTTTATTCAAAAATTTTGTGGAATAATACCAATGATACCAACTTCGAGCATAATGCCCATTAACTATTTTTATTATATACTGCCTAATTATATTAATATTATGCAGAATTATTATTTAGCCTGGACTTAAAATTAATAACCGCGGCTATGATTCTGGTCACACCAATGGCAATCTGTATTCTTGAATCACAATTCAATACAACTTTCGCAAACAATATGCACAGGAACGTATTGGGAACTAGGTTACCCGCAATCATTGGGACGTTATTATCGTCAAATAGTTAAATGACGTAACATATTGGAATGCTATCGATTATAAATTTTTGATGTATATATATATATATATATATATCACCCTCGGAATGTCATGAAAGATGACAATCTGCTGTCGACCCGGTAGGCCAAGACCCTGAATGGGCTATAGAGCCAAACGCACACACACACACACACATATATATAAATGAAAATATTTTAATAAACAATAACTTAAAGATTAGTTTTAAACACTCCAGGTGTTCGTAAAATCTCAAAACATATTTGGTAATTTTGTTTCAGATCATAAACCTGGAAAACGGTGCAGGGGACACAGCGTTGGTGAAATCCATCCACAGCACAGACGTGGAATGCGTTGGTTTGCTGATAAGAAATGGCGCTGCAGTAAAACAGCACAGCGCGTTACTCACAGCTGTCCTCAGATCCAGCCCAGAAATAGTGCGCCTCCTCCTGGAAGCTGCCCCAGTGACCCAGGACGACGATAAGATGTTTCATCTTGAAAGTGACAGTCTGTCTCTCGAGGTCCTGGACGACCTGTCCAACCAAAGTGTTGCCCTCCAAGCTGCCGTGCGACTCGACAACGTGACGATCACAAAGGCGCTGATTGAACGGAACCCAGACATTCTAGAACTGAACGATGAGGAAGGGAGGAGGCCGATCCACCAAGCGATTCTGTCCTGTTCCAGAGACTGCGCCTTTCTCCTACTTTCCATGAACGCCGAACTTACCTCGGAAGTGTACTTCCAGGAGTGTAAACACACTACTTTAAGCTTAATCCTCACTTTTCTTCCCCGGCCCATGAGGTTCTTGAGAGACGTTTTCGATTCGTGTATCACGATTAACGACAAAGACATAAATGACTATAACTGTTGCATAAAAGTGAATTACGGTATATTACTGCCGAAGCACCAAGATCAAAACCAGATGAAAGTTTTGGAAACGTTATTGAACAGTAATGAACAAATTTGTCAACTTAAATGTTCTAATCGGCCACTAGTAGACAGCTCTCTGATCTTGAAATGCTTTAACCATCCACTAGTTGAGAGCTTTTTGATTTTGAAGTGGAAGAAGTTAAGAAAATATTTCCTGTTCTTTCTGACGCTTTATGTCATTTTCGCGACATCCCTGACGACGACAACGTTGATCCTTCAAAAAAACGGCTTGGGATCTACGTCTGCTAAAATTACGGTTGGCTGCGTATTCTTAACAATGGTGCCGTTTTACTTCCAGGTAATCTAAATATACAAAAGGTATGATTGTTTGCACGTTCATCCCTTAAACGTTCTTATATCATTCTTCCGATATCCATGAAATTTTGGTGAATTGTACTGCTCACCATACATGAAGATTTTGGTTCTTTCTTTCCCCTCTTGCAAAAAAGATCCTACCCTAAAGACAGTTTTAAAAACTGCTCAACAGGTACCTCGCTAATCACACGAAGTTTTCGAAAAACTTTTTCCTATTGTTGTCTCGCGAGTAGATTCAACGAGATGAGGTATATGGATCGTGCAAATGGAGATAGTATAACCTTCAAGTACCTGTCAAGCGATATAATCATATATCTGTTAAGCGTGAAGTAATGTTTAAATTTAACAAACATTTTATTTGAGTAATGATGCATAATTTAATAACATCTATGTAGATGATTGAGACTCATTTTATAAAAGAACGACCAGGGCCACACACACACAATTTTTTCAGATTTTTGTGGAAGTCTGTTGTACTTCAGACCAAGGATGTGGGTAGAAGAGGAAAGGGCTAAGGTCTGTTATGTAAAAAGAATGCGAAACGAAAACAGATTTGTGTGAGTATTCTTGGCCTTATTACAGTACCGGGAATATTTTTTTTACTTTCTTAAGGTTTCGCCAGTATTTTTTAGTCTCTCAAGGTAACGGGAGTATGTTTGTCTCTCTTAGGATATCAGGAGTATTTTCGTCTGTCTTAAAGTACCGGAGAATTAATTATACAATTTTCAGACTTCATAAAGTTTGTGTGGTTGTTTAAGGTACCAGTATATTTCTCTCATAGGGCGGGGGGCGAGAAAATGTAAATTTTGATAATTCTTCCCTTTTGTTGAGGGTTGATTCACGTGTAGCCAAACAGGTGAACTAAGGCTTTCTCGATGCAGAAATAGTTGTTGGGTTTCCACTCGGGTACAGGTGCGATTAAAACGCGACGTTTCGAAGACCTCGTGCTCTGTCGTCATCTTCTGGTACTCAGGTCGTCAAAACGTCGTGTTTTGATTGCACCTGTACCTCGAATGGAAACCCCAGAACTGTTTCCGAAACAGATTATTGTCGATTTAATACTGTAACCGGCTGATTTAAATTAATTCCCAGACAACGCCTGACACACAGCTACGAACATAAAAGTAATGCATGTTTATTTAATTACTTTGTCGTTCAAACTTAAAACATTGTAGAGAAGACACGTGACTAGTAAATTGAAATCATGTGACAAATTATATATTTTTTGAGTCGGAAGTTTTTATAAATTTAATTTATTTGAAATATATTCATCTTTTACTTTGAAGTTTTTTCTTTAGGGTAAACAGTTTCTAGCAAACTGGCAGCAACAAAAATATTAATTTTTAGTAAAACAGTTACAGTATCTTGTCTAACTACCAAAATATTCAGTAGGTAATGAGACTGCCCTTGAGGTTTTTTTTTCTGGAAAACGTCATGCGGTGTTTTGAGACCTTGTTGTTTGTAGGGTTGATAAAAAATAAATGAGCAAATAAATTTGCAATTCCGTTGCTGTATGAATTTTTGTTGTGAATATTGCAAGATATTTGACGTTGGATATGATTTTGAAATATGCGGTTACAAATTCCACAACCTTGTGTACATTAAGGATCTCAAAGTGCTACGTCGCCAATAGGTTCAATATGCTAAATATATTTATCAAACGTCACATTTCATCGGTTTCATCTCACTGTCGGCTAGTTGATTGTAAAGTTTCGTCAGCGAGTCCATTGTTTAGCTTGACAACGCTGCTTTATCTTCCGCATCCGTTCTTCTGCTGTCACAAAGAAGTTTTGAATGAATCCTTCATTATTTTTTATACTGCTTAGTGATACTTATTTATTTTCCCATCTGGGAGATATATCGAAATATACAAAATTCATCACCGTATATTTCTTCTATTTCTTTCATTATTGTCATTTTTTTTCAAACGGTATATGCAAAATAGGGTTATCAATTAACAACATCCATTTATTAAATTTTCGACTCGGTTATACTTCTGGTTGTTAGTAAGAAAAAATTAATATCCCACTGTCAATTTCATTCTTCATGCCAGATTTCTCTTAACTTTCCCACGATCACGCACGAAATGTATCGGTTCGGAATAGTCGCACTTCACATTCATGTAAGGCTACAAAATTTGTCTGATAATTGCAATATGCAACAGTCACTTTCAAATCCTAGCGCTGGTCATTTTACCGTGTTCTTTAAAATAAAATTATATTTAGATAGCTTCAAATTTGACTATGAATATGATAATATGAAACAATCTATATAATATAATACGATATAAGTTTATTCATTCTTTATACAAATATAAACTCGTGGAGTAATTGCTACAATACTCGGTACACTTATTCGTAAAATCCCGGAGTAAAACACTATAGGTAGGGAATGGTGAGAAAATCTCAGAAAAGGAATTATAGTTAAATGTATATGCGAATGTGTGAAGACGGAGTGTGGGTGAGAGGGAGAGAGGCCATATTTAATTTTGCGAAATATGGCGTGAGTATTTGTTTATATTCTGCTGCCGTCACTTTTAATCAATACCACAATACGAACACTAAGTATGGTGAAAAAGACACCAAAGATTGCCTTTTAAATATGGAAATTTGTATTTTTCTGTTTTACTATGAAACGCTTTTCAAAATGACAAATTTCTCGGAACCACGGCAAACTCGTCTTTAATGTAATATATTCTGCGAACTCAGGAAATATCAAAGCGTGACAAAACGGTATGTAATAATTTTGAACTATGTAATTTAATTGATTTGTTGTCATTTGCAAAGCCCGATGAAATACTTTCAAGTGAGAACATTAGGTTACGTATTTTCAATATTTCAAGTGAATTTTATTGAGAATGTTAGGTGATGTTTTATTAATTTTGTGTGTTAAATAATAGTAGTTAAGTAACTAAGAAACGCAATCATTATAATTTAATATCTTTGATTGGGAGACGTGTTAAGTCTGATGAAACAATTTATAGTGAACATCCCAAATAATTAACGACATTAGTCAGTAATTTTTCTACTGAAGTGTAATTCATACAGCAAACCATATATCATACTCAAAGCTTCACTTATGTGCGAAGGTTTTAAACGTTCCGCACACATTTTTTAAGTTTGCTTTTTAAATAAATGGACGCGGCACTAAATTTCGTGTTCTTCAAATATCGGAAATATTTTCACCCCATGAATGCTGCGGGATGTTGTACCGTCTTTTAAGGTAGCGGGTTAATTTAATGTGCCAAGAAATTTTTTGACTCGTACCGTGAGTCATCATACCAGTTATGATGAAATAAAAATTCCGTCAGGATAAATAGGTTAAGATGATTGTTTCGAAAAAATTGACGTGCTTGATACCTGTTGAATCTTACGTTAGCCAATTAATTATTGTACAGGACTAATACAAATAAGTATATGAGAAACGCCGGGCACCAAACATCTTAAAAATTTCTTAAATCCGTCTATCAATTGTATGGCGATGTAGATTATACAAGGATTTCATCGTACGAGGAAACCATTAGTTCATCTACTACAATGAATATTATTGAAGATGTAAAACGGAATGACATTCATAGCCTATGTGACTTAAAAAATATAAAAACAGCGCTGTCCGTTAAATATTTTTTTTATTTGTGGTAGAATTTTATAAATTTAGGGGCAGTATTCAGGCCTCGTGACCTAATGGTGTGAAACCTTGGGTTCACTGTCGAGTGGGAAGAGTTCCACATTTACGGCGCAGTAAAACTCCACAAGTTTCACGGTTTATTGAAGTTAACTTAGCTCAGTACCGTCTTTAAAGTCCAACCATAACAGTGACCTCCCACTGAGAAACATCTCAAATTCCAATTTTCCGATGGATAGTTTGCGGGAAATTCCATTTATGGGCAGAAATGGTTTTGAGGAGCAATAAACAACTGAATTACTGAGATTAATATCAAAATATCATTTTTGTACTGCACTACAAAATCCAAAATTTGCAATAAACTTGAAAATGTTTCAAACTATATATTTTCTAAATCAGGTGATTGCAAAATTTAATTCTTTGCAATGCTGCTATAGAGTTCTTATCAAGTGGAATTTACCTCATAATACGACTTCAGTACTTCCACTTTTTAAATAGAGATATTCCATAAAATAGAATTTTCACATAAAATACTTTTGAAAGGGTTGGAAGTTTAAAATAATACACTAAATAAAGTTTGAGTTCTATTTTAATTACAAAACAAGTTGAAAAATATTTCTATTTACGAAATGTTTTGGCGGGTCAATAATTCGTCAACTAATCAATATTTTATTAACTGTTGTAAACGTAATACAGATAAATACAATATTGATTTAAAAATCCAGTTCACGTTGCAGAAATACTGCAATTTAATTTGTCTTGCTTTGAAGGCAACCTGGAAAAATATTATGCAGCTACGTTTTAGTATTATTTTATAATTAAATTATATAATTATCAAAATGGTATGTTAAAATAAGTAACAAACCTTTACTTTACTGCAGCGGGTTTGTGAGAAGTAGTTGTGAATCTAACTGCTGCCGGCGAAGAGTGTTTTCAAATATTTCTGTATCAGTATGGAAAGAAGAGGGACATTTCTGAACAGCATCAAGCCCTTTGCCTACACTAGAGAAACTTCATTTCCCCCCTCCTTTACCTTCTATAATTCTTCACATAAACCAGCCACATCTGACCGAGGTTAATCTGAGAATGTTATCACATGAAACTCTCTCTTAAAATGTAATGGCGTGTACGTCAGCTCCTACTATCATCATCTGGAAGAATAGGATGGTCATCTTCAGTATGCTATTGATACCATACAATCAAAGGCTCAATGCTGGAAGCAGTTTCGTGTCCTCTCAGGTGTAACGATTCCCAAACAGATACAAAGTAATTCAGTGCTTTAAGTAGGCTATTTTACTTCATGGATTACTTTATGAATTAGAGAATTCCTATATTTTACAGAGTGAATGATTCCTAAATCCAGCGGTTAGGCTCACAGGTGCACTTTTACGTTCCTCAAGAAAGTAATCTTAGGGGTGTAAAGGACGTTTATCAATTGGAAGTAACGTCTTCCTTCCAGCTGATCCTGCTTTGGAATCTAAGCCCCTCAGGAAATAAATAATTTTTTTAGCAGTAATTCAAAATTTGTAATTCTTTTGGTATACGCACCGTTGTCTTTTTAAAGCATATGGGATTGAAGTATTTCCCAATTATTCGTGACGGTAACTTCACTACCATCGTTGTTGACACTCAACAACGCCGTGAGTCTCTCTTAACTACGTTTTCCATCTGTAACATTCGTCGTTAGGTAAACTATACGTTTTTAACGAAACAAGATTAAACAAAGCCCTATCTCGTCCGTATTAAAAACTTCTGTAGCCATCTAATCGTCGATTATACGAAGTAATGTAGGATCTTTCCAAAACTGAACAACATCGACATCAACGTCTGCACTTTAACTGCACATTTTTGTGCGGGAAACTTTGGATCTATTGGCTTCATCCCATTTCCACAATTGTGTGAAGTACAGTTCCTTTTTAATCATCTTAATATAGAACGAAGATTTTCTCTGTCTATAAACTTGATAAAGGATTCTCGGGACTCTATCTGCCATCATGGTAAACTCCTAGACATCACGCAACTTTCGACGACTTATTCTTCATCCAGAATGGAGTCCCAATCATCCTTTATCAATATTCATCATATTTATTCACAGCCATTCTTATTCATTGGTCAATACACTTTCCACCATACTGTAAGTTAGAGATGTAATCAAAATAATTAACTTAAGTGTCTAATACATTTTCTTTTTCATATACTTTCGCGCAGGAGATAGCACGGGTCATGATGACGTCATGCTCATTTCTACACGATATGGAATGCTGGCTGAATATGACCATTTTTCTGTTAACCATGAGTATCGTATGGCTGGATCACACGTCCTACGGGTACAAAGAACTCTCCATGCTCGCTGTGCTGCTGTCATGGGTCGAAGTCACATTTCTGCTCTCACGGTTCCCTACCTGGGGGCAATACATCCACATGTTTTCGACTGTAGCGTTCACGGTGTTCAAGGTACGTAATGATAGACACCATGTACAATGAAATATCTATAGCTGCTTGACTGTATGCACCACTTCCTTCACCTGTTGGATAATAGATAATAGATGGCCTTCAGAAAATATCTTTAATTTGTCTCGAACATAAGGTTAACTGACGGGACGAGATTTGGATTGTGTTGTTTCATGCAAAATAGTGAAACTGGTTCAAGGGGACAACCCAACTGGCGGGCCTGACATTAACAAACAATAAATTTTCTGTGGAATTTTAGAGGACCAATCACACTTAAATGTTTAAATTAAGCAATATTTACTCTTTGCTACAGTGTAAGGAGTTTTTCTCAGGGTTACACTTCATTTGAGAGATTTGTTTATCCTGACAGGTCTGTCTATTCAGATATAATGTATTTATCAAGATACAACACACTTTATGCAATTACCCTATGTATCCGACTAGTTGAATTCGCTGTGACCGTTCAATGGCAGAGCTGTTATTTATATATCTGAACAGTATCAAGCCCTTCACCTACACTAGAGAAAGTTCGTAACTGGTGGCTCCTTCTCTTCATTTTCCCCCTTCTTTCCCTTCTATAATTCTTCACATAACCCAATCACATCTGACCGAGGTTAATCTGAGAATGTTATCACATGAAACTCACTCTTAAAATGTAATGGTGTGTCCGTCAGCTCCTACTATCATCATCTGGAAGGATAGGATGGTCATCTTCAGTGCCAATATATATATATCACTATATATGTTGTCTAAAAGCCACAGACAGTTTATTTAAAAGTTGTGAAATTACTCCGAATTTGTAATATTGTGAATTTAATTGATCGTGTTATTTTTACCATATTTGACGTTTTCTTGAGACAACAGAAAGAATTGAAACGTCGACTTGAAGTACGTTTGCATCCAGATGTGTAACCAGTCTTTACTGTCACAACAATGGCGTTTCAGTTGAATTCGTTTCCCAGAAGGGACCAATGTGCTTAGACTGAGTGTCCAGCCAAAGCACTGCTTGGCTGGAAGCTCAACACCCTACCTCGGTGATTTAACCACTACGGTTGAAGAAACAGCAAAGACACTTTACTGCACCATGCAGAATGCGGAATAATAACTATCCGTGAAGTAAGCACTGTTGATCCATTTATACCAGCGTATGATCATGGATCCCGTGACGAGCACCAGAGTCTCTAACCGTTCGAAGCCCATATTATGAAGAGTTCGTGGGAGGTGGACTGTGGACACTTGCAGACTTTATAAAAGTAAAGCCCGTTACGGATATTTTATATAGAGAACCATTAATAATGTACATATCATCCATAGTCAAGGATTTATGAATCAGGACGCAGACTTGCACAATATTCAAGACTAGTGGTGTGACGAGACGTCATATTCTGCCCTCTTCAAACTTGTTTGACCGTTTTTGACTTTCCAATCGACTGGTAAACTTGGTCAAACGTTGTCACTACACTGTGCTGAATGTCTTCTATAGATTTCAGCTATTGGATCACAGAAGACGGATTAAGGAAACTGGTCTTCTGATTTCTAAACGAGCATGGGTTAAACATGCTTCCTTTGCAAAAGTACAGAGTGAAAATGCTGACGTCAACTAACACATACTCGTAGTTACAACCCACAAGCGATTAGAACAAATGGTCATTTATTGACTTACCCAAGTATATTATTGTATTCACATTTCATCCAATATTTCACTTATTTTTCAGTACTAGTTTATTTTGATTTGTTTCTTACGGCAATATATGAAACATGTAAGAATTTACTTGGAAAAATCATGTTCCCAGATAATGCTGTCGTTGTCGTGCGTTCTGGTGGGTTTCACAGCCTGTTTCACGCTGCTCTTCGACTTCAAGACTCCGTGGACCGCGATACTGAAGACCATCGCCATTATGACGGGGGACTTCAGCTACGACTCTGTCCACACCTCATCTGGAGTCGTGGGCTGCCTCATATTCATCTCTTTTATTCTTTTTGTGTCCATAATCATGATGAACTTAATGTTCGCCATCGCCGTGAGCGACATCGCGTCGCTGGAGAGCGAAGGAAAAGCCAGAAGGCTCATGAAACAGGCGCAGTACTTAGCATCTCTGGATCGAATGGGTTTAGGTAGATTTGTGCATAAGAAAATGCCTCAGAAGATAAAGAGTAAGTTAGAAAGATGGAGAAATGTTGAAATGACCGAACAGATATACCCAGGCAGGAACCGTAGAAATATATTGTCTGTGTTCCCCCATGAAGTTTACATGTCCATCATTAAAATAGCCCTTGAGAAGAAAAGGTGCGGTGAAGATGTAACAATGGAAAAAGTATACTATAAGCTGGACGATTTACATAATGTTCTCTCTTCTGTGATAAATAAAAATAAATAGGCCTTCTCTAAAAGTCGCAGACAGTTTATTTGAAAGTTGTGAAATTACTCAGAATTTGTAATATTGTGAATTTAATTGATCCTTCTATTTTTACCATATTTGACGTTTCCTTGTGACAATAGAAACGTCGACTTGAAGTACGTTTGCATCCAGATTTGTGACCAGTCCTTACTGTCACAACAAACGAACCACTGGTGTGCAATAAGGCCAGAAGAACGTTCTTCTTAACGTATTTCGATCAATTTTATTAAAAAGAATATTAAAAATTTGATATCTATTGCATATATATACATATATTAATACTAAGTTCGCATCTAAAACCTCTGGGAAGACGATCAGATCGTAAGGCTGCGAACTAAATAATAGAAGAATGACGAAAGTAAAATGTTACGGCATGTGGAGTCACGAGTGAAAAAATCAGTTGTTTGAAAAGTTTACTTTGTGTGAGGTATTTTGATTAGACATGTTAGTGTTTTCTTCAACGATAATTTACTTGAGTGAATAGTTCTTGGGCTTCCACCCGGGTCAGGTTTGTATTTTACCACGACGTTTCGATGGTAAAGATCTCTTCCATATTTCACTTGAGAAAGATGGAAGAGATACAAACCTGACCCGGTGGAAGCCCAAGAACTATTTACTCAGAAGATTCACCGGGAAAACCTACGACATTCGATAATTTCCTTGCTACTTGAGCTATTTGGAGGAATATAATAATTAAATGTATACAATTGTTGAAAAAATCAATTGAGAAAGAATCAGGTAATAACATTTTAAACGAGATCTTAAAAAGCTGAGTTGACAATACATAATTTAAAATAGGTGGCGCGAGGTCCATTTCCTACTTACCAAAATGGTCGATTCCTTGTGATCCCGCGGGAAGCATTTCATTTGCTACGTTCCCTTCACAATTTCCTATTTCTCGTACTCTTATCATGTTGGTCAGCATATGCCTAGTGCTTCCGTTTTCATGTTATATTTCATTTGAGTTGCGGAAGAGTCACACCAAACCTATAAAAACCACTTTTTGTAATATTTTGAGTCAGTCATTATATAAATCTCTTTGAGCTTAATTACTAACTTATCTCTTTCCATAACCTAATTCTTGTTTTAAGGATAATGTATTTGATCCTGTTATCTCTCTAAGCGTGTACATATATTGCGATAGCTTCCACCATTTCCTCAGGACTGACGTCAAAAGAGCAAGCCCACACACTTTATCGGCTCCACCCACGCAACAGTCCTGTCTACGTTGACCGTTTGATATATTTTTAGTACGTTACGTAGCCTGAAGTGACGCAACTACGAACAATGTTGCGTAGGTTTGACAATTTGCTGGATAATCACTTCAAAATTTAACTTCATTCTTGTCATATAATTGTGTAACAGGGAACGGTTTATATTAATGGAAAAATTGCTCTACCTTCCGCATCCTCCCTTTTCAATTCCCTTCCTGTGCTATTAAAGGGGAGTTAGCTGTTTCAGGATCACCCTCATGTTGCCTGTTAACCCCCCCAAAAAATCTGTCAAAATGGAATATTGAATTTGCACCTCGATAACAGTAAAATTCGGATAAACAATAATTTTCTTTAGATGGTCGTTATTATTTTGTTCACGTGTCTATTATTGATTTAATAATGACTGATTTCTATTGTGGTCTAGTGACTAGCATCACTGCCTCGTACCACAGAGGCCCCGAGTTCGATTGCTGGCAAGGTATTGGGTGTTTGTGTTCGTCTTTGAGTGCTGATTGCCAATCCCCAATACATCTGAAACTCAAACTAATTAAAATAATGGCGACCTCTCTGCCACAACCTCGACAGCAGAAGGTATAAGTTGACAATATTAAGATAGAAAGATGTTGGTTGGCCACGTTTTTTAATTAGATCAATTTTTAGCGCATGACAGACCTCAAATTATTTGGATTAACACAAAAAAATATGTAATTTTGAACGGATGCCAATCCTTCTTATTTAATACAGTATATATCTGAACGGCTCAAAGTTTTATATTTACCGGCGGAGAAAGGAAAATTAATCAATTCATTCACTTTAAAAACGACGTTTCTGTCCGAAAGATACGATTCGAATTTTAAATTCGGTTGTACTGGATAATACTTATTTTTCCGCGTAGCTGCTAATATTTCAAATGGTTGATTGGCATCAACTTAGACGAATAATAAAAACAATATATTTTTGTGTTATAAAACATTTGATAAAGTCAGCTTACGAGATTTTTACAACCAATTTAGCTGATGTAAACCAATTCAATTATTTTTACAATTTCAATTTCTCATGCGTAACTAAATTTTAAGTCAACAAATGTCGTGCACGGTTGGAAGCTTGTTGATTTTACGAACTGAAAGTTTCTGCATTATACAGATTCGCTGGTTTGTATCTGTTTTAGATAAGTAAACAAAAGTGTAGACAGAACACATTTAGTTTATTTTACTACTTTTTTAAAACGTCTGAATAAAAATATGTTCTAACAGGCACGAATATTTTTATTTCTTAAATAATACAGTGAAATGTTTTATTTTATTTACCTTCAATTTATATGTTATTATTAAGTGTATTCTTTTATAAGTTGCACAGTTTTTAGAATTAACAGAGACGTTCTTGTTCGTCGAATTTACCATAGCTTAAATTTCTTATTTGAAACTTATTTCCCTTTGAAATAACCTCTGAGGTTTTTATAGGAATTTTTTTTAACAATGAGAAATAAGCTGTAGTTAGTGTGAATGACCAATTAATTATTTCTTATTCACAAAATTTAAACAGACACATGTTAATTTTTAGTGCAAAATAATGTTTGTTATGACGAAGAAATTAAGGATCACTAAATTCCTCACTAGTCCATATCCTATTACTGTAATGGACCAAAATGCAAAGTTAGGGTGTTTATTTTCTTTTAATTCTAAAAACTTATATTTAATCACAGTATTTTATTACTAGGTATTGAATTACCTCTGAACGAATAGAGCGTACACCTAAGAACTGATACTCAAGTCATAACTACATTCAAATTGTAAAAATTTTATTTCCTTATCTTTGCTTTGTAACCAACTACAACTGGCATCTTCACTCAATTCTCCTTTACATAAATTCTGTGGTCGTCCTCAACCACTCTTCATAGACACTCTGCGACTCCTTATTTCAGTAATAATCCATAGAGGTACGATTTTTATCACTGTTCTTACATAAATCTTGTTTCAAACAGATTCAAAATTTAACAGAGCTGCAACTTCGGTTCACAGAGATACAAAATTCATCATAAGACCTTCATTATTGAGTACTTAATTCATCGCAAAGCCTCTACGGTATAATGGTCGAAAAAGGCACGGAGACCGTAAATTAAATTGTATCTGGAGTTAAATTAAAGTCAAACATGTAATTGGATCGATCACAAGTCAAACTAAAAGTCTTACAAAGCCTGTCTTTTTGCCCGATTTAATACGGGACAGTAATTAAAATTTGTGGCTTCCGTTCTACAATATCTTATATCGATTTAATCATTCCATTCATCCCTGGGCTTCGTTATTAAGAATCTAGCATTATAGATTATAATGAACAGTTGTTCAGAAATACTTGAAAAAGTAAATCTGTCAAATGATGAGAATTTCTGCACACAATAAAACATGTATTTGGATGATTTTCTGTTTTATTACTGGAATGGATACCATGAGGTGTAACTTATAATTGGCCAACCAAAATGAATTGC
Organism: Eucriotettix oculatus; assembly: GCA_034510155.1. Lineage (NCBI taxonomy): Eukaryota > Metazoa > Arthropoda > Insecta > Orthoptera > Tetrigidae > Eucriotettix > Eucriotettix oculatus. The sequence goes on from CM067380.1 coordinate 44,382,277, forward strand.
GTGTAGTGTCTCAAGGAACTGTCACTATTTTAAACAAAAGATCATATTAACAAAATTACTGACCCAGAATTATTACATCCTTAATTTAATAAATTTTTTTATCAAATTTTCCGTGCACCGTGGATATTCACACGAGTGTGATTATTTAACTTCGTTGTCATTTAAAAGCGGGGTTTGTCAAGTGGAATTGTGTAGGGCTGAAAACACGCTTAAAAGCATTTTCCCCGTATTTGTTCCCTAAAATCGAGACCAGCATTTGAACAAGAAATGATTGTTGCAGGTTATCAATGTAAATGGTAGTATTGAGGTTGGATAGAAGTACAATTGTTTGCAGCGTACTTGGTATGCATTGCGCTGGCCATGCTCATGAATATGCAACACTTTATTCAGAGCTCTGACGCGTGACAGGTCTTAAAATTCGCTAAAAAAATGTAGTTGTGATTACAGTCCAGCACAGAAACAATTTATTTCCAGGATATCAGTGCCACTTAAAATGATTGGTCTAGGTTGAAATTCAAATAAATCTCCGAGATTCGTTAAGTGGAGTGAACGTTTCGTGAATTGGCTCCGAACAATTTTAACTCATATTGCAGGGATAAGTGACATCACGAAACAGATCAAAATACTAGTAGCTGGTTTTTTTTGTAACTGAATCGAATCATAATTTGATAGAATGCGTAAGAGCCATGGTCACGGCTTTAAATTAAATTTAAGAAATAATTTTGAAAATGAATAATATTAAAATTCACTATTAATTACCTCGCAAGATGGTAAATAAAAGGCGCATCAAAAACACAAAATAGTATACATACAAAATGAAGATATGAAAATAACGCTGCGTGAGAAAAAGGTTAAAAGGCAAATATTCATGAATCATAAATTTAATATAACTACTATATTATTTCAATGATTTTGTATTATGTCCCGAAAGGTTTTTTATCAGTCTTCTTAATAAATTACCTAAAATGTTTTTCATTTTGCAAGCAGAAGCTTTCGGACAAATATACCGTATTTATCAATTATAATTTTAAAAAAGCATAATTTTATAACAATTCAGTTTAAGGAAATCGTCAATTTTCTCCATATATCGGTTTCAAGCACGATACGTGTCTAACCTACGGAAAATCCTATAAAATAAATTGAATATGGTCCTGCGGTCCAGATACACATCGATCCTATCTGATCTCACGGTAGACCATTGCCAACGTAATAAAAGAAATCCACAATGTAAATGTTTAAAATCCTCCATGTTCCGAAAAATTATTATTACGACTCTTATAAAAACTTTACGGATCTAATTAAAGTATGAAAATATTAATAGAGAAATAGTAATCGAGCATTAAAATATGTTTTTATAAGTAAATATATGAAAAAACTAGCTATGCCCGCGACTACGTTCGCGTGGAAATAAATATTTTTATTTTGCCCTAAAAACGAAAGTATGCTATCATTTGTAATCGCTTCACGACAAACCGTATAACTCGCAGTAGGTTTTGAACAGGTTCCGCTTTCACACGTTTACAACAATAGATGGAGTTATAATGCTCGCTCCCCTCCCTCCCCCTCTCCCTAATGCTGTCAAAATTACAGTAAGTATGATGAATGGTATAGGAACGTCTAATATGACTTTTACTCGCAGTTGGTTTTCACGCTATCTTTATCGCGGCAATTCGATGGATTTATAAATATTTACATTAACATCTTCTGAACTATGCAAGATATCGAAAACAAAATACCCGAAATTTAAGGTAAAATTACTGTTTCAATCTCAGAAATTTTCATTGAGATCCGTTGAGCCATTTCGGAGCATAAACATATCAAGCGTATAGGAACTTTTTGGACGTTGAAACGAACATTTGCCAAGAAACCTTCCCGTAGAATAAATATTTATATTATATAAATATCATTACTGAAAGAAAAATATACACGAATATTTAAGTTACATTTCCTGTTTTAAACCCCTCAAATTTTCATTGCAATCCGTTGAGCCGTTTCGGAGCCCATTCGAGCAAGCACAGGGGCAGATAGATAGACAGACAGACTGACACTTCAATTTTATTTATTGGTGTAGATAAATTTTTAATGATGTATCTGCAAAAAACGGTTTAATGTTTCTCTCCCTCCGTAAGCATCAGTAAATAAAAATAGTAATATAATATTTTAGTGCCATTATTGAACATTTCCTAAGAATGATTCTTGTTTTGTAATTTTCTCTTGGTGTCAGGAAGCGAAATAAATTAACTGTCAGTGATATAATATTGAATGAAATTGTTGTTGGGTTTTGAAATCTGCCTTTGTTTTCATAAATCTCGGTTCAGGTAAATCTGATTAATATTATTATTGAGTTCCGTGAAATTCTAAGTCTTATGCTTGGTGAATTATATCAAATGCTAGGAAATAAGGGTGTAGGATTAACAAAAAAAAACAGGGATTCTTCTACAATAAACTTTTTAACACAGCACACGTTAATTTTATTTTTTATGTCTCGAAAATGTAATTTTTATGTATTTTTTGTACATAATATTTTTTCTATATTTAACAAATGTAAAACAGTACTCTAATACGGCATTTAAAAGTTAGTACAAAAAATAACTGACAAGTCATTGAGAACTCTGCAAGACTCTAGTAAAACGTATTCTGTTGATTTTCGTAAAGTCTCTAAAAACGATTTATTTTTGCATTCCATTGCAGTATTTGTTGAGGTTATACACACAATTGTTTTCATCATAATACGCGAATTGTATCGTAAGAATTTTCTGCAGATTTTATTCCACTTATTCCTTACCAATTTTTTCCCGACGTATTATTTACTTTTTATAGTAGAGGTCAGTTAGTTAATCAATGCTTCTCGTGAATATACAATCGATTGAAATTCACACTTCCAATGCATTTATTTTCTCCGATATTTGTTAACATATCTACAGGAGAGTTTTTGTGTGTGTATAAGTTATGAATTATCGCTAACAGTCCGATTGTTAGTCACTTCCGCTATTTGTTGCAAATACGTGAGTATTTCCGAATTCTGCTTTCGCAGTTCTATGTTTTCATCCTTCGCTTTTTGAAGTTCCAAATATATAGCCTCTAACGATACTTCGTTCAGTTTCATCTTTTTGTTTCTCACAGCTACCGATACTAACGAGTCTTTTAATTCCGCAGTAAATATTTCCCGGCTCTCTTTCCGTCCGGGGTAAAGCAGTAATTCGTTCGGCACCATCCGGTTTTTCACTCGCTTGTATAGAAAGTTCTGCCGAAGAAACCTCCCTATGAGTTTGTTGTTGGCTGCGAGTTCTAGGAGACATATGTAATTAACGAGGCTTTTGAGTCTTTCTTGCAATCCTTGAGTCTCAAGATCGGAGATGTCGTTGACTGCAAGGCCCACGAGCAGGTTCATGAGCACAATACTGCCGAATATGATGAAAGTGGTGAACAGCAAGCGGCCAGCCCAACCAACTGGAGAGGTGCTTTTGTACATCGTGTCAGAGTAATCAAGTTCACCAACCATTAATACCAGAGTCTTGAGAAGGGCGTTCCACGGGTTCTCGAATGGTTCTTCCGCTTTGAATTGGATCATGAACGCTAGCGAGAAGCCGAACATGAGTAATATAAAAGTCAGCAGAACCTGCAAGAATGAGCGCATCATTAATAACTGAATCATGATTTACAAATCTGAGGGTGAGATCAAGAAAAAGCGATCTGTGTGTGTGTGTGGCAAGTGGATCATATCTTCTTTCACTTCAGCATCCGTTGATCGGAAAAAGGATACCTTCATAAATGATTTAAGTTTAAACATTAATCGAAAAGAATTTACTTTCCATCGATTTTTGCATTGCTTATGAAGTGAAGAATTTTTTTCGGATTCAGTGGAGTTACAAGTTAATCAAAATAAGCCAAATTAATGAGCTAAACCATAATAGATATTATAATTACAAAAACGAGTAGCCAAAACTGGTCATAAATTTAATAAAATATAGCATTACAGGGGAAAATATCATGAAACAGGTTTCAAGGAGGAAAAAGGCTAGTCTTGGGCCCTCTACAAAGCTTACACGGACGAACCGGTTTGCTCAGAAATAAGGGAGCAGCTAAGTATACCAAATTTTTTCTATAAAAATGACCATAATTACAAAATAAAGGAAATGGCCAAAAACGGATGTGGGCAAATATTCCTTAAAGGGACTGGAATGCTTTCCCTGCAAGAGCACTAGAGGCTTTCCCTAAGAATACAAATGTTTTTTTTTAAAAAAAAAGTTGGAAACATTGAAAAGTTAGGAACTTATTTTGTAAAAAAAGGGACGTGAAATATTTTAAATTGTATTTTTATTTTTTTTCTGTAATTTATCTTTGTTCTTTTAATTTATCAATTTACATTTGCACTCTAATTTTATCAATGCCCACCTGCAGTAATAAGAAATACAATTAGAATATATATTTCGTTTGCGTTACTCAACCAGGATTTGAAGATGACTGATCAACACTTATCACGCTCAGTTCTATTATACGATAATTTTCACCTCAGCTATCGTTAGTCTCGTCAGTTTGTCGTTCGGATTAGTTATTGATGCAAAATCTAAGTTAAGCGGCAGATGGGACTTCACCAACATTCATGTCGCTCATAAAGGCAACGTATTTGTACTCTCAGAAAAAAAAATTAGTGCATTTTCGTGAATATAACAAGCAATACATCTCTCTACGGAGGGAAAATTCGACTCTTATTGGCTATGGATCAAAGTAGCAACCGATAACTAGGTGTCAAATAAATAATGAACTTAAAGAATAGTTTACCAAATTGAATATTCACTTGCTTCCCTTTATCTCAATTTGTAGATATGCATGAACAATTTAGAGATAATGCTGAATTTAACTTCCTATGCAATATATTCTACAAACAAAAAGCTATTACTGAGTCGGGCAATTGATAAAATACAAACAATGTCTGTAAATTTAGCTGTGCAGTAAGTAGACACTGGATGTAAGTTTCCATAATTTTACCAATGGCTTGTTTAAGAATTTTTTTATTCAAGGAATTTTTTTACAAATTATTTGTTTAAAGACTGATAGTTAATTTAATATTGATGATAATTTGTCCCTTGCTTTTATAAGTCAGGTAATAAAAACTATTTCAATTAGACTTCCAAATTTTATTAGGAGCTTTCGGCAATTGCCATAATCATCTATAAAATACCAAATTTGAAACATTACAATTTTTTTTAAATACATAAATATGAAACATTGTTTAGTTGCATTTATTGTACATACCTTCCTATAATATGAAGCAAAAATTTCTAAATTTCTTCAGCCTGGAATCGCATACTCTTCCTTAAAGAAATTTAGAAATTTTTGCTTCAAATTTTTGGAAGGTATGTACAATAAACGCAACTAAGCAATGTTTCATATTTATGTATTATTAAAAAATTAAAACTTGTAATGTTTCAAATTTTGTATTTTATAGATGATTATGGCAATTGCCGAAATCTCTTAATAAAATTTGGAAATCAAAATTGAAATAGTTTTTATTACAAATTATCATTATTGAATTTTTCTATTTAAAAGGCAACTATGTTGGGACATTAAATATCACTTCACCAGGAAAAACCATGGAATCAACGCTCTACATATATTGATGCCACTCGGTCAGAATCTCAGGAATTGTTTATACAAACAATACCGAGATGAGAACATCAATACTTATTAAATATCAGTATTAAAGTGAAATATTTAGGAAACTATATCTTTATGTCCAAGCACAAAAGGCTTCTATTGTAACTAAAACAGAAAAAAATGTTATTTCATTAAACATCCTTACAAAAATGAAAAGATGAATTACGTAAATTATTGAGTGAAATAAAGTCAAATAAACATTACAAAGGTACAATGTAAATGCGCTATTCTCTTTTAAAAATAATAACAGTGCTCACGTCAGAAATGTTTGATTATAAAATAAAAATCATCTACTTTTTAAATATTTTTATATCACTGGCGAGACTATACTCCACTGTTTTGGTTTAGTAATATTACCTGCTGACCAGTGATCCGGTTGTCTCGAGGCTAACTTAAATTTCTCTTTCAATTCCGAGAACTATGTTATCATTTTGAACCGGGGTAGAAAAGCTAAAATAATACTATTTAAACTTATAACTTCTTTCACAATCTTCTAATTTGTGTAACGGGAATTTTTGAGTGATAACATTACAAAAGAAAATTCAGAAGTCTGATATTTATTTCGATCAGTACCGTAGCGTTGTGGACCAATAGTGTTTTCCCAGAAGTGACCACTTTTATAGCCAATAAGAATATAATACTGTCAGGGAACCAAATATGTATTGGTTACTGTTTTCAGGAGTGTTGCTCAATTTCTATGACAGTTCCTGTACATATTCTCACTTTTAATTGGTCATACTGATCTCTTCGAACAATAGTGAAATAGGCAAGTTGAAGACAATGGATGATTTGAAATTAATTTCGTACCTTGAATACTTTGTTGGCAACTTTGTAAAACATAAGCACGTAGTAGCCGTAGAACGGAGACTTGGAAAGTACGAACATGAGTTCTGTCCAGGCGAGGAGTATGGCAGCCGTGTTGACATGGCGGAGCCACGTGATGTTGTGGTCATCAGGAGAAGTGGTCGCTCCTATGTAGCTGAGACTGATACACGACCACTTCAGCAGGGTCTCGAAGCTCTTCAGATACAGCTTCGGCAGTTGAGCCATCTGAACGATTTCCTATCAATCAAAAGAATACCTGAATCTCCACGTCACATGTATCAGAGCCATAGAAACCGGCTTTTTTTATAAGTCAAACTCGTCACAGTGTAACCTATGATAATCTTGGTCTCATTCGGTTCATTCATAAGTACGGCATTACTTTTATGTCAAAATTTAAAGTCTAACGTATTAATAATAATTTAGGAACACGAATTTTATAGATTAAATCTGCAGTTTAACTAGGATTTGCCGGCATAAATACACTGTATTGCGTTGAAATTTAGGAACTACTTTTAAGTTAAAATAACAATGAAATTGATCTTAAATATTAATATAGTATAACAATAATTACTGTAGTGACTGTAATGGCAAAACACAACTACATAAGTAATTTGTCGGTACATAATCAAAAGTCAGGTGGCGCGAGAGAAGTTGAAGACAAGTTGGCGCCAACATGGGTTTTCTGAGCTTATGGAGATTCCGGTAAACCTAGAATCTGACGAGACATGGTGTTTTCCCCAAAACATCTGTGGAGTGGGATGAATGACTCCTCCCAAAGACGGAAGATATACTTTTGATTGGAGAAGATGGGGTCCCAAGGAAATGAAATAATGGAGTGGGGAAAATGTATTAAACCCCGAGGAAAATTCGATTTTCAAACATTTAAGATTAAGGATGAAGGAGGGAACACTAAGAATCAGAAATTCAGGATATTAAGCATTGATCAGAGCTCATTAAAACAGTAATAGGTTTTAAAGTTAGAAATTGGACACTTTAACTGGCTATGGCCATTTGGATAACAGACGGAATGCTTGCTCTTGTCCGTGGCGGCAAAGAAGAAAACTAAATGAGCAAGGTGCTCATTATTCAACAAGGAATTTCAGTTGGGCCAAGCGGTGGAGTTGATACATCATCTAAGACCCGAGCGGCAACTTCCAGGTTAAGCTAAAAAACGGTAAATACTCTGTGCGTAACCCTTTGCCAATTTCCTCGTATTGCAAATTACACGTAACGTTGTTTATGTATTTAGCACATACGACCCCAGTACAGATCTAATGTCTCTAGTTAGTAAGATATTTATTGGTTGTAAATAACTGTGTAAAATATAATCGAAAAACAAGGTCGGCTTTGCAAATTAAAATGGATTCAATTATTATTCTATTGTAAATTAATGAATGTTCAGTAAATGGAGTTTTCGTTTTTATATAATAATTCTGTATTTTATACAAGTATTACGTGTTATATTAATTTCAAAACACCGGCCAGGAAAGTTTATATGTCAACAATACAATGTTTTAATTTTGCTGGTTTATCAGAACTCTTGAGTGAGATATTTATTTCTCAGGCTTTGCAAGTTTTGTGAAACGTTCAGTTAGAGCTTCTAGAAGTTTGCTCAGTATAAAGTAAAATATACTTGTTTGTATTGGTACCTGCAGAACGTAAAGACCCAACGATACGAAGACGACTATTCGGCAGCCTTCGACGCTTAGGCCTTGGAGAGCATTGTTCTCTGCGTAGTAGATGAAGCAGACTAAACTGCTAAATGACAGCACGAAAAGTAGAAAAAAGGCGAAGAAAGTGAAGTATATAAGGTCCAACTTCTTCCATTTCATCTGCAAGAAGCTCTGGACCAGAGGATGGAGCAAAAGCATCTCTTGTCCATGGTCAACGAGTTGAGACAAAATCTACGAGCAAGAATATGTTGAAATGACAATTATGAACTCATATAATACTGAAGTTCAAAATGAGATAAAATGATAATTTTTAATTGTTTACAGTTAGACTGACTGCCAGACCGAACGAGACTCATTGCCCGTATGTTTATATTGGCTTCAGACTTAGCACAATATTTCTGTTAATTTAAAGAGACAGACTTAGACGATGCAAGAATTTATCTCAAGTAGCCGTGTGAGTGATGACTTCGCTCCGTCATAACATGTTTACTTTGAAATTTGACTTCACCAGAAGATGTCCTCAGAGACGTATGCGATAAATACACTCACTCGGCTGCTTTCTCGAGAAGTTTCCTGCAAATATGATACTGTTTGCTATTATGTTTAAACAAAATATAAACTAAACATAATAAAGCAATTAATGACGTATTATGCAGGTACTGTAAAAATAAAAAACAGTATTCCTACAAGTAGAAAAAATTAAGAATATTTTGCTGTGAAATGATATTATTTTAAATGAAAAAAGCTTCCTTGATAAACACACAATGTGAAACAAATTTCACAATTTAAATCTAGTGTACCCAATAACGTTTTATCTTTTATATTTCACTTTTAATTCCTCCTTTGTAATTCCAAGCTTTCGTAATTATTTATCTACAGAAGATGAACTAGTGTTCAGTGGCGAAGTGCTTTTAATTCTGCTCCCAAGAATAATTTTAAGAGTCAATTAGTTACAATCAATAGATGACCTATTAACTGAGTTGAATTCTATTAATTTGTTCTTCCAATTATATTAAATCCATTAATTATTCGAGATTACGACAGAGAAATGTAATTGGGCCAGTATTGATTCTACTGTATATTTATCAGTTTATCGATAAAACCTATTCATGGTATAAATAGCTGTATAGTATTTTAGTTTCAACATTTATTTCATAATTATTCATGTTTTCAATACTGTAATTTTTAAGAGGTTCCTATAATTTATTTGCTGGAAAGTTACAACTTTAAATACGAAAACGGAGGTTTTGCAACTCTAACAACGAAACTGATCGTTGATGGTTAGCTAGACAGAAATGTAAGTAATGAGAAATATTAGAAACTTTGGAACATCCTGAAAAGATCAAAGCGCTTAATGAGCCATGGACCAAGGCATTCAGGAATTATGAACACTATATTTAAAGTATTAGGAACGACATGGGAAGAGAACAAAATTTAAGACAGCTAATGTAGTGAAGAACAGGTTTTTTTTTGTGTAATGAGGGTGATTCTGAAACGGGTAACTCTCCTTTAATAGCATCGGAAGGGAATTGAAAGGGGTGGTGGTGGAAGGTAGAGCAAGGTAGTTAAGTGTTGACTAGGGCCCCAGGCTATAGTTTGAGGTGCAGGAAAACTCTATAAAACCTGCATCAGGTAAATAGGGCTTTTGGGTACTATTCTCACGCCCTTCCGAACGACGGCAGATGAGTTTGCTGTGGGGTAGCAGCATTCCCTTCTCCGTGTCTCGACCAGTTTTAGGAGGCAGTTGGTCGACTGAAACAATAAAATCAGCGGATAATTCTTACTGTATGCCGCAAGGTGTTGGACCCCAGTACATGATGAATAGATCAAGGTGCCTTAGCATGTGAGAACCTTGAAAAGAACAGGGAGAGATACGAGGCATCTCCAAAGATAAGCCCTGTAATCGATCCGGGGAGAAATACCAGCGAGAGAAAGCTCGCACAGGCATCTATTAAGGAACAGGTTAATGTAGAAGACATTAGAAATAACACTGACCTAACCTGAATGATGTTTGAAATATATAATTCGTTGGCAATAAAATTATTTCTGGAAGGCGGGGCATAATTTCTCTTCATAACCTCCATCAACAATTCTTTTACAGCAACAATAGAATACTTATAATGACATACTTTTTCAATATGAGTCCATCGTCCCACAAGCTTTCAAATACACAGACGGAAATGGGTTTTCTGTTTAGAATTATGCCGTTAATGCGTTGCTATCATATACTGTCCATCAGTAGCGAATCCACGGCATCTTTAAGCTGGCCGAACAGATTGTAATCTGATTAAATGATGCCCAGATTATGAATAACGTCTCAATGTTATAATGAGAAGTAAGCTTCATAACCTCTTTTAAACGTTTCAATCCACTGGTTTGACCTCGTGGGTATTGTGGTAAGCCTTTGTCACCCCGTTTTGATGAATGTCCTTAATGGATTTCACCTAGACGTATACCACACAGAACTTTGATAACGAATTGTAGTTAGTCATTGGTGCAAACAGGCGCAATAGTGCAGAGCGAACGGCAGTGAAGTGACATAATGTCATAATGGAAATGGAGTCACCTATCGGGTTGTGAGTGCACAGTGACATGTCTATGGACATTGCTTTTACTTTTTGAGTAGTACTGAGAGACCAACGTACCTTCATCTGAGGCCCGTCGCCGAGGCTGTGAGGCAGCAGCACGTTGAAGCTGGCGACGACGACGCACTGCGGGTCGTTGACGTCGAGGCCGTTGCTGGACACGCAGTTGTCCAGCGTCTCGAGGAGCAGCTCCGTGGGCCGAGGGACGTGCTTCAGGAGTTCCTTGAGCGGCGTGCTGTTCGCGGTTTTCGCACGTGCGTTCAAGTTCGCTCCTCTCTGCAGCAGCACGGCGATGCTGTCGCGATTGCCATTCCTAGAGGCAAGGTGCAGGGCCGTGAAACCGTCAGCGTTGGTGACGTCCAGAGCTTCCAGACACCCGTCCAGGATGGCGCAGATCACTTCCTGGTGATTCCCCGATGCCGCCAGGTGCAATGCCGTGGCCTGGCGATGGTACCTGCTATGCGTCTTCAAGAGGGCGTTGCAGCCCACGGACAGCAACACCTACACATGAATACAATCAGTTTCAAATACCAAACTGTGTGTATGGTCTAATTTCAGGACTATAAAATGCACACAATAAAAATGACACGTAATAATCAATATTTATTTATTCCACATTAATGAGTGTACGGTCTTCCACGTGTATTAATTCATCTCAAAGTTACAATAGTCCGGAAAAGGAATCAATTCAACGGGAGCCCCTTTATGATTTAGAATAATTTACGATGGATGCATTCTCATCCCGTCGCAATTCGCAAGCCTGAAAACATGACAACCAGCATCGGAAGCGCCACTGTTCATCTATACGACAGCAAAAACTGTTTCGAATATTTTGGCAATTTTATACCATTATTTCCTCCATCTCATTTCTCCGTGACAATGGAAGCTGATTGGCGACACAAATCGCGGTTCTTTTGGACATACAATAAGCCTCATCTCTCCTTGAACGTGATCGTAACCGGCACCGACAATTATTACAATCAATTTTTCACTTAATCTCACACCTGGGCTGAACTTTAGAATTATTTGCTCTATACGTTTCAAATTTTATGGGGAAAATCAATAGACTTAAAGACAAACATTCATCCGCTTCATTTCTTTCTTTTTTACTATTTTTCGATTTAGAGACTTGTAATCAAAATTTCTTTCTTCCTATCAAATCAACCGTTTTTTATATAACAATTACCATTAATCGTCGCCACAATGTTAAATAGTATTTACACCAGACAGTTTTTCTTTATTATACTTGCAAGGAACTGAAACGAATTCCTTTCTTTTATAAGCATGTTACCATCTCTTACGTTCTTATTACTAGCATAATTTTTAATTTGATTTTAAAAGTAAATTTTTTGATTCAGTGTCACAACGTTGTCTTGTGTGAAGAATGTGTTATTATTACTTGACACGTTCTTTCTCTTTTAAATACAACCTACGGATGGAAATCATAAGACCGTGCTACTAAATTACATGTATGGTGGGACAGTCGTTTCATGCCCTTGTGGTCACAACCTGCAAACGTTGAAGTGAACAATGTTGCCTTCCAAGAGGACGGTGCCACACGTCACGCAGCGGTCGACACTTGCTGTGTGGTTATGTGAAATCTTAGGTTCACGAGAATAAACCACGTGCAATCCGGGACCCTCAAGAGAACATCACAAATTTTCCAACATTTCCAGGGGTATGTGTGAAAGAGTAGGAAGACATTGCGTTTTAATAATCATTTCAACAACATAAAATATCAGTGAATGTGTTATTTTATTACGTTGACGATTGGAATTTAAGTCATAAAGAAATATTAAATTTCATATTGAAGTTATGACACCCTTCCGTTAAATTTTTGAAGATGTAATATGATATACTAGCTCCCGATACTTAGTCGGGAAGTTACGTTACCTTGACGCAGTCTGCAGATCCGTGCAAAGCTGCGTAGTGCAGCGGCGTCATTCCGTTCTCAACGTCCTGACGGTCAATGAGCGCTCGGTCCATGTGCTGCAGAAGCAGCCCGAGCACCGGGGCTTGACCACTCTCCGCCGCCAAGTGCAGCAGGGTTAAGCCATTACCCATCGTCATGTCTGCATTGGCGCCCGCGGAGATCAGCGCCGCGACGACTTCCACATTCCCGCTCTGCAGCGCATACACCAGCGGCGTCGCGCCGCTCTTGTTCATCTGGTCCAGCAACTGGTACTACGCAAATTACAGTCGCATGAAGAAGTTAATTTAACTTTTGTAATATTAACGCCCTGTATTCTCTGTTCCTTTTTTACAAATGGTTGTCAGACACTTGAGAAAAAATAATTTGTTAATCAATTCTCAATAATGTTTGACGAAGAAATTTTCAACTGATTGGTCCATTTTGATCTTACTTGTATAAAATTTTATCTGTTAAACTGATCTAGTAAAAGGATTTGATTGTATTTTATTATAATTATTAAAGTCTTATTGAATTACTAAATCCTGATTCTCCTCCTACTCTACAACAGTAGACAAAGAGTAATGCTGAACAATTTACAACCCAGTAAAATGTTAAATTATTATTTTTATCTATAAAAAGGGGACCACGAAATTATAATACAAATGTCACGAACTTTTACTTCTCCAGTGGCTAACATAATGTCCAATAATAGAGATGCGCGACAGTTTGATAGTTAAAGTGGTGCTCAATCTGACAACACTACAGGACGAGAGTGAGGTTTGTGGTGGTTCCCTAATTTGCCTTGATATGACTAATGGGGGCAGTATTATACTCTGGGATACATTTAGAACTGTCACAATGCTCAATGATATGAGTTACCCCCACATAGCACAGACCCGTAGTTTAACAGGTAGTTACGGAAAGTTACCAGTGCATTGAAAGGTGGTCACACTGCTTCGTCTGGGTCTTACCATCTTTATCTCGTCGAGGTTGAGGAGTTCGAGCACGACGTGCGGGTCGCCGCTGAGCGCCGCGAGGTGCAGCACGGAGGTGGCGTTGGGCAGGCGCAGTGACACATCGGCGCCAGACTCGAGCAGCACCTTGACCCCGGGCAGCCATCCGCACAGCGCCCCACAGTGCAGTGGCGTGCGTTCTTCCGCGTCCTTGGCGTTCACCACGTTGCTGTCCGCGAAGTACATCAGGAGGTTCTTGAGTGCATCCAGACGACGCAGCCTCACGGCCACGTGCGCCGGAGTCTCGCCGTCGCGGTTCAGGGCATCCGGAGAAGCAGAGTACTCCGCCAATAGGCACAAAGCGTCTTCGTCACCTACGTGTACGGCCGCGTGCAGCGACGTCGTGCGGATGAGGCGTCCCTGTCCCCGCAACGTCAACAACGGAGACGCGCCGTGATTCACAAGAATTTTCAGCACCGCGGCCACTCTATGAATAAACGACGTAATCTTACAAAAGTAGGAAACAATATTTCAGTTTCTAATATTACTCAGTAGTGTCTATTAATTGAAACAACGTGATTACCTGTAGGTCTCCTCGACCAGACACTCGCCCACGACGTCGAATGGCGTGAGTCCATCGACGTCTGAGGCAAAGACGGCGGCGCCGCACCTCAGCAGCAGAGAGACGCAGTCCGGGTGCGCGAAGTGACTTGCTACGTGCAGAGCCGTGCTTCCGGGGGGTGTCGTAGGAATCTGCACGAATGTGACAAAACAAAAAAAAACTGGAGAAACCATGATCATTATTACCTACATGAATACCAACCACTTAATAATTTGCTAGTGTTGATCAAGTGCTCTATAGACTCCTTTTAAGATAAAATATTGAAAGAAAAAATGAGTAATGGAGAAAGATGGTATCAAGGAGGAAGTACTGCAATAAACCTGAAGTTTCGAACAGTCTTCAGGGAACAATGATCTTCGTTCAGATCATAGTCCAATACTCCTATAGTGATTGGATCTTGTTGATCCAGCCGAGCAAAAATAAATGGACGTCGACGGCTTTCTGCATCGTAGTGAGCTTAAAAATTACTATTTTGATATAAAAAAAGGAACTGGAACTAACGTCATGGCTATTCGGAATCACGGATTGACTGACTGACAGAGGTCCGGAATTATGAAATTGAATGGTGTCTTTGAACATTTTTTTCGTGATATTGTTCTCGGATCACACATGTCTAAATTTCTCAAAGAAGAAAACCTTTCTTCTCGTTTCTCTTACAAATTTTTTTCTCGATTAGTATGCGATGCATTATATATAATCCGGTTTTGTGTGACCAATTTGCCAAGGTTTCGTCCTCGGTCCTCGAAGTGTGTGGGGGGAGGAAAACCAGATATTAAAGTTATGTTTGTTGGCAATTCGGCGGATGTAGTTTGGAAATTTTAGAGAACTACGGTATATTTATATTTGGTAGTAGTTCTTTTCTGACTCTGTGTAATGGACTACACTGTGTATCGCAGGGTTCCAACGGTCTAGTTCCCCGGCAGAAAGAAACTCAACACTTACTCCGGGTCAATGGAACGCCCGAAAAATGGAAATTCACCATTCTCAACCAATTTCAAATCCAAATTCATCAGGATAGCGGCACCAAATAATTTCATTTCACTGAAAGAACGGGTTTAAAGGAAAACACAAAGGCAAGTTTGAGTAGCTTTGTTTCAACCCTGGAAAAAAAACCGGTTGAAATCTGAAAATTGTTTATTCGATTTACAATTAATTTCTTCGAGACGTAGGGAGTTTTGATTGTATATACATCGTTACAT
The DNA here is from genome assembly GCA_034510155.1 of Eucriotettix oculatus. NCBI lineage: Eukaryota > Metazoa > Arthropoda > Insecta > Orthoptera > Tetrigidae > Eucriotettix > Eucriotettix oculatus. The sequence continues at coordinate 44,397,704 of CM067380.1, forward strand.
ATTCCATCTTCTTCTGTATCAGAAGTTTAATGTATTGACTTTCAAGGATCCAAAATCTTATCCTATGATTCTGTGAAGAAAGGATAGAGGTGCATGTATCCTGATTGGAGTGTCTCAGGGCTGTGGCTGCTGACAACTTTAGTAGCATCATAAAGAAACTGCCTGCCGAGTAACGGTAAAAAGAGTAGACAACTATGGTCAGGGGAAAAGGCCTCGGCATCCGAAATGCGAGGAAACTTTAGGAAGGAATAAATCCCACGTCACAACACGTGCTACAATATTCATCATATTCCAGCCATATTGCTTTGAAACGTTCGTTTAGCTGATATTTTGTAACTAATACGATAATACAATTTCAAATTGTCACAATGACGGTATACCATTATTTAATATTTCCGTTTGTCTTCAATTGAGAGAAAACTGATACGGGAAACTGTTAAAATAGACATATAAATTTAAAGTATTAACAATTTGTATTAATTAAATCCAAATCCTAGGTTTAAATCAAAAATTAAAATATTTTCATTTCTTCAAGTATTTTTATCGCTCACGATTCATTCTGGAAATCCGTATGAGCTGAGTATAATCTACTATCAGGAATTCCGATTGATTAACTCATTTATCGAGTGTACGTTTCACAAGAAGATAAAATAATTCAAGGATTTAGATACACACAATTAACTGTTCTAAATTAATTATTAAAATCTTAATAATAAACATAGTAATTAAATGTTGTATTTCAGATTAAAGAGTATATAAATCAGTAAATTTGGTATTTGGACAATATAAGGAACATTATGGCTATAGACGAAATGATAGAAGAAGAAAGTGTTTAATTTATTAATGATTTGAATCAAATAATAGAAATTACCTGAAGACAGTCTTACTAAAATTAAATTTTTTAAATATTTATAAGCAAAACCATTAAAAACTTCTGAATTATAAATGAAACAAAATTCCCTAAATATATTTTTTCCTTTACAAATTCACAAAAATAATGTTTAAAAAAGTTTGATGTTTTCAACCTTAAGTTGCTATAATTACCCGAGATCAGAATAAACTCTTTTCTGCTGGCGAACTCGTACTTGGGCTATCGAAAAAAAAAGTTCAGGATGGAAATTCATGCGGTTTAGTTTCGGGAGAATAAAAATTTCGGCATAATTTGGATTTCAGTATTGTTGATTTTGCAATTATTGGTTTTCCAAAAATATATTCCGCCCCTGCCAAGCAGATCTTTTCTGTACCAATATAGATAAATAAAAAGTATATTTAAACTGATAAACGCAGAAAATAAATATCACTTCTACAACTACGGTCTATTACAATTAACCACCGCTTGATCTTCAGAAAATTGAGTTGCCCTTAGTAAGCTTGCGTATAAATTTTACGATCATGAATACTCTGCACCTCATTTAACCTGAATCATCACACTTTCTACTTTTTAATTTCACTGATGTTAAACCATGTTTACGTAGCATTTTTCTCGTCTACAATGTCTTACAGTTTTGGCAACTGAAAATGGCCCTCTGCAACTTTAATTTCATTATAACGAGCCAAAAGAATTATAAGATTATTTAAGGGAATAGGACGAAACCGCTGATCCAAAGTTATAAATTAATTAAATTCTCCCTCGTTTAGGAATTGTTAGTGATTAAATATATGAATATTTTGAAATTTAATAACGTGCTGCCTAAACATTCCGGAATGCACCAACAAAATAAATTAAGTTATTTCTGGGTCTTTTTCAATACCATCCTCTTCAAGATCGTACTTCTATGTATACAATTACCAGCAGCGCGTTTTCCTTGAACTGAAAGCACCCTACAATTCTCTGTCGTGAGCGTGTATAGTATTACTAGCGATTCCGCTTGAATGACCTCAGCCTTTAGTTGATTTTTATTCTGGAAAATAAAAAAGGGTAACACGCGGTAATGTCGGATAAATATTCTAGGACAGGAGAAACTGTCAGTTTGTCTTCGTTAGACTCTGAGACGATGGTCGAAGTATGTGGCCTCGCATTGTCATGATTCACTACACTCGCTGTAGGATCTCACCATAGAGCGATGCATTCACGGCCTGATCTGGAAGGACTATCTCCGTCAGCAATTGAAACGCGACCGCCTATGACAAATTCCCTTGACACACTGGTTCATAAATTTGTATAAAGTACCAACTGGCGTGTTTCGTCGTAGTGGACCGCCTACAAGAGCTTCACAAAAATTTCGGGTATTATTGGATAACAGCATCCTAATCTACTTACTTTGGACAGTAGCGTCCTGTGGTTGTGGTCCTGCGACTCTTGCATACCCATGTCTATTTCGGGCCAGTCCTCTTTAGGGATGGGGTCGGACTTGAGGTTGACAAGGTCGGGCCTGGTTCTGAGAAGGAGGAAGAGACATCCCTCGTGGCCACCAGCTGCAGCGAAGTGTAGAGGGGTTCGGGAATGCGAGTCCAGAGCCCCGGGATCGGCGCCCTGTTGTAACAAGCTCTGCAAAATACGGGTCTTTCCCGTCATTGCCGCAACATGACTAGCGGAAAGGAGACTCTCCTTACACACGGCGTTGGGACTAGCCCCGTGCTCCAGGTACCTGCAACAACCCATCACACGGTCTATTTCCTCAACGAAGATCGAATATTTAAAACAAAATTGTTTATAGTCGAATCAACTGCAAGGTTATTAGCGACTGTACACGATTAGGGGAACTTAGAACCATGTAGGCGTATCACAGTATGGTTTCTCGAACAACATAAACGTCCAAGCCCATGCCAGGATTCGAATCCGGGACCTCTGTGGTGCAAGGAAGTGACGCTTACCACTTGACCACAATTACTAGTTGGAAAACATTACATTTTAAACGTATACGATGTGAAAAATAGCGTTTTTACATCTGTTACATACCCGAAGATAATTAAAACATCTGAAACAAGTTAATGGACCGCATTGGAAGCCAGTGGTCGTCTCCCCGTTCCCCAAGTCCAAAAAATATAGCAAGTTACATCGAATTCACTGAATTTAATTCGACGGCTAGTTAAATTGTTGAAGTGTAACGTTTTGTTGTCGCAAAACTGTAAAAACTTGTTTGTTACCTGTTGACCGCGCTTTCGTGTCCCGCCTCGATAGCGTGGAGGAGCTCCGTGTTGAGGCGACGGATCAGCCTGTCCTTCCGATCTTTCGAGACAGAAAGACTCTTTGCAGAAACCACCGAAGACGCCACATTCCTGAAAGTCGAAGCCACCGCCTCGGCGACTTCTTGAGGCATCCTCTCACTGATAAAAAAATATTTATATCAAGCGTTTTATAGTCTAGAAACCCAATGTTTTCGTTATTAAGGGAAATAATCAATATTTCATATTCAAGATATTCGGATACTCTTCGTCGGAGACTGTTTTCTGAATCAGTATCTTTTTCTATGTGTTTTATGTGACACTTCGAAAGCAATACTTTGGTTTTACCTGCCTTGATAGTTGGTGCAGCTTGTAAGGCAAACGTCTACAGGAACTGGACAGATACAAAGAGAGGAATCAATAAATTTATATACATAATTCCTTGCCTGATATTAGAAATCGTAGAAATGAAACTAACTGTTGCGAAAAATCGAAATTCACTCAACACATTTCGTCTGTCGGTTCTCATTATTTAAGTATATGTATAATTAAATTGCCATTCCTTTGGATTTCTTATGAAACATTGTCTTTCTCTGACATTTTTAATCGTTTTTTGTATTAAGTGACAACACTAAACGATGTAGATCTGCAAGAATGGGACTTTCTTTCCCCGCGCGTTAACCGTTCAAAATCAAATGTTAAATACGTTTTTTATAATTGGACTATCAGTCCATGAACAGAGTGTGAACTTGTGAGTATGGACCTTGAACATAACGGATAATGGTAAAACTGGTTCGAGATAACAGAAGTGCAAAAGTGCATAAACTTGCTACAGATCTTTATCAGGGATCCTCTCAAATTACGGTATACCTGTGAACATAAGCTGTGACGTTGAGGTTATGTTATCCTTGGTTTATGACGTAATACGACTGAACTAGGTATTTTGTTTCTTTTAATAATAAATATATTAAAATGCAGTACCTAGGGTTATCATAACCTTTCAACAAGTAATGGAGTCAACGCCAAGAAGAATTTCTGCAGTGTTGAAGGCAAAATTAGGCGCATCGGATTACTGATCTATATATGTTTTTTTATATTCGACTTGCGTAGTGTGTGGAAGTAACGACCACGTGGTTCTTAAGTCTGTTGTGAGATTTCATGAGTCAATCTGGGAAGCAGACTTCCCGTCCTGCCTGTGACAGCAGCAGAGATTAACTCAAGGCGATCATCGAGTCATTCGTGACTAAGGATCGGAAGTGTAGAGGCTGGTGCACTTTCGGGGGTTTCAGGTGTTGGGTTTGGCGCCTCCGGGTTGTGCTGGCTCTTGCTCTTCTACTTTTATCCGATGATGAAACCGCCTGGCCATTAGTATCTAACAGCCCATGCTGTTAGTAACAGGATGCAGTCATAGCTTCTGGTTTGCTGGAATGGGCCGACAAGTTTCAAGGACCATTTAAATGGCAAGTGCAACTCCTACCTGAGCGCTGACCCTGAACTGAAAGGAGCTATGTGCGCGGCCGACCAATGCCGTCCTTCTGGGAAATTGGGACCTCGGGGTGCGTGGGGTTTCCGGTCTATTTCCGGAGGTCCCTGATCCCACTTGGTGGTGGCTTGTCCACGTCACAGGCCGACGAACGTTGGAGTTAGACTCGAAGTGATAGTGATTCGCGGGCACAATTTCTTCTGTCTTTCCCAGGGGGCAGGACCCCTTCCGCTTGGGGTTTTTGGAAGTTAGGTATTCCCCGTTGCTTCCTTTTTGGAGACTTCGAAAAAAGCTTGGTAGTAACCAAACAAATCAATGTGAGCTTTCGTGTATAATGCTTATTTGTAAATGTGTTTTGTAATGTTGGTTTCGGTATACAGAACGGAAAATTTTAGAAACCAAACTGTGGCTATGCATGCTGTACCAACTTATATTTTATTTTTTATTGAATCCACTTTAGCCATAAAATTTCAAATCATGGAATAATAAAGAAGGGAACGTTCTGAATAAGAAAATGTTTTGATGGAATGAATCAGAGCCCAAGCACTCTCACAGCTACATACCCAATTAATTCAGTTAAAACCCGGTTGTTACTGATTTCCCACATAAACGTATAATTATATCGAGGACTTTATAATGTGGTTTTGAGTGAAACTGGGCGTGGAAGGGTCAACGACCGAGGACTTTAGGGACTGACCCCTGACAGTTGCACGGAATATGATGAAACGCTAATGAATGCGAGATCCTGCATATCCGACAGGAGATCAGGGTTAAATTTTCTTTTAACTAACTCTATAAATATGTTTCCTTGGAAAAAATTGCAAGAGATGAAATGATTTTAATCAACACATTCGAGGAATAAGAAGGACGAGGAATTACCGAACAATTGAAATTAATGCAAATACTTAAGTTGTATTTAAAATATATTATAATGTGCAATAATTAGTTTACTAAGAAATAACTTAATTGCTTTTGATAGTAAACATTAATAGGATTCTTACCCAAAGTGTGTATTCCCTCTACGATATGAAACAACATGATTTCAAACAGTCGCCCAATGCTTTGGTATAATAACCAATACATATCTCATTTTAAAGGAAACAATCAGGTTAATATTTTTTATTGCGCCAACAATAAAATAAATTTTACTGAACAAAGTAATTTCTCTTTGCATTTTTTGAACCAGGTTGAGAGTTTGTAAGTTCAGTGAGTGCCCTGCTCTTTTAACTCGCGACAGTCCGGCCTCCGAACTATCCGGTAAAGTTAAAAGCAATACTTCTTGTTTATAAATTAACAAATAAAGTTATTTACTTTGACAAGTTATTTGTCTTTTGTTCTAAAGAACAATGGTCAAGTGAAACATAATAGAGGAGAATCGTAAATTTTGTTTAAATCACTTGCATTTTAGACGTTAATAGCCGAATTGTTAGCTCTTATGTGAAGCATCTCACTCATCAGTCTAGAAAAAATGTTACATTAAACATCTAAAAATTTAACATTTCGACAATCAAAATTATGGTTATTTAAATATATATGCTTCCAAAAAACTGAATAGTTTTGTGCATTATACTTTAAACTATTTTTATGTTCGTTAATGCAGGTTTTAGGTAATGTAACTAGTTAATTCGAATAGTCGAAAGTCTCCTTTATTTATGAACTTGATCTTACTTTTTCATATCAAACTATTCTCTCTGTCAGACCGCCTTAGCTGTATAAAATTGCTAGAACAAAATTTTCCTTACCTTTTATAAGTCCCATACAACTGCTTTGAAGCGTCTTTTATTGTATCCATTAATTATGCCTGAAAATGTTAATATGCAGCGTTAGAGTTGCGTCCAAATTTAATTTCTCTATTTGAATTAAACTTTTTTTTATTAAGACGTGCTTTCCTGAGATGATAACGCCATTAAAAGTCGAGATTCCGTCGGCATCATTAGCGCGAAAATCTCTGCTTTATTAAGTCAATTGCCGGGACGCATTTATTGAAACCAAGTTAACGATTAATGATTTGAGGAAAAATTTTCATTCAAACTATACAAATATATCGTTTGAAACGAAGAGATGTTAGAACTTCAAATAATGACCCTTTAATCACTAAATTAAATAATTTTAATTTAATACTTGTATAATCTATAGACAGTGCGTAAGTATGTATGTCTCAGCTGTAACCGTCCGAACAACTGGTCCAAAATTTCGACTAATTTTGGCACACGTGTTCCTCAGGGCCCGAAGATGCCCATTATTTTTATACTGAAGTTTTATATGTGAGAAAAGGTGAAAAACATTTTACGGTAAAGTTTTCGTGTCCCAAACACGCATCGAGATCTCCTAAAGTGATTTTGGGTTGTCTATATACTTGATCTATAATACTATATATTTTTAAACCTATAAACATTTCGCGTCATAATTAACCTATCGTGGGCAGAGAGCTAACTCCGGAAGAAATAATAAACTGCTTTGGATCGTCGATACGATGTATACGTAAATTAGTTTTATTTTCGCGTCAGGGAAATTTTAACATTCAGTAATTGCTCATTTGTAGAAGCAAATAAAATATTATGCATTTGATAGTGACTTTCGTGACAGGTAAAAGTGTTACATTAAATAAATTTTAATTAACAACAATACTGTATTTATATAAAGAGAAAATGTCGACATTTTTTACAGTTTTTGAAGGTGTTTTTCGGAGGTTTTCCGCCTCGATACTATACTTGAAGAAACGAATACGGGCTTATTCTCTTGGTCCCACAGAGACCTATGAGTAGATATCTTTAATTCCAAAGTAGACCAACCCCTTTCCCCCTGAGTTACAACACAAACCAAAACTGAATTTCGGAACTACTCCAACTTAAAGTTGGCCCATGTAGTTCGAAAAATGAGGATTTTAGAAAAATACTGGGACACGTGGTCGATTGTAAATTTGATTTCATAGAATTTAGGGTATATGACCGCTTATTCTCAGACCACCCGAAATGGGTCAGAATGACCCCTCCCTGCAAATACTACCATTTTGACGATTTTTCGCCATTTACACAACCTAGGATTCAAAATAGGTTGATTTGACAACAGAAGTAGTTGTAGTGTACCCTCAAGAAATGTAATAAACTTATCTTAAATTAATTCAAAACAGTCAAATATTATAAGAAAATAATTTGTTGGACAATTAACTGGATATGAGCGAACATATTAATAAGCCTAATGCCATCGAAAATTATTTTTCTTTGTTGTGAATTCCATTGACCAGCAAAATATATCAATGGCTGTTGCTGACACGACCAATTAGAAACTCTCGTGAACAGTACAATAGTGTTTTATAATTTAAATTTACAGTTATTGCTCGATAGCTCCATTTTATCGATGATTTCTAGGTTCTGATATCAACATAACAGTTTAATTGTATGCTGGTGTCGTTACTGATATTCTCGCTCTGTGTGAAGAGAGGTTATTAAATCTTTTGTTTATAACGCGTGTTGCTGTATATCAATTATTAGATATGTCGGGCGACCTCGTGTGGTCTAGTGGCTAGTGTCGCTTCTTCACAACCCAGGGGTCCCGGGTTCGTTGGATGTTTGTGTCGTCAAGTTCACGGAGATTGGGATTCAGACTGCTGGAGAATCGATACGCTGAACACGTATCACTCCAAATTCTGGATATGTCCTGCACGATGACAGTCCGCAGTCCACACGCTTGGATCTGACCCTCAATGGGCCGTAGAGCCGAAGAAGAAGGAAGACATGTCATCAACTATCTTCTAATAGCACGAGGCTGACCAATAAGATTGCTCGAAAAAGTCAAGTTTGCTTAAAATTGTGAATTATTTTATTATATAAATACTATGTTTAAATATTGTTTCTATTGCGAAATAGGAAATATTGATTATTAATAATTTGTATCCATATATTTTTTGTGTGTTCTGAAAGAATATTATTGTTTAAGAAATGACTTCTTCATTCAAAGAATATCGTAGTCAAATAAGTTATTTTTATATAGTCAAGAACAGGACATAATAGCTTGGAGAATAAGATTTATTTGGAAGTGCTTTTCCATGGAATTGAGCAGCGCCAACCGAGGACGTGTGAGCATTGTCCTTGAGTCACGAAGACATTTTCTTCGGTAAACGTGGAAGTTTAGCATCAACGGTTCAAAAATAAATCGTAACACTTATTATCTGGTTATTTCTGTGCACTTTCCTTATATTCTATGATAGAATCACCAAAAACACCACTATAAACAGAATCGATGACTTTCCTCATCATCTTCAAAGCGTTTCCACCAGCTTCGAAACAATGTTTGGACAGTTGCTTCGACTCGGGGGGTGTAACAATGAATCGATAACGAAACGCCACAGAAACTTCGTCGAACTGGGTTTATGAACATCGAAACATTACTGAAAGATATACATTAAAGTGATTTCTGGTTAACGAACGTGGCAGGCATCAGGGTTATAATTTTTTCATGATCCTCGTTACTGAATTATGGGCTCCTACTGTCTTATCCTCGATTGCAGTTCTTACCTGGCGTCTTCAACAATATATTCTCTTAAATAGTTGTAAAATTTAATCAGAAATGGTTCATAAAATTGATTTTATATTTTTTTATGAAACATGCGCGTTAGTGGATATTTGATTATTTCTTAATGTAAGGTTAGCAAGGATTGGAAAGTTGGAGTTGGCGTCAGAAAGTCGGGCTTTGTACCGCCTGTAATTGCTTTTGGGCACATACGAATATGATCTGAGGAATTTCAGCAAACAGCTTGCATGGGAGTCGGGGACCCACGTAGAAAACGAATGGGGTTTCGGGGTTTAAAGAAAAAACGATTATTAAAGATCGATTTCGTGGATTTCTCACACGGCAGTGAGGCTTTTTAGAATTATCATTTGGCTCTGAAAACTTGCAGCAGACGGAAGGGAACGGACGCTAGGTCCCGGACCTATATGGAGGGCAACTTGCGACGCTGAAGAAGACGCCCCACAGAGAAGCTGGCGGAGAGGCGACGCCGCACTACAAAGGAGGTACGCTGTCAGGTTTTCAATCCTTGACGTCTCGGGCGGGTATCGCCGATGGTTTCTATCGTAAGATTGTATTCGATCTGATTTCTCCGCCGAACCTCAAATTATGTAAATATTTCCTTCATTGATGTTTTTTCCCAGTTAAGATCTTTTGTAAGTGATTTTCCCATTATCTTTAAATTACTATTTTAATTTACTTCCCAATCCGTCGTACAATGTATATTATACCACCTAACAGATGATATTTAAACGAAGAACTACTAGCATAATCTCTGTGTTAGGCCTAGAACTTTCCGAACGAAGTAAACAGTTTGGAATAAAATAGAATGTAAAGCTATTGAACATAATAAATACGAATCCCCTCATATGAATATTTGTCCAATCCGTTTTGAAGTTTCAATTTCGTGTTCACAAAAAGCAGCTTGATTCATCGTACGAGTGTTGCAAGTTCAATTGTAATTTACAGCTTCGCAATATAGCGTAGGTGTTTGTTTCCCTGCCAAGATAACTTTCATAGCAATGTATATCGACTACGTTTCTGTACACGACATACTTGTAGTTCAGACAACACATGCTAAGCCTTGTTTTAAAAATCATATTCAATAGAACCTGGGCGTACCTTAGTTGATATCCGATTGAGAATGTCGCCTTAATGAAACTGGTTTGCGATAATCACAATATAGTGTTATGGAGCATTTATCTGTGGCCGAGCATGTTATCTTTATCAGCTGCTTTACGTATGGGCGTATCTCATACAAGTTGCTTTACGCAACAATTGACGTCCTATTTTCCAAAATGACTGAATTATTGAGAATAGGATTTGTTTTCCTAAAATCATACAGCACAAAACTTCTGGAAAATTCAAGCCAAATGTATAAGAATATCTAAAATCAATTTTAGTGATTAATTTATGCAGCCTTGATATCATCATTAATCATGTGTTAATTTTTCTTGCAAGGTCTTCTTCTTCTCTACAGTCCATTGTGGGCCTTGGCCTACCGGGTTGACTGCGGACTGTCATCTATATGTGACACACTACCAATTTGGAGTGGCACGTTGTCAGCGTATGAATTCTCCAGCAGTCTTAATCCCAATATCCATGACCTTGATGACACAAAACATTCAACCCATGCCGAGATTCGAACCCGGGGTCTCTGAGTCGAGCGGCAGTGACGCTAGCCACTAGATCACAGAAGTTGTTAAATTCACACAAGCACTGAAGTCATAATAGTGTACCATCTGTGATAGAATTACGCACTAAATACAAGACACTATTCATTTGTTTTAACAACAAAGGGATTCAGTTTGTTTAGAATAACCATTGACTAATTGAATTTACACTGTTAGTTAAATAATATTTAACCAAATATGAACCAGTGACAGAATTAAAAAACCATTTTATAATTAATCAAAATTGTGCATAAATATGCAGAAAAAACTGTCTAGAAGTGTTATTACCGAATTATATTTATTCCCTTTCTGTCAAGGCTTACAAATATAAATTTTAAAATTGAAGCAAAAATAGACTAGAACGTGACTATTCATCTAATTTCTTGCTCATTCACGTACCAAGAACAACAGACAAAGTCACACTGACTTTAGAAAATTCAATACTTTCCCAGAAGAGTTTTAAATATGTTTAAAAAAATTCAACAAAGTATTTATGTAAGATAAAAAGTTCGTGTACACACTGAGCTGCTTTAACAAATAAGATCGGATTTAAATTTAATTCAGTTTTCACCGGTTTTTTTGAAAGGAACGCCAAAATACTAAAAACCATAAATGGAATCCGTAGGAGTGGGGCAGATAACTTATCAACGCATCTAATCTTATTGCACAAGAAAATGAGACTACGGCATGATTCTTGGTGGAACCGCAGCGACTCGTTTTTATTTGGAACAAAATACAGATAAAAAGTTCTTCAGTGATATATATTCTGGGCGTTTTGGATCAAACCGCTTGATATTAGTGGACACTTCGCTGAGATATTGATCACATCTGTAAGGTTCAAACTAAATGCTTTACACTATATTGAGTAACTACAGTACATTCCTTTAATGCAGAGAAAGGTAATGAATTATACAATTTACGAACAAAAGTGATGGTACTAATATTGAGGAAACTGATAATACATTAAAAACTGTGTTATTTTTGAATTGTTCCTTTTTATAAAACAAATGGGTTAAATTTTTATAGTACTATATCATTGACATGGCAAACGTTTATTACCAACGGACAATATAATTTTTTTAAATTAAGTTGCATTTAAATCAAAAGAGAAAGCTGATTTTTTTGTAGAGGAAAAACCATTGGTTCTGAATCATGTCTGAACGAAATTTAATTTATTAACGTTTCTAACGTTCTAGCAGAATTTGAAGAAAAGTATGAATTGTAATGTTATAAACAGTAATAATCTAATACCTGCTCTTGAAACACTACCGATCGATTCTTAACAAATTATCAAGGCTTCTCTGAAAAAACAAAATGTAAACATTCGCTCTCAGGATGTATGACGTTAACTCTGACGTCACTCCACTCAAGAGAATAATGATTCGCCAATCTCTTAGGTTGTACTATACAGAAAACATCCGACATTATCACAATTAATTTTTTTTAAAAACTATATACTACAAAATGGACGATATATTCATGCTCAATTACATAACATTTATCCCCGGAAAGTCCGGAGAAGATTCTACTCATCAAATAATTATTTATGCGGGGGAAATGTCTGACTATTGCGAATTCGCATCCACAATTTCGCAACACCGTTGCTAGTTGGACAGTTATCAGGAACCTGAAGTTTATAAATGTAACGTTAATTACATGGCGACGAAATAAGCACTACGACAAAAATTTTCAAATGAAATATTTCTTTTATTATTACTGTTCAAAATTCAATAATACCATATATTAGATTTTAGTCCTTAATACAATGTATTTTAGATACACCGAATGGTAATGATTAATAATAAATGAATTGGAAAATAATATTCGTATATTTTTAAAAATAAATTAAACTTTTAGAAATATTATTGCACCCTCTGTTTTTTTCTCAGGAATTTACCTAATGCCAAAGAATAAACCTTATCCTATGCCAAAACTTCATTAAACACTTTAAATACAAAATCACTGGTAAAACAGGGAATAAATTATGTTATAGATGATTTATTACAGGGTATATTATTAATTAAAAAGGTATATTCGCTTTCATTAAAAGACGTTTGAATGCCTAAAATATTCAATTTCGGTGAAGTTCTTTAAATGTATAATAATTCAGGATAAGTGTGTTTAATTCCACCATTACATTAACAATGCAAATTTTCATAAGAAAATAGAATCATAATTCGTCCCGTCCAAAAATTATAAATTTATCAGGCGATTTACAAAATTGATTATAAAAGATGGATATAATTTTCTTTGATTTAACCGACTTGAATGTCAGTGCATTCAATTTCCATTTCGTATTTGTTAGAATAGAAACATAAATTTAAAGAAGAAATTTTTAGTTCATATTTCACATACTGTCACACTTTTTCTAATTAATATGACATATCACTTGATGAACTTCTAAATTCCGGAAGAAACGTCACGTGTATCTATTTTAAATTAATATTTTCAATGTTAATGTAATCATTGTTAATTAAATTTACACGTTATGACTAATGTATTCGTTTCGGGTAATGTAACTCCCAAAATTAAATATTCACGCATTCTTGTTTGTTCCGCTTTACGATAAATGCCAAATTTGTTTTACTTTGCACAATTTCAGCTGCATGTGTCAACAGTGCATTTCGAATGTTGAAATATTTACCTTAAATTTAATTACTGCTGTCATAACTGTATTATTGAATTGCAAATTCAATTCCAGACTTATTTGGTTAAAATGAAATAAAAGTTCCTCAGAAATATTTATTAATATCAACACTGTATAGTAAATTTAACTCATTAAATATTGGAAATCTTGTAAAGTTCATACTTTTATTTCAGTATATGCTAATTCATATAATTAGCGTTTTTGAGATTTTCGCTGTTATATTCATGAAATGTAATTAAAAGACCCGACAAAATATTTTTTTATTCAAAAAATAAATTTTGTATAGCCGCGCTATATTTCGGTACTGATTTTTCCTATTATCTGGCTGTATCCAACTATAAAATATAGATGTTAAAATGAAGGATTATTTCTGTAATATACTCTATAACATAATACCTGAGATCGTAGCAATTATTGTAACTTTTCTGGTATTAAACGGGAGTTAATAAGGAGCAACTAAAAGCTTCTCCAATTTTGTGCAACGTAAAATTATTTATTATTAATAAAATTTTAATATAGCTGTTTAAAATTTCAAACAAGCTGTTTAAGGAGTAATATTAATAATTTAAGGAAAATTAATAACGTATATTTTTGTAGTCAGCGTCTTTTATAAAATAATTATTATGAAAATTTCTATAAATATAGGATTTATTACATAAACGATTTTAGCAGAAAAGTTCTATTCCTATACTATTTGGAATAAGTGCCTTTAAATTGTGTTAATTACAACGATACTCTGCTCACTGGTAATACGATTAAAAATAACGCACTGGTTCATAGATTTCTGTGTGACATTCCTAATGTAACTGAATTGCAAATTTCAGAATTATGTATTAATTATTCACGCTCTTTAATGTGTCTCAAAAATAGATAAGAACTTTTTACATTACAGAAAAAGTATTCCGCAATTTCCGCAATTTAATCTGACATTGAACCTTGCAGTGCGAAAGTTGCGGGAAAAAAAACGAATGGAGTGTTTCCCCTCAAGTTGTCCCCGCATGTGTTTGTTTTGCAGATCTTGCTCACTCTTGCTTTGGCCTGACAGGAAGAATGAGATAAAAACAGAGTCTGGAGAATGTCCTCAGGACAGAGCTGCTCTTCTGCGAGAAGTGTTCGCTAATGGATGGACAACTCTCCTGGAAACTCTTCCTCCAAATTAGTCGTGTTCCTGCCACAAAATTTCATTCCGAGGAAACGTTGCTTCAAAAATTTAGGCACAGTTGGAAACGTGGCACAATAAAATCATTCCACGGTTAAAAAAGTTCGGAATTTGACCATTAATAGGACGTAATGTATACTGAAAAATGAAAATCTTTATGAAATAAAATTATGCTCCTAATCAAATGACAGTGAAGTATTAACCAATTAAAATTGTGAAAATTATTTTTACCTTTCCTAACAATATTATTGATCATTCTGATCTGGTAAAATACTTTCATTTGCTTTTGTTCCAATGAAATGTATTTGAGTGAAATTAGAGTAGTAAGCTGTCGGCATTCACTTCAGTTACATTCTTCTTATACCGACATGATTGTAAAATTGTTCGGGTATTTATTTATATTAGCCTGGTAAAATATAGAATTGTCAAGGGCTACAATAGTCAGGAATCTCAGATAATTTCATGTAGTTGCTTTCAACGTCTTTCCATCCCACCCTCTCTCCACACTGGGGCTGAAGTAACTTAAAGTGCATGTTGAATATAATTTTTTCCACAACCCCTGAATAGACACCAATCTCACTTGTATTTCAATATATTAATGTAATGCTTTCTGCCACCAATATGGGCGCCTGCCTTTTTTGGGGGGTTAACAGGCTACATGAGGGTTATCCTGAAACAGGCAACTCCCCTTTAACAGCATTGGATGGGAATTGAAAAGGGAGGATGCGGAAGGTAGAGCGAGGTAGCCAACGCTTGACTAGAGCCCCCGGGGTACAGTTTTAGGATCCTACCCGGTGTTTCACGAAAAGAGATGCAAAGAAAACTTGCATCAGGTAGGTCGGGCATTGGGTACTATTCTCACGCCCTTCCGAATGACGGGAGACGAGTTTTCTGTGGGGTCGCAGCATTCCCTTCTCCGTGCCTTCGCCAGTTTTAGGAGGAGGTTGTCTGACTGATCCAATGGGATCAGAGGACAGCTCTTACCTAATGCCCAAGGTCTTCGATCCAGTACGTAAACCTCCCAAAATAGGTGCAGATGTCTCGGAATGTGAGAACTTTGAAAAAAATAAAGTCATTCCCGACATAGATCAGGTGAGCCCCGCAGTCACTCAGGGGGAAATGCCTACGAGAGAAAGCTCCCTGGGGCGCCTGCCTAATGACGTTGAAATTATATATCGGGGGGGGGGGGAATACTATCAAAGTAATAAACTCCGGAAAATAGTCATTCGACACAAATATGTCGTTTTAATATTTCCAGGGTGAGGATAATGTTATTAGTGTTTGTTATTAAGCTGCGAGAAATATGAGAAAATTTTAATCTAGTTTCTGGCATTTCTTTACAATCTTCCAACCCTCTCCTAGGGACTGAAGTACAACTGAATCGTATTTTTAATGTATGTAATTTAATCTAGTCCCTGGCATTTATTTACATCCTACCAACCCTCTTCTAGGGGCTGAAATACAACTGAATTGCATTTTGAATGTCAGAATTAAAGTCAGCTGGTCCAACAACAGCGGTTTCTTTCCCAGTCTGAACTGTTTTCTTCTTCTTATTTTTTTAATATTACACCCATTCACCCCTCCACGTTTACACAAGCAGCAACGAGGATTATACTATAAATCTGATTAACCCAGAAAAATATTTGCTTGCTAAAAATATCGGCTGATTTGACATGTTTTCAAACTACCGCCTCCTCTACCCAAGCATCACAGGTTGGCAGCTAATGGATGACATTGAGGATATGTCATTCACAGCAAACTCGTCTCCCAGCATTCGGAAGGGCGTGAGAATAGTACCCAATGCCCGTCCTACCTGATACAGGTTTTCTAGGATTTTCCCTGCATCTCTTTTGGTGAAACACCGGGTAGGCTCCTTAAACCACAGCCCGAGGGCACAAGTCAACCCTTGGCTACCTTACTTTAAATTCCGCATCCCCCCTTTTCAATTACCTTCCTATGCTATTAAAGGGGAGTTGCCTGTTTCAGGATCACCCTCATGTAACCTGTTAACCCCCAAAAAAATTAAACTTTGCAGAAGCTATTATTATGGGTATATAATCCTACATGTTTCCCAAATTATTAAATAATATTTGTAAAGTATATTCAAGTGTAATTTTTTTAATGATTTAGTTTTGAAAGAATCATGCCATTTCTGTGTTGCTTTTAATCATTTATTTCTATTTTTGCAAATTTAAACGTCATAATTAATCACGAATATTTGTGCTGCAATGGTATTAACATTTCTTTGGCTATAAAGATCTGACCCTGGACGTATAAATTCTAGAGCGCCTGCGATGCATCAGGCTCAGCGCAGGTGAAATTGTTCTTCGGTCTTCTTAGCTCAGGCCACTCTTCGCTTAATGTCATCCCGTAATTTCGAGGAAAGACGACACTTGAATGCAGAATCATACTTGTGAGTGCCTCGCCTTTATCTCACTTTATAGCCATGAGACACATTGTTTATGCGGCAGCTTAAACCAGCATTCCTTTTCTTCACGTAAATTCTTACCTAACATTATCCAATGAATGTTTTTAATTTAAAATAAGGAACATCTAATTCGATCTTATCCCACATTTATATATTCATAATTATTTAAAACACTCATTTGTACGTTACCCAGTCACTATACAATGTACGCATGATTTAATTTCGTGAATTATTCACAATGGAGGGCAAAATTTACGGTTTTAATCACAACAATAGGAATTCTTGTGAAAAAATTAAATAATATAAAATAGTTGTAGTCAATAACCATAAATTTTTTACCTTAAACAAATTTCTCAGCTCTAAATTACCTTAGTTCTCTTAATATATTTTGAATTAGAGTTCTTGATTGCTCATGGTCCTTTGTTTTCTTACATCCTTAGTAAGCCTGTTTGAAGTTTAATGGCTTTCATAAGGAGAATTAGAAAATAAATATCCAAACTGTAAAGCTTCATGTGTAATTTTCGAGTTGTCCTGTCGTTAATTTGTCTCAGAAAATATTATCTATTTTCTTTCCATGTGGAGTTTTGAATAGTTCCAGATATTTAAAAATTTTACAATTTCATAAGTGATATAGATGTCCATTAATTTATAGCCAAATAAGTTTTTAATTGATTGAAAATATAGTTTGACAGTACGTAAGGTTGATTTCTCAAAGTGTTGACTGTAACATATGGGCTGTGGTCTTTACAATTTTATGAAATTATTTTAATAAGTTTCATACAATTCCTTGTGTGGTTGATAATCATGACTCCACGGGGAAAAAATTATTTAGTCAATATTTTCACAGATTAACCTGAACGTATGTGTTTCAGATGCAAGAGTTATTTCCTTTAATAACAAATTTAAATCAGTAAATAAAACAGAGAAATATGCAGTTCTCAGTGAAATATCAATACTATATTAATACCTGTTTTTTCATATTGATATTTAATTTGTTTATGAAATTTTAACAATATTTTTATATATGAATACGGCATATTACCGAATTTTAAATTGAGACTGATTTCTGGGTAACGGGTTACATTATAAATTAAGTTACAATAAAACATTTAAAATTCAGTGAAGAAAACATATATATAATTTACTTATACACGTCTCATCCTTTAAGTTCATTGCAAGTTCAGAATTGTTTTTAAATTATAGTTTGTTCTGTTTCACTAATTTTTTTGTCTGTTTTTAGCCTTATTTATACTTAAAGACATTAATAACTATTATATTACAAATAGTAGTTGAGGATTTGCTTACCTTTTCTTATTGGGCATAAGTATTAAATTGTACTATTCTGAAATCTCTTTCAATCTACCTTTTGTACATTGATTGAAAGTAATTACAGCATCGTTGGTTGCAATTTTGACCATTGTTTTTCCAGTTTTAGGACATGTTATCCAAATTTTTGACTCATTATCATTTTGTGTCTATGTTCCTTCACACCTTTTTAGAAGCTCTGTGGCAACTAATTTTTTATCGAATTAATTACAGATTCTGGCAAAGTTTTTTATGTTTATATCTCTCTGATACGGGGACCCACCTTTAGGGCATAAATAATGCATTGGGGTTGCATCTTAAGACCATTTATGATACCAACTAGCCCATGTAACCGTTTTAATCTCGCTGAATTATAAATTTCTCTAATCTCATTTCCATAGTATAGAGTAAGTGTATTTATTGAACTCTCAGGAGCCCATGACTTTTAAATAACATTGCAGCATTCTGCAGTTTAAATCGTAACGCGAAAACTATTGCGTTAATTTTTACTGAAAAAAATCTGAATTAATTAAGGTTTACTATCAATCTCAGTTTCTCCGAAAACTATTCATTCATTGCAAATATCGGTCGTTTTCGCATACACACATGTCAAAAATATGGCCGAAATTCCTCCACACGTTTAGATTTGTATAAGCAACATACCTAAGAAATTTGGGCTTCTTTGCAGGCTAACAGTGATTCTTTTTATATGTAGAATATAGTTGATCAATCTCGAGTGCTTTTTCATAGCAGTTAGCGAATCAAATTCTGATATTAAATTTTAATTTAAGTCGCATAAACGATAAGGTCTAAATTCGTTTCGTTATTAGGCTAATCGTCATTATTTGTTACTTTATTACGTTGCTCTCATTATGATAATAATACCCATTATAGCATTGATAAGGTTAATTTTATCTGTTAATATATGATAAGAATTATTTATCATTTTTGTTGATGATATTTTGAATTTTTTCTATCGTAACATTTGTCCAATTAAAAGGAGAATCTCTTCAAACTACGTGACCCCAGCATTTATCCGTGTATCTATCCGCTGGGACCGGGGATGCATTTGAAGTGTTGACATCAATCGTGTTAGAAAAAGTGACGCATTTCCTCACATCCTCACGTCCTTGCTCACTGGATCGATTCACATCTCAATCGCCCTTGTCGTCGAAGATGTAACTCCTACCCAACTTTCGCCAAGATATAAACCGAAAAAACACGTTTGAGATATTGATGAAGTTATATTTCAGATATAGGTAACTACATATCCAAAATATAAGTTGATATTAAAATATCCTATTTGTATTGGCCTAATTAAATTTTGAAACTCCTCATTATTTTATAAACTTTCAATCATCAGCCAAAAAAAATTAGTTCCTTAATTACTTCAACTATATAAGACAAGGGATATATTTTAAATATATTACTTATTCATTTCCTGCATAGATATCATTTTTAAAAAATCGAAGGTTCTTGCAATCGTAAATCTATAGACGTGCTTATAAGCTCTTAAATGCACGTTAGAAAATGTAATCTCGTTTATATTTCAAATGCTGGATGTATGTGTTTATTAATTTTAAAAATTAATGAACGGTATTGTAAATTTCATATTTTGAATACTTCGGAGCAATTTTAAGTGAATCATAATATCCCAGTATAAATAGGCTCCCAACGTGTGGTTGAGATTCCTCTTGATAAATATTTTGACTTATTATGGCACTGCTGTCTTAAATTTTGAAAATATATGGAATTCAATTTGTAATTCTCAATGTTATACTTTAATTTGAAAGGTTTCAGATTAAATGTTACAAGAAAATTCGTTGCGCAGAGTCGATTAAGAAGATCCAAGTGTCATTAATGTTATAATAAATATTTATTTCGTGCTATTTATGTAAAAAGAAATAATTTTATATATTAATATTTACGACTCATCGAAAATTTCTCACGTCTAACTCGACCAATAGATTAGATTTCTCTCAGTGCCTTCCGAAATTCATTAATTTTAAGAATTTCCAACATTAATTAGAGTTTAATTTTTGTACAAATTATGATAAGAATAAACATTAATTGTTATACGTTATGCAATAAAATGAACATTTGTTTAATTTCATGTGTTACATGTTTTATAGCACCCTTAAATTTTGTCACAACTAAAAATCTAGTATAATTGACTGAAATCCTGAAACATCAAGCATTTGTTGTCTGTAATAATAAATGTTTAACTAATCTTTAAACTAGCCTATTACATCAGATCATAGAAGCAATGAATCAGTTTTATTAATTATTTCGTTCAAAATATACATAATAATAAATATAAGTAAACCATTATCAGTCATATGGAAGTTGGACAAAGATTAAACATTTTACTGTTAATAATATTTAATAATATATTTCTGGACGCATTGGAATCTCGTTGCTTGCCTCGAATTATAACATACTATGAGAATTATGGTATACAAAAATATAAATTATTTTCGTTGTACTTTTATTCTATGATATTTAACACGCGTACAGTTCATTAACCATAGCGATATTGCTTTTTAAATAGAAAGTTATGCTTAGCTTTAAAACAACTGCGAAACGAATTACGTTATCACAATGATGTAAACCAAAAAAATGGAATATAATCCGTTTTAGAAATTAAAACAAAAAGTGTACTTTATTTATTATGGGAAATAATTGTATCATCAGGATATTAATATTTTAGAGGCTCAGTTACAAGTTTATTGGCCTCCGCCTTCACCTAACAAAGGTAACGACATCGCAAAGATAACGGGAATCAATGAGTACGTAGGGCAAACGAACCTGGCATTCATTAAACTAATAAATCTGCCACGATGTCTGGGTAAACGTTATCACAGCTTTATGCGCTATAAATCCTTGAGCCCTGAATTAGGTAGATTGTCTCCTCGGTACACGAGATCTTTCTCGGAAAACCTAGTTATTAAAAAAATTAAGATACTTTCCAGAAATTAGATGACAATAAGAAATATGGAAAGGTCGTATTTTAACGTATGATTTTGTAATAATAGTTCAAAATTTACGACCGATTTCAGACTTTATTTTTTATTTATAAGAAATTCCAAAGAGGAAAGAAACACGTTTGTTAGGTGAAGGCGGTGACCAATAAACTGAGCCAGTGTTAATTTGTCGTATAGCCTCGGAGAGAAGTTTTTCAAAAAATTTGTACAAATATATGGGTATGTGCATAAATATTGTGATATTTAAATTGTGACAATTGATGTATTGATTATTAGGTTAATAGCCTGAAGAAGGTACAAACACGTACCGAAACGTTGTTTTTTTCCTCTTTTGAAATTATTATAAATAAAAAATAAAGTCTGAAATCGGTCCTAAATTTTTACCTATTAATAAGAAATATGATTTGTTGCTGATAAAAACTTGTAAAACAATGCAGGTATTAAACCAAAACTACACACACAGTTCATGCGTTGTAATGACCACTATTACTTTACTGTATTGGAAAGAAATTAATAAAATAAAATTACTTAAGGAGAAACTAATTGATATTTTATAACAAAAATCGTAATTTAGGATCTTTAGTGAAAACAAGATTTATGTTTGTCACTGTATAAGGAAGGAAAAAAAACTCACGGTAGTTGTTTACACCAAAGCTTTCAAAAAAATTTAAAAACACCTTTCCAGTTAAGTGGGCTCCGGTAACCGAAGACAACAATCACAAAACGCCAGAAGAACAGAATCCAGTCAGTTAGGTTGCCGAACATCAAATTTTGTAACAAGCAAGCTTATAATTTCGATCTCCAAAAGACAATTGCAATCAGAATCTAGACAACCACTCAGACAATCAAACAACATTAAATTCAAGTTCTTTAACGACTCCCAAAAGACAAGCAATCCTATAAAATATATAAACGACTCCCTCAGTCAAAAGCATGTTTGTTTCCTTGCTCTTTGAATGATAACGATTCCATTTATATATATATATATATACCCTCTGTCAATAAAGTATCTTTGAGGAGTTCCATGGGTAGAATTAGTCTTAAGGAAACAAATTTCTCTTTCAAGTTTCCTCCATCACCACACTAAATTTCAATTAGACTATAATCCTAGTTCCCAGAAATGTAGAGAATAGTAATTATAACAGGGCAAGAGAATATGTCCTACAACTTGAGTTCGTAGTCTATATATACAATATTTTATGTTAACTTTCTCTATATAAAGGTATATTTCCACCTCGGTTAGCCACAATTATTCCTCTGAAATAGATTCATAAAATCTTAACATACTTATCACGCACGCATACTTAATAACTCAGTATATCAAAGAGAATATTACGTGTTATTAGGGTTGGCTAAAAAGAAACTACAATATAACATAACACACTATACAGCTCGATATTTAGCCTTCGTTTCTGAAAGATATACAAACTAGTTTTGGAGGTTCCTGAAAATAAACACTTCGTTTGACAATCTTATTCGACGTCAATTCCATTTTTTCAAGGTTGGTTAGAAAATAGGAAACATGTTTCGAGAACATTGACGACGTTGGGGCAAGCATCGCATTGCTCTTAACCAGAAAAGTACTCAGAACAATCAGTTACGATAGCTGTAAAAATATTCTATTAAAAATGCGCGGTTTTCTCTGTAAATGAATTTCTTGATCGTTCTCATAATAGTTGAAATTAATGTTCATAAAATTGTTACTTTGATCAATATCATTTTACATAACTAATTTTGCGTACCGCTTTTTCTGCTTTTTCATTCTTTTTTGTTTCATGTATTGCCTGAAGGTCGTGCGGAAGGTCAGATTCCTCGTCGTGCAGCTCCAAGAAGTTGCATTTTCATTGTTTAAGAGTGTGCTTGTGATTTTCAATGCGCGTGTCATGTTTTTTTGTTATGTCTGTATACTCTTATACTCTAGCTGTGTGTTTAAATATTTTAGATGTAATTATAACACGTTTTATTTTGTTTTCATAATTATTTGTTACTTGATGTAATGTATGATGTATCCCATTTCCTCAACCGAGGACTAATAGAAATAACAATAAATCAATTCTATTTTTGGTTGTGCGGAACGTAATTCTTTAAAGTATCACTTTATTTTATAGAATTTATTAGTTTCATATCTAATTACTTATGACAAACTGTGGGTGAACGCCACAGTAATTTCTCCATTCCTTGAAAAGAAAACTTCAACTAAACATTTCTCAGGCCCGACATAGTTTAGCGGTCTGTTCCTTTTCCTCCGTGCAATCTAAGGAAGTGGAGCCATATTCCCTAGTGTCCCAATTAATTTAACGTTGCTTCCTCAGAGTAATTGCGTTTATAAAACTACAGAAAAGGTATTTATACATTATACTACGTGAGCGTTTGATATTTATCGACGATACAATAAGGAAAATGATTGAGGATAATTATTAGTGCTTGACGAATATTGAAAAAGACAAATCTAATATGCTCAGCAACTTAATTGTCCTATCTAAGGAATCATGCAATAGGTATCTCAATTTTGGACGGCTCCAAGTCTTAAAATTGGGCTTGATAGTTAATTTTTTTTACTGATACAAAATATCTTGAAATGGCTATATAGAGTAAATAAATGGTTCTTAAAATAGCAAAATTAATACACGTTGCTCGTCACAAAAACTGAGCGCCCCTCACAGATGCTACCATGTAGGAAGACATGAACCCGACTGTTTTAGGATAAGGTACTGAAGTTGATTAAAAGTAAAAATTATAATTTAGAGACTAATGACGTTTTACATGGATCATATGGTATAATTTTGAAATTATCATACACAGTAGCTATTAAAATACGATTTCCACAATTTGGCACCAAAAGTATTTAAATAGCTTTTCCGGATATATATTATTCCCTATTTGGAGAAGAAATTCCCTGCATATATCAGTTTATGAATTCAATTTACAATATTTTGTTCTAATATGCAACAAGCATACATCTAAAGAGCTGTTATTTTAAACTGGTAAACATAATACAGAAAATGAAAATCTTGTTTCCTTAACACAACACGATTCTTTGAAACTAAATTATGTCAACATATTTTCAGTAGAGTACGATCAAATATTTTCCTTTTTGAGATGCTTTATTATTGCATCAATTATCGCGTATGTTCTTGAAAAGAAAACCAATAAAATATATCAACCGCTGGAATGTTTTTTTTCTGAACCACAACTCTACTTATTATAAAAAAATTATTCTGCTTCTTTAATTTACACGCAGCGGCGAAATATAAAATCCTGACAACATCGCCACATAAATAGTGGTTATCTCGGGCTCTCAACACAAGTGCCACAACAAAGCAAGTCATTTAATTTGCAATAATGCTACTTAATTAAGATTTCAACAATTGTTCCGCAGAATAAAATACTTATCTCTTTTTTCTGTCTAAGATAAAAATTTAAAGTTCTTGCTTTAAAAACTCTTTTTCGCGACTTATATAACTCTCGTTCTTCTTCTCTCAGCATCAATCGTAAAACTAGTAAAATACCAAGATATTAAAGGGGAGTTGCCTGTTTCAGGATCACCCTGTTAACCCAAAAACAAAACAAAAAACGTTTGCATTTGTGTTCCATTATTGTTGGTTTTCATAATTTCGCTGGCCTTTTCAGGAATTTTCGGAACACGATGATAATTATGTAGTAGGAGAGTAATGGCATTTTGAAATAATAATGACAAATTTGTTCCTTTTCTGTTCCACTCGGTCTATTGTAAAAAGCCTTTAAATTGTGATATGTATGAATTTATTATTTCTTTTATTGTATTTCATTTTGTCCCAAAGAAATTGTCATAAAATTATATTAATCTCAACTTCAGATGTCCCAAAAACGGAGTGAAACGTGAGTCTTGTTTTTGTAATATAGATTACACTTTGATTTTATTTAGTCCGATTCAAAATTGATAAAAAATTTAAAGAAGACGATTCCAGTCTACTTTTACTTAACGTAAAATAAGTGAATATAAAATGAGAATAAAAATTGTTTTCCTCTGTAAAATCTTTGAATGGATTTTATTATTTGTTTATACTTATTGTTTATTTTTTTACGGCCTGAAATGTCTCATATATATGATATTGTATGGCGATATCATTTTTCCGCGTTAAATGACAGGGGCACAAACGTACTACGAGGAGTTACTAATTTAATAATAAAGTAATTTATTGGGACCCACTGAACGGCATTTCTATGCATACTATTCATAGATACGCCAGGTAGTTAAGTAAATATTGCTTCTGAATTTCTCACGCCGTTACGCTGTTTCTCCCCATAGACTAATTCCAGCAACAAGTCTGGAGATGCAGAAACTGTGTGTGTAATTATGGAGTTTCTCCCGCTGGATTAATTCTAGCTTGGGGAGGCGGAAACTTTTTAAGTTATTGTTATAATGTTAGAGACAGATGCCTACTGACTAAAATGTGTGGACACTTCTATTTTCAGAGCCCGAAACCTGAAAACCATAAAGAACAAGCAACTAACATGGTGATTAGCAGAATTGGTAATCACGGTATATGTTAAATGAAACACTTGTTAAATATAGCTGATACTTTTACAACTTACAATGCAGAATACAACGAAACTGTTAAGAATCAAGTCATAAATATTATTAAGTTAAACGCCTGATTACTGGTACATTACAATAGACCTATATAATAAAAAATTATGTTTGTAAATAAAACCCGTGGAGCAATTTTTGTATACTGCGGTGGCTAGGCACGAGGGTGAAGAATTTTTAAAACATGCAAATACGACCCATATTTCCGTTGAATAAATATTGTACGCGGTCAGTGAGATTAACAATGGCTCTCCCGATGTTGTTTTTGTAGCATTTCAACCCCTTTGGGTATGAGGGGCGGAGAGGCGTTACATGAATATAAAGTGAATACAACCGAGATTGGTGACGAATCCGGGGATATGGAAGAGAGGCTTAATTTAATTATGATGTTCAACATGCTGATTAAGCTCAGCCCTTAGGATTGACGGTGGAAAGAAGTAAAACCAAGTTCTGCGCACAATCTTGACTTTTAAACAACCACTAACTTTGGGGGTACTTATACACCGACACCAAATACTTTTTATGCACTTTTAAAGGAAAATGCATTATGCATCAATGAAAATTACAATAATTAAAGAATTTAGATGCTAATAAGGACTATAGCAAAATGAAATTATAATCAAATTTCTGCAACAATCTTTAGTATATATAAATTAGAAAAGTCAGTCTTCGTGAATTTAGAAAATTTTGATTGTGATATAAATAATTGAAGACGAATTAAATTGAAATACTAAATCATGTCAAGAACATAAAACTTAATCAATTAATTCTGTTCATAGAAAAAAGGTCTATCTCAGTAAACAAGCTTCAGTTCAGAAGTCTATGAGCGTGAGGTATTATCTCCTCTGGTGCTACAGCTGATTACTTGATTTCCAAGGTCGTTGCTTGGGGACTTCAGCCATCCACCACGTTAGTATAAGATGTTATTGGGCTGAATAGACGTTGTTGTAGAGAACACTAGGTTCCGGGTTTCTACGAAGGTAAGGTAGTCGACTACATTCAGTTCCGACGTTCTAACAAGCTGCAAGGGGAAGTGAATATACTGCGTTTAATGGTTAAATGACTGGATCAATTTCTACCATCTTTTTACAAACCCGGAACAAAAATAGATGGACCAAGTAACTATACGAAAGGTATGTCTTTTTTTAAAAAAAATTTAAAACGGAAATTCTTAGCGTCGAATGTAAATTTTCATGGTCACTGAGTTTAGTAGTGTTACTCTCGAAGCTTTCGATGACTATTTTTCAACCATTAATGAACAATAAGGAAATCACACGTTTGGACGGAAAGCTTTTACATATCGATACGGTGTCAGTTTCGGGGTTGTGGAAGTCGCTGGGTTTAATTCAGACGTTCACAATTGTAGGCGAAAGGTTGTTAAATAATTATCATACGAAAATAACTGAGATTGGTGTCGAATACGTGGTTATGAATGTTACTGAATTTAATTCTGACAATCAACATACCGGCCAAGTTTTAGTTCAGCCCCTAGGAGAGGGGCTGTTAGTGGATGAAACAGCACTTTTGTTAATATAGTATTGTATAGAAATGCCTATTTTAGAAACAAAAAAATGGTGGTAAAAATAAATAAACTTATATTCCAATTACAAATGCGATCTACGTTGTAGTGTTATTACTGCCGCCTGAAATCCACTAATCTGTGTTTAAATAATTTTTCAATCAATCCTTGTGATGAGTTCTTTCAACTAATCATAAGAGTTTCTGTTTATTTTATATTACAAACTGATGGAGTTATGCCCATAATTACATTCGGGTCGCCATTCTGGTGATTCTGTATAATTTGCTATCGTAAATGATTACCCTTTACTATTGATTCTACGCATTTATTGGACACCATCAGGAAAGTTGCATCGAGTTTGGATTAATGACACTTCTAAAAGGATTATGTATTGCGAGTGAAAGATATGGGTTCCAATAAAACTGTATTGACAGTTGTAAATTTCAAAATATAGTCATGAAAGATATTTTTTTAAATTAAAATTTTCTTAAGTGCAGTAAGTAATATTTTTTAAGTTTGTTTTATTTTCCTGAAACATTGCGGCGAAGTGCGAGTACTAAGGAAACATGTTTTAATTTCCGTTGTTAATGTTTGTCGCTTCAGGCAACAGCTGGAAAATTTCTCGTGGGATTTTTCCCTTCTCATTCCTAGCTTATATGGAGACGAGGACGATAAAATAAAACTCTGAAAATACATCTTAATTAGTCACACAGACTTCATGACAGTTGATAATCAGCTAAGGAGCTGTAAATAATCTAAACCAAGGAGGTCAACTAAGCAAATATTTCAGAATTTTTAAACTGCGTTATATATCATTGACATTTATTTTGACGTAAATGTCTGAAACGTCCGTAGGATATTTTTCTATCGGTGATTCTAAGCGACAGGCTTAACCCATAACTAAAGCGTAATTTAAAGCGTTAATAGAAAATTTTCGACAACTGTCTGAATCTACATTTTGAGCATGCCGAAATTTGAAGACGTGGATTACCCAAGCATTTAATGGAAAATGCTCGGTCCGGACGGGCGGACTTCAATTACGGGGATTGAACGTGGAAATGAAACATCACACAGAATTGTGTCTACGTTGATTGGCAACTCATTTGACAAGCAAGGCCCGAAGCCTGACAAAAATAAGTTACGCTGCGTCACCAAATAGGAAAGTTAATTACACGTACAACAGGAGGTGGATTTATTTTTGATTTCTCTTATCTGAGCGTATAAATAGATACTTCAATAGAAAGTTTAATTCAGAGTTTCTCCATAATTTTATAAAATACCAATCTTTTACTATTACATTCATCCATATTTAAAGTTGATTTGCACTGTGTTTCTAAACGTTTCATGGTACAGTTTCTTGTAAATAAATTCAATAAACTCACATTTTAATACATTCGTATCATTTCTAAATAAGATTAAATATAGGCCTTTATATACTGCGAAGACAGGTTTGGTTGTGAAAAAGTGATATATTTTATAACAGTGAAAAATTCATTGAGCATAGGGGAAGAGGGGCTCTTTTTTAACGTAATATAGCTCATATAAATCAACCATAAATTAAAAAGTCTGACAAGTCTTCTAAGTTACATTTCAAAATTGAATCTCTCTCCGCGTTTATGAGAAAGTTGGAATGTTTGACCCATTATGAATGGTAGCGAATTTCCGTAAAGTAAAAGAATTAACATATTTGTATAAACAATTTCATTAATGTCGGGGAAACGTATTATTTATTATGTCATTCAACTTGTAGCTTTGCGTTGTTACAGACATAATTTTAAACTGACCAGCAGAAAATTATATTAGCAGTTAATATAAGCAAATTTTATTATCATATGTAACTGTCCACATACTGATCATTGTAAATTTTATTCAAAGTATAACGATTGGAGTAGGATTCTCGGTTATCTCTGATGAATTTAATGAATCAATGGCAATTAACGAGTATGCTTTAGCCACAACGGCTGACAACCCATTCGATTAGCCCTTGATTTTGACCGACTCACTCCTGGCAATCAACTCACTGTCCAATCAACGGCGTAGAAGTGGTTGCGTCTATGAAATCACGATCTTTCTTTGGGAGATAAAAGGAAACAACCAACAAATCACTAACTATTGAATCCCGGTTTATGCGGGCATCTTGGGCTACGAGCTTGCTGACAAAGCCGCTAAGCAGGAGACCTCCTTGCAAATTAACCGCTTGGACCTTCCTACCTGTTCAAGGTGCATCAAACTCCTCAGAGAAAGTTGGATTAATAATAGAAGAGGAATCATCAAAGGGATAACATATCCACTTGACGTCTCGAGAAGACATCAAATCGTTGCTGAAACGCTCAGAAATTTCCCACACCCGCCTTACACATTCATTTCTCATTCATTTATGCTCAGAAAATAACACAGCACTGACTGTGCCACACATTCTTTTTGACTTCTCCCGCCATGACACCATCAGAAGGTCCACGATTGCTAACCATTCCAGGCGGGAACTTTGTGCCTCTCCAGTCTTCTTAATTTCATTGTAGAAATTGGTGTTTCGGAAGAAATCTAAGTTGTCTATATGCGCCTTAGTGGTAGTTTTTTCAATGTTCTAAAAGTCTGTTTCTTCTCACTCCTTGCAATGTGTTATTCGCAATTCCTATGTAATTTATTGATTCGTATTGTAAATATTTTTGTAGGCGCCAAGAACGTCCACTGTTGACGCGGCTATAATTTCAAATAATAAAAACAAATGGTTTGCATTAAACAGCTAAGACTAAATTATGCAAATTGCTAAGCTTTTGTAATGTTGTTCCTTGCTTATGATAACCAATTTAAGAATGATGTTCAACTTTGAAATTTTAGCTATAGAAAGGAAATAATCCGTCTGGTTGAGAGTTGGACCTGGGAAAACTCCTTAGTCGTCTCTTCTTCAGCAATGGAAGTGAGGAGAATTGTGGACAGAAAATAGGAAAGGTTCGGTACGTGAGGTTCTTAATTCCTGAGTACCGTCCTAACTTGAACGGAATCAAAAGACGCTAGAATAGTTTGAAGAAAAAAAAACCATTTTGGCAGAGGAAGAGAAAAAAGGAGACGAAGAAGATGCTGGTAATGTTGAGAATAAAATGCTGATTATTGGGTGGAATAAGAAGAAACTGCGCTAGAAGAGGAAGATTGTTTCGTGAATGATGGATAATAGTAATAAGATTAGAATATTGCGTGGAGTGATGAACTGTAAATTTATCAAACACATTGAGATAAATAATAAGTATATGTTTTGGTGAATGGGAAGAGGGGGGTTGATTCGTATTAATTCAACATTTATTAATTATTTTACGTTAGAATAATGTACTTACCTCAAAGGCATTGTTAAATGTTTGAGAACTTAAAGAAAATAGTGTCCATTTGGTTAGGGTAATTACGATTATTATTATTGTTAACTTTGTGGAACTGTTGTTAAAGAGATTACTGAAAAAATTAAATATTGATGAGTGAAGTGCATACAAACATGTACAGACAAAATATTCTTCCTTCCGCACAATTATCCTCAGATTCAATTTAAGGCTGAGCTGCCGGGATATATCAGAATTATCATAGTTTTTATTGAACGTCGTCAATTAATACTTTATAAATTTAAAAAAAACACCACAATTACTTATATGCACTTATTTATATTGAGTACAGCAGTTGGAATTGAATGTAGGTTAGTTATAGTTTAATAGTTCCTTGAGACAGGAAAACGGAAAAGATGTTCGTTATTTGGCAAGCAAAAATTCGTATCTGCCAACTGTTATCAGGTCAACGATAATGACATTACGGCAGGTGACATTTATTTAATAAATATATGCCTGCAGCTCCCAAAAGTACACATAAATTGCACTAATACTTCGGTGGATGTCATTGAGTAAATGCATTCAATAATCGGAGTTAATATTCAAATTACTGTAGCCTTTCGTCAAACAGAATAAGCATTGGTTTTACGATTGGAGCCTGTTTAATTCTGCCCACGCTATTTAACGCGGTCCAGAGAGCTGATTTACCTCGCTTCATTGGCTCCGTCGACGACAGATTGGCTAATTCGTTGTATTGATTGTGGCGTCAACACTTACGGGCCAATAAACGTCGCCTCATCATCCCAGCTAAAAAATATCACGTTCCACCTACCAACGTAACTCGTGCCACGGAAGAGGGAACCCAAAAAGTTTAACATCACGAGGAACATTTAGATAGATTTTATTTTTAACCGTTGTGCTCAATAGCTTCTAAGCAATGATATCCAGACAGTAGAGCACATGGTAAATTTTGGCACGACTGGACAAATTAAATTCAAAATATAATTATCTCATTATACAATTAATTAACTTACTTATCAAATGTCATATTTATATATTAGATATAAATTATAAATATATATTACTAAATATTATTATTTAAAAATAACTCAAAATATTTTGTACTCTTTCAACAACATTTTTAATTAGGTGTCATTTTATAATTTCAATAGATGTCCTTTATATATATTAACATTAATTAATAATGATATTGTATTATATGGTGTTTATTTTTTATTTAATTCAAAAAAGTAATTTTGAATATTTAATGAATACTACTCAATTATTTTACTAAACGATAGATATTAATTATATATATATATATATATATATATATGAAGAATGTCCGTAGAAATAATTATTTAAAACTATTGATTTGTTATATTACTATTAGTATATTTACTATACTTTGAATTAATCAGTTGAATATAAATACGAACAAGTTCAAACGTTTTACTTAGCCACTCGTTCTACTCTGTTGAAGAATACATGGAATTGAGAGTATCTTAGTATAGACCTTACTATAGATATAGTACATTGTTGAGACACTAGTATAAGACACTTAGTATAAGAGATTGGCAATATTTATCAATATTAAATAACGAGTACAAATTATATGTCGTGTCTTCCCGGTAGTACTTAAGCATATCTTCTTGGAACTTAAACATAATCATATGAATGTAAATAGTAGCGTATTCACAATCTTTGACTCGTACCACGTCCCTGAAGTTCTACGTCTCTATGGGATCAATGGAATATGATTTAATACTAATACTCTTATAAAATATTCACATGAGAACTATTTAAAATTATGTTTAACCCTTACAAAAAATGTATATTAGAAGGTAAATTAAAATAAGAAAATTAATTAAAATATATAAATGTCAAAAACATTTATACTAATATACCATTACCCTGACCGAAAAGATCGAAGGGAAAACACAAATAAAATATTAAGATTGAAAATCGAGTTATTTGTTTATTATAAGAATTTAATATAATCCCTCTAAAGTAAAGAAGTATTTAAATATACTTTTCATTAACTTTTCTTTCCTGGCAATAAATAATAATAATTGAATGCACGGTTTCAAAGAACATCTAAAAATGCTTGCTGGAAAGCAGAAAGTTGATTCATTCTGTGTGTAGCATTCTATAGGTATTTGCCGAACATTCAATCGATACAGAGAGTGAAAGACGTCTTTGTAGGAAGGGTCGGAGGTTTCACAGAAGAACGTAGAATAAAAAGTTGCTATAAGGTTGTAAGGTTAACCCTTGTCATTTAAAGCTTTGGACTTTCCTCGTTAATCCTGTACTGATTAGATAAATTACCGAAGCATGGATTATAAAACTATTTATCTATAAGAATTATTAAAAAAACACAATATATAATTATTATACTCTTTTATCACTTGCGACTTACAGACTACGTCAAGATTAAAAAGTGTCTGTCGTTTCATACAGCGCGAAACTATTCCTTCGTATTTATTTTCAGTTTAATTTGTGTTTTGACGTCGGTTTCAACTACCGGTGGCGTGGATTTGGTGAGGGGAAAAGACAGTTCGAAGAAGAAGCGGACGTCGAGTTTTCTGCGGAAATTTAATTACAAACCACTTGGGGAGCCGAAACCGACAAAAGTCGACGAGCGGTATATATTAAAGGCTCTGAAACAAACGAATGACTGCTATTACTCAGCGTCCTACCCTTTGGCAAAAATCGCGAAGATGACGGGGTTTTATGTTGCAGCACCGAAGCGGCCAAAGTGGGAAACCTCTGAGTGCCCATGAGGAAGCCGTGATATAATTTGAGGAAGGGGGTACTCGACTATTTAAAAATGATGTTTAATATTTTCCCGGTGCTTTAATAGCGTGATCCCATTACATTAAGTGCTAGGTGATCAATAATTAATGTTCTGTAAGTTCTTATTGAAAAGAAGTAGTGATTATAAATAATTCGTTATTTATGTGAATATAAAATTTATTATATGAGAAAAAAGACTCCCAGGTGTTAATTATGAATAAAAATTCACATTTTTCAATACCGATGGTATATATTTATTACTACCCAACTTCTAGAATGCTTTCCCAACTATCATCGTCAGGGGAACAGCTGTTACTTCTGTCAAAGTTCACTATTAGCGTTTACGGCTGCAGCAACTTGATGAACTCACAACAATCAGCGACGAGTCTGGCTAAAATTTGCCTGAACGGGCGAATCAACAAGGCAGCAGTCCTATACGTATTTAACGAGGGATATCAGATTTCATATAAGCCATGCATGCGGCTTTCGTGCTTATAGCGAACGTGCGTATAGAGTCCCGAGCTATATCTTGCGACGGGTAGAGACGAAGCCTAATTCTCTTACCCCTTTTCTCCCTGCTAGTGACCGTGCCACTAGCGTTCTATTAGTCCTGCCGAACATTGCTTATTCAAAAAGTATGTGAATTTCATGATTATGAAATTAAATATTATCAAGGATCATAAAATTAATGACTAAAGCTTAAGTGTTTCATCCCCATGTGTTTTCAGTCTCAATATTACTTAAAACTGAATTAATAAATATTTATTTATTAATCAATTAATAATTTCATAAAAAATCTATTTTGTCCGCAAAATCACATTAAGATTATTAACTTGGTTAAAATATTCAAAAAAATAGAACTTGGTCAGCAGTTTTGCCATAATAAGCTACAAAAAACTTTTTCAAATCTTGTTTACTTAATTTGTCAACATTTTTGATTCACAAATAATTTACTAGGTTCATATTCAAACTACTACCAAAAGGTGGTGAAATTTGTCTTCTTGAAGTATTTTAGTTGTGGTACTGTTGATAAGTGGCAATACACCATGGACCTTGTTTGATCATGCTCCATTACTGCATTCGTCCTTCAAATCCCCCGTAAAACCGAAATAGTTAATAAATTAAGTTGTAGAAATGGACAACCAAATGTACAAACAAATATTTAAATAAATTTTCATTATAAATGCAAAATATAACTTTATTAACATGAGAATACCAGTTATAATCGAATTCAATAACTTAAATTCAAAATAAGTAAATGAAAAAATAAGGCATTCGGACTTAATTATTTAAAAAAAATGAGAGGTTATCATTCACAATAGTTTTCTAAAGGTTCGGTTTCATTTCAGTGCTAATTGAAATATTTAAAATTATTAACCGATAGCGCCTTTAATAATTGACTTTGAGCATTATTGAAATATATTAAAACCCATCCAATACATAAGTATCAAAATTAAATTTCAATCATTTAAAATTTATAGTATTTAAATTGAACATCAGACGATGGCAGAGAACGCCTTAAAAATGTCGAGTAATAATAAATATTGAACCCGGGATTGTATTATATTGAATACTAATTAACGTTATATTATACAACACAAGAAATCGCTCTGCTACTGAAGCATTTAACGAGTTCTTGGAATATTCGCGCATGTTTAATTTGGAAGTAATAATTATTATTTATAAGTAACTGATATATATTTTTATATACATTAATTCCCATGTGGTTGTGTTCGTAATTCTCCTCCTAAACGATCTGATCGGTTTTGATGACTTTTTGGGTTGTCTGTCTGAATCCAGAATTTCTTTTTAATTTTCCGACTATAGTTTTTTTTTTAAATTATGTTGGATTTCTCGCACAAAAAACTATAATTCCAAATTTAAACCTGACCGTTTAGATTAATCTGTGAAATTTGACTGACGCATGCACAGGTTTATTGAGTCGTAGCTTGATCTTGTTTTGACATTTCGATTTAGCATTATTGAATTCTTATAAATTCTCTGTATTGAAATTGCGTACATAAGAGTGTATTATTTATCGATGAATTCTACACTTAACAAATAAAGTGTGCAAATGTGAAAGGTATATTGCTTGATTTACGATTCAAACACACGTTCATTCTGCGGCTTTCCATCTAACATCCTTAAAAAATCATATTTTTTATAAATTAGCTATATGCTCTTACTTGAGCTTCAATTGAAGTATTTCTACTTACTTTGAATTGAATTCCATGCACCTTTGATCAACTTACGCAATATCCAGTCTTCACGAATTTCTTATAAATAGGGTGTGAAGAATGTGATGAGTGAATTGCTGGTGAGCCTGGCTTAGGTTTAGAATGGAGGGATGTTGAATCGGTCCTAGACGTCGTTTCGGATTACGGAAAACGGGAAGTCTGGGGTTCGAGTCCCGGTCGACATTTTTCCATTCTTGTCTGTCTTCTAAAACATACATTTTTCAGCGTTCAATTTTGCGATTTTGTTGATAGGTGTTGTAAGTTGTAAATTCTCAACAACACAAAAATTACGATCTATCTGATGGCGTAATTATGTTTTGACAAAGAGATTACTGTCGAATTAAATACTGCATAGATTACTGTCGAATTAAATACTACATAGGGCTAATATAAATGAATTACCGGGATGACGTCTGTAATAATTTCGCAGTAAGTTTCAAAGTTCGATTTCCTTTACGTCTCTTATGAATTCATTTTTTTTTTCGGTGTAGAACGAAGTAAGTTAATTCTTTTCTTTCTTAATCTTGTCCTCTTATACCGTCTGGTGTCGAGGTTTTTGGCAGAGATATCGCCATTCTTTCAGTCAGTTTCATTTAAAAGTGTTAAGGGGATTGGCCAACAGCACTCAAAGACGTACAAAAACACCGAAGCCCTTGCCAGGAATCGAACCCGAGACCTCTTTGATACGAGGCACTGGCACTAGACCACAGCGGCGCGGCTAAGTAAGTTAATAGTCTGTTTTATTTTACTTCCAGGAATTTAGGTTCCATAAACAATGGTATGTCTTTTATAAAATTAAGTTTTTTATATTATTGATTTGATAAAAATTATTTTCTATTTAAGTGAGATTTATTTGACGTGGGCCTGGAGAAATAAGAGTCACGCATTTCGGTTGAGCTTGAATTCCAGTTTGTGTTTCGTCCGACTGACTAAGTTCTAACCGCAAATGCATAGTAAGAACCTTTCTAGGCTTACTTCCTTCCAAACGTCGTAAAACGAAATTAACTCCCTCAGCTGTGCTTTGTAATGTCAACACTTGCGAACTATTTATGATTCCGACTACGAGGGTTTCTTCGGATGATTTTATGAGTGCATTTTATTCCCTTAGTTAAAAATAAGTTTGGGGTTAGTTTGGACAAGTTGGCGCATGTGTGTCGAGTTTTTCGAAGCTAACACGACACCAGGCAAACACGCCTTAATTAGTTTCCAAGGGAGCACAGTTCACCTCAGGCAGGGCTCTGCAAATGAATAGTTAAACTCATGGCAGCTACCACTCAGATGTATTTCCTTTGTTAAATAAATTTGTTCAAAAATATTACAAAATATTTAATTTAGTTGTATAAGACGTTTAAACTGAATCGATAATGAAAACAGTAGTCCGATGAATAATTAATCTACTGTTTTAACGACCATTAAATCCATTTATTTGTATAGTATCGTTTTTATGTATATTTTCTGCTATAAATAAGATTTTCTTGTATATATAAACTGTAAAGACTTATAACCCAATTTTGACAAATCTTCAGGAGCGTTTGTATGTTTACCCGCGCCATTATCACTGGATGGATCTAAAGATACATTGAATGAACTTGTACTAATTGGCGCATGATTTGTCTCTTCCTTGAAAATTTGCCCTGCAACCATAAACGTGTTTCCATCACCATTTTCATTGTCACTAAAATCTCTCCAATCTCGAAGGTTTGTGTCAATTCTAAAACTAAAATTATGTAAATTCACTAGTCTCAACATTTATACGAATTATCAGAAGAAATTTATATTACAACTGACAATTTACCTAAATTGGTTTTCTTTAAAATTGTTCTGTGCCTTTTGGGTAAACAGATTTTGCTGTTTTTTATCGGTTCTAAAAATATAAATTGATTACAAAAAAGACAGTGCTGCTTTTTAAAAAAAACTATTGATAAGCCTTCGTTCATTTAATTTGTTTTTCCATCCAACGTCCGGCTAAGGTTCCTGGAATAACACAATTAATTGACTTTCTCAAGAGAAAGTAGCTTGTGGTACTGCTTCTAATTAAAAATTTGATAACTACTCTGGAGTCTCCCTCGGGTTATTATTTTTAATGTAGTCAGACGCTAAAATACTCATTTTTGCTCTTATTATGTTTAGAAAGTAAATTAATTTCCGCGAAACATGTTGACAATTTATATTTCTCGTCTGAGTTAAGGTATATCTGTTTATAAATTAGAGTAATAGTCAGGTGTTTTTCGGAGTTACTCTTCCTTCTCTCCATCATCTGGGGCTACAGCCTATATAGCACGTTGAGCTACCGAGATGAGAAGACAGGATTTATGCTACAGTTGGCAAAAAGAGAAACTCATGTGTCTGCAACAAAAAAAAGCTGTCTTCCCGCAAGGCACGTTCCTCAACCCCACAAATCCAAATCATAGAGCAGATTTCTCTTTAGAAACAATGTACACCAGGCTGGAATGTTTAAAATTTTAGGCAGAACAGAACCAACACTTTACGTAGTGTTACAGTCATTGGGAAACCAATTACATACAATGATCATTTTATTTACGCGGACTTAATGTTGAATAGCAGAGTATTTCCGAAAGGATTATCTCTAGGAATAATTGTTTTCTAAAAGTATTTTTCATGAAGCAGGAAAGCATTCAAGAAGGAAATGAAATCTATAGTCAGATACCGTTCAAACTCACCATTAAACATTACCTTTCTGTTTCAATTACGAGACAATATCAAAAAGATTATACAGTAATTTTTCTGATATTAGGATGTCAGGAAGATCGGCCAGAAATTAATTCGTAAAAGTATCTGTTTTTCAACTCTGCATCCACGATTATTGATAAATTAATAAATAATGCTTTAATAAAATTATTTATTATTAAATAAATATATTTGATTGGTAGGACACTTAATTTTCAATATAAAAGTATTTGACACAAATGGTAATATAAAAATAAAATATTTTCCTTGTGTTTAGTCTGTAAACTAAGGAAAAGGAAATTTTTCAGAAACTCTGGCTACTTCTTTTGCTTTCTCTGTGCTTTCCGTGTTGCGTTTTCTCTAGTTCATCAATTCGCTTGCACTGTTCATCTAATTTTCCGTTGATGGTGTGCAGCAGTAACAAAATATCAGTCCCGCAGGTTGTTAAGTCTTCCTTGATAGCTGTTATCTGGGAGTTGACACTGCTCAACGTCATTTTTGGTGTACTTTTCTTGTCGTTTTGCATTGCCTTTTCAAGAAGAGCATCTTGGATCCTGTTGGGAAGTTTCCTTACGCCTGCTCGTCCAGGGTATATTTTCAATTCCTTTTTAACGATTATTCGCTTTTTTACGGCATCCATAAACCTATATGGTAAATACCTCACAGTTTCTAAAACAGCAAGTTCCAATAAAGTTATGTAGTTTACTTGGTTTCTGAGCTGTTGGAGCAAACCCCGTTTTTCAAGATTGTTAATGTCACTCACAGCGAGACCGACAAGGAGGTTCATCAGGGCCAGATTGACCACTATGATGAAAATAGCGAAAAGAATTCTTCCAGCAGCATCAGTTGGGTCAGAAAACAGACCGGAATACTCAAATTCTCCCATCATTAACACTAAGCTTTTCAACGTAGCGAGGAGTGGATTATCGAATGGTGGTTTACTCTTAAAATGGACTATAAATGCGAAAGAGAACCCTATCATTAAGAAAATGAACGTCAAAAGAACCTGTAACAGTAAATAAATGTTTATCAGAAAAATAGGACTTGGCTGGACATACAGTTTCTAAAACTACAGTATGAATGATAGTGGACTTAAAATGAATTGACTTAGATTTGAATATATAGTTGTCTTTTATCCCTTTGAAAAACTTTCTTCAGAAGAATGGAAAATGTGTAAATAAAAAGTTATTATTGTTGAGGAAATTAAATGAAAACTCAAAAACGCCAGAGAAATCGAAAAATATATTAAGTTAAATTAATTAATTGATTATCTATTTTTTCTGTGCTAACCTTGATTACGTTTCCCGCTACTTTGTAGAACATGAGAACGTAGGATCCGTAGCCAGGGATGCGGGAGAGGAGACACATGAGCACGGTCCAGGTGAGAAGAACAGCAGCCGTGGTGACGAGACGAGCTCCAGGACTCTCGCTGTCCACGGACGCGCTCACACAGGAGAACATGAAGCACAGCCACTTCAGCAAGACCTCGGAGCCTCGTAGATACAACCGAGGACCTCGGGCCAGCTGCAGTCCTTCCTAAAGTCATCACATAATCCTGTAATACTGGAAACTGTAGAACTACACGGCAGCGGCCGCTCCAGCAGGGACAACTACTGCATGGGATGTCCAACAGTTTAATTGTATCAAATGACTGAAAAGTGTAGCATAGGACTATTAAGGCTCTATTATACCACCAAGTGCTGGGCCCAGGCAGTGCGTTCGGTTGACTACTAGAGTAATGTAATAAGGACAGTCAGTAATCCCCCAGTAACGACCGATCGATACTGCAGAGACAAGGGATAGAAGTGCGTTCTGTCCATTAAGACATTATCCACTCACCAGTTGGCTTCTACCTGCTTCCAAACCGGTTCCTCTCAATCCGCGCACTCTACTAGGTCAGTCAATTCCTTATTCTTACTTGTTTACCCTATTTATTTTTTGATAATAATTTTTTTAATGTCCAAATGATCTAGTGAAATTGCATTGAAGCTAGCCCAAGTATATAAGACGATCGAGGGTTTGTGGGATTCTAAATCTTCCGCGTAAAAAGTCAAAAACATGTGTGAATATGCTTCATTTCGGCTGTAGGATTTTTCAATAACGGCTGGTTACAGTCGAATTGTTGAAATGGAATATTAACGAAATTCTTTTTGTATTTGTAAGGCCCGTGTATGTCCTTTCAAATAAAAAACTAATTTCGTTAATACCTCACACACAGCTTGTTTTATTTCATTTCGACATCGACCCGTCTTTATTGAAAACCCTTTAGAAGAAGGAATGAATATAAAACTTAATTGAGACTCTGAGTTGATATTGTAAAAAGGATAATGCACAGCCTTTTCCATAATCACCAATTACCGGTGATTTTATGTTCCACTTCCTCTATTAAAGCAGGTATGATCACGTTACAATGCTGTTTAGAAACTCGGCTGAGAACTCAGTACGGTCTTTAGCTGAAAAATATGAATTCTGGCTGTTCAATGTTATTCTTCCACGATAAACTTCCTGTTGCAGACGCTGAAACCTTCTTCTAAAACAACAATTGCAGCAGAGAATATTGGAATTGGCACCTGAGGAGAGACAGAAAGAAGAACGTTGAACAGCCTGTGTCGGCGAAGTCTTCCCGTAACGAACCACAAATCGAGTGATATATAAGACAAACTCACGTGAGTTTACATAACTGAAACTCTAGTCTAACTTTCCTCGACTTTTGAATTCCTTCTTCACATTACCACAGCAACGTTTAGATGATACATTTTTATTATTCAATCGCACTGTGCAGTACAGAGTTGTCCAAATTTTAAAATTTAGTCGTTGTGAGTGACAGATAATCACGGTGTATAATGAGATGATTTTTCTTCTTCTCATCCCAGACAGACGTTGTCAAGCTCATAACGCCCACGACCTTGGCAGTTGTGTGCTCCTTTGCTTTCTAGATTTTTTGGGAACCGCGCGAGTTTGATGATATACAGACTATACAGCACCATATGCTTGTGGAAATGGCACTATTGAGGCAGCTTGGGATGCTGTGATATTTTGTCGCGCTCCATTTGAAAACGATGTTGGCTGCTGCAGTTCAGGCGGCCAAATCCTCAACATAAAAATTTCGGCAATTGACTTCGGAAGTAGCGAAAGCTTTAGTTTCGCCTGGGTTTAAGGCACTTCACACTAAATTATACTAGCACCTTTAAAGAAAGGTGGACACCGCAAGTACTCTATATATAATGCACATAAAATGATTCTGCGAAAGCAATCTTATATACATCCTCAATCATGGCCAACATTCAAGGATTTCTTTCCTTCTAGATATTAATAAGACGTTTTTCGGCTTTACTAAGGATTTAATATGAAAATTAAAACCGATTATTCTTAACACGTTAATTGCCACTGACGTTTTTGAGCGTTTTACGATCATGCTGTTCTACGCAGTAGAAATTCCGTCGCCAGTACCAACGAAGCATGAAAGCGTCTAAAAATGAAACGTAAAACAATTGTTACGGTCAGTATTATTTGGTCTTACAGACTTGTATGCAGACACTGAAATAACATTTCATCATTTATCAAAAAAGAAAGATGGCAGTGGCAGTCATTTTATATTACGTTAGTGGCAGTGAAGGTCTTAAATATTACAGTCAAGTACTGAAAAAAAACTTTAAAAATCAAAAAAAGACTAAACAATATTAAATTAAAAATCACAGTTTCTCTATTACTTAATTTAATACATGTAATTCCGCCTTACTTCGTCAGATTGTGAAATATCGTAGCCATATATAAATGAGTATCCGTGTCACTATTAAATTTTGATGGACACATTTATGATCTATTTTTTCGAAAGTGAATCACAGATTCACCACAAAATAACAAAAAAATTGTAATATTCAATGGAAATGAGAACGCAAAACTTTTTTATAATCTACTAGACTCGACAGAAAGGTTATATACTTTGTAATTTTCAACTGTTACTACGAAACGTTATGAACATATTAAAATGTTAACAACCTTTATGACAAGTGATTGATTATTAAAACATGTCTCCAACATTGCCATTAACGAATTTCTTTAACACTTTCCAAGAAAAATAACATTCGTTAATAGTAAATTGTTACTAATAACGGTAATCACTTTTTGTTAATTAAATATCTCATACGGCACATTCTTAGAAATTTTAACATTGGTGCTTTAGAGGCTCTAAGCTGATAGAAATGTAAATTAAGATTTAAATAAGTACATAAGATTTAAACTCTGCCAAACATTCGAAATTATTATTTATTATTTCCCGGGCATAAATTAATTCCACACCAATATTCTTTCTCGTCCCGTGATTTAACTGGTATCGAGAGCATTACATTTTTGGAACATTTCTACCTTGATGGGCACAATCAGACTTCGGTTAGTTTCAAATTAACTGGGATAGTGACTGACGGTACCTTAACCTAGTCAATAATTCTCCTCTGACATCAAATTAGGTTGCTACAGTAAGGGAATTAAAATTTTTTTCGGCGCATTAAGAGAATGAAAATTACTACCGGTACCTTAACACGTTCACTGCCACTGACGTAATATAAAACGACTGCCAGTGCCAATTTACGCTTAAAACGCTTAAAAGCGTCAGGGCCGCTGAGGCAAGTCTGTACCTGACACTTTAAAGCGTCATCGGCAGTGAACGTGTTAATGGAGTTAAAATTATCCAGCTGCTCTAAAAGAGTCCAAGGTACACGCGGTACGATGAAGAAGGAAAGAACTGTCCCCGTAATTTAAGGTAGCTAAAAATAATCTCATGAACGGAGGCCAAAAGACACCCGATATCTTAAAGAAGTGAATTGTAATTTGGGTACAAAAAGGGGTACCTTATGGGGTGAAAAATATTTCAGCTTGTCTTATTTAAATTATGGAAACAAAGTGTTATTTATGACTCAGAGATTGGTTGAAACGGCTACGTAGCCGACTGTCCTAAACTA
Source organism: Eucriotettix oculatus (assembly GCA_034510155.1). NCBI lineage: Eukaryota > Metazoa > Arthropoda > Insecta > Orthoptera > Tetrigidae > Eucriotettix > Eucriotettix oculatus. The sequence goes on from CM067380.1 coordinate 44,441,067, forward strand.
CAACAGCTAATTCGCAAAACTTCGTGGATCCTCGCACGTCATCTTTTTAAAGGTGGGCATTTCTTGTCTGTAAGAGGGTAGGAAAGAACCTAACACTTCAAAAGATCCAAAGAAATCATCTCTGGAAGAACATACACAAATCACCAAAATTTTATCTGAGTCGAATTAATGGTATAGGAACGCACATACATACATTTCTGCTTATTTAGAAGACGGTCTTTTATAATAGAAAATGATAAGAAATCATTTCAAAATGAAAACTGTAATAGTTTCACTAATAGTACAGTTTTTACTGTAATGTCTTAGGAACGCTGAGAAATTAATATCTCTCCGCCGCTTAACTATGAATCAAACGTCATAAATACATCTGTATATCAATCAAGTGTTTATAAAGGACAACTTTATGAAATAATCTTGTAAAATATTTCTGTGCAAAACCACAAGACAGACATCCGCTCGTCTCCCTTCTGCAGTCCTAATAAATAACTGAAAAATGCAAGCGTGATACGACAGTTGGATAGACCGCTACTTACTTGCGAGTAAAATATTCCCAGAGTGACGTAAGTGAGAATCCTAGAGACGAGCACAGCTTCCTTGTCAGGTTCCCTGTCGAGACCAGGTAAGTAGTACTTCAAAGCGACAAGCATGCTGTACGAGGCAACAAAAAGTCCAAACACTGCTAGAAATATGTAGTAAGAGACCAGAAGTTTCTTCCATTTGAGATATATAAAACTTTGAACGAGAGGATGAAGAAGGAGCGAATGCTGGCCTTGCCTTTGTCCCGACAGAAGTAAAGTTTCCAAAACCTGAAAATTTACAGAATTGTGTCAAAATTAAACATACTATCATATATTTGCATATTTCATAAAAATAGAAGTAGACTTACAGGTAGAACTTCATTTTAGAGTTCAACTTAATTAGGTTTAACATAGGGAGAAATTTATTGTCTTACATTGATAAATACTTTAACTTTAGTATTATTGAACGCACTGTTAGAGTTTGCTTGGGGAAAACAGTCGCATGTGGCTACCTGGGAATAAACGCAGTAATAAGCAACAATAGTGCAAGGGACTATAAAACGTCCACATTTTCTTCAGCTTCAGATTTCAACCATGGGCAAGAATTTTCCCAAATCTACCCAGTTTTTGAGGACCCCCTTCTCTACTGCGTGACTGAAGCCTGGACCTCCTATTGGTGGTGGAGTCGGACCACAATGGAAGAGGGGGATGAGGGGGGTAGGTGCTTACGATGAAGCTACTACGTCTAAGTGATTTTTCACCTGAATCAATCGCTTATCTCCTGGTTCCTACAGTCCCAGTATTCTTCTATTTTTCTGTTTAACGTCTTAAAACGTCTCTACTGCTTATTATTATCTATATTCAAATCCCGTAACTGTACCCAGATATCAAGAACTCACGTCACCAATTCTTTCCTATTTCCTTTCTTACATTCCCTTTCTATCGCTGAAAATTAATTTTCCTATCACCAATTCCAACCCGCTATGGTCCTTTCTCTAAATTTTAGTTAGGTAAATCTTAGCAACTGTCTTTAATAAAAGGTAGTTTTATTATTAAAATCTTTAATTATGATAATATATTATGAAAATCTATTTTTAGTTTCCTAGAATATACTAATCCTATGCAAATTAAGTCAATATAGAAGCTAGACACTTTCATTCAGTACAATACTATGTTTTCCCAGTACACGTGGTGAAGGCCTGAATTAGTGGAATAATTAAACGATATAACAATAAATCCTTAAAAACATTTACTATTGTGGTATATGAAGTTCGTGCTTTTCATTGTTTCATATTGGAAACTTAATTCATTATAATCGTTACAAATTTAATTAAGTTTAGTTGAATGTGTGTTTTAATTGACGAACTCCATATAGTCTACAGACCTCAACTAAATTTTATTCCTGTTTCAAGAGCTCAAACGTATAAATTTAAGACCTATGTTTTGAATAGCCGTAAAGTATTTAAGAACATATTTCTTTGTTGGCTAATGTAATGGTTTTACAAACTTTAATAATTGTCTTCGTGGGTTTCAGAACTGTGATCCATTCTAAAGATTGGATATGAAATTATTTAAATTACTTGAGATTGGTGGATATGGAAGGCACAGAGATGGGGAATCATTTCGAGTTTAAGTTCTCATTGTCTTTTGTGGGACCAACGACGAATTAATTTTTGTTCCCTAATGATTTTCAGAATCTATCTCGATACTGACGGAGGAAATGGACTCAATCAATACCTCAGGTTATATGATTTGTCGTGACCAAACAGTACATAAACGTAAAAATATCCATCAGAATCCATGTTTCTATTTTCTTTTCTCCTCTTAAATAGTATTCCTATTTTTATCGTTAGTTGCATCTCAACATTGCATCTATAGATTATTTCGTGGCCACCGGTATCATAAACTTCAAGCGAGAATGTGTGGGGCACTATTTGGTATTATTCACGATCTTTTCCACTAGGTGTTGATGAGACACACTAGAGTTCGGTACATTGCCGAAGTTGCAGAGGCAAACGTCTTACGCTTCCTACAGTACGCTCCATAGAAGATAATGCCAGACCGTTTTCTTGAACGGTCTCCTACAATCAGATGATGCGGCTGAAATGGGGTACGTAAATTTCGGGCAGTTTGAGAGATAAAAACGGAGAGCGCTAGACCCTTAGTTGGCAGACCCTGAGATCCTTGTGCATGGGAAGCAACTGGTCAGCAACCCCCTCTCTTTTTAGCGAGTAGGACCTAAACTCACGGAAGTCAGTCTGCTTTATTCGTTCTTCCAATAAACTCGTTCTCAACGGGCTGCACTGAGAATAAATCGTGTCGTAATATGGCGTTGTTAATAGAACTTAAAGGTTTATCCTTTCCCAAACTGTTGAAGAAACCTTCATTATCCTTTCATCTTTCTCTTTCTATACAAGTCCTCCCAATTTCCTGAAACAATGAGGGTCTTACACGGTTTATTCAGTAGCTTAAAAGTATATGTCATATTACTGGTCAACAATTCCGTCAATACCAGAAACCAGCACCAATGAATTAAGGAATTGTACAGAAGAATCATGACTCGACATTCCAATGCAATTCATAAATGTTTATAACCGTCTCATTTGTCTTGAAACGTCATACATACATATTACTAATACGCAAAATATGTTTGATTCATAATTTTAGTTTGAGTTTCAACTTGTAAAAACACAACTCTATGCAACACCAATTGTAGGTGTGTGGTTCTCATGGTGGTTTGGGGCAACAGCGGGCAATTGTAAAGGAAGTTATGTGGGTGGGTAGATAATTGAACTGGCCTTCATCTGTCTGCCGGACTTGGTTTGCGGGCAGAGGAGCGAGTAGTCGACGGATACGACGCAGGCGTGGTCGTCGATGCCCTTGCCGTTGCTCGACACGGCGTTGTCCAGAGTCTCGGCCAAGAGTTCCGTGGGTCTGGGAGTGCAGCGCATCAACAACTCCATCGCCGGGACGACATCGGCACCGTGGTGCAGCAGCAGCCCTGCCGTCTCCCTGCAGCCACCCTGTGCAGCTATGTGCAGCGCCGTCAAACCCTCGCCATTGCGTACTTCAAGGAGGTCGCTTTGCACTTCCAGCAGCAGCGCAGCGACGTTCGTGTGGTTTCCGAAGGCGGCGAGATGCAATGCTGTCCACTTGTCGTACATGCTCCCCGTAGTCGTCAGCAAAGGGTTGCACCGCTTCTTTAGCAGCACCTGCAACGGCGTACACGTCAACTCGATCTTATATGAAAATGAGTATCAGTATGTTAACATTTTCTATTCTTCTTCTTTGGAAATTTAGACATGTTAGAGTGTAAAGCTCAAGGATATGTCGAAGAAAGTCCATCCATATGATACCTCCGCTATCTTCACTGTTTGTAACTAACGTTTTACTTTCAAGCGAAATGAAAGTTTAGTCCCACGTCCCTGTTGTATTGCTAAGGGCCAGGCTATAATTGAAGGACATGGTTTGAAATTAAACCTTTACGCATTCGACGGCACCAACGGAAGCTGCGTGGTGGAGCGCCGACATCCCCATCTTGGTGTTTTGTAGGTCCTTGAGGTGCGGAATCAGAGTAGCGGCGGCCAGGAGTTCGTCCAGGATGTCGGGTAGATTGCGTGTGGCCGCGCGGTGAAACACGCTCACTTTGTCGGGAAGAAACGCGTCCAAAGCAGCGCCGGCGGCCAGCAGCTGGACCACTACGGCAGACTTCATGCTGTTCACAGCTCTAAACAAAGGCGTCTCCAGGTAGTTGGTTCTCATCTCTAGGAGGCCACGCTGCGCAAAAATGAAACACAACTTAAGAACATTCTTATCTATAGTGCGAACACCATCTGAAAGAACGTTCAAAAAGTAAGCTGAGTAATTGAGAAATTACTTGACTTTACATTGATACCTGACTGAAGTCCTTAAATGCACACCATCACATGCGACAAGATAGAAACACTTTTAGTATATATTCTTTTAGGTACATTTAAGGTTAGCACTGAAAATATAAATGTTAAGTAAAAATGTACAAAATTGATAATTTAATGTCCAAAAATGTAATGGATATTGTAATTTCGTATAAGTCGCTAATGACGTTTTTGTTGATGCGACTATAAATAAATTAATAATAATAAAAAAAGATAGAAACAGAAACCTCAGTAATTATTAGTTGCTACACTTACTGACCCGTATCAATTTCTACTTAGCCACACATGCAAACAACGGTAGAATAAAAATTTTGATTATATAATTTACATGCGATAACATAAAATAATTCACGATTGCCGGCCTACGGTGGTGTTGTGGTCAGCGTCATCGAGTTTCCGAGTAGTAATTCCAGCATTGCTGTAGAAATTATCATCTACGAACATAGTCTGGCAGTTATCTTGACAGTTCAAGATTCTGAGAGTTCTTTCGAGCCAACTAATTACTCCCCAATGCGTGAAATAATTGAGGTTCAATTTTCTGTATAGCCCTCGTATTGTGGCCAGAATTTTAGAATACAGTATTTTAACTTTGAAATAGTTAAAGTATCCGGGTTAGAGGTGAGTGAGATTGGTTACCTCTTTAATTTCTTCAAGACTGAGGAGTTCTGAGACTATTTCTGTGTTTCCGAGGCTGGATGCCAGATGGAGGGCAGTTTCTCCGTTACTTGTGGTGGCCCCGACATCAGCGTCGTATTCCAAAAGGACGCGGACTCCTGGAACCCATTGCTGAGAAACGCATGTCAAAAGCGGTGTGGTTTCGTTGACGTCTTTCGCGTCCACGGCATCGGGGAACTCGTGGATCAACGCCTCCAGAGAGCGTAGTCTCCGCAGGCTCACGGCAAGAGACGCGGGGGTTTTCCCGGAGACGTCCTGCAGCGTCGCTTCTGCCCCTGCCTTCCGAAGCGCTCTGAACGCTGGCCCCGGCTTCGTGGCGAAACGCACAGCTAAGTGCAGGGCCGAAGTGCGTGGGCGAAGAACACTGAGGGTTGGCCTCGCCCCCGCCGTCATCAGAGCGTTGTACACGTCACCCAGCCTATATTGGGGAAAACAAGGGGGAATATATGAAAATGTGACAACAGTCAATAGTGGTGTGAAGGCCAAGAAAATTGGTAAGGACGGCAAAGTCCATCCCGTCAACCAAAACACCAGCCTCACGACATCGCACCCAGCCTGTTTAGGATTTCATGACGAAATGAAGTTTAGTCAGATTTATTTTACTACCCAAAGTAATATACATTGTTCAAACCTAAATTTCCAAATCATTTTATTAGAAGCCCACAATGCTGTTGTGAAAAATAAACCATGTATGCAATCCCTAAGCTAGTAGAATTCTAATATTAAATAGACGTCCACCATGTGATTTATAACTATTATTTAAGTTTAATTAAATTAACATATCACAATTAGAGGCAAATAAATTAAATGACATTACAACACTTTTTTATTTGTAATATTATATTTATCAACACAGACGGTCTTGCTTTACGAAATGTGGAACCGTAATGAAACGTGTTACTGTAATAGTCGTTTACTGTTCGACGTAGTAATTACATTAAAGGCTACGTCCTTTACATTAGAGAAAGATGACATTTTCTTAAAGTAGTAATTTAATTTAATTCTTACTATGATCTATTGCGGAATAAAAAGTTTTTTGGTTAATGATTTTCAAATGTAGATAGTATTTCGTTATGCAATCAGTTATTTAAATTTTATTTCGCTAATGATATTGATTGTAACTCGTAGGATTGGACCACCTGTCGGTTTCAGCTGAGAGCATTTCGCCCACCACATCCAAGGGTGCGAGGCCATCCTCGTCCACGGAGCTGACCGACGCTCCGTGGGAGAGGAGAACGGCGACCGTCGTCATTCTGTCATACTGGCATGCCACGTGCAGCGGCGTCGCACCCCTGCCCACACGTGGAATCTGCAAACAAGAGTTAGTAATGGGTCAAATTGCTGACTGGCTGGTCCATTCAGCCGTTCTCCCAAGCGAATCACAATACCGTACAAGTAATATTATGTTCTTTAATATTTAACATAGCAGCTGTGTGAAGAAAAGTGTTGCCATGACATCAGAGAAGGTTTAGCAGTCAGGTCATTTTTCATCTGTGCAATGGTTCTTCATGGGCATTTGTGAGACGATAGTGACTTGCAATATCCTGAAAATTCTACCCTTCAGACAGTTCTTGGAAAGGTGCACAACACATGAATCAATGTTGAGAAAACATGTATCAGAGTACGACGAGGCAGTCAACAAAATACGAATGAGTGTTGCTGATCAAAAGATCTAAGTACCCATTGACGTGTTGGTGTTCTAAAACTTGACGGTCCTGGAAGGTAAACAGCTCTACAATTGCTGTATTTTTCGACAATTCTATTAAACTCTGGTCTTTGTGCTTTAGTGGCTAGCGTCACTGCCTCGTATCACAGAGGTCCCGGATTCAATACCTGACAAGATATTGGGTGATTCTGTACGTCTTTGAGTGCTCTTGGCTGTACTGCAGCTGAAATATTTGCCATACGATAGCTACTGAGTATTGTTTGGATTTAAATGATATCAGATTCCATAAAAGCACTAACCATGGTATTCTTAACTCAATTCGATGTAACCTGGAGGCCTGTAAAATACGTGGTAAAAATGTAAAGTTGGTGTGGATCCCTGATCATGCGGGCATTGCAAGAAATGAAGCAGGGAATGTCTTGGCTGCCATGGCACAACAGGAATCTACCTTCATGAATACTTCAGTATGCACCTCTGCTGACATTCTAATTTTATGCAGAGGAAAAGTGGAGAACCTATGGAATACTTTAAGAAGATGAGATAATAGTGGTTATTTCCACCAGAGCCTTCAATCGCTTGCAAGCATTCATCACCTACACAACGTACCACGAAGAGAACAAATATTATTCTTTAGAATCAGATCACTTCATACTATGTTAACTCATACCTATATTTTTTATAGACCTGCAAATATTTGTGAGTCTTACTGTCAAACACATCATATTTGAGTGTAGAAAGTATTCTGATATCAGAAGACGGACCATTCAAGATTTTTCTCAAGTAGACTTCTGTTCAAATTAAAATGCGATCCGGGGGCTCATCGAAATCATGGACAAAGCAAAGATGTTAGCTTATATTTAGTAGTTATATGAAATATTTAAGCATAGTAACTTTCTTATGTAACAATGTAATGTTTCCCTACGTAGAAGGTCGCTAAGGACTTTTTCTTTTTCATAACTGGTAGTGAATGTCCCTGTGCGAAATTTTGTAATAGAACGTTAGCTAACGTCGTGAGATAATTGCTTTCATTACATCAATGGCTACTAATTTTGGTATTTTATACGATTATATGACAAACTGTATGACTTAGTTGTGAAGGTGGATTCCGACATCAGTAATTAGGTGGTAGTAAACTTTTTATATTTTGCAGCCTAGTGAGAATTCTTGAACTATTAATTCTATCGGAAATGCTACTTCAATCGTCCAGATTAATTGTTTCCTACGTACCATACAACGAAGCTTATCGTGGTCGTGCTGCGACGAGTCCAGCTTCGCCCTGGGCATCCTCGTCCGGTTGCGCACAGCTTTCGCACCCAAGCTTACGAGTTGCGGCGCGTGCAGGAGGAGAAGATCGACGCAGGCGTCGTGACCCAGGGCCACGGCGACGTGCAATGGCGTCCTGCCTTCGCGGTCCACGGCGTCGGCCTTGGCGCCGCTCTGCAGGAGGAAGCGCATCACCGCGACGTCGCCGCCCACCGCCGCTGCATGGCACGCCGACGCCTGGCACCCGCGGCACACGGCGTCGGGACTCGCGCCTTCCGCTAAGGCACTAAAAGTTTCCCCATTCTTTCAAATCATGAGACGTATATATGTTAAGTGATGGCACAACTGCCGCTAAGAACACGTCGGACAGCTGATGGTCCGTATTTTTTCCATACACACGTTTCAGACCTTGATGATAGTGTTACACACACACACAAATGGAATTCAAGTAAAGGGCAAGAAGCAATTGCAGAATACTTACTTTATAAACATAGAATTAAGAACTTCAATTTTTGAAACGCAATACCATCTGGAAGCTCTCACTGATGACACGGACTAAGATATTTGAGTCTCATTCTGACGCAAACATATTTATCTCGGTATGAAAATAAAACCGGATTGATAAAATGTAGGGAACTGTTAACTGCAGCAACTTACAAGGCATAGTAGTTGAGTCGTTAGAAAAGCAAGTATACCCGGGTTCGATCAGCGACGAAAGAAAAATTCATCTAACTAGCGACTAATATGGCTCAAACAAAGAAATAACAAGATAAAAATCCCTGATCTACAAACCCCATTATAAAATTTAAAGTACCAATTTTATTCATTCACTGTGATCAATGTGGATTTGTTGGGGTAGTCTATCGTTAGTGATGATCCTCACTCGGCCGTGGTACTTCGCGTCATAAATAACTAAATGGCCCTGTTTTTAGTTCAGACGGTAATAGTATGCGTGCGAATAGCAAAAATATCGAGGACCCACAATGTTTAAAAACATATTAGTAATCTCCAAATTCATAACCTCCCTAATTAAAAGCGCCCAAAACAACCCAAACCCCACGAACCAGCAATTCCACGACAATCCTCCTCCATCTCCACGCTTCCGCCGGCTCAAAAGAAAAATCCCAATCGACCTGATTATTCAGGCACACCCTAACCCACCTTACCATCACGCCCGCAGACCACGTCCTTATATATCCTCCTATAATCAGTTAACTGCCTTTAAACCCTCACCCACCCACGTCTTATGCCCCTCAGGTACACAAAAAACCCTAACCCATCTACTAAAGTAGGTTAATTAAATGGATTAACCTACATCCATGTCTCCATGTTAATTATATACACTATTTTAATATTATATATACTGCATCTTTTATTTTACAAACTGATAATCTTTATGATAAAGTTTTTTATATGAATTAAAAAATATATCTGTTGTACTCAGATATTTGGAAGCAACGAAGACTACATTCAGCCATATTCATGAGAGTAGATCCAAACCTTTGTGAGCATGGTCCTGTAGTACGTATTCCCGGTCTGGGTGAGTTCTACGGATACCAAACAAAATAATCACGTATTGAATTTTTAATAAACTTTCCACGGGCCCAGATACAGGATGGATACAAGCACCAATTCACCAGTAGGTTGGACTGCTCCTGCATTCTTCGTACAATCCTTAAGCAAGTCCGTTCGAAGATATAACTCCGCCAAAACTAGCCCACAATTTTATATGAGTGCAGTAGATGTATATTAATACTTGCGATATTTCCGTCTGAATTAGTGGAGGCGCGGTCAAGACAAAGGGTGAAGAGTCGATACAATTATTTTACGGTAAAATGTGAATGAAACTCAAAAAGGGGTGGCAGTAAAGAAGCTATGTCAGTCTTTACAGTTTTTGAATGGCTTTTTGTTTTTTCAGGTGGCGGAAAAGACTTTGCTGGACAAGAACGAAGAAAATATTTTTCTTCCTTCGTTTGAGGTGGGCGCTTCTATTTTTTTTGGTAACTGTAATAACAGGAGACAAGTGAGCGAAGAGAATACTGTGTTGGCAGTTTCTGGAATTATGTTGCAGCTCAACGTTTCCCCGTTCTTACACATCGTGGACCCAGTACAAGGGAAGAATATGTCCTGGAAGCAAGAAATAGCATAGCGCGTCAGCTCCGCAGTAAAAGAAATGGGGAAGGTTTATCGTCAGCAAGGTACAACCATTGCTTAATAGCTACTAGCAGTTTTTGAAATATATTCTTAATTACGAGATATGCAGACAGCGCTAAGTTCCCTTTGCCACGCCCCGTACTTATCATCCCTTAACGTTTTCGGACGATTTTCTTGACGTTCAACCTATCCTGAACTGAGTAAATGTTTAAAGAATAGCTTGTCCACTACAATGTTGCCCTAACAGAGATTTGTGCCAAAGTGAAACCCCACTCCAAGCTGACCACTGCGAATAGTATTTTTACACGACTTGTTATTTCTCTCCAGTTATACCCAAGAATATATGGAAATGTTTTGTGGTATCTGGCGCAGATGGATGACGTCATCGTAAAGAGCAGGTGTATACGAGTACGATGTGAGGAGGAAAGAAACAGTTTCTGGGAGATCTGATGACATCCAGTCTTCAAGGAGGACGCATCCAGAGGGAACTACTGTTAATGGACACGTCAGCTATGATATAAATGATATACCTGCTATTTATACAAGCCAAAATATATCGTATGCATCACAATACAGAACAACAACATGTGGTCACACAAAATAGTGTGCTTCAAATAACAGAAAATAAACTGTAAGTCAACAATTTTTAAAAGAAATACCATGGAATTCAGTCATTTAAAAATCGTTCAAAGGAGGAAAAAAATTAAGTATATGGACGATCATTTTGTTAACTACGAAAATTATAAATTATCCTTGGAAGTACACACAGAAAATATATGCAAGAAAGATAACAGCAATGTCTGTGAATTATAGTATAGGATAGAGACAGTTATGGTGTCATTTATCCCCATATAAGTTACGGTATTGAAATCAGGTGTTGTGCTGCAGAAAACTATATAGACAGGTTCTTGATTACGCAAAATATTAATAAGGTTTATTTTTGGATTAAAAATGAGAGAATCTAACAAATAAAATTTTCGAAAACAAATTACTAACCATTTATACAATATATATATATATATATAACTATAGATAATAATTATTTTAGAAGTAGAACAAATTTGAGAATGATCCACAACTTAAAGGCATGATACTCTTCAATAGACACAGCACATTAATCAAATACAGGGTGAGAAATTTAGAAATACCTTAAACAAATATTTTGTCTAGAAGGTGATTTATAACATCAAAGATTTTTAAGGATTAAATTGTATCCTATATATTTTATAAACATGGGTATATAACCATGTGTATAGATTTCTTTTGTTATGAAGGAAATTATACCATATTTTGGTAAATTTTTTGTAATTATAATTTCACCTTTTCAAATATTGTATTGTACAATTTACGGAAATAAATAAATAATTTTTATTATTATGCATCATAATAAAGTCCATTACCTCGCACCATTGACTGTTGTGTCCCGTTTCCTTCCATAAATTTTGCAAAAATTAGCAATTATTTTAAATTTGTTTTTCTTTTGTTCACTGAATGTTTTATATTACCAAATATTTCATCAGTTCCCACTGAGAGATCTGTGAGAAATAGTATTTTAATCTATTATTTCTTTATTTTATTGTAAACTAGCTGTGTGCCCAACATTACCAGCATATTAATGCTTAAATACAACTAACATTTTTGTTGAGTTATGATATTTTTTGTTTCTCGCGAACGTCGTCGTCGCCGCCGCACACGTAGACGCATAGGGCATGAAATATTATGTTATATACGTCAGTAGGGTAGGACGGATACTAATACTGTCGCGGAAAACACCGTAAAAGTAATTGACCCCAATAAGTATTTGTTCAACGGAAATATCGGTCGATTTTGCATATTTAAAAATTTCAGCCCCTATGGATGGTAGTCGTGCCTTACCACGACAGTGCCGATTTCCTGGGCACAAAGATCGTGTGTGCAAAATTTAGTTGAAACTTCACAACGCGTTGAAATTTATATGCGGAACATACAGACAAACAAACATAAATACGACACGTTGGCCCACTCAGCCAAATTTTTCTTTGAAATAAATATTAGTAAAGGTAGGGTGAATTGTTTTGTTTTATAAAAATTACTGGTTTTAAAATTATATCCTTGTCTATAATTTCAATTTCCTGTGGTGTTTTGGTTAGCGTTGCCGCGTCGCAACACAGAGGAGCCGGGTTCGAATATTGGCATAGGCGTGGACGTTATGTTGTTTGAGTAATCATGATGCCCTTACATAGATACAAGTTCCCTTAATGGTATACAGTGGCTAATAACCATGGCAGTTGGTGCGACAACAAACATAATTTTTTTTAAAAAGTAGGTTTTGTGGGTAATCTTTTTCTTATCCCTCGCCTCGATATATAGGTCTTTCACAAATCAACTTTGGAGATAATCTTTAAGGGAAAATGATACTTTTTGGAGTAGGGAAGGGAAACGCTATCCGCTAAGATCTAATTTTTTTCTCTAAGTTTAAAGGCGTTATGTTAACAGTCTTATATACATATTTAATCTACTGATAACTCACTCACCGAGTGACGGTTTGAAGGTCACATTCTTGTGCTGCTTCTAGAAGATCTGTATTATGTTTTGAGACATTCGTTTTCGCATCTGAATTGTGGTGATCCACAGATCTTGAGATGTCATCAAAAATCTTTGGTACTGCGTCCTGGAGGCTAAACGTCTCGTTCTAAACAGAAATATGACGGTAAATTTCGTTGGAATGTAGAGGCAATAGTTTGTTAATTGTACAGATAATATGATTATTTTATTAAATAAATTAATTCAATTGTTTTTTGAAAATTAGACAAATACTGAAAATGATCATATTTTACATAATAATAAGTACAGTTCAGGAGAATTAGCAAGTCGTATGTGGAGTGGACAACTCCACCCATATTGTAGTGGGGATAGACATCAGCTCACTTTTACTCCGTTTTTTGTTGAGACAATTTGGTAGTGTAAAAGCAATTCTGAAATTATTGGTTGTTAGGAAACATATTTCTGTCCGTTCAGGATATGTTGTACGTCCAGAATTGCATCCGTAAAATGTAAAAGATGATAAGCATAGCGTGTGTTAAAAAGATGTCGTCGCAGTCTCCATATCCCGTTCGTATGAAGACAATTAAGATTTTGAACAATGATAATAGCGTTTCGCCATGCCACTTGGGGGGAGGGGGGTAGTACCTCCTCAAACGGCAATACTCCCCCTCCCTTTCTCCTTTCCCTAATGCGCATGTAAACACGTCACGCAGAATCTCACAAACTGTGCATGTCTATTTATTATTCCCATAATTTATGTATAGAACCGGTTATTTCAGACCAAAAATTTTACTATACATTTACTTGGTGCTAATTGAACATGATTGCTATTTAGGCATGACACTTTGAAAAGTCATGACAAGTATCATTCATATTTTTATTCCTTTTTTATATAATAATGATATAGTGATTCATATTAATTGTACTTCCCGTGTCCAGAAAAATTGGCATATGTTTCTGTGAAATAAAACTCAGATGAAGGCTTTGTGTTAATTATTGATAATCGATTATATTTGTGACTAGGTGATTGTAGTTCTATGATATCTATAGTTTCTACTTAAGTAAATAACGATGGAAATCAACTGAGCTATTGACTTCATGTATTATTACATGTTTGCAGTTGTAAACCCTTAGTGGTTTCCTAGGAAATTACATCGGGACATGTTCTATCAGAACTCCAAACTCAGTTTTCCTGAACAATGGCAACATGGAAATTGGATGACTGTGCTGTGACTGGAATAGAGTTACGTGCCAAAATTTTAGATAATACTCCCCTTACCCTGCTGTTGGCAAATTATCGCATCATCACTCCGATATTGATTATATTATCTCTCGGATGTGTCCTAATACGATTTTTTTTGTAAAATTAATGGTCTAACTATAAAAATAATATTTGTATGTCAGTCAATATACGCGTGCTGAAACGAGAGAGGAATGTCGTAATATTAGATTTCCCAGTGGAGTAGCATGGTAAGTTAAATGTTTGAGTAGCGATGACTGTGTAATTTCCCGTGGCTCGTTCGTTCCCCCGAGAATTATATCAAATATCTACGGCGGCGCAATATAAAGTAATTAAGTATTTCCCCGTATTACATTTGTGGCAATCACTGTTTCACACATCCGCGCGTTCTTTCCTGAGGAAAGTTTTCTTGTAAATAAAACACAATGATATAGTTGTAAAAAAAATCATTTTGAATGGAAAACACGAATCTGTTTTTTATTTAATTTTATTATGGATATTTACCTGTTAGGATACTAATATCTATGCCAAAATAAAAGGACGGTGCATATGCGAAAATATTCCTAGCTCATTTCAGACGGAATGCTTCGAAACGGAATATTTATTTTTATACTTTATTACAACAAGAGTACGAACTTTCGTCGATATCATTTCTCAACACAGTCATCAATCTAAGCAAAAGGTTTTTGAGTATGCACAGCTTCATGCTGACTGGATGAATCCACATTTCATCACCAGTGATGATTCATTTAAAAAATGTACCACCCAGTAGGTGCTAACAAATTCTCATCCTTCACGCTCGTTCGAAAAATTTGAACTGTTCAATTCGGTTGTGAACACTTCGTTGTGCTCCCGGATTATGCTGAAAGTCTCCTGTGAATACCAAATCCTGGTACAGCGTCAGACCACAAAATAAAACGGATTAAGGAACGCCGTTCTTCTTTGGTGCAAGCACAGCACAGCACGGCCATCTTTACGCAGCAACAGCGCAAAGTGAAATGATGGGACAAAGCTGCAACCTCACAGACAAATTCAAAGATCCCATGAGCACAAAATGCCGTAGATAATTTCAGTGACATTATACAGTAGTCTATATATTCAAATGACAGTATTCTTACAATTGATTGTACTAACTGCAACTCTTAGATATTCATTCAGGAGATAAGATTGAAACAGTTTATGAAATTAAAAAAACATAAGATTTAAACAACGGAATATTAATATTTATTTATTCAAATTAGCTTAGAGCTAACTACATATTATTAATTCTATTTTCACAAATAATACAAAACTAATTCTAAAACCAAATTCACCCTTTACATTTAATAAGTCTTTTTAAACTATAAAATTCAACTATTTTTTATAGTGTAACTCATTGTATACTACTAAACCTTTATTAAAAATACCATTTTTTGTTCTTTTTTAAATTTAAGTGGCCCATATAAAATTTTATGAATTGCTTGTTATAATAATATTTAAATAATCTGGTAATTATCCCTTACGTATTTTATGAATAAAAAATCATATAGAATTTGATCCCTAACACTTAACAATTATAATTTATTTAGCGTATACTTATTGCCCTGTTCTCATTTAACTTAGCCCTTAATCCTCTGTTCCATATGATATCTAATTTTTCAATAATGTTTTCCACTTACGAAAAATAGCATAGGACTACAGAAACGTACAATTGACATAAAGACGGTTTTCTTAGCTTTAAGAGACAAAAATTTCTTTAACAACACTGTACCTACATATTTATTAAATATTTCAGCGTGGAATGCTGCCTGTTTTTAAGGATGATCCTATCATGAGAACCAACGAGTAGGGCCGCCTGCGACTCACAAAACTCTTAGTAAATGTACTATCGTGACGCATAGGCCGTCAATGTCACAAATTATACGACTCTTCCGTCCAATGAAAGATTCATAGTGTAAATGAAAAGTGTGTATCTTCTTGCAATATAGTCTAAATTTGCTCTTGTTATTAAGTAAATGCCTATTAGATTAACGAACGGATATGTATCTCATAAATACTCCTCCGTTCGTTGTAAACGCAAATGGTTAAATCACAGTTTCTGAATCATGGTCCTGTTAAGTGTTTATAGTTTTTCCAGGGACGTTTTACTGATAAAGCATCCAGAAGGATTTCTACTGTTTGTGCAAAGATTACTGTCGGGCTACAACGAGGTATTAATCGTACATGAATTCTAACTGAAGCCCATCAATAATTATTAAAGGCTGGGTATATTCAAGTAGTTTTCCATTTTAGTCACTCTTGACCATGAAAGAGAATGAGCGAGAATAGAACGAACCTATTTTGTAAATAAAATAATTAAAGGTAATTATTTTTCAGAAAAATGTGAGATAATACTGATGTTATATGTCAATTAATTATTTCAGGAATGACACCTTGAGGCCATGCATCAGTGAAGGTACTTCGAATTTTTGTGGTTTTATCATAAGAAATTATGATAATGCACGGATATAATTTATGGAATTTATCCCTTTGTTTACTCGCTTTTGAATGAGTTACACTGTGTCTGGCATGAGACAAGAATCACGTCTCTCCGACTGCAGCGCAAGTGGTCGTAATGCCTTTGGCTGATGTAATCATGGCTGGCTGCTGATCTTCTCTGTCCTCCACGCTACCCTGGCACACTTCTCACAGACTCTTTCTCCACGGCTCATTTCGTTTATACAACTCCTCTCGCCCCCTCCTGACAACTTAGAGGTTTCTCCAAATTCTCCTCTCCTTTCTCCGATAATTTTCTCACTACCTTCTTGTTTACGTCTAAGTCACGTACTGTGTGGCGCTCTAAAACTTGACACTTTCTATTCAATTGCCGCGCGGGCTGTCTTAGGTCTGACGGTAGAAAAAAACAGTTTGTGAAACAGTCGCTGAATACAATATTTAAAATACGAAACACTGATTTAATAATATTTTTAATATACTACTGGAAACTATTCAGATATAAACTAAATTATTTTAAATGGAATCACAAAAATACTGTCACAATATTCCGGTCAAAAGTCTGAAATATTAATTTAATACAAAAATAAATAATTATAAAACACTAGCTGGGTACCCGGCGCTCCCCGGCAATTCATTTATATCAGAGCGATACGGTATTTAATTCAACAGTAAGCTCTTTGTCAACGCGTGATTAAACCCTGAAATAAATCGTCATATTTTAGAAAATTTAATTATTCACGTCCCCCATCATCAAAATCGCACTAATGAACGTTGAAAATAAAATGTTTTAACTCAAACGATGAACCTGACATATGCACACTTCCTTCCTTCAATGATGACAGTTAATTCACTCAGAATTCATAGAATATATCAGAACTCGGGAATCTGAAATCGAAATGTGAAAACAACACCAAGCTACGACACAATGAACTTGCACAAGCATTGAAGCGAAAGTCAAAATGCCACAGATTATTCTAACGGTCAGACTGAAAATTTGGGAACATCTTTTTCTGTGTGTGAGAAATTCAAAAGAGGTACAAAAAATTTCGTGGGAAAATTAAAAAAAATCTGTATCTCTACAACAGCCCTACCTGTCATGTCCAAGTATACCGAATAAGTATCTAGGTGACCCCATAAATACTAATAAAATATTTCGTCAAAATCGGTCAAGCCATTGAGGAGGAAAAGAATTACGAACACGCATACACACCGGAATTTTAAATGTAACGATAACGTTTCATTCTTAAGTTTAGGGTCTCTTCAGTTGTTTCTAGTAATAAAAATAAATAATATAAATAAACACATAGTTCTTTCCTAAATAAATTTAGTATATTATTAAAAGTGTGAAACTAAAAACCCTTATAACTTGATGTAAAGTAATAATTTAGAGTTATCTCTTGACCAGCGTTCGTATAATTTTTAAATAATATTCAAATAAATTATGACAATTTCATTCGTATTAAATTCCAAACTTGACTGAATATTTCAAAGAAATTGATATATTCTAAGCTACAATTATTGAATTGTAAAATTAATTAAATTGATAAAAAGTAATTATTCTAAATACTCTTTCAAGCTTAAAATAAATTCAAAATATCTCAATCATAAAATTCTTAGTTTAGATATTCAAGTTTTACATTCCCATCAAAACTGTGGTTATTGCAGTTGATATGTTCATTGAAAGCTAAATTCTGGTCAGTAAGGCTCATCAAACACGTCCTTTATGGCCAGTTCTTTTAATGCCCTCTTTGTTTGTCCCATGTAACAAACACTGCATGTAGATATTCGACATTCTAACGTTGGAAGCTCACCGTGGTTGATATATCGTACTCTATATAAATGTATTCGTTATTGTAATCGCCACATTGATTGTACTGTGTTTGTTTAACTTTATTTTGTACAGATTATTATGTCCCGTGGAGGGATGAAGGCTCCGGCGTTTTTTTTTTAATTTGACGAACAAATATATACTGCATTATTTTTAACCCAATTATTGATACAATATTTGCACCTTTTCGCTATAAAAGATAAATCATGTACATGATATTAATGTTGTATGACTTAAAAAATTCAAATAATAAATAGAAAAGGACATTATTTATAAAAGGGGGAATAATAATTTTTTTTAGAAATAGTAGTCCTGATGGAAAGTTTGTTATGATACTTAATTACTTATTTATTATTTTTCTTTACATGTATTTTGTGTATTGTTTTTATTTGTGTGTGTTGACTATTTCTCTTAGACGTATTGCCACAGTTGTGTGTTCGTCAGTGTTGGGATTTCTATACAGGAGTACAGGAGCATAGTTAATTCTTACCAGTGTAGGGGTTGCCGACCTGAAGTGCCTAATCCGTAATGACCGTCCTTATTGTGTCGAAGTCTGGGCACGTCCTCGCAACTCCGGGGATTCAGGAAGGAACATATTTCGACCCGACGTAATTGCTTCTCTAAGCCATTTCCCCTTCGCGTAATTCTCGCTGATACGAAACACTGTACCCACACAGAAGCCGAAGCAACTCAATTAAATAGATTTACCAATTGCACGTGAATTTGCAGAAAAGTTGTGAGTAGTTAATACAATAGATACTGGATTCCCTAATTTAATTTATTGCACTGTAAGAGCTCCAGGGAAATTTCTGTTTGGCTCTGACGTAGTTCCACATTACGACAAAAATAAAGAACCTGATAACATTAACATTGGCCCAAACACGTCGGCCCAAGAAATATAATTATCACAGAGTGTTTTTCACTGATGGTTCAAAGTCTAATGATGCTCGGTTATCTCTGCTAAATTTAATGATTCAATGGCAATTATCGAGTATGATTCAACCACAACGGCTGAAACATATGCGATACTTGTGACTTTACAATATTGCAAAGACCACCCATCCGATTTAACGTTTATTTTGGCCGACTCTCTCATGGCGATCAATCAACGAGGTAGAATTTGTTGTGTTAAGAAATCAGGAACCTTCTTTGGAAGATAAAAAGAAACAACCAACAAATCACCATCTGTTAAATCCCGACTCATGCGGCTATCTTGGAAAACGTGCTTTCTGACAAATCCGCTAGGCTTGCGACCTCCTTGTAAATTAACCACTTAGACCTTCAAACCTGTTCAAGGAAAGAGTTAATGGTCGGATGCATCAACCTCCTGTGAGAAAGTTGGATTCATGATAAGAGAAGAAAAACGAAGGAATCATCTATGAGAAAATGGAGTCCTTCAAAGGGAAACCATATCCACTTGAAATCAATCGTTGTTGCAAGACTCAGATCTTTCCACTCCCGCCTTACACATTCATTTCTCTTTTCTAGATCTCCTCCGCATTTATGCTTAAAAAATAGCACAGAACTGAGTAAGCCACACATTCTTTTTGACTGCCCCACCTATGACACTATCAGAAGGTCAACGATTGCTAACCATTCAAGGCGGGAACTTTGTGCCTCTCCAGTGGTGTTTCACAGTCTTCTTAATTTCATTGTAGAAATTGGTGTTTCGGAAGAAATCTAAGTTTTCTATATGCGCCTTTGTGATAGTTTTTTCTCTGTTCTAAATGTGCGTTTCTACTCATTCCTTGCATTGTGTTATTCACAGTTTCTATTTAATTTATTGTTTCTCATTGTAAATATTTTTGTAGTCGCCAAGAAAGTCCACTGTTGACGCGGCTATAATTTCAAATCATAAAAACAAATGGTTTGAATTAAGCAGCAACGACTAAATTCTGCATATTGCTAAGCTTTTGTCATGTTGTTCCTTGTAAAGCTTAAGATAACCAATATAAGAAGGATGTTCACCTTTGAAAGTTTAGCTGTAGAAAGGAAATGATCTTTCTGGTTGAGAGTTTGGCTTAGTCATCTCTTTTTCAGCAATGGAAGTGAGGAGAATTGTGGATAGAAAATAGGAAAGATTCGGTACGTGAGGTTCGTAATTCCCGAGAACCGTCCTAACTTGACCGGAATCAAAAGGCGCTAAAATAGTTTGAAGAAATAGTTTAATAAAAAAATTGGCCCAGGAGATTGTGTTCACAGACAATAGGAATTTTCAAACACATATATGTATAAGTTCTTGCTAGGCAAATATTAAAAGTTTAATTTATAAAATGTAATTAATTATTTGTCTTTAATTTTTAATAAAGATTATATAATTGTAATCTATTTATATTGAAATGGATCGCCGAAATTTATGTACGCGCACAACTTCCGAACGACCATACCAGATTGGATAATTATTTTTATCGTGTTGCGTAACTTTTAACTAACCTAAGATCTATAGAGACAATGTTTTGTTTTAAACTGTTACTGAACGCATTTATTATTAAATTAGATTTTTAAGTTATTAGAATGTGACGAATAATAATTAGGTTTTAGGGATGAGTTTTTACTTTGTAATGTTAATTATTTACCCCTAATATATATATATATATATATATAAAACATTTCATGAAATGTAAGTTGAATGAACTACGGTAAATAAAGCCTAGACATATATGGACTCGTACTTTATGTTCATTTTGCTTCCATCACTTTCCTCATGCATAATTAATTTCAGCCATTTTGCCTTCCGTTTGAACTCCATGCAAAGTAACTCTAGTCCAGTGTAAACAGGAAGTGCCCCTTGTTCATAACAAATCATCTCTCTGGTTGTACGTGACGAGCTAGAGTGCTGAATTGAAGTTTCTGCAGTTGCCCTCAGAGACAAAAAAAAACAGAACGTTCTTGACCTTCTGCATGAACTCACAATAAATATTATTCCACACATCTCACATGTGTCACAACTATTAATTAATATAATAAATCGTATGTTTAAAATTACACTTGGTATTCTATATTGCTAATAAATAATTTGAAATATGTAGCCAACAAATCTAAAGCTAAACACCAGTATAAATTAGACAAATAAGTGTGCTTGATGGACCGGAAACCAGTAGCGAGTCTCATTTAGGTTCAGTATGTAAATAATATAAAGGGAAACAATTTACCGAAATCCGTTAATTTATATCGTAATTTATATCTTTTCTGAAGCGTGACTTTCATCAACAACCTCTATTTTGTTACTTGGATAATTATGCAAAAAGTATCCCATAATTTTTGACTTCCAGAGTCTACAATTATTGTAATTTATTTATCATAATTTTAGCTCACTGTTATGTTATTAATAATAATGGTAGTGGTTTTATTTTCCTATTATAGTTAAAATTCAATAACTGTAAACTTTATGATCTATAATGAAAGGGAGTTCTAATGGACGTTACAATTTTCTTTTGTGTGTGTTGGTAGCAGACACGCTGGTTTACTATTCAACGGGTCAGAGAAAACTCTGTATAGTCGTCTCCATTTGCGTCAAAGCTACAGAGCTAATATCATAATGCATCCACAATTTTCCATCCAAGTTTTCCATGTAAAGGAGCTTCACTTCCACAAGCTTTTGACGGTTTATATCAAAGAATTACAAATTGTCTTCATCATTTTATGGTAAATAAAAGATGGTTTGTAAAGTTAAATAATGACATATGTTGCTTGCAATGAATATAACATGTGAGAGAAAGACTACTAGTGAACTAGAATTTGATACTTTTTCACTACTTACAATTCCCCCACAATGATAACTGTATTATTTACATTTGGTAAGTTGAATTTAATTATATTAATTTATTATTCCAATTTCGGTAGCAGTTGTAAGGAATAAATATTCTAAATTACAGTCGGAATACAAAATATACCAAATAATACATGTAAATATATTTAAATGTGCTCATTGATGACTGTTAGAGATTTTGAGTGTTTGATTTAATTTACAGCCTTCTTTTCACTTCACTAAGACCTATATTTCCTTATTATTCCTTGTAATAGAAAGCATTAGTAGCTGAAGCATTTATTTCTATATAAATGAAAGTGCAAGTTTTCATAAACATTATTCTTTTAGTGTGTTTCTTATGAAATATTTTTGTTTGTCATAGTTTTCTTTGAGTGTTATATTTCTTAATAATAATAATGTAACATTCCTTACATCCTGTACACAAGCTTAGTTTCATGGATGTGGAACGAGTAAGGGTGTACATTTTTCGATTACTACTATTTGTTAACTATTAACAATCATTGGGTTATGACTAATTATATCTTACAAATCATTGTAGCTATTTACATTCTCATAATTTTTATCTAAAAATTCCGATGTGCGTATGATCGTAATTCTTCTCTTGCTAAACGGCTTGACCGATTTAGATGAAATTTCTTATTTATATTTATGGGGTCGCCTGGATGGTTCTTAGATATAGTTGGACCCGGTAGGTGGCGCTGTTGTCCAGACCCATAAATTATTTTTAATTTTCTTACCCATTTTTTAAAAAATATTTTACTTTAGAATTTTCACATAAATAAAACAGTTAACCCAAATTTTTCAGTTTGACAGTTAGAATAATCTGTGACATTTTACTTGCGCAACAAGTTCATTGCGCCGTAGCTTGGCATTGTTTTGACGTTTAGTTTTCGGAAAACACGGTTCTACTGATTTGCCACAGAATGTGATTCCTTATGGCAAAATAGAATGAAAATATAAGAAATAAACATTTTTTTGTTTCTTAGTCACTGAAGGTGAGTTTCTTGATTAATTTATTAATCTAATCAGTCCGGTTTAATTTATTATTTACTAGAAGACCGTAGTCGCCGAATTAGGGAGATTTCGATAATTTGTAATACCTATTTTATCAGTTGCATGGAGGATTGAGTCACACCATTCTTAGGACTGAATACCACCACAACAACATTTTATAAGTGAAGTAAAACACGTTACACTGACGTATACTGTTTATTATAAAGAGCACAAATTAATTTAATAAGTAATCTAATTTTTACAATCCCTCTTTTATTAAACCTTAACAAGTATTGCACAACTTTTTCTTTGAAGATTATCACTATGAAATTGCTACTGCCTGGTGCTACTTATAAAACATGAATGTCGTGATTTCAAAATTGTCGTTCATCTATATACAAATAGATGCAAAATCCTTAATGGTTAAAGAAGTTTTAATCACATTTTGTCGACAATGCACAAAATTGCGGATAACACAGCAGCGAACACGTCATGTATCATACATATATATATCATACAGATATTATGCTTATGTGTATGCAGATCGTCTGTTTAAATAAGTAACTGAAGGTTTCTCACCGCAAAGAATGTCATGCTTGTTCATCATATGTCAGACGCACTTGTAATACTGCTTGGTCTTATCAGGTCAAACATCAAGTCGCGTTATCTTAGTTTTGTCCCATTTCTTAAAACGTTATCAAGAATTGTATTTCGTCAATTAGCTTATCTCAGTGACGTACAGGTTCTATTATTTAAGTTAGGAATAACAGGATAATACCTTATATTCAATGTCAATCATATTTTCTCTAAATGTGTACGATTTACGACAGTTATAGAACTTCCAATTTACTGTTTGACATTGGATTTGGTTTCTCTAAACGTTTGTCTCCGTCAGTATTCTCTGACACTCTTGGAGACCTTTGGAAAGATTATTTTATTCCCATACACTATTAATAAATTTTAAGCATTACGATAAATTTCAGATTTCACTGATTTGAATTTATTTGTCTACAAAACACATAATGTTTTAATCAAAAATTTTAAATTGCGCGAATTCATTCCCACTATTGTCCAGTACATAACATTTGCGCAATATTTCCTATAAAAAGAACGCTTTAGGACTCCTTCAAGCTTCAGAATTTCACATCCACTTTGGTGCAACTAAATAAATAGTTAATCATCTTAGAGTTGTCTAATATTTTTCTACTGCAATAATTTTTGCTTATAGCACAACATAATCACATATTTGGATCATACGCACTCACGTATATGTTTTTATTAAAATTTTATACTCTGGGGACTGTGATTGATGCCGCACATATTTTGATGAGTGTTATTAATATTACATAAAAACGATTATCAAGAAAGGTCATCAAATTCAAGCGGCACATTATAAAGTGAGTTTATCGGTACTGATAAGGATCAAACACAGAATTAATTGGTCGGGTGTCACACTGAAAAAAACCTAAGAGACTCTCAAATGTATGCCTCGAAGTCCTGATTATTTCCAGCTAGAGTGAGTGGAGTCAATTGTGGCTATTATTTTAAGTCATATTTAGTGTCGTTTACCGCCTTCTAGAGGACGATCTGGCTTTCAGTGAACGAGAGCAGAGAAACAGACAAACTTAACAACAAATGGCAAACCAATAATGAATGTAAACAGACCCTATAATGTATCGTAGCTGAGTGACAACGTCGCATAATTCGTTAGCACATGGAAGAGCTTCAAGGTCAAACAGGATCCCATTTAAAAAGCACTATAGAAGCCCTCTTTTATTATTTCATGTTCCGTTGTCTTCAGAACCTGAAGATCCACGTTCGGGATAACGGTGACAAAGGGACCAGAGATCGTGTGTGAGCGAGGCTGTGATATGTTATATTTTGGGACAGCAAACCGTTAGGTATATAAAAATCCATTACACAACTCCCTTGTGAAGCATGTACATTTCTTAAAGTATATACTGCCTACCGTCAGCTCTGATAGGTAATTCATTCTGGCAAAAACATGATGATTAATAGTTTTTGCTCGCTAAATTACAATCAAGTTATGTTAACGTGTTATGTATCGTCACACCATTCTAAATCCTTTCCTCACAATTTATTTCAGTTTGATTTATTTCAGTTAGATTAGTTAAAATAAAGAAGTTTTCTTTTACTTAGAAAATTTTAAGTTGTGTGTTTTCTTTTAAATAAAATAAGTGTCGTAAGCTGCTAACTTTTAAAGCAGTCCGCAATCAGCTGTTATAGCAGACTTTTATCCTGATAACGGCGAGTCGTAATCAGCTGATGTTAATATTAACACAATATTTATTTCTTCCTTAAAATATTGAGGTACAATCATCGTTCTCTTAGAAACCAATTGTTGTCCAACATTACTGATTAATAATAAAGATAATTTTTCGTTATGATTTGTTTAATAAAAATACAATATACTCCTATTGTCACCAACTCCGATATTTTTTACGTAAATGGTTACTTGAATTGTTTGTTCTACGCAACTAACTACGCGATTAACTCGCAGTTAATTTTTACGCCGCCTTTCGCGCGGTAATTCAATGGATTTATAAATAATTACATTTATACCGTCTGAACTCCGCAAGATATCGAAATGAAACTTACATGTAACTTAATGTTAGAACTCCTGTTTCAATCTCTGAAATTTTCATTGAAATCCGTTGAGCCGTTTCGGACGGAGATCAAGAGTATAAGGCAACCCGCATGCACTTTGGAGACTAAAACGAGCGGATGTAAGGTAGCCTTCTCATAGTTATGTTTTCTGAAATTTTCCAATTTTCTTTATTTTTCTTTCCATAAAAACAATGTACAAAGTATTAGAAAAATTATAAAGAAAATATTAATGAAATAGGTAAATTCGTTCTCAAGTTATGCCGTGACCAAGGGAAATAGGATTCATTTTATACATATAGATAATTCTAATTGAGTATGGTTTGTTTTTATTTGAATTATTTATTTAATTTTATTCGTTCTGCTAGAACTAGATTTTTTTATACTGTGCGTTCTCAAGAAAAAATTATTTTGTTACGGTTTAATCATTTATTCCTTAACATTATAATAATTTAATTATATAATAGCACTTGTCCAGAGAATCAAATTTTCTAGAACTACCCTTCACTCATTACCTACACACTTTATTTCACAACTAGGCTGTAGCTTTTTCTCCAACTATATTCTGCACAGAAACATTTGTGAATGAAGTTATTGTTCTGGGATTCTCGATTGCGACTGACAAATGATTGTCATTACTGTACAACCGATACTGGGAAACTTTCCCTTTGCTGTGTAAAATAATTCTGAAATATTCATACACTTTTGACACGTTCTGTGTGTTTGAAAGGATTGTTAATTGGGCGTCGTTAAGTTAAATTACGCCACTGCTTTAGAAACTTAATTCACCGATCCTCGTCTCAAAACTAAAATAATTGATAGAAAACATCAACTTAATTAGTCAAAACAGCCGCTGGGTAATTGGATAGCTGGAAACAGAAATCAATACGACGGACAAACAGTAATTCGAAGTTACTTAAGTCACTTTACCAATTTAGGTATTCCAATTTTAGTATATTCCTCAAGTATATATGGAAGACAATATACTGAAGCTTACCACTTTATGTAGTTTTCCACCTTCATGTGGAATTTGGACTAATTTCTGTGTAAATTTATTTCAGTATATGGAACATAACCATACGTAAAAGGCGATACTAAAAATAATATTTTCGTTTTTATATTGCCACGTTTTCTTGTCACTTCAATAGAAACTCAAATTACTCGCTTTTTCTAAAAATATTTGGCATTGTCACAGTAATAGGTAAATAAAATGTTTAATATACGGAAATATGTCTATAATAAAAGGGGTTTTCTTTGGTTTTCTATTTTCACTATTTCGGTTATAGATAAGTGAAGAACTAACCCTATGGAAACACGAAATTATAAATACATCTTCACTACAAACAATTATTATTTTCCCTTGCAAATTAATAAATAGCTGTTCCTACTTGACAATAGGTTATTGAGTGGAAATTCATGGACTATTTTTAGTATTAAACGGATATAAATTAAATTAATTTATAATATAGAATATAATAAATGTAACCGTTTTCATAAATCTTATGTGCCGCTGATAAACAAGACGTTTTATTGAACAAATCGGAATATAGAAATAAATTTATCATGATAAAAGACGATACAGTTCGTGCCGGAAGCCCCGAACTTTTTCCTTGGAACGTGACACGCATTGTGGAGCTGCCAGCGTTGGTCATCTGGCTCAGTCTCTTGTTGGGGTTAATAACAGGTGGAACTCGGTGTTCAAGACCTACTCGTATTTTTAAATATATTGCTTTTAAATTGCCTATAGTTTTGGTCTGGTTCGTTGGGATCTCCGGCTCTCTGTCACATTCACCTTTCCGATATTTTAATGACCGAGGGCAGTTACTTTTGACCCATTTTAAAAAAGCTTATTAAATATTATTAATAAGAGAATTTAAAAAAAATATTTTTAACTTCAGCTAAATTATCTAGAACTGTGCACTTACTAAAATCCATATATATATATATATATATATATATATATATATACATTTTTACGACATTGCACAACCAAATTGATGATATTTTACTTTACATTTGCTTTCAATTAATAAGATAAACGATCATTTCAACACACTTTTAAATTTTAAAAAATTTTGAGTAAGCCCTTATGGGCAGACCGGATTTACTTTCATGGGCTTTGCCACACTTCAATACTTCATTTAATCCATAAATATTGATAATAAGGGCTTACTAAATAATTTTTAAAATTTAAAAGTGTGTTGAAATGATCGTTTATCTTATTAATTGAAAGCAAATGTAAAGTACAATATCATCAATTTGGTTGTGTAATGTCGTAAAAAATGTAAAATTTGTATCTACATCAATTAAAACACCTAAACATTATTTTTTAATCTCGTGAAATGTTCCGTGTTATTTTCACTTCTTATCGAGACCAACTTTTATTTAATGCATAATAATTCTTTAGTTTAATTCGTAAAATTGGATCCTATTAACATTGATAATTCGATAGTTGCATACCAAATGAAAGACCTTTAGACTTCAAATTGTTTCTGTGTATTGTTATGCCTCGCTTGGCTTAACGAGGACTTTGCGGATTCGATACTTCTCAACTAGTATTGTGTTTCAGTTTTCCGTGGAATATTCCTCGGCTGCTTTTTTACCAGAAGGGATTTCCTTTCAAATGCTTGCTCTCGGGTAACAACTGGAAAGTAAATTCTTGAAATAAAATAATTTTATTCCCTGAACTTATTTTAGGTTATGTATGCGTTGATAATACAGAAAGGAGAATAACAACCCTCTTCATTTATACGTAATTGAGGATGTAATGCGAGTGTCTGGTGTTGTTTTTCTCTATCGTGATGTCTTTAGATCTCGGGTATCGGCTCCTTATATGAGTAATGATTTAGTTATGTTGCAAACTTTTTCATTCATTTGTTCTATACTTCAGGATTATTTCTATGGGTTATGTGAAAATTTCAACCCATAGTAAAACAGTTGTTTTTTCTGTTAAAAATATGTTTATACTAATGAATATTATAACCCCAGAAAAATGTGAGATGATTACGGTTAAAAATTGAAACACTTAGATGCGGTGTTTGAAGTGTGGCAAAGCCCATGAAAGTAAATCCGGTCTGTCCATAAGAACCCAAAGGCTACATCCGACTACGTCAGTTTAATTTTTATGATGTTGCAGAAAATTCCTCAATCATAATATAGTAATGAAATAGAACTACACTTGTCAGGGAAAAGACTTTTTGGGCTCCGAGGATACGTGAGGCTATACTAATACAAGATGATTAGTTCTTATGTATCATCTGCCACGAAAGCTAATTCTTATCCACAAGAGTTTATTTTACACGACTTTTATATACGCCTGGCTAGAAACAAAGAATTCATTTATATGATTTGAAGTTGAATCGCGATTGATCGCCCTTTTAAAGGCTATCAAGAAATTTTATTTCAACTCGACAAGATCAAGGTGTGCTATATAAAATTCCTTACGATGCATTTTGCACTTCATCTCCAATTCCGTACCTGGTAACAATTCCATCTCAATATTAATTTTTTTTTCATTTTTGTACATATCACAGGGATATTGCGAATACGTGAGACGCTAAAATACCCATTCAACGTGGTTTATGGGACGTAAAATGGAGACACAGCCATTAAACGTACATTGATGTAGAACGAAATATGAGCAACAGATTTTGCGTGCTCATTTAAGGGTGACGTGTTCACAGTCACTAAAATTTCAGCATGCGAAAAATAACCCTTTGATTGTAAAAATGAACAGTCCCGAAAAAATTAGTTAATTACCAACACCTGACAATGTTACACATAATTTTCTTAAAACTATTGCAATAATTCTTGCTAATTGTCTGCCAAGTTCGATGTCCGGAATTAAAACCACCTTTAATATTTTCATTTTTAAGGGGTGAAATTAGTCACAAAGTTCCACTGTTTATTTTTAATTTGTATCGGAAAACAAATAAAACAACATTGAACTACCGCAATATGTGATAAAAATGTTGCTGTATAACATTTATTTGAAATACGAGTGTATTATATAAGAGTCATTAAAATAAAGTTCGCTGGGAAATACGAAAAATTAATATTTACATCACGTGCACTATAATTAAAAAGTTTAAAGAATATCTGAAACTAATTAGGTGGGTGGGAACAGTAAGCCTCACTGAATTGTTGTGCTTAAGGCAGATTCGTAGTTTGATTGAAAACAAACTGAAGACACTAAATACGTGAGAAGACTTTCCGGCGCGGAACTTCACCCAACTTTTATCGGTCTTCGTTCGCCTCAGAAGGAAGTCTTGTGTACTTTCTAGAAGAGATTTTTCTTTGGCCGCCGAGAGCACAAAATGTAGCAGCGGACGTTGGGCAAACTATATGTAAAACTTGACTTATACAAGAAAGTGTCCCATTGAGACAAAAATTAAAAAATCGTAACCCGTAATTGAGTTAGTGATTCGTAAAACAGAAACTCCTTTCGCATGAGGAAGCTTAAGTACTATAATTAAAAGACCGGTTTCTATAATTATTTACTCACTAATACCAGTTTTCTCACAAACATATATATACATATATATATATACATATATATATATATATATGGTGTTCAGTTTATCTGAATACATTGAAATAGGTGGAGAATCACAGACCAGAACAAAAAGGTGTGAATAAAAAAGGTTCGTCTCAAAAGGGGACATCTAATGATACGAAACTCGACCCTCCCCCCCAAACTCCCATCCCGTGCGGGTGGGGGAAGGAAAAATCAAAAATCTTAAAAGAGAACCCACATTTTTTATTGCAGATTCGGATTTTCTAGAAAATATTACTCCAATTTGGCCTAAGACTCGAGTCACTTCGGTCAGAGATGGCGTTGTAATCGAAAAAAATCCTTTACACTCGCAAGAAATTTGTACAGTTCCTTTATTGAAATACAAAATTCCCAAGAAGTGGTTGTGTAAGCGTTTGCATGTAAGCATGCAAGAAGTTGCCAACAGAGGTAGTTCAGGTTCTTGCTTGAACAGAAACCATTTCTATTTATTTTTTTAAATTAACATTTTGGGGAACCAAGTGTAAAATGTTTCTCCGCCACAGGTATGCAATTTTAAAATAGTTTACACTATGTACATTTATTTGGTATATATGAAATCATTTTATTTTATCCATTTCTTAAATTATGCGAAATATATATTTACGTCATAACTAATAATGTCCAATGAAACATTCATTCATTGAAATATAGCACTGAATAATTAATATTGCACACTATACATAATTCATTAATCTCATCCAGTATAAAAACATTAAGCCTTGCAAAAAATAAATAAGTATATTCAATGAAACCGTAAGGTAGGTTAATATTCATATTCATCCGACTTCTTTAAATTATAACTGATGCGTCGTGCCAATTCTTATTGTATTTGAATAATATGTTTTATGTTTATTATTTTTATCTTATTAAAATATATTTCTAATGATGTGGCTGCTTTATTCACTCATCATACACTGTATGTTGTTCAATGTCATGACTGTGATATAGTCTACGCATAAATTAAAGTATGATTTTATCTACACAAAATTGAAGTATAGCCACGTAGTGCGTAGTGCGTACTGTGAATTGCAGAAAATTCTTACCAGTGTAAAACCAGCCTTAAAAAAATAAGCGGTGTTTAGATTAAAAAAGGAAGGAGATATTCTTAAAAAGTAAACATAGATAATTGCGAGACATGTGCTAAATTTTTCAAAAATATAAAAGATGTTTACACGTAGGTCGCATAAGAGAGCAAGTGTTTGAAAATGACAGAAAAGCTTATTTAACTTTCAGTAAAGTAATAGAAGTGAAGAATAAATTTTTATTTTCAAGCGATAATAATGAGACGAATGCTATGCTAATTTATGTGCGCATCGAGAAGGAAAATAAATCGGTCATTATTTGTTGGAACACAAACCTACCTCACTCCTGTACTTTCTCTTTTTCCCCAATAAAGTAGCAAGAATTGTTAATTGTAATAAATTCCGAGCACATTTAAATTAGAAAAGAAATCAGATTTAAGGAGAATATCTTAATTATCTACAATACGTTTTAAAAAATGCATTAAAATGTTAATTTCAATTTTTAAATATACATTTGGACTATTTATTATATTAATAAAATATAAAAACTAAATTAACGTTGATAAATATTTTAAAACTTAATTATCGCACGATTGAATTAATTATATCGTCATACATATATAAATTAATAATTAAGTCGATAATGACGCCAAAACAATCACTTTTGGGAATATATTTCAGTGTCATTACTGCAGTGAGCAATTATATGGTCGTTAAAGTTCAATAAAATTTGTGTCGAAGTCTGGGATTGTTAAACCATTTTGACTGAAGTACTGCGCTTCACTCAGGTAAAGAGGGAACGCCTGTTGTAGATGGAGTTACAGCACGAAGCCAAGAGCTGGAGTGGAAAAGGGGAGACACTTAAAAGCAAAACTCTCATCTTCAGGCGTTAAGACACCATTACTCTTACGTATTACAGAAAATTAGGTTAGTGTTATAGCGAAACAGCTATTATCTTGTCTGAAGGTGTTGTTCTTTAGTTTTCATCGCATCTAATTCTGACTAATTATTATTCAAAATTGATTCATCTGTTTGCATTTTCTCTGTCACGTGATTTGCCTCCAATGTGATATAAGCTGTAGTAAACCACATGTAGTGGATATTAGATATTAAGTAGTTGTTAAGACAGATATGTATTAGTCATAAAGAAGTTATGAAAGTAGATAGATTCTGTTCGTTTTAGTATCCGACTGACCGCATGGGATACACGCTGTTTGTTCCATGTGCGGAGGGGATGACAAAATAACATGGGAACACCTACGTTAAGAATTTTGTGGCGTAGGCCAGCACAAAGAGGTGTGAACTTTTTCGTGTACCTGACTGCGCGTGCGTACGCATAAATTATTTCTCCCTGTCAAGGGTCAACATGGCCAGGAATTGCCCAAATTCGTGGGCAATTGGGGAGTGTTCTTCCCAAAATTATAAGTTGTGATCGGTGGTCCAGATGGAACCAGAAAAATGACGTAATGACGTAAAGGTGGGGAAAGGACAGTTGGTGAGGATATCAAGTGGATAACAGTCAAGTCGAGTCTGAGCTGAGGACAGCTGGTGTTGAGATGGAGAGAAGAACAGTCAAGTAGATGTTCAGCAGAGGAGTTGCTGTGGAGATCGAGAGGAGAACAGTTGAGTCGGTGGTGATAAATTTGAGGAGAACAGCCGAGTCGAGTGGAGAAGAATCGAGACAGAGCTGAGAGGGTAGTTGGACAGTAAGTCCAGAGCCAACAATTGCTCCTGGACGGTATAACTTTGCCGTCAGGAGAAGCAAGGTAGAAGCCAATCATCAACCTATGGAAGCAGCAAACAGACATCCAGTTGCCGAGTCCAGCGATCAGAGACCGTCAGCGACGACACAGCAAAGTGTTCCTGGATCTTCTTCCTACACCACAGACGAACATCCGAGCCGGAGCAGCCATCAGACTTAGTAAGTGCCCAAACATATCAATCACAAAATTATCTCACGTTTCGCGGTAATTTCGTTTTTCCGGTTAATTAACAATTTCAGACAATTAACGGCTAACAGGAAAAATCGGTTCCGTTTCTCCCAGGCGCCACATCACGCTAAAACTCGCGGCTTATTAGTGATTGATAGAAAGATACATTTATTATATACTGATTTAAAGAATTTTTCAGAACTGATATAATTTTAAATTGCAATTATATTCGATATATAATAATAGTTTGTCATTAACACCGTTAATTAATATATTATCTTAGAAGATTCACTAGAACCTTGTTTGTAACATCCTCTATTTCCTGTAATTACAAAATTATTACACTGCAATATTATAACTTCCCATAACCAATTAAAACGGTCAGAAACAAGTTGAAGAATCTTTCTTAAATTTTCAGATTATTTGTAACATATATTTCACCAGGTTTTACAAACTTGTAGATCATTTTCCATAACCCTTTCTCCACCAAGGCGACTTTATGGTTTTATTTACATTCGTAACTAAAAGCCGTTACAGTACTAACTGGGAACATTTAATCCCAACACGTTTATTAACTCGATAAATAAAATGGCAAGGTTATTGAGAGTAATGAATCGTGTCAACTCATTTAAAAAAATTATTTATGTTATTAAATGTCCTATTTCCCTGACTCAGGATCAGTGAGAGTGAAATGAAATGATTATAATATGATTACTACCCCGCGGGCTACGGAAGAAGCCTATTTATTTTCATTTCTTCTGAAAGTCGGTGTATCTATGTAATAACAAGGGGGTGACAATTTTTCCGATGCTAGCTATCTTACTTCCGTCTTCCCATGAGATCAATTTTTATGGTTTTGCCTCAGGATTTTAGCACCTCTTTCCCAGGATATTGAGCCCTCGCCGTGCTGTGGAAGCACCTTTCAGAGGGTTTAGGTTGGTAAGTGTCCCTCGTTTTAAGAGATTGCCATCCCCCAAGTTTACGCCAATCAAAGTCAGCAATTTACCCTCATCGATGACTGAGAACGTACTTATTGGCTGTTGTTAAATTCTTTAGTACTTTGTGTGAATATTGTCTCTGATTCTAACAACACTTTGGCTCCGTAAATGTGTTACACGATTTCTAAATTATATTTATATATACATTTAAATATATTTTGTCCCAAGGTTCATTAGACCATATTAAGTTATTCACCTTTTAGGAGATAATGAAATTATAGTAGAAGAGCAAAGCTGAGTAAACTATATTGTTAGTTTGTGGATAAGCTAATAATAGGTGCACTTATATAACATTAATTTTACAATCTAAAAAATAAAAATCGTTCGTGTTCATGGACTCAGCTATGTGAGCAAATTATTTATAATACCCCAAATCCAATATACGCCTGATGAAGTTCCTAAGAACGAAACTGTGCTTTTATATATTTTTATCATTTGAATTCTTAATATTTTTCAACTATGGCCATTGTATTTATTGAACAATAACAAAAATGTCAATTTAAATTAATGAACTTACATCACTTTTTTCTGTTTCGCACTATTTACGTATGAAGTTATTTAAGTACAATTCCACTGTCAGCACGAAGACCTGCTTGTAATGGCAAACCACAACTACATTCGGAATTTGGAGTAACGAAATCAAAAACAAACGGCATGAGAAAAGTTGAAGAATGTTACCGACAGGGTAATAAAATCTTGGAAAGTTGGCGCGGCCTGGGTTTTTCTAAAGTCTTTGAGATTCGGCAACATCGGACATGATATTTTCCCCACAACATCGGTGGAGTATGGTGAATGGCTCCTCCCAGAGACGACAGATAATATCTTTTATTGGACAGGATCGGGCCCCTCCACCAACGGAAATGAAATAATGAAGTTGGGACAAGGTTTTAAGAACCTATGACCTATGACTTGTCAAAGTTGAGCTATATGAAAGAAATCAAACCTGCCGTTTTTCAGCCTGTTTTGCCAAAACTCACGTATAAAATTCTTTTGAAACATTTTAATTACATATTAAATTGCTTTAAATTATGCGTAAAATAAGACCTTTTACAATAACGTAGGTCATTTTAAATGGGCACAGTGAGGTTTCAAACTCAGGGCTCTACTATTTTGACGACGACAGTAAAAAATAAAGTCTCATACGTCTTAGTTTTAGCAACTAATGGACACTCGAAGTCCCAAATTATTGACGTTGTGGTAAAATATTATTATTATTATTATTTAATTTAAAGTCGCGTCAACTGCGATGTTATTGGCGACCACAGATTATATATTAACACATACAAGGAGAAAATAATATTGAGATTAATATATCTAAAAAGGTTTATAATTTCCTTGAGTTAGTCATTCTAATAGTTTAATTGTCTCTCCCGAGGATGTGATGTCTATTGGACCATATGATCCTATTTTTTTCTCTCTGTTTGTTTCAATTGAGGAAGATGTAGTTGTATTGGGTTGACGGAACAAATTTTTATCTGCCTTATGACCACTGTATTAATTTATTGGAATATTATAGTCAGAGAATTATAATAATTTAGAGTATTAACTCTATTTTAAAAAATAACTATGTATACACGCAAGGATGACCAGTAACATATTACAAAAAAAATATTTAGTTAACAATTCCTTTAAAAATATGCGAATTGTGTTAAATGCAACTAACAACAAACGCAGTTACCACGACTACATAAAACCGAAGAAAATATATTCTGGAAGAAAAAGAACTTACCTAAATCATAGATTTGCCAACGTGACAAACAGTATAAATTAGTGAAAGGAATAAATTATTAGATTGTCAAAAATTGTTAAGTGAAAGAAACAAGAAAAAAGAAGTAACATAACTGAAAGCTATATATGCAATCTAAATGTTAAGTGTATTATTTTTTTCTTTATATATTTATAGCATTTATTCAACATATAATTTTCTGGGTAGTATTCGCTGTTTAGTCATATTGAGAAACCCTCTACACAGTCTCCCATTTTATTTATAACATCTATTTGAAACCTTTGAAGCTAGGTCATAACCATTCTGTGAATTTTAGAAGCATTGTTTATGTAGTTCATGAAATATTTGTTACAGTTATTAATTACGCACATACCACTAAAACTCAGTTTAAAAAAATCAAAATTGAACACTTTTCAGGTAAAATAATGTTTTTATGTTATTCTTAAATTCACAGATTGATTGTGACGTACGTGGAAGTTATAAAATTGTAGACTGTGTAAAAGGTTTATCATTACGAAACATAATTTATGTATTTTTTAAAAAATATGTACATATATAATGGCTGAGGACCCAGAAGTCTCAAAATGAAATTTTTATCTAGACTTTGAAAATTCATAAGTAACGTTTAAAAAATATAATACGATGAGACGATGGACTTAAGTAAACCATAGTATAGTTTAACGATACAATTCACTGGAGTTAAAATTAAGTAAGCTATATTTGATGTTTGATAGTATTTATGTTTTCCAAATTGACGCATTTGTCCAATTATAGTTAACCACTGAGAAACACCTCGTAAAACACTCCACAGCCTGGCCCAGGGGCACCTGATAATTACTTTGTAACAAATTAGTGAATGAGGTCGGGATCTAATATTATTATATAAAGTAACTTTATGAGACAACGATTTAACTGAGCTGCTTTGTGTATCACGTAAGGTCACGTGAGCACGCGGTCGATACTAAGGGTCAGAGGTCACACACAACTTCCGGTCTACGGACATCCGCTCTCCGAGGAGAACCTTACTACTGTTATTTCAGGAGCACCTTTCCCCTCAAGTTCTTTTTTTTAATAATTTGCGGAATTGACCTTTAAAGTTCTTAAAAGATAGAAACCAGGAAGTCCGGACGAACATTAAAACATAGATAACTCCATTACTGCGCCCACGCCTCGCCCACAAGCGAATATTTCCTTACACACAACTCAACTGGAAACTGTTAAATGAACCATCCTGGATTCCAGGGCTTTCCCGCATTGCAAGAATTATTTTAAAAGCGAAAGTTGTTGAGTAAACGGTAAAAGTCCTGCGATAAAACTTTATTCCGATATTTTGCTAATGAATTTGGGGATTTTTCGATTCAAACCCAGCCTCGAGGAATGGATTAAGTTTCTTAAAAGAAAAGAAAATCCTCGTCACCGATTTCAACAATTTGATAACTTAATGTTTGCAACCCCTGCCAGAACAGACTACGTGCGTGAAATTTAAGGCGGCATTTAGGCGTTGAAAAGTAATTTTTTGTGGCGAAACATGTGGAAATTTTGATTCTTCAATAACAACTCTTGTTATAAAATTTTCGAAGTATTGGGCGGTTTACGCAATATGCGTATTACATTACCACCAACATTGAAAAATGGGGATGCTTTTGTTACCGTTATACAATTAAAATGATTAACAGGTCTATATGACTGTAGCTATAACGGGATCAGTGCTTGGCCCATGACGTGGCAGTCGCCTTACTCCTATTCATCATAGCCTCGTCACTTAAAGGAGTATCTCAATGTTTCTCTCGTCATATAAGAAAAAATTCTATTAAAACTACATAGTTATAAGTAGGAAATATTGTCTCATAGAAGTGGGTATACTCGAAGTTAGAAACGTTCTAATTAGAGGAAACTTTGCCTCCAGTCGTAAACTTTACAGCGAGGAATTAATTCAGACTGAATTCCCCCAATGCATTCGGAATTATTTTATTAATAATTCTTACTGTTTATTTCTGAAAACTAAGAGAAATATCAGTAGAATCAATGTACTTTTAAATCTTTTACATTATATGTGCGATGAAATGAAGAATATATTTCAAAATTTGATACCATAATTTATTGATGGACGTGGGGAATAACATTTACCATTTATTATTTATAACTGGGTAAATGTCCCGCATGAACTTGCATGATAAATAATAAATTTAGTTCGATATTACATGTATGTATGTGTTTAAAATACTGTGTTAAGGTAAATGCTGACAACTTCTCATATAGCTTCTAATATTAATTATATTTTTAGATAAAAACTTCTTCACTTACTACTATTACTATTTTTATTCCAGGGAAGTCATTTCAGTTTCTTTTTCTTAAATTTAACCGAAATTTATTTACTTGAAGATGATTACATCCAGAAAATTCCAGAGGCAAATTTTTGCAGGTGTTATGGAATAAAATTTAGCCTACAATTTTATTATTTCTCATATTTTATTTTAATTTAATTTAATTACTTTAAGATGATTACATCTAGAAAATTCCAGAGGTAAATTATTTCAGGGGTTAAGAAATGAAATTCAGCATACAATTATTTTATTTCTCATATTTTATATCAATTTAATTTAGTTTATTTACTTGACGATGATTACATCCAGAAAATTCCGGAGGTAAATTATTGCAGGTGTTGAGGAATGAAATTTAGCCTACAATTTTTGTGTCCCATATTTTATTTGCATTTAAGATCCACTCAACCGAGATAACTAGACTTTTGGAATTTTAAGTAGTAAAATAAAAGTATGACTCACGGAAAATTAGACTTTTTGATTTGGTGCTATTTTGAAATTAAGTAGGCAAATAAATAGTGACTCACAGAAAGTTTCACATTAATTTCTCCAAAAAGAAAAGATAATTCGAAAATTCTAGGAAAGACCAAATGTAATGTTGGACAAAAAAGTCCCACATAGTAAACACCATTGTTTTAACCACGATACTCAAATTTATTTTAAATAATCTGAATTAGTTTATTATCATCTCAGAGAAGGAGAAACCAAAAAATAGGGTACCTAACTAAGAGACGAACCTTTCAGCTCTATTGGAGTGTATTATAAACTTTATAAATTACAGGATTATGTAATGGAATTAGAAACCGGAAAGGGAAATATTTAACGTGTTACAATGTTTAATATTACATCCAGGGATAATGTGTGGAAAACGTATTATAATTATTCAAAATGCAGAAACTGGTAATGTTTATGTGCATTCATTTTGAGCCAATAAATATTCTGTTTGACAGAGATATTTCCGAAGTGAAGTTTGGTTATATTTATTTTCCTCGTCATCAGCGTGACAAAAATTAAATTATTTATCGGTCAGAATGACACCAACAAAGAAACGTCTTTTGACTGACGGAACCGTATATAAAAAAAAAATTGATTCTCTATTCTTGCCTCCGTTTTCTTCTACAATTGATATATATATATATATTGATGCATATTCATATTTTTCGTTAGGGAGTTATAGACCTGATTTAGGTCCTTAGCAACCACTTAAGCTTGATAAAACCTTTCATTTTCAAATCAAGAGACTGAAAACTTGCAATAGTATAACAGGCCAAAAAATTAAACATAATTAACTGCCAGGTTTAAAATATGTACGTCAAATACAAAAAGCCATAAATACATTTGTTTTTAGAATAGTTAAACCGCATCATAATCTAATATATAAAAACACGTATTCTGAGAAGTCGCCACATCTGAACGTAAGCACTTGGTTAAAAGATTGGCATAAGAAACCTTATTCAAACAAACCTAGTCGTACTGTAACTTATGAAAGTCAATACTAATTACAGAAAACCTATTATTTATTCAACAGCTTGGCATAACAAACGACCATAATTCCTATCTCATTCTTAGTATTCATAGCAGTATTAATATTCTTATAGACACACATTACTTCCAACAGTTTCTTTCTGTATTTATAATTTCCTCTATACATAATATCGACATTATTAAGATTATAATTGTGCTTGTTAATTTTCATATTCTCGGACAAGGGGAGTGTTAAATTAGTGTAGAACTTTATAGATTTTTTTTATGACCATACATTCACGCTAGTCCCCATTCGTCCAAAATCAAACCTTATTACACTTCATACCTTTGATCCAAAATACAGTCTTACTTAAGTCATCAAATATAATACTCTCTTTTAATTGTGAACTAAATTCTCATTATAATTTATAGGCTTCAAGGCAAAAAATAATTCTTTAAATCATTGCCTCCTAAAAATATTTTTAATTCTACCA
Source organism: Eucriotettix oculatus (assembly GCA_034510155.1). Taxonomy (NCBI): domain Eukaryota; kingdom Metazoa; phylum Arthropoda; class Insecta; order Orthoptera; family Tetrigidae; genus Eucriotettix; species Eucriotettix oculatus. The sequence goes on from CM067380.1 coordinate 44,481,221, forward strand.
GTTAAGTCTTAAATTTTTATAATATTTTTATATGATCAATATCTCTACCAATAGAGCTAACGATAATACAAGATGTACTCCTACCATCAGTAATTGATTTAATAACTTATATGAACCAATAACTTTCTTATTTTCATTCACATTTACAGTACCATTAGAAACACTTTCTAACTCAATAAATTTTTGTGTATAAAATATATTAATATTAAATATACGAAATGGGTTGGCACGTGTGCTAACGTGAGCGATATCTCATTATTTTTCAACATTAATAATTTTAGATAATAATAAATTTAGTAATCATAGACGTTAATAGAGGCTGGACCATAAATCATCAATTCTTGCTAACAGTGGGGTACGAGCACGTTGGTGTTTGTAGGTAAGCCATTGGAAGTCTAGTCACGATGTATCGTTTTACGGGAGCAATTCTGCGGGCGCATTCTATGTGAAACAATTTTACAAAAATGGGGAATCGTATTCTGTTGCAAGACGCTTATTACGCTCTGAGCTCGGATTGCATGACCTAAATCAGCGCCAGAGAGAATGTGCGATTTGGTCGTGGGTTCTGTGAATTCGAAGCTATAGGACAATTAAAAGTCTACGCGACATCCATTGTCTACCAGAACTGAGGAAGCAGTTAGTGAAGTTGGAGCTTCTGTGCGACGGGATTCTGGATCATAAATATGATGAGCTTGTAATATCACGATGAAATTTTTGGCGTATTTATACAACAATGTATATTTTGTGTCATTGTAAGATTTAATTAAAAGTGAAGAATTTCTCTGTAGAAATGACAGTCATAAATATGTTTCGAGCATCCCCACCAAAAAATTATATTATTGATTTAAGGAAATTTTTTAAAAAGTACTAATAGTTGCTTTTAATACACAACAAGAATTAAGAATTTACACAAATGATTATAACATCTACATCTATTAAGGGTCAAGGCAATTGATGTATTAATTTCTGATCTGTATTTTACTCTTTTTGGTGAACATTGGTTTCAAACTTAAACATGACATCAAATATAGGGTTTTTCAATAAGGGTTGGTCGATGTTGAAATGGAATAAAACAAACTGTGTGTGAGGTATTAACGAAATAATTTTTGGTTTTAAAGGGCATGACATGACCCTTTCAAATAAAAACTAAATTCGATAATACCTCACACATTTCAACAACGACCCGCCCTTATAAAAAACCCTATATAAAAAAATATTCGATACGTCATCTTATTTCCCATTGAGTTATCCCACCTACCTTTGCGCAACAGTAGTCTACTTACATTCTTTCCGGCTCGGTTTCTCCAATCTAGACTTAATGGATCCGCCTTCATCCCGTTAACTCTTGCTGTCTTCTTAATGCCCCTATCAGACCTACCCCTCGCGTTCCAGTCCAAACAATCTATTTTTTTATTTGGCATCAACCCAAGGGTTATTAATGAACCGAAAATCCATTATTTACAACATAATTTACATCATTTCTTAAAAACCCTTGACATTTGCCAGAGTACAACTGTTACTTATTATTAAATTACATTTAAAATTAAGGCAAAAAGATTACTATTTTAAATACACAAAACTGCTCTCCTCAGCATGTCTGAAACAGAAACTTTACTACTTTAAATTTAATCAAAATGCCTCTTTCACAAGTAAATTTCAGGCCTTTTAGGATGATGTATTTGTTTGTAAACAATCTTTGACATGGGTCCTGTATACTGCAGTCTTGTACTTCTACTCTATCTTCTATGAAAACACTTTCATCCTTCCTCTCAAAATGGGTAATTCCTTAAGGGACTTCTTCAATTCTTTCCTCAACATCGCTCTCATACACTTCAATACTTGTTCAGATAATATTTACTTACATACGGATAATATTTCATGATATATTTGTTGAACGATATAAATATTTGTATCTTGTAATTAAAGATTTTAATTTTATTTCGTACACAAAATATATTTAGGCTGAAAAGAAATTCACGGGGAAAATAAAATACACAGATTTTTTTGGAGTAACACAATAGCTTATTTATTTATTAATATCTTCAACAATATTTTTTTTAACAAATTCTTTCCCTAGTGTATTATATCGTTACTCGGACAGAAAGGAAAACTGCGATAAGGACGTTCAAGCACGATCGCTGTCGGTATAGCTGTATTTCTTAGATCTGAGAGCCCTTTGAGTGTTCCGAGGCAGAGAGATGGTTACGGCTCTGCTCATCCATTGTGCAATTGTCTCTTTTGTTCCTTTGTGTCGTCGCGCCGAGTCTATTTGGGTTTCTTCCTTTCCCTCTTTATAAACTTCTCCTTAAACGACTTGTTTCGGATAGCCCATCCACAAAATATTAATGAATAGAGAGATAAATAGAGGATTATTTCACCGCACTGAAATAAGCCGTTGAATAATGTATTTTTTTTATATAATTTAACGACGAATTAAGCTTTAAAACGTTATTTTATGTCTGGATGTAAGAATTTAATTGGTGCATTAATCTAATATTAATTTATTTACCTATTATAAATAATATTTTACATAAATTTATTTTTTGAAACTAGTTCACACTCTGTATTGATACAGGATTAACAAATAGTATTTATATTCATAATTCCTCATTTAAGCAATAATCCTTTCTCAAATAGTATTGGAATTTAGTAGTAATTCAATTAACAAAGGGTAAATTTATTCATGTTTTTGCAATGCGTGCTATTAGGGTCAGGAAATAGGAGAGAAGGCATTTCTGGCAGGTATTAACTATCAGGATACTACGAGGAAAAATTCAGGACTACTCCAACACGAATTTAGGCAAACAACAAATTAATGGGAAGTTACAATTGCATGTGACCTAACGAAAACGCTCCAGAAGACGAAGCAAAAGCTGAGATCATAGCTCGGAAGCAGAGTAGACATTCGTATTGAACAGACTGTGGTGTCGAGAAAGACAGCCCGAAATTTTAAATTGGAATTAAATGGAGGAAAGGATCAGTTTGGTTTGAAAGTCGGAAATGATTCCTTTAAATATCTGTGTGTTTTAGTTTTTGGAGTCCGCTGTGAGAGTTACGTAGACGTTCCTGAGATAGCTGGAGTTACACATGTTTGATTCCGCATGTTCCAAATTTGACAAGTTAGAAACTTAAAGCACGTGCCTGTATTGCATGAGCTGCTAACGCGCATCCAGAGCCCATCAAATCGAACGAGATTTCAGAGTGATGAATGTACGTAATCCAGAATCCAAAAAAAATCTCTGCAACACGACCCACAAACGCACTGAAAATTTTTATGCTCGGTTTAATGAATATCCTAACATAGTTATAGAGTCTCGTATCGGGTTTTTAAACATTGTACGTAATTAATATCATAAGCTTAGCATCATTTTGACTTTTGTGAAACAAAGAACGTTTTTACTGACTCAGATTTTAAAAAATTATGGTTAAGACTCCAGGTAATCACATTCCCATTTACATTAGTATATTTCATTAGTGATATCGTTAAAAAAATATTGGCATCAAATGTTTGCTCGCAAAAATTTATATTAAATATCTGTCAGTGCTCTTAGAAACAGCTCATAGAATTCTTTATTCGCCTATTGACAGAATATATACTGACAACTTACAATCCATTTTCATATTTTTTACATCTACATTCCAGTTTTGGAGATTATTTTCAAGCTATGGTGCTAGCCTTTAATTTTTTCTGGTAAATTAGAAAGTGAAGTTGTGATCTGTAAATGAGTGTATACAATAAATGAAAATGTCAAAGAGTCATTTAGAGAATATAAATGTAGTTTTCAGAAAAAAGAGGAATACACCACAACTGTAGTTGTTTTTACAATATATTTCATATTATCCTATTGATCGTAAACTTATTTAAAAAAATTAAATAACACACCTTACCTGCATACCACCTTGCAAAAATTTGAATCAATTAAATAAACTATCTTGATTTTACTGTTTAAAACGAAATTTCTTCCCATCCTTTCCGGGATTCGACTTTTAAAACCTTGGTATAGGTACAATGGTACTATTCATACTTTTATTTAAATTAAAATATTTACAGTTTCAGATATTTTAAGAGTGCTTATAATCGCAGCATGTCATTTGTAAATATTTATTATTTTCTTTAAGTCAAATACTAAATAAATAACCATTGCCTAATATGAATAATCACAAAGTTTTAGTGTGTTGTTTATAAACACCGTGGGGAGTTTATTTTGCAAATTTGTGTTGTTTTGGTTTCTCCAACATTTTAAGGTTAAAATTATGTGCTGGTGTGCATCATTTTAACGTTATAAAATCAACTAAACTGATTCAAATATTTATTTTTGACCAAAAAAAAACATCTCTCGAGTTTCAATCCTGAGCTGGTCAGCATTTTTACATCAGCTTAAGCAGAAATACCTACGCTCTCTTAATGAAAGTCGCTGGGATTATTTACTTTTATTAAAATTTGGAGTGTTCCTTTCAGTTTTTATTGATAAGATATCTATCGATTTAATGGCACTTGTTTTATTCTTAATTATTCAAAAAGCAACATTATCCATTTCACTTTCTTCTCGTAAGCATGGCTGTGGATATATTTCTTCACATCTGCACTGCGGGAAACTATACATTCGTCCATAGGACGTTGCTTTATTGCCCTCGGCTGTGCTCCATAAACGTTATCTCAGCACTTTCTCAGACACAAAGCCCGAATCTAAATCCCAGGAAAAAGGCCATTTACTTGACAAAAAATATGTTACATGATATTTTCTTCGTTCTAATTAATTATATTTTTCTTGATGTAAAGAACCATCAACAGGGAACAATATGTATGGCTCTTTATGTAATGGATGAGATTATTATAATGTATTAATTTTTGTTTCGATTCTGGTGCACGTTATGGGAAGGTTTGGTGGTTGTATAAGGTGCCGAAAAAATTGTCTATTTTTATAAATCAAAGTTTTGAATGCATATATCTGAACAATTAATAACGGCAGTGAACTGAGAGCAGGGATCAGCTTAATGAAAAAATATAAAATTCCGTGTTTGATGAAACCAATTAAATTACGAGAAGGAGTTTATAAAATGGGGGAGGGGGTCTATAAAAGGGTAAACAAATTACTAAGCGGTTATTGGTCGTGAGACAGCAACGACTATTGTGATGTACTCAGCCAGAATTTTCAGTTATCACTGACGTAGAGAGAAAGGCACATAACGTAAGGGGGCGATATAATTTTGAATACGTGTAACTTCATCAAAACACAAAAAAAATCCATTGTCATACGCAAACTTATCACCTATAAAGATTTATGTGAATAATTAAAATTTCTCAAGTTGCATATTAAAAGTTGATATCGTTTAAATTGAAAACATTTTATTTATTTATTGTTTCGCTTATACACGTGACGTGTGTTCGCCAATCGTTATGCGTCCTTCGTCCAGAGTGGGAAATTTTCCTAACGAAGAGAATAATGTCCTTGGAAAATTTTGAAGAGTGAACGTTTCTTCATAAAAACAATCCTAATCTTTTGAAGCTACATTGAAGCAGACATCCTGGCGCCGGGAAATTCCAACCTCTTGCCTGCCTGTTTCCAATTTAGAATAGTCTCGTTGAATTTCGATCATTTAAAATCAAAACATGTGAATACAATTAGGGAGGTACTACTGCGCTACAATACATTCTAACAAAGCTTTTCGAATATTTTTAGTAAATTATTTTTGAAAACTTTAAGAAATATAATAATTTATTTAACACACTTAATCAACAAATCTAGCCATTAAATAAAAATAAATAAAGATTCTGCCAACAGATATATGTTATTCATTTTAAATGTAAGTCTGTTTCATTTATTTAATTGAAAAATAACTTTTTATAATTTAACGAAATATTCTGTATTTAAAATTATAATTGCATTTTTGTACATTTTTGTCTACTTCCCTGATGAATTCCACAAATATGGACGAATCGACGTAAATGTATTAAGTATATATTATTTTGTTTGTTGGCTCATTTTTTTATTTTTTAATTAGTTAACTTTTATTTGTGATTATTACAATTTTAAAATAAACGACTTTCTGAATTGAACTGTTTTGACAATTGCGTGTAATAATCATTTCATTTCTTATCATAATAGTCGAATTATGAGTCCTAAAACAATTTTTATGTACGTCGGAGCGAAACTTTTTAAAGAATTTTATTTAACAGTAATTTGACTAATTTTTTGGGGTACCGGTTTTAAAATTTAATTTAATGGAAAAATTTAGTTACAATGGAATTTCTCGAAAAAGCATCAATTTCTTCCTGCCATACAGGAAACAAAGAGAAAGGCTGAAGGTTTTATATGATCAGCAAAACGTGTCATTTTCCGCTCAAATAAAGAGGCGGATTCCACAAGGTTTTATTTTGAAACTATTACTCTATAGTAAGTAAATACAGATGTTAAAAAAATTCTGCTTCAATGATTTATTTTCCAAATAAATTCAGAAGTAATGTTGGCTACAGGAATATTTTCACCTCCGAACTAAAGACGTTGTCCCGTAAATCTTACATCTCTTTTCAGCGTCCTTTCTAAAGAATCCGTAAAATGTTTCGCTTCGGATGTCAGCCTTTAGATCTACTATCACCGGCTTCTAACTTTTTTGTTGGAAACTTGGAGGACTTGCGTTTCTTAATCTCTAGTAACGAAAAGAATATTTGTAGGCACTTTTACTTTTCAGCAGAAACTTAACTCACGGTGTTTTAATTAACACCTACCTCGACGCGTTATATCAAATCTCAACAGCAAAAACGACGGTTTGCATATAAGAATGTAAGTCCATATCAAAAATACAAAAATAATCTTTAAAACGCGAATAAGTTTTTCCAAAAGTTTATCAGTTCCTATTGTATACCTAAATAATACCTTTTTTTGAGTGTGGTATAAAAAACGTTTCGATAAATGTCAAATTTTATTCTAAACGTTAAGTTCTTATTAAATGGCGTTCCAATTAGATACTTGCTGAAACTGTAGTTAATCAGCTAGACATACATACACACATACGTATACGATAGTTTGTAATCTTCAACATACGTATCATTTGTATGAGTATAGTTATGTTCTATAAAGTGTCCAATATGGAGGATTGTTTTTTCGCTATTGTCAATAAACTCTAAAACATTTCAGAAAATATTTTAAACAAAAATGGTTTCTAGAACGTTTTTTCAACAGGTAAACCAGAGTGTATTCTTACTTCTAAAATAAATCAATAAACAAAGAAGAATTGGCTAAGAATTTTCTGTAAACGTTACAATGAATAAGTTTCTCATTGTGATTTAATATAATAATTAAATTAAAATAGGATGCCTCAAATCCTTGTTCTTCACTTACAGAATTCAAAGAGAAATAATTTTCACTCAAATAAAAACGGGAGTTCCACAAGGTTCTATTCAGGAGTTGTTACTGTATATGATTATTTAATGATGTTATATTAATATAGAAGAGAAAATGTTCAATCAAAATATATAAATGACGTTATAGAATTGATTGTACAGCACAAAGTCAATACATTTCCAGGAAATATATATTTACTTATGCATGTGACTTTTCTTTTGCAATTCGCAAATATCGTATACAAGCATTGAATAATAAACACTAGGTTTAATAAAAAAATCATTTTATCTATTATTTTATGAATTAATTAGGTAATTTTTATGAATTTTCAAATGGAAATGTGAGATCAAATCTAGAACATACTATTTGTAATGTTAAAAGTTTAAAAAAATTTTCTGAAAATATTAAATTTATTTGTAAAATTCCAACTCAGATGACTGCAAACAAATTAAGTTCAGATGGCAGTGCAGTCAATGAGGGGTGATATTAAAATGCTTTCACACTATTTTACATACAGTATTATTAAAGGTGTTAAAGGGGGGAGCAGTTTTATCTAACTTGGTGGCACGTGTTTCGGGTTTCAGGGGGGGGAGGTACTGCGGCATTAATATTATTACACGTACGAACATACCATATAATTTATTAATAAATACAGGATTCAAAAAACTACCTATAAAATCAATATGGGAATTCTACAGTCTTTATTTAAAATAATGTTTTCCGAATACAGTTCACGAATGTATTCAGAAATAATTTGCTTAAACAGACGTTAATCAAATGTGTATTTTAAAACTGTATTAGACACTTAAAATTAAAAAAAGGATAACCAAAATTATAGTATCAACGCTTTCTCTATACCACTAACAAATTGAGAAAATTACATTTCTAATAAAATATACATTGTGTAAAAAAAAATTTCCACTAGCCAAAATTATGATTCGTACCGTATAATAATTATTAATAATAGAGTATTATTCTTTCATGAAGATAAAAGTACAAAAAATACTCGGTTGAATTAATTTGCATTATCATTAATAACTTTGAAGTAAATTCACTGAGATGTAAAATCATTGCGAACAAGGATTTACTTTCTCCTTCTCATTCTTCTTTGGCTCTGCAGCCTATTGAAGGCCTTGGCCTTCCGGTTCGACTGTGTTTTCCCGGTGTCAGTTCGCTGTTAAATTAAATAAAATTACAAAGATAAATTGTTGATAAACTAAAAGGATAAAGAAAAATTACAGAAAAAAATTAAAAATACAATTTAAAAATATTTAACGTCCTTTCTCTACAAAATAAGCACCTACCTTTTCAGTGTTTCCAACGTCTTTTTGAAAACATTCAGTCATTTCGAACAAGGATTTAGTTTCTTCTTTTTATTTTTCTTAGGCAGTCCATTGAGGGCCTTGGACCATATGCCACATTCCGAATTTGGAGTGATAGGATTCTCCAGCAGTTTCAATCCCAGTCTCCGTGACCGTGACGTCACCAGCATCCAAACCCTTTTCCGGGACCTCTGTGTTGGGAGACGGCGACGCTAGCCACTACACCACGGGAGGTCGGCAAGAATTTACTTAATATCCATAAATTTAGAATTATACAGTTACTTACGTTTAACTACAATAAATTACAAGGAACATTGGCAGTCTTATAGAAGCCCGATCACGAAAAATCTGACAGTGGTAAACCTTGTAAACAAACAGAAAAGGGGAAGATAAAGTAGAAATTCAAAGCATGCAAGTTATTAAATTCAATTGTTTATACACAACACATCAAATACTTTTTTTCAGGCAAAAGGATTTAATTTTGGTATTCATAGCATTAAATTTAGGCAATACATTCATGATTACTGGAGTGAGCCTTGTAAATCTGTGATTATAAATATAGTAAATTGTCGAAGGGAACAGTAAGGGGATACTTTGTGGGGAAGGCCACTGGGTCATCGCAAAAGATGACGTGGCTTCGAAGCACGAAGACTTGCGTGATTTCGGGAGAGTAGTAACAAGGTCTTGTTTTCACTCAAACTTCTCAAAAGTTTAAGATTAGGTTTTGCTACAGCGCGTGAATGTTTCGTGTAAGCTTTTGATGTAACGTCGCACGCACTGCATGGGTCTGAACGTACGAAATACATGTCAAATATATAGTTTTTGAAAAAAATTTCTAAGTGGAGAATTTGTCAATCTCACGTATCCGTAGAAACTCTCCGATACATTTCCTGTTTTTTCAAATCATCGTCTCGTACCGAACCTTGTAGTCAACCGACATAAATTAATTTAAGTTGTCCTCGAATTTTAATACTGAGTTACAAAGAAATACAATTCATTATATTTTCCTTTTTTTAATCTCAAGGTGTATCTCCCCATTTTATAAAATTTTTGCATTTAAACATTTATATGTTTTAGAATTGGCAGCCTGTTGATACCGCTCCAGCTAGAGGATTTTTATAAGTCACATCCTTACAAGAAATCAAAATCGGTCCGAACACTTAAATTATATAAATTGTAATAAATGGAGAACGCGTGCCACTTTCTCCGACAAATACGATTCTTCTTTCTTTTACCTCAGTAACCACTGGAAGTTATAGATTTTGTACCGAATCCACTTAAATTTTAATATACAAAAATTTGTGCTTCTGCATGCTACATGATTTATTTTAATTACGTGTAGGAATTGTATTCCTGAATTAATTAACATTTAATTTACATTTCTCTCGAGACCAGAATGAGTTTTATTCTCTTTAATCTACAGTAAGTTTTTACAATTCAACCTTTAAATAGCAATTACTTAAAAATAAATTTCTTTATGGTAATTATTGGATACGTTTATACTGTTACTGTACTTTTACAATACTCACGATTACTTCTTGAATAATTATTCCGATTATATTTATGAGCCACAAAATAATATTTATTTAATAATTTATGCCCTTTCTAATCCACCTATTTATTTATTTTGAAATTTCAAAGAGGTCATACAGATATTTTTAATTATGTTACAACACATATATCTTAGAAGTTCCTTTTATAACCTGTTCTAAATTTGTAGTAATTTGGTTATTACTTTGTATTCAGCAGATATCTCATAAATAATCTATTCATGTTACAAGTAACATATGAACTTTCCTTTCTGAGTAAGTAGAAATTTTTTATTCTCAACTAATAATTCGTGAGGTATCTTGGCCGCCAATTATTGTTTGCTTTGTAAATAAACCTTAACACGTATTACAATGTTTTATTTGCATTTAACATAGTCTCTAAAATGCAAAGTAATTATATTCAGCTTCTACGCCCCTCACATTTAGTATCACTTTATGTAAATTAAAACATTTGAACGTACTAAAAAGGACGCATCACAATTGAGTTGAACAATAATATTTTATACTGATATGGTAATTTTGTTTGTCTGTTTAATACTCTTATATTGTTTGTTAATCTACTTTTTCAGCTTTAAATTATAACATACAATTAAACGTACATATTTATAGCTGATTACTCATTATGAAACAATATCATTATTTATCACGGGAGATATTATACCAGATCAATGAATTACTATATGTACGTTTTAACATGTCAGATTAATATTTATCCACTCAAAGAATAACAAAGAAACTTTTTTCAACAAAACAACTCTGTTTATAAAAGAAAAATATCAGCAAACAGAAATTATACAATATCTGAGAATATGATTAAAAAATTACCCTTTATGTTACATAATTTTCAGTAACACCATCACAGCATAAATTGTCTAATTAGATCTTTTATAATCCGAAGTTCGATAATTGCCCTGTGTAGGAATCATGTACATTTTACAAAAAAAAAATTGGAAATTTTATATACACACAAAATTATTAATTGACAACTGAGGATGAATATGGCATTTCCGAAAGCACCTTCAAAATTGAATAAAAGTTTTGAAATAAAGATTAATATATAGTTTTAAATGGTGGGACTGATTAAAACCTAGGGTTATTCATCATTATCATCTTGACATAATCTTAATAGCAAAGGTTGCCGAGCCTAGCTTTTTTAGGAGAATATTAATGTTATCTTTCCAATTTAATTTACTGTCTACAGATATATATACCTAAAAATTTTGTGTATTCACTTATTTAACAATTGTTACAGGAAAAGGTCAATTTCGATATCTCCTTACATTAATTGTATAATATTAAATAAATATACAAACGATTGTACTTTCCCAATAGGCTACCATATACAAGGATTATGTTATAGATAAATATTCAACGGTAAGGCACTTCTGCAAAATAACTGTTTTGAAATCTGTCGATCAAACATCCCAGACGGAGTAAAACTAATATATTTTTTTGTAATTTAATTTTATTTATTTCGACTACGAAATAATAATTTTTTATAATATTTGTGCGATTGAATAGAGTTCTCATTTCTGATTGATGACTGCAGTAACAAAAACAGCGTAACACTGAAATTTAATTTTTATTGTTTTATACAATATATAACAACACGTTATTTTCACATGTTACTGTCACAGAAAAGTTTCAAGACCGAAATAAAATGCTTCTCACCAAACTGAAATATATTTTTAAACACTTGGCGAACGGTAAAAAAATACTAAAGCGGTTTTACTAAAATGTAACAGCAATGAAAATAATCTCCCGTGGGTTAGAGTCGATTATTTTGTCGCAGCAAACGTCCACATACGATGGCTCCCCAGGGCAAGCTGTAATAATAAAGTTAATGGATAAACACATTGTTCGAACATTTTAAAAACTCTCTATTATTCTCCGGTGCAGTGTACAATTTATGCGGATACTGATTAAACTTTGAAGGCCAACATTGAATAAAATATACTTCAGTTTAGAACGTTTTATTTTCGTGCATTCACGTCGTTAAGAGTTGGGCTTCGGCATTTGAAGTCAGTTCAATACACTGAAAGATCTAAAATAAAATTATCGATCATAATGATCAATTATTTCTCGTCTGACTGCAACTAACAATTTTAAGGAACTTAAAAGAACTGTGCATTTTTTTATTCAAAGTTTAAAGTCGCTTCGTCAGCTAGGAATTGTGTATTTTGTGAGTTTGTAAAAACAATATATTTTCACTCTAATATATTTTACTTATTATATGTAGTAACACAGAATTGTTGCTTTTCATTAAAAAACGTATCTCATAATTGTTTTTCGGTTGAAAACTTTTTATGATTTATAATTAATGACTAAGATAATAACAGTAACCATATATAGTCTCCTGATGAATTATAACACGTCATAATGTTGAACAGTTGTTATCCTTTTAATTAATTACATACATGATATATTTTTAGACACTATAGTGATCGATTATAGTTCAAAAGTCAAAATTGTAGGACTACCAACTACCCAGAGGATCAGGAAAAGGCATAATCATGCCTCATTAATCACTAAACAGACATTTGTAGGTGAAACTTTGATTTATTTTATTTAATATATTATATCAAAACAATTATTTTTTCAAGACAAATGATACCAAAGAAACTATTATTGTTTATTTAATTTTATTACGATTGCAGCACCTGAATCGTGATTATCATTTTATCCGATAATGAGTAATTAAATTTCAGAATTTTAGTAGTGTTCATAATTGTAATATATTAAATATTAAAATATATAGCGTAAAATCAAATAAATGGCAGTTTGATACAGTAGTTTTTTAGTGAGTAATGAACTTGAATATGGCCTTCCCTAATACCCTGGGCCAGGCTCGGACAGCCAGCAGCATTTGACAATTATTACTAACATAGAGTCAATGTTATATGCTGTACTATAATTTTAGTTTTTTCTCTTTTTATTTAATAAAGTCGCATCAACTGCCTGGTCATTAACGACCACAGCGACATTTATTTACATATTATTATAATATTATTTATTTACTTATTATTTCCAAGTATTAATTTACTATATAAGATACTGGTAATGTCCGTTTTCTGTTCATTAGCCATTAATTAATTATTTGTCTTTATTACAAATTTTACTTTGTTTTTACTAATTTTAATTAAAAGTTTTTATATAAATGTCAATTTTACTGTACAGCGTTGTCTCTTTACATCGATGTTTTATATTTTTGGATGGTTATAAGATAAATAGATGATATCTTTAGGTATAAAATATTATTAGTTCAGAAGACTATATTGTTACCATTATTATTTAAGTATTAAAATAAATTGTTTCTTATATCCGTTTACTCTTTATCGTCTCTTATTGAGGTCACCATTTCACCTATTATTCATCACTTGCATGAATTCAGTGGCTCTCGTGTAGGACGCAATTAATTTATTTTTCAATTTGTTCCTGTGTAGTACGTAACTCTACTACGTTACAAATTTGGTTGTCTCCCTTATCGTCTAATCGACCTTTTGCTGCACGCACCGTTAGATCAATCCTCAATGTTGAGTTGGTATCGCAGATAGACGCAGTTGTCAGCTTGTCATATATAATGAAACATTTTGGAAACCCTTATTTGGTGTCCAACGTTCCACGGAGCTGCTTTGGTGGAAGGATAACGCACCACTCTGGAAATGGTTTCTTACGAGCTCACGGTCTATTGATAAAACTCCGTCCCAATTTAGACCTTTAAGAAGCGTCTTGAGTTGCGGCGAGATGTTATCGCTTTGGCGCCTTGGCCAAACTTGTTCAGCCCATTGAAAACTGCCATTGATTCCGCGGAGTCAAGAGCCTCCTTGCAATCGATGAATGCGAGGTAAGGTGCTTGGTATCTGTAACACTTCGCACTTTTCCGACAGCAAGCGTATTGTATGTGGTCGATTGTGGGAAGCCTTTGCTAAATCCTGCGTGCTCTCTGCTCTCTGCTCTTGTATCCAGAGCCTTTACCCGGGCGAACGTATTCCTGATTTCGCTTAGCAGCGTTTTCGGTCTACAGGCCTCGAGATCTTACGCGAAGCCATTTTTCATCAATAGAACCACCGTCTTGATTTTTCCCAGGCTGCTGTCGGGATCTTCCCTCTGCACTATCTGCTGAATCGGTCTCCGGGCGCTTTGTAGAGCTCAGTTCCTCCCCCTTTATGGGGTTCCAGGCATACGTTTGCAGGACCCGGACACTTGTTGGATGTTAAGCATTTCTCTGCTAGCTTCACTTCATGCCACGCCACTTCCGCTATTACGCATTGTGTGTGACGGAAATGTGGGTGGGTCAATTAATAATAAATACAATTCAATGAAAAAGAAAATTCCAACAATCTTCCATTTAACACAATACAATTAACCCAGAAAAATCATTAACCCTCGTTAACAGCACAGAAGATTGTATGGTTTATAGGTAAGTTGTAAACATTGAGGATGGACAGATTCTGCAGACTGACTTAAACAAAATTTACCAATGGTCAGTTAGAAATAAAATGCAAATAAATCCAACGAATAGTAAGGCAGTCGTTTTTACAGAAAAGAGAAATGTCCCTCCTGCTAGATATAAAATGGAGCACGAAGTTGTAACGGAGTCAAATAATTGTAAATATCTTCGGATCACGATTAGTAAAGATTTAAATTGGGGTAATCGGGTGAGCGACGTCCCTGGCAGGTAAAGGGTGGAGGGCAATGCTTCACTTTGCAAACAGGATCTTGAGGAAAAGCACGAGAAAAACTAAAACAAAACGCTGGTCAGGCCAATTTTAGAATATGGGGTAACGTTCTGGGATACATATCGAAATAAACACACTCTAGCGTTGGAAAAAATACAAAAACGTGCTGAAAAGATGTTTAGGGGTCGATTCGCTAACATTCCTCGCGAGAATATAGAATCTCTTAGTAATAGAAGGAAACATGCGAGGTTGTGCGCAATGTATAAAGCTCATAAGGGTGAACCACAGGGCCTGGAAAGAAATTAAAAATCATCTTACGGCGCCGAATTATATCTCTAAAAATGATCACACGTTCAAAATTAAAGAAAAAGGGCAACGCACTGACGTAGGAAAATTTTCATTTGTTAATAGATCTATACGCGATTGGAATTAATTGCCTGCAGAAATACTGACGACTTTCCCTGGTAACGTAAATCAGTTTAGGGATAGGCTAAGATTTAGATTTAGATTTATTGTTGTTTCCATTAATCCTCGAATGAGGAAATAGGATACGTCATACATTAAAACTAAATTGAGTAGTTTTTCGAATCAGTGAAGTGCTAATAGTGAAGTTTTCTGTGTGACTCCTGACTTTTCTTTTTCAGGTCAAAACCTCATACGACACTTCAAAATTGTTCCTGTGTGTAAATTGTATTTTCTTTTTGCAATTGTATCATATGTGTTTTCTTTGTATATAGCTGCCACTGGGCAAGCCCAATAGCATATAAGTATTATTGTTAATAATAATAAAAATAACGCCTCGATTGGATCGAAACTTATTTTGAGTACTGGTATACTCGATAAGAACGTGTCCTAACCCGGCAGCTGTCCATGTTTTTCTGAAATTCATCCAGGAAACAGACCTGTTTAAACTTTTGTAACTTGTAAATGTTATTAGCTAAAATTATGTAAAAATTTTTTGATTGTCTCTGATGACCTAGATGTGGAACCTATATTAAACTTTAAATTAAAAATAGAATGTCCCGTGAGTAATCTCACCACTTCCCCTCCCTGTTCAACTAACAATGCAAACGACACAATAACGTTCAGTAGTAAAAGCCATCCACTGGTTTTCTACTTTAAAATATTCAACCTAAATTTTATAAGTGGGAAGATGTGTAATTAATAATACCCCCTTCATCCCCCGACCACCAGATTGCGAAAATATTCAGAATTAGTTTTGTGAAAAGGTAAAATGATAACAAAGAGCGAAGGCAACCTGAGGCTGGCAGCTGGACGTACAACTCATTGTTTAACAAGAAACAAACGTAGTACTTCCCGACTTTGAGTAAAAGTTAACTTACGGCCGGTTTGCATCGGAGGAGGCGAAGAAAAGAATTTTTCTTTTCACACAACAAGCAAATTGAAAAACTCATTCAAAATTTTCCTGACATCGGTTTTAAACCAAAGATTTTAAATTCGAAACATAAGGGTGACGTTGAGCGGCGCATGTTCCGGAGTCGCAGACGTTGGGTACACGGTATAAGGGCAAGAGTTTGTAGCGCAGTAGAACCCTCCCCAAATTTAATTCCAATTTATGGAATTTTAAATTAGATAAAATTTCAGCAAGAACATTTCGCTGGGGTTTTCCCGACGCCGGGCTGGCGATTCGAAGATATACCTGACTTCGGGTTTATAACGGAAGGCTTGCTTTTGGCTGAGGGAGCGTTCACATTCAGAATTTCCTAGGGACAATGTTACCAGGGTCATGAAAAATATTTCCCGCGCCGGACGGAGAACTCACGAGGATTGGCGGAAAAACGTCACGTGATATAGCGTTATCCCTTGGATGGGGGGTATACGGAGTTTAGCAGTGAATGTGAAGAGTGAAAAATGGACAGCATGGATTAACAGGTCGAGGAAGCATTGAAGAAAGAATGTGTTAACGAGGTTACTTTGTTACTGTAGTATTAAATTATACTGTCTTAGAGACTAACTAATATAGAAGGTGATTATGTTGTCCACTTCTCACCCAACGTTGATCCGGTCTGAAATTTATTCTTAAAATGTAATAATTTTTTTAAAAAAACCGGTAAATTTCATGAACTTATTGATCTTTGTCCTCTGCAACTCTCATGGAATCTTCAGAATTTTGTTTTCCTCTAATTGCAGTGGGGATTTGTTTACTCGGGAGTCTTATTATTCCTGATCTTCAATATTAACTTCGTTATGGAGGTGGTAACTTACGTTGTGTTCTCGTAATCCGACCTACATCGTGACTAAACTGAATAAATTTCGTGGTCTTATCGATTTCCATATTTGTGTCCCAATCTGGCCTGGAACCATTGTTCACTGCTTGCTTTGTAGGTTTTGTGCCAATTTAAACGTCAGATAAAGCACGGCTATGACTTGCCGGTAGCAGAATTAAAGCACCAAATCTTGTTCTGGTAATGTAGTGTTGTGTGACATGACTAAGGTAATTCTAAGTTGTGGACTTTACAGAACTTGGAATAATTGTTTACACAGTTTATAACACTTGACACAAAACTTCCCAAGTTAGAGACAAAAGTTTGACCGTACCATATGAAATGTTGATAATACCAGATTGCATACTGAACAAATTGATGTTCTCCAGCATTTATCTGAACGTGACCAGACTGAACAGACATTCGTTTTGAGAGGTTTATTTCGAACAAACATTTTTATTTTTAGTTAGTTTGCGAATTCCGCGCTGATTGAACTGTCACGCTGATCGAGGAACACGTCCTACTTCCATTTGGAGGATAGGGAAAGGGGAGGAAGAACCAAATATTGATTAGAAAATCCGGTTAACATTTAGAGCGTGACATTAGCGTAATTACTAAGCGAGGGGTTAAGGAGTCTTAAACGGGCGTGAGACGTGACATGGCGGGAATTCCCCGCGTGGGTGTGGGGTCACGGTGGGGGCCTCCGGTCCGCCATTGGCCGGGGAACGGCGCGCACCGATTGGCCGATGGCGGGCGCCGGGCGTCGGGACGCCGGGCGTCGCAGGAAGAGCAGTCGTCACTCGCAGCAGAGCAGCGACGCAGGCAGCAGCAGCAGCATGGTTCGCGTGTCGGCTCACCTGGCGCTCACGGCAGCCGCTCTGGCCGCTCTCTGCGCCGCTTTGCCGCAGACCGTCATGGCCATCGACCTGAGCCGGCTCTACGGCCATCTCAGTGCCAAGAGGAATGGTGAGACATGCCACCGACACCGAGACGGGCCCGCAAATATTATATGTCTCTTTTGGTTTTCACTTGTCTAACTTTAATTCTACATTTTGTACAAAATATTCTGACATCATCCATCGCTTTATTCACACACGACAGTAATTTTTTACCACCACACAAAAAAATAAAACGGCGGACGATGTCGTCGATTTTTTTTTACAAACCTTTATGTATACAGTACAAAGATAAACACTTTCGTCTAGTCTTTGTTGCACTTTTCTTGCACCTTGTAGCACCCACAGTTCACTTTTACAGCACCAAGACTGCACCTTGACAACGCACGCCACCTTTTTTGCACCTAGAATAATGATTTATGTTCGTTAATACGTCTGGGATGTGGGGATGGAAGACGAAACTTTTCGTCGACCATTATATTTGTCATCCAAGTAAATTGATATCGACATTCGGTCGGGAGGGTTGCTAGAGCAGGGGCGGACGCGTGCGTTCAACAGATGGCCCAGCTGATTCTCGCCCGATCCTGTTCCGGTAAGTCTTCATTCCACATTCGTTTACTATGACCAAGTATCGCCGATCACGTGACGCCCTGAGCTGTATAATCCATGTTTCTCACTGAGGAGCCGCTGTCAGACGTAGTGAACGTGATGGAATGACTTCGTCGAAGGCTGAGCTGAGACAGGTGGCTGGAAATCCTCTCAGTGCCTGGTCGCCTGGCTCCAGCTCCGGCGCTCCACGGATTACGGAAACTAGGCCGAATTTCACAAGAACGGAACACAAATATATCACTAAATACGGATATGGGATTCTACTCAACTTAATAGATCCACAAGCCGTATTTTAACTACGCAAAATTTAAGAGCTCAGACAAAGCGAAACGCAGTTTTATCTTTGATACCTAAATGAATTTATTATCCTCTCAGATATTCGCTTTAGATGTGCCATGAAATGATGGCACCAAATTTAGCATACAATTATTTACGATTAGCGAATTATCATAAATTATTTGACCTTGTTACTGAAGAAAATCTTGGCTGATTAATCGGGAAAATATCCTGTTTGTCATAGAAATAAGACTCGTATTACGTTCTCGTCAAGTCCAAGTGGTAGTTAAAATACTGACGAGGATTTAAGGAATATTCCACCAAGATCATACATCACTGTATAAATTATGTTTACTCGCAGGAAATGCTTCAAAATATATATTTTTTAAAAATATATAAAGTAACTCATTTCAAAATGCACCAATATGATGTGTTAAGGCATGTGACTTTGGTATAAGTTCTATTTCATATTAACGCTCAACTAAAATGCTGTTTTCATATTTAATAATGGTTTGTTTTCAGTTTATTTGAGAGGAAAGAATTTTCCTGTTTCTCCGTTCCAATAGAAGCATGAAAATATTTAGTTTGGGCTGCATTCCAGGGATTTTACATCTCTCACATTCATTAGGCAACGAAGTAATTTATAAAGCAGGCTTAATGAATTATACCGTTATTTTAATTTTGATACTTGGCGTACAAATGCAACGAATGTCAATTTCCCGAATGATAGGATTACGGGAATTGTCCATCATCTAAAACAACCGTTTAAAAAAGCGTTTTGCTTGACTTAAGTTCAATCAGGAAATGAATGTTAAAATAAGTTCATATCTATATTTGTGTTTAATATAATGTTATATGTAAAGGTTACTTAAGATTTTGGACACTAAAAGGAGTTGACGTCATTTGGAGCGCAATTTGGCACCGTTACTTTTTTGTTGTTTCAAAATTCGTTTTTTAGTACTATAATCTTACACCAGACGATTTTTTAGAATCAAACTGCGATGCGGACCAACTTTGGTCACAAATTCATGTAACTCAGAAAAATGAACCTAATTTTGCCCGACCGCTAAATAAATTCGAATCAAAATCCGATTTACATTTGGTCTAAAAAAATTACATACGTGGCATTCTTGGTCTACCCCAATTCAAAGCGTGATATAAAATTGATCATTCAAAACCGCTCCAGCCATCTAAATTAGTCTAATATTATCAGAGAATGGCTTTGTAGTTGTTTTGGAATCGCAAAGTAATGTCAAGTCGAAACTGGCTGAGGAAAACTGTCCGAGAGGTATTTATTTACCATTTTTCCTGCGAGAACAAAGGGAGCGAAGAAGGAAATTGTAAGCCCGGGGCTGAAGAAACAAACCCGCAACACATTACCAACAGAAATTAGGAAACGTGGTTCCAGGCAAAGGGGAAAATACTGATTATTTTTATTAGAGAATGAAATCGATACGTCAACAGTTCTGTAGACATTAACGATTACCGTAACAATAATATCTACCCTACTATTAAAATCGTCGTGTAGAAAGGTATGATACATTGAATTTTCCTCCTTTAGTCAAATATTTTACTAAATACTACATAAAAATTTCAGATTCCTTTTCCACTTTTCCTTGAATCAGGATTAGTAATTTTAACTTAGTGTCATATAAAAACGTCCGGTCTTTGCTTAACCGGAGGTTTTGGTTATTTTTTGACCGGTTAGTCTTACAAATCGACTAACCTGGCAAATATAACTGACAAAACTGGATTTAAAAATAATTCTGAAATTAAGATTAAAAATTAGTATGAAATTAATAAATAACGACTCGTAAATGTTATTCACTGGCGATATTTTTTCTTATAAAAATTAGTCCTTATTTAATAGGCTGTGCTTTTTCAATAATTTGGTTAAATTCGGAACACGGTGCAGCCATGTTACGAAAAAAGGTCTCCCTCTTTTTTTGTTAATCTCCAATCAGCTGAAAAAACGAAGAATCTGTTTCTTCAATCAATGACCATAGAAATATGCCATAATTTGCCTCATGATTCGTTTCTCACTCGTCATTATCCCATTAATGTTCCCATTCTGTTACTTTAATGTGTCCATAGAAATATTCCATAATGTGCCACACGATCATTTTCTCACTGGACATTATCCCATTAACGTTCCCATTCCGTTTCCATTGTAATATATATGAATATACCACTCAAGGCTTGCCACCGAAGCGGGACATTTTGTTCTAAATATTTCCATCAACATAAGTGGTTAGCCGTGCGGTGCAAGCTCAATATTATTGATCAGAAATCGGATTAAATGAAATTAAAGTAATTGCTACGGGAAGAGTTTATTTCGGTGGCCAGAGCTGAGCTCAATTTGTAACTTCCCCTCGTCTATGTGACTCGCGGGACCCATAAATTTCACGGCGAAACCAAAGGGAGGATCTGTTTACCTCAACATCTTACCCACTCAATTAGTAAATTATACGGACTGCCTACTCCAAATACGTCGTCAAGCTTGAGCACCAGAGAGTAATCCCCAAACTTTAATACATTTGATATTTACGCATCACACTTCCAACAAAATCTATGAGCATATCAAATTTCACATTATACAGCTCCTTTATGAGCCTACGTATATAGAAGGTATGACCTAAGTAAGGAACGAATAACAATTCTATGCGTCGTCTTATTATAAATAGCTTGTCCTATTTTTTGGATTATTTGTGTGTCTCGCAAGGTTCCGTCTTTTCACACTTGCCGTATTCTCGAATACGTCAAACAATTCTTGTCTTCTTACAAATTTAAGATTGCCTACAAAATTGTGTTACGTCATCTTCTGTGTTATTACAAATATTTAATATTTTTTACTTTTTAGTGGTCTTTGCAGGAGCTTCTAGAAGTTTCAATGAGTACAGATTATTTAGTATTTATTACATGATGTGCGTTGCGCCTAGAAAAAAATAATCCAAGTACGCAGACAAAAAAAACTTGAAAATTCTTTAATGCAAAACAGCTATAATTTTTTTAGACGTATAGAAACAATTTAATTGTTGATGTGATATCGTATACCGTATTTATCTCGATTTCCGGTTTGTTTCACAACGCTGCTCTGTCTAGAAATCAAATGATCAGTAAACGCATACAACTTTAATATGAAACTCATTCTTTTGCTTCCAATCGTAATTGAAAAACGGAATCTAATACTACTGGTAACAAGGAATTTAAAAAAAAATTATTAATGGCCGCGTTAAAAATTAGATTGAAAGAACACTTCCAGCACATTCGTAAATATCACTGAATTTTTCAAAATCTCGGAATTTTTCCTTTAATAACATTTATTTTACAAATAAAATTGTTAATGCGCGTAACGTAACTGATGATCCAACCGCATGATTATATTCTTTTATTCATAATGGTAAAGCTCCAAACAATACTGAAATGTTATAAACTTTCCTAAATTCCTGATAATTACAAAAATCAACATTAATGAGCCCCAAAATTATGTTAACGTCTTTGGTCTGATATAACTTTAGCAGAAAGTAAATTGAAGAGTTATCTCCAAACTACTGTACTTTCCTAAATTATCAAATGCGTTGAGGCTGAAGATAATTTTATTTTACGTGTAATGCGTATTCACTAACAGCTCATTTCGCCCTATATTTGCAAATGTCGACAAGCGTTACTTTGTTATTGCTACTAACATTCGTTTCAATTGTACTGTAACACACTAGTGGCATTGTTCTCGTGTCTTTATTGACCATGAACTGTAATCTGGACGCTATTATTACTTTGCGTGTGTGCGTCGTGTATAAAGATAGGGTAACACAAAAGCATTACGGAGGCACTAAAGGTCAGTAATTTCTCAAAAGCAATTCTCGAAATTCTGAAGTGGAATATTAAACGCGAAGAACACGCGTCATGTTTTCCCGTTACAGCAGTCTGCAGCTGAAGTTTGCATTAGAATGAATTAATGTGAACCTCTCGGGGAAATTAAAAACAGCAAAATTCTGAAAAAAATGCTATGATATATTGTAAAAGATCACGCGAGATGTTTTGGAAATTGAAATAAAGAAGCGGTTCTGGGATATAACACACACGTCTTTAAATTATCCTTTACTTATTGTCCGTATATATTAAGTAATTGATAATTCCACAGATAAAATAAAAACACGATAATTTTGCGGTGCATTTAAAAATACTTTACTGGTCACGTTTTCTTTTAGAGATATTCAGAGATAAAATTCGTTAATTATGAATCACCAAACATAAAAAGAGTACTAAATTTCACCAGTGATGTAAATCTAACTTAACCGAACAAAAAATATGTGTTTCGTTTATACTCATCTAAATGTTGAATATAATATTACTTGTTATTGTTTCCGTGCCGAAGGTAGTTATTTCTCCAATAAGGATGCTTATATCAAGCAAGAATACAAATCTTAACATCCTAAAAAAATTTTCTTCATATTTCGAAACTGACAACAGTAATATCCGTCTGTAATTTTATCGTCTAAAAAAAACGTTAAAATATCCAGGACTTGCCTTGTTAATCAGATTTAAAGTGGTTGCATGTTATGAGCAGTATGTAGGTCGAGCATAGATTTTACGTTTTCATAGGCTAAAATACGGTAGCTTTCCTAATTATGTGAATAAAGAACGATTTGTCTTTCCCTTTCCTCTTGTAATTTTAAATGTCACAAATATAAACCATTACGTTCTAAAAATCCGCCGATATTATAAATGTGTTTGCGTATTTACATATTTGTATTTCCAGATTTTCTGAGGAAAAGACATAATTTTTTCTTTCCACAACACTTGTTTTATGAGTCATACTGTCACGTTACAGATCGTAAATTAAAGAATTAGATGTAAAGTGTTCCTTAACAATTTAACGTTCATTTGCAGCACAATTTTAATCTTAAACTTCGATAATTTTTACTTCGAGATTACTGCCACGCACTGACATTTCCCTAAATATTTCACAAGCGTCAAAAGTTATATTTTTGTGCCTTTAATAATATAAGTAATATTTGCCACTAGACGTTTGCGTTTTCTGAACTAATAATGTTTTTATAGACACTTGTAATGAATTATATAACGCTCACCGTTTGAGGGCTTTTGTAAAAATTATTTGTCATCTAAATTTGTTTTGACATTTTTGTTTAAAGAAATTAAATTGCAATGGCCGATTGTTTCAGTGCCCTGGGTAGTACCTTGGGGCAATTTTTGATGAATAGATTCAAATTGGTAATCCTAGATTCAAAACTAAATTTAATACATACTTTCGACAATTTAACAAGCATAAACATTCTCAAATATGTGCCAATTTTATTTCTGTGGCTAAGTAAAAAAATGTGAGGTGATAAGGACGACAATCATGAACTTAACGTGTTAAATTACGCTTTCTAAAAGATTATAACTAGTCTCAGTTGAAGTATGAATTAGTGTTAACGTATTTGTTGATTTTATACGCTGAAACAATGTTTTGGTTTTCTATCATTAGTTTTGTGAAAAGAGACCATCATATTTGGCTTTATTTTAACACAGAAAATAATTAAAAACCGGAAATTATATCATAAAATAAACGCGTGGAGTAAGATTACTTTTACAATTGATGCCTTTGTCCCTTACTTTCACTCTCGAGCTGTAATTAGTATTTTGTAACTGTATGGTAATATTAAGTTTGGTAATTAAAGCTTTCCGAAAATTAAGGCATATAATACACAGTTTTCTACACCTGCATATGACAAATATTTTCAAACTTCCCTTTCTACCTGCATATGACAAATATTTTCAAACTTCCCTTTCTACTTTTAATTTTAGGGAACAATACAAAACTGTATTTTCATATTAAACGATTTTATACAGAACGCAGGAATATAATTGTTACCATATATTCGGATTAAAAATATAGAATATCTATACGCTTACAATTAATTATTACTATCATCGATAATTACTCCCCTCGCCTTTAGTTTGAAATAGAAAATAATGAAAAGATGAAAGCGATATCATTTTTAGCATAAATGTGCATAACTTCCAATTAGACATGTCTTTGTTCCTCATTTCGACATCCCAAACTATAATTTGTATTTTTTAACTGGAAATAGATTTTTAATTTTTTAATTACACTTCTCGAAAATTTTTGCATGCCAAATATTTTCAAACTTTTCTTCATTTTTATCAATTTGAGACAGTAAAAGACTATATTTTATGTTTAACAATTTCGGTACGAAATTCATAGCTGTAATTAATATTAGATAAGAGGTTCATATTTTTTATTTTAGTTGCAATTTATTCAAAACTCTTTATCGCAGTCTGACAATATAACAACTACGTTGCTAGTTATTAAATACGTATTAAATTACGAATATAGTATTACAATTTTGTGTTATGGAGATTTAAGAATCAACGACTCCCCAAATAATTGACTAACATAATAAAAATATATTGTAGGATATAATTCTTAATATGAGGGACCCGCAATCAATTCTTTACCAGAGGGAGTGAACTATTATTTTTTTTCTGTACACAGCTCCATTTTTTAATTTAATAATTCAATTCTATAAACTATTTTTCAGAAAATAACGGTGCTGTAACCGCGCTAGCACGACGCGGGTTGCGTATTACTTCCCGATGTGTAGAACGCACAAATGTTGTTCGTTTTCGATGAAATTTGTACAGAGGCTCCAGAATTTATTCGTTATTAATGCGGTGCAGAAAGATTCATTTCGTATGCATGGATCGAAGCAGGGCGTAATTGCGATTCCAGGCCATTCCACGCTCACGTTAAATATCTAACTGCGTTTCAAACTCCCTGCATTTCAAGTTAACGCGATCATTAGCCTTAACTTTAGATGAATGTTACAAAAATGTTATGAACTGAAACGTTGACTAAAGAACTAGTAAGTGGTTTTAGGAAAATGTCATGAGCCAAGTCTCAATCGTATGGCAACTGTAAAATTATGATTCGATATGCAAGACGGCGTAACTATTCGTTATTTGTACGTCACTTGAAATTTTAATTCAAATATTAAAAACGTTGAAGTTCCAGATAATCGTCGGTGCTGTTCAAGTTTATTAATTAGGATTTTTATTCTTAAATATTTTGAGAAAAATTCGAACAGCATAATTCTGTGGAAACGTGAAACGCAGACTATCTGAAGTAAGAATATATTCGCGTGCAACACGTTGTTTGTTTACTAATAAAATTAGTATTATCAGCTAATATTTTCTTACACTCACATGAAGTCATTATTTAAGATAGGAACATGAAATTATAAATTGCTACCCACGAGCGTCGTAAATTTGTTCCCAAATGTGTCTGTTTCCTGCTTCTGTAAAACTAATTATAAATTTACTGCCGAACGAAATGAAATGCAGCTGACATTATCACAATGTGTGAAATTTGTCACTGCAAGTTAACGAGGAAACAATATTATCTCCCCTTTCAAATTTATATTCAGTATTTTTATGTGAAAATGCAATTTACATTTTATTAATATTCATTTCAAGTGGACGAGGTCATTTAATTCTACTGTAATTCCTAAATTTGAATTATTAATTAAATTCCCGGTGTTTCACTGTTTCTTTTGTTTCCAACTGCTAATTTCGGTTTAATTTGGAGTAAGGATGATGTGTTAGAGTGTAAAGGCTACATCCAAGAGTCCACTTAAGTTTTTTCCAGTCTATTCTGGTTATTTCTGGGTGCAAAGCAAACAGATCAGGAAAGCTTATTAAATTAATTAGTCTATTTTTGTCCACGGAAAAAAGGCAGATACATTTTATGATCCTACGTGATGTCACGAAGACACGCATCGTAGCATAAAGGCGAGTTAAATTAAAAGTGGAAACGTAAAGCAGCTGACAATATAGTGAACTAAAAGCAAATGAGAAATCTACAACAGTCCATTACATATACGTAACAAATTTGTTTTTGTGGAAACAGCCACATGTATTCCACCACTGAAATAAATGCGTTGTTATTAATAAATGGTGGAAACATTACTTGATTAATGAACAATGTTTTAAATAAACGAAACAAGTGCCTCAAAACGGCAACATTGCGTTTGAAGTCAGAGTTGAATTATTATTCTTAATTATTTTGCATTATGTGCAATAAATTGGCAAGTTTCACTACGCAACAACGCATGTTTGTTGAATCGCGCAACCTAAATTAGCTGTTTTGAGAAAGTTCCGTATTGATTCGTACACCATGAAGACGTGCGAGTCATTGGTGTTCTTTTTTTTCTCATACTGATTAGCCATTTTCTACGTTAACATTTTCGTGGCCCATATCTTCCGTCTTTTCCTTGCAACGACAGCTTTCACCTCTGTCAGAGCATGAAACTCGCAAATAAAAAACGATATTAAATATATGAAAACCCTTGTCCGTAAAATATGAAGT
Organism: Eucriotettix oculatus; assembly: GCA_034510155.1. NCBI lineage: Eukaryota > Metazoa > Arthropoda > Insecta > Orthoptera > Tetrigidae > Eucriotettix > Eucriotettix oculatus. The sequence goes on from CM067380.1 coordinate 44,508,513, forward strand.
TAAACGGTTTATATTGCATTCCGCATGTTGGAACTCTTAAAATACATTTAGATGTTCAGCTGCGTTATGAAAGCGTTCGTGGTGTCAACTTGTTTTTCGGAGAGAATCGATCATCGTTCGATGTGCCATTTGTAACCTTTTCGCCGATCTGTTGTTGCATATTGCGGGAATTCAAGCTGTAACAGGAAGCCTTCCCGCTGCAAAATTGGATACTCCATAAACAACAGCCATCAGAAATGCTCTCCTATGACATGCCGTGTGGACTAATCGTTGCTGACCATCATACACATTGATAGAGATTGAAATAGCAATAAACCCTCAATTCCATTCTATAAGTTGTAGATGAGCTTGGTCTGCTTGTTTGGTATTTTCCTTCCTGAAATTCCTGGAGGAATCAGTCATAGGTTTTCACAAATTATTATTTGAATCCGTCTATGTCAACAAGATTTTTAAATTCGAATTTCAGACATGATCATGATAAGTATGAACTTTGCGTCGTTCCATCAATATTCAGAAAAATCCTTGAATATCGCATAACAAACGAGGATCACAGTGGATCATCACCTTACATCAGGAGGAGTCCTGAGGTTGCAAAAATAATTATCACGTTGTCCGTTTTATTTGATCTCTCCCTACAGATTAGTAGCATTTATTTTTGTTTATGAAAGTATAACGTAATGTAGATAGTTATATTATTCCATTCAAGTAATTTATAATAAACAAAAACTGAAATAACTACCAATAATCATTTGCTTCTGAATTATTTTTCATCTCATATCAATTTACCTGAAGGCTTCTTTGATATATTTGTACGTTGACAAAGTTTTCTTCCCCTGGGGTTCACCAGATCAGAGAGCGGGAACTCGCCTACTCGGAAACAGCCAGAATACTTCTTTTCACGTTATTGGCTCATAGCTAGAATCTTGTCATAAATACCCACGAGTGCAAAGTAATCGTATAGTAGTCCCTAATAATTTTAAATGTTAGTGGGACAGTAAAATAAACCTAAAAAAAGTTTCCTCGACTTTCCCACCGGGTGAAAGTGCAGTAATTCAACAACAGCGGCAATTGTTATCATCTTATTCACCAGAAACTGCACTTTCCCCAGGTTGGAAGCTCAAGAATACTTACCGGGAAAGCCTTCTTTCGAACAATTTTACGTTATTTAGTCAATTTTTGATTCAACTTTGATGTAGACTGAGTATTCTACCATATATTTGTCCCCTGTTAACAACGCTCTGTAATTTCCTGATCTTTTACTTCTCCCTGATAAATTATTCTGTTGCTAATTTATTGTGAATATCTATGACAAGAACAGCATACTGCTAGGTAGATAACATAGAAATTCTAATTTCATTTAGTACATCGATTCTTCCCCTAAATAGCTGCTATAATACTACGTGACTAATGGAAACAATTTTCTATTTACTGATCGACATGCCCATTCTAAAACGTAAAGCTGTACGCTGGAAAAATTTATTAAATTGGAAATTCATTTTCCGCTCAACAATAAAATGAAATGTATCTTGTAATACACTATTAGAAACGATAAATTTTGTAGCATTGGTCACAATATAATGAGTTCATCCAGCCAAAATAATTTCCTCTGAAATCCACCAATGTTTACTTTAATCTGACATTTATAAAATAAGAAAATAAATATCAAGCAGCGAGAATTTTTTTATTGTATGTGTCATAATCGTTCTTCAAATTTGAATTAGATATGAAACATTAATTATACACTATAATACCATGGTTATTTTGATAGTATTTGTACAAACGTTTAAAATTCCAAACATTTTGAATTAAATTATTCAGGTTTCAAGTAGAATAAAACTCTAAAATAATTGTAAAAACTTGATGTCAAATCGGTATTGGTGCCACAAAGTCATTCATCTCAGTCCTATACGTCAGATTTCTAATTTACTGTTTTAACTTGGAAGCATTAAATAACCAGTCGATCTAAGTCGATGTAATAAAGACACAAATCGATACGTTAGTAACCAGGCTTATATTTCAAATTCCGGGAATTTTAATGTATCATTTGTCAGTTAATTAATTTTGGAGACATAGTGTGCGTCTATTGAGCCTCTATTTTTTAAATTAATCAACTTGGTTCTATTTAAGTTGATATAAATTGCTTCAATAAACCTGAGTTTTGTTGTGGGTGTATTTCTATGGAAGTATTGTATTCCTTAAAATTTAAGTGTTTTTTCATGGGTAGTGAGCGTTGTCTTCATTTCCCTTAAGATCAACTGGTTTTGTAATTCTTCCATGGCATCACACTAGACTAGAAGTTTGACTATACGATTGTGTTGCTCATAAAAGAAATTAACCTCTTTGACGAAATATAAAACTGCCTCATTGTGTCCATAATATGTATCTGTCGGTCATGACCCAGCTGTTTATCCGAAATAAAATAAATTCTAAAAATATCTAATGTAGCAACTTGAAACCATGATTTCATAATTTTTTTAGTGTGTTTTACAAGTATTTAATTAATTTTTGTAATTGGATTTTTAAAGGTATGTACAAATATTACTAATTTAATAATTGTACCAAATAGTCATACTATATAATAAGTGTTATTATATATAATTGACATTTGCAGAATGTTTTCGAATACGTCTTGCTAGTTGAAGAAATAAATTTTGCTGCAGACTGTGGCAGGGATTTTTTCCTACCAAGAAAGTTATTTCTGTTTACAAGTGTTACGGAAGCTTTTAGATAAAATAGATCGTACGCGAGGGTTAGATAAAAAGGGAAAGGGTTGGTGAGTGCTGAATACGTTAAAATTTTAAATCTAATTATCTTTATATTACTACCCTCTAAATCGAATTTTATTCCACACTATACATTCAGAGAGATAAATTTACCTACATTCTCTCCCCCATCCCGTCCCTTCTTGCAAATTACGACTTTCTTTCATTGGTTCATTTAAAAACGGAGTGCATGATTAGGCATAAGTGCGAACATGGGAGCTCGTAAGTGCTCGGCGCCTGCTAAATCCAATTCGGTTAACTAACTAGATTTTGAGGAGACTTTCAGCGCAGAGATCAATGGACTAATTACGCAGCTGGTCGGCGGGAATCATATGCGCGTTCCCTGTCACATATCATTGTCAACATCTCGAAATTTACTACCTATTACGTTCGCTTGTGTTGTGATAAACTTAATTAACGGCGCTATATGAACAGAAAACTGTATTGTTCCTACATACGGATACAGTCACTTTGATTAGACTGTACTTTGACAGAGTTCATTACAGTAGTTGAATGCCACTGTATTATATTTTCTTCAGGGCTGGTATTATCCATCAATGCCAAAATTAAGCCTGATTACTGTTCTCGTATCTGACGCAAGGGTCGGTTTACAACAACGTTTGTATATAAGTTTATAATTTATGGTTCCAGCCTGAAGACGATTGCTCATTATTTGGAATATTTAACTGAACGTTCCAGGAACGCATACTTTTAGAAAAAAATATTTCCTGAATTATTCATTAAATAGGGTATTAAAATTTCTGTTACTGATTTAAGAAACGTTCACTCGCAAAATGGTAGCTGAGGTTCCTTGATAGACACCGGAAAAATTATTAAGTAACGATGAAAATAACAGTTTCACATCACATTATCACAATAATACCGGGTATCGTAAACTATCGAATTAAATGTTTATTATTTACTTATATATTTTAAAATTTATAAAGTTAGTTAAATGTATTATATTTATTAATTAATCAATTTGAATTAAAGTTCTAATGAAACAGGAACAAAATGTGTTTGGGACCATATTCTACCAGTCCAAATAGTATTTGGTCAAATATATTTTGTTGCATGATGAGGTTCAAAATAAACTGGGAGAAACGTAGTAAAGTATCCTTTTAATATTTTTAATGAAAATGTTACGGAGATAATTTAGTTCGTTTCTTCTACAGTATTTGGTCAAATGTATGTTGTTACATTATAAAATCCAAAATATAATCGGAGAACCTTAGTAAAGTATCCATTTCACATTTTAAATGAAAATTTAAAACAGATAATTTACTACGTTTCGTCAAAACATTTAGAACCTCATTTGACCAGTCCAAATGATTTACATTATGAGGTCAAAAATATACTACCAGAAACATAGTAAGGTACCTCTTTAATGACTTAATTTTAATTTATATAAGAAACAGACAAAAATGAGTACATAATTAATTTAATTTTATAACGTTTTTAATAATAAAATATAAATAAATCATTAACAGTTTTACAGTTTATTGGATATAGGATACTGAGTATTATTACTTAAATATAATGTGGTCATTTTAATCATTAATTAATGGTATGTTCACAAATATTTCCTTGCTGCCAATTTTCTGATTTCTATAATTTTCAAAATCGGCAGACGACCATTCTTTTCCAGGTTGTTACAGTGCGATAGACTATTTTCCTTATAAATTTCTTATAATTTACAAGTCTCCATACTATAATTTCAATGTAACGTACCTCTTAAAATAATTTTTAAAAATGATCTTTTTCTCAATAATTATAATATTAATATCACTGATTTTTAAATTTTGTGGATTTGTATTATATCCCCACAGAATTTTAATCAGACTCAAATAATTTGTAATACCATTGATTAATTAATTTTTTAATTTCGAAACCATATCAGCTTTCGGTTCAAAATTTTGGCCATATTCACCTCTTCAATTTCTCAATATTTTTTCTATATTTCTCACGGTGGATGTCATCAATTTTTTCTCCGTGTATCGGTCCAAACTGGATACGTGTTTTAATAATAATTCACTACGAACTAGCAGTCCAGATACACTTCGATTCCACCTTGCTTCATCCCAAAACTTTAACAAAATAAAATCCAGGAGCGTCAATCTTAAAATCCCTCCATTCTTCTGAAACATTTTTTTCGTATTAGTGGAACAATCACAATTTCAATTCTTAGATTTGGTCACACCTGCAAGTTTCAGGGAAACTTTAGAATCCCACAAAAATATGTTTTCGTACCAACTGCGGCACATCTGTTTTTAATGCAATCGTCTGCTGATTTCTTAACAGAAGTAGAATTTTTAAACTGTAATGTTTGAATATATATTTGTTAATCAATACAAATTTCTGATTGCAACAGACTATGCTTAAAGTACCACAGTACCACGATTTATTTTTAGTTATGTGCGGATCCATTTTTGCTTACAAGATAATTACTCCAAGAATTTAAATGTCTCATTAACATACGAACGCCTTTTAATATTATTAACTTAGAAAATATGTTAAAGGAAATAGGTATAATCCTAGTCAGACTTGATTTATGTCCCTGTTGCCGAAATCGATAGAAACATTTCATTAATTTTCTTTTCCAAATAATCGTGTAAACGTATAAAGTTATTATAATCTTGAAATTGGTATACCTGTGTGGCAGAATTTCGTCCAGTTTTAGCATCATTATTATATTTTGTTCAATTCAGTCCAGTGTACGCAAACTATTGTCTCATAATCTAGTTGTCATATTGTCTTATTTTCAATAATGGACAATAGAAACGGTATAGTCATTAAATTTATAATATAATACTCAACGTTTCCTCCAATTCTTTATGGACCTCATACTAAATTCACGGCGTTAATATAAAAAGATAAATTCATCCATTTTTCCATAGATTTTTCTAAGACCCTTGGCATCACTTTGAATTTTAAAAACAATAAAGACCCTATCACTCGACTTGACAAATATAACGTTGTACACAAATTTTGCGTTATGTCTGTCAATCACTTTGCATGGGACAGACTAAAACCGGAATCAAATAACACAGGTCAAATTATAAACTCTCATCTGACTAAGTCAGTGTCACTATAAATTAATATATATGGTTTTTCAATAAGGGATGTTGAAATTGAATAAAACAAGGTGTGTGTGTGAAGTATTAATGAAATTCTTTTTTATTTGAAAGGACATACATGGGGCCTTTCAAATAAAAAATAATTTCGGGAACTCCTCACACTCAGGTTGTTTTACTCCGTTTCAAGATGGACCCGCCCTTATTAAACAACCCTATGTCTAGAAGCCATACCTTTGATTTTGAAAATACAATTTTTTACATTTTTATAAATAGGCTGTAAATTATTCGTAAGATTTTAGTTGGGTTTAATTTTTTCCCCGTTAGCCAAATCGATAAAAACGAAATACCCGATTATTTAAATATTTCAAATGGTAAGGGGAAGTCGGTACGGAACTGGATAGCCGGGTAGAAAGGTACAACCTTTTTTATCCTGATAGTGCTGGGTTAGTAAATAGGGGTGGAAATGGTCAAGGAAGAAACCACGACTTAAACAAATTTTGACTCCATCTTGTGAATGAACTCTTGTTTTGGCGTCCTACATCGGTGACTTTATAATTTTTGCAGTATTTCGACAGAAGATAACTCACACAACACCTCGCTTTTAACACTTTCATGGTATATATTCGTGAACTATGTGTCTTTAGCTGCACATAAGTTACGTATAAGGTTCAAATTTACTTGCATTAAGACTCGGTGAAAAACCTTAAACTGAGCCAATATAATGCGGGGCAGAACGGGATAAGGCAAAATGTTATGTGTTCCTCAAGAAAAAAAAAGGAAAAACTGGCAGACTCAGCTTATGAAAATAAGTTACAGAATGCTGTACACACAAAAAAATTTAAGAAAGAAAAGGAACAGAAAAAAGGGGAAAATGTTAGAAAAGATTGTGCAGTTGCAAAAGAAATTCGTTTTGTGAAGGAAAAATTAATAAATCAATCAACGATACGCTAAATAGGTATTAGAAATAAAACACAAAGGGTGTTAAGATTTTTATAAAAATATATTTCATTTATTGAACTTATGGTATATACATAACATCCTATACCGTTCTACCGCGGAGTGGGGAGTAACGGGAAATTTGTAAGTTTCTACCTAAAAATTCATAAAAAATCTAAATTAGTTTTTTTAAGATGTACCGATATTAGATTAAGTAAGAAATAGAATAAACTAACGTTTTATGCTTTTATGAAGTCATTTCTCTTTTTCTACAACTTTACAAAAATTGTTAAACAGTCCCGTTCCGCCCCGACTTCACCTATTTAAGTTCATATCAGTATGAAGAAAAAGCACGATCGAAAGTAAAATGTGCACCGTCTAGTAATTTACTGATTTGAGATACTCCTAATTACCGTCATTTTCCAGGAAGAAATCGTGATTACGAGTCGCAGTTCTGCAGTTTTTTGAGTTGCCGACTGCACGTTACATTGTTGCGCGAATCAATCAAAGCACCTCATCAAAATCAAATATTCACATCGCTTGGCGTGTTTCCAACGCTGCATTGTATTGGGTAGACCGAGTTCAGGAGGAAAACGGATTTATAAGTAACACTTCTATGCTTCTACACTTTCAAAACCTCGTTACCGAAAGACATTTACTCACACAGCGTAAGTCAACATTACGAGGCACTACGAAATAATTAAATGTAAGCACAACAGAGGACAAAATTGAGATTTACGAAAGATTGTGGTATGTGTTGTTTATAGAAAATAACCACCAGAGCCTGTTAACACTATAAATATTTTATCTGACATTGAAATAAATAATTAAATGATGATAACAGCCTCTTTGCCAGTTTTATTTTATTCAAAAGATGAAATATACTATGTTTCGTCTCTCATTTGAGGCTTCTTCAGGTATACTAAACTTGAAAATTACAGAGGATTACATTGGGTAATATTAACTGTAATATCTTCGGATAAAAGTTTGCAATAATAAATAAAAAACATAAAAATTGGGTAATATGGTACAAAAAATTTCATCTTTTAAATAAATTAAAAACTGACACAGATAATGTTACAATTTATTTAATAATAATATTTATCAAATTCTAATTTTTTCTAAAAAATTATTTAATTACTTAAAATACAAATATATGTAACATATTCGTGTCACAACCATTTTATACACTTTAAATCTAATATTCGCACGAAAGTAGACGCTAAATAATCACTTTACGATGCTGCTGCAAATAAAGAATAGTTTTCTTTCTGATTCTATTTTTTTTTGAGTCCATAACTCAACGCGTCACTTCCGATCATACATTCCCATTCAACAAATCTATATTTTCGTAAGCTGTGACACAAAGTTCGCCCCATTACCGCAGAAACACCATGCATATGACTCGGTATAATCAAATTTTTAAACTACAGCAATTATAGTCCCACTAAGCATGATTTTGGACAACAAATCCTAATTGTTATGTTGCCATTAGCAGGAGTCATACAACTAATTTAATTCGTTCATTACAAAAAGAAGTTATTTTTATAAAAAAAACAATAACAGTTATTACATTTATAAACACGCCAGAATTTTAATTTGCTAGTAGTGCTAAATAGAAAGTGATGATTTCATTAACTAAAGAATTAAAACTCTGAGACATTATGCAATCTATAAAGTTTTAGAATAATTAATTGAATGAAAAAGAATTGTATAAAATCAATTTTGTTCATTATATCAATTTCAGTATTAGAATTATTCTTAAGTAATTATTATAATTGATTATGAACTTGATAATAATTTAATGGGAAATCCCCTCGGGCTACAGATCAGACTCAAATTTGACAATCATTGTTATATACTATTTATTAATTTCTTTAATTATTCCAACAGAAACGTTCGAGTAAACAGTTCCATTTTTTCTATATAAAGAAATGAGTTTGTTTAAAAAAATATATTTAACATTTTCAAAATGAAATTACATTTTCTTTCCTCTAACAAATAATATAATGAAACATGGTAGACTGATTTAAAGCCCAAGGGCGATCCTGTTGAAGTATTGAAGTTTAAAACGTTTATTTTCATTGCTCCTCTTTACAAAAAAAAAGTGTGAACGTTTCAAAGAAAATAATTCCAAAAACAATTGAATAATCATTGCAAGCAGTGACGTACGAAAAATTCACAAACGCAGATTTTCTTCCAAAATATATTATCAGTTTGGTGCATTTCATAATTCGCGTTCAGCACATCGTTACTGTATTTTCCTTGTGTAACACATTTCATCGCCTACTAAATAGTAATGCATGACCAAACGAAGCATATGATTGTCGCTCGAAATAAATATATATATAAAGAGAGATACGGCGGTTCTGAGAAATTTTTTTACGAATTGAAGTATATATATAATATGTATATACTTCAATTTGTAAAAAAATTTCCCATATTATATATATATACTCAAACGTTAGTTACTACGTCAGTCGTTGAGGTAATTGGTTGTACTCGTATCTTGTAATCTCAGACTTCGAAATACAATGACTGTCCACTTATTGAATTAAACAGGGTAATCCCAAAATCCTCTGTATTACCTATCTCAGTATTAGATTGTGCTTCGTGAAATTCACTTCCAATAAAATAGCGTCGTTATTACAAAGTTTAGGCAAATACTTAAATATATTTCCCATATATCAGTCACGAGCCTTAGAAAATTTTAGAAAAAAGTTTGCTCAATTCTCAGCGAGCTGTGAACACGGAAAACTAATGGATTTTAATCGTTAGAATAATATGACTTTGTAAATTTTGATGGCTTGAACGGAACATTCGAAGCGATATTTTCAATTCTACAATGATCTTTCAACTGGTATGAGTTATCAACTGAATTAAATTTTGACCTAATGTGGGATTAGGCGGTATGTTAGAGAATAGGAGCGACACGAAACAAACGGCGATGTAACTTTAGGAAGCGTTAGTGAAGCGTTACGGAAACTCATCCAAATTTAGAGAGCAAACGTTTCCTCGGTTAATGCGTTCAAAATTATTCTCGAGTTTCAGCCCAAGCTAATGTTTCGACGGCAATCTGCCGCGAATCGGATTTTTAACACATCTAAATTATTTACGCCGCTAAAGCGTATTGTGTTTTATTAAGGGTGGTTAAAATAAATCACCAAATGAGGTTCAAGATCGCCACGCGCTCTAGAGGAAAAGCCTCATTTAGGAATATAAAGTTATTGTTTTGAATTTGACATGTTAATCTGTGTCATAATAGTTATTAACGTCTTTAAGGTTAAATTAATGTGTAACTGAGGCCAAAAACAGACGAGAATTATTAAAAAAAATAGTTTTTTATCTTTTTTGGGGTTAACAGGCTACATGAGGTGATCCTAAAACAGGCAACTCCCCTTTAATAGAATAGGAAGGGAATTGAAAAGGGGGGATGCGGAAGGTTTTTTAATCTCTGTAATGGAAGAATATTGTCTTTTTTACTTTATTTCCACCATAAGATTGTCCAAATCAGGACCGAAACATGTAGTTGTATTAAATTTATTTGGTTTTGTTTTACTAATTTTTATCTGTCACTGGCCTCAATTAAATATTAATATAAATCGTTGCATAAGCTCCTGACCGATTTATAAATGAAATGTGTATAGAAACGCAATTTTATTAATCCAATATTAACCATTGATCTAGGGAACGGTTTTAATCAGTCATCCAGGTTGTCGACTCCATTTTTTTGGCAAAATCAACGAGTTTTCTTTTATAAAGCGAATAATTTATATACCTGCATAATATTATTTCCATTTTAAAACAGTGCATTCGTGCCTGATAAGAAACGGGAAAATTTTTAAACATCCGCCATATTCACCAGACTTTTATTTGTTACGCTCCGGGCAAAATAATTTAAAAATAATGAAACCTCACGTATTTACAAATGTGGAACAGAAATGAAACAGAAAAATTTAGATACGTGGAGAACCATTGTAGACCGCAACAGTGAATATCTGGTTCTTAAATTATAAAATTACAAAAGTATATCTGAAAACAAAATTTCATAATAATCACACGAATCTATTATTAAAAGAGAATTAAAAAATTGTCTAGTTCCTGCTTGCCACATTATTCAGAGCCACCTTTTTTTGCATTTAAAGAAATTGTCAAATTTAATGGGTTTCGTTTAAATTAAAACGCTTGTCATTGATATTTAATAATTTTCAATAATTTCAGTTTGTTATTTTGTAAAAAAAAGCGTGAAACCTCATTTTAGAAACTTTATAATCTGTTGTACATTTTACACAATCATCCAATTTCTCTAATCAATTACGTTTATTAATATTTAAATTACTTGTAAAGCCTACGAATATCGTATTCCTATATTGATCGGCCATGATGAATACTGACCTTTCTTATCGTATAAAACCCTTGCCCTTCTTCAAATGCGTTCAATAAAGTCATCAATTTCCTTTCTTTATCGAGCTTGCCAGCAATAATTTTGAATGGATGAACATTTAATTTAACCGTAGTGAAAAGATCTGATGGTTTTATCATTATGCACCATTATAAAAAAATGTACTGAACGTGTAGTGACTTTAAGTTTGCAATTTCAAATAGTCACATCTGCCACAGTTATTGCATCAATTGTTTCCAATTAAAAAAATAGTTCTTTTAAAATATGCGTAACTAAAATATAATATTAATACGGCATATTTTACGACGCTTGAAAAGGCATCTTTGATTATTCATAAAAACACCGGAACGTCAGTAATTATTTGTACAATTTTCAGGCTAGTCAGACAGAAATGTTTGTCCTGACACTATAAATGTTCCTCATTCATATATATATATATATATATTAAAAATCAGATGTTAAAGTATAATATTATTTCAAATCTTTTATTGTGCAGGTTGAGGAGATTTTACGCTTTTTCTACTTTACAGATTATTTCTTGTACGCAAACAAATTGATTCTAAATAACATTTGAAGATTCAACAGTCGCAATAATTGTTGCAGATACGGGCAGTTGAAGTTTAGATTTGACTTGAGGCACGTTTGGCTATTTGTGAACGTTTGTAGTAGAATTATTTCATTGAAGTTTTGTTTCAACGAAATTATGGTTGCCAGGCTCATGATGGAAACTTCAGAGAACATTTGCAATTCAACGTGATAATGACGGTTGCAGTTGTTTCGGGGCAGAGGAAAGCGCATTTCACGAGTCGCTCAAGGCACACGAAACGTTTTGATGTTTGACATTCTATGGTCGAGCTGTAAACTTACAGTTTCAGACAAAGACGATGCGCAGCTAAATTGCCGCACAAAGGACTTTCTGCGCACTGTGTATTCAACTCACCTTCAGAAACAAAACACAGCTCCTCCGTCTCATAACTGCATCATTTTAATTAAAAATGCACAACAGATTATGAACTTTGTAAAATGAAGCTGCACGCTTTGACCTATTTACGCAATTAAATTACATTACATAATGAAGGAATGAAAAATTATTAAAAATGAACAAAAGCAAAAAAATCGTTTAACTTATTTATTTGAGTTTTAATTATGACCAAACTCATTAAATTTTGACTGTGTCAGGAAATAATATTCCATTCTTCCGTGTATTTTTAATAATTAGATACTTTTAACAACCCATTACAAGACTTTCTCATGATTAAAAAAAATTAAACTATAGCTTTTTCAGTTTACTGCTCTATATTTCCATAATTCCTTTTATTTAACAGTGCTACGTTTCGGTGCTTATATTTAACGTCTTCAGGCTATTACCCAACTATCTTGATGATATATACGCATCTTCAGACTAGCTTTCACTCAAGACCAGATCCTGAATAAGGTACACCGACTACCGAAACTGTTAAATATATTTTACGATAAGCAATTGTTTAATTAGAAAATATTTCTGCTAACAGTGCATTACATAAATCTTACTTTTTTTAAATTTTAGAAAATAGAAAGCTTTGGAAAACTATATCAAGTCTTAATATCGACGAAGGGGGTCGATGGAATGAACAAACACAATTCTAGACGGGCGATCGTTTTCTTATTTGTGATGTCCGGAAAAGGAAGAGATGATAATAGGTGAATAGGAAAGTCGGTAGTAACCCTTGATGAGAGTCAAGGATTGGTGCCTTGGTGGATGTTTCGAAGAAATGCATAAAGTAAAGAATACTGTGTGTAAGGAAGTCAACAGAATAATACAAATAATAGAGAGGAAAGGAAGACTAGCAATTAGGTAATTGCTTGGAGCCCTTGATGGAAGGTGTACGTACCAGTAATGGCTGTCCTGGAATAACTATCTGGTCAAGCGAATGGTGAAGTTGGACCAAGTGGAGGTTTTCCCTCACCTTCACCAGCTGCTAGATAGTTACCTATGGAAGAGGCAGTCATTCAAAGATGGCTGCCCTTACCCTTAAATTCTCGCCACTAAGAGGTTCTCACACTCTAGCTGGTAATATTCCTACGTGTGTAACGAGTAACCAGCAAGTCCAGAATATGACGCAAGTAGGAACAAAGTTATTGTTACTCCTGCTACATGTCTTAGATCCTCATGGGTATTTCATCGGTCTCAATGATTTCAAAACTTCACTTACAAGTATGTATTAATTTATTTCGTCGGCATATTGGACAAAGGAGCTCTCGGCCAAAATTAAGCCATATTAATATCTATAATTTTCTTTTAAAAAACAGTTTTCAATCCAATATTATTTCATCAATATTAAAACTTCCGTTTTCAATAAAATTTATAATTTACGTCATTCAGTTTCAAATTTCTTACAAAACTTGGTAAACGTCATCTTTCTGTTGTATTTTACCTGTAGTAATTTTGTTCTATAATTAGCAATACAGAATATTACCAATAATGTTGTTCAGGTCATCATCTATCACTTGACAATTATTAGTCAAGGAATCTAAACTTAATACATTATTCTTTTTGACCAACTTTTCCTTGGTAACACATTTTTAACAAAATTAAAAAATAAACATTTATTAATGAAGTTATGAAATTATGGACACCGATTTAAAACCCATGATATCTATTACATTAGTAACAATTTTACAAAAATTATAAATCAATCATATGTAATTCCTTGACGAATTGTTATTTCTTTGTTTAAAATATATTATCATTTCTATCATAAATAATTTCTATGATAAAAATTGTTCAAGTTTTACTGGTTTTATTTATATATGAATAAAATAATTTATAATTATAAAGAAATCTACCTGCAGGCAATGATTCAAATAGGAAAACTTTATAAAATAACATGGAGGAAATTTTCGTTTATTTTGCGTCTCAAATTAAACACAATGCTTTTACTAAATTTTTCATTGAATATACTTCACTGAAATGATCATATATTAGAAAGATAGTGACTGTAAAACTTAAATAATTCTGCAAACATTACTGATTGAAAACACTCTGGTATGTGGTTCAATACTTTACACGTCTTAATTTACATCGTGTTAAGTTTCGGTAAAAGTAATCTGGTGAATATGTTACAATATTTAGTGTATTCATCTACATCGATACCTATATGGAATAAATACGGTACATCATTTCTTAAATTACGTGAAATCTACTTGAATCTTTGGTTGGCTTAGTTGTACAGCTCTTTATATTTCATTTGTTCATATTCCTCCGCGCGAAATATACAGTTAAGAAATTCTGATTCCTTTAACATATATATATATATAATATTACATTTATTATTATAACGCTTAAAAACGACTTTGCAGTAGTTAATTTCAAGCTGTAGAAATGTTATAATAATAAACTGGGAGTAAAATTATACTGAGCAATTAAGAAGGAAATAAAAGTGCTTAAGTGCATAATCCAGACGGGGAACGTTAACAAATAATATATAAAGATCTCTGGGAGTAAGCCAACCGAAGAAACAAGCAGAATTAAATTATGGGTACTATAGAGCCAGTTGTATTAAAATTTTAAGATAAGAAGTGAGTTGAGCCGAAGGATTTAGAGTCCCTCTACTAATTGCTTTCATTGGCGTCGAGGAAACATTCTGCATCCCCACTAGAACATTAACTCTAAGGATCAGAATTAATTTGTAGCCTAAATTGGTTTATCAATTACACGACGTAAGATAAAAAAAATTGCATACCTCAGAGACTTAAAGACAATTTGAAGTATCAAAAATAAATCTCAGACAATTTAAGGATATTATTTAAGTAGGTCATAATGTGTCAAACCACAGATCGTTAAATTGAGTTTACGGTGAATAAAATTGAGAAAATATCCACTCCAAATTTTATTTGTGTGATTATTTCGCGGGGATGACAACTAAGGACATTGCACTGAGCGTACTCATATGAAATATTATGATACAATTCGCTGTTACATATGCATAATTATGAAATATACAATTAAAAGAGTGGGAGAAATTGTAGATTTCATGAAATTTTTTATTCTTCAAAATTCAGTTCCGCGGCCTTCATTGCTGAGCTTCAAATGGAGGCAATTGGTTAGTCTTTAAATTATAGTAGTTGTACATTTCTTATATTTTCCCAATATTAAAAGTTATTGCTTTGATTTAGAATTCTGATGATTTCCAAACAAAAACTTGCAAACAATATTAATTATAATTTAGAATCATTTGCTACAACATGCGAAAATATTCGATGCGAAAAATCTCAGAAAACTTTACAAGACCGACCGGTGCGTTTAATAGTTAGTTACAAATTTCTAATTGCGAAGACGGGCGAGACTATCAAACGTTTTTCTTAATGTATCTAAAGATTCCTTTTCTTATTTGTAAACTACGTAGCCATGTTAAATAAAATTTAAAATGTTCCGTTGAGTTCTACAACAGTTACAGACAGATAGAGTAGTTTCGGCAAGCGTTGAAAGTATTAAATAGGCTTCAGCTATATCCGCTGCAAAAGTCTCCATAAATATAAAAGAAATAGTACTAAATCTTGATAACAAAGACGTACATTATTAAGAATTTAAAAGGTACAGCGGAGTCAAGATTTGCATTTTATTATGGTCGACATAACATCTGAAACGTCTTAATGCTTAAGTGCAAGAAAGAAGATATATTCCCTTTTCTGTTCTTTGAGAAGTTTTCCTTTTGCCTAATGGAAAAGAATCTTTACTGCACTTTCCACGTTTATCACAATTTCAGATCTGAACTAATACAATAATTAATGAGAACTTACTTCAAAAAGAATTTGTAAAAAAGGAGCAAAATTTTATTACCAGCTTACAAGACTTTGGAATAGTACACGAAACTCTAGAATTTAATCTCAATGTAAATGTAACCGAGTTAAGATTTTATCCGTGCAGAATTGAAACAGGCTTTGGTATTAAAACTTTACGGAAATCAAAGCTCATACGTCTTAAATTTGAAAACTCGACTTTCCTTACCCAGAATTTACCAAATACAATCAAAAAATTATAAAAATAAGAGACGACATTAACTCGAACTTTTCTGAAAGTGGTTGCCGGATTCATACAGCGAATTAAAGTTTTTATTTGGGGTTGTTAGTATCTTTTACTCCATATGCACATGTCAAAAAGTTTTTATATCATAAAATGCATAAAAAAACAATTAAACGATGTTAACTCAGTTCTTGTTACTATTACAGATGGAAATACTTCCAGTATATAATTTAAGTGCAGAAATTATTCTGAAGATGGTAATATATTCATATATATATATATATATATATATATAGAGGGTCTCTACTAAAATAATAAACTGGATGCAGATAATCTGTCAAAAACCATTATAATTTCAGAATTATTAATCTTATTAAAAAACCTATTGCTTTGAGAATAGATGCTTATTTCTATCAGTTTTCTCCAGAAATTCGGAAATATCCTAGTTCAATGAATGATCTATTTCTGTCAATTGTCTTTGGATTGAAATAGAAACCATGATTACTAGAAAATAATTTTAAATCCATTCCTATTTCAGTCTTTAATATGCTTCATAGTGTAACTTAATCCGAGAACAATGAAATATTTTAGACGAGAGATAAGAATAGGAAAATATCGACCGGACAAGGGACTCGAAACCCGTACCGCCTTTTTTCCGGGCGGTCGTCCTAACCACTGAGCTAATCCGAATCGACGTCCAAGGACCGATTCAAAATTCCTCCATGTCGTAAACCCAAACTAGGCTCACCCACCAGTTAACTAATCACATTCTTCACACCCTAATTCTAGGAAATACGTAAAGAATGGATATTGCTTAAATTGATCATAGATGCATTTAATTCTAGTCTAAGGGAGTAGAAAAATGCTTTCACCCGAAACTCAAGAAGGAGCGTATAGATATTTTATAAGAAGACAAGAATGGAAAAATATCGACCGGACCAGTGTTCGAATCCCTCGTCACTCCATCTTGTGAATGAACTCTTGTTTTGGCGTCTTACATCTTTTTTTCAGCATTTCGACAGAAGTTAATTCACAAGACTCCTCACTTTTACCTCATTAATGTTATATATTCGTAAAATAGGTGTCTTTAGCTGCACATAAGTTACGTATAAGGTTTAAATTGACTTGTATTAAGGCTCGGTTAAAAACCTCTAACTGGAACTAGCGTGCGGGACGGAACGGAATACCACTGTATATGGCAAAATGTAATGTACTCCTCAAGAGCAAAAGCAAAAATTGGCAGACTAAAATTATGAGACTGAGTTACAAGATGATGCACCATAAAAGAATAGATTAAGAAATAAATTGAACGAAAAAAGGGGGATATGATATCAAAGACTGTGCTATTGCAAAAAAAATCGTATTGTGAAGGAACAAACTAATAAAGCGATCCACCTTGCCGTATTTAAGTATAACAAATAAAACATAAAATACTTTAAGATTTTTCTTGAATTAAATTAAATTTTATTTAATTAACTTAAATGTAAAACATCCCCATCCCCCAGGGGCAGAATATGGAAATTTGTAAGTATCTTTTTAAAAATTCAGCAAAAATCTGAATTCGTTGTTTTAAGTTACATTGATTAAGTGAAGAATAGAATAAACTATTTTTTATACTTTTATGAAATCACTTTTCTTCTTTCATTAATTTTACAAAAATTGTCAAACAATAAGTTTCCCGCTCCGCCCCGACTTCCCCTATTCATTTCTATACGTTTATGCGTCAATGTGGTTAGTTTCGGAATTAAAGCGGAAAATAATTTAATGCTATATAGAGAAACTTAGTTCCTATGTTATAGATGCCACTATTCATTGGCAGTGTTTTAATAAATACTGTAAAATTAATGGGAGTAAATATACCAGGATGCAAAATGTTGGTGCTCCTGGTGATGCAATCCCGCGAAACAAGGTCTGGCACGTTGGGAGTATTCTGAATCCATTGACTGTCAATGAAGGAACCTTATCCCCTAAAACTATTTTTAATGAACTACGTTGCCTTTCTTTGAATACTTAAAAGACTTAAAAAACACATAATGACATACATAACTGAAAATACACAGGCAATTATGCCTTAAAATGTGACAAAAATTACATTTGGAATTACGAATATACACAATTATTTTGCGTTATGTATTTTTTTTATTCCATCATTCGTTACATGAGATAACAGGGAATTATAGCACATACATTCATAACAATTCTAGTCACAAGAATGGAAATATCACAACATGCTTTATTCTATGAAAGTAATTTTGTCTTCAGGTCTGTGTAACGCATAAGAAAACTTGCGTACGATTGGCGTTCGACGAGGGTAACTCAGTAGTTATACCAACCCCCATCTGTTAATTGACTTTATTAGACTTTAGAACTGAACTAAAACCATTTCTTCTGTTCTTTAATTAAAATACTCTGGTTGCATTTAATGAGCAAATAACATTATTATAGAATGAACGTTTCCAAGTTTGCATAAAGTTACACAGGATTACAACAAAATATTAACGTAAATATTTCATATCGTCACGGTTTTTTCTAAATAATTATGTAGAACTATCTGGGAGCCCGGCGTTGCCCGGTAATTCATTAAAATTACCTCGCTGCTGTATTTAATTTGGCAGTAATCTCTTTGTCAACACGTGATTAAACCACCGAATAGATCGTCTAAATCACAGAAGTGAACGCTGAAAATAAAACGTTTTATTTAAGAGGTTAGATGAAACGAACATAAGTATAAATCGTAATTCACGCAATTCACCTTTCACATTGTACAAAATATAATTTCAATTATACTTCATTTGTTCAATGGTGAATTAATCGGTAAATAATACACTCAGTACGAATGCAGTAATCTGCAATCGAAATGTCAAAACAATGCCAAGCTGCGACGCAATAATTGTATTGATGCGTAAGTCAAATGCCACAGATTATTCAAAAGCTCAGTATGAAAATTTGGGATTCCATGTTTTCCGTGTGAAAAGTCCAAATAAAACATAAAATAAAAATTGGGTCCGAAAAAATCTGGATGTCGTCAGCAGCGCCACCTACCGGGTCCACTATAACTAAGAACAATACAGGTGACCCAATAAATACAACAACCAAAAATTCAATAAAATTGGTCACGCTGTATATGAGGAAAATTTTATTATAAAGATTAAATTAATAATCAATTTAATGATTTAATTATTTTCTATATTTACTTATTTTGATTTCCCACTATTTAATCTTTTCAAGTTTAACGATCTACAATATATTGTTGCTGTGTATCCTTGCTTCACACTTAAAGTTATATACTTCGACATTTTAAAATAAATTAATACATTATATTTTTCCAAATTTTTGTAGTAATTTCTTGAAGAAAATTACCTGACGATGCCCCAAAAGTGAGGTCGCAACAAGGTATAAATTAATAATAATTAAAAACTTGGTTTGTTTCGTGTAGTAGTATTTAATTTAATTCCATAAAATATTGACGTGTTATCAGTATTTATCTCTGCCATCTTACGAAGTCCTTTGTCGAATGGAAAGTTGCAATATGCGCTAAAAAAACTTTAAAACTCTTTTCATGTAAATTTATTTTTGTTTATTGTTATATATCATTAGAATCACATATATTTATATCATAATAATAAACCTATTACTTATATTTCTGTTTTTATTCTCAATTCGGAACGTTTACTTGCACTGTCATTGGAGCCTAAAATTGGTAGTCCGCCTGCCCCCCCTCCCCCCCCCAACGTTCTTCAAAAAAAAATTCTTGGCTATACAAGCGAAACGTAGTTGTCTCTATGTTATGTGAACTCATATTCGACGTAACGGCAAATAGCATTTGTCGCTAAAATCAATATTCATTTTAAAAATCCCTCTCATAAAGGGAATTACGAATACGTGATGCACGTATTGTGTTGTAATTGGACTTTTTTTATCAAAAAAAGAAGATAAATTCATTACTTTGATTCAATTTTTATTAACAGAAACTACGCACGATCTAATTACCCTAGTTTCTGCCTATCATTAACGCAACTACACCATGGTGAAATTTCAAATTTTTCGTAACAATAATACTATAGTCAATACCTAAGACTGAATTTATTTGTATCAAATCAGGCGTACTGAGATAGTTATTCACTTCATTTACATAATCTTTATACTGAGACTATTTAAATTTTCCGAGTTTGTTTTTTGGTATTATTTTATTATATACCGGTAACTCACACAATTTTCAAATAAATTTGTACCGTTTTCAGCTCTCTTAAAATTTTGTAAAATCATGTATGATGTGCCTCTTCACAAAGAAGGAGAGCAAAGAGACAATAAAAATATTTTCCGGCTAGTAAAAAGTAAAGGGTATTCTTATAAGAATATGTTGCACAAATGTATGAAAAGTCGAGTGAGAAGAGTTACGACTAAAAAATGAAAAGGCCAACGGTGCGTAGGGGGGTGGGGGAGGGGGTTTCCTGTAACAGCAGCTGCCGAGTCTTTTGTTCCCATCGTCAGCATAACTCAATTTGAAATCAATTTGCTGAGAGGAAACGTGTTTAGCGTGGGTCCGTGGCTCCGACTGCGTCTTTTGTTTCAGTGTCGTGCTTTTGTCTGCGGTGCTGTGGCAATTTCCTTTTTACAACGACGCCAAATTAATCTGGAACGGACAATGGCGTTGTTTGCCCCTTCCTCTGCCAAGCCGCACACGCGGGGTCCACGCCCAGCAACACACAAACACCTTGTCGCCGTCGCCCACACAAACAGAACAATCACATTTACAACCTTAAAAACAGACCCGAAAATTTCTTCAGTTCCGACTCTTATAAAAAGCATACAGAATTAATACACGTGAGGCTATAGATCTGCTGTAAAATTAAATATTCCCATAAAGGGTAGTTAATTTAAACATAGTGCTTTTATCGGAGTTACATTCCAAACAAATAACATGGAAGATAGGCAAAGAAATCTGTTTGCAGACAAGTATCTTCATGAGCAAAATTCACCGACTAGAGAAAAAAGACGGAAGAAACGTTATCGACGCTCATTGTTCTACAAAATATAATTAATACCAAAAACCACTTTCCGTTGATAAAATCCCCTTGGTTACTCATCTATAGTTGATAGCTTCCTGGAACTCAGTCTACCGGCCCTAGTTCAATAATCAGTTTTAATAATTATATGGTACGATCATTTGCCAAAAAATAATCACGAAGCACGACTTATTTACTCATATTTTCCGTGATATCTCTGCAATTTGCTCCACTGATTTTATGGTCATCGGAATTATAGTACTACGACTTCGTTCGCGCGGAAATAGTTCTTTTTATTTTGCCCTCAAAGCAAAACAACTGGTACAGAATTTTGATAAAGTTGAATTCATCGAATATATAAAATATCATTGATTTATGATCGCTTCAGGGCAAACCTCATAACTTGCAGTTGGTTTATAACAGGTCCCGCTATCATACATTTCGGAGCCAATAAAAATGAACAGTTCCAAAATATTAAAATTTACCTGACGCGACAAATAAAACCAATTTACGTATACATCGTATCGACGATCCAAAGACGTTTGTTATTTCTCAGGGAGTTAACTATCTTCCAACAATAGGTTAATTACGATGCGAATCCTACTGCAAGAATAGATGGAGTGAGAATATTCGCCCTCCCCCTCTCTCTGTCTCTTTTGCTGAAAAAATTACGCTTATAATAATGGTATAGGAACGCCTAACAGGTCTTATCATTCGCATTTCGTTTTCACTCCACCTTTCGATCGGCAATTCAATGGTTTTATAAATATTTACATTTATATCTTCTTAACTCTGCAAGAAATCGAAACGAAACATAAACGAAGATTTAAGTTAAATCTCCTGTTTTTAAACACTCTAATTTTCATGGAAATCCGTAGAGCCGTTTCGGAGACTTTTCGAGACAGACACTTCAATTTTATTTATTCGACAATTTTTGAGTTTCAAAAAGCATTTTTTAGCTTCATTATAAAGTAGAAACCTTACATTTTTTTAAAAAACTACGAAGTTTCAAATATCGAAACGAGGCGTGGCGTTTAGTGAAATTAATTATGTAATTTTAATAAAAATTCTGGTTCAATTTTCATCCAGAACGTTTACAATATTTGGAAGTTTAGAATTAATGTCGGTGATAATAACAATTTCTCTGTGGTCGTTTTAAATTGAAAACCCATGAATTGTAGGTTCAAGAATCGTCTCGAGAATAATTTTAGCTACACAAAACTGGAATATTTTGCAGACTTTTAAAAATACGTCCCAGATTAAACGCCCCAGCGCAACATTCCGTTGCATAATAAATAAAGGAACCGTTATTGCAGAGACAACTTATTACACACTAACCATCGTAAATTGCTTCTGCGTGCAGGAAACTTTGCGGTGCTTTGAGCTAGGGCAAGAGCTTTCTGAAATTGCTTTCTTTCTTATCCTCCAGACAGATTCTGCGCGTAATACACTACCAATTCTTGGAGTGACAAAAAAAGTACGAGAACCTTCACAGGTTGTAAATGGTTCTGCAGGCTTTTATACCAGGAGAAAACTGAGATTGGGATGGTTAATATTCCAAATATTCCCTTGTCCACGTCAAGTAGAAAATCCGTTCACGATTTCCTCATCTAATTCAAAAACATTCAAGAATTTGTGCTCTGCCATTTGTGAAACAGAATATAGTACTCAATTTCTTCAACAATCATCGATTTAGATCCGCACTTAGTTCATAATTAGTTTTCACTGCTGCCAAGTAACTGAAGCACAATTTTCCACTACTGTATGTCAAAGCATTGAATAAAATATATAATCATATTCCGTATTTTTAATAGGTCTGTCTATTTGTTTAATTTGCAGGAGTTGGAATATGTTAAATATATTAGTTCAATTATAGACCAATTATTGACAATATTAATTAACAGTTAAAATAGAATGTTCATCCACTGGTAGTTTATATTTCGAAATGTGTTCTTGAAAATGGTTTTCAAGGCTGTTTTGTTTGTCCTATATAGATAGCGGGGAAGTCAATGCAAGAATTCTTATATACGGTACTTTGCTTTTTATGATGTTTAATAGCAAGAGATGATTATTCATTTAAAAATCTAACAATTCATCCTACATTAATCCATTACAACTAAAAATTGTATTTTAAATAACCATATCTTTGATTTTGATAATACTAACATTATATATGACGAATGCACTATAGATGATGGCAGTTCAATTTATGCAATTCTTCAAATTAAATTAAATAAATTTACTATGATGTCCAGAGTAACACTACGATGTGTTACTTTCTTACTAATATCTTTCAACTTATTTTAGTGGTCCTGACGACCGATCCATTGTGTATAGTCAAATGTTTCATCGCTCTTGATGAGGTCCAAGAAACATAGACGAAACTTAATTTTTTTATCTATTATTTTAGCTGTCTAAATGGGCCATTAATTGAACTAAAAATTCACTCGTTCACTGAAGTTTTCTTTCATATAATTCCGTGTCTACCGACTATGACAAATAAATTTTATTTCTCCGTTGCTATTTCTTAATTGGAAGTGGATGTGACTCCTGTTACGCCTCAAGGCAAAACAGAAACCGAATGCCGTCGTCATTATTGGGAATCCAAACTGGGACGAGGGAGAAGTATTAGTAATACCTCAGTCATGAAATAAATACATATTATCTGAAGATTAATCCGTTTCAGGCAGCCTTTAATTTTCTGAGATTTATATTCCTAAGGGAGACTAGATATGCAACAAGATAAAATGAGGTACGAAATCTATATTGTTTTATATTTCAATGTAAACAATCAATCTTTTTTTTCATGAACGTAAGGGATATATTTGCAAATTCGTATTCGGTGGGGCAAAAATAAATGTTAGTTGGAAATAATATTTCAGTTATTAATATTAGACTGTGTATATATTATCAAGTAATGAAAACCACTCGACATTTGTCATAATCATTCTGTAAAATTCAATGAAACAATTTATATAGCGATTACATGGATTATACTTATGTCATTAATTAAGTTTAGTATAAAATTATATTACACGCCTTATTTAAAAGACTGAATAATGCTAGTGGCGGGCAGTGGGCAGATGGTAAAAACACTGAATTAAAATTTATCTTGCCTAGCCTAAATTGTGCAATCGTCGTTTTCTGTGTAAATGCTCCCGCCAACTGACCGTTAAAGTGTTTTCTTAAACACGTTACAGAAGTCAATCGATAAGTCGACAATGATCGATAATATATTATCGTCATAATATACCACATACCTATGTTTTAAAATAATATTGCCTTAGCTTATCTAGCAGCATAATGCGTCCGTATTTCTGCACCTTCTGTTAATGAATGTGTTTTCATCTCCTTAAAAAATTACAGTTGTTGGAGGAAAATTCCAATCAATGGTTCGAAGAAGGTGAAAGTACTCTGTAGAAAGCAGGAACTGTCATGGCCACTTTGTTTTCGTGTTCTGGTCTTCATAAAACCTTGACGGGAGAATATTACGCAGTATTATATCAGCTATTGTATCAAGCCGTTAAGTCCAAATGCCCACACTTGTCCAAGAAAAACAGTTCCCTTTCACCAAGACTATGGAACCACTTAAGCATGTTCAGTTTTAGTAGCTAAACTCCAACAACAACGCATCGAATTGCTTCCACATGCGCCATCTCCAAACGGTTATTGCTTGTTTCCTAAGCCAAATGGCTTCGTGGAGGAGTATTTGTTTCGAATGAAGACGCCATACATGAGACTAGCGCCTATTTCGTGAAGTTTGAGAAAAGCGTTTATACTGAACGCAGTACGATGACGGGGAAAATTGATGGACTCTTTTATTTCAAAGCAGAATAATTTGAAGAAAAGTTAGTGGTAACTTTATTTTCCTCACGACGACCAAAATCAACATCGTAGTAGCATTGTTAACAGTTTAGGGAAAATACCTAATCGATAACAAAACCAACTTTTATCAACGGAAGCTGGCAATTTCCTTGAAAATGGTTCAATCGAATCAGGAAACGTGAATTCCTGGAATTGTGTTATTGTTTCGTAATGTAGATGAACTGAAATTTATGCGTGTACTCGATAACTGTATTTATGGCGTGTATTTATTTTGTGTTCAACCATTGAGCTGTATGTTTCGGCTAGTCTAAACCCGCTAAATGTTACAAAACTTGTTGAATATCACAGCTCTCCTCGCGTTTCAGCGCGCGGTATGGAAACCTTGCACTGGATCGACAGCGCTCCACTTGGATGCAATCCATACTACGAACAGAAAACACAAACAGCTTTTAACCAGCCTGGTGGCAGCGTTATTAACATAATAATTTACCTATTAATAAAAATTATACATGAACGTTTTTCTTTCCCTCTGTCTGTTTATTTAATTTATTTTGTTCATTTTAAAAGTTCCGGTGAACATTTTAAGGCGCATTACGGTCCCTTCCACACGGTGTTGTAAACAATTCTGGAATCCATGCATTTGTGTTTCGTAGAGCAGGACGAAGTGGAACATATCCACCGTTTGAAGCATATTTCAATCTAATTAAAAATACTTTCAGCGGACGCTATATGGACAATGTATGGAAACTGGTCTGACTAACCACCAAAATTTAAATCGCTTTTTATAACGTAATATCCAACACATTGGACTAAAATGAAATATACTGGCTCTTACATTCAATGACTTCACGTGTCTCCGGCATGGAAACAATAACGATCTATTTTAATTGTACAAAAAATATGTTCCCTTCAGTACTTCATAACTCAATAATTTATTAGATATAGAGAGAATAATTCACACATATTTCTCCACGTTTCTGGGAACGAATAATCCTACTAACACGCTGTTTTTTTAATTTTTTCATCGTCCCATTAACAATTATAGTCATTATGGACTTCCATACAATCGCCTTGCAGTCAGGGACATTTATGACGAGTTGCTAACAGACTAGTTGTAGGTCCGAGAGAATATGACCCATTTATATCTTTTCTAATAGCTTATTATGAGTCACGAATGTGAACAGATATTTTATAGCTCTTTCAGAGTGGGCGAGTTCCCCCTCTCTGTTCTGGTGAACACCTCAGTGTGCATTATCCTAGTCGAAGTGACAGGTATATAGTGCGTGCTTTATAGTTAGTATGTCCCCACATCTATTACAAATAGGTTGGGCTTCCCTCTTAAATAAGTACGCGTGAATAAGCATGGTGTAACCGATGTTCTAAAGAAATGGAAGCCAGCGAGACAGGAGTATACCACGTCCTTGTAGTTTCTTTGCTGTAGGTGCTTCAAGATTCCCTTCTTCCCTGCCATACCATTAGAGTTCCATTGGAGGATTCTCAGTTCCTTCATTAATATAGCAGTCAGTAACAGATACTTATTCCAGGTCTTATCACCGAGTTTCTCAGCTTCATTATTTTTCCCTTGGTGCCTTTCTCATCCGAGGTTGAGATAACCCATCCAGGAGGCTAATGACCCTAGTCAGTTCCGGGAAAATTACCCTAATATTAGCAAATGGTCCTTTGAAGAAAACGGTTTTTCAAGTAATTGAACTATTTCGTCATAATCTCCAAGATAAAATCAGGTTCATCGAATATTACTCTGGATTTTGGAAGTCCAAGGCCTGCTTTGTCCTTTTATTTGCTGCCTGTGAAAAAGGTGAAGTTAAAGGTGGAAAGACTTTCTCATCATCAAGGTCAGCACTGGACTGTGATAGCGTTGAAGAAAGGCGCTTTTCAGCCGGATTAGGACACTGGTTAACGTTAACTGGTAACACTTGTTGGGTTTTACTTATGTTTTTCAACATTTGTGTAGCTCCATTCATTCTCTGCAACCATTTTCACAAAATCGTTTTGATTTATAGAAGACTTGTGTTGTCAACATTTTCTTTTGTTATGGATTGTATATCTCAGATTCAATAGAGACCCAATTTATTGGTGATTTTAATATGAATTGTTGAACTTAATCCTTGTCGTCATGGAAACAATTGTTTAAACCAGTTATATTATTTCTGTAAATATTTCTAGAAGGAGAGACTATTGAAACTGAAGACATTATTAACTCCTGGTATTATATATTAACGCGTTGTTGTAAAATGTTATGTCCAATAGTAGTGTACTGAGAATATTCCCAGTGAGAAAAACAGATTTCTCAAAATGTGGTGGCGCGTCTACGCGAAACAGGTGAAGGGGAGTTTTCTGTCGTGTAACGAACGTGTTAAAAAGACGTCTGTTCACCTTTCGAGATGTGATTACACCATAAAAGTGAGTGACGATTCCTTGTTGCATAATGAAGAGAGGAGGAAGCTGGAAGGTTGTGTTTTATCTTCCAGCGAAATCACGAAGTTGCGTAGGGCGTGCCTGCAGCCCTTCCAGACACGCGACCCTTCATTATGCTCACTTAAATTAATGAATGCGGAACCTCTGCTGCCGGAATAGGCAGATTATATACCATGATAATTATATTATAAATTATAAATTGTCCAAGCTGCAAAGCGTTTTACAATAATAAAAATAAGTGCATACAGTGCCCAGGTTGACAATACTCAAATCAGTTGCGTCGTAATCAGAAAAGATATACATATGAATAAAATCAACAAAGATGAGGAAAGTCTAAATCGCATTATTCTAGAATGACCTCCCACGGTTTTCACTTCAGTTCCACAAGTTTTCATTCGCAACGCAGTCTACCTTCGCAGCTACGCCATTTTTAAATTCAATCTCCGCCGTCATTAGCTTTTAATTTTCTCACGTGAAGTCATTTTAACTTTTCGACGCCAAAAAATTAATTTTCGACAAGAAAAGCGTTCATTACAGGAGTCTGCCTTAAAAGTAAAATTGTCTACAAAGCCTTGTTTAATAAATAACAAGTTGGTAACAAAAGTAAACTCGAAAAGTTTGTAACAAAAAATGCTAACGACTTTTTCTCTTAATATTGACAAAACGTTTCTAATCTTGTAAGGTTGAAAAAACTTATTTGAAAATATAAAATATTTTAAGTGTTAGTTTTGTTTTTGAAAAGTTTACTTCAATTTAAAAATCAAGTTATTGTTTATTTTCATTGAAACTTTCAATTTCATGTACCTAAATTAAATACTAATGGTAGTTTCTTCTATTTATCGACTATATTTTCCTTATCTTGATATTAAGAAGGACATCTAATATCTAATATTTCTATTCATAAATTTATAATACACTGTTTAAAATATTTTAAACAAATAATCAGTGGGACCATTTTTTAATATTAACAAAATGTTTCTACCCTTGTCAAATTAACAATTAACAGGATAAGAATAGAGCCCTGTGGAACGCCACATGTTCTGACAAATGCATATTTCTGTCTTCATTTTCAACGCGACATTTTTCCTTCCTCCTTCCACATATTAATGCATTAAGGGAAAGACTGTTTCTTTAATTACATATAATTCAAGTTTTGAATTCACGGTACCTTGATTTAATAAATCAAAATCTTAAGACAGTTACGGGTTTAGTCTTGTCAAATTCATATGTGGTGAATTTACAGGATTTTTTTTAAATACTTGTATGTTAGTCCAAATACAGCTCATATTTTTAGTTTTATCTTTCAATTTTAACTTTTACATCATAAATGTAACTTTTCTTCCGTTTTATTTTTAATTTCTACATTTGCTTATTTAATTAAGCCAGATAACAGTTGCTTGTCCGCATATAATGTATGTATAATGATGAATTTAAATACCGTAGTGTCTATATCATTAGCCCTCCTTTTCTACGTTCATTGGTTTTAAAGTGGTTAATATTATTTAATAACCTCTAATTCGCGGTATATTTACTATTTTCAGCCTTTCTGCTACCTCATTGACTAAAAAACATACGTTCCTGCTTGAGCTTCAGGTGAAAACATTTTCTACTTCCTTAGAAAAAATGCTTTTGTCTGTAGAGGTTTGGTGGTTCGCGCTCATACACTGAAATTTATCACACTCTTATATAAGGCGAACAGAGTTTATTGCTGCTCGAAACGTAAGTTTATTAATATTTCTTCTCAAAGTTCTACTTTTATAACATCATCTGTTATGAAGTCTCTCGCTCGCAAACCCTCATTTTTCACCTCACCAGTATGACTCAGTTCCTTTCCCATTTATGTTGCCTCCAGTTTTGCTTCTATGATTGGAATCATCTAGTCTAATTTTTCAGTGGCCACTTACCTTTACAAACAAAATTAATATTAAAATAAAACTAAAAAACAGTAGTCTACAATTAATATTTTTATTCACAAGACTATAAAGTTATCCTTATATTACTAGTAAACATTATCTTTTGAAATATTTTAACTATTTTTGATGAACCGAATTTGTCACCAATGTCCATTTGAATTAAAAACATGTTCAATTAACTTCTTGTTAATTCTATAGAAAACAACAACCCAATCATCAGTCTCAATTATTTATTCTTCTTTGAAGCATTTCATCCCTCAGATGATATTCTTCTAGAATACTTATTCATTAGTATTAGTTATCTAAATTCTTTATACATTAATAAAATTTCTTTATTTAATTTACCTTTCATCTTCAAGGAATATATGACATCATTAGTCTTGGTAATTGTGTAATTAGATCCCCTTCCGCTTTAAATACGTCACAAAAATTAGATCATCAAAAAATACTATTTATTTTGGGTTTAATTAAATTTTTTATTGTTTTTGAGTATGTAAAATTTTTAACAAAAGATTATCGAATTTTGTTTTGAAAATATTTTCAGAAAAAATTCTTTCTTTATATATATGAATAATAACATTTTGGCCAAAAGCTCCTGTAAAATATTAACTAAATTAAGAAACATTATTGATGAAAAATTTGATTCCAAGGGTATCTAATAACATAATTAGCTGTAATTATTTTGTATAACCATGCATAATTATGATATTACAACTAAACCAATTGACAAAATCGTATAATTAACACTGCCTTTCTAAATAGTCCTTCCATAAATATTTTATAGACATTGTGTGTGGGATATATTTTTTACACGAAGAGAATAGTAAACTTAAACCTACTTTTTTATAGTCATTACATATTAACAAAAACAGGAGAGGTATTTTAAATCCAGTATGTGAAACTGGAGTGCATAAATCAAAAATTACTAAAAGATTCAAAAGTATTTTTATTAATGCTATAAAACATTGCATTTAAAATTACTTTGTTAAAATTCTTATAGAAATACAATTTAAGCGAACGAAATAAATTAAAATAATATCTTTGGTGACCGTAATTCATCTTTACAATATCTATAAAATATAAATATCAAAAATGGGATATGCAGTTCACTTGTTATTGTAAACCGTTTCAATACAAACTGGGCCATTATTAATATCTTCATTAATTCATAGGTTTTGTATTATTTTTTTGTTCAGTTTCGTCTGTAATTCCTCTTGGGCCCGTTTGTTTATTTTTAATTACGTAGTTTTTGTCTGGAGTGAAGCGTATGTGAATAATAATTGTGTATTTTTCATAATAAGGCACATAATTATACTATGATCTGGAATAACCAAAATTCACACTATTAGGTCTACTAGCCTCAAAATATAAAGAATGGAATTAATTTTCGTTAATAAAGTGAAGCATTACGGAGAAAAAATATTTTCTTGTAGCCAGTTTAATTTCACAAAGGTAAAATAAATATTATGGAATTGTTATTTCTCCTTTGAGGTTAGTGAAACAAACGGCCTCTATTTCTATTATAATTAACAATACTTGTTATTGTTTTGTAAATGTTTATATTATTTAAATGTTGTTTAGTAATGTTGGATTGAAAAACTACAAACAGATAAACTCGTATCAATTTGCAAGACTTAACTTCCCTATACAACAATTAAAATATTTTGGATATTAATGAGAACTTAATTTATGAAAATCGATCATTCCCAATATATGTGGAATGAAGTTAAAAAGTATTTATAATGATTGGTATTTAAAATGATATATTTAAAGCTTATGGTTATGCAGATAAATGTTTCACAGCAGACGAAAGTCATTTTTTGTAAAATAGCTTAACGTTTTATACAAAAATTCAACATATTTTGCAGAATTCAGTAAAATCATGGCTTGAAAATAATAACAACACTCATTTTTAAACGAATATAATTTCAAACCCTGATCCATGGATATCACACAAAAAAAATTTACAATCTTTACTGAAATTCTACATTTAAATAAAACGAGTAGGAAAAAACGTTGTAATTATGTAAATCACTTAGTTGGTTTCTAATAGAGTCACTATTTCGTTCTTTAATAATTTGGAATTTCATTTAATCAAAACGTTTATTTCAGCTTTCGTGCCAAAATTGCAATATTTTAAAAACTGTACGCCCGGTTAAAGAAAAGAGACATACTTTTGATATAGTCACATCCTAGCAATAATCTGTCACAGCGGTTATTACATAACAACCTAGAGATCATACGTTTTCGACGGACACTATGAAGACACATATAGACTATGACATTTAACATAGTTTTGCACGTCACGATTTGGTCCCATTTTTAAATTGAAGAATCAGCAAGAGAATTTTGAAGAGACTCGGTTGCAAACAGGTACGTATATATGAGGAGAATAATAAAGCAATTAATATTTCCTGATGTTTTATGATGATATTAATTTATTCTCAAATATTCATAGAAGAGTTTAATTACGAGTGCAGTAGTTAATAATGAGAACTATTACATACATATGAAATAATTTGTAAGAAATCAATTGAACTTTTAATTGATATACTTCCAAAATTTATCATCTCGGGTTCTGATACTAGTAACTTTTTGTTAAGTTTAAAGTAGAATATATTTATCATTATAATTACTGATTTTCTCGTCTTTAAGGGGCGCAGTGATTATAAATCAATAATACTGTTATTAATATCTATAATTATAATAGGCCAGCATGTACAAGCCATTTTTATGGCTTCAAGAATTCAAAATTACGAAGGTTAGTTTTTTAATGTTTAACAAGTATAGATAATAAATATGAGATATATGTCTTATAGAGTAATACAAACCAAATTAATAGTTAGGCAGTATAACCAAATTTTGCATGCGTGACTCAACAGAGTGCAGACCTTGAAATGAAGTTTACTCTGGCGGTAGAAAATCCAACCCTTGATTGAATTCATAAGAAATTGAAAAATTCTATATTTGCCAGGGGACGGAATGGAAAATATCACGAGCCCGTGATGCATATCCACGCTAGTTTCCCAATACTTGAAACCGAAATTGAAATTCTGGTCGCATAATATCTGAGGAATAAAGGACGGCGAAATACGTGACGTCCAGGAGAGGAACGCACCTGCTTCTACTCACAAAGGGAAAAATAGATCGCAAAGGTCGGAATCAGATACATCCACATGCACATTTCAAATTAAAATTATTGTAGGTAGGTATTAAATTCATTGTATTGTTTACCGGCTCAATAATCCTTTCGTTATGATTAGAAAAATTATAATAATAATAGATACATCCTAAAAAATGGTGGACAAAAAAAATCTCATTTCATTAAATATGAACGAAAAAGCTCTTTCGATTTAACCGAAAACGATTTATTTTAAAAAAAAGGATGAAGTAAACTCAATCATACCATACAAGTCTTCGGCGCACAAATGCATAAGAATTGCATACAGAAATTTATTGCTATATAGTTATTTCAACTTGAGAAAACTACAGTTTTCTGATTATTTAAAGAGAGTCAATTCAATGTAGTAATTATTATTGGATTCTATAGCGGCTCTAAAACGTTGCTGCAATGATGATTTTGAAACGTCTGAATGGTTCACACCAAATTCGAATTTGAAATCCAACTATAGTGCATGAAAATTCCGCGAATAAGAATGTTGTATGAAATTTAAAAAGGGATATACTATAAAGTACACCAGAGGTGGACAAAAAGTATATCAGGTTCCAAACGTGGCCCTTTGGACGATTAAAAGTGGCGCATTGCATCCTTGAGCATGATTGTATGTCCCTTTACATCGCTAAAAAGAATTGTACACTAAGAAAGGTCTTATAAATAAATACAATGAATAGCCAAAAGTCAGAAATAGAATAATTTAATAACAGTTCTTCTAGAAAACAGGTGCCGAGGAAGAATTCATCCCTATTTAATTTCGAGATAAAATATAATTTTTATCATTAAACTCTTTTATTCACTTGACTTTTCTATATTTATAAATTTCTCCTGGCCTGCAATTTAAAAAAATTTTCAACTTTTTATTCAGTGATTTCCTCTTACGTTAAAAATTCTGTTTAATAGCCAGGCAGGATCACTTTTCGTTAGTTATCACTAGAAGATTCCTTACAGAATGATGGAAAGTCTGTTGAGCTCCATCCTGAGGTAGTAGTCTCATGGAACAAAATTGTAGTGCCTGAATGTTGTGCGAAAATTCTGTAGATAAGAAGTGACCAAACCGTGGAGCGTGCGCCAAATGTGGCGCTTTGGACGATTAAAAGTGGCGCATTGCTTCCTTGAGCCTGTTTTGACGATAAGTTCCTTTACAATGTTAAAAGACATTATACTTACATTATAAATAGACACAATTAATGGCCAAAAGTCACCAGTAGAAGAAGAATAGGTCTTCTTTAAAACAGAGAGAAAAGATAATTCCAAGCTGATCTCGCTCTCAGTGCCAACAGCTACAGTCTGTCGGCGTCTCATTAAACTGGCGTAAGTTAATTAATTTCACTGCTTCAAAGTTATTCCTATCCTCATATCTATTTAACAACCCCTAAACATGAATGTAAGACGTGCTAGTCATATGGTGCATCTCAATTCGTCTGTCAAAAATTGGCGTTTGGTTCATGATCTTTCATTATTACATATCAAAAAGTAATCTTTTACGTTTGGATTTGGAAAAAAGCAGCCTTCAAATGGAAGCATTTCATGCGATGCTGGTTAAATATAACCGTTTTAAGTATAGATGCTCTTATTTTACAAGCCGAAGGGGAATTAACTACTTTGCAAAGAAAGCCATGCCACTATTTTCATTTGCCAGATTACAGCGTTATCATTTCAGTTTGCCTTGCACACTTGCGAATTATGGCGATGTCCTGTAATCTCTTTTATTTTTCTTTTGAGGTGTACCAGGACCTGAAATCTATAGAACACCTTCAGTGCAATAAAGCGCTCGTAAAGGACAAGGAAACAACAGGTCATCGTGTCACCGTAACTACTGATGTATACATTAATCCAATAAGTGTCGTGTTTATAAATTGCCGACGATGAAGTGGCAGGTGTTCCTTTACTTGTAAGGAAAACCAGTAAGAAAATTGGTCGAAATTGCTCCACGTGTCGATTTGTATGCAGAACATACAGTCAATTTTATGTACAAGAAAGAAAGACTTAATCGTCCATAACATCATTCGCTTTATACGGCGCTGAAAGTCAGAAAAATAAATTAATTTTGGATTATTCAAGGGGTGCGGTATCTTCTTTGAATGAAGTAGAAGGTGTTTCTAATATTGGAACACGCATTTGTGCCCTTTCCAATTCTTATCTTTTTATCCTAAACAATTCGCGCCTCACTCGTATTTTTCCAGATATTTACATTTATTACATTAAAATAAACATAAGTATATGTACACATCATATAATATTCCTGTAGAGACATTGTTAAATCTCTACAGTAACAAATACCTTCAGGATGACGGATTCTTGAGTATGAGAGCGCATACTGTATTTGAGATGCACTTTGACTCACAGTGGAGTAAAACGTGAAGCAGGAGAACGAGTCTCAAAGGCACTATACGTGAAAACAATTTTTTTCTTTCAAAAAGAATATCGCGATACATTTCACGGCGCGAAGCGGTATGGAGCTAACACAGGAGAGGTGTTTTAATTTTTAATTGAGGCGGGGGATGGATTATCCCTGGCAGCTTTTCCCTCGTCAACGATGAGAAAACTCTTCTTCCCTTCTCCCTGGAGAAGCCATCTCACTTCACGCGCATCAACAATGCAATATCAACCGGTTGCAACAGGGATACTTATCTAATTCAGGATAAATAGTCAAACAAAACTTATTAAATGTAATAAAATAAAAGCAGACGTTAATTCATTTGTTTTCTAGAAATATCGAATACGGAATATTCTTAATTTACAAGGTTTTCATTCCTTAAATAAATGACTTTGCAGTAAAAATATTTGATTAATAGATTTTAAAAATTAATGAATAAAAATACAGGCAAACAAGTCAGCAAATTAAGTGAATAAGTATTAAATTAATATAAATACAACTTCCAACTTTGTGGACTTCTTCAGTTAATTTTTTAATAAACCGTCGCTGAAGATAGTTAACAACACCAAATTACTCACAATGTAATTAGTTTTACCCGAAGAAGTCCTCAAGATTGGATGAAAGGTTGTATTTATATTAATGAAACTCTATTTAAATTTATTTCTGACTCATTTGGCCGTATTTGTATTCATTTATTATTAAACTTAATGTCACTAAAATTATGTTTGTATAGAATTTAAAGAATGAATAACTGTTTTAATGATTTTTTTCACACAAGTGAAATACCACGCCTTTTGACACTTAAATGAATTACATTATTACACAAAATACTTTCAATTATACTGAAAAATTTTATATCGGTCGATTATTATGATAATAATTATATAGCATTATATTTTAAATGAATATGACCGAAATTAGGGTTAAAAGTCCCTGGGATTAAAGCTGGAAAATTTTAATGGAATAAGTTTAAATACAAGAGACTGTTCATAAGGGTTAAATAAATAATTCATTCATTTAACGAATTTAAATTCTCGGCAATTACTACTTGCTCTGATTTTTTTCTCTATTTAGTTTATTTTTTATTTACATTATATTTTACATAAATATTTTTTTCTTAATCATACACACATATATGTCCTTGAGTTTCATCTCTAACTAATTTCAAACATTCCGCGTATAATTTATATACATTTCCAATCTGAATTCTATTGTTTACTATCTTTACTAAATTATTACAAGCAATCTTTTACATACTGATTTTTCTATGTGAAATACATTCAACTTTTCCCATTACCCTTCTTTAAGATGTAGCGATCATTATATACTTATTAGTGATTGCAATTTTCTATTATTCCTATGGTGCTAATCCTCTTTTTAATATTCACGCTTGTCACACTGTGGTATGTCATCGCAGTTTTTACAATAGACTTCGTCATGTCATAGACCTTTATGTATCACATTTTTCTTACTGGTTTCAGAGATACTCTAACTTACCTAAGTCCAATTGATGCAAGGACACCAATTGCAGTTTAATAAGGCCATAACTGAAAGATTTTCTCACAATTGAACGAATTGAATATATGATTTTACAGAATTGTTCCAAAACAAGAAGTCCAATTGGAGGATTTGTATCCTAATTCATTTTATATCTACATTGGATTCAAAGAAGTGACCCACAGAAATCAATATTATGGTTAAAACGCTAATAATCACTTCAACAATTATTTTTTTGAAATATACAAACCTCCAAAATTTATTAGAAAAATATAACCTAAGCTTATTTACGATTTTTACAAAAATATTAGGTTTTTAAGCAGTAATATGTATTCATAACAGCATTCCTCATTCACAAGAGATTCATAATAATAAAAGATGACTTCTTGTATGACCTTCCAATGTTGTAAAATATCTTAAAGGGACGAACCTAACGACTATTATTAGCAGTCTGAAATAAATACAATTAATTAGTACCCGCCTTTAATAAAATTTTAAAATGAAATAATCCATTACTATGGCAAAACATGAGACACAATAATCTATTTTTTAATAATATTCAGTAGTGAGGTAATCTATGACGGTAAGCGAAATAAACAACGTTGGATAATGTGTAAGCGAATATTTCAACGATAAATGCTTGCAAATTTCTATGTCAAGCTGCCCATCCGCTTGTCAACGGGAGGTTTTACATTTCAATCTGCAGGACGAGTTAGTTCTATGTTATTTGCGTCAGTAATTACAAAGTTGATCTACAATGCAACTACATTTGACGAGAGTTAATGCGCGTGACAGTTCACTGCAAATATTTTTGCGAACTAAAAATCACAAATTTGCAGTCAACCAGGAACATCCCTCTGACATTTAAGATAACAATTCAGTTGTACCTCGGGTAGCTACAATCAACTACTCATCACAGAAAGTTATTTACGTCCTCGGATTACTGTTTCACCAATACTGAAGTTAATTCCTCGGAGTCAATGTCACTTCCATCTTGACAGTTTGAAACGTCATCCAATTACAGCCCTCCTTTTTCCAGGATTTCATGGCTTATACAAATATCTTTTCCTCCTATGCTCAACGGCTTTGTTCCCGTAGTGTCCTCATCTATAAAATATTGTTTCTGATAAGACTAATCAATAATGTAGTCTGGCCAATCGATAATGAATCGCATTTAAAAGTAATAATAATTAAGTTCTTACTTGCACCAAAGCCTGTTTTAGACGAAATCAAAAGCAACTCTGGATATTATGAGTGAATTCTGTTAACAATACCGATGATTATTTACAAAAAATAACTGCTAAGTAGATAGTAACTGTTGGAGTTACATTCCCCACATATACGTCATGATCATGACTAACTAGTGATTGGTGCACAACTAATGACGCCACAGTCCGTTCAAAATGCACACGTACCCAAAAAAAAGTGAAATGATGAAATTTACTTAAATTTTCGTAGAAATTGTGCACGTGCACTTGTCTTAGAACATTTCACTCATGTCCTTACCGCATTTACGTATCACAATTGAAAGCCTTTTTTAAATAGCCCGAGTAGAATATAAAAGGAATACATCTGTCAT
Source organism: Eucriotettix oculatus (assembly GCA_034510155.1). NCBI lineage: Eukaryota > Metazoa > Arthropoda > Insecta > Orthoptera > Tetrigidae > Eucriotettix > Eucriotettix oculatus. The sequence continues at coordinate 44,546,503 of CM067380.1, forward strand.
TATTATTTAAATATAGCATTACTCTCTTATTAACTTCGTCCTTGTACCCCATAATTATCACCGTGTTCCGAAAATTCCTCAAAAAGACGAACGAAAATGTGAAAACCAACAAATATCCAACGCAAATACAAGCAATCCGTTGTTCCTATTATTATAAAATACCGTTCCAAAGAACTCAGCCAATTTTTTCTTAAATATAATTACAACTATTTCAATAAGAAAATGTTATATTAATGTCAAAACAGTATTTGGAGAGAAGGAAAATATTTCACTTAATTTGAAATATTGGAATGATGAAGTCTTTAAATTAACTTGAAAACTGTACGTGGAATAAAAACTTTGAATATTTGATGCTAAAGTCTTTAAATTGATTTGAAAGCCATGTAGAACGAAGGAAAATCTTTGACCAAATGAAAATATTTGTATGATAAAAATTTAAAACCCTAAATTAGAAATATTTAAAAAATTAAATATTATGATAAAATATTCGCGAAAAATTATGCATATAAAATACATGCAACGTTACTGTTAGCAATGGGCATGGCTTGTTCGGGGCGGGGAAAGGCCAGGTCGTGACGTATACGTTTTGGGATTATATTTTCCCTTTAGCCAGTTGATATAGAACTTGTGATATGCGAATACTATTAACCTACCAATTTATAATACACCAGAACTATCAGTATTTTGTAAATTCACATTGTATTTTTTGCTGTTACAACCGACAAAATTTGTGTTACGTAACAATACTTTACCGTAAATTGCACTCACATTTTGCCTGACATTGAATTATTGCAAGTTCGTCAATTTTGAGAACTCCTGATAATATCTTCGAAACCGTGTCAACATAACATACCTTTTAAGGAAATATGAAAGGAGCAACTTCATAATTAACGCTTTCGTTCAAACTTACTGAAGAGAAATTATTTTAGTATCAGAACTGGCAAATATTTCAATTCAAAATAATAAAAATATGTCACTTCAGACTAACAGAATATAATACTAATAAATATGATTATGCATAATAAACAAAGTGACATTCTTGGTTTTAGAAATGTTCAAAATTTTTAAGTGACGGTAATGGAACCTTTGCCTTAGTAAGATACTAATACAGTTGAAAAAATTAGTTAATGTCTAAATTGAGCAAGAAAATCTTTCTTATATCACACACGATTAAACTACTTTAAAATCTGCTACATTGATGGCTCATATTGCTGTATATAATATAAAATAGAATCAAGGAAAATATTTAGTTTCATTTTGATTTAAAGCGTAAATGTTTCAAATTTCGTTTTCTAACATTATGCTGAATTAAAAAGTTTTGAACTGTTATGGGACAAATACACAGAGGAAACTAAATAATGTTCTAGCTAGGGAAAATGACATTTAAATTCAATTAACTTTAGTTTAAGAACACACACGCCATCTGTACAACACATATTGTTGAGCTTTCTGCCGCAGTCAGTAGATAGCGTAGAGAGCAATATTCAATTTCCTCCTAGAAAATTTTAAGCTGCACGGATTTTGTTAACAATGTTAATTTTGTTTAATGCTATAGAGCAATAATTAATTTAATTTCAAGAATTATATACTTGCTAAAATTCTATTTAGATTTTCTCTCTTTCCGTAAAAAAAAGAAATTTATTCTTTTGTATTTTCAAATCAAATTGTTATTCGTTTCATTTCTCATTCCTTCGTTTGGAGCGTCATTTTACCGTTGATATTTAACTATTCATACTTACTGGGAGATAAATATACAGCAAACCAAATCAATATCTCATCAAGTAATTGAAGAATGGTTATTCATTGAATATACTTCAAATTAAAGTAATACAGTACTCTGGATAGGACTTTTCTTAGGTTGAAAGTCTACATGTAGGTGATACAATAAATGACAAATTCCCTTTAATAGCATAGTAACGGAATTGGAAAATGGCTATGCGGAAGGGAAAGGAAAGCAACCAAGGGTTACCTCTTTTTTTTTGGGGGGGGGGGGTTAAACAGGCAACTCCCCTTTAATAGCATAGGAAGGGAATTGAAAAGGGGGGATGCGTCAAGGGTTACCTAGGATCCCCATGCTACAAATAAAATACTACCCGGCAATCACCTTTAAGACATGCAGGGAAAACCCTAAAAAATCTGAATCAGGGAAGTCGCGCAATAGACTACTTGTTTTATGTCACTCAAAAGACGATTACTTTGAACTAAACCGAATATAAAATGCATACAAGTTCAACATCAATATAATCACAAATATTAATGAACCCAGGGTCACTTGAATTGCTGCTTTATTTGAAACACTTTGCCACTAGAATCCGTTGTGATGTGATTTTAGCTGAAGCAACTAAAATTAAACGAAAGAAATATAATACAGAAATTTTACTACATATTAAGATCAAAAAGGGATAGACGAGTACGACGAGGAAACTTTAGAGTTGAATACCAGTCACTCAGAAAAGAAGTGAACATAGAATATAATGCAATATATAATTCTTTGTAAAACGTTCACTATTCTTCGAGCAATCAGCGCAATTTTACTTCAATTCTTCCAATGTAAATAAAATTATTTCTTTAACTAAATTATTGGTTTTTTGAAGAACATTTAATTCCACTATAGCTATATAATTATTATTATTTATTGTTCGTAGTTTAAAAAGACTTATATGTATAATTTGTATAGACATATGTATGTAAATAATTTTGATTCCGTTTCTCATTAAAAATTTTATTTATACACAAACTTAGGAAACCTGTGACAGCACCATATAAACAATCATAAATTATCACCGTACAAATTTATGTCTTCTCTGAACTCATTATTGATACTTGCAGAGACTGGGACTTGATACTATAAGGATAGTTCCAAAATATTATTAACACACATATGCGTCTACAATATTTACTCTAGAGTCTATATGTTGTGGTTAACGTGTTACTTAAAACTCGTTAGTTTAGTCCTAATTATTACAATTGTTATATTTTAGATAAGACTAGCTGAGGTATTAAATTATATTATTTTGTGTTTATTTGATCACTGATCGCTGAAAATAAATTAATTCGATACTAATATCTTGCTTAACGAGTGATTTAATTGGCATAATTCATTTACGGTCACACACCGAACTTTACTGATTGGCGGTTAGCTTCAAATTAACTAGAGTGATGACTGACGGTGAGTTAACCCAGTCGTAAATTCTCCTGGTATATGAATTAAGCTCGGAACATTGCGAGTCTATAAAATCCCGGTGCACTAAAGGGAGTGAAAAATTTATTGAAGTTAAAATTCTCCCGATAACATAAAAAGAGTCCAAAAGGCGCAGGGAATCTAAAATAAGAAAAAAGTTGTCCATTTACTTTAAATGAATTTAATAAAATCCTTGTACCTTAAGGACGGGAAACATATTCCTGCCTGGCTATGCTTAATTTGGGATTTACGGATATAATTAAAGTATTTTAAATTTTTAGAGCTCACATTTATTATAAATATGAAAATACTTTCCTTACATTTCTCTTGAAATCTGAAAATAAATTTAGGCTATAACTTTATAGAATTGTAATAAACTCAAATTCCTATGTAAAATACACACAGTTATATGTGCACAAAATATATATCATACCGATTGTCGTTTGGGTTGCATAAATGATTTGACAGCGAAAGTAAAGTTTTATGACGACTATTACACATTAAATTACAAGAAGCAGACAATATGCGTATTATTTCTACCATCTAATGGGATTTGACAATCAACAACACACGCGAATTGTCGGTGTTTTAATTTAGTTCAATTAAATTCAGTCAACAGTGCGCACTAGTAACTAACTTATTTATAACTTTTGAACATAAACAGCTAAATTTGATCATTAAGGTTAGCTTTCTTATATCAAATATGTAACTCTTAATCACTGTTGAATACACTCAGTTCTGGGAACGACTCGCGTGACACCAGGTGGAAGAAGATTTAATAATTCAAGAACTTCGCCCCGACTCTTGTTGGGTTACCTTTTTTGGTCTTAAAGTGGTGAAAGAAGAGACAGACAATATTTTGGGGGGCGAGCACCCATACTACTCACAAAACGTTCATTGCAATAGGATCCATGTTGTAGAGGGTCAAACTAAGATTTTACATTTATCAACTCGCATACTCTTGTAAAAAAGACATAATTTATGGTTCTAAATTTTTCTAAATTATTCTATACCTTTTAATTTATTTACTTCTTCAGAAAAATGCATTTAACGGTTTTTCTGTCACATTGACAAATCTCCCGCCCAAGAACTTCAAATAAGATTTCGTCTCAAGGGATGGTAATTTGTTATAGCCGAAATCCTTCATCTGTCAGTTCTTGAGAAATGATTATAAAATCAAGATTTTGAATTATCCGCCATTTAGGCTGTAGATGGTAGATGGCAATTTAATATCATACAAAATCTTCTCGCTGATCAGTAGAACAACGAAAAGAGCTACAGGGAAATCTATACGACGGAGTTCTTGTTAAATAAAGTGAGCCGTAACAGAGTAGAAATTAAATGACGTTCACCTTTGCAACCTAAAGAAATACTAAAATAAGACGATTCTAATTAATGTACAGGTAAAAGCTTTATTTTATATACCAGAAGTTCGACTGAAAACCGAACACTCGCGGCTGGGCGACAGCTGAAAATCGGGCTGTTCCAATAAGCAAACACAAATTTATTTAAAGAAAGGTTGTTTAAAAATCACATACCTACTTGAAAAATTAACTTTTTTACTAATTAATATTCATAATTATTAAAAATAATAATATTTAACGAGGATATTTTTTTTGTCAACTTAGGCAATAGTTCGCATCTTCTCCGTCCATGTTTTTCCCGATTCGCCACTGCCACAGTCTTCGGTTTTCAGACGAACTCCCGGAAAGTAAAAATTGCACTTCATGTATACATTACTTAATATGACCTTATATTAGTAAATATATATATATATATATATATGAACGAAGAAATAAAGCAAATAATAGCCAACAGGATTTGTCTAGTAGAACATCTACGGGATTTTAATGGATTGTTGCAATTCACGGAAGGTCGGACAGGAAACAAGGATCTCTTTGGAGGCACTAGAGTCTTTGTTAAGGAGGTGGAACTGCAATTCGTAGTGGTAGATCCTAACAAAGTGTAATGGAGCTCTAGCGCCTCTGAAAAATTGAAATATTTCCTATCGGAAAATGCGATATCTTCCCTCAATTTCTCTCTATATCCCCTCTCTCAACCGCTCTCCTGCCTTTTCAATTATATATATATATATATATATATATATATATAACCTTTCTTGTTCTTCCAAATAAATGTAAGTTTCACATTTATTTTTTGGAACTACTTCTGAAAGTTTCGTAAAAGGCATTAATCTCAGTTTGCGTCGCGACAGTTTGTTAGATGTGTTCATTTTGTGAGACATTAACTGGAAAGAGCAAGTATAAACGTTATTCGTGTCTACGAATCCCAAGTCCATAAATTTTCATGAATAATTTCATAAAATACAAAGACAATTTTCCGTACCCTTAAAGTGTTTTCATTTCTTTGTGATAACGCCACTAATTCTGGTGTAAACGTGTTCGGCGAAACGCCTTACGAAAATAAACACGAATTCAAAGCGTAACAGAAATCGTGTCCATGTTAAGGCGTATGCAACAAACCAAATGTTTATAAATTACATGTCATTTGTTCAGTGAAAAGAGCAACGCGATGTATGTTCTCTGCGCGAGTCAACTTTGCATTCAAACACCGAGGATTGAGTGGAAGTGGGGGGAAATGTTGCTTTATAAGCTAAAGCAAACGAAACAGTGCAAACACGAACGAAAACATACAGTATCGCACTTCAATCACACATCATAAACATGCCACGCTGAACGAATCTCTAAAGCGAAAGTCCGAACAAACGACCTACACTGTGAATGATGACATTCTTTGTCATGGATTACAATGCGCTGTGTCTGTTGAATGTAACATTGGAACCGACAGAACTGGAACTAGTTGCTACGCCAAAGTCGCCTGAATTGAGAATGTTTTAATTTATGCAGTTGAAGCCCTAAAAAATCGATACTGCTTCACTCGGACACAAAATGACCTAATTTCAACAGGTAAATGACAATGACGCAAAATAAAATGTCATAAAATATTAAAACCAGTACAATTATATATCAAGTTAATTATTTTCATCTCTACAGTTTAAATGAGTAATGAGGTTAAAAAACAAACAATTATTATAGAATTAAGATCATGTTTCACAACTGAGATCACGATCAACAATTATACCTTCAACTGTAACACATACCAAATTTTAAACAAGGACAGGAACTACAAATTTATACATATATGATACATCTTCTCAAAACGGACACTGATTTGTTAGGTAATACTGAGAGACCGAAAAGCCGCGAACATGTTGATTAATCTGGTTATCGTTGGATTGTTAGGCACTGTTAACCCTTAAATAGTCACGTCGGGTCAATATGACCCGACCTATTTTTCAATCTTCTGTGTTTATGCACCTATGCATAATTGGCGGGAAACCTGCCTCTATATCCTCTGTTTAAACATGTTTTAATTGTTGGTGAGATTTCCTGAGTGTAGGTTCACTGTTTACCAAGTGAGCTGATACTTTGACCCGAGGTGGCTGCTTGTGGCACTGCAATTTTCAGCTAAACCACATAACAAACCTTTGCAGTATTTTACCATGTACTAAATGTAACGGGCATTAAGTCCTTTATTATTCATAGAGAAAACAAGCATAGGGAAAATATGAACATTAAAAGTGAGACTCGATCGTACCTCAAAAATGTAGCAAGTCGGTTGGTGCTTGCTCATATTATGAGATCTCAAAGATCACTAAATTTACGCAATACTACACACGCCATGTGACCAGTTTCAATGTCGGTAATGACAATGGCGCTGTCTTGCGGTAGTCAACAGAAATCATTACAAAACCTACTATTTACAGACACATTTATTTCGATATTTTCGACTTTTCTGCCTCTAAGTGTTTGTAAGATTTTAATCGTTATATCTAATACACCAACCTTTATAAACTATTTTTGTTTGTTATTTCATCTCTTTTCAAACTTTAACTATTCTAATACCTTTATTATAAACTTGAGGGCCCACATTATGACTTATATATGTTGTTAAACTATATTATAATTTTTAACTGTCTTTTTCGCCGCATTACTAATCTAAATAACATATTTACAACGACTGAGGAATAGATACCCGCTTAAATATTTCCAGAGTTTCCTCATGACCTCACAAAGTACTTTTAATATGAATACATACTTGACCTAGCGCTAATGGGGAAAAACCGTGAAGCGAAACAATTACGAATCTGTAGATGTAACAGTAACATTCCACAACTTTTTCTTCAAAGGAGATCGTGAAATAAGACTAACTGAGTATATATTCAAGATTCGATTTTAATTTTGTATTGTATGGTATTTATTATTACTACAGGTGGGTATTTGCACGGTGGAAGTTTGTTGATAAAATTAAAGTACGAAGATAAAGTGTTGCTAAACTAAAAGAACAAAGACAAATTACAGAAAAAAAAATACAAATTTAAAAATTTTCACGCCCTTTTTTTACAAAATAAGCACCTAACTTTTCAGTGTATTTAAGTTATTTTTGAAAACATTTGTATTCTTAGGGAAAGCCTCAATCAGCTTTGCAGTCCCTTATCACCCTGTTTAGGAAGAAATATTTGCCCACATCCATTCTTTAGTCCTTTCCTTTATTTTGTAATTATATTTCACTTCGACTTTTTGTGTACATCCGTAGTTGCATACTCTTAATTACTATTTGCCCATGCTTGACTTTTATTTTTTACAGCACAACTGTTTTCTTTTGATTCATATTAGAAGAAAGATAAACAAATATTCATGCAACGTCCTCTGTTTAAACACATATTGCAAGTGGATTGAATAAATAAATTTGTTGATCTAAATTTATATTGATAAGAGAGAATCATAGACGCGGTCGAATGATTTTGAAGAAACTTCCATGAAAAATACATATCCACAACATTTTAAACATTGAATTATTTACACTTTTATTACTCACTGACCTAGTTTCGGGAAACTATCCTGCAATTTCTACATTATTTACATCCGTCACATCGGAATTAAAACATTAAAACGGAGAACTAAAACGAAGAAATGTTTACAGCTCTGGGTCTTCTCAAATGCAAATTAAATTCAGTCATAACTGCAGTGGGAATTAAGCTCGACGAGGTTTCATGTAAATTAAGTGTTCCCAAGAGATTAAATTGTTCAGGCTGGCGCACCTGCTCATCACATATTTCAAAACGTTGGGATCTTAACTAGAATTCGCCCTCCAACGAAATCAGAATTATTGCCGAGGTAAAAATACATTCATCGCGTGACTAATAAGCTGGATTATTCCGTTTAGAGACGTTGCAATCAGGCGTTGAATAACTGAAACAAGAGTATTAACATAATCTTACATTACATGCATATCGAACAAAATGAAGGTCAATAAATATATAATTTGTAAACGGTGCCTTACTCAAAACAGTCCTGCCAAAGTTTCAAACGGAATAGATGTTTCAAAATAAAACAGGAATATATTGCAAATATTTTGTAATATCCATGGAAGAATTATAATAATATTTAATAGTATTCCCATCGTTAGACTTAATAACAGGAATAAAATCGTTTTTCCTTATGCAGTAATTATATGGGTAGTCTAATAAGTTCTTTGCGTGATGGTGAAAATGACAAATTCGGTTTCCAAAACAGTATTATTTTTTAGCAAAATAAAGTTTAATGAAAATGTATTTCACCCAGTTTTATTCAATTACCAGTAAACTGTTTCTGTAGAGTTCTGCCGGAAATGTGATAAGAACCCATGTACAACCGCAATTCCTTCTTGATTACATGTATAACGTTGACCATCGAGGAAAATTTTAATTTTTAAGGACAGAAGCCCTAGGGAGCCAAATCTCGGACATAGGATGACTATTTCTGCAGTTCGTTGTGCAAATCCCTGGATTTTTGCATCGCCGAGATTCATTCTCGTGATTGAAAATGTATTTTTCTTTCTGGAAACGAATTTTTGAGTCCATTTTCGATATAAGATTACAATAATGCTCTCCCCGGTTTATCCTTTCCAAGACAGTCAATAAACCTAATTTCATTGGAAACCCAGCATTTTTGAATATTTGCTAGAGTCTCGCCTTCTTAGCAGCAGCATAACTAGCTTCTGTTCACTGAATGGACTGTTGCTTCAGTTCTGGTGCCTGATTGTGAATTCATGTCTCATCCATTGTCCCCTATTGAAGCAGAAAATCGCTTGTTTATTGTAATGCATTCCAAGCACTTTTGGGAAAGTGTCAGATGAATGAGTTCTTGATCCTCAGCGAGCGTTCGCCGCAGCCATTGTCCTCAAACAGGTGAAATATGCCACTGTTGCTCTGTTTAAGTACACCTAGAGCAGTGCTGGGCAATCCTTTTTTTTGTAGGGGACCATTTATGATGGGCCACGGGCCAAACCAAACACAATTGATAGCAGTGTTGAAATTGCATATAGTAAAATTATGAGAAACTTTAGATTGCCTTCCCTTTGCCAGAAGTTCAATATTTGGTGAAGGAGATGTTGCTACGTGCAAGAAGCTTTCAAAATTAGTGTCGAAAATTAACAATAAGTTCTGCCACGACAGAAAAATTTCGTGACAGGTCGGACAACTCTTTTATGAGGGCCGGATGTGGCCCGCTGGCCGGGGGTTGCCCACCTAGACTGTTAACAATTTCACGCACCACATCGTGGACTTGATCGCGCTTTCACGGTCTATCATTTATAAGCCGTGGGTGCAGGTTAAAGAACAATTAAAACAGTCACAGAACAAAATTAATTTGCTTGGAAAAAGTGTCATATTTTCACATACTTCACATTTACATGAAGACTGTTCCTCAAATATGTATACTGTTTGTTTATTATATATGCCTCATATACCAGTCATTATAAAGAGTGAAAATTTCCTCTATAGAAAATAGGCTGAAAAATTAGGTTTAATAAATAGGACTGACATCCTTTCTGTTGTCAGTTCTAAAATATCTTGGCGATATATTTAACTACCCATTTAACCACCTTGAGTTATTGTACTTTATTGATATATTAGCTATTAAACGACTTTATTGAACTTAATAAATCAATACATAAAACCATCGAAAGACACAAGGAAACGCTTATAACATTTAGAGAAATCGCCGAGCTGAAAAATAATTATTGGTCAATGCCTCATTTCATTTCAAATTTTTTTATGGTCGTTAAATATATCTTACTATCTTCAACTTGTGATTTAAGCGGCATCGAGCGCGTTAGTTTTTTAAACATTTACCTTGTGATACCCACTGGGGAATTTTTATTTCGTCATAATCGATAAGATAACTCACAGTTCCTTAATCGTGTCAATAAATCTCATAGTACATTAAGTAACCAGAATCAATCTAAAAACAGTGTATTCCGGTAGTTTAAAAATTCCTATTTACAAGGCATTTCTGAAGAACAAAAAATTTACCATCCCGCCAATTTATTTAAAACGGGAACTTTAAAATAGACGAGCGGGCGAGAGTAATAAAATCTGTGCAAAGTGCGCACAGAAGATTATAAACTTAAAGTATAAATCATTGTTGACTTAATAAGACAATATAAAAAATATAACGAAATCCGCCAACTCTTAATGTAACAAAGAATCATAGACGTGGTAGAAAATGTCGTTGATTGTTTATAATTTTCACTTGAAAATATTTAGAAAGTCTTTACACAAAGTCAATCAAATTTATTTAATAACAATGATTGAATTGTTTTTCATATTTAACTATTATTATTAAATGCACAAAATTCAAAACTCACTTAAAGTAAGATTCTGAAGAATTATAACTTGAAATTATTTCTTCATTCTTTGCCATTAGCAATATATAATGAATAAAAAATCTTACCCAGGATCTTTTGTCACAGCTTGATATTCCTGAAGATCGTATTATAGTATATAATTGGACAAAAATCGAGAATTATTAAATGCCACGGTCCCCTGAAATATGTCATGTGGAAAGACGGTTATAAGTAATACAAACATATACACATTTAGATATTTAAGATAATCTTCTGTATTTTTTTATCATCCTTCCAGGGTGTTTCAGATGTTTTCATTGCCGAATACAATTGATCAAACGTGACTTTAAACAAATAGTCACACCATATTGCATACAATTAATTATAGCGGGTTTCCCTGTCTGCCTGACGTCAATGACTTGCACATTCTGATACATTCGCATTTGTTTTAAACTTCCACGTTTGTGCTACACATTCCCAAATCTCAGAAGTGTTTTCCCGGCTTTTTATGAGTATGTGTAGTATTTGATGATTCATTAATCCAACGTTTTTCATTACAAATGCATGAACTAAACTTCTCATAAGATTAGAAATAGTAGAGGTCACTGGTTGGCCTGACCTTGATATTCTCAGCCTTTGTATAAGAAGTTTATTTTCAGAACTTTGTATATACCTGACGAGATTTGTGTTTCAGGAGACGCATGTCACCCCTACGAGCCATTCAAATGCCCAGGGGATGGAATCTGCATCTCCATCCAGTATCTGTGCGACGGCGCCCCTGACTGCCCCGACGGCTACGACGAGGACACGCGCCTCTGCACCGCAGGTACATCACGTTTCTCACCATATATGGCATCCATGTTCTTGTGTTGCACTTAACACCAATTTATATTCACAGCACACCTTCTTTTCTATTGTACTCGTCTACTTCACGTGCGAGGCGTTGCGATCAATTCTCTCGTGCATTACGTCGAAGTTTGTATTCGACGATGTTTCACTTATACGCGTCAAATTCGAATGCTTTTCCGTGGCCTTTAACGTCATCATTTCATAAAAAGAATGAGTCAAAGTGGAACTTTTTTTAAAAAAGAGAAGGAAACGAAGCATTTATCGTTACATGAAACCTTGGATGTTCATAAAAATAAAGTGGCGACTGGAAATCCGAAGCCATTGGATAACCTGACGTTCACACATTTTAACTATACATAATACTATAAACGTATCTAGTAAATATATATTTTTGGAATACCAGACCCAAAGAATTTTGATATCCAAATTTATATTTTCCTCTGTCTTTGCCTTGGTTTATGGCATTTATTTACGAATTAATATCTGCCCAAACTGTCACGTAGAATCGTCACAATCGTGGCCATCCCTAGTGAATTATTTTTCTGTTCTAGGCGTAACAGAAATGTATAAACGTAAAAGAGGACTAACGGGAGTCACGACAGACATTTACTCTCCTGGCATTTTTGTAAGACACACTTCGTTACTGCGCAATTTGAGAAAAGAAAACTGACGAATTTAATTCGGAAAGCTGACATCTGCATTCGTCAGTCCCGTTGCGCCAGTGCGATCATAGTGTTTTTGAACCGTGATATTTATCTGTGCAAGGCCTGTAAACAACGACGCTCAGCTTCGTCACCAAATTGTGGCTGCAGCGCAAGCAATTCGTGGTACTCCAGGAATCTTCCACAAGAGTCAGGCAATCAATGGTCGGTCAGTGTGAACTTTGTGTACAGGTAAATGGCTATCGTTTTGAATAATTTCTCTGATCCAAAAGCACGTGAATTTAAACTTTTTTTTGACATTATATTAATGTAGTTGATCGGCGCAGTGAGTTTCCTTTTCTCGAATTGAGCAGCGTCGATGCGTCTCTGACAAAAATCCCAATAAGATTTTCAAAATTCTTACCAGAACGTAGCAGTGCAAATTCACAGACTCCAACATTTGTATGACTTTCCAAAAGTCAGAGTTAAAAAAGCTATTTCTGGAAACCATTAGCAGTAAAAATAATTATGGCCAATAGATAATGCTTCATGGTTCTGTAAATATTCAAATTATTGTGACGAAATTCGCTAGAAATCTGTTAAAATACATTTCGTTTGTTATCTTTAACAAAGCCGTGCCTCATTAATACACAGTCACATCAAGCCCTTAAATGAATCTTGTATATTTGTTGGAGTGCTTCATTATCTATTGGTTTTTTTTTATATTTCCGTACTTTTTGAAAAATCCTCTAAAAAGTGGACGATATGAGATGGAAGGATAATGAATTTTTCAAGTAAAGGAGATTTCTTTGGTATTGCCTTAATTTTACGCAGAAAAATCCCAATCAATTAGCTTGTGATTAATTTACAAAATCGGAGAAATATATTCTCGAGAACCCCATTCTATTTTAATGTAGAAATCACAATCAATATTTTAGTAGACATAATATTAAAATAACGTGCTTTTTCCTACAAGTCCTGGTATATGGTTTATAGAGAACGAAAAACATAAAAAGCGAAACAGGCTTTAATTTCTACACATGTAATTGCCAGATACTGCGGAATTTTGTCAGTATTTTCTTTCCTAATTTTTTATTATTGTCTATTTTAATTCCAGTATACCCCGTAAAAATTACGATGTTCAATTCCAAATCCGGATCACACAGAAACGAATCTCATGTTTCGTAAAGAGATTCACGTATTTCAAGTTCACTCCGACAAAAAATGGATTGCTTAGTCTCCTCTCAATATTGAGCTAACAATTGCCTTGGAAATTCCACGTTGACTCATTATTTCCCGAAAGGTTTAAGGCCACGGGACGTTTCCAAATGCATAGAACCTTTTTATCTGCGGTACATCTCGACGTAAAATTGCCGGCCAGCATTTGCTAGGTTCAGTGGGAATATTTGAGAAGCGAACGTGTAAACATTCTTGTCGGTCTTTTGCTGTGGCTGTAGTTTATTTAGAGCATAGCTGGGGGACAAAGCGTGTGAATATGGAATGCGATTTTGATTGTGGCCATTAACTGCGACTCGGCCTTTAAACATTCATGACGTTCGACCGCTCTTGCCGCAAATAATGAGCCAAGGAATTTATTGCCGTGAATCGATCACGTCAGGCACACTGACCTGCTCATTCGGGACGCGTAAATAAAACGGTTGGGAAACCAACCGTTTCATAAGCACGAACAGCAGAAAAACCATCCTCGATAGTGAAGATTGCTAATGGGAAATCGATATAAAAACGACAGAGACAGATGGACATTTTTGATATAAAAGTACTACGGAATAATAATCCTATGGTTTAATTACCTCTTTTTTCCAGATGTACCATTTAATAAAGCGTGCTGGTTATTCAAAACGAATTATATCTGGAAAAACGTATCATGCTCAATTCAGAGGTTATAAATACTTTCTTAGAATTGGAAAATGGAACCACCGCAAGGTTAAATTCCAACTCGTTTGGAATTCACTACTTATTTCGGTTATGTTAAGTACATTTTCACAAAAAAAATGTTTAAAGTAGTTGTAGTAAATTTGAAGCACAAAAGCACCGCATGCGTAGAGTAACTTCGAATTGCACAAAGCACCGATTCCTTTCCACTACCTCAATTTTTGAGCCAGCAGAAAATATTTCTCTCATCCAACATTTAGTTTAAAACTATCCCCGCAATTTTTTTTATCTGTCATCATCTGGACCGAATTTCAATAATGGTTTCTCTCCATAGGAAGAGTTACGTTCATGACAATTAATATTATCTGGAATTAAAAATAATATTATAACAAATGCATTTTCAGCATTTTAACGTCTGTTATAATATACGATCCATTAATATCCATCTTTTACAATTAAAAATAATTTTATACATTAATAATTTCTTTAGCTAACAGCACGGTATTTCTTTCCCCCTTAACAGGCTTTTCAGCATTTTCCGTTAAAAAATTTAATTTGCGAAATTTCAGTTCAGAACTAGCATCGGTTGAATGCAAAATTTCGTTACTGTCCGAGAATATTTAATAACACAGGTCATTTCCGTGTCCAATAAACGAGATACTCAAACTAGACTGATTAAGCATCAACTCGGTAAATAGTTTTTGCATCGTTTAAAAATCTGCTACATAATCTTTTGTTGATATCGTCGCCTCGAAGTATCGCGTTGTAAGTACCGCGTAATTCATAAATATTTATCTGAAGCAAACCTGTTTCTGTTTTTCAGTTATCCTGAGACCCGAACCCGGTCCACCCTATTTGATCCTAATCCACCCCTTCCTGGCGGGAAAGCTCAACACCTCCACGTGGTTCTCGCTGGGCAGGGTTGCCAACGCACAAAAACTAGGGGCACAGACATACTCATTAAAGTAAAATTTTAAAAGAATTCATTGCTCGGTTACCTGGCCTCTTTAAGGCTTTTTGTATAATATTCCGCGAAAAAATGTCAAGTAAGCATTCATCCCTATTTAAATTCGAGATAAAAATATATTTTTTATCGTTAATAACTATTATTCACATGATCTGTCTATATTTATAATTTTATCCCGGCAGCAAATATAGCCTGCAATTTAAAAGATTCTCCGACTTTCTATTCAGTGATTTCCTCTTGCGTCCAAAGTTCTGTTTAATAGCCAGACAGGATCACTTTTCGTTATTTATCACTAGAATATTCCTTACAGAATGATGGAAACTCTGTTGCGTTCCATCTTGAGGTAGAAGTCCCATAGAATGAGAATCTTGAATACAAAATTTTAGTGCCTGAATGTTGGGCGACAATGTTGTATTTCAGAAGTGGCCAAATGTAGCTCTATGGACGATTAAAAGTGGCGCATTGCATTCTTGAGCCTGCTAAAAAGCATTGTACATATATTATAAATAGATGCAATCAATGGCCAAAAGTCACTAACAGAATAATAACAGTTCTTCTGGCGAACAGAGAACTGACAACTCGAAGTTCCTAGTTGATTTCGGTCTCAGTGCCAACAACAGTAGTCCACGGTTATCTCCACCAAAAGAGACTCTCTCTCAGCTATATCAGCAACATGATATTTGTAGATTGGTGCTTCATTAAAGCGCAGTATATTAACTAATTTCACTGCCTCAAAGTTATTTATTTTCGTCCCCTAAGCGAAGTAGATTCTTTCCTCGTATCTGTTTAGCCATGAACGTAAGACGCTATAAAATGTGCTATGGCGCATCTGAACTCGTCTGTTAAATATTTGGTGCTTGGCGTGCAAAAAGGTTGGCCATCTCTGTTGTATTAGCATAATAGCATATAGAATTGTCCAAAAATGCAACACAATATCAATTTGTGCCGGGTTTAGAATTTTGTACAACAGTCACCAGATTACCTTTCGTCCATTATTCCTCAAAAATCATTATAACAAGTCGCAGAAATAATATATGATCTGGAGCTAAAGTTTTATTTTGTTTCAGTCTCATCTCAGATTTTTTTAACTTTATTTTCCAGCATTTCAGTCTGTTAACCTACTTGTCCTAAATCCCCTAACTTCTGCTCATGTGCTCCTAGTTTTTGTTCAACACGAATACTCCGGCACCTTTACTTACTAACGTATAATTGCTGGTGGATTGCCATTTTGTATGTTTATGATGTGGAATGGAACGCACCCTGGCAAAGTTTGAGCACATCTCGCACTTTCCTTGGTCCGCGCCCTGGAGTCGGAGGAATGTATTCCATCGAGCGTCGCTTCAGATGGTAAGTCACCTTTACAGCACCTTTGCATGTATCTGCACAACTAAAATTCTCTTCCTGTGCTTTTTTTCAGAATCCCGCGTAGAATACGCAACTTGCAGGAAAAGCTGTGTCCAGTGAAGAAAACTATGCTGCCACATCACAAGTCTGATAAGATTATTTAAATTTATGTGAATCCGTTCCATAGCGGACGTTTTTTGTTATTTGTTATTTTCCTGATTACAGTCACCTGATATTTAAATTTTACTTACTGATTTTTGTTGACAGTTCAATGAATAAGCCTCATCAAAAAATATATTTACAAAAGTTATACGACGGCTGTTGTTCGCCTTTGGAAAATTTTAAAATGATGCTGGGTGTTGATTTCCTCCCGTAGCATACTTTCTCGGTAACACAAAAACTAATTCACTCAAACCGGTACGTTTACAGACGTATCGGACGTGTATTTCTACTTTCATATTCATTGGCAAATAGAATTATGTATCATTATAGTACAATTTCTTTCAAAATAGCGCGATTAGTTACCAATTAAGACTGAAAAGACCAGGGCGTTTAAATACCAAAATTTTGAAGTGTTTATAGCAATCAGAAAAAACGTTTAATGATGTTTTAATATACTTTTGTTGTTGAAATTATTCAAAGCAATCCAACTAAGCAACGTCAAAGTAATTTATAATAAAAATAATTAAATTTCAGTCTTTATCAAATTTAAATTAAACTTTCTTCAAAATTCAGCCATCTCATCAGGGTATTGTGAAAAAGAATTGTAAATTTGTTTCAAGTTACAATGATTTAGGGCTACTGAAACTTTGATATATAAGAACGGCAAATTTTGAGGACTGGATTCTTCATATTGAAGCGAAGAGTTAAAGTGTATTATTACACGGCTTAGTAAATGCAAAAATCCGAGCTCTTATGAATATTAGTGCATGACGATATCATGCTGAAGTGATAGGTTTGAATGAAGTTCAAGTGACTAGTTGGTTCACATATCTGGAGAAATATTCAAAGTGACCTCATTTTGACTGAATGAAGGCAGTTCCTCTTCTTCGCATTGGGTTTTGAACGCTTAACTAAATGCCTGGTGTAGTGCGTATTGTCTGGCAGACTGCTACAATGCGTGCAATAGCGTGCAATGCGCAATAGCGGCATTCAGTTCAACATCAATTGTATTCGCGTCGTGTGTTCTAACGTAACAATTGTCACCAGACGATCGCATTTTAATTAAGATAACAAGGAACGTCGTCGTGCACAAACATTTATTAAAGTTCGGTTAATTCTTAGATCTAGACTTCAAGACACACTTTTTCTTTTCTCAATATTCGGAATTCACCCCAGAAATTTTGTTAAACTCTGTATAAATAGATTCATGATTCAATTTTCTAAAATATGTATAAAATAGCGCCCTTTTTCATTTGTTACGTGGTCTGCATTCCATTTTTTTCTATTGCTGGTACATTATCCCTCAGACACAAACAACAGTTTGAAAATGTTAGGAAATTAGCATCCTTAACAATTTAAAAATTATTAAGCATCATTAAACTATCATGACAATACTTAGTAAGATTTACAATATTATGACAGAATAGCAGATATCTAATTAATTTTAATACAGGTCTACAAATGATTCGAACTATTGTCATAAAAATATTCTCTCTTTGTTATTCGGCTTTTTAATTGGAACAGGTGCGTCATTCAGGGAAAGACAGAATATTATCAGGCATAGCAAATGTGACGATGGTATTATATTTACTACTTCAATTAACAACCTGATTATATTATAATGTCTTGAGTTCGGTTCGTTCTGCATTGACGTTGAAGGAAATAAACGATGAATGGATTATAATTGATAGCTTTCGGTATGGAACCGTAATCCAGGTTATGTAGCCTGGGGTGTATTGTGGATACGTGAATGAGACGTTGACACAACGAGGTTGAATACTGTGGAATGACCTATGTGCAATCACGGTCCAGCGAAATTGATTTGGGTTGCACAGTGAATATGAACGCCCTGGGCACCTGACAATTACAGAACACAGGCAACATGGGATGCCAATTAATTACACAATAGACATTCATGTAGTTATGCCAATCAGTGTTGCAAATATGTCTGCTAAATTACAAAACTGGTTGCAACACGACGACGGCATCGAATTCAACGCAAGTTTCCTGTCACCTGAGATTCATAAATCAAAATAGACAGCTTACGCTTCAAGTTTAAAGTTAACGTCAAGTTTATTGCGATCAGAGGTTCTTTGTTACAGTTTTAATATATTTGCGAGCGAAATTACTCTATTATATATTTATTGCTGATTAATTAAATATCCCTCCTTTGGTTAGTGCTTCTGAGGAAACTTTTACATCGGCATGGTGACGCAATATTCATTCTGTAATGTAAGCGAAATTATCGACTAGTCTTGATTCTGACTGCATGGAACTCAGGAAATTATAATTAGCCAAAACCATAAATTCTTATTAATATTAATGCACCGCATGGAACCAGACACGTATAAGGAAATAACGACCGAAAGGAAATCCGTTAGATACTAGTGGCGTGCTGTTTACAGGAAGCTTGCGATTGCAGAATATTGATAAAGTGCGTAATGAAAGCCTGATTGTGAAATTACACAAGCGATTTTTAAAAATTGTTAAACTTACGATTTTTATTAGAGCTTAAAATAACTGCAACTAAACAACGTAAGCCTAACAAAGAAACCTCGACTCAAGTCTCGTCAAATACGACGTTAAGTTTCTTTCCTAATTACATACGACAATTATTCTCCCACTTAACAGTTGAAATGTTTAAGGTTCAATCCAAACGCAGTTTAGAAGTTTATGGAGTAGTTTAAACGACATTCGTCGGAGTATCTCTGATATCACATCACTTCTCGTCTTTCATTGCTGTAGAGCTTCATCCTTCTCCAAGTATTGAAGTCCTTGTAAAGTTTTAAAATTAAATTTTGTTCCAATTGAGACACTCGAAGAATTATATAAAAACAAACACTATATTCTTCAAGTGCTCTGACTTCAGTTTTTCTATAAAGCAAATATTTTCTAGCTCGCCCTAAACTCCTATCTGCGTACTTCACATTTTATTGCCTATTCACTCATTCATTTTCCTTGGACGATCTAATTGTTATCTTTCATTACTCATTCCGGATGTCTCGAAGTGGCTCGTGATCAGCGTAGTGATTCTCAGTGACAATGACAAGCTGAAACATCCATGACGGGATTCGAACCCACAACCACTGACGCGAGATGTTGACGCTGACTGCTACACCACAGCATGTTGACATTTTGGGTGCATATATAGAATAAAATTTAGTTTCCTCTGAAGAAAATTCTATAGCGTTCCAAATCTTGTATCCGTTATCGACTTATTCTCCAACAATTTGGTTGGTATTTTTCCTAATTGGGCAACGATTCAATTCAAAGCCTCCTACGTTTATCCAAAACCATTTCCCAGTTCTAAACTGATCTACTATGCTATGTTACAAAATGACTGTCTATTCAGTGAAATTTAAAATTGCGTTTTCCAGATGGTCAACTCATTCCCAGAAACCAATTTCCAAATCCAAAATCCGACGAGGACCTACGTTCTTCTGAATTTATTTTGCTGGATTTAGTTTTTCTTTTCCAGTGTCTTTATTCTAAATCCAATAAGCTGGCTTTATTTTTATATGACGCTTTGGTGTCATGTCTGATTCATCAGTGACCGTCCAACGGTTCGTAAGCGATAGAATTTTCCAGAATTATTACTGCCACGTTTACTCATTTCTTAATTTAGGAAATAAATCGAAAGATTTCCCTAGTAACTTTATTTGCCATAAATCATAACTTACAACTCTTCATTCATGTATGAGCCATGTTTCCTTCTTAATAAATTTAGAACCCTGTCGCTCACAGAAAATATAGACACGATACTGTGTTAAGTTTTGGATTAAATCAGTCCTTAGACCAATAATTCCCTAGCTAACACTACTTTCGGAAAATTCAAATCTTTAACTTGTCTGCAACGTTTCTCGTAAATATTCTCTCTTTACCAAGGAGTTTTTTTATGATTCTATACTTATCACGTTTCATCTCGCATTGTTGATTGGTGTCTACTGTCTATATACAGTTACAGTGTTGAAGGATTTTTCCGGAACCGTTAATGCTGTTACCCATGTTAAATTTATTCCAATTTGACATAGTAATGTAAAAAAAAGTGGCGGTAAGTATCTCAGCCTTCATATTTACACTTTTATTGCTATTATTTGACATTCAGTAGTTCTTATCCTAACATAGCTCGATAGGCTCCATGTTTCATTTGGCTATTCCCCAACTTAAAAGTGAGTCGATTACGTGATGATGATACGAGGAATGTGATGGCTGAGCTGAACGAAACGACCCATTCAAAAAGTATACGCTATCTTTGTGACTACATTGTATGGCCCTTGAATAAATAAACTTTACTGATCAAAGATTCAATAATTCTGGATTAGAAAAGCCTAGTCTGCAAGTTAACCTCTTGATTCTTGCGTTGCGTTGTTTGACCGAAGTTTCAATCCATTACATGGACATACTTGGTGATGTGTTTCGCTTACTATTTTATTGACTGTGAGGGCTGGTTGTTTGAGTTTTTTGTATGCGATTGCAGCTAAGCGACCGCCCGTGGAGGAGACAGCGTCCTTCCTGCAGTCCCTCCTGGCCAGCCATGGTCCGAACTACCTGGAGAAACTCTTCGGGAACAAGGCGAGGGACGCCCTGGCGCCCTTGGGTGGTGTAGAGAAGGTTGCCATCGCGCTCTCAGGTCAGAAAACAACAATAATATATCAAGATTTTAGATTTATTTTTATTCAATCCATCATATGTCAAAATCACTGTTTTCTCTGCCATCGTACATTAAGTACGAACCGCAATGGCATTGCCGTAGACACCGTTGTGTTTTTAAAGCATTTAAAGCTAATGTTTTTCAAAATAAAAGAAAACAAATGAAATTCCATGGATATTTTACTATTCAATTTAAGTAGGAATACAAATTATTTTATGCTCCGAATGGACCATGAAGATGATCCATCGTAAACGTCATATCAATAATAATATTATAAAGGTATCTATCTTCCAATCTGGACTGAATATCGCTTGTGCTTGCATAAATGTCCTCTTCAATATGCCTTTTGAAATTAACCGTTTTTGCTGGCTGTAAGTATCCCCCAAAGATGAAATTCAGAAGGGCCAAGTGAAGAGTCGTTGGTGCCCATGAAGAGCCTATCTAAAATGATTTTCCCTGAAAACATTTTCGATTGTACAGCCAGAGATCCATTACATGTGCCATGCGACGCCCTTTTATTAAAACAGCGAACTGGTATTATAAGCTTCAAGGGATTTCTAGAAGAAAATAAACCACTTAACTTTGTTGTGTACATGTACACATTTATGGTGATACCCACGTCATCCTTGTTTTTTAAGACGTGGGGATCAATAATGCCCTCAGCTGTAATGAATACAATTTCCTAACTTTCGGAGAGTGTAGATGTTCTCATTCAGGACTTTCCTCGGCCAAATACAGATGAATGACAATTATCTTCGACTGAAAAGAAGAAGTGGTTAAATTGTTATTACGCTGGAATATTGGGTCGATAAAACGGGTTCTATATTCAGATCATTCTTATATAGATTTAATAGTGAAAGATATTAAATTAAAGCTTTTATTAAAATACGTTGAAACCTTTGTTGGAAGCTCAGCCGTTGTCTTACGAGTGGATGACCAAGGATCCGATATACAGAAGCTCTAACTTCACGAACTGTTTCCTCAGCCCTGCTTGTTGACCCATAGGCTAGCTTGCGGGTTGAACCTGTAGTCGAAAATTTCTTGTCCCACAGCCAAATATCACACTTACTAGCATATTGATTCAATCCCAACTGTAAGGGAAATAAGAGTCTAGCGACGTAAACGCATCTGAATTTTCACACATAATACGTGTTGTGTTCCCGTGAAACTATCCAGCATGTTTAATTTTAAAATAACGTACATCATCATAATCGTATCCTCTTCATGGTCCACACTCAGCATAAAACATAAAATCAACCGACGACTGCACCGTCTACAAAAAGAAAGTGTTCCTTTTAGTTGAATTTATAAAATTATTTGTCTATGTTAAATAATTTCGCTACCATAAAGTAAATTAGGATAAACTTAAAAATAGTTAACGATGGCATAATTTGCGCTCTGAAGTGCTTCACAAATGACGAGATTATCCCAATCGTTCGTTTCTAAAAATTTTGTGTTTTATTTAATCTCGTATTTGTTGTTGTGGTATTCAGCTCTTAGACTGGTATGATGCAACCCTCCATGCTAACCTATCTTGCGCAAACCTTTTCATTTCCTCAGAACTACGACATCCTACATCCTCCTTAATCTACTTGGCGAACTCCATCCTTGCCATCCCTCTTCTGTTCTTACTCCACACACTTCCCTCTTATGCTAGTTTTACAAGACCTTGGCCAATTAACCTGTCCCTTCTCTTGGTCAACGTTCTTCATATTGTTCGCTCTTCCCCTATTCTGTTTAGAACTTCCTCGTTAGTGATTTTATCCACCCATCTGATTTTCAGCATTCCCCTACGGCACCACATTTCAAAGGCTTCTATTCTATTCCTTTCCGAAACTCCTATCGTCAACGTTTCCCACCAATATAACGCCACGCTCCATACGAACATTAATCTCGTATTTAGCAACCAAATTTAGCTGTTTCGCCCAAAATTTTCTTTATCAATTATGAAGTTTAATATATCAGACGACAATGACAAATTTCTCATAAACCATAAGGTGAACATCTTGGATACGATGGTGCACCGTGATGCTTTATCATGTACGTGTCCTTGTCGGAAAGTGCCTTATTGGTCGTGTCGTGCCTAAGTACTTGATTGGTGTTGACAGAGTCCCAGACCATCGAGGACTTCGGAGCAGCCCTGCATCTGATGCGCTCTGACCTGGAACATCTGCGCTCCGTGTTCATGGCGGTGGAGAACGGTGACCTGGGCATGCTCAAGAGTCTCGGCATCAAGGACTCCGAGCTGGGCGACGTCAAGTTTTTCCTCGAGAAGCTGGTCAACACAGGCTTCTTGGACTGAGGTGGACCTCGTCCAGTCCCCTGCACGTCCTTCCCGGTCTCAGTGCAATAAACATATCATTCTCCCCTCCCTAGACTCGCGGACGCGTCCTTTCAATGGGTTTCTGCAAAAATGTGTTATCAAAACGCGGTGATGTTTTCCTCCAAAATTATATGGAATCGAGACCGACACACAAAAAATTATTCGCTATGGAAATTTCGGCTCACAGTTTCAAGAACCAGATAATACTTTTTAAAATACATATCACTCTCGGTGTGTTTATCGGTGTTCTTACGACTTTCTCGTTTCTGCGTTCCACATGTCGGGCCGCAAACATTATTTTTGAGGCACCTCCGTACCCGTGTAACGTAGAACATAAATGCTATCGTATTTATATATGTCAGACATATCGTTTCCGTGGGTAAATATAAGAATATTAGTGATGTGTGAACGTTAATTTTAAGAAGACTTGTAAGTCGCGAGTGAATTTTCTACCTATAAATCTGATATTCATAACAAAAAGTAATATAGAATCATGATAAGATTCTGAGGGAAAATATTTCCGACAAACTGAAAATATATACGGTACATTGAAAAAAAATTAAGGAAAATTCACTCCGTTTATCTTAATCACATTAAATGTTGATAATTCATTGTATCTAGAGACGGTGTACGTTTTCTTCTATGTGTCAGTTCTTTAAATATAATATATAGAACATATTCGTCCATGGAGTATAGTACCTTTCATTGTACAGCAACTTTTAAGATATCTGTGTGAACGGGCGGCGAAGGGCTCTTACTGCAAGTCGTGACCATTTAATCCTCTCACGAAAAAATAATTCCAAGATATGCTATTTACTTCCTTCCTTACGCAGGCCATGGTAATATTCCCCATCACTTCGACGTCGACGTCGACGTCGCGTGCGTCGTACACGCCGAGGAGACAAAGTTTAATATGAACGCAACAACAAACATCTTATCTCGAAACAATTTTAAAAAGACTTATAATTGGTATAAAAATGAAACATACTAAGAGTCTTTGTCGAAAAATTAAAAATGTGTCGTTGAAACATTTTTGATGGATACTTTCGTATGTCAGAATGAGTAAATGTGCTTTAAAGTATTTATACATATATGTGTATATAAATATACATATATAAGATTGTGTCATGATTGTAGGCAAATGATTTTTACGCTAATATTACAAAGCAGCAATTTATATAACGCTTTTTATTACGCGCCATAATTTAAGCAAAAAGTATATACGGAAGGAGAGTCAATAGATTTTGAATGTTCGTCGTCGATGGTAATCTTTTAAATAATATCTTTACTTTACTTATGTTTCGTTGGCAACATCGATGTCTCTCTTTCAATTAATACGTTACATTTCACTCGAGTAATGAAATTCTAAATTGTATAAATATTCCTTTAGGAACTGCCGGAGTCTTTTAGATGCTAGGCTGCGTAGCTTTCGGTGTAGGCTTCGATAGCTTCGCATTATATATTTTATATGTGTAAAAGTCAAAGAATCTATTCATCTAATAGCTGACGATCGCCCCTTCTTCAGCATTTGGACGAAGATTCTGAAGCATCCTATAGAAAGGTCAAATTAGAATTAAATAAATATAGATGATTTAAGATTTCTCAGAAAACAAATCATTTACTTACGATCTAGTGCGTGTCAAATTAATATAGTTTAATATACGCCGTTATGGAGGATGATCTCCTTGACCGCTACTTGCAAAGGAAATTCTGTTATCGACAGAAATATTTTCTAGAAATCTCACCTGATAAAAGAACACCATCGTCAAAATCTTCGGGACCATTTGTCCTCGACTTTATTTTTTTTCGGTTTTAATTAACCGTAAAATATAATTACCTTTATTTAAGGCACATGCTTAGCGGAGTTGAGCTGTACAATTTCATTCCGCGTGAATGTTACCAGCTTATCTTGTGACGTGTAAATATTTAATCCTTATTATTAGTGTTGTAGCGTTTTAGCCTGCAGAAACGTTTTTAATATATACGGAATTTCTGAACCTGTGATGTAAAGAAGCAACAAATATCGATTCATATTCAGGAAAATATAGAAAGCCCTTGGTCTCCGAGTGAAGAAATCATCACCGATTGTTTGGAAGTAGCATCGAAACTGAAGGCGGACATTGCTCTCCTTTTATAATACCATCTAGATAACGACCTGACACATCGCCATCACCTACGCGCCTACGCGCCTACGACGCCCAGGTCCGCCTCCCGATTCGCACGCTACTCGAATGTCATGCTTTTGGTAACCCATTTTTTACAACAGTTTTTCGTCAATTCTGGTTCTCAATTCTTTCGCTCGTGATAAAAATAGAAACATGTTCTTGAATTCTAAATAACATAGTAAACGCCATCTGTCCCAATAACTATTTTGTGGAGACGAATGTCAAAATTTATTTAGATTTAGTTCTGAATAAAAAGTGAACATAATATATATTTTCGAAATATAAAAATATAGTAGATGTTGAATTATTTTTGTCTGATTATATTTTCAATTGCAATAAAGCTGGGAGCAACGTTTATTTTCCTTGTAGTTTAAATTTACATGTGTTTGCAATTATGAATCTTATATAATTGTTATTAGTTTCTTATGCTAGAATACAGAAAATGAATCTATTAAAATAAAATTTATTTTGAAAACAAGTAAAAAGTAAAAGTTTGACATTAAAGAAGAATAACAAATAAATTTCATCTATATTTAAAATAAATATATTTGTCATGTTTGGTTCAATGTTATATTTGAGTCTTTAAGAATAAAGAAATTAAATTTTTAGCAAACCTTCCATTTTTTATGAAGTTCATGCACCAGGTCCCTTTCCTTAGAATATATTTATAAACGGGGAAATTCAACCTCTGCACATGAACAAAACAGATATGGCTTAAGTATTTCCCCGAATTACGTCCAACAATCAATGGATTAAATAATCATATGAACGTGACGTTAAATATTTTCCAACTTCTGCTAATTTTACATTGACAGAGAAAAGGAGGAACGAGTATTTATAAGAAAGCATTCTTGAATATTTACAAACTGTGGTTTGCTAACATGAAATAGAGCTCACTTTGATAGCAACTTTTATTGTTACTATTCTGAAAACACTGACGCAATGCAATATATTTAAAGACATGTTATACGTCAAAAGCACAGGGTGTGGTAAAATACCTTACCAATGTCTGTATATCCCATTCGTAAGAATACAATAAATATTTTTCGAGGAATATAAATTTAATATGCTTTATTTTTAAACTTGTTAGTTTGCATTGGATGTTCTTGACTTTTAATCAATCTCAATCACTACAAAAAATTTGTTACTAAATATTTACTATTTAAAATTCCGTTAGTAATTTTTACGAATGAGTTTTCAGGCAAAATTATGCCATAAGCATTTTTGTAAATAAATGTTGTTAAAAAACATTTTCAATTACAAAATCCTATATTATTAAACTTTATTTTTAATAAATTCGAATACAATACAACATAATTAAACCGAAAAATTTCGTTTTTAATTTTATTAGTCATTAAATCCATCTATATATCTAAACAGCTTTGTCAGTGCGTCAGTATGTCACAGCTTTTGACCAACTTTGGCACACGTGTTCCTCAGGACCCGAAGCCGCACATGATCTAGAATTATTTTTGAAATATACTGAAATTATATATGTGAAAAAAAGGGAAATATTTTAAGTAAAAGTATTGGTGTACCATACACGTATCGAGATCTTCTAAAGTGAACACGGGTTACCTATATGCTTGATCTATAATACTATTATATATATTTTTAAATTATTAACATATCCCGTCATAATTAACCTATCTAACTCTCTGAGAAATAATAAACTTCTTTCGATCGTCGATACAATTTATATGTTAATTAGTTTTATTTTTCGCGTATTGTAAATTTTAATATTTAGAAATTGCTCGTTTCCAGAAGAAATAAAATATTATGCATTTGATAGTGACATTCATCGTAGGTAATAGTATTAAATAAACTTTATTAACAACAATACTGTATATATGTGAAAAAATGTCATCAAACTTCCGTTTTTTCACTTTTTGAAGGTTTTTTCCTGGAGTTTTTCCGCCTCTAGAAAATTCCTTACGCCACTTGAAGAAACGAGGAAGGATTTATTCTCTATATCTCACCGAGACCTATCAGTAGACAACTGGGTTGCTATAGGGTTGGCTGAAGCAAAAGTATTTTTGTTTATGGAGAGAATAGTATAACTATAAATGTAGTGTACCGTCAAGTATTGTAATAAAGTTATATTTAATTACATTCCTGGTACTTCAGCTAGTTTTTCCTAAATAGTTCTCTCGTGGAGCTTGGATTTCCTCTCAGTACACAAATCCCAATAGGAACTGAGCCTTGTAAGAAGAAATTATCTTAGTTCCTACGATCTGGTTACACTTCCAGTCTACCAAATCTCACTCTAACATCGTCATATTTAAAAAAAAACAATTAGTTCGTCGAATTAATTTTGCTCCTATACTCGCCAGAGCCTTGTATCGGCGTACTTTTACCCGACCCATACGTCACTTTTGTAATTATCGACTTTTCAACCTCTATGGGTACTGCGTACCTCACACGCCATGTTATTTCTCGCGACCTATACTTTCATACTTATTACTTTAATAACGGCCAATTATCCTTGTGAAATATTCCTAAACATATTGATTACACCTAGATGTACACAGTACACAGCACCAAATTCTTATATTTCGTGATGAACAATTAATAAAAAAATCGTGATTCCCAAATGCAACAATTTCTTTTTCAATCTACGTCTTCTGCAAATTTTTCCAATAACGTACTGAAAATACTGTGTCAAATTATTTTCTGAATTTGATAAAAATAATAATGTTCCGAGGAAAATTTTTTTAAAGTATTGAAACAGATATTTACTTATTTGATTCGTGCGAATGAAGTTATGAAAATTTTCCCAATTAAATGTTCTATAGTATTGAAAACGACTGATCGGCGAAGAACATCATTCCATACATTCGATCGACCTGGCGGAGTTCGCAGATCTCTTGAGATCAAAAAAGCGGGACGGTGATGAGCTTGACAGTCGGGAGGAAGCAAATCATTAAAGGTAACACGAAAGATGGCGGTTCTGATATATCACTAGCAACATGGAAGAAGGAAATAAAGAAGAGCCGCGAGGCAAACACAAACTGGACTTTGTTCCGAAGTAATTCTAACGCGGTTCCGGGGAGGAAAAAAAGCCGACTGAAAAGGGTTTGCAGATTTAATGAGTAATACTCTCACACTACCCGAAAGGGGCAGACGGATTCTCACAATTTCCCTCGTAAAAAACAATTATCGGCCTTAAAATTGAATTCACTGGTTTATAATAAAACATCGTCATTAAAAGTTGTAAAACATTAATTTCTGAAGATTAGGACTGAGCTCGTTAACGATTTAACAATTAATTGCCTTACGTAACAAAATCATAAAAATATAATTATAACGTAATTGTTTAAAGTTTAATTACTTCGACCTGTTTCTCAGCGTTATCATTTCATTTAAGGGACTGCCTTTCACAAGGATATTATAATTACGTAATAATAGATATACCCGCGACTTTGGTCCCTAAAAACGAAACAATTGGTACACAATTTTCAAAAATTGAATTTATTGAATATATAAAAAGTACGGTATCATTTATTTATGAATTTTTCAGGACAAACCTTATAACGCACAGTTCGTTTTGACACTTTCACACTTTTCGGAGCCAATTCGATTCAAACTTCCAGACAGACAAAAACTACTTTTATTATAATAACACAGTAAGTGGGATGAATGGTATAGGAACGCCTAATAGGACTTGTTTTTCAGGCGGCTATTTAATGGATTTAAAAATATTTACAATAATATCTTATGAAGTCTGCAAGATATCAAAATGAAACATACACAAAAATTTAAGTTAAAATTCCTGTTTTAATACCTGAAATTTTCATTGAAATACTTTAGGCCGTTTCAGAACATAAACAGATCGAAAGTATAGGTAACCCGCATTCAATTTTTAACTCGCGTCTGCGAAAAACCTTCCCGTAGAATTAATATTTATATTGATAACTTCTGCAACATATCAAAATGAAATACGTCCGAGTATTTAAGTTAATTCCCCTCCTTTTAAACCCTCAAATTTTCATTGAAATCCGCTTTCGGAGTCTATTTGAATCAAACATACTGACAGACACTTAATTGTTTAAAAATCGTTACGGTACATTATTGGGACTAGTGTTAATTGCAAAAAAGATTGGAGGCTATTTCCTATGGACGAAATTTTATCATGATTTCTGTGACAATATACCTGAAAACAAAATTGTATTTGGAAACAATAGAGCGAACTATTATGTTTCATAATGAATCACGTAAGTTGTCATTTTGTGAATTAAATATAGGTATTATTATTTAATCGTAAACAGTATTATCAAGTGGCTTGCCTCATAATAGGTTTAGTAAATGAACAATAAATCGGTTTATATTGTGTTGAAACTAATATCTATAAAAATTCTCAATTATCGGTAAATGTATAATTCTCGGTCCGTGCTGGTAACTTTATTCAATAAATAGACACACAGAATTCCATCTCAATGCAGTAATCTCTCCCACTTATACAAATTAACTTAATACGCATGCAATATATAAACGAAGATTTCAGTCGTATTTTATTTATTATGAGATTATAAAGTATTTATTTATTCATATGCTTATTCCTTTTATACTGGAAGTGAAGAAGTGGTAATATAAAATGTATTATAAGTTCCAGTGAATGCGTAGATAAAGTGTGAGGTGCATAAAAGCAACAGGTTTGTTGAAAGTGTTTGTCCCAAAATCGATGACCACTCAAACAAACGATTTGACTGTCAACAACGCTCTCTTTATAATGTCTACATGACGCTACGAGTTTGATAGATTTATAAAACGTTTAAATCAGAATAACTGTTATGGGAGTACAATTCAGTGAAAATAAAACGTCATACTCACAAAAGCAATCGCTTCCTCAATCACCCCAATCAATTAATAGTTCGTTTACCATATTTAAATTCAAAATGACTCACGTAAAAGCTAGTATCTCAGCGTTAAATTCTTATGTTACAGTGAAATTAATACCGGACAAAGACTGAATAAGAGTTTGAAAACTTGAAACCTCTGAATGCTAATGTTAAAGGTAAGCTGGTTATAGAACGAAATTTATTTCAAATTATAAATATGGAGATACACAAAATTGTATTGAAAAATATTACAGAATAACCAAGATTAATAACAACACAAAAAGTCACTGGTGGGACGATACACCGCTTTGAAAATTTAGGAAGCAAGGTACAAGGTTAAGATTGGTGGGTTGATTTTTTTCTCAGTGAAAATCGAAATCAGAAAGAATGATAGCTGTGTACTTTAGGTGTAAAATGTAATTGATTTGATATCCCGTTGTCTTGACCTAAGGCATCTCGCCAGGCCTCGGCTACTACAGTCGTATGGATGCTCGTGGATGTCGTCCTGTCACAAAATCAACCAGGAAAGCGACTCCAACCTTCTTAACCCTCCGTAAATTATAAAAAGTGTCTCCAAATACCCCTTTTATGTTACTCACTGGAATGTGAGTTGAGCAATGAGCAATGGACTATCTAAAGCTTAAAGAAATTTAGTCGAATTTTGCTGTACCCTTCACACATCGATCTCCAGCGGATAAGCGTACTTAGAGATGCTTCCTGCTCTAAAACTTCCAGAGACTCGCCTTTGATCCAATCAGCTATGAAATTTCGTTAAAGTCATGGAACCACTCCACCAATAAAAATGTCTCTTTCTCGCGGGACGAAATTGCACTGACCCGATCACCAATTGACACTGACTCCACCCATCCTGTTTGACGACAATGCGGCCAATCATTTCTGTTGTAATAGTAGTGAAAATATAATTAATATGATTAAGTTAGAATAAACAGTAAAATTAACTTCAAAAATAAATAATGCGATACTTGTTCATTATGGTTTAAGTTATTGTTATATCAATAGTTTAAAAAAATTATAACCTATAGTTGCTTAGTGGAACAACATAAATGAGAATAATATTTCATTATTCATTTAAAGTGCCTAATAAGCATATTTCATGTTTCAGTACGAATTATAAGCATTGTAATTAATTTATTCTGAAATGCTTTCTAAAAAGTGCTTAATATTATCTCCTGAATTACGTCCACCGTTAATGGGCATAAACGTAATTAATAATTACGTAAATATTTAAAAACAATAAAATCATAAAAGATTAGACCACTGATATAAATCTATTTTAATGTAAAAAGAAAGCCATTTATTCGAATTATCACACGACTGTTATTAACGTGAAACTGTGAATTGCCTTTTACTTGAATTCTTCGTTTGTATACATTCAATAGATATAGAAGCGAAACGACTATATGGAAGCTTTTTCTCCGTGCAATCAGCCGTGGAGGACCGTGAATAAAACATGCCACCCCGAGGGAAGATGCATATTCAAAATAAAAGAATACCAAGACAGCTCCTACTATGTGGCCGGATTTCATCATCTTTTCTAAAGGTGTTTTAAATTATGAGACAACTGACTGTAGTTTGGAAAGGTCGCAAAACTTCATATTTATTAAAATAATAAAAGCTGCCTAGTTAGGCAGAAGGAAAGCAGGTCAGTGATTCTTAAAGTGGTAAAAATTTATTTATACCTGAAGTATCAATAAACGAGCATCTTACTCCACCATTAGACTTTGACCCATCTGTGAAAATCACTATGGGCTGATTATACTTCTCACGAACATTTATTTTATGAAAATCTTAAGGCGTTGTTTTAGTAGAGTGTACACGTAATTATTCTTCCACTAGTAAATACAATATATAACTTGTTTATTTTACAGCGTCATGCAGCTTTAATAGATAATACAGTTTTAAAAATTGCAATTAATGGGTAATTTGGAATGATTACTGTTAAATGTGGATCCCGCAATATCGTATCAGGAATATTTATTATATTTTTAAGACTATTATAAATTATATATGATTTAAATACACATCACAATGGCCAACAGCAATTAAACAAAGAAAGCGTCTCCCTTTTCCTTCAAAATGTTAAAATTTCTCGCGGCCTACGTAACGCAAAGTGCATATATCAACTTGTTCCTAGTTTTGAGGCAGGTAATCTATATAATCCCATCCGGTCGGCGACTTCAATTACCCGCACTAATTACCGCCGACTTGAAGCCTACGCTCCGAATTACGTATTCTACAGGCAGCGTCTGGAAATCCGTGGGGAATCCATTCCACAGTGGAAATGTGCGAGTGCCTGCCTGGTAACTTTAAACCCTAAACATTTTTCGCGAGTAAGACAAGTATGAAAATAACATAAATAAGCAATATTTTGCTCCAAAACATTTAATGTGACAATTTAACACTACATATTCACATTTAAAAATATTATATTTCAAAGCATTTAGGTTGAAAACTGATTTACCTTGAGTATTCTAGCAACCTTTATTCAAATTTAATTCGAATACGTAACTATAATAAATAAAATGACATGTATTCAACTATGAACACCAACCATAAAATTTTTGGTGAATAGTTTTTGTATAGAAAAAATATTATTTGAAATATTATTCGTATAAAAACGAGACCTCTTAAAAACAGTAAAAAGATTAATTTATTTGTTACCTTACCTCTCAAAAACAGTAATAAAATTAATTTATTTGCTACCTTACCGTTATGTTAATTTAAGAGTAATGTATTTATTTCCCGAAAAGTTGATAGTCGTATTTATATTCCATAGGTTACTTCTTTTTTGCCTTCAAATCATAATATTTCTTGAATTGTGACAAAAAATAATAATTTATTTTCCTTTGAAATTAAGTAAAGTCACAAATACGATGTTATACATTCCAACATTCACGCAAAGAGGTTCTTCAAAATATTTTTATAACTTTGATTCAGTTATGCCGCACTCCTGGTGTCATTAAATGAAATTCGTCTTTCATTAAAGTCTAAAAACTTTGTTTACTTTTTCTTTTACTTCCAAAGCTCCTAGGGTTTCAGCTAGTCATTACTAAACAGGTTTATTCAAACTAACGAAGCTCGTTATGCATAATATTGTGCTAAATTCTGTGGTGTGTAAAAATGAATTTCGTTCTCATTAAAGCCAACTATGATTCTCCAAAGATGGAAAGTTCATAAATGCCGGAAATCGAATTGTGCCGAAATATTTCTACTTCAATCCATATCTGGTTGACAAATCACAAATCTGTAATTGTTTTATGGATGTATAGTTCTAAATATATGCATCATAATGTTTCTACTCATTTAATATTTAAAATAAAACATTGATCGAGAGCCTCAGTAATTTATTTAACGAAATAATAATCGAAAACTCGTTAATCTCTATTATTAAAAAGGAAGTACGTTTCTTTTTATATTTGTATATTTGTGCGTAAACTCTTTATATAAATTGTACTCCTTTACATATTGCAACAAAACTTGGCATACAAATTCTTAAAAAATCGAAGAAAAACTCAGAAGGGGTTAGAATTACGCGTAAAATTAGTTATGTGAAGTTGCTCCTTAATTAAATTTCATTAATTAAATATGTCAACGTCCTTCTCCAATAACAAACATATGCTTATCTGATATATCCCAGCAGATCAGTAATAAATTATTTATTAATTTATCATATTAACATTCAATCCCCCCAAAAAATTAAAGATCTTACTAAAATCAAGGAATACTCTCTCCCCTAAGTCCCCAATATGTTAAACACTCCGCTGAATATATTACTATGTACAAATTAACTGACTTGAATGTTTTAGTAAATTATGATACACATTATAAAATACAGAAATTTTATATCATCGTAGGTATGTTAATTACGCTCTTTTCTCCGTTGACAGAAACTATAAATAAAATATTTCATTTAACCTTACCTTAATTTTTTAATGCAACAACAAATTTATTGTATACTATCTTTAAACTTAAATTGAATAAACTAACGATTAACAACGGACCATAATTTTTTTTATTTGATTCATCCTACGTTTCATTAAACCGAATTAATTTACAACCAATAATGTGCAATAAGCTTTTTATTAAATTCAACCGGCGTTTCGTTACCTATTTGAGACTTCATCAGGTATCTTCTTCAAATGCTAATTTTTCATAAACAAATAGAGGTCAAAATGTGTAAAAATTTAAACTGCCCTTAGGTGCAGCCCAGTTTAAATTTTTATACATTTCGACCTCTCTATTTATTTATCAAAATTTATTACTAAGTACTTCAACATTTAAGATTTGAAGAAAGAACATGGTAAAGAAACTTCAGATGGGTTAAATAAACATTTTATGGCGTTTTATAAGTTGATAATTTATTTGATTTAATAATTCTGAAAAACAGGCTGCCTTTTAAATTTGTTGATAAGCATATAAACTGCCTAAAAAGTGGTTAAACTACAAACGTTGATACAATGGTACGATAGGCTAGGTGATATTGCTATTTAAATATTCCAGTACAAGAAGGAAGCCTGCTAATTGAGGCTAATAATTTCTAAAGAATTTTTAAGAACGAAGAAAAAACGCGAAAAGAGGGAGAAGATTTGAAAATCTACCTAACTGTTAACGTACAGGCAAGTCTCTCGGGGCGCCGTTTAATTAATTTAATTACGAGAGAAGGTATTGAGTGGCTGTCACCTATATAATCCCAGCATTGTTCCTAGAAGCGTGCAGGAGCTTAGCTGCAACTTAGTTCCACATAATTTATGTCTACATAAGCCGTCATACAAAGCATTCAATACAACAGCGATTTCTTATGTCTAATATAAAATTTTGTAATTCACGATTCGTTACGTTGAAAAACGCAATTAACGGTGTTAATAAATGTGATATGCAGTTTTCAATTTTGTGAACCAAACGTATATGACGCTGATATTTTAATTAATAGTTTAAAAAAATTAAAACTCTCTTGGGATAAACTTGAGACTATTTCAACATGAGGTTCATTCAGTAATTGTAGGCTGTACTCGTTGTTTATCAATTGTCCTGGTTGATTAATTACAGAATATTTCATAATTGTTTATCTCCATACTTTATAAAGGTGAAATGGATATAGAAAATATTTCATTTACATGAGAATATAGTTGAGTAATTAATGAGTAAAATTTATTAATTTCCTTTACGTAACAAAAATTTAAATTCGTTGTATTCTTAATGTTTCTTTTTCCAAAAATAAATATTCGACTTCTGTGCTTTATTCGACTGTCTCCCTTGAATTTCCACCTTAACACTGCATTTAGATACTAAAAATATGAACCATTTGTCATTCTATTTAAATCTGAATCAAGATAGCAATACAAAAAGAATCGTCAATAGTTAGCTAGATGTTAAGTTTTAACGTGGTTAAGATACACTGATGAATCAAAATATTATGACCACCTGTTTATCAGAATTAATACAAATCAGCAGTCATTAGATGAGGCATTAATTAAAAAAAAGCTTTTATATCTCTCTGGAGGTATCTACGAACGGATCACGTAATTATGGGTTAGTGGTTTGCTGAACCACTTCCTACAGATGGTGACGACAGTATCACGTCAACAGCCGACCAGTTTCACCGTTTCTAAGATGCTCGTTCCTAGGCAACTTGCCATGTCTATCTGTCCTTTGTCCAACCCACGTCTATCAATGTATTTCCCATTTCCGGCAAACATCGTTGTTAGAATGATTCTTCATTCATATATACTCCACATATACACTTTTCCTACAGTTCACAACGTCTTCCAGGCGGCAATTCGTCAATGTCTGTTAAAAAGTGTATTATTTTACACGAATTATACTTTGATGAATTACAAATTAAACAAAGTATCTTCGTTTTTTGGATACAATAATTAATATTTTCCAATAACGATAACTTGATTGACGACACAAAATCTATTATTCATTTGACACATCACAATTTATGTTTTCAACTACTATAGAAGAGCAGTTAAGCTGTTTCACAGACATTTCAGTGTGAAACAAACTATAATTTTACTTTTTTCT
Organism: Eucriotettix oculatus; assembly: GCA_034510155.1. NCBI lineage: Eukaryota > Metazoa > Arthropoda > Insecta > Orthoptera > Tetrigidae > Eucriotettix > Eucriotettix oculatus. The sequence continues at coordinate 44,583,254 of CM067380.1, forward strand.
ATAACAGAAAGAAGATTTAACCATTTTCAACTAAGGAACTAAAATACGCTTTGTGACTGGACTGATATCAAAACCCATATTCATTTACCGACTTATTTGGTGAGAAATGATCACTCATTCAAAATTAATCAGAGACTGACGTGGGTAAATACTCCTTCGTAAATAGGACCGTAAAAGACTGTCTGCAAGTCTACTAGTGACTTTTCCGAAGAGAGTAAAATAATATGGGACAGAATTTGGGACGTGGTTTAACTTAATTTATTCAAGCTTAAAATTTGTGTTAACGTATTTGTATATTCCATATTTATAGTAGAATTAATTTTTTAACTTATATTCCTTTATTAGAATATTAAATGCATGTTGCCACCGGGCTCAGTCCATTGTAACAGAATAAATCTATCTATCTATATAATTAATAATTTTTTATGTATTTCTTATTCTTATATGTGAGTGCGTATCCGGAATATTGATAAGACGCTCTGTAGTTTGAGGACAAAAAAGTAATATGGCGGATAAGAAAATAAATTTTACAATTACAAAAAAGCAAAATAATGAAATATCTGAGAATTGAAGACGATAAATACTTAAATTAAGAATGAAATTAGGAGAAAATGGGTGATTACAAAAACATTTTTACTATACAAACGTTCCCAGCAGCTAACAAACAGGTTTAGAATCAAAATCAATTGGGAATAATTTAGAATTAATCGTATCAACTGAAAGTTTATTTCTGACAAAATACAGATAGCCGAATAAACAGATTGCTCTCTAATTTGCACTCTCAATCAAAGCAGCTTACAGAACAAGCGAAATTATTGGATTATTTAATTTCCTGACCTAAAACAACGAATTTTAGAATCGCTTGTTCGGATGCTGCAACAATTGGAAATTAATAGAGACACTGGGACTTAATTATGAGGACATAATGAGCACTAGTGGATTTTCATTTAATCAGATTCATGAGGTTAATTTGCTTATAGCGCAGGTATTACTTTTAAAATAACTGAAAATCGCAAACCTTAAAAGTCATTACCTGTTTGATTAAACAGAATATTTAAAAGAAACGCCAAACTAGTCCATAAATTGACGCATTGAAAACGCTGAATAGTTTTAATATCCGGTTGTGATACTGGCCTTACGGAACTCGTATCTAAAAATCATTAAATCTTGTATTGTCGGATCACACTTGCTCTATTTCTCGCCGTTTACTTATTCAGGAATGGCTAATGCGCCTGCAAAATCCTTTGTCGATACAGCCGTGCAAAACAAAGTTCGTTTCATGTCGATTCTGCATTATAGCGACGCAGCACTCACAGATGTGTGTTTTTTTATTGAGTTCCATGTTTTGCTACATAGCTGCATACTAATACAACGTAACAAGCAGCCAGACATAAATCACTAGGGGTCGAAATATTCTCTAAATTAGCTGTGGAAATTATGTAACGGGAGAGAACCGACTCATCTAATTACAAAACATCACGTTACTCGCAAGCTTCAAGAGTAATTTACGAAAAACTCTTTACATAAACATAATGAATACAAAAAAGCCTACATGCCGTGCAACTGGATACAATATTGCAATATTTTGTGGAATATGTAGGCGGCTCGCTGCGAAATAACACTAAAATATTTTCTATAAACCTTGAATATTCTGTTAATTATTTTGTTCTTGTTATTATTAGTAAACTAAGCCCTTAAATATCTGCTAATATGTCCAATTAAAATGTTCGAACATGAAAACTGCCTTAAGGTTCTTCGAACTTGCAAAATTCTCAAATTGTCGGGTGTACTTCATAACAAACATATTATATTTTCTTTAATTAGCATGCATCCATATAATTAACAAAGAACACAGAAGTTAAATTAAAAATGTTTCCTAGCTAAAAACATATCAATTATTTGCCCTCGCGTAACTGTCGGCATTTTAATTTATTATTCTATTTATAATAAAATAATCAAGTCATAATTACCAATGGGTATACTGCCTTGAGTTTGATAAACAATTACTGGATTCGTTTACGGAAGAAAATAACAATTTTCAGTCTGAGTAAATTTATTTGTTTTAATTCTACTGAACCTTCCAATCATAAACATCTGTTAATTTTCTATAAATTTTTAATTTCACTCACACATTTTAAAACGTTTGTGTATGTACATTTGAAAATAAAAAATTTATAGACTATTTCGATCAACACTATGTTTTCGGGTTCTTCCAGGTCGTCTGTTATTTGGGTTGTGGAACCATGTTTTCTTAACTCTATTTTTTCGTCAAATTAACAAATTATATGTAAAAAAAATGGAATAACTATAGCGCCAAAAATAGTTTGGTATCATGATAAAACGGCTATGAAACTACAGAATACATTATACAAAACTCACTTGGACAATAGAAAAAACGATAAAATCCCATATTTTCACGAAATGTCGTTTATTATGATAATTATAAGTGTAACGCTGACCACGTATCAGATTAGGAATGTACCATGTAAGAAGACATTCCGCAGTCAACCCGGTAAGAAGAAGAAGGAGTAACATAAGTAATTTTACCAAATTAAAAGGAGGATAACACAATCATTTATTCCCTCTTCGCATTTCTGTCGGAGACGCTTCGTCACTGCGCAATTTGAAAAAACAAAACCGAGGAACATCGTACAAAAAGCGCGCCTCCGACCTCACAGCTTCCATCAGACAAATATAGGAAAATACTTAAAAAATTAAAATAAAAAAACTGGTTTCGTCAGTCACATCAATTAATTAAACAAAACTATAAATTAATTTTGATTCCAAATTTATTCAATTTTCCAGGAGCTATCGACATTTCCATAGTCATCTACAAATTCAAATACAAATTATTTGAAACATTAATAACAATTTTATGGAATTTTTATAGTAGATCAAAATTTTAGAATTATATTTCAAATGTTTTGTTTTGGACTTACACTTACCAAATCTCGTTCTACGAGATTCGATAAAGTCGATTTGAATATTACGATTAGAATCGACACTTTAAATTTTCGACGTGGTTAAATTTTAACATTTAAATTTTTTCAATGTAAATTTCTACAACTCGTGGCATGTATTTTGGCGAGTGTCTTTGGTTAGCACACAAGCAAAATAAATTTTTGAACTTCTGGAACTCCGAAGTTCGATAAATGCTCTTTGTAGGCCAGCACAGTGTTGAATCATGTACAATCCATGAGGACCGTAAGAAATTTTATAAATATACTAAATTATATGACAAATGAGGGAATGCACAATTGTTTTAAGATTTAAACCATGTAAAAAACCTAATTTATTTTTATATGGTAAAACTTTCAAACAAAATTTTGTAATGTTTCAAGTAATTGATATTTAAGTTTGTAGATAACTATGGCAATGCCGAAAGCTCCTTAAAAATTGAATAAATTTGGATTAAAAATTAGTCTATAGTTTTGGATGATTAATTGATGTGATTGATAAAACACAGAGAAATTTATTTATATCATACAATGTAAAAATCATCTTTTAACAATTTTTTTAAATCCTTAAATAAATTAATACAAGTTATTTTTGGACTTACTAGAGTAATTGCTATAAAAAACATAAATTGTCTTCAAATTAATGTGTGCGGACGTTTCGCCGGGCTCCTTCGTCTAGTACATTTCACTCACCGAGAAAAATAAGCAAGTCAGCATTTTCATAATGGATGCATTATGCCATGTCGTGTATTTCTGATTGCCTTAAAGATAATAAATCCTTTGATGGTCACGGTTTTAAGAAGTTATTTTATTTCAAAAGCGATATTTTCCATTGGATAGAATTCAATTCTTAAATTATTATTATAAAAATGTATAAGATATAAGATTTTTAAAGGATATAAATAAAACCTTTACATACCATGTAATTAAAAACAATTCAATTTTAACAGTATTATCCGTACAACGTACTTTGTTAATTTTTAAAATATTTGTGCTGCTTAACACGTCTGGTCAAAACTGGTGGAAATCATCGGTATAAGCAAGGTTGTACGTCATTCAGTATCGATCAGTTGATAGTGTGATTGACATAGATTAATTATTTAAGTATATAACTAAAAATTATATATTCATACTGGTAATAACATATATTTTAGAAATAATGTTTACATGATTTATTCAGGCTATAATACTGAAAATTATTTTACAATGACTTTACTTTATTGATATTCTCAATGTATTGAGTTCCAATTTCACTTCCTTCATGTCTGAAATTATTATTTTATTCCTATGAGTATTAATAAAAATTGATTCCACGAATCAAACGTTTCTTTTAATATTGTTCCTGTATAAAATACATACTTTATCTAATGAGAATTCGTGATTGTTCCTTTTTACATGGCATTATACTGCTGTACTAGGTTTGGAATTTGTCTTTTAATGTTTGTTTGTTATTATAAATTCTGGTTTTAACATTTGTCGAGATATATCCAATATACGATTTTTCGCAGTTTTTGCATGGTATTTTATACACTACATTCGTTATATTATCTTTCTCTTTGGTTAACAGGGTTTTAATGTGATTAAATAGGTTTAAAGTGAAATTAAAACGTTCACTTCAGATCGTTTTAAAATATTCACGATTTTGTACATAATGTACGTAGGTTTCTCTTTAATTTTGGTAGTATCATCTGTATTCGTGTGTTAACTTTTATATCACAGATATCATGCTGGTTGTTGATTTGTGTAAAAAATAACCAAATGCATTGTCTTAAATTTATTGCTGTGATGAGAAGGAAATATTGTTCATAAAAATATTCAAGACAGTACAAAGAAAATGTTTTTTGAAAACCCTACCGTGCAAATTGAAAACATTGGCTGTAATAAACGAAACGTATAGGACATGACACAGACTATACCAGTAGGAGCAAGAACAATATTTACACTTTGACAGTTCCCATTGAAAAAAAATCCCCGTGTTCCTCATGATTTGATAAATGTTATGAAGACGTGGTTCTGCTTATTAATCCCGGTGAAACTATAAAAATAAATAGATGGTCTCATAGTGAAGGCACTATGAAATAATCGATTTATAATTGAATAGAATATGTCATGGCATCGGCCAAGAAGTAAATTTTGTGTCAAAAAAGTAGAGTCCGATAGAGGCAGGCAGTTTGTTGACGTCTTAGGGATCGATATACACCTGTAGGCGAAAGCTCATTATATGGGTAAAGCAAGGTTCTTGTATTTCTGCTTTTAGGAACGCCAACTTTTTATCTGCTTTGCTTTTTGTCCCCCCCTTGGAGAGCTCTGTTTCAAATAAATCATGTGGGGATATCGGGCATATTTGAAAGAATAATTAGTTTGTGTTTTCGCCCTATTCAGTAAAATTGATAAAATTCTGGAATCGTTGCTGCTTCCTGGAATTTTAATCAGAAATATAAAACCTGTCCTATTCTCATTTTGATGCAATCTATATTATCTGCCCTCCCCCCTTTTTTAACGTTCATATAGACCTTTTATTAAACTGAAATAAACATAGCGGATGCAATATAATGATGACATCTCTCTAAAGTACAGGACACAGAAAGGCCCTCAATTTGTTGCGTAAATAAAGAAAGATTAGCAAACTATAAATATAGATACGGTTGCGAGGGTGTTAATGCTAAGCAAATAGAGGGGAAACGAGGCCTATTAACGCCTGTGCTGTACTCTCGGATCCGCTCGAAATGGAAACGATAGAGCTTCATTCTCAACATTTCAACGTTTGACACACTTCTTGGAGTATTTTACATAATCCCGTGACTGTAGCTTCATGAATATCTTCTAATTAAACTAACTTTCTTTCATATAAAACGGTTGCATTATTTCTGAAATCTTTTGTTTAATTTTATTGCAGTATCATGACTTCTTTTTAACTATATCAGCGTATGAATGAACTTAAAAATCAATTATTTTCACGTATAAACGAGTATACACAAAAATTATATGCAACTGGAGCAAGTGCAAATGCCGGGAAGATATTTTACATTCAGAAAACTCCGTGGAACATTATAGAGAATTTTCATATGAATAAATTGTCTGAAAATTACTTGAAAACGAGTTACACGGTATAGAAAAAGCGAAGTGACTCACGAAATTATGTCCCTGTGAATTCCTCTTCCATGTCAATTATAAATTATTCATAGGGTAATTTGAGTAACGTTGCAAGAAGTATAATGTAATAAAAGATCATCAGCATTGTCAAACACTGTTCGCATATATACTTAATACTTATACTAACGCGACCGCCGCTGAGAAAACGATCAAATTGTAAAATATATTCCTTCCAATACTACTAACAGGCATGTTCGTGTATTGTAATAATTATACTATATTAATTTCTCTACCTGTATAATCTTTACCAAAAACTAAAATTAAAGTGTCTGTCTGACTGTCTGTCCGTATGTTTGTCTCTAATAGGCTCCGAAACGGCTCAGCGGATTTCAATGAAAATTTGAGGGTTTAAAAAATTTAGATATAATTTAAATACTCATGTATAATTAATTTCAGTATATTACAGAAGATATGAATATATATAAAATATTAATTCTACAGGAATATTTCTTGGAATTGCCGCGGCGTGTAAACCAACTGCGAGTTATAAGTCGTATTACGTGTTCCTATATCATTGATCCCGTTTTATTCCCTATTGTTGCAGCAGGCTGAGAAAAAGTTACTTTCTTTGGATCGTCGATACGATGTATACATAAATTAATAAATTGGTTTTATTTCTCTCGTAAGCTAAATTTTAAAATTTAGTGATTGCTAATATGAAAATAAAATCTAAACTATCGAGTTTGGTGTCAAACCGGTGTCATGCGAGTCGCTCTGTTACTTTATGACCTTTAATATGCAATTTAAGTAAAAATTTAACCATTAAGTTGTGGGAAATTTTTGATTCTGTTAGAATACTGAAAATATATTTCTGCTATTGTACCGGGGGCATTTTTGACACTGGAAGTATATTTGTCAATGTCGGTTTAGTTATGTGTTGACAAAGAATTAAATAATGTACCGGGATAATAAAAAATATATACCCGAGCTACGCCGGGTCCCCAGGCAGTATACTAATATTTTGGAAGGGCAAAAGCGTAAATGAACCAAAATATTAATCATCAATAAATATTTGGTGTATTAATTAATTGTCTAATTATAATGTAGGTGCACAATGATGAAAACCTTTGGTTTTTAAATCAGTCAACAATTTTAATAAAACCCATAATATAATTTTTTTTCAAAATTTTTAGAGATGCTTTTGGTGCATGTCATAGTCATCAACAAGAAAGACCAAATTAATGGAATCATTTCTGTAATTATATTATAATTATATATTAGAAACGAGTAATTTTGATTTTAATTTGTGTTAAAATCCTCAATTTATTGAAATACAAAAGTAAAATTTTATTTATTTTTAAAATAAATACTTATCAGTTTCGGAATTCACAAAATCAACATCCCTGCTCTTACCGTCCACATACGGTAACATATATCTCACGTACCGACTAAATTACATTGGATTTTGTTCAAATTAGTCCAAACAGAAAATGTCGATACGTCGTAATTTATTTCAATCGTCAACAAAGTCGACTTCAATTCTAGAATCTACTTATCGATTCTCGAAGCATGACATTTGACAAGTGAACATCCAAACCAAAGCTGTCTTAAATTCAATTTTCTTAAATAAATGCCTGTTTTTACTCAAAATATATTTAATTTCGTATAATATATATTATAGGGAGTTATAAATAATACTCTAAATATAAAAACAGTAATAGTTGTATTACATTCAATGTTTCTTCAAAGATCTGTTCGCCTGGTATGAAACTAATTATTGAATATTGACTGGTTTTTTTTCCACAATGCCTAAATAATTGCACATTTAATTAAATTTTCATTTGAAGAAAATAATTGTTTTCGTTGCTACGGTTTAAACTTTTTGTAGTTCGGTAAAATCAAACATTCGGGCTGTGAATATTGTTGTTATGTAACTATTCATAATTCCAATTATATTTTCGGTGAATAATATTCAAGAAAAAAAGAGAAGTTCAAACTGACAAATCTCGACCGAACCCAGGACCTGCAAAGTAGCAACTGTCGTTACAGTAGCCACTTACTTTGACGGAGGCCCTGGGTTCAATTCCTGGTCCCGTCGTGATTTTTGTGTCGCATTCCGTTCAGTAAAATGATGAATGTATCCTGGTTTTAAATTGTTGAAAAAATCTTATTTACAGAGTCAGTGTTATGAAAACATTTCATAAAGAGAAATTGTGCGCGGTGCATTTCATATTCTGTCTACAGAATCTTTTTCTTCTTTCATTTCAGTGAATTTAGGAAACTGAAAAATGTTTGAAGAAACGCATGGTAATGACATTTTATTTGGAGTGGAAATTTTACCTGGTACGTAAAGGATTGTATATTTCCTGGAACTAATTGGGAAACGAAATAAAGGAACAATTGAGAAGCTGAAGCGTACAGTAACGTGAAGGGGCTTGGCATTGTGCGGAAACAAAGAGCTCCGCAGGAAACACGAAACAAGAAACCCCATGTTTCATATTCCAAAGCTCTCTCTCAATCTAGATCGTTTAATTTAACCTTTCAACGGAGGTCTTTCTGTAATGCCAAGATCGCAGTTCGTCACAGAATCAAATTACAGTGGCTGCACAAACACTTGCTTTAACTTAAAATTGCTATTTACACTGCGCCACGGTAGAATTTCAACGGAAAAGATTTTTTATTAACCTTAACTTTAATTCCTCACGCTTTCAACTTACTCAGCTGGAACTATATAAATACACTAGCTGGGTGCCCGGTATCAACGGTAATTCATTTATATTAGCCCGCTGCAATATTTAATTCGACAGTAATCTCTTGGTCAACACTTGATTAAACTATCACGTGTTTGAAAATACGCCTCTTCACGCCCCCTATAATCGAACTCGCATAAATGAACGCTGAAAATAAAATGTTTTATTGAGGTCAGATGAAATTCCGCCGAATGAACATGTGTATAAATCGTAATTCAAGCAATGTACCTTTCTCAATTGCACTCTTCATGTCGAATTAACACTCGGTATGTACGCAATTACAATACACGCTATTTATTAACTCGGCAATCCGAAATCGAAATGTGAAAACAATGCCAGATACGACGCAATGAACTTGCGTATGTATGGATGCGTAAGTCAAGTGCCACATTACTCGTACGGTCATGCTGAAAATTTGGGATTAAATGCTTTCTCAACTGATAAAACCAAAATATATATATACATATATATCGGAAAATTGAAGGAAAAAAAGGGATTCGACACCTTCCGGGACCCACTATAGATAAAAAGCAACAAAAAATTTAATAAATTTATGAGGAGAAGAATTACGAACACGCACATCGGAGTTTTATATATAAAGATGCGGACATATATAATTATATACGTATGTGCATGCGAGCGAGAGATATCCTACAATCATAAATAAAAATTATCATTTAAGATTAACATTAATTTAAAACAATCACAGTATATAGCTACCAATAAAATCATTCATTGTTTATTTAATAGGATTTGATTGAAATATATTACTCAATTTGATTATCAATGACTATTTTGTTGTGATAATTTATTTTAACATATAAAATAAAATTTAACATATTATATGTAATATATATTTTATATATAATATAAATATTATTATAAAACATTCTACGATAATGGCATACGCACATTCAAATCTGCAAAAAAAATTAACGCGGGTTGCCAATACACTTGAACTGTTTATGCTCCGAAACGGCTTTCAATAAAAAATTGTGGGATTGAAGCAGGTATTTTAACTTAAATTTTTGTGTATGTTTCATTGCGATATCTTTCAGTGTTCAGAAGATATTAGTATAAGTATTTATAAATCCGCACGAAAGCTGGAGTGAAAATCAACTGTGAGTTATAAATCCTATTAGAAGTTTCTATACTATTCATTGGACTTACTTATTATTGTAAGCTTAATTTTGGCAGAATGAGAGAGGGTGAGTTTTCTCACTCCAACTATTGTTGCAGCTGGATTTGCGCCGTAGTTAACCTACTGTTGGCAGAGAGATAACTGCCTGAGAAATATTAAAATTCTTTGTATCGTCGATACGATGTTTACTTACATTTCACAGGTAAATTTTAATATTAAGTAATTGCTCATTGTTAAAAGCAAATAAAATCAATAAAATAATAAGTTTCTCTCTGTCTGGAAGTTTTTATTAAAAAGGCTCCGAAACGTGTGAAAGCGCGACCTGTTCATACCAACTGCGAGTTATAAGGTTTGCCCTGAAGAGATCATAAATAAATTGTACCGTACTTTTTATATATCAAGTTAATTAAACTTTATCAAAATTCTGTACCTGTTGTTTCCTTTTTAGGTCAAAATTAAAAAGCTATTTCCGCGCGAACCAATTCGCGGGCATAGCTAGTAAAAAATATAAAGATACAGTATCACTTCTGTTATGTTCATTTTGTTGACTACATTCGAAATAGTAAGATGTCAACAATTCATTATTATCAATTTAAAACCCACTGAAAAAGAAAATTTGAACATGTACGGGTATTTACTTAATTACTTGAAATATTACCTTATTTGCTAGACAAACAACAGAAGACTTATAGACAAAATAAACTTTTATGAGATATATATATCATAAAAGTTTATTTTGTCTACATATCCTGGCCTGTATTTTGCTGATTAGATGAGACATTTTAAACTTGGAAAATTGTTATTAAAGTAGTATTAATTTTAAATTTCTTAATAATACAGTTGTTCAGAAATAATGTGCAGTTATGGTACTGGAATAGCAAATTTTACAAGCTGAAGTTAAGCAACCGATGACAATAATTCTCAATTTGCCTCTCTCAGGCCACTTTGGGGGGCTTTAAAAAATTAAAAGTTATAACGACATCGTTAACAAATCGTTATCTGTGTTGCGTAGGTTATATGGCTATAAAAATCTTCGTGGTTTGAATCTAGTATCACAGATTTCTCCGTACATTTCCACATTTAAAAAAAAAGTTCAACGAAATTGTTCAGTCCCATAGAGTACTAGTAAAAGATGATAGCCAATTAACGCTGTAAAAAAGATAAAGTGGTATGAATGCGTCAGAACGATATACTACATAGTAATTCTCACTGCAATTTAAAATTTTTAGCATCGGGAAACTTTAAGTAATTCGAAATTAAAAAACTGTTGTTACCTCTGCATGCAAAGGTATTTTTTTTAAAAGACACAAAATTCAAAACGAAATTAACATGGAGTGGAATTTACATCTCAACTAGTCTCTTATGTAAGTTGTTCGCTTCAATTATTTCTGAATCTATCATTTATTTATTCAGGTGGAGCCGAATGAATAACAAAATTATTGTTTTATTATTGAATTATCATCTAATGTTTTCCCAAAAAAAAATTTATAATGTTTTTTATGAGACATCATATTTTATTTTAAAGAAAAATAGTATCATTATGTGTAATTTGAAAGAATCCTTTATTGACAGCCCTGAATTTATTGACAGACTGTATTCCCAAAAGTTACTGTTAAATTGATGGACAGTAAAATTAATACTGTCAAAAAATTTAGGGCTGTGAATAAGGGTTTATTTTGAGTTAAAATAAATAGAACTGTCCCTGCGATTTTTTGTATAAAGTCGTTATTTTAATATCGATATGAGTGCTTTTATTGCTTCTATTTTCTCTTGACTGTCAGTTTGTGTGCGGAAGAACTCCGTTTATTGTAGCGATTGAAGCTTGTATTGAAATCTTTACAATTTCAAAGCAACGTATTTTCCTGTTCCTATTATCTCTATTAAAATGTGTATCCGTGCTGTAAGTATATGAAACATTCCCTCATCTTCTCTTCAATCCCTTTGGCTACAGCAAACGATGGATCGAGGAACACAAACGCAAAATATTAAAAATAACATTACTCTTAGATAAAAAATTTTATTACAAATAGGCACAGTATTTAACGATCTGTACATTATTACTTTGTGTGGTTCGATAGTATAGGATGAATGTGACTGCGGCGTAGCGAAAACCTGGGCGAATCGATGAAGGTGCCGCCTGCTGTTCTATCACTCTGTGCACCGGGATTATTAGGAATCTATGGCAATATGACAGTTAATCCGTAGCTTATGCGACGGTAAATGCAGAATCCTCAACGCATAAACTATGGCTATAAATTTATAGTACACACGAGAAACAACGCTTGTCTAACGCGCGAAAACTGAATTTGCGCTGTGGAAATTGTGAGCCATGTGAATAAATATAAAACCTGGAATAATAACAACTGAACGAACTTCAATGATTCGTTCAGATCTTTTGCACTCAAAAAAAATGAAATCAATGAAACGTTTAAAGAAATTGAAAACACTTTTACATTTCACCTCATCAGAATATTTCTGTTTCATTCAACGACATCACGTATTAGTAAAATTTTCTGTGTCACTTATTCTGTATAAAAACTTTTGCTACAAATGCGAGATACTGATCGAAACAATTGTTGAAAATTCTTTATCAACATACATACAAGGGATTTTGTGCATTAAAATCGTAAGCCTTCTGAACACGACGTCCTGTTTATCCATCATATGATGTCGAAGTTGGAGACACGAAATTTCGCAGATATTGCAGTACTGCGCATTTTTATTTCTATGAAGTCAAAGAACATCCCGTTCATGATATCAATAGCCCGTATCGACATAATTTAACGCACATAAAGACTAACAATTGTTTCTTCCCGTTACAATAAAAGTAAATAAGCTGCTTCGTTTTATTTCGCTGATAAAATATATAAAAATTGTCTAGTAATGCTTCACAAAAATTAAAATTAAAAAATAGTTGCTTTAAGAAAGTCATCAATAATCTACACATCAGTATTCTTATTCGCAGATAGATCTATAAAAATACATATTAGTATGTAAAACATTTTGCTCTAGTAATCCTTAAAAAATTGACCCTATAAAAATAGAAAAAAATTATATTTTACTAAAGTCATTGAGCGACTCTACCTCAGTATTCTTATTTGAAGAAAACTCTTGATAAAATGACATCCTTCAAAAAAAATTATTAATAAAATGATAATAAAAAATAAGAATACTGACATAGAAATGCTCAATAACTTAAAGGGTCCATTTTTTTCTTGTTTTATTCTTATTTGAAGAAAACTCTGGATAAAATGACGTCCTTCAAAAAAATTATTAATAAAATGATAATAAAAAATAAGAATACTGACATAGAAATGCTCAATGACATAAATGATCCATTTTTTCTTGTTTTATAGAGTTTTAATTTTCTTGAAGAATATCATTTTATCAAGAGTTTTCTTCAAATAAGAATAAAACAAGAAAAAATGGATCCCTTAAGTCATTGAGCATTTCTATGTCAGTATTCTTATTTGCAGAAAACTACAAAAAACATATGTGTATGTAAAATATTTTTCTTTAGTAATCCTTCAAAAAATTTACCCTATAAAAATAGAAAAAAATATATATTTTACTAAATTCATTGAGCGTCTCTACCTTAGTAATGTTATTTGACAAAAACTATTCATTAAAAGTCCTTAGAAATTAGAAAGTATGAAATGGAAAAAAATATATTTTACCTAAGTCATTGAGCTTCTCTACCTCAGTATTCTTATTTGAAGAAAACTCTTCATAAAAATGTTTGTGTAAATTATTTTCCCTAGTAATCCTTAAAATATTGAGTCACTTAAAAATAGAAAAACAATTGATCTTTTACTAAATTCATTAAGCTTCTCACCTCAGAAAACTCTTTATAGAAGAAACGAGCTGTAAAATATGACTATGAAATTTACATAATGAATCTCAAACAAACGGAACGAAACGATGTATGTTCGATACTCCAGACCTCACTAGCATTCACTCATTTCAAGTATAATACGTCTGACAGCACAGCTAGCAGCAACGGATGAGATGAGAAAGGACACTCAGATACATTTTCTCTCCGTTTCACTTCATAATCCATGAACCCACGGCTGCGTTCCGAGAGAAGCGGTCGTCCGTTTAAATATTTTTACCTGATTATTTGAAATCATATGAAAAAATTTGCATTATATATTTGCACTGCTCCAATTTATTGATTTCTCGCTGATATTTACAGAGTAGTTACGTCACTTATAGAGAGATATTTTGCAATCTACTTGTATGAAAGCAGGTTTTTGTTGGCCGCAACGCGGTGGCCACAGCAACGCTCTTCAGGTGATCTCTCAAGTAATCGACACCGTTTCACTTTAGGGCCCTGAATTGGCCACTTGAAGGGCGTCGGATACATTCCTTATTCAAAAGCGACGCCGATAAGAAGGTGCGAGCAGTCGAGAGGTTAACAGCTCGTTAAACTTTACGGCGGATCTCCTATCAGCAGAATAGACGCTCAGCCTTCCCTTACGTGCCGCAAATATCTATCTTATTCAAACTAGTCACGGAACCTTCATCTTGCTTCCTTTTCATTTGTATTTCAAAGCACGCATTCGAAAATGAAGAACGTCTCATTAAAAATTGCGGTAAATTAAAGCGTCTTCATGATTTTGCCGCAGAATCTGTGACCGGTCCACCACTTGAGAATTTAAAAGAATTTCACGCCCTTTTCTCCGTTCGAACCTTAGAAGCCACGTGGAGTAATTTCCTCTAGGACTCAACTGGGTCGATGTGATTCGCTGTTGAGGACCATTTTCATCTTCTTCCTTGACCAAACTTCAGCAGCACTGACACCTTATAATATAAATCTAATGTTTCTGAAACAATAAATAGCCTGTCGTGACTTCCAAACGATATTTCATGCAGTCTTCCCAATATTTCCAAATATTCTGAGATAGAATTCTTTCATATCTCTCACTTGATTCTCCAAATCCTCCAATCTAGGTCTCATTTTATTGTTCTTTCTACACTTTACCGTGAAGTCTTCTTTGGTATATTTATCGAGGGATTTCTCGTTTAGGCTTATACTAATTATATTATTATAATTGTATCTTGGGCCACTATACTCGTAGAATATGACTTAATTTTTTTTAATAATCCGAGATGAGGTATTGCACCTATTTCAGTTACTTAAGTATTATTAAACCTGCGTTTTCCGTATTTAATTCTATGACAATAGACGTCCTGATTTTGGCTGGCAATATATTAGAAGAACCTTATAACTTTAATCACTGTAGTGTAAACGAGTTCCCTTACTTAAAGGCGCTTTACACACAAAATAAATCATATAGAGTGTGAAAAGAGTGATTAGTCAGTAAATGATTCTTTGTTTATTAATCGGGACAATACAACGTTTCTCAAATAATAAGAATCGCCGTTACCAGCCTACAAAAAATTTAAGTATTTATGGTAAAGTAAATAACAATCAATAACAATCGTCCGTACCGTCCAGTACTCATTACAGTTGAAAACGTTAGATTGTGAGGTATGTAGAGAATCATTGTAGTTGTTGTCATGTCTCTGCATTGTTAAAAGAAGTTTTTTTAGTGAAGAATTGCTCCAGTAAATGCAACCCAAGGGAAGAGATAAATATTTTCATACATATGCCAGAGAAATGGTGCATAAAATACACTAATATTTTAGATTAAGAACCAGCACGTAATACACTGTAACTTTGTTTTACCATCTTGCAACGCCACAATAAACACAGCTACACTGACAAGATACCTCATAGATTAATGCTTGATTCATTACTTCTTTAAGCTTTGTTCTGTTTCCTGAATATAATTATTTCTCAATTGACGCAAATGTTACACTACTTTCGACAATAGATGTGTGTTCGAAAGGTGAGTCTGTGATAACGCCGTAACTTATCATTTTCTCTGTCAATGCGCAGTGCCAACGGATGACCGCCTTATAAGCTGCGGCGGAATATATTGCTATATTTATGTACAGCAGATTTCTACGTACAAATAAGACAAAAATCGTAGCAACTACAAAATTAAAGATAAATCTAGTAATTTCAATATATACATATTGCAATATTAAATAGGTTTCAGCTATTTTTCTTCCAGGTTTTAAATATTTGTGTTGAATATTTTTAGAAACTTGGCCGTGATAAAGTACAGTTTGCAACGCACATAGTTCCACGAGATAGGAAAATGATTAGCAATTAACAATTAACAAATGAAGATGAACAATAAATTTATTGATACAAAACTCAGTTATACACTTCAGCGTTTCAAATATGAATGCCCTTTTACCCTGTCACACAAATGCTGCAGATCATGTTGAATTCAAACCCAAGCATTTATTTGTCGACGTCATTTAAATAATTTTATAAGGGAAATATAAATGCTTTTCATGTAGGTTATGGTGGAGCGAATATTTTTTTTTGGAAACAACTTCATTGCACCCTGTGCAAATCTATTTGCATAACACTTGTTTCCAAACAAGACATCAGGACTTACATTTTTAGAATATGACATTTGTGTTAATGTTTTAAAAGTTAATGATTAAACTTTGACGCGTTAGAATATTTATACAAATATTAATCTTAGTGTGTTACTAAATTTCCAAATCGTTATTCATTTTGTGCGGGTCATAGGAACGAAAAGGTAGAACAACTAAGTTGGAATAATTGTAACAAAGAAGGAAGGAAGCAGGGCTGCATTTGCTATTCAAACGTCATGAACTGAAATTAACTCCAAAATGCGAAAGCCCAGTTTTATAGGTAGATGGGATCATCGGTTCAAAGTAAAATGTAGAAAACAAAAAACATATGGTGGCAAATTTTGGTCTCCAATTAGGTACATCAACCACTCGAATAATTTATCTTAGGGAGTGTTTGGAAGATATCCTCTTCAGGAAAATAAATTTAGGATAAATCTCAGAAAACGTAAGTGACTATCCTCCATAATATAAATGTATAGTCGAATTTAAATGTCAAAACCAAAGTGAAGTGAAGTGTTACGTTCATATATTTCTTGTAGTATTTTTCTTTTGTTTGTTTGAAATGTATAGACATTTTAAAAGACAATGGCTATTTCTATTTTAAGAGGATTATAATTATGTATCTGCCACCGGACTTACGACCAATTGTAGACTAACAATTAAATACAATAATGAATAAGAGGAAGACTTGTTCTTGTATATTGACGGATTAGCAGACAGGTACGTGTAAGAGCGTCTGCTGGAAATTGTGGGCCATACTAATTTTCCTGTTGTAATTGTAATTTGCATTTGCCCGTGGTAACGCTGCAAGGCAAATTGCTACAGCAAACTGATAACGCGTTGTAATTTGATTACTATCACGGCCTCATTACCAAACTTGCACAGGGACAGACTAGGACATTTCGCGAATGCTCAATATCCAATCCTGCTACCCAAATAAATTCTTGCAATGTACGACTTGTGACTTGACGGGCGAAATTATAGACTGAAACACGACAATAACGGTGCATGAGCAATGAATAACTATAAAAATTAATTTGCCATACATCTTCAGGTAATCTATTTTCCCTGTCTATAAGCGCTATAATAGTGAAAGGTAAAAAAAGCCAAGCGTGTCCCTATACCCGTTATTCTCACAAAGAATTTAAATTATTTTTGACGCGTTTTACAGTTGAATCACACATACCACACATGTAAAGTACTATTTGTAATATATAATTAACACCTCACGCAGTGACTATGCTTCATAGAAATTGATATATTCAATTGCAATTCCATGGAAGATTTTTAGACAGAATACATAAATTACAAGCGCTCTTGTTAGTACGGCGGTTTCTATTTTATCAAGTAACACACAAGATAAAATATATAACTTCTAAATTACACCCGTACTTAAGATCTAATAAAAATATTGATTTTATAAAACTCGGAATGTATCAGGAACCAGACTTTATTTAACTACAATCATTTTATCTCCCTGCTAGCCTAACGAAAAGGGAGCAGATTATCTTATCCAGAATCCGTACGGGTTACTCCATACCTACTTATGCGTGCTTATTTAAGAGAGAAACTTCACCAATTCGTAGTAAATGTGAGGACATACTAACGATAAAGCACATAATGTATGCCTGTCACCCTAACTCCGATAAAGCACTACCAGTTGTTCACCAAATCAGAGAGGGAGAACTCGCCCACTCGGAAAGAGCCATAAAATATCTGTTCATGTTCCTGGCTCATAATAGTCTATTAGAAAAGATATAAATGGTTCATATTCTCTTGGACCTACTACAATAGTCTGTTAGCAGCTTATCAAAAATGTCCCTGAATGTAAGGTGATCGTATGGAAGTCAATGGGAACGTTCCTGGAGAAGGAACATCTCAAGACATTTTAAAATACTGTCCAATAAATGTCACACTATTCCCACGAATTTCTTTAATAATATTTTCGTCTTCCGCATGTTGTCCAGCGAGTAGATTCAACGAGAAGAGGTAGATAGACCTTAGAATGGATAACGTATCCTGTTAAGCGTAGCCTGCCAAGCGATATGATTATATCCGTTAAGCGTGAAATAATGCTTTAATTTAACTAATATTGTATTTAAGTAATGACAGATTTTAATTATTTAATAAATATGCAAAAAGCTTTATAAATCGCAGAACAGGCTGATTATATAAATAAAGACCAGGGTGGCACACGCTCAATTATGTTTTTCGTTGATATGTATATTATTTAACCCTAATCAGACCGAACAAATGGTTCAATTATATTCTCATTATAAATATAATTGACTGTTTCTGCTATTGCATGCATACCTAAACGAGTGGAGCAATTTTGACCAAATTCCTTGCGACCCGGAAACAAGCACTATAGGGGTAAGACACATAAACGACCGATATTTAAGGCAAATAAATATTTGTCGGGGTTAGTGAGACTGATAGTGTTTTTCCCGATGTTGTTTGAATATAATTAAAACCTCATTCGTCATGGGAGAGGAGCATCCACAGTCGTTGCTCAGCGGCTGGCTGTTCAGACACTTCTTCTCTGAAAAAGGGAACGTAGTCTCTAGAAAATTAATATTTTCTAACTTCTCTGTCAGTCCACGCCTACAATCAATTTAAGGTAAGTCAATGGCTGTTCTCTGTCCCTCTTTCATATTAATTAGATTATTACTTTTACTTAGTCATCTTATTTTTCCTTATGTTTATATATGTATATAAATATGTAGGGTGGGGGGCGAGGGAGAGAAAGAGAGAGAAAATTATTATTATATAACTATGACTTCTTCATATATCGAAGCTGCTGTAAATATTCTGTTAACCTAAACCAAATTGTGCATTGACTCCTGCAAGTTTTCTTTGTGGATAATATAAAAGGTAATTGTTTTAATTATTGAAAAATTTAATATTTATCAGGCATTATTTCAGTGTTTCAAACTCCATACGTATTCCTCGTCCCTTTGAGTTTTAACATGGTTTGCTACGCTAATTAATAAACTCTTGTCCTGTTGGAAATCCTGGAGTTAACGAACTAGGCACCTCTACAGTCTTCATCAAACCTTGCCATCCTAATTCGATTTTCCCAAATTAATCCGCGCAGCTAGTTGGACCTCTCTGGAAGGATAGGTGTCCTTTCCATTGTGACGCAGAAAGCATAAAGAGAGGACAAATCAATTATGTATTAATATGAGACAAATATTTCCTGAATACATTTTTCCCATTAAATCAATAAAGTTGATAAGGAAACATTGTTGAATTTCCCGGTAGTTACAGTTAGCAGTGGTGATCCCTTCGCACTTTGCTCATGGGAAATTAATTACTCGAGACTGGCTTAGCCGACAGTCCCCCAAAATGACAATTACCGATAATTAAATTTCAAATCAGGGACGTAATCCTCTGTACACAGATTTCATCAATTATTTCTAAGCTTTAAATAGTGAAACTTAAATATTGTCACCAATGAAATATAGTTGATATATTCTATTCCAGGAATTGTTTCTCTACTAAAAAGTATACGATGTTAATAAAACATTTTCATTTTGTTGGACTACTGTAACTTTTCATTCTGCCAACCTTGCTCATACTTACTGCGGTGCTCGGTTTTAAAATTAAGTCGTCAGTAAAAAAATGTAAACAACACCAAATAAGTCTCTTTAGAGCCTGAATTTAATTAAACGTTAGATACTTTACTGCCGCAGATAAAAGAGGACTATAAAAATAAATCAGTTTCTCTAACCACGGGGTATATAAATTTATAAAGCTTGAAAAGAGTTTGTTTGAAACTATACATAAATCCGAGGATTTGCTTTGTTGGTTATTAAGTTTTATTAACTGCCGTAATTACATTTATTATTTATCTGAGATGAAACTTGAACAGTTCGTATTAATTACGGATGTAACATGACACAATAACAAGAAACGTATAAAGAATAATTTCTAAAGGTCCAAATAATTTCGATCTAAATCAAAGAGATATTTTTACCATTTGATAAAATATTATTTAATTGTACATCCATTAGGGAGTAGGTAAAACGTTATGGAAATACTTTTTATTGCATGAGTTCTCCAATATAACATCAAAATGCTGAAAAATATTATAATCGTTTGAATGCTTAACATTAACATATCTCGCTATGTCAAATTTAACTATAACTTTGGAGTTCAGCTGAACTGACCTAGACACAGGTAGCTGGTTCTTAGCTTGCCCAGGAGATTGGGAAAGGCCTCAGTGTTTTCCCTACGGACTTTCGTCGATCAAAGATACACTTAGTTTATTTTCAAATATTTAATATATCTATATATCAATTCAATCCCCTAATACAAGAAAAAACATTCCAAAAACACTAATGTGATGAAAAAGTCCTAATTTAACGTCTGTTATAAATTAATAAAAATAGTTCTTGACCTTTTTACAGGCAAATTTATTTATTTAATTTAAAGATAAACGACGTTTCGGTGTATATTCACACCTTCTTCAGGTTTTTCTTTATGTCTTACATACAGTTAGATTCACATACAATTAAATTTAAATTCAAATATTGGTGTGCAATTTAAATAAAGTTTAATGATATTTAACAAGACCACACTTGAAGAAGGTGTGAGTATATACCGAAACGCCGTTCATCTTTCAATTGAATAAAAAAAATTATCTGTAAAAAGGTCAAGAATTATTTTCATTAATTTACAACAGACGTTAAATTGGAACATTTATTAATGAAGTTTTGAAATTAATGCGACTGATTAAGAACCCGTGAGAACAACATGTTTCCCCCGTAAATGCGAACGAATTTTTTTAATGGCTTCAGTATCGGACTCCAAATTGATTCAGTTTTTAAAAGTACACTATAAAAACATTCACAGCACGATCTTAAATTTGTAAAATAATTTATGAACTTTCACATGCTTTATTTACTTAAATTTAATTACTTACAACGTCTTCTTAAAGATTCCTTTCTATATAGGAAATATTTACAAAGAATTAAAATTACCAATTATAATAATGTTAAACAAAAATTCAAATACAAACTAAATCAATCTCACCAAGGCTGTGTCAGATCACAATGGGAAAAGTACATACGATATTGAATTATTAATTAAATTGTTAATAATTTCATTAGTTAAGTATGGCACACTAGACGTATTCCTTATATATTTCTCCATACACTTCTATTAAATCAATAAAAATCAGAAAAAGTGTATATATACACATCAAAATTACCGTAAGTATGGACCCTCCACTTCAAAAAATAAATTCTCAATTTCTTTTAGTTATGAATTGAGTGTATTGATATCAAGTCATCTAATAACGATAAAAAATTCATATTTTCAATTTCCGTTGTGAAACTCGTAAAAAGAAGTATCATGATTCATAAAAATGCAACGCTATCAGTAATTGCCTGAATCGCGTAGATAAAGTTTAATTTTCCAATTTATTTTGAGGAATTGATCCAAACATTTTATCAAACTCTGCAGCAACAGCTGTCACACCAATTCAGCAATTTATTGATAATGAATCAGCTAATTAGTGATTTCTTTCTCTAATGAACGTAAATGATAATTAGACAGCAGCCGATTACAGCCCTAAATTTATTAGCATCGTTGTTAATATTACCTCTGTTACCGTCAGTTCAGGACATAAATGAAAATGAGTGTTTTATGAATAACTAATTTGATGTTCATCAGTCGTTTCTACGCAGCATAAAAGGAAACAAATTGTAAAATAACCTTCTTTCGAGATTTCATTTTTTGCCTAGTAGAATTATACTTTTGAAACTATACAATAAGTACGAAAACCATTAAAATTTTCATAAGGAAATATTTACTATAATTACTTCATTCTAACTTCTATGTTTCCATAACTTTTCTAAACTTTTTATTTTGCACTAAAAACGAAAGTACTGTATCATTTATTTATGATCGCTTCACGGCAAACCTTATAACTCGCAGTTGGTTTTCACACGATTGCAACAATAGATGGAGTCAGAATGCTCGCCCTACTTCTTTCGCTTATAGTAACACACAGTAAGTGTACGCCGCCTTTCACGCGGCAATTCAATAGATTTATAAATATTTACATTAACATCTTATTAACTCTGCAAGATATCGAAATGAATTTCCTGTTGCAATCCCCGAAATTTTCATTGAAACGCGTTGAGCCGTTTCGGAGCATAAAGGGAAACCCCCATTCACTATTTGGAGATTCTAACGTACGTATGCTAGGAAACCCTCCCGTAGAATTAATAATTATATCATATATAATTAATATAATTAACAAAATGAAATATACACGAATATATAAATTAAATTTCCTATTTTTAAACACTCAAATTTTCATTGAAATCCGTTTAGCCGTTTCGGATCTATTCCTAACAAACATACGGACAGACAGACAGAAACTTCAATTTTATTTATTGGTATTGATTACTCTACCGATATTAATTAGAATATATTCAGGAAGGAAGAGTTGAGTCGATAAAAAATATTACGAGCTTGAAAATAATAGTTGTATTACTATGTTATATATCTCAGACGATGACTCATCTACGGTTACAATGTACGTGTAAATTAACTAATAAAATAATGAAAGTAAAATAATTTTTCCCTAAAATCATGTTTCAGAGATGAAATAGGCATCTTATAAAAGACATTTTTAATAACTATCTAAAATAAATGAAGCTACATTTATTCGAAGTTTTGTTTGTTTTACGTTAAAATTAACAACGTCCTTTTATCCAAATTAATTATAGTTTGACAATCTGGTAACAGTAAAAATCTTAACCAGCAGGGAAAATACCTCATTTGCGACTTTCAAATGACCACATAAACGCGTTGCGATCCCAAAGCAAATTCAACCGAAAGTAATGATTGCAAAAATTGTTCCATCACGGGAATCCCAAATAACAATTGAAGCGTATAATTGAGATTGCCAAAGTGCACCATCGAAAATTGGGAACTGATCGCTGTAATTTTACCGTTACACCGTTGGACACGTTAACCGGTATATATTATGAAAACGAATACATTTTTGATAAAACAGTAATGATAAAATACTTAAATCATTGTCGCTTGTTCTCTTAAAAACTATTCAGTCAATATGAAATAATGGAAAAAGTTATTTTGAAACATTATCAGCGACTGTTTATTTTAAAATTTTAGAATAAATTTTGCTCTATTAATATCTGAACCATTTTTTAATATAATTCCAAACTTTTAATTAATACAAATACGCATTTCATAAAAAGGTACGTTAATATTTTTCATTTTTTGTGCATCACGTTGAGTCGAAAGTAAAGGATAAAAGTTAGTCAGGAAGACATTTCACATAGTCGAAAATATTCAACTTCTTTGTGATAGTAACTGACAACTACTTATAATAAGAGTTTCCCTTTAAATAAAATTCCATAAATATTCATTGACCGCTATATGCCGATAAAAATTTCTCATACTTCACTTTTTATGTTAACTGTGCCTTTGTGGAATCACCAAGTTTATCTGAAAAATCACAGAAACACACTGGAAGAAAATTTCAGAGATTTGGAAGTATACAAATTTTAAACTAGCATATTTATTTCTGAACATGGGCTTATTAGAGGATAATTCACATCGCAGTCATTTATATGAAACATCTGCCTCAGTCACTTATGAACTTCTACTTTTCTAAGTAACTCACTTGCTTCTTCAAACACTTTCTTCCACTATCAACGTTAACTGCGCTTATTAAGTTTCAACTCTCTAACTCCATAAACGATCTCTTCTAAGTAACTTCTCTAATTAACTCTCCACAAACACTTGATCTCCCTCACCAACTATCAAGTTACCCACTGTTACATGTTTCTCTCTCTATCTCTTTCTATGCTCAAATTTAACTATATAAATATTATCGACTTGAGAGTTCAGCTGAACTGACCTAGACTCAGGTAGCTGTTTCCCAGACTGCCCAGGGGATTGGGAAAGGCCTCGGTGCTTGTCTAAAAGGCTTAGTTTATTTTCAAATTCCCTCTAATACAAGGAAAATGCTAAACGAATCTATAATATACTGTATTGGAGCCGAATATATCTGACCATGTTAGTGCAAAAATACTTCTAAAACAATGTAAATACAAATACTCTACATTTTACTAAATTTTAGTGCTGTTGTAACGTCAAAGTAAAATATATATAGAATTATTAATTTTATTATATTCAAATAATGTATGTAAATTTTTATTAGTATTGTACCCTTGTAATAACAATCCGTAGAACTGATAAGTAATAAATATTTCATCGTAACTGTGATCCTTACTTCGATACTTAAAGTTAGTTTTGTGCGTCCTATATATCATACATTCTGTTGCTAGAAACCAATGAAAAGTAGGTAAATGCAGGTGTTTGTGAAGTGAAGGAGTAATGCAATGCAACCTCAACCCTAATTAAAGAACTGGTTTTATTTTTTTTTTATAAAAATTTGATTTATTTTTCTTTTATGCTTATTATTTTTAACTACCAGAAGGGATAATCTCTTTTATTGAAAAGACCATTTGGCCACTATTAGAATTATTTTCCCCTACCCGACTAGGTTCATTAGCCTCCTAGATAGGTTATATACAACCTTGGTACCAAGGGCATAATTACGAAATTGAGAAATTTGGTGGTAAAGCATCTTGGCCTCTAATACGTACGTGTTCCTAACTGAGCACACTTCAATGGAGCTCTTATGATATGACAGTGAAGTAATCTTGAAGCACCTTTTGGATTGGTATTATCCTGATAAAATATGCCTACAGGAAACAAACTACAAGGACGATAAATACTTATAATATTATAATAATGATTACTTTGCAGGATATAATGACTTCCATCCTTTTTGGAAAATCCGTAACACAGCGCTTATTCATGCGTACTTATTTAAGAAGGAAGCTTGACCTATTTGTTGTAGACGTAGGGACATAATGACGACATAGCACATAATGTATACCTGTCACTCTGGATCGGATAATGCACCCCCGCGTTCGCACAAGATCAGAAAGAAGGATCTCGCCCACTCGAAAAGAGCATAAAATATTTGTTCACGTTCCTCAGGAATAACAGCTTAATAAAGGGGCCATATTCTCTTGGACCTACAACTATAGTTTGTTATCAACTCGTAGTAACTGTTCCTGAGCGCAAGGTGATCGTATGGAAGTCCCTAATGACTATAATTGTTAATGGGACTGTAAAACATGCTGAAAAAGGGTAATATGATTGCAGGAAAAATATTTTCATTCATTTTTTCTGAATTCAAATATAAGAATTGATAGGTTTTAATAACGTCATTTTTCTAACTATTTGTTTTCAACACATTCGAAGAATAGAACTTTACTTAGAATATTCAATTAATTTACACAGTTATAGTTTTTTTCTCTTTTCCATACTGAGCAGGAGCAACTGAATATGTACAGTTAAACCTTAACGTTAAGCTTAACTGCGGAGCGTGTTTGCTGTGTGTGGATAAATGGTTAGGAATTGTACGTTGTTTTTGCTAATCGGATTACTTCCAGAGGAGGCGTTGAATTTCTAGGGGTCATCCCGCTAACAAGCAAGAAATTGGCGGAGACCAACCAAGTGTTATCGCTCCGTGTCCCGTGGAATTGTTTTGCAGCTTTGATATACATTTTCCACGGCCCAAGAACGTGAACAAAAACTTCCCCGTACGAGCAATTTTAATAAAAGGAATGTATTTTACGGAATTATACGATATTATATTTACAATGATTACGTGATATATGCAAAATTTTATTTTCTGCTCAGTGACAATTGCTTAGAAAAATAACGGTTTCACAAAAACTTTCTAAGCAACCATAAACTCCCGGTATTCTCATTCCCTCCTTACATCTTTACAATTGTTGATTCAGATTGATAATAAACTATGACACATAAAAACTGTGATCTAATTGAATCAACCGCTCAGTTTGCACCCAACATATTGAAGAAAGCGTTGAAAATCGACTGTGCCAAAAATTTCATTAACATTTTGTATTTTCATTGGCACGTCATGTTCTATATTTAGTTGAAAATAAATTGCGTTCCGGGCAGTAAATCCTGATATCAAAGCTTTAATGCTCATCTAAATCTTCATTAAACGTGCAATATTTCGCTCAACATCATATTCATAACGAGAACGAAGCACGCATTTCCCAATCCCTCTGAATTAAATTCTCATAATTTTCTGTCGATGTAAATTTTGTTTGTCAAAAATATGGAAATATTTAACGTAAAAAATTTCCCTTCCGGTGTAAACCGTGACGTGTAACATGTATTACAGAAACAATATGCAGTATCTGTAACTGATATCCTGCACGCCTCGCAAAATAATGTCGTTAGCAGAAATGTGCTATAAAGAAATACATGTACAATGATTCAACTTTATTATTAATATTATTTTACTGTACAAAAATGATTACTTACTAATCAAAATATGAAAAATCCAACAAATGGGACAGGTTTTGAATTCGTATGGATCTCAATTGACGTGGTAAAATTATCCAACAAGTATATTTTATAAAATATTTCTGAAATACACCAAATTTTCCGTCCCATTAGGTTCTTTTACGATTTTAATATTTACCTGTACAAATTATAATTATAATTTGTGTGTTTCAGCATATCACAAGGCCGTGAATGATGACTAATGGAAGGAAATTGGAGAAGCTTATTGACTTTGTCAATTAAGTTCGAATCATGAATACGTATTTAGCATATCAGTCTTATTTAGGATTCCGCATATGCATGCAGTTGGAATACAATTATTGAATCTGTGTATGCGAGCGTCGGACTAATAAATATGCTCTGCGGTAGCGTAACGCCTTCGCGTGACGTGACGGATTCCAACAGACTAAAAACACATTGCATTTCAATTCTATTCGTTACCTCCGTCTAGGCCGTCCTTGGTGAAGCTGCGATAGAGAACGCCTCGGCTCCGTAAAAACTGTCCCAAGGCTATGACGATAGGCGTTAGTGTGACATAAAGGATTTATTTCGACAAATCGACAGATAAATAATGCATGGTTAAATTTCTTTCATTACTGATTCGTATTGATATTCAAGAAAATTTCCGTGAAGGTTGGCTACCCAAATGAAAACATTGAAATGTCTAAAAAAAACTAGCCATCATATCAAAAAAGGGAAATGAAATTTGTTCGTCCCAAAAGGGGGTCATCCAATGATACCAACCTCGTCTCCGCCCTCGGGGTACGGAAAGGGGGAGGTATAAAATATTTAAATTGGAACACTCACTCACGTATCTCAGATTAAGATTCTCTTTATTCCACATTTATTCGACCAAACTATTGAAGTTATTTTTTTCAAGTGTAGTAAAAAAACATCGAATGGGTAGAAATCTGAAGAAAAATGAGTTGGTAGAGAAATACTAGTTGAATTAGTCCGTCGATCCCGGACCACGCAACCCTATTCCTGTAACGTGGTGATTGTCCAATAGACGACAGACTGCGGCGGCGCCCGAGCTACCTGAGCAGCCGAATTACCTAACAGATCCTGAAAGTATCCTGAAAATATGCCCGTCAAAGTGTTATAGTGCCACAACAGCCCACATTTGTAAATATATATGACCCAGGTGTTTTGAGATAGAAAGTGTAAATGTTTTATGTTTATATAGCTGGTAATTCGTTGTTTTCTTTTAAATCGGGAAGTTAATAAATTTTTGTTATTAATATATAAATTTTAACGATTCTATTATTTGATTTTACCCTGTTCTATTATTCAATTCATAACTTCAATTAAATAAGTAATTATTATTTTATTGACTCTCGTTACCGATGTAATGATAAAGTAAAAATTCTTCCAATACGCAAAAGTCGATTACCTTATACACAAAAACAAATATTCCACTTTTTAATCAATTAAATTTAATTATACTTTGGGCTGACAAAATCATAGTCTTATTCCCACATATTAGTTCGGATGTTTCCTGTTCTTCTTTTCTTCAAAATTAATCTATTTTCCCAAATATCAAAACCGTTGTCATTAAATTAGAAAACATTAAATTGTTGATATTATTTGATCAATATTTTGTACTTCAGACTACATATCTCAGCAAAAATGTCGTGGGTAGAAACAATTCGCCTATAAATTGTGGAAGAACGTTTATAAGTAATAATGAAATTAGTCTTGACAAAATACACAGTTTCTTGTGACTGCAGATGTGCTGATCGACCATCATGTTTTCATGCGCATTACAGTGGACTCACTCAACATTTCTTCTTTCATATTTTTCTTCATCACACGTAATAATATTGCAATCTTCTTTCTTCTTTATTATTTAAAAATATTTAACGTATTTAAAATAAAAGATTACCATTTCTTCTTCACTGAATATTTGCCAGTATTTTTGAACTTTATTAAAACGTTCAATATTAAGGAGTATTTGCTACGTGTTGTGATTTCGTTGGCTGGATCCGAAGCCGTGTATGTAGTTGTAATGACGAGTGTCGTGTTTCTGTTCGGTTCGCTTTGATGGAGAACACGACCCGACGGAATGTCAATCGTCACCCGAGATGTGAATTCCACTTGAATTGTGCGAGGCGAACGCAGTTCACGCGTCGCCGTCCAACTATAACAAGATCAGATAGCATTTACAAAACTATTATTTTTATGTACAACTTTATTATAAATCATAGCCGCCATTCGACAACTAAATTATTTAGAGAAGGAATTTCGTTGACTTAAGTGGAATACATATTAAAGCATATTATAAAAAACAGGTTTTTTAAAATTCCGAAACCTAACCGTGAAATATATTAATTTCATAGATTTGAAAACCACAACAAAATTTCGTAAACATTTATTAAAAATTTAAATTTTCAGAATATTCTAGTAACATACTCCAATGATTTTCCTGCCTGTCGGTTATAAAAGAACAGTCATAATTTAGTAAATGATTTTCCGTTATTGGCAGTCCAGTAGACGAAAGACTGCGGAGCCCGAGCTACCTGAGCCGCCGAATTACCCAGCTGATCCAGGAAGTCAATATGCCCGTCAAAGCTGTCAAAGTGTTATAGAGCGACAACAGCCCACACTTATAAATATTTATGACCACGGTGTTTTGAGACAGCAATTCCTTACAGAAAGTGTAAATTATTTTATGTTTATATAGCTGGTAATTTCATTGTTACATTGTACAATCAGGTTGATAAAGCGGGAATCAATAAAATCATGTGTATTATTGCCATAATCAGTAGTTCTACAGCCCAGACCGAGCCTCGGCTTCCTTCCGGAATTTCCTCCATTGGTCTCTGTTATTTGCTTTAGTTTTTCCCATCTACTTTGTAGGCCCACCCATATCAACCTGGAAACCTTTATTACTTGTATAATATCTGACGATTTATACAATTGATACAGTTCATGATTATATCTTGGTCTCTAGATCTGTCCTACTTTTACAGGTCCATATATTTTTCAAAGAATTTTCATTTCAAATGTGCCTAGTTTCAGCTTATCATTTTCTGAAAGAGACAAAATATCAGATGCATGTATTAATGGAGACCTAACTAATGTTTTATATAATACACATTTGGTTTTACGGGAGAGTAATCTTGATTTGAATCTAACCTTAAACTACTTCAATGAAGAACCCTTCTTTAGTAAAAAAGAAAGCTCGATGGAACTGTCAGGACGATGTGAAGAAGGCAGAACTTATGATAAATAATGTTCAATAGTTCTGGCCTGTTAATCTAATAAATCAAACATCAAAGCTTCACTTCAACCTTTCTATCAAAAAGTCAACTTGGTTATTGACAGATTCTGTATGCTACATGAAGATATTATTGACAATCCTAAAAACACGGTATTTTCAACGAAATCCCAGAGCCAATTATCGACGAAAGCATAGAGACCAATGGGAATGGAATCAGTTATTCCATAAATTGATCGAGGCTTCTGAAAAGAAGATAAAATCAAATTGCGGTTCTCATTAAACTCGCCGTTGCTAGTATCCATACCATAATTTCATATCTGAACTTCACGAAGAGATTTGCAATGAATGCTAGGAAATCAAAAAAAAACTTTCTCGTTAACTGCAAAGGCTGATTTGTAAATTATATACATTTATTTAGCATCAACGTGTCTGTCCTGTCGCGGTTATGAGAATTGTGCTAACAAATTTCTGTGAGTGTTTACGCTCGATTGTTTGTCGCTACATATTTGTTCGCGTATTTACCAACTGCCAGGATGGGTGATAGGCCTCACAAACGTCTAATTTGAAATATGGCATGAAACATGTTTCATTCCTAATTATCAGGACCCGGGTAGAACAACCGTGTAATTCAGATCAACGAAATGCGATGTGTAATTGTTCGATTACAAGTTATGAATCTGTAATAAAGATATGTTGAAGCACTATTCCTGTGACTAATGTAGGCGAAATGCAAAACAAAAACACCCAACTATTTATATTTTATATTAATTCGTATCAGAAATTGTTTTATTTGATAATACCACTTTCCGGACTTGACAGGCAAGATTGAAAATTCTAATAAATTACTATATAAAAGTAATTAATGGCACTGTCAAATTAAATGATAAGGTCAGGGAAGAGAAAGAGACTAATTGGCTTACTTGAAAATGACAGCCTAAGTCGTTCTGTCGTATAGGGTACAGTCGGCCAGCAGGTAGTGTAAAAATCTCATGACGAAGGGGGAAACGCCTTCGAAAGTTTGAACAGGACAAAGTTCTGCATACGATTCATCAGTACGTAGTGCGCAGTGTTCCTGACGAAGATAAAAACGTCTCCGAAAATTTGTACACGACAAAAGGCAAGCAAAGTTCTCTGTACAGTCAGCCAGTGGATAGCGCAAAATTCTCCTGAGGAATGGGGAAACGCCTCCAAAACTTTGAACAGGACGAAGTTGGCGTCAGAGAGGGGGAACTCGCCCACTCGGAAAGAGACATAAAATATCTGTTCACGTTCCTGATTCATAACAAGCTATTACAAAAGAAATAAATGATGCGTATTCTCTTGAACGTACTACAGTAGTCTGTTAGAAACTCATCATAAATGTCCCTGAGTGTAAGGTGATCGTATAGTAGTCCCTAATGACTATATTTTTTCCTGAAGAAGGGGAAACGCCTTCGAAAATTTGAACACGATAAATTTCTGCGTACAGTCGCCCAGCACGTACTGCACAACTCTCCTGAGGAAGGAAGAGAGGCCTCCGAAACTTTAAAATTTTTCCTGTCCTAGCGACACCTGCCCTAATTTTCATTTAAGCTCGAAAGTCTGATCTCTTTCATGCTAATGCACCAGTATAAAAATAAGTATAATATAATAATGTCCTAGCCAAAGACACGTCTATTACTAAAGAGGATTATATTTTTTGTCATATCGTCTTTCAACTTCTAGTGTTTACGTATCCACTAGGAAAATAGAGCCCTTTTAATATATACATATACATAAATTTTCTAGACAGAAAATTTTTGTGTGAAAAGTTTAAAAGTAATTGGTTTGCTAATCTTCGTAATTCTTATGAAGTTATTAGCATATGTAGTGGTATCATTCAGGTTTTAAAATTTAGAATTTTTATAAATGTTGGTTGAATATAAGTTTTTTATTATTATGTTGGTTAAAAAAATAAGTTTATAGATTTAATTAAGTAGAGTAAAAATAATTGTATTTATAAAATATAAATGATTATTATGGAGAACTAGAAGAATGAAAGAATGTATAAATTGGTTTGTATTTGTATGAGTGTGAAAATGATAATGACTAGTGTGGTGTCACGTGATTTTACTGTAGATGACGATTGTCGGAATTTAAGTTCTCTGAACTTGTATCAGTAAGATGTTAAAATCGGACGAGTTCAAATGAATTATAATAAATTTTAAGAGTATTATATTGTATAAAATTTTTGTTCACATTGATATAATACAAATTTGTTTGGTGTATATATATTTATGTGTGTTTCGTTTTTCAGATATTCGTTTTCAGGTGAATATGGCATTAGGTTTTGCCAAAAGCTTCTGTTAAACTTTTGTTCTTCCACGAACTAGAATAAAAGACAATTTTAAAGACTCGTGTGGTTTAGTTTTAATGTTGTTTATATAATATTTTACTGTTACATAATACTTATTATAATATTTGTTCAAAACATTTTCTTCTTAGAACGATATGTTGGTGAATATTGAGATCGTGTTCTGTTATTTCGTCTCGAATAGATGTTGAAGTATATTATTAATGGTGTGTGGTCATGACGACGTTAATTGGACAGAGTTAGTTAGCTCGACGCTGATCTCAGGTGATCTGTACTCTGTGCCAAAGGGAAACAGTTCAAAATCGATACAGCGTTTCAGACTTTCGTTTCGCAGTGAGCGAACGGAGCCTCAATTAAAAATTCTGACAATAATTATAACTGACACTTTCTTTGTTTCAAAACGTTCATCATTTAAAATTATTTTCTTAGCAAAACTAGTCACATCCATTCGTGAATATTCAGCTTTCGGTACATCGTTGTTGTTATCAATTTTTAAACAGTTATTATTATTAATTCACATAACAAGAATGGAGTATACAACTCGCACAATCTCACGCGGTGTTTTAATTAAATTTTTTTAGCCGTTGACCTGGCGAACAGTACATTTTTTATTAAAATACCAGGCATCTAATAATATAATGTATGTGCCAGTATAGTCCGCATACAATCTTCAACGCACAGGGAAATCTCAAATAAAATTACTACAAATCTACGACGTGAACAAACACTCTTGGGGGAAAAAGATTGTGGAAATGGCAGCTAGTAGTCTACAACAATAAATAAAATTGAAATGTCTCTCTCTCACTCTATGTCTGTCTGTTTGTCTCGAATAGACTCCGAAACGGCTAAACGGATTTCAATGAAAATTTGAGAGTTTAAAAACAGGACCTTTAACTTACATATTCGTGCATATTTCATTTCAATATATTTCAGAAGATATATATATATATATATATATTCACGTACGTGAATTCAAGTCTCCAAAGTCATTGAGGGTTGCTCCGAAACGGCTTAACGGATTTCAATGAAAATTTCAGGGATTTAAATAGAAATATTAATTTAAATTTTCGTGCATGTTTCTTATATATATATGTTCCATAGTTCATAAGATATTAATATTAATAAATCCATTGATTCGCCGCGGGAAAGGGGGCGTGAAAACCAACTGCGAGTTATAAGTCCTATTAGACGTTTGTATACCATTCGTCCCACTTACTGTGTTATTTTGGCACATAAGGGATAGAGAGGCTGGGCGAATATTCTCCATCTATTGTCGTGCCGTAATTAAGGTATTGTTGGCAGAGAAATAATAAACTTCTTTGGATAGTCGATACGATGTAAATTGTTTTTATTTTTCTCATCAGGTAAAATGTAATGTTTAGTAATTGTTCATTTTTTGGGGTTAACAGGCTACATGAGGGTGATCCTGAAACAGGCAACTCCCCTTTAATAGCATAGGAAGGGAATTGAAATGGGGGTATGCGGAAGGTAGATATGTTAGAAACAAACTGCGAGTTTAAGGTTTGCCCTGAAGCGATCATAAATAAATGATACCATACTTTTTATATATTCAAAGAATTCAACTTTATCAAAATTCTGAACCTGTTGTTTCGTTTTTAGGACAAAATAAAAAGAACTGTTTCTGAGCGAATAAGTCGAGAGTGTTAGCTAGTATTGAATAATTTCTTTTTCAGGATCGGTCAGAGTGTCACTATCGTTTCAGTTTGAGTCAAATTTCAACCAATAATGGCAGGGACGAGAAACACCATTATTGTTGTCCAGTTCAAGTGTTTTGGGAATTCTGAGTAAGGGTGAGGATAGTGATGCGAAAAACTGATTGAAGTGTCGAAACATTACTTTTGAATCCATCATTTTTCGTGCCGCTGAGAACAATGACATTCAGTATGCCGGTTTTAAACATGGCTGGTGACGACAAGAATTATAGTTCATAATTGAGAATTATTTTGTAATAATGGCCCAAATATCCACTTATTTCAATTACAATAACCCTACAGAAAAACAGAATCAATACTCATTATTCAATGGATCAGTTTTTCTATAGTATTACTTAAAATAATTAATATTAATTCAATAATTTATTCATAAAATCGCGGACTTTGAGCAATTATTATCTTCTCATTGTAAGACTGTATCATTAAGGGCGTTCTCAAATCAATAATGATTTATTAACAATCATCACAATAAAACTAAATTTTTGAAGCAAAATTAGTTTGAAATCATTCTCGTCAGAACTGAAGCTTAATTTCAATAAATGCATCTAATTAATTTGCCAATTACAGCACAATTTCATTTAAACATATCAATAAAGAAACTTTTGGGAAATTTCTAAAACTGTCCCATAAATCATTTTATTACTAATATTTTGATCCATAATAATCGAATGAACAACGTATATTTACGAACTGTTAAATTAATTCTAGAAATTATTGAAGAAGAAAGAATATGTTCAATTAATTACACATACTACTCGAAGAATCAGTTTCATTTAAAGTATTAACCATATTTTATGTGGAATAGTTTACATTAACTTGACGTGATAAATTTTTTCAATATCTCTGTATATTTCAAACGATGCCTATAATTTTTTTAAATGGTTATTTGAATTAATGTAAAGCGTTTTATCCACAGAAAGTAATGATGAAAGTCCTTAAATATTTCATGCAATGGAGAATTAAAGTTTGTTGTAGGGGTTTTATATTGTTAACTGAGATGAGATATCGACGTAAACTAATTAATATGTTAAAAATAAGACTCAGCAATTTAGTATTCACCGGAATATTACAGAATGTGAATTTAACCGATGGCGCTTTACGAATGGAACTAAACTTAAAAGTTTTCTCTCCAGTTGTTATTTTTACATTTAAAACCCAGTAGCTATAGACAAAAAAATTAAAACATTGCTTTTTAAATATATATTCAAGTACATGTTAGCTTCCAGTAATGTCAGCTGATGAGTCTTTTGTTGAATTATAATTATTATTATATTTGGTAGAATAATTTTTATAAGTTCATTAATGAAGTCTGATATAATTTGAAAAGTTGTAAACGTATTAGCTCCAATTTAAACTGGCAGTTTTAGTATAGAAAATAATTGCTATGATGATCTGAGTAATAAATATTATATATATTTTGCAATAATTTATTGTTGCTATTATATGCATAATATTTCAATAATTACTTCGCACGTTTGAAGTCAACATGGTTCTAATTTATTCGCGTTCATATATGAGACGCTATATTAAATATCACTTTAATATTTTTAGAATGTCAAAACACCATTATCACATTGACTATGATTGGTATTGGAAATACTCTTAATATGGAAAGAGGGAAGAGTGAGACGGAAAAGTGAGTGAACAAATCAGTAAAATGTAAACCGATAAGGATAGATATGCAACGAATAATACATAGTTGTGACAGAAATTGCAATCAAAAATTTATGGAGAAATTGGTGAGGTGAGAATCAAAGGTAAATAGTGAAAAAGCAAAGAAAAATTTAAAAAGCCGGACCCAAGAACTTTCATTTAATTTGGGGACTTGAATTACGAAACTGAATTGTCTTCAAGGATAATTTCACACGTCTAGTAGCCACCAAGATGAATTTTCACAATAGGTCCGAATTTGACCAAATTTGGGATTCGTGTTCCTAAGGGTCCAAGATGCCCAATATCTTTCATTTTTTTAATATACTGAAGTTATATATGAGAAAAAAGTGAAAACATTTCACGTATAAGGTTTTGTGATCCATAAACGCATCATAAAGTCCATTCGGGTTGACTATATTCTTGATTTATAATACTATATCGTTTTTAAATTATAAATATTTCGGATCGCAAGTCTCACCGAGACCGAGCAGCAGATATCTTTATTTCCAAGGTGGAACCTCCCCACCCCCTAACTTCCTGAACTCAATTTTGGAGCCCCTCCTACTATAAGCCCCTGAAGTTCACAAACAGAGAATGTTAGAAAAATTTTGAGGACACGTGGTGGATTGGATTCTCTATAATTCTGGTTAAATGACCCTTTCTTCTAAGGCCAGCGGAAATGGATAAAAATCAAACCTCTGAGTAGAAAACTAGCATTTTGACAATTTTTAGCTATTTACACAACCTAGGATCGAAAATGGGGTGGATTTGACAACATAAATAGTACTGTAACAAAATTATCTTTAATTGCATTCTTGCTTTATTATTTACTTGAACTCGATTGTCTGTATTGATCATATCAACGTTAATAATTACTGTTCAACAAGCATTATACGTAATGACAGTGCCTGTTTGAATATCCCTCATAATTTTAATCCTTGAGATTTAAATTGAAGGTCAAAACACATTTCCTGAAGCGAGTTTACTCAAGTAAACCTGATATTGGACGCAACAATTACAATGAATTCAAAAATAGAGCACCAGAATGCAATAATAATGAATTCATATCTGTTCGTTGTTTCTCCACCTAGACATGGACCGTCCGGGAGGTTATTATAAGATCGTACGGTCAGTGAGTCATAATGAACCAGATACAGTCAGTAGTAAAAAATGTCTATTTAATAAAACGAGTAGGACAGAAAGTCCGAGTTCCGCCAGCTAAGAACCCCAACACGAGACTGAGCAAGTTGAGAATAAACGCTTCAAACGCTGATTGCAGACTGAGACTGCAACAGGTACCAGCGTTCGCATGTAGACAGACGCATAACGTGTTAAGATGTCGGTATAATGTTAGAATGTGCCTGCTGGTGTCCCATCTCCAAAACCGGTACAAACACTTTGTGTTGATAATTTTAAAATAAAACAATTATTTAATTCTTTCTCCAGTTGTGCAATTGAACTACTTTTTCTATTTACTTGAACTTTGTGTCCGCTTTAATAAACTGCATTATTTTCTTCATGATTCATTGTCCCAATTTTCGTTTGATCAACATTGTTCCGTTGGGAATATTTTGAAATCTGAGCATGTTTATGAAACTTATAGCATCAAATTTATTCCAAATATGAATTTTTTAAATAATTATATTTTTGTTTCGGATCAGAAGTCAATGGCCATTTGTCTGAACCCAAACTTCTCCATATGAAGTTAACTCCTGCATCCTCTGTCATTTTAAATTGAAGACTTGAAATGAGTCCAGCTGCAGGGATCATAATCACTAAACAATTGAAGAAATTGCAAAATTCAACGTTGAGTTTAGCACTGAACACACCTGTTACAACTGTACGATATTTTCCTTTGTTCCTCCTTACATTTTTAAAGTTCGTGTTCGAGCTTCTGGTAATTGTCCACTGTTAAGCAGATACGATCTCTGCGAAACAAGCCTTAGTTCCCTCATGCATATCTGATTCTCCTTTGCACACAGATTACTGTTTTAAACGCGACTAAGTGCAGCCTTTACTATCTCTCACTCACTACCTCTTCAACCCCCACCCCCCACCCCCACCCCCACCCCCTCACTGTCTACTCTCCTTTCTCTGTTTCCACAGCACGCACGCACGCGTGTGCTTGACAGAGGAAAATCCTCGTTTTCTACTTGGAATGAAACGAACTTAACTGACCAGGCTTAGATACTCTCAAAACCAAAGGTTCTGTACAATTGTAAAACTGACCATCACTTTTATACAGTTATACTTTACATTCAACATATTAGAACAGTTGAAGTTAAACTGATGTTATTTTCCATTGAAAGTTGAAAAAATTTTATTCAAAATGGATTTTATTTTCAGTGTGGTATTCATACCTCAAGAGCTTAAAACTAATAGTCATATTCATTCTGATTTACAAAACAGAAAAAGACACGAAAATAAATTATATTCTGGGATTAAGTATCTTCTACGGACATACAATCATCCCAGAGTGATTTTCACAGTTGGGGTAAAGTCAAATGATGTGGTACGACGATCGGTTATCTCTACTGAATTTAATGATTCAGTGACAATTAACGAGTATGCATCAGCCACAACGACTGAAAAATATGCTAAACTTTGTTAAAGATCTGCCAAAGGAAGATTCGAAAAGGGAGATGAAACGTCGTAAATATTGATAAATGGACGTAAAAATACTGACAATAAAGGCAGTTTCAATTCATATAATAATTTTTTTTTATTCTGAGTGGTGTATTTAGATATTAAATTGATGATTACTAGGGAAGTTAAAAACAATATTTATCAGTAAAGAAAATTCCTATCCAATTTTAACAAGACGAGAGCCCTTCAACCAGAAGGTTCCAGAATTGTATTATTTTAGACCATTTTTAAAGAAAGAAGATACCTTCCTTAGTGGTTACATGGAAGCGTATATGTAAAACAGCGATCTGTCCAGGTAATTTAAGAATAATGATGTCAAAAGCGCTCGTCTTTTAAAAATTGCATAACCAATAAATTTTTGGACTGCTAAATAGACTTTTATCCGCCCCACTGCATTATATTTTCATAAAATTAACACATTTCAGGAATGAAAAAAAAAACAGAATTATCTTGATTAATCATCTAATAATTGTGTCTTTTTTATACTCTTCAAACATCAAAAGACATTAATATTGAACAGAAAGAATAATTAATAGGAAAGAGAGATTAATATTCAAAATCAGTACAAAAATGTTATTTTTATTCACTTCTTTTAGATTGCCGCCATAATGAGCTCCAATTTCTGTATCTTCGTCTCTGTAATTGAAACGTTTATCTCTTTCCAAATTAATATAGATATCTTCAGATGGTCTAAGTTTCCATTTATAATTATCTTTACTATTCTCGAAATTAAATACATGTAAAGATTTAGCATGTGTTGACAATTCTGTGTTACGCTTTGATTCGGGGTTTGAACGTATACATTGATGTCAACTTTATCCAAAAAAATTACATACCACTTTATTTAAGACCATAATCTAAATTCCGTTTTTTATTTTAATAGAGACATTTATAATATGGTTCACCGGTTTTAATGTAAATTTAAAATTATTAATGTTGATAGTTTACAATATATTTATAACCTAGCTAGTAAACCCGTCAATACATGTAAAATATAAAATACCATTTTCATTAAAACCATATACATATAAAACAATTACATAAATCTTATTACATAATCTTCTTGTGAGAAACATTATTCTCAACTTCACATCGGCTGGAAATGTGTAGCTTTCAGTTCGAAAATTTCACCTAATACTAGTTGTGTAATAATATGTCCTAGATGGTTTTGGGGATGGCTTTAATTTAACCAGGATCATAACTAACGGTACATTGTCAAAAATTTTCCTCTTACAGGAAATAAGCACAGCACCTTAAGAGAGTCTAAAAATCCCCATGTAGTAAGAAAAGTGAAAAATATTCACGGCACTTAAATTCTGTTCCTTTCCCTTAATAGAGGGGTAAAATAATCGCGGTACCTTAATAGAAGGAAATATATTCCTGCTTCGTCATGTTAAATTTTTCGTAAATATATAACAGAAATATGTGAAATTTTTGGGGCTCATACATTATAATCTTTTAATTCTTTTGTGCCTACTTAAACACAATTTTATTTTAATTATTACATTTCCCTAGGTATACTTTCTCTACAGTTAAATTTCTCTTGTGTGTAACAGTTGTTTGTATGCAACGTCGCTATTTATCGTTCCATAATATGCGTAGAGAATTATGTGTGTACGTATCTGGGGCAGTTGAATATGAAATATAGATAAGTAAATTTTTAGAAAAGGTAACATTAATAATTTATATATATTAAATTTTCTTTATCACAAGTTTCAGGGCAGGGACAATGAATCCAACATGGAACAAAATAACGCTTAGAGCGTTGCATGAATATGCAACAGATTTACGATAGCGGGTTGTTCCATATCTTACATTCTTTAAACCAGTCGGAGATATAATGCAGTTCAGATGCAAATCGAGGATTAAATCTCAGCAGGTGATTAGCCACGACGCCTCCTTAATTCTTTCCTCGATGTATTTATGCATGTTATTATTTTTTAGTATACAGTATTATCAGAGAATTATCATTGCTAATTGAGTGCCGTATAATATTCTGCTTTAAAATAGAAAAAAAAATTGAAATCTAATTCAACAAAATCCTTGAGTAGGTACTATTTACCCATAACCTGTTTCAAGTTTGAAACTGCATAATAATTCTAAATAAGAAATTAATAAACCAGAGAAAATAATACTATTTTATGTTCCTTTTATTCAAATACAATTTTTCTACTTTGAAGTGTTTACAGAATTTTTCCTCATTCTAATTCCACTTTGGTTTTTAAAGACTATTGTATCGCTAGGTATGTTTTTAGGCAGAAAATTTTTGTATTATTTGGATGACTTAGCAGAAATAAATTTATTTAGAAGATAAGAAGGGAAAAATATCGACCGAACCCAGGAATCGAACCTGGGACCACCCGCTTACCGTGCGGTTGCTCTAACCATCTGAGATCGGCTGAGCTTCAATTGAAGAAATTATTATTTAAAAAGCATTTAAGTACGAAATACCCAGTGAATGAACGGCAGACCTCAAATACGGAAAAACATTTTACTATCACAAAATACGAGGGTCAAATATAAACGGGATTTTTTAAAATAATTTTTCTAAGAACGATAGAATTTCCAAACATTTTTTTTACTTTTTTAAAGTATTTTCGTGTTGAAACACATTTTTCCCAGCGTTTGGAAGCTTCCTGGTTCCGTCATCATAAAAAGCTGAAGGTAGAGACTTTAACCAATTGAACTCAAAGGCTTTAACCTTTTCATCGCTATTGAATCTTTGAACTCCTAGATCTTTCTTCAGCGCTAGTATATAAGAAAGTTATAATAAAAGTACTCTAAAATTATAATTATATATGCAATGAAATATCATTTATCTTGAGACTAGGCTTTGGCTTCCTCGGGGATTAGAAAGAAAGATTATATGCCATCTGTAGGGGTCCTATCAACTATTTTAGGTCACAAGGAACATCAAAATTGCTCCTCTGTGTCTACTCCGGTTAATATGAGCAATGTTAATTTACTGGATCGGTTACGCCCTACAGAAATCACTCAGTGTACGTAATTTGGAATTTCCTAAATTGTTAATCCATTTCTCCTCTAATTTAACCTTGATGATACGAGCTCAATAAATAAATGAGCCATCGCTCATAAGGAAAATCCCCTGCCATAGTCTAAGCCCGGAACATGTACCCCAAATCAAAATTGTGCTTGTCATTTCAGCACAGATTTTGTCAAAATGTCCAAACGTTAAATATTGCTCTCATTCAGACACCAAATGGAATAAGGTCACTGCTAGCGAATTAAATTATCATGGAGCCTCGTTACATAGAAAATGAATTAAAGCTTGTCGTAAAAAAATGTTACAATAGATCAAATTGCTTGACTACGCGCCCTAATATTTTAAAATGTTATAATTTTTTGCAAAACAAAATCTATACTTATTGCTGTCAGAGAGTGTCACAACCTCAAGTTAAGAGTATCTTAGATGTAGTCTGGAGGCCATCATAACAAAACCATCAAAACGCAATAGAAATCGATTGCGAATGGCTTATTCACTTGGTTGATTCCGGTGACTTTTTATGTTTATTTCTCTTTAATTCACACCCATGCACGTCCCTGTCACTTAATAACGATTTCAAGGAAAGCTAAAATTTCTTTGCGTTCTTCAAATAATGTTAAAATTGAATAAAGACGTCATGCTTCACCCTGAAACCATCCCAAAGTCAGTAACCTAAGTTCTCTGAATATTCACGATGACTAATAGCCCTAATAGAAATTTAATATTATCCCTCTGAGATCTCTTATACTCGGAATCTTGTAGCGTAATAGAATTACGGTCAGCACTTCCATTAGCCTGTCTTGGGGATTGTACTGCTTCTAAAGGTCACCCTTTTATCCTTATTGCAACACTGGCATTCATGCTTCGATCTGGTCTTTGCGATAGTCATTAACAACTGCGTTCGTAGAAAATATTGTAA
This sequence comes from Eucriotettix oculatus, assembly GCA_034510155.1. Taxonomy (NCBI): domain Eukaryota; kingdom Metazoa; phylum Arthropoda; class Insecta; order Orthoptera; family Tetrigidae; genus Eucriotettix; species Eucriotettix oculatus. The sequence continues at coordinate 44,625,607 of CM067380.1, forward strand.
TCATGAATTAATAAATTTATGGAAAGAGTTGATTAAATAATAACACAAATTTTCAATTGACAATTAGACTATTTCCGTACAATTGTTTTAATGGGTTTGATGACAGCGGTATTGAAAAAATACATGTATATGATGAATTTACTTGTTCAAATATGTAAAATAATACATATCTATCTAACGTATGATTTATTATTGTTAATGTCCTCCAATTTTTATACATTCTCTTTTCCTTTCGTTGGCTAAGAGCCCCTCTGTGTGCCTCAGAATACCATAAATCATCTATTCATTGGTTTCTCATTGATCCAGTCAGTCTGCTTATGTTCAATTAATTTACAGGCCTCATCAAGACAAAACTTCCCGCGGCTGCTGCAAGGTTACTGCTCACTGACGGCGCTGCTTCACCACTCACGGGTTTGGTTTGGTGGAGACTAAAGTACCCGTCTTCTTTATACTCACGAAAATTAACCCTTTCTGGATCCTTTGTCAATGCGTTTTAACTGAATTTTCAAAGAAAATCCCGTTAGAAAAACAAAACATGTTCTGATACACCCGAATTTATTACCCACTAGCTATGCCCGCGACTTCGTTCGCGCGGTAGTAATTCTTTTTATTTTTCCCGAAAAACGAAACAAAAGGTACAGAATTTTAATAAATTTGAATTGATTTAATTTATCAAACTTATGGTATCATTTATTTAAGATCGCTTCAGGGCATACCTTACAACTCGCAGTTGGTTTCACACGTTTCGGAGCCAATAAAAATGAGCAATTCTACCTTCCGCATACCCCCTTTTTCAATTCCCTTCCTATGCTATTAAAGGGGAGTTGCCTGTTTCAGGATCACCCTCATGTAGCCTGTTACCCCAAAAAAAATATTAAAAAATTTACCTGACGAGTTAACCCAACAAAAATTCCTTCCGCATCCCCCTTTTCAATTCCCTTCCTATGCTATTAAAGGGGAGTTGCCTGTTTCAGGATCACCCTCATGTAGCCTGTTAACCCCCCCCCCCCAAAAAAAAATATTAAAATTGACCTGACGAGACAAATAAAAACAATTTACATGGTATCGACGATCCAAAGAAGTTTATTATTTCTCTGCTAACAATAGGTTAATTACGGTGCGAATCCTACTGCAACAATAGATGGAGAATTTTCGCCCACCCTCTCTATCCCTTATTCTGCCAAAATAACACAGTAAGTTGGATGAATGGTACAGAACGCCTAATAGGACTTATAACCCGCATTTGGTTTTCACGCCCCCTTTCCCACAGCAAATCAATGGATATATTAATATTAATATCTTCTGAACTCTGGAAGATATCTAAATGAAACTTACACAAACATTTAAGTTAAAATTTATATTTAAATCTCTGAAATTTTCATTGAAATCCGTTGAGCCGTTTCGGAGTATAAACAGATCAAGAGTATATTCAAAATCCAGAGACTTGAATGCATGTACGGGAATAAATAAATATATATATATATATATATATTAATATCTTCTGCAATATATTGAAATGAAATATGCAAGAATGTTCTTAAACCTTCAAATTTTCATTGTAATCCGTTGAGCCGTTTCGGAGCCTGTTGGAGACAGGCAGACATTGAGAGACACACACTTAATTTTTATTTATTGGTATAGATGTAACCGCATATATTGGAATAACTAGTACAAAACTTCATAGAGGGCGCACTCGTACATTAAAATGGGGCGCATTTATTTACATAATATACATATCTATTCAACATTAAAGTGCATATTTAAAAATAAAATACAAATAATGGCCGAAATTAAAAAATAAAATAATTTAATTTGCAATCGTATCGACCCCGGACCTTGCAGCAGTAACGTGAAATTTTGCAATATTTTAGTTAATAAACTGAGGAGGTCGCGGAACACAGGACAGAAATTATTCTATTTCTGTCTTTTGCCATTCTTTGTATTTTATTTATAATATTGAGGGACACGAGAACTGAAATTTGAAATTCCTGTAAATAAAAAGCTACTGAGCTTAAATTTTAACTGTGTGTTAACTGCACACGTTTCTAGAAAAATACAAAATTTTGTTTTTGTGAACATTTTTTTGTTGACATATTTTGAAAGTTACCTACAAAATTTGGCAGTTTTGAAAATGTTCTTTGCGTTACATACTTGAATATATTTTAGCTTTTTTACATTAATATGTATGGTTGGCACTTGTTTTCAATTGTTAGTATTATTTTGGAAATTTAATAAGACTGTGGGTATAAAATAATTTTTTTACCTAAAAATGGACACTTTTCAACACTTTGAATTTTTTTTCATCTAAACCACTTGAACAATTATAAATCTCATTCTTTATTTGAACGTATTAACATGTATATTATGTACAAAAAGAATGAAGACAGTATCTTAATATTGTTGACGCATAAAAGTCTTTTGGTACCAGAAATCATGAAGCTGAGGAAAACACATTTTTCTGAAAAAAGTAATAATTCATTAAGTTACAATCAAATCCATTTAATTTTCTCCTGAGCCTTTAAAACTGACGGAATCGAATTAAAAGTTTTGCTATGTGATCCATAAGGCATATTAATATGAAAAAATTAGAAAATCGATTTTTTTTTTCAAATTTTGCCCGAAATTTCAGTCCCCGAGTCCCTTAAGTCAAATTAATTTTATTACCTTATTTACGCATTGAAAGACACCGAGAGTATTGCAGAATTTCATAAGTTTCAGTTTCCAATCAAAAAATTAAGGTAAATATAATTTTAAAAATTATTCGAGCAATGAAACTGTTGAATCAAATTACTGAATGTAAATAATAAAACTTAAAATAGCAACGTTAGTTAAGTATGACATTACTCTTTAGTTTTGTAAACATTATAAATAAGCTTTAGTCGGATCAAGATTACAGACACAGATGTAACGCTAAAAAAGGATGTTGACAATACGCACGTTGAAGTGAATAGTCTAAAATAGAGGTGAGGCAATTTACAAATAACTGAAAAATAGTAATATTTATAAGTCTGAAGGGACGTCTAGGAAAATTTGTGGGTGGTGAAAAATTTCGCATTTCCGCTTCTACAGTTTTCACGTCTATGAAAATAGGGAACGATTTTATTCATATCATCCAATTTAACTTTATCCATCAATCCTTAAAAACTGAAATTATTGGGTTTAACACGAATAAGTTACGTATTTGATTTCATCTAAATATCTACTATTTAAAATGTTGTCGATAGTTGTTCTCAATCTGGTTGTCAATTTACTGGAGAATTTAATTAGCGGTTGTGGTTTTGCCTTGGCACAGTATACATTAAATTCACAGCTCAATATAATTGGTATTTTCCCTAAACTTTTGTTCATTAAAACTGCACGTTGTGGAATAATTACAAGCAACATACGGTCTAAGTTATAACATCAATGACATCACCGAACGCCCTTGAGCGCTCAGTTAAGTTATATTTACGTTATGAGCTTGTCGGATCAGGAAAGTAATTTAACATCTATTTTAACTACCATCAATGTTTTTGTCTCAAATATTGATTCAAACTTTTTTAATAGTAAAATACATGAATTTTCCAAGAGGAATATTAATTATAGTAAATAATAACGAAAAATAGACTAACTGAAGCTTGGCGTCAATAATGCTTGTCTGATGATGACAGGATGACGTTCGTCTCATCAAATAGCCTTAGATTGTAATAAAAATATTTTATGCAGCACTGGTGATTACTTGTCAGCTATAACTTCTGTTACGTTGACTTTTCCTTACAATTTTATCATAGCATCATCCATGATCGCCTAAATGTGAAGCAAAATTTTTCCTAGGATACTGATTGACAGACGAGCGATTTGGACCTGAGATGGCGACATCATCTTCTCGTACTCAGTTGATATATATATCGACTTCATTTATTCGTCAAGCCAGCGACACTTGTCATTTTACACTGAAATTGAATTTTCCTTTGTTTTTCAGCACGATCTCATTATATATTAAACTGCACACTATTGTTAATAAATTATAAGTCTCAATTTTTGCATCGTTGACTGACTATTTTAGTACTCGCCAGTTATATTGTGACGAAGGAAATAAAAGAAGATTGCCGGGAATGATGGCTCATAAATTCTCTGGGAAGATTATATCAAATGTCCTACAGACCTTCAAGTGCAGTTGTTCCCTCAAGGTGATTTTATTCCGTCTTAAACAAAATTCCAACTCTTGATAAGAAGAACAAGAGGGGCCTGTCCCACAGGGAAAGAAAGTAACTGTAGACTCGCCGAAAGCCAAAATGATACAAGTAAGGAAGATCGCCATTTAGGATAGCAGCATGACATTAGAACATATAGAACAAAATATATTGTAAAAAGCAGTTTTACAAAAATTCATTACTTGATAATATATTCATGTTGAAGTAAGATTGTAACATCTCGCTCTCATCTTGATTCAAGGTTACCCTAACATGTTTACAGGAAAATCTGATTTGGAAACGCATTCTTTTTACTACGAAAAATTATTTAAAAATAAACCCAAGTAATTAAATACACAAAAAATAGTTTGTTTGAACTATAAACAAGCAATGTCTACCAAAATATATCTCAAGAAAAGAATGACAAACTATATATATCTCATTACATGGATTTTCTTATAGAATTGGAAATACAGTACCCCGTAGCCTCTCTCGTGGAACGGCGGGCGTTGTCGACATTCGCCCAAAATGACGCTGGGGAATGTCGCCTGAAACCGTTGCGTATCCAGCCACCGGAACCAGAATGGTTCTCGAACCTCCGGGATGAACTTGCACTGCCGCGCATCCCAAAAATTCCGATTGCCAATATAACGGTCTGGTTAGCCTATAATGAGTTTAAATAGCTATGTTTAAAACAATAACTAGAATTAAATTAGGTTTGGTTAGCTTAAATAAATTAAGAAAGATTAACTTCATAGAAATAATACGTTACTTATTTATTACAAAGTATATATACATATAATAATATACTTTAGACGGCTCAGGGGCACAGGCGCAGATTAATGTCGTGTAACGACGAAAACCAAAAAAGTGTACGTTGTCAGGACGCTCGTTAAAATGAAAGGTCAAAGATTATCGTGCGGAATAATATTACATATATATACATTTTATTTGTAGTGCTTAAAACTGAAGTATTTATGATTGTTATTGGAAATAAACTATTCGCAGTATGCAAATGAATGTAAATTATCATATAATAAACACCAGAGTTTGTATTTCAGGACATTATACGCTCATTTCATATGATACAAACATAATAAACAACATTATATTATAGTTGATATTTGTACAGCCGTTTCTCTTCCACAATAATTTCATTCCACATTTAAATTAAATGGTTCATAAAAACTTATGTAAATGTCGTTAAAGTTTTATTATAAACTTTGGAATGTCGTTCTTATTTCTAACAGATTGATAACAATAATGTTGATATTGAATCCGCAAATAACCAGCACTGCTTATCAACTGATTGTTTTCCAGGAATCTGTGCATCGAAACGTTAATCGTGATTCTAAAGTCAATAATCGTTAAGGTAGCATAATTGACTTTTACCGTGACCTTCTGTAAAACTCGTATGTGCACTAGTGGATGAAGATCAGCAATATTTCATGTAATTGCCACAACAACATTCAGATTGACAATGAAAAGGACAAAGCATTATGGAAGTATTTCACTGATTATTAAACATTGATTACAAAATAACTTGATAGTCCGGAATATTAGCAATAGTAAAACTTTGCCCCGAGTATAATATTTATTTTAGGCGAAAAACTACGGTCAGAATTGAACATTATTTATTAATGAAATTATGTCACGACGTTTCGTTCCTTTGTTTGGAACCTCCTCGAGTGTGAAAGTAATCTATAAAATAAGTATAATTTGAGTAATTGAAATAAAATATGCCTATATATAAAAATATACATAAGATGACTCGGGATTATGCACTTACCCAAAAGTAAACCAGAAAGCACAAATAGCACAATGATTTTTAACAAATTTGTACATGAAAAACATTAATTTTATGCTCATAAATTAATCTGACATAGCAAATGACAGGAATATTAATAATTCATATTTAAATGCAAATACAATTATTTAAGTTAAGTAACAAAGTCTAATATATCTAGAAAAATTTAAATACGTATTTTATGACCATAAATTAAGACAGCAACAAATAACAGGAATATTAATCATTCACATTTGAATGCTATTTCTATTATTAAAGCTGCGGGACAAACCCGTTTTTAATTAAGTGAAGCTGAACGATGTGTTTCCAATTACACATTCATTCAAAACGAAGCATTTTTTAGACCCAACCAAAATCATGTAAGGTAATCCATACCTTAGAAAAGATGAAAATGTAGTCCCTTCAGGAATGCAACAAGCAATACACATTACCTTGTGCATCAGTTCATATGAAATAAAATATTTCCTCCGTAAACAAGATTTATAAGAAATGGTACGCTAATCGCATTTATTCCAAATTTACTGTTGTTCAAGTCACTACCTATTATTTTATGTTTCTATACATATTAATATATTCAAAATGATTCTTAATCGCAAGCAGTAAAGAAGCGAATGAAACTTCACAGGTTCAGAGTGATCTACATAAAATATTCCTAAAATTTTGATATGTTGAAAATAAAATGGAAAACTTTTTTTTCTGGAATTAAAAATCTGGGACTCAAACACAATCTGAATATCATAATAAAGAAGAATATAAGTCAATCATTTTTTTTCGAAAAAAAGACACTCGTGCTAATTTAAAAAATTGCCAGCAGTGGAAGTATATTATTAGTTTTGTATGAAAAAAATATAAAAAAAATTTATCCTTTCGTAACCCGGTAGGTTTTTTAGAGTATGTTAGTAGTGGCTACATTTCTATAAAAATCAACTTCAAAGATATGGAAATAATAGTGAACCTTACTGAAATATAACATCCCATGTTATATTATATTATTATACGCTATAAACTAAATTTAATCTTCCAGCGTTCTTTAATATTATTTATATGAGGTTTATTTTAATATAAACTTATATCTTTAAACTTTTGACTAAATAATAGTAAAAATTCTTACATGAATCTGAGTATATAATACTTTTCGTTGCTTCATGTTGTATTGGAGTTTTTTCGAGTACTTTCTGTGTATTGATATTGTTTTACCTTTTTGTATTAAAATTATGCAGCTCATAATTAATTATTAAGACAGTAATGATTAAATGTTCTGACACAGAAATGTAATAATATCCAATATCTTTTAACCCCTGTGACACTTGGGACTGTACGTTTTTTTTTCTGAGGAATAATGATTCTAACTATACAAAGCAACATCTAACTGCACTTTTACATTATTTCAACTAATATGTAATTGTTAATTTGCATTTTATAATTTAATTTATTATCCGCACACAATCCTAAGAATTTTGAACTTAATGAATTCTATCATTGTCATACCCTACTGCTACAAAGTAAATTTTCATTTCTTGATTGAAATTGCATCCAAACTTCTCTTACAATTTATTGATTCAACGGAAATGCAGTAAGTGGTTAATTGCAGTATTGTAAACTTCTAGCGTGATCGTTATTAAAAGGTTAGTGGTCCCAGAATAGAACCTTGCGCGAACACCAACCTCTACTTATTCCCCCCCCCCCCCAGTTTTCAGTATTTTGTCTCGTCTTAAAAGTAGTTTTTGTTTTTTATATTGAAAATTTCAACTTCTGTAGTATTGATGATTGTAACTATTGACACACATAAGATTAGGAACGCCGAATTTTTTAAAAGACCTCTTTCATGATGATATCGACATGTAGGAAATATTCACATATTGAGACATGTTAAACTAAGAAAACTATTTTGATAACAACATATAATGTTACGTAACAATTTCAGTTACATATTGTTCCACAATTATGTTTATATGAAGGTGATGAAAATAGCCGTTTGAAGTCCGGAAAAAAATATTCTGTGTCATTGAAACGGGACTGAGGTACAAAAACAAAATTAGTTAGTGCTCTTTAATTTAAATTAACTATTTTCTGAGAACAAAGGACAAAAATTATGTTAATTCGAAATTTAAAATATTTGCTTGTTTTCGCCAAAATAAATCATTGAAACTTTCAAATTTAATTTTGTTTAGAAATGTATTCTATGAGGTAATATATACTACTGTAAAGAACGTTCTTTAATTTTCTTTCTTCAGTAATTGTTTGGGACTGAAATTTCAACTGAGTTTGTCTGCGGCCTGCAACTAATGATTTCAAGAAATTTCTCTTAGAGGAAAAAAATGTATGTGAAAATATAAACCCTTTACCGTTGCAAAGTCTTAGAAAAGGCTTGCAAGAAGCAGTTACGGCTGAATGAAATTGAGCGTGAGTTCCTTGAGAAGATTTTTAACCAATATTTAATAATGAGTTGGCGAGAAATGAATACAAAGGTAACATTAAAAAATAAAAAATTATCTTTACATTAAAGTTTATGGGAAACGAGTAATAATTTGGGGTAAGGATGATCCGCAATAAGCTTTACACGACAATAAAAAAATTTAATAGCTAGAACGGGAAAGATCAAAACGTCACTAAAGAATCACTTGTAACAACTGACAAGCTTAATAATGCACTACTCAGAAGAAGTCTTCCTCCCGAATTATGAAACATCGTCTACAGAACCTTTTTGTATCAATAATATCAAGCGAAGCGTTCTTCACGGTACACGAGTTCCACGTTCGTCGTCTTATTATCATTAGTCCGCAAATTTGGCGAATGTGGGTCGAGCTACAATCCGCATGTTTTCATATTTTGAAGTTTGTTTCATATTACTACATCCTTGGGGAATAAATATCTGTAGTGATCAAAGTGATAGGAGGCGCATGTTGAGGTGTCTCAATGGAGAGTGTGGTGGCGCAGGTCGACCCGACCAATTAACGAGCAGTGACGTCACGTGGGCCGGTTATCGATGCTCTAGCGTTTCCATGGCAACCATCAGTTAACATGCAAAACAGCCGGCCACGACATTTGCGATGTTTCCGGGAGGGGAAAAAAAAGTGCGCCCCGATAATTGCATTATTAGAAAAGTTATTTCGGCTCCGGGACGCTTCGGTAATATCCCTCAACGGTATTAGAGCTTACATTCAGAATGTAATATTTAAAAAGGACGTGGTTTTCGTAGTATGCCGGATACGCTCCGTTAATGACGCACATTTTTTCTATTTTTAACTCCATAAACTCGGGTTCTGAATGTATAATAAATAATATTGATCGTTCGTAGGTCCATACGCGAAAAAAGAAGTAAATTTTAATTTAAACTAGAATAGTACCGATATAAAAATAAAAATTGAACGATAAATAAATGTCTTTACTTATTCCCTTATAAATAAATTATGCTAAAATATACTAAATCTCAAAAATAAAACTTTCACGGCGCCGCGTGTTATGAGGACCATGTGACTTCTAAAAAGGTTTTTATATATTTATTGATTGCTTAGAATGTATTAGTACTTAAATAAAATATTCATAAAATTTGCTAATAATTTCTCCGTAAACTGACCGAAGATGTGGATCAACTATCTGCTTTTTATAAAGAAAATTCACTGTTGGCGTGTAGAAAAAGCTCAAATTGTTTGTGTATGTACCGCATTTAAATCTGAACGCCTGGAGCAATTAAGACCAAATTTTGTACTCGTGTTCCTTGCGATCGAAAACAGACATTGTCGGGGTGAGAGGCGGAGGTGAAAAGGCTTAAATTTTAAACTATCCATTAACAGCCATTATTTCCATAGAATAAATATTTCTGGGGGGTCAATGAGATTCTTGACGTTTCTCCCAGTGTTGTCTCAAACTGACTGGAATTTCACCAGGGGATACCAGAAAACCTTCAGATGAAAAATTCAAAATGGCAAGTTGAGCAAGAGGAACAACAATTTCGTCTCAAGAGAGAAAGGAAACGAAATGTAAAGAATGAGAGGTATAAGGGCACAAAGAAATGCAACGTACTTTGTGTACTCTTTATGGGCTTATTAGCAAACAATAATAAGTATACTGGAAAGTTGTCAAAATTTAGCAGCCTTTAAATCGTTTCCGGCTAGTTTCCCTCCTGCCAATTTTTCCCGCCCTGAGAATTTATCAAGCTAAAACCGCTTTCGCGAAAAAAGGAATTACATTTCTACACCAACAGCATTTTAAAATAGCAGGTACCTTCATACGTTGGAGAAGAACTCATCGCCCGTCTCTACAAAATAAGATTTCGGTCTCCGAACTAAGGCGGGGACGAAATCGTATCACCGAGCAAAGGCCTGTAAAATGTGAAATACGATTATGGAAGATCCATCCGCCTTCGGAAACGGACACCAATTCTAAATCTACTGAACAGTGAACAAAACCGCAACAGTCAATATAACGGTAAAATTACCATCCATTAAATAACACGAAACACAATAAGATTTATTGTAAACTTCTATGTTTATGTTCGTGGTAAGCGAAAGATTTCATTAGGGTTTGTGACTGAATTTTATAAACTAAGCATATGTATGTATATTAATTCTCGTGAAATAAAATTCCTGTCATAAATTGAAGTCTCCTCTCGTCCTGGATCTGAAACACACTTATAGGGAAGACTTACTAATGTGATGAAATATGAATTCTTGTGAGATAACCTCTTTTGCAAATCATGATTACAATTATTATAAGAATAATATATATTTAACTACCCACTAACAATCATTTTTTGTTATTAAAATATTAATCAGAATTCATTTATTTAACAGCGCTATGTTTCCGGTGCTTCCTATGGACCATAGGTTTTTCTTGACGCTGTTGAATAAAAGTAATTTTTTATTTTTTATTGCGATAACTTATATCCGAAGATAGTACAGTTTTTTTTACCAGACATAGTATTTATTTGCCGAATAAATCATTAACATAACTACTTGATAAAATTGTAGTGCCCAGTGACAAACAATTTAATAGCGAGAGAAAGAACTTAGCTATTTGCATAATTTTGCTATTAATATTTGTTTAGCTCATTATTGGCGCTGAATATTATCAGCATCTAGGTTAGTAGGGGGTATCAAATAAAAGAGAATTAAAGGAAGAGTTTTTTGAGAGGCGGAGAATGAGGTGCCAGCTAACTAGGGGAGAAATTAATGTTAAGTTATACCTGAATGAGACAGTGGAAGGATGTAGTCTATCGGTAATTTTCGTTTTAGTCTGCTGCTGTGTGGAGGAGGTGACATGAGGTCTATGGTATCATTGAAGTGATTAATGGAACTTTTGATTAAGGATGATTTCATTGTTGTGGAGGCCAGTGGAATTTGGATATCGATGTGAATTACCGAGTTTCGAAGGTGTTTTTTTTTGGGACGGTGCAGATATTAGGTCGTGTCCTGGAAATGATTTACTTTTGACTTTATTAATGGTGGTGCGTATTTGTGAAGTGGTGAATAGTTGAGGCAAAGAGGAGAGTTGTAGTGGTTCAAGAAGATGGTTATAAAAGTAATTATGATTCATAAAATATTGAATTTTAAAAGATGTCCTCTATGGTCGCTAAATGCATCTGATTATTAAAAATAGAAAATTAAAAATATTGTGTGCAATAAAAGTTTTTATTATAAGACGTGTTATGATTTGGTTAAATATTTATTGCAAAATAGTTTTAATATGATTTAAAAATAAAGGCAAGAAAGGTAAATTAATACTTACACGAATTTAATTACCTTGAGCGATTAAACATTTTCATCCACAGTTCTCTGTATAGAAGTGATAAAATGGTGCAGTCCAAATGGATGTTACGTTTTCTTGGAAGCCTGGCGGTGTCTGTGCGCCTGTGTAATTTGTCAATTTGCAAGTCAGCTATTCCCTCGTTTCGCCCTGGATATTTATATTCCATAAAATTCAACGTGGCTTTATCCGTATGCACATATATGTATGTATACGGCTGCGCAGCTCTCCATGTATTTACAATTTATAAGCGGATCCTTTCGTAATAACCCAAAATCTAAAACGCGTGGCAGCGACACCGTCAGTGCAAACAGTACGACATTCATCCCAACAAAAGTCTCTTTCTATTAAAAAGTGCTTAGTTAATCAAATAAGAACAACGTAAAAATATTACTACGGTATAGTCAAGAATAAAGTTTTATTCTGGAGTTTGTTTTGTTAAAAAGTGCTTAGTAACGTTTTTTAATAATATAAAATAACATACAATACAATACAAAGAGAAACACCATTAATCTCACTAACCGCAAAAAATATTAAATATTTCTACGGGATAATAAAGAACAAAGCTTAATATTCTGGCATTTGTCGACAGCCAAACAATGGCAACAGAGTTAGTTTTCAAATAACTACTGACTTCAGTCCTAATTTTAGGAAGAATTTTTCAAATAAATACGCCAAACAAAATAACAGATAAAAATTATATCACAAAGTAAGATCAATAACATTATCAAGATGTTCAGGATCCAAACGAAAGTTACCGAATGGCAATAGGATTTTAATTCACGTTTCGTTGGTCCAAAAAGCAATGTGAATCATCCTTCAATCCAGTTTCATAAAAGATACTCCGCGCCTATTAGAAGGCTATAATGTGGGTTTTTCTTAAGAACAATAAAATTTTGGCGTAAATTCACGGTCTTCCGAGTATTTTTCAGCGTTTAAGACGCTTACTATAATAAATTCTTCGATCATATTTGTAAAAACAATTTTTCCACTCCATTTCACCTTTTCAGGGGTTGAATTTCGAAAAAGCCCGGTTACACACGTCGTAAGAGGAATTTATATTCTCCAAATTTCAATCATTTTAGTTCTGCGTTGATATATATATATATATATATATATATATATATATATATATATATTTTAGTTTATTTCGCGGCGTTACCCCGATATTTATTCATTCAAATCTTATATTAGCCCGGAAAATAAATTTATTCGACACTGATCATTTTAATATTTTATAATTAACCCTATCTCACCTCACTGCATGAAGTGATAAACCGGTATCGGGAACGCCGATTTTAAAATAATATTTTGGACTTCCCCCCCCCCCTCTCAACCGTTTTCACTCCCTCAGAAGTAGCATATATATATATATATATATATATATATATATATATTATCCCGCTACAGTATTTAACTAGACAGTAATCTTTGTCAACACGTGATCAGCGAGAGCGTCACATTTTTTGAAACTTTACCATTTCACGCAACCTACTTTATGAGATCTAAATTCCATCATAGACATCACGATGACTCAGTATCTAAATCGACTCAAGAAATCTCATCGATACCAAGAGAAACACTCTCAATCTCACTAACCATGAAACATGTTTATTCCCATGTAAATATCTGCCGTTTATGTATGTTTAAAATTTGCATCTCCTCCACCCCCGTCTAGGGTTGGTAGCAGTGTCTTACCTCTACAGCCCTTTCCTGCTTCTGGGTCGCCATAAACACGTGTACAAAATCTGGTCGAAGTTTCTCCACGAGTTTAGATTTGTATGTGGCACATTCATACACAAAAATACACTAAAATGTCAATTATATTTATAAGGAGAAGATACTTGAAAAATCTCTTTGGTCGGATCGCCCTGAAACAATGTGTATATCTACATATCTGCGAAAAATAAAATTGTGTGGCCATGATCCTTAATAATCAATCTTCACTGAAACTTATAAAACATTTATCATATTTATAAACTAATCGATTAATAATTCGCTCAGTATGCACGCAGTTACAATACGCGGAATATATCAGAACTCATCAAAATGTCAAAACAATGCCAAGCTACGACGCAGTGAACTTGCCCAGGTATTGACGCGTAAAAGACCATCCAAACGGTCTGACTGAGAAACTGAGTTTGTTTCTTTTTGTAAGAAATACAACAAGTATATAAAAAATTAGTTTGAATTTAAAAAAAATCGCAGCAGTACCACCTACAGCCACAACTAGAGCTACCAACCATCCATATAATCCTCACTATTTTTATTAAAATCGGTCAAGTAGGCAAGGAGGAGAAGAATTACGAAAACTGACACACCGGTGTTATATATAAATATAAGTTTATTTCGCGGGGTTACCCCGATATTTATTCATTCAAATCTTATATTAGCCCAGAAAATAAATTTATTCGACACTGATCATTTTAATATTTTATAATTAACCCTATCTCACCTCACTGCATGAAGTCATAAAGCGGTATCGGGAACGCCGATTTAAAAATAGTATCGTTTTCACTACCTCAGAAGTAGCTGCGGGGCATAACATCAGATGTAAAACTCAAGTCCTTAAATTATGAATAGTCATCTTAAGTGATTCCTTTCTCCTTAGAACCTCAACCGAAGCTAAATTTTCGGTTTGGTCATCAACTTTTAAATTTCTCAGTTGTCATTCTTCAAATTTTTTTCCTCTGTTTCAGATGCTTTTAAAATTTTCTATGGCCATCTCATTTCTCGATGATTTCGGCGATCCAATCAAATGTAATGTTTCAAGCTCTCACTCCGCAAACAATTTTTTCTGTTGCAACGTACGCCAGCCAAAGTAAATAAACGTGAAGTCGTTTCACTAAAATTGTTTTTGCGCCCGGCCATTATTTATCTGGGCTTCAAAATCCCTTTCACCGCCGAAGAACATTTGTCATCCCCTCTTAGATCCTTTCCCGGCCCTCAAAATAAAATATTTTCAAATATTCTCATCACTCTGATCACTAAAAGCTTTCGATGAAATATAATGATTTTTTGTTGTTCTTTTTGCTCTCCCCTTACTTTCTCAAAACGAAAATTTTATTTCTGCGAGTCCTCGATTTCATCGTACCTATACGTGTACTCAGAGTCTTGAGAAATGAGACCTTCATCCAACTGCTGGCTTTTTGGATCTGTAGAATATTACTGGCCAAATGGTGACTTAACGCGGAGAGTGGTCGAGATTACTGAATCCGCTACAATTACAGAACGTTTGTAAGAGCAACAAGTGCATAACAGAACGGCAATATAGCCGAGGCTCGATTGGTCATCCTGCCCCCAGAAGTACTTTTCACAGTAAAACAATTATTTCTCCTAAAGTTTGTTTTTAGTGGCATAATATTTGGATCTACGACGTCTTACTGAAAGTTTTCTTCTTTGCCACGAAAAGAAAAACATATATATAATTTTACAGTGTTTTTGTTGTATACCCAGTGCTGTCGCAGTAGGTTGATAATTGTCAAGGACGCAGTGTTTCACAAGTATGACATGTGAGAGAAGCCGCAACAAGTCGCTTATTTCCCCGGGGAGATCTCGGAATCCGCACGTGGCAAGATAACATGGCCATATTAATTCTGATCGTAGTGGCAGTTGACTTCATAGGAACATCCTCCGTTGAGAAAACGATTAGTCTCAGAATTCCAATAGGCAGAAACTATCTTCCAAATCTCTAGCGGAAATAAAAACTGCTTTTTGATTCGTCAGTATCAATATTTATAACAATTTCATACACTATTTAAATTTGCAATTTTTATGTAGTAATGTCACAGAATTGTATGAAGAAAAACTGGACCGTTTAAACCAAATTTCTCAAAAGAAAGCCCTATTCTGGTCCTCAAATGAGGCGATAATTCAGTATTATCAGTGAAGTAGCCCGTATTCCTTCAGGAGCTTTCGGTTTAAGATCATAATCATCTATTACTTAAACATTATACCGACGTTATACTTACCATATCGGTATAATGTTTACGTAATAGATGATTATGATCTTGACGACGGAAAGCTCGTGAATGAAATAAAGTATACTTGACTAATAACATTGAATTATTGTCTTATTTGAGAACCAGAATAGGGCTTTCCTTTGATTCACGGAATAGTTGTCTGATGTCATGAAACGCAATTAGTACCAAAAGAACGGCGTTCAACATGGTCACTAATTTCTGATCTCCAATGAATCTATCTAATGTTTCTCAGCTTTATTTCAAAACGAACTGACGAATTGCTAGTTTTTTTAAATTCTTTGGTGTAATAAAGCTCCAGATGGGTGAATAGAGTCACTAACGAGGAACTTCTAAGCAGAATAGGGGAAGAGCGAACAATATGGAGGACGTTGACCAAGAGGAGGGATAGATTAATTGGTCACGTTTTGAGACATGAGGGTTTTGTAAAATTAGCATTAGAGGGAAGTGTGTGGAGTAAGAGGGAGGCAGAGGATGTAATACGCTAGGCAGATTAGGGAGTATGTGTGATGTGGTAATTATGCGGAATTGAAAACGCTTGCACAAGCATGTAGTGTTACATCAGATCAGATTTATGACTCAATACCACAACAAACAACAACGAAGCTCCAGTAAAGACTGAAATTGATAATGAATTTTGTTCAATTTTTTTTTCAGTAGTAATATTTTTTAGCTTTGAGGTGACATTGTATTGATATTAAGGGCAGTCCAAAGACAACGTTAAAATAGATACAGCACTAAAATTTTACAGCTTATTTTTAACCTTATGGTATAAATGATTTATTAGCATTAGAATTTTAATTATTAATTTATTTATCAGGATCTGCTATTTGTGGAAATTTTTATCCCTAAATAATAACTTAAATCAATTACTACGTTTCTATACACATTCCATAAAATTAAAAATAAGCCATGAATCGATGCTGTATATATAACGGTTTCCGAGGAAAATGTACCTATTTTAACACTGGAAAAGGAAATCAGTCTAGGAAACAGTAGCAAGCCAAATTTTCGAAGGCCTGAGCCCTCTTCTTCAAAATAGAATGTCGAAATGGCGAGGTTGTTGGCTCTAAGACTTAAGTCGGCTGCTAAAATCGAATGGCAGTTCCAACGTTTTTAAGAGTAAAAAAAACTCTCTTAGCCTTCAGGGAAAGAAATAGCTTAAATCATACTCCTTAAAGAAATAAACCTACTAAAAACAACTTCAATTAAATATAATACTCGCGCATAAGGGTTATTAATATCGGTATTTACTTTATTTTCAATACTGTAGCATCCAGATTGGTTCCTTGTAATATTTAACATCTCCGTAACATTTCTCACCTGGAGAAAATCATAATTCATCCACTACTGTCAATTATTACAGTCAGAAAATAAAGTAGTGACTTTACTTTTATAAAATAAACAAATATTTTGTTATTTTTCTTTCGTAAAAAAGAAAGTATTAATTAAAGTACGGAGGCTATATTTATGCTGATGGAAAGCGTTTCGTAGAGCGGCCCATTGTTCTATGTGAGCCCAGAGTTTAAAGCAGACAAAGGGGAAATTGAAGCAAAGCATTAGCCCTTAATTTTTGCAGTCGTTTTGCTCCGCACTGACCCCTTTGTGACGCCATGAAATTCAGTAACGACGCGTCCTTCCCGCGGAATTAATTAATATTTACGTATTTTTAGAAAACTGACTTTACGGACAAAAGGTTAGGCTAGGAGAAGAAGGAAATCACAAAGACTATTGAATATTAACCGTAAATTCATATTCCGAATTTAGGATAATGTCATCATGTGTCTCATAGCAGTGAGATTTTGAAAGCACAGAAAGCAAGTATCAATGTGAGCATTACTACACGTTCAAGGCCTACCATGTAGCAAACAACGTTACTTGTTCTGGGAAATTAAACACCATCAATCGATTTTTCAAACAGTGTTTAGTAATTTGTTTTAGTAAAAACCTGTGATCATATAGTTTTTGAGAAAAATTGCCGATACGAGTCGTCGGATAAACCATATATATACAGGGTGTTGAAAAAGTGTCGAATATTTTGAGAGCTGGTAGTAAGCATCAAAACAAGAAAAAATTCCAATAAACATGGGCCCATTAACGCATACTTTCTGATACTTTCATAGGAGAGTTTCAACCTGGCGTCCATTCATGATACTTGTATAATACACATCTGTTGTCTTTCCTGTCATGGCACAACCTCCAAAAAATTGACAATATTTTAACAATAAATTGATAATAATGAGCCCCATTTAATCTTTGTGGCAGGTTGTATGGCCCTAGTAACTGATCACCAAAAACGCCTACAGATATGATGCAACTACATAGGAATTTTCATCAGCACACACTTGCTCACAACGCCGTCTCTTATGAACCCTGCCTCGCAGGTAAATAATATATTAGACTAAAACAGTGGATCATCTGCACACTTCTGCAAGAGCCATTGACAGGACTGCGCAGTCAGCTACGATGGTCTTCTGGCCTTAGTGCCTGGACGCGCTGATGATGGTGTGGATACAGCAGTTGTTCATGAAGTACCACTCAGAGAAGAGGATGACTTACGCCTTCTACTGATACCACTGGACAATCTCCTCCATCTGAGGTGTGTGGACTGACCTAGGTCTTCTACTGCCCATCTTTTGGGGTTCTAGAGAACCTGTGTCCTTGAGACATATTCACAACCAAACGTCTTCAGCCAGTGTACAGATCTCAGAAACTATGCGTTTCCGGACCTATGATTATTAGTTTTTTTCTTTAATCTTTTGATGTGCTGCCACCTCTAAAAAATTAGACACGTTTCATCACCCTATACGTGCATGTATTCAATGCATTGCAATCCCGCTCGGAGAATATTCCAAATTTATGCGGATGGACTGAGAAGATTCAAAGAACTGGAAGGGTCGAGTATTGTTCGAAAGGGACGAGGGCCTTTTTTTACGGCCATGAAGGTTTGATGGGGACTGCTGTTTGTCTGTCTCACATTTAAAATTGCTGAACCCCACACTGCCGTGATAAGCCAGTAGCTAGGAACTTATAAAATGCTTTAGCAAAGATAAAGGGGATTCATTGACGGATAAATCGTAAAAAGAGACGAGCAGTTGTGCTGACACGCTTAGTCTTCAGTTTTTTATTGAATGTATTCTCAGTAGAGAGAGGCTGTAGCCTACATTACTATAACAAGTGCGAAACATTCCCACTTCGCATATGGAGATCTGCGGAGCGTCAAGTGAAGTCATCAGCTGGGGCCAGACTGCCCCAGAAGTCGTCAGTCGTGGTTAAAGTTCCAAGATCGTGTGGTTCATAACTTGTAAAAATTTTAGCCTAACCAAGGTCTAAAATTTTATTGCAAATATTAATTGTGCCGATTCAGCCCACAATAATAAATTGAGATTTTACCCATGATTATAGTTTGATAAAGAAACCTTAAATTCATTTCTTGTTATTTATCTATTCTTCTCTATTAAAAAATATATTTCCCGCAACAGTAAAATTAATAATAAGAAACAAGAAAATATTACTAAATATATTTAGAGAGAGAGAGACGCAATAATTAAATGTAAATTAAGGAATTTATTCACTGAGCTTATAAATCCCTCTGTGCCAACTCGTTATACTTTATGAACACAAATATTCGGCAATATTTCACTAATATCACTACTATTTTGTATAAATATATGCTTTGTGGAACATCAATCACTCCTGGACATATCGCTGCGCAGGCAATCCAATTTAATATTCTGATAGCTTTATAAACAACAAGCATATTGTATTTCATCCAATTTATGCTTATCTACTTGCTTTAATGGCAGGACAATTTCTTATACGCTTCTGAGACGTGTACAAATATTAATAATAAAACACACACATTCTTCGACTTAAGTCTAAGTTGGTACAATGCCATATGATTAATTATTTAACTGTATTGCTCAAAATCCCTATCATCATAACGTAATACAGTCTCATTAATGACTTTTTATATACATGTTTTATATAATAAAATATCGTATCTAATTTTGTGAATATTTATTTTTTAATTGATTTAATATTTACCTAATGTTGCAATATGTACATAATATTTTGAATACTTACTTTTATTTTCTGATTTACATACGTGAGTTAGATATCAATAGAACGTTTATAAAATATAAATTGTTCATCATAGTATGTGAAAGTTTCGTTTGTAAGCAATGGGACACAATTAGGTAGAAACCGAAAAATGTGATTAGAGAGTTGACTGGAAGCTGTGGTGGAGGGGAAATAGAATAGCGTCAGAGAAGTTGCAAATTCATGAATAATGAAGTTGAATTAAGTTTTATTAAGGAACTAGTAAAGTCATAGGTTAATATTTAAGGTATTTGATATGATTTTTATACATAATCATTTGTTTGACGATTTGTACCTGAAGCTGTATTATCTGTGCTTTTTAACGGCTCCTATTTAATATCAATTCATAGTGAAATTAAATAAAATACAATTTCCGATTACGTAGTATTTCTTTCCAATGAATGTAAATCTCGTTTAAAAAATAACTTTTCATGTAACTAATTCTTATTCTCAGTTTTGTATCGAACTGTTTCACATTTATGTATTAATCTTCAATATTATTATCATTAATGAACTCTCGCAATAAGAACTATCTAATTTGTGTATTTTTTTCTTTTCATATTTTCTGATCAAAATATTTGATTAATTTTCTGGACGATTCTCATTTACTCAGGTATTGTTGGAAAGGACGTACCTTATATTTTTTAACGTCTTCATTGGTCTTCTGCCACATTAATTATTAACTTTTTAATACAACAAGCTTGACACAAGCCCAGATTAATGCTTCCCGTGGTATGATTTACGACGTGAAATTAAGCAAGGACCGGAGGTTACATGATTTACATTCGTTCGGCGGGTTCCTGTCCCGCCCTGAATAATATCTAGCTTTCCTACAGTGGCTGCTGTGAGAAAAGGAGACATGTTCCACAATTATTTCACATTTTCGAAACTGCCCAGTATTTTGGAAAAATTATATGTAAACCAATAATGCAGAAATTTAATTACAATAACTGGACACTGCAACAAAACTGTCATAATCGATTTATTAGTGTCTCATACCGGAAATTAGTCTTATCTGACTATGAATTATGAGGATAACTTTTTTATGATGATGGCTTGTGACTAGCAATGAGCATCGTGAATTCAGATCAGTTTAATTCTGAGATTTCCTGTGACAACCTGCGCTGAAACATTCAACCAATATAACCTCCTGGCATAATAACGTAAGGCACGAGTCTCAGATTTTACACGTTTTCTGCAGTTTTATATTCGTTTCATAGACTGAATATTATGTTATTCGTGATGAAAACTTGAAACGTAGAAAGCAGATCACTTCCTTTAGGGCTTTTTATCGTCAATTTTGAATACTAATATAATATTTATTCAAAACAGTTTTAAGGAATAGTGTAAATCGCTGTAATATTAAATCCATCGAAACAAGCTCAGGCTAACATAAACGACAGTAAATGGTGTCAGTAACAATTAATTTTGAAATTGCAGTAATTATAATATTACCAGTATACATGACATCATAAATACATGTAAATGAAATAACATTTTTTTGACTTTAGAATAGTTTTTAAAAATTACGCTTCGCTTTTGGACCAACTATATTTCCACAAAAGTTTCGTTCTGTATAATCATTTTTGTGGACGATATAGACTGTCCATAAAAGAATGTCACAGTTTTAATAATGTATTATAAGACTTTAATTGAGACATTTTACAACAAATCGTACATCAATTGTTCTTACAAATGTTCATTATATGCAACTTCAGCTATTCGGCACAATTCTATTCTCCCAACACTTTAGTTAGCAAGTCCGGGGTAATGGAAGCTCATTTCTCATTTCTGTGTCTAAACTCCGGTAAAACATTAGGTAGTGGTGCAAAGCACACAAGATTTTTTTTTATAAAGTCACAAATTAAAAATTGAAAGTGAGCAGAGTAATTTTGGTTTGACGCATCACTCGATGAAGTTGTCTAATCCTCTCCTAAATTTCTAAGGCGCAATAAATAGCAATATGCTTTTGAAACTCGCGCATATGATTATCTACACCTTTTTGAGTTAACCCTTACCTGTGATCTTGGACGTTCTTTTTTGGAACCGTGTATTTCTTTTCTTGTCATACGCTATAAGCCTTTTCATTAGGGTTTAATTCACTACTTATAAAATATTATTAGAAACCTAAATAAATACAATTATACTTAATAACTCTACCATGGAATACATATCAAAGTACTTGAGTTTGAAGATAATAATTCTTACTTCTCTTGCATTGCGAAGTTAAACATAAAACTTGTAATAAGTCTTTATTACGTATATATATATATAGCACGGACAATTTAATGTATTCAAAGTTATTTTATTGTTTAAATTTTGTGGTACAGTTACAATATTAGTTTATAAATCTTGACTCAGCACCTAAGAAGTCCCTAAAGCCATGAACAAAGTCTCCCCTGTGTCCCTTACACCATGTTTACAATTTGGAAATTTCTTTGCCGTATTCGCAGCGTCTGCACGCTTGGTGGCAAGGAAGTCTCAGATACAGGCTGGACAGGTAATAAATCAGCTAGTGATTCCGATGCACCATCAGGTTCAGCTTACTATGCTAATTCACTCACAGAATCCGCTGTTTTTCCAGGTTTAGTTATTATTTGACAGGAAACTATTACTAAAGCTATACTAGTGAAACATAGTTTTTCATTTTATTGGCATTCACCTGTATCTTGTGCATTTGTAAGAAAACGTCTTTTTTTCAGCGAGATTATTAGTGTGGTTTGTAATTCAGTAATATGACAATATCATTTTTTATATTTACGGAGGGTTTGGTAAGAAATCGGTTTCCTCCATTTTGCGTCGGAATGGAATTTGAGGGACGGAATATTGGCAAATATTGGGTTTTGAGCCTCTTCCCTCCTCACCGAAGGATAGGATTACTTTAAAAGACTAGCCACAAATGGTGACGGCCCACAATTTTCGGTGAGGTCACCCTTTGGAAAATCATCAAATAGAAAAGGCGGGGAACTGTTGCTTTTTAAGCTGGAGAGCAGATCTGCGCGGACTACTCTGAGAAAAGTAGTTTGGAGAAGAGTCTGAGCACGATTAAGTTTGAAGTAGCAGTCTGAATTCTGAGTTTTCCGTCCTTTTACTGCGTGGTCACACTGCTTCTGTTGTCCGTAACTCTCATTGGACCAATAAAATCTGCTCCCAAGGATCTGATGAGGGTTAGGAGTGTAGCAAGCAGCCTAAGCCGTGGTTCCCCATAGATTCAAACTGGGAAGAGGCTTCATGTCCTGCCAGGATATGGGTTCAGATTGAATGAAGGCGGCTCATCCAGTCGTCTTTGGACGGCTACGGTGACTAGTACTCCATTTGGTCAATTGTGGCGTGATGATGGCAGACGCCCGCTTCGGGCCTCCTCCTTCTGGGGAGCTGGCTTTCCGCCCTTTTAGTAATCAGATGATACAATCACCGGACTGTAATCCACTTACAATAATAAAAGAGCTGAAAAGTTTCAAATGTCTTACGGCAAGTCCAACTTCTCTCAGCGGAGTGACCCTGAGCACGTCAGTGCCAACGGAGCTCTGCGTGCGGCATACTAATGCCGTCCATCGGGAAACTTTGCGCGTTGGATCTCTGTTCTATCCTCCAGAAACCCTGAAGCCCACGGGATGGTGGCTTGTCCACGTCCTATTGCAGTTGGACTCAAGGTTGTCGTTGTTTTGCGGACAAAATTTTCTTCTCGTCTTCCCAAGGAAGCACGACCCTTTTCGCAGAGATTTAGATATCAAGGTATCCCTGTTCCTCGTTGGAAAAGCTTAAAAGAATGCCAGTGGAAACCAACTTATATTTCATTTGGCTACCACTGATTTGGTTAAAAATTATTGAAGGTGAAAACTGTCAACATTAAATTGGGAACAACATTTCATCGAGTGATATAGAATGCATTAATGAAATAAATACCTACTGGATATTGGGATGGAATAAAAATAAATAAACAAGCTATATAATAGACTAGATAAATAGTATATGGTTACAAAATAATCTCAACGTTAATCTGCAACGACCGTCACTGTGCGTGTAGAAAATTATAACTCTCTGGATAAAGGTCAAATTTGATCAATGATGGCCTATCAGCGAACATTGGATTGGATACACATTTTATGGCTGCTATAGCGCATTTCACAATTTTTTGTCAATAATTCGTTTGGACTTAAATGTAACATGAGAAATTTATTTTATACTTCCTTCCCGATATCAATGACAATAAATCCATCTTTTGACAAATATTCTAGGCTTATTCATTTTACTGCACGCACAAAAAGTAGGCATTTTTTTATTATTTTTCTACGACCGAGGCCCCACGAATAAACGCTGTATGGTATTATAAACACAGAGCAATTTAAAACAAAAGTAAATAAAACTCTTTCTATAAACATTCAATATTTTTGCAAGAACGCGAACAAATATAATTTCAAAAATAACATTCTCGTCCCGCAACAGCAGCCGCTCTGCGTGATGCAAAACAAACTTTACCAAACTTATCCGATAAAACTGGCGTTGTGAACTCGATTCCCTGTGAGAGGCCAACAACGCTCGAAAAGGAATGAGATGAGATGCTACGCATCAGATAAAATAAACCGTATAACACAAAGGTGAATCGGCTACGCGTGAATACGTTCCAGACATTCTCGAAGAAATAGGGATATCAATTCCCACACAATTAAGTAGTTCTAATCCAATTGTTGACGATAAAATAAGTAGCAATGATATTATCTGCATTAAGTAATAGTAAATAGTTTTCATGTCAAACCGTTTAGTATATGAAAACGGTAAACAATATTCATTTATATTTATTTCACGTTCGTCTTTATAAGAGTAGGATTTTTTTAGTTTGACAACAATTTTAATCCGTATTTATATTCGTTCACACAGCTCGAGCACAAATAGGACATATTCAATTCGGTTTAAAAAAAAATTGTTAGACATATTTGGTCAAATGTTAGTAAATACCGAGATCACTATAAATGTCGTAAGAGAAGACGCCGAAAATTAAATCCAGATTTGTAATACAACGAGTCCATTCGTCTAATAAATATTCCCATTTCCAGTAAATGTATTACCCGATGTGTCTCGCATTTTTAATTTGAATCGATAAATCGGGTAAAATATTCTTATGCAACCAATTAAATTTTACTTTCTTGGCGGAACAATTTTTTTATCATTTCTTGCAATTTTTGATTAGTTGTCAAGATGTATAACTTCTAACCCTCCGTTCGCCGCTAGGCGCTCTACGTCTTGGGGGCCTACGGTTTGACTTTTACGTTTCTGAATAGTATTAGGAACGAATTATTATCAAATTAACTTCAGAAAATTTACATATAAATTTTTGTATATACACACGTCCAATGGAAGTTTTGATTACTTAAAACTGTAATATAATTATTTTCTAAAATATACTAAAAATAAAATTGTAAGTTTTAAATTTAAAAAAATTGTATTTTATGTCTCCTAAAAATATTGAGACGCTGCTTTAGAAACCAAACATCAGTTCGAGGCCTGATAGATCAACCGCTCAAGCGTGTTCATGAGATTAATCGCAGTAAAAGCAATCAGATCTTTATATTATTAAATTTTAATTTGACTTTAAGGTACTGATTTCTTAATATTATACTTTATTATAATTATAATTTTAATAAAATAAGTAAATTATTCTGTGTTTGTAGCAACTTTTTTTTGAAGATTCGTCAAAACTTTCTTGGTACATTATCTTAGTATATAATCGCAAACAAATGATTAATGCACTTTTACAGCAATACTGAGTTTTACACTGTTGTTTAGTTTCTTTGAATGGTCTATCCTATGTTCTCTAACGTCTGCCTAATACGCTTATTGTTGCCTGTTCGTTATCTTCAGTTTCCGATTCATCCGACGATTCTTCAATATCGTTTTCGGGCACAACATTTTAGTCACAGATATCGTCTTCTAAAACAGAATGAATCTCACCTACATATATTGAGCATTATTCAACTTCTATACTTTTTTACTCATATTTCAAAACTGTTCATTATCCAAAAAAGTTATGAAAATAAAAACAAATTTATTGTATCCACTTTAAAAAAATATTTATGTAACAAACAAGAAATATTGAATGCTAAACGTGAATATTGGTCAAGGATTTCTACGAAAATAGTCAATAATCGCAAAGTACTGCTGCAATGAAAAGCAGAAAAATAGTGTCGCGAGTGGGCTAAGTAGGCCCCCTGAACCTTCGCTGTGTTTCTTTCTCAATCTCTCACCATTTTCCTAGAAACTACGACCTCTTCTGTAATGTGACCTCGGCAGACCATTCTAAACACATCCTTCTCGGGTGTTATAAAATATAATAAAAATAAAACGGCAAAGGTCCGCAGGGTCTGACGCGCCCAACCGAGGGTTAAGGGGAAAATCGAGGAATAGGGGGAATTGAAACTTATTCCATTTCATTCATAATCTTATGGTATGTATTGCGTCACGGGACGACAATAGTTCGCCGAAATGACGGGACTTGAAGCAGCCAGAGTACAAGATACAGAGACTGTTCGTTGACATAGAAACTTTCTAAGAGAACTAAGAGACAGAAAAACGTGTCCGATCGTTAGGAGCTACAGACAACAACAACAGGCAGCCGTTTCTTATCTGGCGGAAGTCGCTGACCAACGTAATCAAACCCGCAGTAGTCCTTTCATTACATCTTCACGAAATTCAGTTCAATTTATATTGTTTTGTTGTCCTATAAAAATAACAATTTTCTTGTAAAAACAATATAGAAATTTTGGGAATTTATAACAAATTATAAATTGCATATAAAATTAATTTTCTTAATAAATTCAAATTTATACAAAATTATAACAACTCTTCTCATTAATATTACGCCAATTATCTCTTATCAGCTTTTACAGGCACAGTGAACGTGAAACCTCTGTTTAATTAAAGTACAAATTGAGTTGTGGTATAAAAGTCATTTCCACATACTCTCCTACTTATGAAAACTTATTTTGAGTACATAACCTTCTTTATCTTCCAGTAAATTTACTTTAAGGTTTTTTAATCCAATTCAGTCATATCATATATTTACATTTGAAAAGTGTCTCTGAATTTCACTGAGAACATCAAGATAAGCGAGTGTTGCGGGTAGCTCACCGTTGTCTCGTAATTATATTTTCAATGGGTCATTAAATAAATTTTCCCAATACATGTATGACTCTTGAACTCATTACGAATTCACTCATTAATAAATAATCCAAACAGCTGCATATTATCGTTAAATATAATAAAGCTGCACCATTACGAATGAAAGGACTTGGGTTTTATCTGAAATAAATTAATTGCTGACTAACTACTATTAGTAGACTAGTTACAATTTTTAAATTGAACGTCGAGAAAAATTAACCATTTTTAAGTGACGTTGTTAAAAACTAAAACAATTACTGTAATTTTACTGGATATTAATTCGTCGCCAAATCACAGATTAAGTCGTGGTATAAAGATTATGTCCACAAACTCGTCTGTATATGAAATAGGATTTTTTTTTAAAAAAAAGAGAAATACTTAAAACATTCATTAATAAATTTTTATTTTACAGTCAAGTCCAATCCATTCCAGATTTTTCGGACATTTCAGAATCCTTACAAGTGTCAGGAACTCTTAAATTGTTCTATAATTCTTAACTTGTTTATTTTCAGTATATATCAATTTTATATATACATCACAACTTTATCTTATATATACCGGATTAATCCCAACATAAAAAATATATAAACTCTAAACTATAAAAATATAATAACGATTGTAAAGAAATTATTTCTCAAAAATATTTAATATTTAATGAAATTCTATTTTATGATCCTAAGTTTACCAAGACCTTTAATTATAAGATAATCATTAAACTTCTAATTTTGTCACAATTGCACAAAGCGCATAAAAAAATCGACGAGCGTGTGAAACCATACATGGATATCAAAAACAGATTCAATAACTAAGAACTATAATCACTTACATTACTTGAATAATTATACAAACTAATTTTATATTTAAATATAAATAAATATTAAATTTAACTTCCACCAGTAGACATGCTACAGTTGGTAAGGCGGTACTAGTAAAAACTTAAGTATTCTGAAACGAAGCAATTATTATTCTGGTTGTAAAGAAATCCAAGTCCATGCAGTCAACAAGTATACAAGGACTGTAAACAAATAATTGAACATTACCTTTTATAGTTGGCTTTAAATAAGAAGACCGATGCCGGTTGGTTGGAGCGAGTGCTGTGACCTTGAAGGAACCAATCACAACGCTTGAAATAAGGAACGGGACAAACAATGATGCCGAAAATGTGGGAGCAGTATAGCATTGCTTTGTATGTCACATCCTAGCCTCCTTCCACGCAGATACACCAGAAGACTTTTTATTTAAAACGGACTATTGTAACGCACCTTTATTTAACCTCCAATTGTTTTATGTCACTCTCAGATTAGTGCCCTGACATGCAATTCCACTTTACCCAACATTTTTCTTCCTGTCTTCTTGAGATCTTAGCCAGTATTCCTAATACGCTCTTGAAAATTGCCTCCTCTGGATTGACCACAGCTACTGACTTTAGAAAACGATTGCTACGAAGATGTTTCATCACATCGTGTCTCATAATATTCAGAAAAGTCATTATCGGAACGGGGCCTTGCATTATCTTGCTACAGTATCCACAATGTCGATTCGTAATGTGGTCATTTCCTGTTCACACGGCCTGGTAATCATTACAGCATCCTTCACTCTACATTCGTGCAAAATAGAGGTCTCTTAAGATCGTAAAAGTTCTACTATATAATCGTATTCATGCAGCAATGCTTGCTACTACTTTTACGGTACGCCACAGACGCAAAACTTAAGTGAAATCCACGAAACTGTTGCCGTAGACTTATTACGTTTTTAAAAAAGAGAAAAGTATCAAATTTTTCTTGCATATAATTACTTTATCGGACCGCCAAACTGCAAAACGGAAGCATTCTACAATTATTCGTGCGTAGTAAATGACAGTAATAAAAAACTAAACATTCTTTGCACAGACTAAAAAAATTTCATAACAGAATCATATTAAAATTATTCATGCATATTAAAATACCCTAATATAAATCTATATATTTTTATCGGACCACAAAACTGAGTAAATAAGTCCTCCATTCTAGCAGCGAAAAAGAAAACCCCTTTCTGGTCACTGCTTTATCTAACACTCAGTATTTTCTCTTGAAACAGGTGCGATTCCGTTATCCTTATTTACATCTTCATGGTTGTAAATTCTTCCTGATGAGAGAGATGAATGACATTGCAAGCTGCATAATTAAGGGAGAAATCCTCCATGTCGGAGCTGCGCTCTTCGTCTCTTGTCGCCCTGCGGCTAACCAGTTTTACAAATTACAACCAATTCTTTTCTTAAAAGAAGAAAGTGAGCATTGCATAGAAGCGTCGGATAAAGAGAACGAAGGAATTGTCATGCTTCTGAGTAGCAAAGATTTTGCTTTCCTAGAGAAGCAGTGATACAAGACTCCAAGAACGATCGCCTACATAGCTATGTGTTATTGCGTGAAGCTTTGGTTAGTGTAAAGTACTGAAATGTTCTGTTACCGATGGATGTACGTTCGCCATTCGGGCCCAAAGCGCCGATTCCCACACGAACACAAACTGCGTCTTCGGAATCATCATCCACAACTTGTCAGAAACAGTTAAGCACATTAGACACATGAAATAATTCATTCTCGTTTTATGGTTATAAACTACATCAGCAGTAAAAGCATGTCCATGATCTTCATTTAATTTAAAGGATTCTGTACCAGACGAAACTAATAATATATATATACATATATCGTCATTTGATACAGACCTTTTTTTATTATATGGCACTTATAACAAACAAAATACTAATATAAAAGGCAGCACTATTATTTAGGCGAGACTACTGCGACATATAAAACAATCCTCTCTGATTAAAAAATATACTAACTTTAATTACACTTATCATTTTCAAAATGAACATGCTAGCAGATTACGGCCTTAACGTTTATTCCAGCAGGTGTTAAACTGTTGTTTTTTTTTCATTGAATTACGAACCAGTGAAGCATATTTTATGTTTCTCATAAACTATGACGGATTACTGAGGCAGTTGCCAGGCGTATTAATTGTCTTATCCTAATGAGGCAACGTGAAATATTTCCTAGCGACTCGAGCTAGAGAGGGAATAAAATCACAGCTTTATTTATGAAGCAATGAATAGAACTTGTTCATTACAGAACGATAAAAATTTCTATGAAACTTACTTCAGCTTCAGAGCATCCATTCTCTTCTTTGGGTCGGATTTGATTCAGTTTAACAGCTAAATGAAACAATTTTTTTTAATATTGTAAGTACTTGGGGAGCGACGTCATCCGGTTCAAAACTGAATTGAAAAGTAATGCACGGAGTTGTTAAAAATCAACTGAAAACATGTACTGGGGAGACAATTAGAAGAAAGCCGCAAATCATATATTTCCGATCAAATGATTGTGTAGTTTAAACAAATAAAGACAGTAATTTATAAAACTATTAAGTATAGTTATATATTCATGCGAAATGTAAATTACTATTTTTTATTTAAATAGTGTGTGTATTTCCGGTTCGTAATTTCTGGTGCATTGCAAGGATATTTCAATAATACATCATTATAGTAATGTAAAGTATCTAATCTGTCTAATTATTAATTGAATTAACGAAATTATGTTTGAAGGTTTCGTGCAAAAACCTGCTGGAAAGTACTGAATCTGATTAGACGTGTTCTGCTTTTGTACAGTAGGAAATCGTGTAAGACGAATTAAATGATTTAGATATACAACTTTGTAACCATTCTTATTAATATAAATTTTGGAAATAATACTGGGTGTTAATAAATTATGTTACAACGCTTGAGTGGTGAAAGTTAAAATAAAAACAAACATTTTTTTTCCAATACACATAGGGGCGGAATCGAACCCCTAACCCGCTGGAACGCGCGATGAGTTGAGGGTAGCCAAGCCGTTGTACACACTCTTAGAGCCAAAGAGCTTCGTATCAGTGCGCGGTACGGCTGAGAAAGTAAGAGAGGGGCGAGGAAGGAGCTTCATTCTCACTGACTAGCCAATACAGTCGGTGACTGCAGTTCAACAGTGACAGTTTCATTTAGTTTATGGTGCCGAAGTCCAAAAGATTGAAGAAGCATTTGTCAAAATTGTAATTCAGTATTCAATTTACTGAATATGGGGATATGCTTCTTGTTCACGTCGAAACTGATCATAATGGGAAAGCTGACCGTCGTTAGTATCAAGAGAACTTTCCTCTTCGACGAATCCGTGCCCACACCATGTTTACTCGCATGAGAGAGGAAGAACTACTTGATGGTTTGAAGATAACCCTAGCACAAGTACAATTTCTGAAGCTTCTGACCTTGACGTTGATCATGTTAAGATTTGGAAAGTTGTCCATGAACAGTTGTTACATTCGTACCATCTTCAGGGGACTTACCGACCACCCTTTACCCGGAATTTTCTGTGCCTTTTAATGACGAGGAAAAATTTACTCAGGACGCATATTACAATAGCCACGTGTGGTCTGATGAAGAATCACGACGCGTGTTTGTCACAGCACGGCAAGAGCGTTTTTCTGTCAACGTGTGGGCTGACATTCTGGTTGATGTACTAGTTTGTCCGTTCTACCTACCTAACGACTAATCTTACCTGAATTATATTCGTAATAAGTTTCCTGTACTGCTTGAAAAGTCTCCACTTCCGGTTCGCTATCAAATATTTTTTCAGCATGATGTAGCTCGGCCAAATTTCTCACTTGCAGTTCGTCAGCATACATTTGGAAACCGCTGGATCGGGCGGATTCCGCGGTATCCAGATCTAACCCCTTCAATTTCTTCTTGATGGAACTCCTTTTTACGAACGCTCAATGCAAACCGTTGAAGAGCTCACCGAAAGAATTATCCAAGAGTTTGATGAGATACGAGTTTCAGCAAGTTTCAAAGGATAAAAGAAAACATAACTAGCCACCGTTGCCACCTGTGGTGGTCAACATTTCCACCCCTAAAATAAGTTATTTGTTTACTGAACTCTTAATAAAGTGTTGTTTAATTGAACTGTTGTTGTTTTAAGCCAATTCCCAACAATTGGT
Organism: Eucriotettix oculatus; assembly: GCA_034510155.1. Taxonomy (NCBI): domain Eukaryota; kingdom Metazoa; phylum Arthropoda; class Insecta; order Orthoptera; family Tetrigidae; genus Eucriotettix; species Eucriotettix oculatus. The sequence continues at coordinate 44,657,568 of CM067380.1, forward strand.
CTTAAACGTAGTAAAAGATGTGCACAACGGGTTGCCTGCCCGGAACTTTTTCGAATTTTGCAGCGGGGTATAAGTTCTTTTCCGACGCTTCGTGTATTGGTAAAAATGTTTGTTTTGATTTGTACTTTCACCCCTCAGGCGTTGTAACATGAATTTATTAACACCCTGTATAAAGATTTTTTTGCGGGACGCTGAGAAAGCAAAATAGTTTTGTTATAATATTAATTTGAAGCGTATAAGTATTTTATTGATCCACAATTAAACTTGTTAACTTATACATAATAAAGTTATTGCAGCCAACCATACGTAATACAAAAATGCAGTATCATAAGAAAGTTATTCACCGTTTTCACTTATCGCTTTAGGATTTCTAACTAATCCTGCAAACACTACTGTGTTGTAAATTTTGTCCATGATGAAGAACAAGAACGGACGTTCTGCTCTCAATTCGGCTGGATACATTTTGTACATGTACTCCGATCCTGGAAAAGAAATTATATAGGTAAGTGAGCAAACTACTCGAGATGACATTAATAACAATTATCAACCTCAAGTACCTTCAAAGTCAGGATCCAGTTTACTAGATTCCTTGACGGAAATTCCAGCTTTGTGGATTATTGTTTTCAAATAAATTTTATTTTCCGCCATCAGTGAATAATCAGCATTCCCTCCGAATGCTGTTTGAACTCCAAGCTAGAAAGAAAATTCAGAGGATATATACCTCCCAATATTGAAGATATATTTACATAAGAGATAAAATTATCATATCACATTCCTTATGACGTACATATTTTCCATAAACTAAAAGTTGAAGAAAGTAGAATATATGGAAATTTATCATGCTTATAGGCAGTAATTGAACCCCTTAACGCGTTGAGATGAATTTCAGCATTTTGGGATTGTTTACAGCATAACCTCACAACTTAAACAGATAATCTCAAAGACGGCTAAACTAAAAAGGAGAAATTATTCACACACATATTACTCGTGACAAATATGGATACAGCAGTAAATTCTATGTACTATTTTACCGGACATCCCCTTATATCATGCATAACTGAAAACTCCCCCACCCCCTTATCCAATGTCCACCTAGTAAACTAGGATTGCTTATAAAAATTGGAATATTAGCGACAGTGGAGCAACTTCATTTAGATTATTCTTACTGTGCCATACCTGAGAAAGCCATTGTCAAATCAGCAGTTGGTTGTCAGCCATCGTGTAAAGATAAGTGCTATTTCATTGCATCTTTCAACATAATTTTAGACAACTTCCATAAACTTAATTGTATTTTTTTGTATACTATATGCTAGTAAAGTGTTTTTAGCAGACTGGAGGTCTTCTGTTCAGTCACAGTGTTCACTGGATATTTTTTATTTAAATCTATTTAATAATAAGTGTATAATTACAAGACGATCAGGAGTGATGTAAACATCTATATGAAATTTTATGACTAGTAGCACTTTTGATAAATCAGAGCGAAGTTGGTAAATGTACTATTTCTAATTTAATTATCTCACTCTATGTTGATTTATTACTAGCTGATGAAGGCTATTTTGAGCCGACAGTACATTATACTTTTTTGAGACGACATGGAAAGAAAAAACGTGTTTTTGTAAAGTTTGTGGACTCTATTTGGTTACCTGTGCTAAAATATCTCCAATTTTTTACTAAGTCTATTATGAGCAAAGAAAGAGTTACAAATTTATCTGTACAGAAACTTCCAAATGATACATTTTCTCAATTTGAGAGAAATCGAACACAACGTGCTTGCATTTTTCAGTCACTACTTTCGGGTGATATTTATGAACTGGTGTTGGCAACATATAAAAATTAATAACTGACTAACAGTTGACTGGCGTCAAAATTAGGTTAAATAAATTTATTCTATTATATAAAATGGTTCATGTTTTCAATAACCCATAGGCTCCCATATTGATAATATTTATAAGCTGAAGTTTTCCTTTCATTATATTTACTCTTGGCCACTACAAAATCCAATTCTAATAATCTATTAATCCTATCAAGAAATTAATGTCAACATTTACTTGTTGTACACTTTAAGATCCATTAATTATGGGAATAAAAAATTATTACCGCATTGTTGTACAGAAATTACATTTACAGCATAGCCTAGCTTCTTATCGAAGGAAAATAATCATCTGAGCTGCTTTTAGTGCCTGTAGAAGCTTTAAATGTATTCTTTTAGGATTCTCCTGAGCCAAAACCGACAATTTTATTTATTTACATGCATATTTAAAGAAAAATTAGTTTAATCAGAGAATGGACTACTCTCCAATATAATTTCAGCTGTGTAAATAGAGATTATTCGGTTTCTGTTCATTTCGGTGTTGTTTAAAATTGGTAAGGATGCAAGAATTTTCGTGGTATTGCAATCACAGCTGGTCGCTTGCGAATTGATGAACCAGGATTCCGTCTCACAGAAGATCCAACTTCACTAACTGCTTCCTCGGTTCTATATGACATTGACCGTACCGTAGAGTTCTATTTAGGGCGGAACTTGTAATCTCGAATTTTCTGACATTCACATAGAACCCGAACTTTGCGTGAAATAAAGTTTTAACTACAATAATGTGTTAGTCACCATTTAAAAATTTTCGATAGTGATGCTCGCGTTGTACTTCCGTCAAACGGTCTGTAGTATCTGAATTTACAAGCAATTCTAATTTTAAACTCAATCATCTTTATGAACGCCTTCAAGTCGCAGACATCTTATCTTGGTAACGCGAGGAAATGTTCCTGTTGAAAGCAATGATATCTGCAACATACTAGACGTGCAACACTTCCTTGCAATTCGTTACATTGCAATCGATAGAGAAATCCGGATATATACCAATTTCATAATTATTAATATTAGTATAGTATTTTAGTGCTTTAAATATATTTGTATAAAAATTATAAAAAAATATGTAATAAAAGGAATTATACTTACTTTCATTAAGGCATCTTTAATTCCATGATCGTAACTGATAGAAAAACGAGGTAACAAAATTTGAACGTCTTTTATGGCGTCGCTTGGAACCTCTTTTTGGGACTCTATCAAATCTGCATAGACCTTCCGTATCGACATCGATCTGAGTTGTGCAACGGTGTTGTTTAAACCATAATCCGGAGCTATTAACAGCATAGCGAACTGGTCCCCCTAGAACAGAGAATTATCCTAAATTATAATCGTTTCACCACGAAGGATATGCGCTTAAATATTTCTCATTGGCGAGCCCAATCAGTGCTGAAAAGTTAAGAACTGTGTCACAAAAGAAAGATCCGCCTATTTTTCGAGACAAAATTTTCGACGGTATATATTAGATAATTTTCAAATCGACATATATTATAAGAGTTTTGAGAAATTAATAAAGATATTTATTTTCTATTGGAAATTTAATTATTTATAAACAAATCGAAGTTATAAACACAGCTAAATTGAGAAATGTGTTGTAAAGGTTATATGAAGAAGCTGATTGAAAATTAAACAATTTGATGAGATATCACACAGTGAAATTTTATATCCCTGCATACTAAATGAACAAAAATAAAATTAAAATAATATCAACTGTAACAGATTTATTATAATAGCTGTATAAGGCCTTAACAAGGCGATACCACACTAGATAAATACAATATAAATTGATTATGTTGTAAGGGTATTTCGAATAAAATGTCTTTCAACTTATAGAATCACCTTATTCAGTTTATAGGGAAATATTCAAATATGTTACTAATAAGCAGATTGTCATCTTATCAGAAAATAATATTACGTATACTTATAACAACTGAGCCCAATTTTTAGTGTAAAACTTTTATTTGTTATTGATAACAAATATTAAATTTATAGTTATTGTTGATGTGTACAAATGAATAATTATCACCTTATACGGTATTTCAGCCACATCAGCTTGAAGGGCATTGTTGTAGCTAAACGGATACAGTCCCACAGCTGTCATCATTTGGACATTAGTAATTGTATTCCAGGGATCCTCCTTTTTGAACCGTTCAGCAAAGAAACCCGATTCAACCGTCCTAGAGATATTGAAAGGGATTTTCCAATCCGCAGAGAATAAAAATGCGTTCAGTAATACCATCTGTGTATCTTTTACGTCATCTGAAATGTGAAAATGAATTAATGATAATTTAAGTTCGTCACTCAATGCGTTACCTGCGTCATCGAGGGAAATACGAACCTTCCGTGACAATCTGCTGCAGTTTTTTGTGAATATTTTTAGCTGCCCACGCATTTATTTCACTCACAGTTCCCGGTGCGTTATCTGAATCAATCTGCTCAACATCGGCGCCATAATGCTTCATAATTTGCTCTCTAAAAGCATCTTTCACTTCAATATTCTTGTCCGCAAAAATTCCATTTTTTGACTTTATCTTGACTGCTGCAGTAAGTGGCGCCTGAAGCCAAAATATGTACCAACTGTAGTATTAACTTGTTGGAAATAGGCGAAATATAAAATGATTACCATCAAATAAATGTACACTACTAGGAGTATTGTTATTAGAAATTAAATACAATTAGACGTATTCGTAAGAGCTGAAATACATGGTTTATTTTTATTATGTAGGTGCTACACAATATTAATATTACATACCAACACTGTTAAATGCCAGGTTAATATATCCACACAAACACACATGACATAGCCGTTATGAAGACTTCAAAATTAATATTTTACATTAAGTACCTCTCATTTGCTTTCTAGGTCGCTGATGTCTTCTCCGATCAGATCCGGTGTTCCTTATGGAACATGACCAGCTTTCAGTATTTCAGATCTCGTGGGTGAATGCGTCAGACAATTAAGACAGTTAGGACAGGAAAGAGAGACAGAAAGTTGGTGACTTACCTGAAGTTTACAGATGGCAGGCACCATGTACGGTTTGGGATTCTTGAATTTTCGGTGGCACCGCCCCCTTCAACAGAAGGTTAGGAAGACATGTCCAGTGACGTCCCAACTTATCACAGGTAAAGGGAAGGTTCGCACTGTTTCTTCAGATAAGCGCCCTGCGCATCTCTGGCGGAGGCGGCTTGTTTCTGGACACGCAATGTTAGACGCGTCCGATCTGGATCTCTCTCCAAATTTATCTGATCTAAACACCGCGTATGTTTCCCGCACTTTGTGTCATTCAAATCCATCCCAACTTCGGGCTTTAAAAAATATACGAAAAACCTAGGCCTGTTACAGCCGTGGATGCCGCACGTCCGTACGACCACTATTCTTCCTTAGTACCGTTTATATATATAAAGTTGTGTGTGTAGAACGATAACCTGCATAATGCAAGACAGAAAAATGACTTGCTAAGGCATTCAGAAGAGACACACGATGCTGACAATACACCAGGCTACTTTTCAAACACTCTGACTTTCTCTCTCAGTTTACCGTGATTGTCACAAACACAAAAATAGCTTAATGGCACTTTGAAGTACTTTAATATGTTTACTGCTAAAACACAATGTTGGCGTCTTCTTATATCACGGAATATTACATATTAACACTGTTAAATGCCAGGTAAATATATCCACACAAACACAAATGGTATAGCCGTTATGAAGACTTCAAAATTAATATTTTACATTAATTACCTCTAATTTCTTTTTTAGGTCGGTGATGGTTTCTCCGATCAGATCCGGCGTTCCTCGTGGAACATAAGCAGCTTTCAGTATTTCAGATCTCGTGGGTCCAGATGCCCCTTCGGAAACTAATTTCATCAGCATCCAGAGACTGTACGGAGAAAACACGACATTTTCCATTTTATCGTTGTTCGCGTAGTGTTCCTGAAATGTGAAAGATTCGATAAAATAATGGACACGACGAAATAAATTTTGAGTTTCAACTTGAGCAATGCCAATGTGTGAAGAGAATTATAAAAATATATTCATACTCATTTAATTAAACCAGAATATTTATAGAATTTCCTAGGTATATTCCCATTTTTATCGATTTTTTAAAATTCCTTAACATTCATGAATTTTATGCCCATTATACTAGTATTCATTAAATTTCAGACCATCTGTCATCAAATTTCTTCTATTTCACTTAAATATTATTTATTACAAATAGCAATCAAATTGTACATGATAAATTTTTTTGTATAATTTAATTTCTTGTCAAAATATATCAAATAACATTGAGTTCATTCTAATATACATTGTTTTAGAATTTATTTTCAATGAGTATTGTTGATGATTCATTGTTTGTTTCTTAGAGAATTTAGAACAGATAAAATCCTGTTGATTTTTATTTGAGATATTTTTAGAAGAATTTTTAGGTTTATATTTGTTAATTGAAATATTATATTCTTTGTACTTTACGTAAATAGAGGCAAAATATTCTGTTTGTTTTTATATATATATGTTATTTTTAAAATTCTTTGTGTAAATTTCTAATTTGAAATATTGTGTTGTTCCCTTCTGTAATTAGAATTTCTGCATTTCAGTTATCTGATTTATTAAGCCAAATAAAATCGTAATGTTTAAGATTTGTGAAAGAATTTATCAATTAAGTTTGATCTTACATTATCACAGAAACGTACCAAGTAATAATCAATTTCGACTGAGGAAACGTTTATAAAAACGATACAATTCTTTCTTTCAAAGACAGTCTACATGAGGAAACATTTTTGTGCTATGAATTAAAAATTATTATGATTAATAAAAAATATTTTTTGAAGTTAAAAAATTGTGATGTACTTATTAAAAACAGACCGAAAATATTCTTCATTTAATATATTTTTAATGTCACGACACTAACTTATGGAAACTAAATTGTTCCACGACAAAAGTTATCGAATTATTTGCAGTAAATGGCCATATTTATTGAAATTGTCGCCAAAGTTTTTAAATTTTACGCTAATATTTCAATCTAATGCCATAATATTTCAAATTTTTTGTAACATATCTTCAGGGAATATTCTTCTGAAAATTTTGTAACATTAATGCCTAAAGGCATTGCTGCGGGCTTTCAAATGAGTCCGAAGTCAAATAAAGTGCTAATTTTGAGTTTTAATTTATCTTACAAACAACTTTCCACTTCAACGTTTACTAGATCACTTTATTTAATTTATCATTTAAGTATTTTCTTATACCTGTAGCATTGTATATATTAAAATCTGTAGTGGACCTAAAACAGAACCCTGTGGAAGTCCCATCATTCATTTTCCCCTAATCTAAATTTAATGTTTACCAATATGAGTTCTTCAATGTTATTCCTTCCTTCATGTCTGATAGATAAGAGTTAAACAACGCATTTATGTAATTCCATTGTCTTTCACTTTTTCTTAACACTACCAAGCACTATAGAGAGAGCTCCAAATATTTCCTACGGTTATCGTTTATTTTTAAGTTCCCCAAATATTAGCTCCTACAGGACCATTTCTATTAAATACCCTTTTCGAAATCCAAACATGACCCCATTGTATATTACTCGCTCAAATATTTTTGAGAATACAGGAAAGAGAAGTATGCACGATAATTATCAACTGTGGAATCACAGCCTGTTTCGAATTGTACCGGTGAGTACTAAATAAATACATAGCTAACTTGAAATTTAACAGATGGCACCTGTTACACACTTTATTACATAAATGAAAATTCCATCGTAGCCTGCAGTGTATTTTTAATAAATGTATCGTTAGTACTTTTCACACTTATAGACGTGTGAATTTAATAATAAGGCAGTTGATTGTCAATTATATTTCTTAAGTATCTAAATTCCCTCTGTCGTCGATTTAGTGTTTCTTCCTGCTAATCCGTCACTTATAAAGTGATTTAATTTTCCACACACGATGTCGAATTATCCATAAAAAATGCTTGTCTACCATTGATTTCTTAAAGTTTCTGTCTTGATAATTTCCTAACTGTTATTAGATTTTTCAATTCTTCTTGAAAATTCATACTTTTATCTTCTTCTATAACCCATGACTATTTGCTACATTAAAACTCTCGCTTTTTTATATAAAATCTTGATTTCATTTCTAATTTACATATGTAATTTAGAAGTTATTATTTTTATTTACTGGCAAGGAAAAAAATGAATATATTTAAAAATAAGGTGCATCACCAGGTAGGATTCTGGCCTATATTACTCTACCTTCCACATCCCCTTCCTATTAAAGGAGAGAATGTAGGAATCAATTCTATTGAAAATTTTAAATATATACCTGTTTATCATGATTAGTTGATGAAAGCCTGAAATCTATTATTCCTGCGTCACTGAAAGTAACTTATTTTTCAAACACTACAATAAGCTTAACTTTTAAATTGCATATCACACCTTTTCCGTTCGAAATAAACGTTTAACAACAATTATATACTAGCCCGATGATGCCATTTATATTAGCCACATTCTCACGCCACCTACTTTATATAATAAATCTGCATTGCGACTTACATTTTGCACTATTATTAACTATTTAAAAAGTATAATTACTTAAATAAAACGTTAGTTAAACTTAAGCATTACAGAAATTTAATTGTCTCGTTTGACAGGCTTGACACATGACGTCATAATGTATTTATTTGCAAGTTCTATATGTCTTGAGGGTAGGAATTTTTTTGGACTGAAAATGGGGAAGGAAAGAACCTAATTCGGATGAATGATTTAGTAACGCCTAAGAGCAAACCGTATAACTCGCAGTTGGTTTTTAACAGGTCCGGCTATCGAAATGAATCATACACGAAATTTTAAGCTAAAATTCCTTTTTAATACCAAAATTTTTCATTGAAATCCGTTGAGCCGTTGCGCAACCTATTCGAGACAAACGTCCAGACAGACCCAATTGGAGCAGCGGACATCTCTTACCGTACACCCGAGATGTGTGACCCCAGTACATACCCCTCCCAAACGTGATGAAGACGTCTGCTGTTCAATCACGGGATTTTCCTCATTCACTGGGCGTTTTGTAGTTAAAAATACAAAAAAGGGCGCTTAGGTAAAGTTGACTCCAAAATTAGATAAAGAAGCAATACACAGTCGGCTACTTATCTATCTAAATAGTATACAACTGAAATAAATGTTTTGTAATTTCAAATTCCAAAATCTTGCTAGAAATTCTGCAATTTACATTTTACTATTTATTTAAATTCTCTCAGGAATATATATATATAATAATTGTTTTCGTTAAAAGTATATCCCAACAATTCAGAAGAAATTTTTTCATCTTTAAATTAAGAGCATTTTTGGAAGCCTCATAATTACCAGGGTGTTAGATGGGAAGGGATATTTTAAGGAATTCTGCTACTTGGGAAGCGTAATAACTAGGGATGGTAGAAGTATAGTAGGCATAAAGAGTAGGATAGCACAGGCTTCCGAGATAAAGAGGAATTTACTTAGGGGTAATATAAGTGTGAATATTAGGAAATCGTTGCTAAAAATGTTCGTATGGAGCGTGGCGTTGTATGGATGCGAAACGTGGACGATAGGAGTTGGGGAAAGGAAAAGAATAGAAGCCTTTGAAATGTGGTGCTATAGGAGAATGCTGAAAATCAGATGGGTGGATAGAATCACAAATGAGGAAGTTCTAAATAGAATAGGGGAAAAGCGAACAATATGGAGGACGTTGACTAAGAGAAGTGGTAGATTAATAGGCCATGTATTAAGACACGAGGGTCTTGTAAAATTAGCATTAGAGGGAAGTGTGTGGGGGAGGCCAAGGTTGGAATACGCTAAGTGAAGGATGTGGGTTGTACTAGTTATAAGGAAATGAAAAGGTTTGCGCAAGATAGACCAGTCTTGGGACTGAAAACCACAACAACAACAACATAATTACCAGAGAACAAAATTGATACAGAGATTGACCGCCGCTACGGCATAATCTTCTATTTGACAGTCGTCCCGAAATAATAAACGTACGTAAACCATGTAATAAAATATTTCTCCTAAAATATAAATTTGAACAGATAAATACGGATAACATAATTAAAATGTCCGGGGTAAAATTAATGGTCATACTTGAAGTAATATTCATATTTCTATTTGACTACGATAATGTAAAATGTAGAAATTGGCAATTTTATACTTCTAAATGTGGCAGAGATTTTAATATTAATACTGAGCTGTCTTTAACAGATATTCATTGGAAAGGAAATGCTTTGAAGAAGTTTCACCTGGAGAAGTTTTCTTAAGTTTGGCTTCTGCTCGGCGAGCTTTACTGATCACGCCGTATAAATGGCGATATCGGTATGCTATTTAGAAAATGTGATCACGACACTTTCAATTCTGCGCTCGTATAATAATATCGAATACTTACAAGAATGTCCACTCCGAATTCATTGATGGCATCGCTGATTTTTATCACGTCGAGAGATTGCGAACTCGTGCAAAATAATCCTAGCAGGCACAATACTATACAACCTGAAAAGTTCAGCATTAAATCCGTTATTAGGAATGTTTTGCGCGTTAAGTTTGAGAAAAGACGACACAAGTGATGAAGGCGTACCCCAGCTCATGGCTGCTGCGTGACGGACGACGACTGGCTACTACTGCCAGCCAGAACAAGGACTTCCTCGGAGCACAATCGCCGCTTCCTGCATAGTAATCAAATCACGGAAATGCCGGACTCTTGCACAAGACAAATCGGAAACACTATAAAACTGCATAACTTGCGCAGATTGTGTGGTCAGGTGTGAAACATTTACGATAAACACCAGGAAGTTTGTCATAAACGCACGACAGAGACGTGTGAGTAATTTTCCTAAGTTGGCCTGGAATCAAGGACTAACTTAAATCATTGATATATAAAAGCAAAAATTCTTTTAATCATCGTGAGGAACACTGTGACAACGAGTACAAAAGAACAGATTCATTTTTATTTCTCAACATGGTCTTATTTCACTTCAAAACACTTCGACCAGCATGTTTCACGAGGAAATCAACAATTACGACGACCTGGACCATCCTCCTGATCTCACCTGAGTCGAATAAAGTTCCATACACACCAGTATCACCCATTCTATCTTTTTTTTTTAGATTCCCACAGCCAGTATGCTCACTATGCAACACTCCGGTAACAACCTCAACAACATCAGAACTTTTCTCCTATTTCTCCTTTCTCTAGAACAGGGAGGCAATATCCAGCCTATTAGCATTCATAAAGGTAGCTCAACTGTCCAAAGACATTTAGAATCAACTGAATGTTTAAAACCTAAGCTATGTAAGTCGGGTCTCTAATAACACTTCCAATTGTCGGTGCGACCAAAAATAATCTAATGTAAAATAAAATAAAAACTTCGCCCAGCGTTTCTCCGCTGTTTTCCAACCGTCCAAACTTTACGTTTTCTGAAAGAGTTCAACACAGGCGATGGTCTCTAGCGAATTTGAAAATGTTTGCCATAGAAACCGCGCACTTTGCATTATCTTTTATTACTATTCAGTTTGTAGTGGCACCATCCAACGAGATCATTAGCGACTTGCTCTTTCGGCATCTACCTTTTTCGTTTTCTCTTTGGGGTAAACTCAGTAAGGATACTTGAAACACAGACACACACAGGCCCTAGCCACGAATCAAACCCGGGACCTCTCTAATGTGAACCTGTGACGGACCGCAACATTCTTAATCACCAAGAAATTGTGTTCGAAAAGGTGATCACATTTATTATACAAAAATCAGTCTGAGTTCAGAAAACAAAACCATCTATATACGATTATGAACAAAAAGATGGAAGCTTTCGACGACAAAGCGCTTGCTACTGGTTCGCTTTTAGATCTTAGTAAGGTGCTTGTTTAGTGGAACATTAAACCCTCCTTTAAACTGGAAAATATGGGATTCAGAATGTTCGAAACCAGTTTAAATCATATTCAGCTGAAAGGAAGCACCGCTACAGAAGGCTCCTGTCCTAAAGTAGTCAAATTTGGTGTCCCTCAGGGATCTATCCTTGCTCCTCCACTATTTCTCATATTTTTTGCCATCCAATCTTGCCTCACCGCTGTCAGTTTGCTGCAAACTTTATAGAGAAAGTCCTATCTGTTATAGATGTAACCAATAATAATCTGCCAAATCGGTTACATATAATAAGCTTCTATTGAATACATACCAAACCATAGTTATACTTTTCAAACCTTCGAAACATCACTTTCATAAATTTGACAATATTAAACTAGGGGTAAACAAATTGCCAGCCTCTAAATAATTGGGTATATGGATAAACAAAAATTTACAGTTTGTTAAACTGAACTCTTATCAGGATGATTTTGTGAATTTCTGCTCTTGGGACAGCCTAATTTTTTTATATAAACACGCCAACATATTTTTGGATACCTTTTTCGGGATACCATCACAAAAATGTATTTACCTTGGAAATGAAGATTTTAAAAATTTTACCAGACCCAATTTCATATATAGAATGGAAACGGTTTCATTAAAAAATGCGAAATCTTTATCAAGCCTTTTCTGTAAAAGCCGTGACGGCATTGCCCAGTCATCCTTGCAGAAAAAAAGTCCTTGTCTGCAAAGCTTTCGAATTTTTGTCAATCAACTATGCTACCTTACTTTTCTTCCAAGTCGCCTCCATCATTTCTAATTTACTCAGGACTCTTTATAATTATGCAGACCTTACGAAATAATAACAACGATATGGTAACTAACCAATGCACAAGCTCATTAGTGTCGCTAAACATTTGCACAACGTAATTGCCTCTAGGTGCGGCGTTTTAGTTAGCAAACAATAAAATAAGTCGGGGTGAACATTACACATAACAGCGTCCGTCTTTGCCGCAGTTTCCCTGCAGTTTTTTAATTCCTGTCTCCCAAATGATATTCTCTTCGTCTCAAGGAGGTTCCGTTGCATATCAGGTCTGGAATAAATTCGTCCGTAAGCAGAACACTCGTCACGTGGCCTGTTCAGCGCTTTCTGTGTATAAAAATCGTAATAACGTGCAGGAAATTTGATATTAATGTAAACGAACGTGTAAAAAGCAAGTGATTATGATACCATAATGAATTTTTTCCTTGACATGTTAGGTCCAGAAGAACCAGTCAGAAAGCAGTACCGTCAGAGTCACCATGACTCGTCGTGTTAAAATGATGAAATATAAGCAAAAACATCTTCCTTGAAGGTGGATATTACTATCGCTCGTGTGAGACATCGTGATGAAAGTGCGGATTTGGAGAACAGAAGGAAAGCTGACGAATCTAGAACTTGGTCGCGGATCACTTCACTACGGCGAAACCACGTGATGCCAGGTCAGTCAGTTAGCACGAATCTTCACCATCACTACTGGTGGTGGAAAGACGTGGGTGCGGGACAAATACTTCAAGGAAGAAATAAAACAGTCAATTGAAGTCTCACTCCTATTCTTGCGACGAACATAACAAGTTCATTAATTATAATTACCCAGAGTAAAAGGCGAATCTAAAAATTGGAAACACTCCGGAAGAATTGTATTGATGCCTTGTTTCTGAAATAATGTTTGGAATAATTAGTTACAGACAGCATCAGAAAGATCGCGGTGACATTGCTTCCGTAGAAAATAAACAAAATCAAGTGTCACAAATAAAATAAAATAAACTCTCAGTCAGATTAGCATGTACTTTGTAACATAACCTCTCAAATAAATCTACTTTAATTTCTCAATTTGCAGTCGTCCTAAATTATTCTTCAATAATTTTTTGTACTGCAATATCTATGAATTTCTTTTTCATAAGAAAGGAGAATTCCACAAATATAAATATTGAAATCGGTCAGCTGTAAGAAAAGTATTCACCATTTTATATATGTCCTCCTCCGGAGATAAAGGACGATACGAGACTTTTGGGAATCAGGGTACGAATATTTTACTGAAAGTCACGTTTTACGCAGTACAGGAGTTTCTTCGTCCTTCCCCTAATAGTTGAAATTATTCATTGGCAAAAGTGTTGAATATGCTGTTTTATAAAATATCCTGTTTCATACACTTTATACTTTCTGTACAGATTTTCCGCACTTTTCTTTTTTTGTTTCATGTACATGATAGAGTTATCATGGCTGTTCAGATTTCTTGTCTTCCAACTCTGAGAAGTCTATCCGTTGTTTGTGTATGTGTTTGCTTCCTACTGAACGTCTCTGTATATTGTTCTTATTTCGTGAGAGTGTGTGTGTGTGTGTAGTTTCACAATTTATTTTCCTCAGTGATTGTTTTTAAATATTTAAATAATTAATTCACTATGTAAATATCAATGTCCCATTTGTGTGTTCCATTGATATTAATCGTATTTAGGCTATTAATTAATTTGTAGTTTTTATATTGTATTCTTAGTTATATTGTACAAAAATGTCTATGTAATAGTTCATTAGGCCTTTACGGTAGTTTCTAGTAACTATGAGAAATGTCCTTTCTGAAGACAAATAGTACTTCACTGTAATAACTTCTTTAGAACAACCGCTTTTCAATGCAGTATAGTTATATTTAAACAGAATTTCGTTTTGGTAATATTCTTTCAATCAATGATGATTAAAGTAACTTTCTGTACATTGTCACAAAGAACTAAGACAAATTCTTAGAAAAAAAGGGAGAGGGATATTGTATGTAGAGAAAATTTAATTGATAAGTTATTCATGTATGGAGTTAGAGGGAATACTTTAAGTTGGATGAAAGATTACTTGCTGAACAGGAAGCAATATGATAACATTAATGAAGTTTGTTCTCATTGTAGAAACGATGACTTTGGCGTGCCTCAGGGCAGCAAATTGAGCCCACTGCAATTCATTTTGTATGTTAATGAACTGCCAAAAATAGTTAAGGATGCCAAAGTTCATTCATTTGCTAATTATGCTCTGGAAATAGTTGTAAAGATGTGTCGTAAATAAAATTAATTGCGAACTGGCTATATTTCAATAAGTTAAGAGTAAATGTTATGAACGTAAATGTATAAGTTTTGTGTTATGTAGTAATTAGCTTTAAGCTAATTTGAAAAAAAAATAATAATGAATGAGGAAAAAAATCGATGGGGAACAACTAGAAGTCCTTCTCACATGTGAAATTCTATGGCTAAATCAATCCCTTAGGGAAGCATCGACTAACTGTTGCGTTCACTCTTCTACTCGTACCGGAGCGTTGTGGCTGCCAGCCTATTGATCCCAACCACAGGTAAAACTCTACATAAACCTATACATGTGGCTGCAGACAGAATTTTAGCCAGCAACATATATTTATATATATATAATATTAAAATAATTAAGATATATGTATATAGTTATTATTTTAATAACTCAAATGCCCCAAATATCAGTGATAAATTTCGAAATTTAAACTTTATATTGACATGAAGTTTAACTTTGGCACTTAAATTTTTCACTGCCCTTTATTCTCTATGGAAATTAAATACACTTTTAATCTTACATAAAAAACTTATTTTCTAACTTAAATAATTTTAATTATATTCATAAACAGTAAGAGCAATAAACGACTTGTGAAAGTAATGAATCGAATTCCTCGTGACAACATACAGCGTGTATTGCAACAAAAGTTCTCTGAGATACAGTAATTAGTTGCGTTGCGCTCCGACAGGTGGAAGCATGTGATAGACTTATGAATTTAATTGATCGACATCTGTTATTCAAAATCTGCCCCTTATTTGCGAGGGTAGCGGATTTCGCGTTGCTCGTTTGCCGAATTAAAGAAAACCAAATATCCGAAACCACGATTTTCCAACGCGATATCAAAATAAATGAAAAAAACAAAACGAATCGCAGAAAGATAACGTTAAACAGATAATTTACTGATAGTAAATATCTCCCTATTTCTTAACCTTCCTTTCAATTCTTGCTGAATTCCACGTATTATTTTTACCTTAATGCTAAAATATTTCCTACGCAAAACATAAACCTCCTTTTCCTTACCATCCATAACAATTTTATTTAAAAAAATTATTTTTCTGGCTCCAATTCTGTGCACCAACCTTTTCATTTTTTTAAGACACAACGATACTATAGCAGAGCAATTTCAATGATGGAACATTATTTAATTTATCAAAGTAATTTTAATATAAACAATTGATGAATTGTGACAATTATACAGCGACAGCATTTCTTATACATCAGATAGCAATATTATATATAACTACCACTATGTAACTTGAAATATAATGAAGGAATTAATTGGTTTAGATTCATATTTGATTTCTGACAAAATGCATTTCCCGTGTTCTATGTGAGGCTCCCCATGTAAATTGTTTGTAAAAACTGTGGTTTAAATTTATTAGGAAAGGAAAGAGAGATATAAAGTAGGTGACTTGCCTGAGGTTCATAGATGGTAGCACCTTATGAAGTTTGGAGTTCTTTAAATTTTCAGAGGTAACGCCACCTTCATCAGAAAGTTATGAAGACATTTCCAGTGATCGGCTAGCTGATGACATATGTATATAAACATCTTGGTCAATGAAGACTTAGTTTAGTCCACACCAAGCTGTTGATTGATATAAATAATAGAACAATATTGAAGCTACCAAGGATGTAGGCTTTTACATAACTAAAAGTTGTGGACACACAAATCGTAAAGTATTTGGTCTTAGAGCCATTTCTGAACCCAACATTATATTCACTATTACCTTAGCCTCACAAATTTAAAAGATTTTTTAATTATTTTTTCCTTGTCACAGTCTAAGATAATGAAACAAAGAATAATTTTATTGACCATGAGGCTAAAATATCAATTCATTCAGTATATACTAATCCTTAATGTTTCATTGAGATTTTATTTTAATTCAAACATAGTTTTCTGACTATAATTTTACAATAAATAAAAAGATGGACAATAAGTCAGCATATAATTTTATTGTTATTTAATTAATATAAATGCAATGTTTCTTCTCCCTTTTAGAGACTTCATCTGGCATAAAATTTAGCAATTCATGTCCTTGACTCCAAGTTCCTGTCATGTAAATACTTCAATCTTTTCAAATGAGTTTGGCCATCTTTTTATTTATTTTATTTTAATAGTTATTGTCTGTAATGTCAGCTGAATGATTGAAATAGTCAGGATTTTGTGCATATATCTTAGATTCTCACCTTTACCAATTTATAATTTTTTTGCAGTGTTGTATTCAAGTATTATTCCACCTCATAGAAAATGGAATGCCACATAAAATATTCTAGCAATTTATTCCACGTCATTCACAACAAAGTTAGGAATGTACTTGTTTAAATTTTCAATTTAAATAGAGCTTCTGATTATCACACCACCACAGGAAATTTATGTCTAGCATATTTGAATTGTTACCACATTTATGTGACAATATACACTTATAATCCAGAAAGAGAGGTTCTGGAACTATGATGTCCTAAAAGATGCACAATACCAGAGTATGACTGAACCTATTGTCATTTCATATTGAAAGAACATGTAAATATATTTTTATCAGACAGCAAAACATGATTACTAATTTCATACTGTATCACTTTTAAGGTTATTAAGACAATTTCATATTGATATGCATATTCCACATAACCCAATAAAGTATGTGCTGCAGTATGTTGCTATAAATGTCATGGAAGAGCTTATTTTTAATCATTAGATAGATGAACAATATTTTCTTTTTACTTTTTGGGCAACAGACTACCCAAGGGTGATTTAGTAACACGCAACTTCCATTGAATAGCACAGGAAGGGGGGAAGGGGGGGGGGGGGTGGAAAGGATAAGAAGCCCCCAGGCTATAATTTTGTGTCACCCATTTATGTACTTTTTTTAATTTCTAAAACAGCTACAAGAATCTGAAGGATATGAAACTGACTTGTAGTACTAGATAGTAACATAATTTTATGATCTTAATTACAACACACAATAAGTAAAACATTTCAATAGTATTTGTTTCTTGTACACAATAATTTGGTAGAAAATGGTCTCATAAAACTTAATCTTTCTTTCTCCTTGACTCTGCAGCCATTAAGGGCCTTGGCTGACCAGGATGACTCTGAATTGTCTCCCATGAGGCATTCCGAATTTGGAGTGGTACACGATCAGCAAATTGATTTTCCTTCAGTCTTAATTCCAGTTTTCATGACCACGACAAACACTAATTTCCATGTACATGCCAGGATTTGAGCCCGGGATCAATGTAATGTGAGGTGGTGATGTTGACTGCCACACCACAACTTTAAACTGAATCTGTAAATATGAAATTGTTCATTATCAAGTTAACATATATTTTAAAATGAACATTGTATATGAGATAAGCAATACAAATTGTTTATTTGGAAAATATTTAAGTATTCATAAATATACAAGGTGTTAAAAAAAAGTGTCAAATATTTTAAGAGGTTGAAGTAATCCAAGGAGCATGGTTCCTGAAACACATACTCTCAGAGATCTGTGCGCATGTGTGTAGGTGAGGTTCAACCTGACATCCACTCATAACACTTGTTATAGAAGTAGCTCAATCTGAATTCATTGCATCCCCTCTGCCCTTCGGTGTAAGTAATCACTCTCTCTTTAAAATACACCTTGTTGTTTAGTGTCTCAACATCATGAACTGGGGTGGTGTAGACTAATGTCTTCAATTGTCCCCATAACCAAAAATCTGTATAATTTATGCACTGTGTATTAATTCTCATGTGCATATTAAACATTCTGTGATAAAAAAAAATAAGAAAGCTGTATTTAATTCCTCAATAGTAGATATAACATGGTGTGGAAGATACGTCTATTATAGAGGAATAAGAACTTGGCAATTATAGGGATGTAAATCTGCTTCATGAATAAGTCATACACAATTAAAAGTCATTGGAAATCTAGATCAAGATAAATTCAGTTATCTGAACAAAACAAATAATTACTGGACAATTACAGTAATAAATACTAAATAACTAAGTTTTAGAATTAGAGAAATGTTAACAAACATGCATAGACTCTATCTTAACAATCGGCACAATTGTCGGTTCAAGCAAAAATAGGAAGAAAATATGCTTATTGGAATTCCATTACTACTGTTTGATTAATGAGATCAGTATTTTAGTCTCTGGAGTTGTATTTAATTCCACTTTTTATGCCAGTATACACTAATGTAATATAATATTCAATAATTAAAAAAATTGTATATATTCTTCATAATTCAGTTCAATCATGGCATTTTGAAATATTAATAAAATAATTTAAAATAAACATTTAAGGCTAGGTATGTGGAACAACTGTCAATCATTTCAGTTTTAGTATAAGTAAGAATAAAGGAGATGTAAATAAGAGAAAAATTTCAACATTTTATGAAAAACTTTATTTTATAATTTGATTAAACTTAATTATTGCACAAAAAACGGTATTTCTAAAAGAATTATACCAAATTTAGGGACAGCAGTAAAAGTGTCCCATTTAAACATTTTACTTCTTTGAAATACAATTAAAATGAAGCCAATAAAGGATTATTAAGGAAAATAATGCAACATTTTTTAAACAGTATATTATATTTGTACAAATTAACAATATATAACTTAAATTTTTTCTATTTTAATAACCATTTAAATTATAAATCACTGCCATTAATGGTGTATGAAAATTGTTCACATGTGACTTTACATTATGACAGTTTACCTTTTTATATATAAAAGAACAATATTGTTGACAGTTCTTTTCTTAAAAGAAAAATTGCTTTCTACAAAGCTGAAGCTAACATTTACTCGTTACACATCTACATTCATGCATCTGAAAAAATTATACATTATAAACAAGTGAATATTAACACATATCTGTGTGTGCAATTATAAATATAACAAATTATGAATTAATTATAATACCAATGGTGATCAATAAATTCTCTACTTCAGTGCAGTATGGTATTAAATGTTTTTGGTAACTTAACTAATCATTTATCATAGATGCTTCATTGAAATTAAAATATAACAAGAATAAAACACACAGCTGTAAATAATTAAGTGAATATGCAAACTTTTTTAATCAAATTTCAAACTACCATGAAACTTTTTACATGACATGCTTTTTATTTGTGTTGAAGAGCATTGAACAGTATCAGCATTATCCTTTACAGAATTCCTGAAGTCGCAGTCTACAGTCAAATTACATCACATGAAACTCTAGCAATATAACTAACCAAATATTTATTTTCTTTTACTCAGTATGTTATGTTTTACATAAAATAAAGTCTCTCTATTTTTGTGTTCAATTTCGACCTTTACATTTTTATATTTTTTACACACAGCGTATTAAACCAGAAAATATTTGCAATACAAAGAAAAGTGTCCTTAACTTAAAAATTTTATTTTCCCCAATTATTACAGTACTGGGCAAGTTATTTTCCACTTTAAGCTTTTGCCATTTGTATTACCAAATTATCTCTAAATGAGATTGAAAAGGGCATGGTTAATAGCAACAACAGTAAAAATATAAATTTGAAACAACACACCACAGCAGTCAATTTAATACAATTACAGAATTAATATTGAAAACCTTAGAATGACCAAGTTTATAACAGATATATAGTTCAGAATTTTTCCACACATTAAATAGGGTCTCTATACGATTGAGAAAGATTAAAGAACTTTACAGCCATGCACTATGTCTATGAACATCTCGTAGCATATTTTGGAGTGAAATAAATTCATCTTATAAAATTATTATTCTTGTGATTGATTTTTAGGCATCTTCAAATATGTCTGGTTTTTAAATAAAAATTATACACAGCCAATAAACTTTTTAACAAATAAGTTAACTTTTTAACTCTATATCTCAAACAGAAGCATATAAAAATATTTTGAAAAAATCATAATTATTTTAAAAGAAATTGTGTTTAATTTCAAACAACAAAGACACACATTGTATGTCTACAATGACTGTGAAATAAATACTTTTACAGGTTTTAACTTGCAATAGGTGTCTAAATAACTACAAAATGACCAAGGAAAAGCTTTATATTTCAGCAATATTCTAGGAGGAAGTTAAAATCCAAAAGACATATGTAACTAGTTACATTGACAGATCGAATAAAATTGTGCTCTCACTTTCACTTTCTACAGCAGAACTGATTTAATATTTACAACCACAAATCAAAATTTATGAAAACTGGGATAATAAATATAGATCATGGTAACCACACTAAACATAGGCCTGAAAAAAAGTGGTTTTGTATAAGTTACTCCAATAAATATTTTGAATTAGGGTTTGGCAAAAACTGCAGTAGTTATATAGGCAGAATATTTCTTAGACAGTTTCCTACCTAAGAAATGTTTCAAGTGAAACTATGTGTATACATTTATTTATTTAAGGACAGAAAAGAGACAGAAAGGCAGTGGCTTACCTCAAGTGTAAAGCTGGCAATTACCATGATGAGTGCAAGGTTATAAATTTTCAGAAGCAACCAGCTGGCCATCACTAATCTTCTGATGAAGGGGTTTGCTTCCAAAAATTAATAACCTCACACTAGTCATGGCAATTGCCAGCTTTATAGGTAAGCCACCAACTTTCTATCTCTTTCCTATCCTTTTTGTTTTTATTATTTCAACTATATATATACTGTCAGAATCGTTAACACAATAGATGAGGAAAAAAGGTAGATAGATCACCTTATATTGCAGTTCAGAGTCAAATTTGTGGGGTATGATTTGATCTGAAATTCATCAGGAGGACACACATTACGAGTGAGGGCTGGCCATCAATCAGAACACATTGCCTCCTGATGTTTGGGCAGCTCCATCCAAATATTAGAGATAAAATCATATCCCACAATTATAACTTCGAGCTCCAACTTATGGTAAGCAACTAACTTTCTATCTGTCTTTCCTGTCCTTGTGTTTTTTTTTTGCATGTATATATGTAAATACATATCTACAAACACACACACAACAGTCTCCAGTGTGTTTCCTAATGCGGGTCTCAATTAAGTCAAATTTGGCAAATTTATAAGCACTTCTCCTTCACTATGTTTAACATCTCTACATGTGTGTCATTATTTCCATAGAGTAAAAGTATATATATTTATATATTCTGGAAACTTTCACATTGTCAATCAAATATGAAACCATTACATTACAGAGGTAGGAACTTGCTGGATAATAAATCTGTTATGCAGGGTTTTAATGAAGATATTTATGTTTATTTAAGTTTTTGTGAATATTAATTACATATTTACATATATTTTTGAATAATATTGTACACCTTCTACATTGTTTCAAGTAGAAATTCTAATCGCATTCCAATTTGAGTTGGAATATTAAACTGATAACAGGATACTGGAAACTTATGCTATTTTACTTTAAATTTGTTGAACAAAACTTGACACTAAACAAATATTTAGGTTTATTTTTTTTGTCACAAAATATGAAACCACGTAATACCAAAACTAAAAAAACTTAATCATGAATGTGAAACATTTAGCTAATACAATTGCCAGCAGCTCCATTCTCCTAAACTCAGTTGAGGCATAATTGTCAATATGTCAGTGTTCAAAGCTATTCAGCATAAATGTCAGGTTTATCCTAAACACCTTATATTGCACAAGCAAAATGAAACTGCAAATCTTGATTAACATTTGAAACGCCATTTCCAACAATGCTCTCCAAAATGACAAATTTATTGTTAAATTTTAATATTGAACTTTTATTAAAGCTACAAATAAGTTTGGAATTTTTTTATTACATACATATAAATAACTGAGGAAAATGTGTTGATACCAGTTACATTATTTGCCCTTCTAATAACATCGGTAAAAAAATTAAGCAAAAAATCCATTAAAATTACAAATTGCATAAAATTGCAAAAATCCAACACACATTGGGAACTTCATATGCTAAAAAATTTACAGTAATATTCTACCATAAAAATCCTTCATAATTAGCTTCATCTTATTAGTTAAGATGTAACACATTTGCATCGGTCATTTAAAAGATGAATTCTGCTATACAGATTTTGTTCAAAGCTTACTTATGATCAGTTGCAAACCATTTTGTTTAAATTCTTTATTAAATTGAAAAACTTTCCTTTCTGGTTCAAAGGAACAATAAGTAATACACACGATTTTCCATTAGTTAATGCACTGTCAGGGCCATATACACCCTTTAGGGGATATTTGCAACAACATGTACATTCTATATATTGTTATTGCATTCAGTAAATAATCAATAACACAGTCTCACTTTACCAAATGTTGAAGCTTATTAACAATTAACTTCAAATCCAACTTTTATTGCTCAGCCCCCAGGGCTTACTTTGACAGTAGTTAAATGCAAATATGCTCTTATTGTGCCAGTTACTTTAACCACTGTACTTACTGGATTAACCATAAACTTTGAATGAAAAAAGGCTTTGTTAATTTTGTATCAATTGTCAACATTTACAAAAACATGCTTATTCTTTGTCAATCAAAATTTTCATACATGGACATGAATAACAATCCTCTGCTTTACAGACTTCCAAGTGCCTCTGAGGTAAAGGACTAACAAACCTAAAAGACCATAATGATAACTACCATCTCAAAAATTGTAGGCCAAGTTTTAAATTTTCCTGTCTTCAGTGCTAGTTCAGAATTGTATAAAATTCACATAAAGTAAAAATACGTAAATGATCTAGTAACAATTGCTAAGCTGAGGTACTTCAAATTACAACATCACCTACAATTTTCCCTTTCCTACACCTAAAAAAAGTAAAATTTTCAGTACTCAAAATAAAATAGCCACATTATGCAGCAAACACCCATTTTTCATCTTTCCTTGCATAACACATTTCTCAGTACCACTGTTACAGGAAAAATTTAATAGACAGCATATTAATGAAAACAAATATATGCATGATATATCACTAATAAACAAAAATAAAAAAATCGTGAATAAATACAACGCATGTATTGTTTGTAACCTAATATAGTTGAAGTTAAGTGCAGTAATCCACTGGACACTGCAAGAGATCACACCCATTCAACGCAGGTCTGGACTGTCGTTAACCTGTTTCTTAATGCGAAGTAGAATTGTTGTGTACCACTGATCAAGCCTGGATATAGAGTCATAGTCCTTAACAGCTTCTGTGAAGCCATCCACATTTTGCTCTTCCATATGGTCAATTAATACCTGTATCAAAATTTGAATTAATAAAGTAGTGGTCATTATTTTCATTAAAATATTATTCATTTTAGCAATTAGTGCAAGAGTAGTTTCCACACATTATATGCAGTCATAAATTGATTAAAAATACCCTTACATAAAATGTATATTTTCATTCCCGACCCAGTTTATGAATATCACTCTAAAAAGTTCTACTGTTTACTTTCAACTGAAGAAATTAGAATGCTTCTGTCATACGAAAAACATTTCTACCCACCAATTAAGTAAATAATCATGAACCATTGTTTCTGTATTATGAACTAGGTAAATTGTAATAAATCAGCACTTCAGATAAAGGGTTACAAGTTACAAATTTAAACTGTATCTGACTTGGTAAAACTAGATTACCAGAATATCTTCTCTAATTATATAAGTTCTAAATATTAAATGAATTTACCTTAAGCAACTTATATTCTCGTGAATCTTGAAAAGCTGGATACATTTCTTGGTAACGTTCAATGGCTTGCTGAGCATTCAGAACATCAACACACAGGTGGCATAGTGCTGCTCGGAAAAAATACTCCTTAGCACTGTACTTAAGAAGTGAACTGTCAAGAGATGCCGAAGCCACCTGAAGAGAAACGAATAATGAAAAGTCAAATTCAGAAAGGCTGTTTCATTAAGCTAAGGTCCTCACTGAACTGAGTCATACAGAAAAGGTAGGACAGGATAGAAAAAAATTTAAACCACAAAAAATATTAATTCAACACAAGTCACAGTTTTTGGGTCAGACCGCTTGCAGCAAAGAACTCACATCTGGTAAAATGTAGTCTTTTTTCAGAAGTGTTTTTTTTCTAAACATGATTTCCACTGAACCCAATTTACTTAATCCAGAATGATACAAATTCCTTTTTCCGTCAAAATGTAATTGTTTTAATTTGTGAATCATACTTATTTAACGGAGAGATAACCTCTTAACAGGAAATTCTCCATTGACACCTAATCTAAGGTTAGGAAACCACAAAAAGTCAGAAGGTGAAAAATCTGTAGACCAGAGCAGGTTGAAAACTATTTTGAAGCATGTCATGCCTTGAGATCACTGTTTTTAGAGATCTTATCTCTGGCATATAATGATGGGATCAAAATTTGGAAAAAGTGACATAATAAATCCTTCAGCATATGCTACAACATTTTGAAACACAATTGTCCTGGCATTTTTTTTTTTTTTTTGGTCAAAAGTCAACAAAAGTGGATCCCAGCTTTTCATAATCAGAACTTCAAGTAAGATATAGTGTACCTATTCATGCCCAACATCTCAGTAATTTCATTTCATGTGATGCAACACTATTGTTGCACCATTTGTTCTAACAAACATAAATGTGCAAAATTTAAATTATTACTATTATTCATATTTATCCATTTCCATAAATGATTTAAAAGCAATTACTAAAGAGTAAGACTGTTTTCTAGAAAACTATAACCACTTGAAATAGAAAATATAAGACATACATATGTAACACAACAGCAAATTAATGATAACTTGTTCATCAATAAGATTTTGAATGATTCAGAAATTTAACGGTGTTTTCTATAAACATCAGCTTAAACTTAAAGAATAGGTTTAGGTTAGAAATAGATAAAACACATCAATTAAATCTTAAGTGCAATGTTTTTTCAAATAAGAAATATAAAGTATAGCTTTAATAAGCATGACAGTAAAAGCAGATTATAAAGAAATACTTAATAAGTATATTAAAGTAAGTCAATTCAAATAATTAAATCAAAAAATTAATTAAAAAACAATTGTAAAAATCAAATTAACAGATACATACCTGCTCATAAATCTGAATAGCTTTTTCGTAATTTTCTAATTGTGCTGCATAATGAGCCACTTTCAAAAGACACTTATTAGCCGATGAATTGCTCTCTTCACCCTTGAAATAATCAGCAGCCTGTTCGTAATGCTGAGTAGCACGTTCCAAATCAACAGATTCGGTCTCATATAATTCTGCTATAGATTGATGATGTTTTGCAGCCATAGTAAAACGACCCATGTCGGTATATATTTCAATAGCTTTTAGAAAACTATTGACAGCATCTATTGAAAGAATATGATATTTTACTGAATGGCACTCAAGAATAAAATGACATCAGATAATGAAACATAAATTACATATGGAAATTTGTTTGCACGAAAATCAGCCACAAAGATAAAATTAAGTGACAAAGAAAATTTTCATTTATTCATACATGCATGTCATTAGTATTCATTACTACATACAGTTTTAAATAAGTCCCACCAATGAAACAATTATCATAAATCAATATAGAAAAAATTAATATTTGGGTGTGTATGAAAAACAAAGCTTATCTATTCAATTCACTTGGATAAATGAAGTCAAGAAATCTCTGTCTACAAGTGCAAAATTGTTGAAACATACAACACTGCAATATTAGGCAAACAGGGAACAATATAATGAAATACAAAATAATAATATCAATACACATTTTGGTAAATCTCTCCAACTGCTTAATCCAGAGATTTCTAAAAGAAATTTTTTAATGATTCAGTTCCCTAAACTAGCTAGAATACCTGTTTCAAATATATAGATTTTTTTATTCTTTTTTGTGGGAATTTAAATCATTTACGGAAATGTTTGTAACCTTTAAATGTATAAGCTTTCTTCAAATTAAAACTACTTAAGCACAATAAAACAAGATTGGGACAATCACTTTTTTTTGAAAAATGAACTTAATGTGTCTTAATTCAACAGATCATAACATTGTTTAAAACTTACATCTTCACAGTACTTCAACAATACTGTATCAACAGTATTTAGTTAAGATATATCAAAGTATGTAATTCAAATTATTGAAGAACATGATTTTGTACGAACCAATCTCTTCAAATTTAATGACTTTAATTAACAGCTACAATGTTCCTTTAAGATATGCATGTATATCATTACTCTAAAGGCAGTTCAATTTTCATGTTTCCGAAGAAAACCGTTAAAAATATTTTCAATATAAAATATAACCAAAGTAATTATAACTCTGTTAGCATATTTCCTGTAATTCATAATGTGTAAGTGTAATGAGCAGTCTACACAAAGAAGCATTCAAAGATTCAAATAAAGAACAGAGTAATAGTTTTTAAAGGTTAAAATCTATCATTGTTCAAACAATATTAAAATCAAAACTCTGTTTTAGAATAGGTACCACACGTTCAAGAATATCACTAATCATATTGGTTTTCTTGAAGACTCAAAACAGTAATTAAGAATGTGTTGATCAACAAATTTTTCAAGATTGTGTTTAACAAATTGGCACACAAAACATTAATATTTCATAGAACTGGAGGAGTTTCAATACACTCTGAATTCATAACTTCTTTGATTCTTTTATTGAGACTTTTTCGCATATTGAGAGAAAATTCTATGGTGAATGATATGTATTTCAATAAATATATTTGTATAATGAAGGGATACATTCAATGTAGATGAAAATAAACATTTATTTTGAAGATTGCGTATAACATGAATGAACATTCACATGGCTTTGTGGATAAGACGTCGGTGGTGTACCTCAACTCGTGTTTAGCTAATTTCACAGTGCCAAGAATTTATTCATAACTAATAAATGGAAAAATGCATTTAACATTTGGGAACATCAGAAGGTGAACATTAAGTTAACATTTCAATTAGTACACTACCATTAATTACCAAGGTCGAGAATAAATGTCCGAAATGTGTGTTCGCTAAAACAAATTTGAAATAATTCAAACAATCTATCAAAACTGACCAACACAAGAAACAGATTATGAATACAACATTTGACACGTTAAAATCAAACCGATTCTAAAATCACACAAAATTATGCATCTTCACAAAATAGTCATAAGTATAGAATACTTTGATTACTGTAATATTTTGTATAACAAAATACATAACAAAAATTATAAGCCTTCTAACCTTCTGGATCAGATTTCTTGAAACAATTGGCAGCATCTACATAGTTTGTAGCTGCATCATGTCTGCTGCCAGTTTTGGAATGAAGGTTTGCAGCTTCACAAAATGCATTTCCCGCATGCCCCCACTTTTTTGCCATTTTAAACAAATTGGCTGCTCGTTGATAACATTCGACAGCTTCTTCAACTTTGGATGAACCCCTGTTAACAATACAAATGGTTTATGACATAACCTATAAAAACATTAAACCTGTCACATGAGAAACTGTACACATAAATTAATGTTTATTCGATGATACGTATCAAATAGTTAGTAAAACATTATTAAATTTGACAGATCATTATTTCACTTACCCGAATAATGAACCAAAAAATCCTTTGGATGAATTTAATTTCTTTTCAGCTTCAGCAATTAGCTGAAGCGCTTTCTGCTCGTTATCTGCCATTTCTTGGTTGCTATTATAAACAAAACAGCGGCTGTGGAATGAATTCTGACACCTGCTTATTGACAAAATGTATATTGGTCTTCCCACTAGAGTGTATTTCAGTCAAGTTTTGCGCATGAGCAGCTGGACGTGTACACGATATCTCTGCTTTCTGCTTCAAAAATAATTACTTGTAATACTAAAAAATACTCCCGTAAAATGATTTCAAAACTTAAAATTACAGTACCAGAGGAAATATTTTTAGCTACGATTCTTTAAACGGTTTAAAACGACACATTGAATCATTATTGTCAATAATGACTCATAACCCATGTGACGTTCAGGTGATTCAACACTATATTTGAATCAAGAATATCATCGAAAGACTGTAACGTCATTTCATTGCTCTTTGATTTCATTACACTCTAGAAGACATTATTGCACAATTATTAATGGACAAAGTAATTATCAATAACGAATAGGTAACACTAGTGACAAAGGGTACTTCCCTCTTTTTCGGTAATCATCGCATTATTGCGGTAAATTGTATGAAATTTAAAAGCGTAAATTAGATTAACGAAAAATAATTATATCGATTTGTCCGTTTTTTACTATAAGTCGGAACTGTGTGTAATTGCGCCCACATAAAAATAAAGATTCTTTTCATTTCTTATTTTCACTGCGTATGAAAAAATACGTTATAAAACCCGTTACCTATCCGTATTATTCCAAAACAATTATACAAAATTAAAAGTATAGTTTAATTGACAAATAAGGCGCCTAAGATATTAAAACATTAAATAACTCAGTTTGAAGTCTCCGCGCAGTCAATATTTCTCATGAAAAATGAAATAATCTAAATTAATTTAACTTTAAATACTATTAATGTCTAACTGAATAACAGCCATCATAATTTATGATTAGTCGGTTAAATCGTTTTAATAATTATTGAATCGTAATAAGCCGAACAAAAGATTTTACGTGACTTCTATTTTCAATTCGTTCAATCGTCTTAATGGACCGAGCTAATTTTATTTGGGCTATGTTTTAAAATTTATCGCGCCATTCTTTGCTAATTTTTAATATCTCTGTTGTTATCAATCGCGGTTTTCATGATACTCAAATTAGAGTGTATGAATTCAAATGTACTGAGATATTCAGCTTTCGCCGCGAATTGGGAATCACCTTAATAGTTGTACTTTGTCATCCCTAAACTAGACAACGTAAAAAATTATTTCATTTTCATTAGTATCCACACTACGTATGAAAAAATACGATATAAATCCCCTTATCTATACGTATTATTCCAAAACAATTATACAAAATTAAAAGTTATGTAGTGATGAGATTGTGTAGGAGCTAGTGAATGAAATCTCCAATAAAAGGTCAACAATAAAGTGAAACATCAATTTTAGGTGTCGTTCAGAAAGATGATTTCGACCCTTTGAACTGATAAATTCGTGATGGCAGAGGTTTCAACAATATCCCAAGAATTATGATTTTGAATTTCTTTCCACAAAATACAACTTCCACTGATGTTACCGACATATAGTTTTCTTTACATCTGGAAAAATTGTGTTGCATAACTTTTTGTCAATATTTTTGTAACGCGTCATATAACGCGGGCTGAAATTAACTGGTCAAATAGTCAATTTTCTATTCAGTTACCTTTTTTACTTTTTGCAATAATTATTATTTTTTTCATTATTCACCAGGTCCGTGGTTAACGCAAGCAATTCTGCTGAATCTGATGATTGCTACTATCATTTGTGTCGGGATGCACTGCCCAGTTTTCAATTTTTTTATATTTTCTATTATAGATTTCATAAAGAGGATGCAAAGTTTTATAAATCATTAACAGATTATTTGAAACAATGGACAATATCGTTAAAAATATTTTGTTTTTCCTTGGTTGAGCTTGAAAAAAAAAGTTGAATTGTGGAGTTGAATAATTCTTTATGAAAGATATTGTAACAAATGGTACATATTTGTTCAATTTTTTGGATTAAAAATATATTACAAGACGAAATACAATCTCCAAACTGGAATGAAAAAAATAAATGCAGTAAATGGATAGTTATATTTTCGCAAATGAAAATGGAATTTCCCAAACAATATAATGATTTATATCGTATGTGCGACCATATTTTCTCCATACCAGAGTAAATAGAGAGGATAGTCTCGGTCTCAGAAAGCATGTAGTGGCCATTTTATTTGGTCAATGATGATACACTGGCTGAGAAAATCCCTACTGGCGACATTCAACCGGCAAAAACAGGGTAGCAAGCTCCAAGTTGGTGGCTAGGAGAAACCCGAGACGTGTGAAATTCGCAGTTTTGGGGGATTATCAGACGCCACCTGAGCCCAGGCCGTTGACACCGGGAATTTCGAAGGCCACATCCTTCCTCCACGAAATACGTAGAAAAAGCTGAACATTTGATTGGGGCTGGGGGTTATGTGATCCGCCATCCACCCCATGAGCAGAGTTGACATGGAGAGGTGAAGAAATAGAAGATTATCCTGGCCGTGGACACCTAAATAATGGATGGAAGGCGTGATCCAGTGCTCATCTTGGTTCAACGCGGTCCAGCGACTAGTTCCAGGCAAGCTGAGACGACACGTTAAATACTGCTGTTTGTAACCTTTCGCCGATTTTCTGGTACTGTCAATTCTGAGTAGAATTTGTATGGGTAATTCTGCTTTATGGGAAGGCCCGTTTAAACGACCCCTATTTTACAGCTCAAGTATTTAGTTTACAAGATATTTTATTTAATGTGTATAAATTTTGTAAATATATATATTGTTAATCTTAAAAATTAAGATTCATACAATTAGTGTACATTGTCATAAATAAATGTAAAATTTATATTATTCACATTTTTAATATAATTCTTTCATTAAAAAATAATATTACCCCCACCCACGCAATTAATGACAATGGCTATATCCTTCCTTGACTTGAATAGGTTCGTATAAAAGTGTTGTAACCGACAAAGTTCACAGTACTGAACACGGGAAAATAAATTCCTCAAGTACTGAAAATAAATACGATCACCTTCATTTTCTATCAAATCAGATTAAGATACCTTACGCCTCTTGATAAGTTGTCAGTGTCATTTAGCAACAGAGTAATGGATCTATACCAGTGGTCGGCAAATATTTTTACAAGTGGGTCATTTTTCACTTTTTTTTTGCCGATGGGTCACATCACTTCTATATTAGATTACATACATCTCATAATACAAGTTTAATGTAATTGAGAATTATTTACTAGGTCACTATGTGACCCGTGGGTCATAGGTTGCCGACCACTGATACAGACCGTATAAGGTCAGGCGACGCACAAACTTTACGAAAATGACTTGTCTTCATATTTGTAAACATTAACGTCGGTGTAAACTTCCTCGACTTCAGATTGTTTATCCTAATTTGATTTAATGTATTACTAGCCATGCCCGCGACTTCGATCGCGCGGAAATAGCTCGTTTTATTTTGCCCTAAAAACTGGAAGCACGGTATCATTTATTTATGATCACTTCACGGCAAACCTTATAACTCGCAGTTGGTTTTGAACAGGTCCCGCTTCCACACGTTTACAACTATAGATGGAGTGAGGATGCTCGCCCACCGTCTCTCTCACACACGCTTATAATAAATTAGGATTATAATACCACCGTAAGTGGGATGAATGGTATAGAAACGCCTAACAGGACTTTTAACTCGCAGTTGGTTTCCACGCCGCCTTTCGCGCGGCAATTCACTGGATTTTTAAATATTTACACTAATACCTTCTGAACTCTGCAGGATATCGTAATGAAACTTACACGAAAGTTTAAGTTAAAATTCTTGTTTCAATCCCTAAAATTTTCATTGAAATCCGTTAAGCCGTTTCGGAGCATAAACAGTTCAAGAGTATAGGCAGCACGCATTCACTTTTGGAATTAATATTTATATTATATTACTATCAGTATTGAAATGAAATATGCAAGAATTATGAAGTTAAACTTCCTCACATTTTCATTGAAATCTGTATAGCCGTTTCGGAGTCCATTCGAGACAAACATATGGATTGACTCTTCAATTTTATTTATTGGTATAGATTACTTTATACAAATACCTTGCCTTTTTATGTGGTTAGTTATAAGGATTACATAGAGTTGCCAGATTAGAAGGGATTGTCACTGGAATCACGAACGAACTCTGCGGGACCACCAAAAAGTCCCGGTTTTGTGTATAATGGATTCAATAAATTTGTAGCCAAGTTTTATATAAATTTGTTGTAACACAGGGCCTAGTTGCGACGTCAAATGTAACGCAACGTCAGGCCTTCGCCACCTTAGGAAAATTTAATTATTTCACTATAAAAAAAAGTCTTTACATGCCTGGCAAACATATCGAATATTGTACACAACCTTAAGTATCTTTATAAATTTAATAGCTACTGTAACTGTACAGGAAACCAACATAAAAATTCAATTTCTAAACCTTTGCACTGTGGCGGGATTACCCAAGCTGCCATTAACTCGTCCATTTAACTATATACTGATAAGGAACAATGAAATATTAAAAGTAACAATTTAATATAAAGCCATTTTATTGTAATATAAAATTTTAATGAATAAAAATTGCAAATGGGTAGTTATATTTTCGCAAATAAAAATGGAGTTTCCCAAACAATATAAAGATTTACGTCATATGTTCATTGATGGAGATTCAGTTGATTTAAATTGTTCCCAAAGTCGTGATTATTGTCTTCATTCCCATGTCTATATTTTCGAATGTTCTAGTGTTCCAATTAATAAATAATTAAAATTGAAATTTGTTGATGTTTACTCTTTAGCTGGGTTGCAATTCATTTATATTAGCCCTACTTTGTGAGAACTGAATTTTATCATAACCACCATGATTACTGGAGTCTAAGAAATCTATTGGTACCTTAAATATAAAAAAATAAAAAGTATCATTACTTAAATAACATGTTGGTTATATTTAAGACATACAATCATCTCGCTTGCCAAGTTATGTGAGGACATGCTGTATCCCGTTGCATGTTATATATCTTTGGGGCCTTTTCTGGACTGAAAGTGTTGGGAAAGAAGGAACCTAAATCTTCAAAAGGTTGACGGAAACCATCTCTGGGATGAATACTGCTAAACACCATTTCATGGTAATCCCATTGCAGGTGATGGAAGCATGGTATATAAAATATAAAGCCCTTGGCACACAGAATACATTACCTTTTATTTATATACAGTAGATAAAAAATTGAGTGATAGCCCAAGCTGATTCTTTTTTTATTCTCGATACTGTTATCAGTTGTGGATACTTTGATTTATAAATATATTCATCCAGATACTCCATGCTGTTTTAAGCCCTTGTCTTGTCCATGAAATGGACATCATTTTGGTCACTTATCAACTTGTTGATTAAAATTCATAAACTCTTTGTACATTCATATATAGTCAAATATCAATTAAGTAGCTCATTTCTGTTTAGAAAACTACACTGAGTAGTTTAATACGTGGAATAAATTTTTTGCATTCAGGTAAGCCATAACTGTCTTTCCATATAAAATAATTTTTTTTTGGTATTATACCATAATATTTAGTATAGCTACTGTTACTCGAAATAACTAAATTGTTGTAAGTCTAAATAAAGTCTTTATTTGTTAATTTGACATAGATTTATAACAAGAGAAAAAAATGCATTAATTAAATGGGTATAAGGAAAAGAAGCACTATTTATTAGTTTAGTTATTAAATAGGAGGCTTTTAGGTATAGGATTAAAATCCAGCCACATAAATAATCAATGTATATTTTTGTCAAATAGTAACAATTTTAATAATCAACTATTGTGGCTTTTAAGATCTTTGTAACTGCATAAAATGTTATGGAGAAAGTTGAAAAATAAGAAAATTGATACAAAACTTTTAAATAGGATGATGCATGTTATATGTTCAGCTTCTTATAATGTGAGGTCACAAAAACAGTTACTTATCTATTTCCCTTCTGTACTCATTATCTTATGACAAACATTTTTGATAATCAGATATTTAGTATGTAAGCAAGCATGATTGCCAAATGCTGAATAAAAAAATGAGAAAACATTTCATGATTAAGATTCATCACAAATGAATGTAATGGATTTGTCAATTGTTGCTGAATATCATCTTATTTGAAAGTAATGAAGTATCATGTTTAATTAAATATTATATATTAAACATAGTTTTTTAATTTTTTAATGTATTTTTAGAGTCCAAAGTGTGTTGAACATTCACTCCAGATTGTCACACCATAATAAATTGTGTAGTATATGTTTATCACTACAACATTAGTTTGTTTTTAAAAATATCCTTTATGACATCATAAGAAAGCACATGAAGTTTTCTTAACATTTCAAATAATTTTCAGTCAACCGTGCATTTTCTTTTATAATGAATATTCTCTATAATAGTAACATTTGTATTATAGATTCAAATATATATAGAGTTTTTCAAGAAGGTCAAGTCGATTTTGAAATGGAATAAAACAAGCTGTGTGTCAGGTATTAACTTTGTTCATTTGAAAGACCCATATATGCCCTTTCAAATAATGATAAAATAATTTCATTAATACCTCACACACAGCTTGTTTTAGTCCATTTCAACATTGACCTGGCCTTATTGAAAAACTCTAAGCAAGCAAGTCTGATTTAGAGTATATTCCTTAATTTTTGTATTTTTCATGGTTCCTAATGCTCGAGACAAAAGCTAGAACTGAACAAAGAATATAATGCTAGGTAGACACAATTAGGGTGTCTGTTGTATTAATAATGCTAGTCAATTCATTTGAGTGATCTGTCTCATACGATTTTTGTTTTCTCCTCAAACACACCCTTTTATGACGCAATAATAAACTAAACCAAGAAATATTCAATGGTTTTTGTTTTGAATTGCTACACACAAAATAGATTATAATGAACTGTTATTTACATAAGATATAATGAGTCTCTGTATTCATTGCTTTTTAGTTTGAATATTGTGTCAAAAAATTTAGCCTTTGTATATTATGAAAATATTGCTGTTACAGTTTCAATCAACTTGATGTGTACAATTTGTTCATAGAATTGGTGAATGTATAATTGTCACCATGCTGGCCAAGACAAAGTTCAAATTTTTGGACACGCTAGGCTTGGCATTCAGGAGCCACCTGGCTTGAGGCGCTAAACTATCTCCTGAAGACAGCTAGTGTCTTCAAATATTTTAACAGCTACTGTCTATCATGGTGACACTGGCCCTCGATTTCAGGTAAATCATTACTGTCTCTCTTTCCTGGCCATATCAATTACTTTGACACATCATCCTCATTTATATATATATATATATAATGTAATTCACCACCTTCTCTTTCTTTCCTATACCAATTATTTTGACTTGACAATGTTTACAATAATATTACAAGTTATAAATTTGAAAGCATTATTTTTTTAACTAATTGTGTTTTATATAAAGATGTTTTTAAATCATAAGAAATCACAACTTGAAGGCACTGATCAACACATTGACTATCATTTTATTTTTAATTCAAATGCACCCCATCATTTGTCATTGTAAAAATGAGTTTATGAAAAATTGATATACTCTTCTGTATGTATAGAGTGTAGTTATATTTTGTCAAATTAATTATGTCAAATTTTAATTTTTGATCACATTAAAATAACTACATCAAATTTTATTCAACTTCATAATTACAAAAATTATGTATATATATACTTACTTTTAATGTAATATTTTGTCAATTCATAATGCAAATAAATTTTGTATCTAAAATATATGGCAATAATGCCATTTATTCATAATTGTGACAGATGAGTTGCTTTAATACAGGCAGTTTCTTTATTTCCAGAAACTCATTTTAACAAAATTATCATGCAACTTAGTATAATTAGAGGAGAACACTTTTAGTTTCTGGGAGCTTGACAGAAACTATACCTCCTATAACAATAACTACTGCTGCAGTGAGCATCGGGACAGCTCTACTGGATGCAATAATGCTGCTAAATGTATTTATTCCAAGAGTTCCAGCAAAGTGGCAAGTTGCGCTGAGGAAACCGTAGCCTGTGGTCCTGAATAAGAGAAAAAATATTTGCATATAATATGAAAATTATAATTTGTCATAGATAAGTTCTGAAACAATGGTACATAGATATTTGAAATGAGGCACATAAGTTCCCTTTTGTTTCTGAAATACAGAATTAATTAAAAATGAATTTTCTAATAGTTATCATAATTTAGTGGCACATTCACATTAAATTTAATGTTGAAATCACTCTTGCAGGAATCATCAGTACAATAATATATGCACTATGTTATATAATAATCTACACTAATGTAGATAATATTATTGAAAGAAACTAATTTCTAGAAAAACAGTCATTCCTGAAAACTAAACTTAACTCTAAATAAGATTTAATAATAAAACAGTGATTTACAATATATATTAATACTCTGATTTGATAATTAGATTGCAAAGGAATTAACTACACCTATCAGTATATGTTTATGTACAATATGTCAAAATGAAAGTAGAAATAAAGGTTAATGCACAATTTAACTTCAGCACTTAGAAATGGCCTTGAAGATTATATTTACTAAAGTGTGTGGATGTGTTCTTATAGTAACACCAAAGCATTGATTTGATTGAATGTAGAAATGCAATGGTCCAAAAACCCATTAAACAATTATATGGGCACCTTATTAAGATCCATTTTACTATCAGAAGTTAAACAAAACTTCTGGCCTCTCAGTGGATCATAAATATTTGAGATTAGTTATGAATATAATAGTACCTATTAGTGAATGTAAAACATGTCTTACTAGATATATGGGTCTCAGATAGGGAATATCCCAAGCAATAATTGTAAAGCATAGGTTCTTTGCATATACTGTGTTGTTTTTACCCTCATGTTCATTAGTTATGAAGTTTGTTGTAGCTTTAGTTGAGGTGCTGACACTTGAGCAGGCAGTTCCTTTAATAATAGCTATATGTCAACACTGTAAATATTTGAAGAAGAAAAATATTTCATCATCTTTTAATAGTTAGGTTCTCTCTCAAAGTAAGATTTGTTTTAAAAATAATTTTAAAAAAACTTATAAGTTGTTCCATTGGGATGTCTGATAATTGAAGATAGCTGAGGATATTGATAATGCTGTCATACATGTTTGCAGTATTCTTATGTGGTTCAAAAGATAACTTTGCTCAAATATCTTACTATGTGAAGGATGAGAGTACTGAAAAATATTTTATGTTAAAATGAGAAACAATACAATACTGCCAAATCAGATAAAAATCTAATAATGTAGAACAATGCATTATGACTGGTTGATTATTATATGTCTACATTAATATAATATTTACATTTCCTATTCAACCTTTTAAATACCATAATATTAATTGCTGATTTGGGTTTGCCACATTTTAAAAATAAATTCTATTGTTCATGTGGGTGATATTAGTAATGAATAGAATATAAATGAATTACTTTTGTATAATTTGATAATTCTGTTGCAAAGAGAAGACAGAACTATTTTAATAATCTATGTATGGGCAGTTGCATAAAATATGTCATGTAGCTGTGGGGCAATAAGTGTGTTTAGGTTAAAGAAAAGATTAAAAAATAAAATGTAGTAAGGTACAAACTACTAGCAGGAGCTCAGTTCAAGGTTAGAAAATGCACAGAGAAAGGATAAACAAGTTGATTCTAAGTCTGAAAGTTGATAAATTTTAGGATCATATTCAAGCATACTAGTTTAATCCAAGTAAATACATAACAAGAAGGCAAAGAAACTGGATCATACAATATGGTTATCACTAAACTGTGTTCATCTATAATTGGACCATGTATGTATCAGGTACCTTACTGTGGAATTTGCTGAACTCCCAATGCACTTTGAAATTATTTTAATGTCAAAAACAGATGGTAAAATTCAATTTTACTTTTGTCAAATAATGTTGTGTCATATTTGCAATTGCACTTTTTAAAAGTTGCATATATTTAAATTCAATATTATTTTATGTTCATTTCATATATATTATTCATACAATAGTATGCACAAAAGC
The DNA here is from genome assembly GCA_034510155.1 of Eucriotettix oculatus. NCBI lineage: Eukaryota > Metazoa > Arthropoda > Insecta > Orthoptera > Tetrigidae > Eucriotettix > Eucriotettix oculatus. The sequence continues at coordinate 44,696,024 of CM067380.1, forward strand.
TATAATTATATTTATTACTATTCAAAATATAATGCTTGCTTAAAATTTTATTCATATACCTCAAGTGTGTAGGATATGACTCAGTTGTTGCAATGTTAATGGCATTCCAGCCTGATATGAATATGAAATTGAATACTGCTTCAAAAGCAATTACTGATGAACTGTTATCAAGAAACCAAATAAAGAAGCCAGATACACTTGTCAGGAACATACTTATACCTAAAACAATGATCAATTAAGTTTCAACAATAGCATTCAGATGATTTTTATAAACATAGGCTAACTACTAACAGAATTAACATAACATGCTATAAGACAAACAATATAAATATCAATACTGAGTATAAGTGATAATAAGTAAAGAAAATAAAAATTAGTATTTCATTATGGTAGCCTATATGTTTCCTAGTAGAAAGCTAAGTGGAGATTTGCCATTTTTGATTTTATAGAAATTCTGCATAGTTTATTGTATCTTCATTACCATTTTAGTAACAAATAACAAAGGGAATTCCCTACTACTACACTTGGGACAGAGAATTGTCAATATTATTTATAATAGTTTAGGTGGCCACCAAGATCAAGAATCTAAAAGTTCTGACACAGATATATATGTTTTACCAAACTGCTTGTTAGTAGTGTTTAAATTGGCATAACATTTATATTGTAATAGGTTCTAAAAACATAGATTTATAAGACTGTTGCCAAAACTCTTTTTTAGTAGTTTTAATTAAATAGACAACTGTAAAATGTCACTATGTGCAGAGGAGTTGCTTTGAATATAATCAGTGAATATGTAATCGTTTATATAAAACTAAGTAAGAAATTTGTGTTGGCACCAGTCCAGAGTCACATTATAATCTCAGTTATAGATTAGTTCTTCAAATCCAACATTGAAACACAAGACAAATTCTATTTTTTTACTACATCTTCTTCTGTCAACAGATTTCTAATCCAAAATACCTACATGGGTACTTAGAATTTAATTATGAAGGCAAAGTCTATGATTACCCAGTGAATTACTATAAACCCTTAGAACACATCTAACTTGCAGATTTTCCTTGTGTTCTCTGTTGCATATTTCCAATTTTGAATAGTCCATAAGTAGGTCATATAATATGTGATCATTGACAGACTGCACCAACATTACAGTAGAAACTCTGACATAAACCCTTTCCATTTTAAAGTTCTGCCATATTGTGAGGACCACTTTCTTTTTCATTTTCCCAAACTGGCTAAGGAAAACCGAGGAAAAATCGGCTACTGGCCATGTACAAAATATGACATGCATTACAAAGTAATCTTGATATTCCACTTAAAATGCTATTATTTAAATAATTAAAAGGCTAACATCATATTTACTAAACAAAACATAATGATTAGACAATAATCATGTTCAGTAGGAGTAAGTTACTTACCCATAGTTTTAACCCTTCCTAATTTGTCAATGATAAATCCAGAGACAAAAGCACCAAGAAGAATTGAGATATGTAATACTAGATTTTCTTCAAAAGTTTCTTCTAAGTAAATATTGTAGTCAAAGTCTAATTGGCAACCCGCAGTAAGACTCAGTATAGTATTATTTATTCGTTGACAGTTTTCAAAGTGTTTATCAGAAAGATTTGTATCCACAAACCTGTCAAATGTATAATGTTTGTATAAAGCATAACTTAAAAAATGCGTTAGTCTACTTTATTGACATTACTCAAGTCATTTTCTTAATAACAGATAAGACTGGAAATACTATTTATTACTAATTATTTGTTACTTTTATTATTTTCAAGCTATAATGAGAACTAAACATTGTAACTTTTAAGTACAAAATTATAAAATACAAAAGTTTGTCTTTGAACAAATAATCTAGAACTTGCTTTGAGTCATTAAATGAAGATAATGCCATGATAGTCATAAGAAGCTAAAATAAATATTTAACAATTAATAATGTTACAATAAAGAAGAAGTAAAACATTTACTATTTGCACACAGTTAAAGTATTACATTAGTTTGTGATTGACACATCACCTTGAATCTTTAATAGTAGAATTCTTGAAATAAGTTCTGCTAGTTTTTATGTTGCTGAACTCAACATTTTCCATTGTACAATTGTCAAATATGACATGACTCAATGTAATGTGATTAAATGTAACATTAAAAAAGACACAATCACGATAGTTATGATTCTCAATGCTTTCATTGAAAGTTATATTTACAAATTTGGAACCATTAACAAATTGTGCTTTCTGTTTGTATTGTTCAATCTTCATCATCTTTATGTAATCAGGGAACCAGACTGTAAGACCATAGTACCTGAAAAGCAATAAGCATGTTAAGCTAAATTATAATCAAGAGGAAACTGACATAATAATCTTATTATAAATAATATCATATCAGTAATAATATTCTAATCCTGCCTTTTGCCTTGCATTCTATGTTTTTCAGTTTTGAACCCATGCTTATTATAATTAGCATTCATAATAATTGACCAACTAATGAGAATATTTTATCAATTAATAATGATAATATGCCTGATAAATGTTGTGCCAAATTTCTAAGCCATACTAGCTTTGGTGTTTATTGATGATAATGTGGAAACTTTACAGGGGTTTTTAGGATTTTCATCATCCATTTGGCAAGTGTGAATCAGAAAGAAACTGATGCCAGAGAAGATGAATACTAAGTTACCCTTATCTGATTTGTTGGTTACTCTATTGTTAGATTTAATTATAACTCCAAATGACAAGTGAGTGCCTAGTAAAAGGGAAATGAGCAATGATAATTTGCAACATGGATCGAGTCATGATTTACCTTTAATTTAACTATTAATATTAATACAGTCTCGAATTAAGAGGAAGAGAAAACACCGAAGAGTGGGAAAACTTGTTGTGGGTGTTGATGTAAAAAAGTTTTTTTCAAAAGGACACAAAGATCTCATTTCCATGCATTCATAGGTCTTCTGAACATTTATTTATAAATTCTTCTATTTCATCAATAAGAGTTATTAATTCTGTTTCCCACTGATTCTAAATAGAGAGAGATTGATACGTCAGCCTAAGTTCATCACATTTTTTCAAATTTATATATGGTTATCATTTGGCTGACAAATAATCAAAACTTTCCAAAAGGCATCCTAACAATTTAACTATCAGCCTACAATTTTTCCAGGAGATAGGAACGCGTGATATTAACGACCTTAATTTAGGCAAAGTATTATAGATTCGCTTCATGACCATCGTTCGGCGGTCAGTTCCGACAAGCCCCGAAACACTATTGAAAATGGCAGCGTCAGACGTTAAAGATGAAAAGTACCATAAGGTAAGACAAGGTGGACATTTCCCGACTCAAAGATATTGGAACAGCGTCCGGAATGTTTAGGGAACTTTAAAGGAAATGAGTTTGGAAGAATAGAAACTTGTAACGTTCTTGAAAGGAGCGTTGAGCGGTAAATTTGTGGAGGACGAAGGCCAGTAAGATTTGGAGAGGCGAGAAGATATCTGAAAGATGTGAGCGGAAGTGTTAGGGTAGTTATAAAGATAGAGGAGGATGGTTAGAAAGAGTCGCAGTGATAATTCCTATCTTATGAGAAAAATTGATGAAGAATGGCGTGGTGGACGAGGCTAAGAACAAGTTGACGAGGGAATTTCATCACCCCCACGTTTGCAATTACCCATGCCATAATGACGTCGCACTTTGCGGATGTCGTTACAAGAAAACTTCAACCTTTGCAACGAAAAACACAAAATATGCGACTTCAACGAGGGATAAATTCCAAAATTTGTGAATGTTTTCTCGGGCCCAGCAAAGGCAATCTTTAATGTAGTCTTGGCTACACGGTCCAATATATCACAGATTTTAAAAGAGTTCCTTGTTTGTTTAAAGTAGATAAATTATAAAAAGCAGTATACTCTTTCACATTACAAGAAAACTTAATATTTTTCAAATCCCAATCAACTCCCCCAAACGATAAGATAATCACGTGGTTTCGTATCACACACGTTATTCTACCATTTTAGGGTCTGAAGTGAGCGTTAAAAACTTAAAAACACTCTTTCTGAAATCTCATAGGAGCACCACAACAATTATTTCAAACTTAAAAGCCGTAACCCGCTCTAATGGTAATTACAAATCGAATTGAGGAAAATTATCATCGTAAGTTATGTTCTAATTTTTAGTCATGTTACATCAATATATCAGAAATTATCATTTAATCCTTCTTACATTTGTAACAGTTTGATCACCATAGACGACTTACCCGAATGAAAATGTAAACCACATTACAATTAACACTGCCGATATTCTTATATAAGGGTACACAAACAACTGAAGAAATGAATTCCAAAACTGTAAAAAAAGAAAAACGAGTAAGTCCTACACGGAATAGTATTTTCTAATTTAAAAACTATACAGTTGAAGAGTTTATGACAATTAATAACTACTTCTACTTTACCAAAGTGCGAAGTAGAAACTGTAAATAGGATGCAAGCATGCATAAGTGAATGGTAAAGAAGTAAATGCTATAATAAACATTAAAATTCAACAAGCTACTTATATTTTTTTAATTCACAGATGCAACACCTGAAAAAACAACAATAAACCAAATGTTTTAATTCTCCTTGGCGGTTTTATGGTTGAGATCGGAGGAAGAAACAGCGAGTAAAATGAATTTGTGCTTAAGACTTCAATAGATTTTAAAAATACAATAGTAATTTTCTATTTAATTTGGATACAAACAACAGTGTCCTTGAATTTTCGCTCATAGCCACTTATTCTGGATACTATTTAAGACAAAGTATTAATTTGTTTTTTTTTCAGAGAACAATTTAAAATTCTTTAGCAAAGTTTTGAAAATATTTAGCATAATAAAGTAACAAAAATTAAACTTTATTTTAAATGCATCCCATCCAATAAAGTAGTAAATTTAATAAAAGATAATAGACCCTACAATTTTTTCTCTATCTAAAACATAAATTTATGAGAGTATCCACAGTTACTTCTTGCCTGTAACAATGGTTAAATACTTTCTTATCCGTTATTATATTCCTGTCTATTCTTGTTGAAGGTTAACGATGCTAAATCGCAAGACCTTGTTATTTTAAAACTAGTTTTTATATCCATTTAAATTATTCACGAGGTTTGAATGACACATTCAGGCAATCACAAAAAATTAAAAAACAATAAATATGGCGATTTGATTAAATTTCGTGTAATTTTCATATATTGTCACAGAAAAGAAAGGTATAATTATGCCACATATTAATTTAAAGTATAAACAGTACAACATTACAACTTAAGTATTTCTATTAGTGAACGTAGTTCTATTTTGCGTGAAAAACGATGTTTCGATATCTAACTCCGCCATCGTCGTCATGAGTCACCGAGTAGAAATAGTTGACATTATAGTCGTAATAATATTTACATTTATTTTATAACTCATTCATGAACATGCTAATTCATTTTTAGCGTGGCCGATGTTTCGATCAATAAGTTATTCAAATTAGCCGAAAATGTAGATCAAGAAAAAAATGTTCGCAAATTCTTATTAAAAAATCTTATCGTCAACGATATACTTAAACTAAGCTTTCGTATAGGTATTAGGCTTACGTGACGATTAAATCGGGGTTCATCACCAATCTTCCTTAGGTAAGGGCTCAAGGTTTCAGATGTTTGGGGAAAGGAACAAATCATTACATCAGAAAAATTCTACTCAAGCTGTTACGCCAAAAGTTTCAGTAACCGAATGGATACTTACAGTTTCAATACTATATGTCATATCCGCGAGCACAGATTTTCCAGGAGAAGGTGGTGTGCCTGTATGCCTTCCTGTGGGTCGTTTACTTGGCAATTCAAGTTCAGACAGTTGGTACTGCACGTGAGCTGATGGCTTATGTATATTGTTAGTCTTGTACACACGCTGAAAAAAGAAAACACATTATTTTGGGAAGCATAATTTATTTACGATTAAAAATTAGAAATTATAAGTATTCTTCTGAAGTTCAATGCTGAAACGTCATCATATCGGCAGGATTTCGAGAAAACAATTTTATTTAAGTATGTAATTTTCGGGTTTGACCGGAATACCATGAATATGTTTTTGACCTGGTGTTAATCATTACGTTTCACGAAAGCGTTACGCCCTTAATTAATTTTCCTCAACTTCATTTCGTATCGACAACACATTATTTTACAACTACTTTTCTTTCCTGTAAGAAGTACTGTAGAGGAGCTTTGTCACGAATCTGTTCACTATTGGGACTTGTGTGAGGCAAACCTGATGACAGATGCATTGATACCTTTAAAGTAATAACTCGTCAATACTCGCCAACGGACGCTCACGCTAGAACAATTGCTCCCAATAATCGGCTTGTAAACAGTTTCAACACTCAACGTTGCTGAATTTAACTGAATTATCAAGGAGAAATGGAAGGTACCTGATAAACCATCATTGCTTCAACTTCTCGACACGCCTCCAAGAGATATCGTGGTGACTCAGGTACAAAAGTTAGTCCAATGACAGCTGCTATTGACGGAAGAGCACAAATCAACAGGAACTGATGCCATGCACTAAAATGTTCTTTACTCTCCAAAACTACATCCACACCTGTAATTAATATTTTTTTATGTAATCAAGGAAAATATATAGGCACAAACGAAAGGGAAAAGAAAGTAAACCTATGTATACGTATAATGTTCAATTATTTTTATCCGATGGAATCGTGTGCTACATTCTTTGATGATCAAAACCAATATACAATTTATAAAGAGACTACCTCATAATTTCCTTTTCTTTCCCAAATCAGTCTTCTTGATTAACTATGTAAATTCATCTACATTATAATATAATATTGGATGCAGTGGTTGCCAAAATTTGAGCTTTCGGCGACAAACATATTCCAAAAGGAGAGTATACAATATGGTCCCAAGAAATTTGTTCATAATTTATTTGTATAATTCATATTATAAGGGTGAATTTTAATTACAGGGACAAACTGTAGATAGTATTTAGTGGCTGAGTATATAAGGAAAAAGAATATATCAACATGTGTCCGGTATGTGTGCAACACGGCCTGAATCGTAACCATGTCACAACAGATGTTCCACGCGTCCCATCATGCAGCACTCTCATTATTTGTCGTATTGCCCGAGGTACATTCTCAAGCAAAAGCGGAAGAGTATTATGAAGGAAGTCCACATAAGTTTGTCCGTTGAGGCAATGTGGAACAATACCTGTTAGCTGGCCGCAAACAATTCCTGTCCAAACATTGATGAGACGCTTCAACCATTCCCCGAGGTTTTATGTAGCCCTGAGATGACGACAAGAACCCCATAATGGTAGAGGTCTGGTGCAAAAACCAACGAAAAATTTTTCCCGTTGCAGGAAGTAGGGATAACAGTGGTTATCATAAAGGATCATTCGGCTTCTACAATACTCTAATCCTCTCACATAAGAAACACACTTCAAGTGGAACGAAACAATGATATACGTGAGCTTCATCTACCGTGGCAACGATATTTCCAGTGACATGTTTCCAACTAGTATCTTGGGGTAATTAAAATTCACCCTGTATACAGGAACAGCCTATTTTCCAAATTCGTTTTATTATATCATACGCTATTGCAGTGTGAGCCATAAAGATGATAGGGTTAATAATCCCGTTACTTGCAAATATTTTGCAGGAAGGTGGGCGGGGAAAGAAAGCGCTTTTTAGGAATCGTGGGTAGGTCATTGCAAATTCAGTCACGAGTGGACCGTTTTACACAACGAGCGTTTTGTACTAAATATTGCGATTCACGCACCTTGCTCATCTTTTTATTTGGTGCAGAGTTCGGATCGCAGACCTTAGTCACTTTCCGATTAAAAGTGCGATTAACTATATTCATAAAATTCCAGGCTAAAGGTTTCCCACTCAACCAGAAGTTTACGGGAACTTCCATGACGAAATTGAACCAGAAATAAATTAGGGAAATTGTAGTTTCTGTGTGACGGGTTCCTGGATCAACAACTCCCAAACGGCAATACGAGGCTGCGATGTCAGGGACATATCTGAGGCGTATACTGAAAAAATACACCTAATGACACCCTTATAGCGCAAGAAATTGAAACCGAATAGTTTACTTCGAGTTTTTATCGAAATCATGTTGGAGAATTCTTTAACTGCCAACGTTTTCTTTTCAGAGCTCGTTTTCGTTTAAATGGCCACAGATTTGTATTTGGTCCAGGAATATCCTAAATCAAAACACGCGAATCCTCTACATCCCCCCCCCCGGGGGGAAGCAGCCATTTCAGGAATTATTGTCCTCCAATATTTTTAAGAAATTTTACTTTAATGTAAATAAAATTTAGGTATTACTTCAAAACCGAAAACCTTGATGACCCTGTTTTGAATTTATGTATCGGAATATGTTATTTGCTGAGATATAAATATTAATAAAAACTAAAATAGCATCCACATGTGATTTATAAGGCTACATCTGGAAATAAGGGAAGTGAAGACTTGTCGCCGCCATTAGGAATTTGTAAATTTCTGTTACACATTTTTTATTTCAGTCAAAAGAAAATATTGTTTAAACAAAAATTTTTAAAAGACTGATTTTTATTTAGTATGATAATATTTTTTTCCCTGTGTTACTCAGTCACATTAATAACCAAAACTATAATTTAATTTTGATTTAAAATTTATTCAGCAAGAACTTTCGGCATTGCCATGGCCATCTGGAATCACGTACAATTCATGAAGAAATTTAGAAATTATATACATACTAAATTACATGAGGGTATGTACAATATTTTTAACATTAAATCATTGAAAAAAATTGTTTTATATTGTTATAATTTTATACAAATTCCATAAAAAAAATTGTATTTGAATTTTGTAGATGACTATGGCAATGCCGAAAGCTCCTGCTGAATAAGTTTTAAATGAAAATTAAATTATAGTTTTGGTTATTAATGTGCCTGATTAACATAGGGAAAATTATCATATTGTTAAACTTGCATTAGAAATGCAGCGAATTTATTGGTTGTTTGCAATTTATTTCGAAGAATGAACCGTTCATTTTCAATGAAAATTACCTGTTCTCGGAAGTTTTAACCACGCCATTAAAGTAACAAAAATCCCTCCTAAAGCCCAAAATATAGAAAGCCAACTTAGACATTTTCCTCGGTCGGATTTAGAGAGAAATTCGCTGTATGTGGCAAATACTATTGGCAGGACTCCCCCAATTCTGAAAAAAAAAGAATAATGGTAAGTTTCCTTACAGTTAAATAAAGGGGAATATTTTAATAGTAAAAATACATGTAAGGATATAAATGTGGAAACCGTAGCTTAAAATAAAACTACTTCAATATATACAACGATTCTTTGGTGAAATTAATAGACTTGTATAGTGAAGAATAAGTAATTATGTAGAGGAATAAATTGTAACGCTGGCTTCAATAAATCAATAAGATAGTAAGCTCAGCTATAAAACTGGCCGCCGATTCGCGTAGTTTTAAAAGAATTTTCCAAAGGTCGCAAAGAGTAACGTATCAACGAGTAAATTCTGGTGAATACCCTACTAATGGACTCAATTATTAAATACTGTTGATAAAAGTTTGTAGACCTATATCTTGAAAATTATTCAGAATGTAATTTGCATATATATTTGGGAAACCGTTTCCCGCAAATTATAACTAATGTTCATTCTATACATAGTTTAAACAACGCTTACGTAAATATAAATATGTCATGCCTCAATTCACTGATTCTACAACAGACTATTACTATTTAGAATATTTGTTAGTCGGATATGAATATAACACGGAGATATGATTGCAAATAAAATTATTATTAAAATTTTTGTCATATTCGTGCGATGCAATATTCGTTTCTCTGCTTCTCTTTTCGGGATCCATTTCCCGCTTTTTTGAAGGAGTGAGTATGCGATTGCCTTATTTCCCCCTCCAGCAGTATCCGCCAATCGATTTCTACAAAATATCTGGGCGGATTTGTGTCAGAACGTAGGGCGAGCGATAACTAAGGATTATTACGTTTCTCACCCTACACCGCTGCAAAATCTAGCAGTCATGAAGGTGCCATAAGTAGGCATGAAGGCTGCTATAATTCCGAAGACAGAATTTACACTCAGCGCTGACAACAGAGTTCGTCTTCTTCCCATGCAGTCTGCGAGGTTTCCCCATAGAACGCCTCCAACCATCATTCCGAGGAAGCTTATTGAAACTGAAAATATAGAATAGATTACAAAATATAATAATAACATAACGTTTTAATTACTGGCATTTTTAAGTTCATAATTTGATCCGGTTTACTTTACGTTACGACTTTAGCTCATAACTTCCGCAATTTTTAAAATTAAAATAATTTTTTTCGCGTCTAATAAAGCAATACAGTTCTTTACGACGGCAAACTTTCGTTTTAACAAATATATACACTTTGAATACAGAGAATTTCATTTTAATTGAGACTAGTATCCATAATTTTTATTGATTTAATGCAATACTTGGGTTGAATTTAGAATATAATTAAACACTTATTTTCTACAAGCGTTTATAAATTTAGTTTTCAAAATAGCCTTCGGTTGTAGGTCATAATCACCTCTATAGTACAAAATTAAATTTTATGGGTTGAAACCTAGAATTTAAATATACTATATATATATGATTCGTGGCGGCTCGAGAGGTAGAGCCGTTGAGCCTAGGAAAAATGATTTTTATTAATTTAACATTTAATTAACGCTAACAAATAATATCGATTTTAATTAATATATTCTAATCAATTTGAAGTAGCATGCCGTTCCATTTGAAGAAGCGCGTGAGTTGTCATTCACCCTGTTATCGCTTTTGCTTACTACTGAGGCACCGGGTAAGGATGTGTGCGATCGTTGCTTCATTACATCACATCCAGAGATACACTTGTCTCTACTCTTTGCTGCGATGATAGAAAGTCATCACACATTTGTATCTTAATTGTGTTATGTATCTCAATTGAAAGGCTATACATGGGCCTTTCAAATAAAAATAATTTCGTTAGTACCTCACACACAGCTTGTTTTCATCGACCCAAGAATTATAAGGGAGCCATATTAATCAGAAATATTACATAATTGAATTACGACGATAATGAAAACAAATTACTGGAAAATTGTTTTGTTGTAATTCAAAAAAATACATTTGTTAACGGCAATGAACTTGAAAAGTAAAACTAGAACCTACAGATGATTTAAATATAAATTTAAAACAATAAACGAAACTAGTTAAATAATTTACAATGCCTACATAATAATTCAAGCAACCTCTTTCGAAGTTTACCTCCTGCAAAATCGCGAATTACTTCCTTAAGATCTTATTTATTACTAACGTCATGTTCAGTGATCAACGGGGCTAACACATTAGGACGATTTTGAGTAGACATATTTATTAAATAAACATTTATTATTTTTAATTTAGGAAAGGTAGCAACAACTATGGGCACAGTTAGCAAAATATTTTCAGCAATGCTCAAATTTGGTCCAATTTTTAAAAAGTAATTAATTTAAAAACGTCTACTTGATGAAGTGAAGAAACTGGGCTTATTTCGTCATCCAGTTCTAAAACGTTTAGATCGTCAAGACGTTTCCGACATTTTCTTTTCTACTCTAGCCCAGGTGGTTTGGTCGCCGTAGGCAGTCGCCTATACCCGGCTTTGGTATTACCACACAGTATATCTTGAAATTGGCAGTAGTTAAACGCACAAACACCCCAAAGTACAGTAATATGTGAAACAACTGCGTTGATTATTTCCGTGTGGATTAATTATGCGATTTTTGATTTTTAGACGTCGGCTGCGTGAGATTGTGATTTTCTGTTGATCAGTGAGCACATTGATGAATCTACGAGAACATAATACAAAACATAAAATCTGTATAAGTTAAACTTTGTGTTTTTCTTCTTGTTTTTTCAAGCAAATTATGAGTTGTCAACCGTGTTGAAGGCGTCGTTGATCGTTTGTAGTTGGTAATCTACATTTCGAAGTTGAAAAAACGATTGAGATATTAACGTTTTTTAATAACCATATAAAAAATATAAATCAACAGAAATCGTTCAGGTATCACCTCGGAAGTGTTGTTTACAACTTGGTTGCCAAAATTTTCTTTCGTATAATGTCGACGACAATGTTGACAACCCGGTTGGTTGTTTGGGCGCTCATTTTAAAGTCTGCCGGAGATTACTCAAAAAAAAAACAATAAACCGTTTGTGTTTGTAATCTTTCCGATTTCCGTTTTTACAGCACAACTCAAAGTCAAGCTAACATCCATCTTAAATTGATGGAAAGTTTTATTTTATCGAAAAAAATACTGCTTTTATCCGGATATGTGAAAATTCGTGCTGGTATATGGCATTTTTATGTCTCTGAAGAGTTTCTGAATAAAATTAAATGGAATATTTGTCACTCTTATTCTCTAAACTTACCTAACCACGCCTTTTCTTCTCCGCTAATGCACATTTCAACTTCAGCACTAGGTATAATGTATGATATAACTGCAAATTCAACTCTGTCCGCAGATAAGCCGAGACCCAAAACAAACATTAACAACCACTGGAAGTAACCGAAGCCAGCCTGAAAATAAAATAAAAATCACATCTCCAGAAAATTAAAATTGCGATTAATCTTCTACAGAATAAACTTTTTAATTAATAATTTTGATTTTTGAATTATATAGAATAAAATGTTACACATGGCAAACTTTACGATCTGTTGAGACTAGATTAAAAGAACACAAAATCATCACAAAACTTTTAATCATAACATAAATGTCTCTAAATTGGAACAAAATGATTAATTCTATTGTTGAAATTTTAGATACTTAACTATATTTCCTACTATGTAATTTATCAGAACTGTTATTTCATGTTACTCTAATGTTGAGTTTTGATACTGTTGTGGTAAGTTTGGTTTAGTTTCCACATAAATTTTACAGTAAATACTTCCTCTATATGAAGAAACCCTAAAGAAGGCATGAAATTTTGTCGAAACGTTTTTATTAATTAAATTTAAAGGATAAAGTTTGTAAAAGGTCATAAATTGTTTTAATATATGTAACAGGCGTTCAATTTAAACACGATTCCTTAAAATTAAGCACGATTTTATAATGAATTCCTTTTATACTTCAATTAAAATTTTCTACAAGTTTATGATTTGGTATTTTAATTTGAAAAATTATTTTGATCATAATATATTTATGATTCGATTCAAATTCCTTTAATGTTAATCATTTAATGTCTGTTCCTTCTACATATATGGCAGAAAAAATATCTCGGTTTTCCCCTTCTAGATAATTGTTTTGTATAAATTTATAGTTTTAAAAGTTATATTATTCCTTGAGACAAAATTTTTTTATATTGATATATTTTTATATAAATTTGGATTTTTAAAAATATTTTATTGTTCCCTTCGCCACTTGGAAACTTTATACTTTTATTTATCTGAATTTTACTAAGCTAAATAAAACCGTGTTGTATATAATAAGTTATGTCACACATATCAATAAATAAAACGTTTCGGTAACTATTTTTACTTTCTTCAAATTGTGCCTTGTCTGTAAAATTATATAGTAAAATTGGTGAAACTTTGTTTTTAAATGTTCACTCAGTGTGACTATGAAGATAATTTGAAGCTTCGCAGCTAGGAGGAGTAAACACAATTTCGTGTTTCACTAATTTTGCTATATAATTTTTCAGACAAGGCACAACATGAAGAAGGTACAAATGGGTACTGAATCACAAAGTAAATGTGATAAAACTTAAAATATTCTAAAGAAACAAAAAATATAAACGTGTACAAATTTAAATATTGAAGAGAAAAACTCAAGAATATCGAAAAATAACCAAGTAAATGTGTCAAAGCTTGCAATATTAAAGACGAAAACTAATAAAATATAAATACTCAATTAAATAGTTGTAACTTGAAATATTCAAGGGAAAAACTCAATAAAATCGATATATACTAACCTAACGAAATTTTTTGAAACTCGAAATATTCCAGAGAAAATCTGAACAAAATAGTAAATACTCAAGGAATTGGGAACTGTAAGTTTTTATGAAAAATCTTCATGAAACCCAAAATACTAACCTGCTAAATGACCAGTCATCAGCGATAATTTATTATAGAGGAATTTAGGGGAATATATATTATGTAGGCAGAAAAAACGCACGCACAATTCGTCCATTCAAAGGTTTGCGTGGGTGATAAAATACAAAAAGGTTTTATATACAAAGCTTAATCTAGTTTTATCTTAAATTATCTCATAAATTTATTGTTTTACTGTCCTAGTGTTTTACTGAGGAAGAAAAAAATACATTCATTTGTATAGGAATCCAAAAAACAATTTAAAACCTTTTTAAACGTTTATTTATTGTAAATACGTTGTAAAATTGATTTTGTAAGCTGAAAACTTGAATAAACCTTATCATTACGGAAATGAGATTGAATATAGAATTCACGAACTTGTCTGATGGCATCTTCGTGGAATTGAGCCAGGACCGATACGTCCGAGTCGATAAAATCTTCCTCGGCATCAGGAGGACAGTCTTCCTGCGACGAAGTCTGCAGTATTGAACCCGCTTCCTCCGTGTAAGACATGACATCGGTGCTCTGCACCAGGGATGCAGACTCTGACAGGCCACTCTTTCCTCTCGGGACTGGCATTATATTTTATCTGTAACAGTCAAATATTTCTTATCACTATTTAGAAATCAAAACAGATTTCTAACAACATTCGGGATGTTTAACCAAAATGTTAGTGGATTAACAGCAAGTCGAAGACCAGTGGGACAAAAATTTGAACGTACTATAGCGCGATATTTGATATTCCTTGAATCGTTATTATAAAGTTAGCGAGGATTGGGAACTGGACATGGTGTCAGTATGTCGAGACCTTATGCCGTCTCTAGTCCCGAGGGATATGACCCAGAATTTCCCTAACCAGGCTCGCGTGGGAATCGAGAACCAAGAAAACAACGAAATATACGACGTGGTTGCCTCAACCAATGGGACTTTGTGACCTACAGAAAATAGATTTCAAAGGTAGATTTTTCGATTCTTCTTCACACGGCGCTGACGTGGTAGGAATGGCCATTCTGAAGGGGACGGAAGGGGAACTTCGTTTGGTCCCGGACGTTGAAGACGATCAACCTGTCGACGTTGAGAAAAGCGTCCCAAGAAGAAGTTGGTAGAGAGGCGACACTACGTTCCAACAACAGGGTACGCTGTTAAGTTTCCCAATCTTTGACGTCTAGGGAGGGTATCGTCCACAGTTTAAACCTGAAATTATTAAGAGATATGATTGCTTCGTTATACCTCCGAAATTTTGTAAATATATTCTTCATTAAAGGTTATTTATACAAATTCCCCATTGATCTCATTAACTACCCTGTAATTTTATTACAACACATTATTTTGAAACTGAATAATTGTGCATATTGAAACGTAATTGGACTCCTCACCATCGCTCAAGAACATTAACTTATTGTATGAAGGAATTCAAACGTGACCGAAAATTGTTGAACTGAATCTTGTTCTCGACGTCAGATGTATGTAACTACACCAGAAACAAATACAAAAAAAACATGGTAGGATGTTAAAAGATATCCTAAGCTACTTACGCTATACGGTTGAGATTTTAGACGAGCTTTGAAAATTTTTCATGCTGAACCACATAAGCGAAATCTATTGGAAGATAGGAGCAGCATCTGGTAACTATCGACCGGAATCACTGACAAGCGGACAGTGTTTGTAATTGTTCATCGCAACGAAGCAGATTTTTGGCATCTATATGACGGACCACCAACAAGTCAAGCAATCGAGGCACAGGATTGGACCCAACAAATGTTACGAATAAAGCGAGAACTGTTGAGTATTATTATTTTACAAAACTACGAATATGGCTAAGTGTTACTAAACTTTGTCTAACACAAGAAATGCCTTTGATGAAAATTACTAGGTTACAGAAGGGATTATTTTTTTTCGACACCGATGGACGACATCTATGACTTCAACTAGACTCTTCGAAATAAACCATTAGATTTCCAATGCTAAACTCCTGTTATAACTCAAACATCCTTTGAAAATTTTCCTTGAAACTAGGTTTCAGTTTATTGAAAATTTTCTTCCTCATTAATGTTGAATTTAGCTGTAATTTTCAAGGTTTTAGGTTTAATTATAATTAATACATCCTTTTACGACGTACTGATAACTTTACTAAGTATGTTTAAATCATACAAGGGATACAGAGAAGACTTAGAAGATCGAGGTCTACCTATTTGATTCAGGAGAAGCAAGACAGCAACTATCAAACAAAATACTCCATTGAACTTCTAGGGAATCATCATTGGACGATTACCCTACTCACGTTTTAAGGCATACTTGTATACAATTTATTTATTGCATTGTATTGTGACCATTGCAGATTGGAAATTAACAAGTTAAATAAACCAAAAAAAATTAAAATACAGTAAATAGGCCTATATATGACAGGCGCCAAGCCTTATCCTTCGCGTTTCAACTTATGACAATGTAAGGATAATATTTTCATAGCTTTAATGTTTCAGTTATTTTTTTATAAAAATTATTAATAATCGAGCGGAAGAGAGCAGGACAACTGAGAAAGCAAGTACGAAAGGGTAGAAACGAAATTTAAGAAATGCCCCTTTTTTCTTCAAAATAATAACTGCTTTGAGCTGGTTATAGTGTGGTGCTAACAAAATCAGGTCGGTTAAGTGAAGTCTTCGTTGGAGATTCAAAGCAACATCTCAAGAAGCCAGATTAATGTTCACCGTGTTTCCAGTGTTCGTGAGTTGCACGAAATATAAGATAGCAGGCTTAAGATTTTACCCTTTAATCAACAAATAATTCTCATATTTCTTAAAATATTATTAATTCCACGATGAATTTTAATACCAAAATTCTTTCAAATTCAATATTTTAAAGCACTTCAACATATTTATACTCTGTAACTGTAACTGTACTGCTTGAATAAATTATTTTATACACTCCTCTCCCCCAAAAGAAATTGAAGTATCACAATGAGGCTATGAGGAGCATGATGGGTGAAAGAGAAAATGTCGTACTTGTGGCCTTTAGCAGATATGGTGCCCTAAACTCCTGCAAATGTCAAGGGTACTCGGGCGATAAACGGAGAATCATTAGTCATATTCTAAGGGAGACAAGATTCAAAGAGGTAAAGAATTGTAAAAGATTGCAGTATTAGCATTAAAAGAATTGTGTTTTACAATAGAATATGGACATTAGTTTAATCGCAGTCATTTATAAGTGCAACCATAATAGAACAGGAGAACAGAGATTCTGTTTTCATCACCGACATTCTTTGTCATTTGGTATTTAAATGCATTTAATGTCTGCACGACGTTAACAGTGATACGTCTAAACTAAATGTAACTTCCAATTATATTATGCTGCTAACACGCCATTTAGAATATCGACACGAGATGTCATTGACGAACTGAAGGGTTAATTTATGACACAAAAGTTAGTCGTAATGGTGAGTTTAATTCGGAAATTATGATTGCCATTGTCCGATCTGGGTGTCACTGTGAAAATTTTTTGTAGGTGATAAAAGAAAATAGAATAAACCGACAGTATTTAACAATAATAAAAACCTTTACAGAGATTGACGTTCTTAATTCAGGGCTTCCAGAGATGTTTTCCAACATGATACCATTTCATTATATTCAATTGTTGAGCTTTTGTGCTCCTACAGTTTTATTATTCGACAAACTATTTTTGAATAACTCGTATTAAAACCATTGAAAATTAAGGTATACTTTCAAAATAAACCTTCTCATAATACTATTCCCTAAATATTAACATGGATGTGTCACTAGCATCAATTTTTAAAAACAAAAAATTCTCTCAGTCAAGTAAGTATAAGGAACACGTGAACATATTGTACAAAATGTACAAACGTATTAATCTACATTGAAATTTTGGTGGGTTATAGGGTTCACCTTCAAGAAGGTTTCTGTTGATCTTTCGAAGATATTGGCCACTTCCTTCACCCCTTTCAGATCAATAAACGTCACATTTCATCATAGTTAAAAAAATCAACGCCACAAATGTTTACGAATTAGTTTAAGCACTTCGAAATAGGTAGCAACCCATTCCATTTATTAATTTTTTTCCCATATACATGAGGAAAAGTTACATTTTATATCCATAATTTAACGTAGGCAAACAGAAATATTTTTGACCACATTACGGTACCGTTACCGACTCTCTTATTGTACCTTAAGATATCGGGAGAATTTTTACCCCAGTGTATTTCAGACACCCTTAAGGTACTACTTTAATATACCGTGTGAATTTGAGATTCTCTTAGGGTTCTCTTAAAGTACTGGTAGTAACTGATGCACCGAGGATTTTTTAAAAAAAATGTCTCTTAAGATAGCGTGCTAATTTAGTATAGCAGGATAATTATTGGCTCGGTTAAGGTACCGATAGTAATCATTCCGGTTAATTTGAAGCTAACTCCTAATCGACATTGTTCGAGGGGCGACCATCAAGGGATTAATGCTCCAAAAAATGTAACGGCTTGAACAACAGTCAAATCACGTGTATAATTAATTCAATTTCCCGGGTAATATAAATAAATATCTGGGCAACTCTGGGTACTCGGATAGAGTATAATAAAACTTAAGTTTCTTGAGTAGGTCAATAAGTGCATAAAATATCTTATATGTGTAGTAGAGGATTTTTTTGCTGGGAAGTCTTGCGTAACTTCAGTCTTAATATCTGTAAAAGCAAATAGTTTTCTTTATTAATTAAAAAATAGTTTCCGGAAGAAATTAAAGTTGAGCTGGATGAATCTCGTGGTGCACCCAGCGTTTAAATCAGATTATAACTGAGGGAACGAGCTAAACGAAGTGAAGCACAGAAGTGCTGAACATCGTTCTGGAGGTGACGACACCTGAAATTATTGACAAAAAAAACACGAGACTGCGTTGTGTCACGAGATAAATTTCGTGAACTTGCTGAGGTCACAGGTATATCCCACTTCTCTGTGGCATCAATTACTAATTAAAATTTGGGTCTGCATAAAAGATCTCAAGATTGGTGTTGCGTGTTCACACTGGGGGAAATAAACGCATCGATCAAGTGACCGCTTTGGCGCTTTCCTGTCGCAATTATGACTTATTTTTGGGTCGGAACATAAAAGTTGAAGTATGGATCCATAATTACACTCCAGAGACAAAATAGCAGTAGGTTTGTGTTAGCGAACCAGCCACGAATAAGACTTTGTCATAATTCTGAAAGGCGATAGGCATGGTTTTTGGGAATTCACATGGGATTTTATTCACAAAGACTGCCTAGGAAAAGTTAGGATGTCTTTTGTTTACCTCTTAAGTAAATAAATCACCCATGTAGTTTCGATTAGCCATATTCCACCGTGGACGAAAATTTCTTCTTCATAACTTGAAACGTCGTGGACAACGAACTTCATCTACGTCGGGAAAACCTACGTTCCATATTCCACAATATTTGCAAAAAACACCGTGCGACGTTTAATTTCTATTCTGTAACCTGAAATAATAACTTATTGTGGGTAACAAGCGGTTGTTTGGGGCTTTACAGGGTTTGAAAAATTTTGAGAAACTGTAGACAAAATTTACCGACTTGGTATTGTGTTTTATAAGAACTTATTTGACCTAATTTCGTAGATTAAAGAAAAATATTTCAGGAATGAAAGCCAACGCAGAACGGACGAAATCGAAAATAGTTTCCATACCTTATTTTATGGTAGTCTGTTGAACATTCCACATTACATAGAATGTAGTGGCTTACTCGGGCTCGTTAGAAACCATTATTTAATTGCACAATGTCTCCACGCGTGGAATAAGCTGAACATAACTGATCAATTTCTTGAAGATTTTCGTACGAAGCACGTAGTTGGCCTGCAAAGCAGAAAAAAAAACTTGTTGATATTTAAAATTGGAACATTTGCGCTTTAATTATGATAGATGTGAGCTAACATGCATAAATCCATCTAATTAAATGTGAACTATTCTGTACATATTAATGAACCAACGACGCGATCAAACATCGCAAACGGTTGTCGTTTTGTTAAATCATGCCAGAATAGATTATGCTAAGTTCACAAGTAAAACGATTGTATTAGAACGGAATACAATATGTGAATATCGAGTTTAATTGGTATTTTACGAATTATTAATGAACGACGAAAAGGTTTATATTATGAGTGTGTATGATTTTTTTCCCCAAAATTTAAAATAATCGATTTAATTTTTTTAAGATATCATTATGTGAATTAAGTGTGTCAATAGTTGTTTGAATAAATAAAATCCCTCGTAAATTGCCTTAATTTCGTTAAAAATAAAAAAAATTGTTACCGTAGAAACAAAAGAAAGTTTTATATAATTTCTGGGGACCCGGCGTTGCTCGGGTATTTTTTTAATATTATCCCGGTACAACACCTGACTAAACCGGGATCAAAACGTCACAATATGAACCTCAAATATACTCCCAGTACCTCGACAAAGTCAAAAATACTCCCTGTACAATAGCAGGACTAAATAAATATATATATACAGAAAGTACGAAACTGTACCAAACGTCGTTGAGTTGGATAAAATATTTTTAAAAGTCTGTAAATTTTGATATTGTTTATTTTGATATAATACAAAAAAAACAGACGTAACTTATAACTTGCAAGATCTAGTTTTCCCGAGTATTGAAAAAAACGGTGAAAACTATATTTTGATAGTGTCTTCAAAATCGGTTCTGCAGCCTTCACCGTTTATTCTGATAAATGATAAAACACTTCCCATGAAGATATTTCCTCTCTTCAGAAAAAAGACACAAAATCCAACGTGATGGTATAACAGGGATCACTCTTCAAATTATTTTCCCCGAGGAATTATCTATATATATATATATATATATATATATATATATATATATGTATGTATGTATAAATGAATCACCGAAATGTATGTACTCGCATAACTTCCGAACGACTGCACCAAATTGGATAATTCTTTTTTTGTTGTGTTATTGTCAGGGTTAGGTTTGTATAAAAGAAATTTTTTAAAAAGGCATAAAGATCCTATTTTTCATTAATAATCTGATATTGCTTTACAGATATGAGTAGTTATGCAACCATCGTCTCTCAGCTTTACTGTTGGATTATCACTACTCAGGGGATGTTTATTTTTAAGCAGGAATTCATTTTCATGAGTTACGGCAAGATTAATTTGTAAAACAGTATGAAATATGAATAGCCGAAATATGTGTACTCGCAAAACTTCAGGGAGGATTTGGAACTGGTGGAATTTTTATGTGTAATAAAGGTTCAAATTTGAGTCGAAAATGAATTATTGAGGTCAATTACTTTTATGGTTTTTCCCCCCGACAATATTTGTGTATAATTTCAACCCCTTGCATCATAGGGTTGGAAATGATTCATTGAAAATAACAAAGAAATGATGGACTTTGGTGTCGAAACCGGTTTAAAGGGGGTAGCTGTGTTACATTATGACCTTTAATATACAATTTAAGTAAAAATTCGTCCCTTAAGTGGGGAATAAATTTTATTCTGTTAGAGTACAGAAAATATTTTTAGTCCTGCTATTGTACAGGGAGTAATTTTGACTTTGTCGAGGTACTGGGAGTATATTTGACGTTTTGATGCCGGTTTAGTCAGGTGTTGTACCAGGATAATATTAAAAAAATACCCGAGTAAGGCCGGGTCCCCAGATAATATATAAAACAAAAGAGGTGTGCGGCCTGGCATTATAGTGGCGCAGAATCTAGCCTGTTATTATGAAATGAGGTCTCCTTGCGATTGATATGGAGAAACCTCACTACACTTCCTTGTCGTGCCCCGGTTGCAGTTGTGCGTACTCATTCATAAATCACTGAATATCGATAAACGGCATGAAAACAGTTTTCCTAGATAACGCCACCGCTTACACACTTTTCTGAAACTTGTGTCACGTATACATTGTATAAATGAGGCAAAATTACACAGTTTGCGAATACTAGAAATGCTTTCAGATCAGCCAAAAAAATAAAAATATTTATAAATTTAAGCTTAGGAATTGATGTAAAATTACTAGGACACAAAACATTAGCTGACAGAAGTGGAAAATGTGGACGTTTCAGGGACTAACTTAAATGAAGGAAGGAATCAACGTCAATGAGAGAATATTTTGTAATTATTAATACGGAGGTAGGATTGCAGAGTAGACTTCTGAATTTTTACAAACGGCCTTTGGCGGTAGGCATTACAAGCGACTGCCTACGGCGGCAAAATTTAAGATCAGCAAAACTAGAACGTAAAAATATACTCGAAAACGGCTTGACAGATAATTATTCCTTTGATCTTAAAGTTTTATTACTGGTTGTCAATAAAGGCCTAGTTTCTTCACTTTGACGTTCTTTAAATTCATTAGTTTTCTTAAAAATTGGACCAAATCTGAGCATTGCTTAAAGAATTTTGCTAACTTTGCCCATAAATAATTTAAAAATAATAAATGTTTATTTAAGAACCATATCTACTCAAAATCGTCTTATCCATATTGGCTACCGACCATAAGTTTAGTAATAAATGAGATCTTATAGAAGTTATGAGCGATTTTGTAGGAAATAAACTTCGAACCAAATTTTTTAATTTAGTAATAGACTTTTTATATTATTTAACTAGTTTTATTTATCATTTTAAATTTTTGATTTAAAAAATCATTTTTCGTCAATTTGTTATTATTTTTATCATAGTTCAATTACGTACTTTTGAAGGTTTACCTGTTTTTTTTATAATGCTGTTTATTAAACTTTTTTTGAAGCATAGGATGGCATTTTCAGGTTTTCCTAAGGCGGCAAAACTGTCTAGAGCCGGTCCTGTGATGCGAAATTGTACGGTTAGAATTCCCGGGTGAGAAGAATCGATTTGGATTTGGTTTTTATAGAATAATTCTGCTGAGACAAATTATGGGAGCCAATTGGTGCTTTACACAGCTACTAATTCTCACCAAAAAAATTACTTATTATGTTAAAGCGTATTTAAAAGTCTTAAAAATAAACACGTCTCTTCAGAGATGAACCCATGCCGATCCCATTAAACAAATATTTGGTTGAAGAAACCCTAACAACGTTC
Source organism: Eucriotettix oculatus (assembly GCA_034510155.1). NCBI lineage: Eukaryota > Metazoa > Arthropoda > Insecta > Orthoptera > Tetrigidae > Eucriotettix > Eucriotettix oculatus. The sequence continues at coordinate 44,719,181 of CM067380.1, forward strand.
ATAATGAACTCTTGGCATGTTAAGCGGATGATATTATCGTTAAAGCATTGACGTTTTAAGTAAAGGGCGTACGCCAAGTTATTCACTTGATATAAAAGAAGATATGAAAACAGGAAAATATTAACAGTAACTATGGATGTCAAAAAAACAACACAAAATTAAGTTTTTTCTTATGGCAGTTTAAGACATGCCGAGAAATTGTCAATTTAGTTTTTAAGGGACTAATAAACTGGATCGTGTTTACTTTCTAATAATATTTGTGTAATTTTGCCTATTGATGTAAATTACCACATTTATGTCAATATTCTGTGGAACCTTCAATGAAGTCAAGGAAGGATATGGAATGAACCAGAAAGTCTCCTATGTCCCATAACAATAGTAGAAATTTAATATTTAAATGGGAACTATTGACGAATGTAGCCGTGACAAGTTGAATAGAATAAAATAGCGAAGCCTTCAATCGATATCAATACTTCAAGTCATCTATCATTTAGTTTCACATATCTTAGATCTTTCAATTTTTAGATTAGCCTAACTATAACTAATTGTAACTATATTTCTAATTTCATCCACTGATCCAAATCAATTTATTTCAATTGAATAACAACCCACTGAAAAAGTAAGACGAAAGCGTTTCGAAGCAAAGATCGAGCTGCGATTATCGAGTTCTTGATGGATCAGAAGAAAAACGAAACTTTGTAGCAAGGTGCAATTATTAACTTAGCTGTAAAGCAATTTAAGTGCAACAGAATGGACATATCAAGAATTCTTAAGGTGAAACATATGTTCATATTGATTTTGTTAAGAAAAAACATAGTTGTCGCCGTAAATGCAAAGATTATCGAGAAAAACTTAGACATATCCCTCTTATCAGAAGAGGCAACATAAGGTAAGCATTTCGCATCACTAAAGTTCCCAAATCTGAATTATTCCAAACTTTGCAACAACAAAAAAGGAGAATCACCAAAGGAGTTCCGAGCACCAAAAAGCTATTTATTACGGAAAATAATTAGAGAGGTCAGTAAAACTGGAAAATGTCACAAACAGTAAACATAGCCTTTATAGTCCGATTTAAATTAGGATTTTCTGGCATTTCTGCGTGGAGGGAGACTTGGTTGCCACATAGCAAAGCAAGGTCATATCCCTCGTGGTATACATTTTCGGCAACGCTTCTCGGCCCACCCATTATAATAATATTTCTCCAAAAGTACTGGACTTCAACGAGATACGCTGGAAGCAATGAAAGACGATGGCTCTAATAATTTTAAGGTCACATATATGGAGAAATCAAAGCTTCACAGTCAAGGGATCCTATTTATGCGTTTAAATGCAGTAATGAAATTATTGAAAAATGCAGAAACTATCTGGAAACTTAGAATAAAGTTCAGGAATAGTATAATTAATTTAATCAAGTTTTTTGATACTAAGTGAACGCGTTCCATGTTTATTTTCTTCTGCTACTATTACTATACTGCACTATCTTCAGATAAAAGTTTTTGCAAATAAAATAAATAAAAAATCTGTTACTATGGGGAAAATTAAATTCAATAATAGCAACTATTATATGGGACAGAGGGAGTATTGCATTATTAATAGGATGGCGCGAAATCTATTAGCTCATACTGACCGTTTAAATTTGATTATTGTAACGTAATCAATAATTACATTCTTACATATCTACAAATTCCTTTACAGAATAGGAGGAGTGGCTAAGTAAATGTGTGGATAGCTCTTTTTTTTGGTTCTGCCGGGAAGCTTGACAGTTTACTATTCATTTCTATTGTTAATACTGTGAAGAGATGGATTTTTATCGTTAATTACAATTAGAATGCGCTGAGAGTAAAAGTCGTCGACAAGATGTTCTTGAGTTGACTTAAATGATGACACGCTTTTACTTTCTCTTAACTGTCCTCAAAATATACCGTATATACAGAAGGAAAGTGTGAGTAAACAACGTCATAGTCTAAGAGAAGCAATAACTGAATTAATTGACGTTTATGTTACACAAACGAAAAATAGGCTGTTGGGTCATTAAAATTATGAAAAGCAATTAACATTGTTTTTTAAGAAAAGTAGTTTGTCTAAGGAAAACGATTGCACAGAATATATAGTTTAATCCAAGTTTTATCTTTTTAGTAATTTTTAATTTATAAGAGATGGGGTTTTAAAAGAAAGGCATTTTTCACGTTTTTCAGTATCCAGATTTTGATAACACGAGTATTCTTCGGAAAATAATTTCATTTCTCACACTTAAAGGCACAAGTAGATAGACTAAAAAAAATAAAATCGCTGAAAGTTAGTTGAAAACATGACGTCTCTCGGAAATCCACAACTTATCAGGAAAACTGTGGTCGCGGAATTGTGATAAAAATAAAGGTGTTGTTTCTATTCCCCCGCTTCTTTCTACACGAGACGCCGCAGTGTGGTTTACCTTTCAAACATTTATATTATATTTCAGACTCACGCTGTTATTATCGATTTCAAAGGTCAGTCTAACGGAATGGCCCGGGGGGAAATAACAAAGCATCGTATTTTCCGTAAAACGGACTTCAGCACGGTAACGACGGTGTTGTCGTTAAAAAATTGACGTTTTAAATCAATAAAAAGCAATCAGGAAACTGTAAAATATTAGCTGTGGATCTCACAAATAAAATTTAAAACGAATAATATTTTTATGGTAATTTAAGACATGACGAGAAAAAAAATGACAATTCAGTTTTAAGGGACAAAGCAACTCGACCCGGACCCCAACTGTTTAATTTCTACCGATATTTGTGTTATGATGCACAGTATCCATGCAGAGAATATAAACACGCGGAGGAGTTACATGTTAAACCCACGGTTCGTCGTTTCATTCAGGCGAATACCTGAAACTATATAACATAAAACGTGGGGGACGGGAAACGGGAGTTACAGAACTGTTCTCAGCAGTTATTTTTCTGATCCACGGGGATACTAAATCTTGAGGAGAGCGAAGAAAAAAATATTATTGATTAATTATTATATTGAGAACCTTTTAGTAACCTACAGTCCTTTAACGGGGTTGGCAATTTAATTTTTTAAAATGTCTCGTGACATTGGTTTGAAGCTGAATATGTAATGACAGAAAGCAAGGGTACTGAAAATTTTAAATATAAATAACTAACAGGCGAAGAGGTTGTAAATCATAAGTATTATAGCTAATAAATTTTCATATAAATTGTGGTTAACCCGTCCAACGGTTGACATAAAATTCTTTACCGGTTGCAGCGAAACACAGCGATCAAAGTGCTAAGAATTCCATCACACAAAGCACGCGGCAAGTCATAAAAGGAATTTCGGAAGAAACATTTCTTGACGAATGTCGAAGCCATGAAACACATTCTCACGATGTAGCATAGTTTACAATTTTACGGAAACAAACTTATCGATCGTTACGCCTCCAGTCGACGCGTTTATCGACTACTTAAGTTCAAATTAACTGTACAGCGCGGGACTGCGGACTCGTTACCTCAATTCTCGCTCAGTTCGAGGAAGAAATTAGTGTGTTAACGTTAGTTACGATCGCGATCTATGCTGCCGGGGCACGATTAGAAATATCTTTACTTTGTATGAGGTAAGGAATAGAGAATTTCACCTGTTCTTGCGGAGGCCCATCGCCCAACTAACTGTGCATCGATCTCCGGCCAGACAACGCTTGCGCAATGCGACTCTGTTCTTCAAAATAACTCCCTTAAAAATCAATCAGTGCTTGTCGGGCTCTTAGAGATCGTCGTTTGTTGTCTTATTTGCATCTCTAAGCGCGTAATCGTCCATCTTCAGGCCTGGTCAAAACCGAAGCGGCCGGGTAGCTTTCCTAGTCACGCCATTTGTCCTTTCCTGTTTTCATTTCTGTTTAAAATAAACGTTCCTCGGTGTTCCTTTTAGGGCCCCGCGTTGTGCTTTGGAACGCCTATATGCTTAACCGGCAGTACAATTTTGCACACCGAATTTCCGGATCAACTAACTACAATAACACTATATTATATATTTCATTTTACATATTTTAGCTGTTTATTTTTTGTGTACTTTTATTGCATATATGTTCAATGATATTTTGCAATTGTAATTTACTCTACGTTAGGCTGGATATGTTAAAGGAATTTGACCTAGTTAATTCCTCCATCCTCTATTGCACACTAAGAGACTTTGTTTTAAATGAATCCAAATAATGCTTATCTAACAAATATGATCACACAAAAATACAATCAAAATTAATCAAATCTGAAAAAAGTTCAAATAATTCAAGGTGTTCTACAGGGCTCCATATTGGGACATCTATTTTCTATAATAAAAAAAATGCATTTGTCCCTTATACATTCCTGTACAATTCATCCGATTGCGATGAAATTTTTGTTGGTTGTAATGCTCACTCAGAAGAAGGCTTCTGTCATCTTTCTAAGATTTAGGTCTTTTCCTTATCCCCTTTCAGGGTCATAAAGGCCCCCCTCGAAAGCACTCAACAGATGACACCTGAGTATCCACGAATGTTTACGAACTAGTGCAAGCTGTTCGCGATAGTTGATACCGAGTCGTTTCAACAAATCTTTCTGTCATATACTTATCCCCCTCAGTGGGTAATTTACGAGCGCCCGCCTTTTCCCCAGTGGGTAGTTTTCTGTCGCAACGCTCGTCTATTTCAGATGATGTGCTAAGACTAGACATCGTAGGAGGAAATAGGGATACTTCAATAAAATAAATACAGAATTATAAATACACATTAACTTAATATTACTCTCTATATCCTAATTAATTTATAATAACTGAAACTTAATGAGAATTACACGTCAATTTAATTATACGTAGCTATTAAAATTCAAGGGACTACATATTTTTTACCAAGCGTATATATCTATGAAATATTAAAGTTTGTAAAGCGAAACACTAATTTGTTTCAAACAAATGGCGAGTTTCATGAATACGCGACCAGAAATCGTTCAGCTCTAAGGTCGGACAAGCATCGCCTTGCTCTACACCAGAAAAGTATTCACAATACCGGGATAATTTTACACAATAGCCTTCCGCCAGAGGTTAAAAATAGTACCTACAAAAGCTTCGTGAAGCAGAGTAAAACTATTCTTTTAAATGGCGCGTTTTACTCGGTACAGGATTTTCTTAATCGTCCTTCTAGTATTTAAATCAAAGTTCCTGCAAAAAGTGTTGAATGAACTGCCCTGTAAAATAGCACATCACATATCTTTAAAATTTCTATCCAGTTTTTTCTGCTCTTTTGTTTGTTTCATGTATTGCCTGGAGCTACGACAGAGGGAAGGACAGTTCCTGGTCGCAGAGCTCCAAGTAGTTAAAACTCCATTGCGTGTTCCTCAGTGTGTGCTTGTTTGTGTTTCCCAGTGTGTGTGTGACATCGTGTGTCCGTGTTGTGTTTATATTGGCTTTTGTCTATATGCATTTTATTAATTTATTTTAAGATTATTTATCTTTAATTATGTACATTATTTTGTTCATTTTTAATTTTTAATGTATGACGTATCCTATTTCCTCAATCGAGGATTAATGGAAACAACAATAAATCTAAATCTATTACTGAAGAGCAAACTTTTATAACAAATTTTATTTTTATATACAACCTGACTAGAGTACGAAACATTTTAAAACAAGATATTTCACATAATAGAACTTGCACATTAAATACCTTCTTCTTGGCTTATCCAGGGAGGATTTATATGACTGAAATTGTATCATATGTTGATAATACAAGCATAACTCTCAACCGACATGAGAACACCCAGTAAATAATTAAAGGAAAATAAATAGTAAATTAATGCATCTAAAACAAATATTAATTCTTTTGATTATAAAAGATCTGCTCAAAGCATGGATATGAAATCAGTAATCTGCATAATGTCAGGTGCGTAGTGTGGCGGGGTCTGAAGTAAAAAATTTGAACACTGTCCAATACACAATAACAAATTTATTTTTGCCGAAAATTTGTTTAGAATTACTGTAAATTTTTGGAACCTTTTGGATTTACATTTTGATTTAATTGATCACAATATCATACCATAATTTTACGGAACTTAAATACCTTCTTATCTGCGAAACAGAAGGCGAAAATGTTGTAATATCATTATTCACAGCAAACCTGTCAACACACAAGTTTTCCCAACTAATTACAACAATACTTTAAGAAATTAAGCCACATAAGTTGGCTGCAAATTTGGCCTACGCCACTGATAATTGTGCAAATTGTAAATGCAAAAAATTCTCATATATGTAAAAAGTAATTTCTATGATCTAAAAAAACTACCTACTGTAAAACAAAGGGATCGCCAAATTAAAATCTTCTAAGAAATACGCTATCCACACGTTTGTTACGGAATTGAAATCTGGGACTGTGCTGCAGCATAATATATTGAAAGATTCTTTAGTGTACAAAAACGCCATCAGATTCGTTTTTGGTTTGAAGATTTGTCTAGAAAATGTAACACAATAACAGCGGTAAAGAAAGGGAAAGATCTGCCTGAACGAGATCAATCAAAGTGGGAATAATTTTAGAGTATGAAGTACTCCAAAGAAAACTTTTAATGTCCCAATACTTATAGGAATAATACTTCAATGAATTTCCTCAAAATACGAAACAAAATCAGGGCAAAGCATTTATAAATGCCTCAAAAGTATTCAGTCAAAAAGGTAATAAATCAGATTAATGATTAATAATGTGGTATATGAACTAATTGTTATATAAAGTACGAATTTACTATCACATTTTATTCTATTCTATCATATTTCGTTCATGAACTATATTTCTACTATTCACAGCTAACCTCTTCATTGAAACTGTCAACACACAAGTTATCCCAACTAATTACAACAATACCTTAATAAAACTTATGGTCGCTGGAATCCACCAGTGATGCCACTATCACAAAAAGTATTATTGTTATTATTATTATCTTCACAATCCCGGGGATCTGTGTAGGTTCAGATTTTTTTAAGACGCCCCGAATAGAACACTTTAGTCCACTCTGCAACCTTTTCAGTCTGTTAGATTTAGTCTTTTTAAATTTCCAGTACCTATACTACATTATATACGATTTTTTTAATGTTCTATAGAATTTATAATACTGACATAAAAATGACACGTTATTGTAGGTGTACATCAATATTGACAACTCGTCCCAAAGATTATTAAATAAACTTAATTTACGTACATGCTAAATGTAACGCTGATCTATTACACAGGACTTCCAATTAACGTGAGCCTCAACATTAGTTCTTACACCAATTCCCGTCGTACATGTAAAAAGAAAACAGAACCTCAGCAAAATTCAATGAAGTTGAGACAGTATTTAACACTTCTACAACTACGGAATTCCAGCAAACCAGTAATATATTCAGCTTTTCGACGAGCTCTCAACTGTACAAATGTTCCATTACTATACCAATGTTTACCAAGTTTCGTGAATAATTTATGTAATTTCACGATTCGCTTTTGCAGTTTGAAATTTGCCTTAGACTCGTGACCCCAATTTGCTTATCCGTCGTACATTGACGAATGAAAATAAGCATAGATTACTATTTTGGTAGCATTAATGCCGCTTTTGTTTACCATCACGCTTAACGAGTAGCAAATTAAGCAGAGTTTTGCCCCATTTTAATTTTATCATCACTCTTCCATATACAGAAAAGGAAGGTGGATTGAAAAATTATAATCAGTAGGAGCTGTGTATGTGCAGAATTTGTGGAAAAGTTTAGTTTTCTTTTGAATAAGAAATAGTCTATTTGCAAACAATAAATTTACCAAATAGGTATCGTCTGCGTAAGGAACGGACTTCAGAGGATGTAAATAACTAGGTAGTATTAAAAGTAATGGGTCCAGGAAATTAGGCCTTCGGGACGCCACGGACCGTGGTTTCCCGTTCTTTCGATTCCAGAGATCATAAGTGAATAAGTTATTTGGGGTTTTCTTAAAGTATTGTTGGGAAAACTTGTGTTGACAGTTTGAATGAAGAGGTTAGCTGTGAATAATGATATTACAATTTTCGCCTTGTTTGGCAGATAAGAAGGAATTAAAGAGAGGGCAGTTCCTCTTGTTCCGTAAAATTATGGAAAGATATTGTGATCAAAAGCTAATATTTCAGTCACTCTCAATCTATACCCAGAACTTGATGGATATCTTGAACAAAATCATGAGAAGATGCGTCTTTTAGAGAAGCCAGTTGTAATGGAGAATTAATTTAAAATTTCGGTATGACGTTCAATATTCTGAAGTGCAATACTTATCAAATATTTTTGAGAATGTAGACAAACGTGAGATTGTTGGAACCTTTTTCGTGAATAGGGCACCTCCCTCTGAATAGTGTGTTTTGCATCACATGAAACTGGACGTTTTGATATAAGTATAAAATCATATTCCATAAATCCTATAGAGAAGCACAAGCTTCAAGGATGTGGAACGAGTCAGAGATTTTAAATAGGTTGCTTTATTAATATTAAAATATACTGTAACTATTCATTAATTTTTAACTTATAAGATTTTCTTAAGTTCTATACAAAAGACATAAAATTTGTACCTTATATATAAAATTGATAAATATTTTTACACCCTATACTAAAAAATAAGTGTTCTAATAATGTTCTTTCATAATTATAAATATCTACCCTATGATACATTCAGCTCCATAAATTCTTCAACAGAGTAGAAGGAGTGGCTTAGTAAGAACTTAGCTAGTTCATATTTGAACTTGTTTGAATTTATTTTTAATTGTTTAATGGAGGTGGGAAGTTTATTAAACATGCTAATAGCATTGCAATGAACACCCTTTTGTATATAATCACTTTATACGATACCTTGCTGCCTTCTCCATTTTTATTCTGCAAGTGCATCAGTCCTTGTGGATGAGTCCAATATAGTGTTCATATCCGATCTCTTTTAGAGATTTTCCTCCACAATTTGATCCCTAACTTTTTTACTCATAGCTTTCAAGGTTTCTCTAATTTTATTTCTAGTGTGATTAGCATTTCAATGTTTGCATAGTTTTTTTATGTATAATAAAAATTTATTACTACTACATAAAATTGTATAACAAATATACAGACCGTATCAATTACATGCTAATGAATTTGCATCATAATTTCTAGTAATTTACTTTGCTTCTTTATCCTGTGAGGACTATACCAGTTCTACAAGCTTTGGTTTCATCTGAAAGTACTATTCTGCATTGCTTATTATTGATTACTGCTGATCCTGGTTTATTATTTAGCAAATCAACAGTCCTTGCCATTTCAATTGTATATTCGATCATTTTTTATCTTCATAGCAAACATATTAAAACATTTTATGTGACAAGAACCACTAAATTGTGTACATATATTGGCATAATTTGCTTTTTCACATATGGATTACTGTATGTTCAATTTTTAGAAACATTTGCTGAAAGAAAAATAGTATCTCCTCACATAACTTAGTAAGGACAGTCATCACCTATTTCATATGAAAGTCTTTGAATTTTACAAATGAGCCATGTAAACTGTAATCAGAAAATATTCAAGAAATTTCTGTTTCTATGATATATAAACATTTTTTACACAAATTTTCAGATATAGCTGAAACAGATTTGAAAGTGCTATATAATAATACTCTCATAAAAATTATATACAAATATATATAGAATATTTATTTTAATAAACAAAATGTACACAATAAAATTTAAAATAAGTAGTTTCATAAATAAGTCACTACTTTATAACAACTGGCATTTATACTAATATAGTACATGTTTGATGCATTATTTTCTGTTTTGGTTTTGCTTATGTCTTAAGTAGTACCTCTACTGCAGTGAAGAGAGATATTCAATATTCAAATTTATTGACAAACAGATTTATAAATTTATAATTTTTTCAAGTCTATTCTTAACCACAATAAGATTAAAACTGAAAGTATTATCAGTAAATCTGGTGAGTTATATTTTACCACATTCATTAGTTTAAAGATTAAAATTTATGAAGTGGCACAAATACTTAATAATTTGAGACGAAACTAAAGATTATTGAACTTCGCCAGTTTTGTGGCCAGTTTATAAAAAACATGCAAACTGCATTTAACGTACTTACTATATGATCATTAATTTTTTTATACAAGGAAAATAAACAAGCTTTTCATTTAAACTTCTGTAAGTAACTTTTCAGTTACATAACAGTGTATAACATTAAAATAATGTAAATAAATACATATAACTTGCACCAAAAATACTGTAGTTATAATTATAAAGTTTTGAATTCCTGCTTTCAATATGTAAGTAACAAATCAATCATTCTTCAAGCAAATTTAAAGTTAATTGCAGTTCTCATATTTGACTGTTTGGGCCATAAAATCTAGGAATCATGAAGATAAAATGTCCAATTCAATGAGGAAATTATGCTTTCTCATTAACTGCAGATCCATCACCAGCAACTTGTTTTGCTTCATTTTTCAGTTGCTGGTCCCACATATTTCTGTACATTCCATCTAGTTTTAAAAGTTCTTCATGGCTGAAAATATAAAATATTTAATAGCTAATAACTAATAAAGAAAACCCAATGGAAAAATGTACAATTAATATTTCAAGAAATCTAAGATTATTTACTCTGAACATAATTCACTTAAAAATTTTTTTTATTTGGAAAAGCAGTTCTGACACAGCAAATACAACACCTTACACAAAGGAATCAGATATGTCTTAAACTCAGTAACATAATTTTTTTCTTTTAAAATATTTCATAATTTTGCATTGATGAGGCGGAGATAGCCAATCAAGTCTGTGCATGCATTTAAAATTACAATTCTAAAATTAATTTACTTTGAAGGCAGTGAATATGTTCTTATTTTTTATAACATGATTAAATTCAGTGTACATTTTAAGTATGTCAAGGTGAAATATTGTACTAATTACTTTTAAATGTCATGGTTTCTTTACCATACATTTAATAAATGCAAGTTGAGAACAATTGTGTATCAGAGACTTTGAACATTTTGATATTCAGATTATTTAATAATCATAAACTACAAACTTTTTAATAGTATGACAATTCTTAAAGGTACAAGGAATTATCTCTTTAATACAAACCTTCCACGTTCTACAATTTCCCCTTCCTTAAGGACAAGGATTTGGTCAGCATGTATTACTGTTGACAAACGATGTGCTACAATGAGAGTAGTTCGATTAGAACATACTCGAGACAGTGCAGCTTGAATGTTTCGCTCTGTTTGCGTGTCTAAGGCACTTGTTGCTTCATCCAGTAGAACTATGGGTGGGGATTTAAGGACAGTTCTAGCAATTGCAACTCTTTGCTTCTCTCCACCACTCAATTTCAACCCTCTCTCACCAACCTAACAGAAAACTCTGAATTATGCTATGAAACAAATATATTTATGAGCTTTAATTGGAAGCAAACAATGCAAATATCAACTCTAAAATCATTCAAGAAAATAGCCAAAAATCAATCAAATTGTACAAGTAAGTATTACGACATGCACTGAATTGAATTCCACATAATAATGATTCTCAAACAACACACTGTCATTGTATAACAAACCTCAGGTTAAAATGAGTCAACAATCAAAATGAAAAGACAGAATTATAAAATGAGAACATTTATGAACTTTCAGAAGTTTAGATAAACTACATTATTTTCTTTGAACTCTTAACGATTTAATGCTTATATAGTTGAAATTAAGGAGTTTATTTTACCTGTGTTTCATACTGCTCAGGAAATGTAAGAATTCTTTCATGAATATCGGCTGTCTTTGCAGCAATTATAATATCTGCATCGAAAGCACCAATCCTGCCATATTCAATGTTGAACCTAAATATGAAATTAAGCATAAACATGATTGAGAAAATATTCCATTTACTGATTAATGCCAAATAGTAAATAAATATAACTAGCAATTAATATTGATAGAAATATTTTCAACAATTGTAAAAAAATAGAGTATTTACATGAAAATACAACTATGTCCGAATACATGCTAGTTAGTGAGACGCTTTGTTTAGGATATGTATCTTCATAAATATAGAACACAAAGAAAATATGAAGAATAAGAATCTAAATGAGGTGCCACAAAAACAAAGATCAGGCAGCAGACAAATGGTCAATTTCCTGGGTAGGTGATTTAAAAATATTGAATGATTGCTATCAAAAGTGAAACATATAATGAACTTGTACCTAATGAAAATATGTTCTCTACTTTCTCTTTATGCCAAAACACAAGCAAGAAAGTAATGAACATTTTACGATTAATAGGTATTTCTAAATGCAAACAGAAATTTAGGTGTATGGTATAGTAATATTATTGACTGAAATATAATATGCATTTCTACATCCAACAATAAGTACTGTAGTTTGTACACAGTTTTATTCAGTACATTATTATTTTTTCAATATTTGCTCAATAGTAGAGGAAAATAATAAGTTGAAAAATTGCAGTATGAATAATGTAATCTATGGTAATATTACAAATTAGAACACAGTTTTACATACTTGATTGTATTGTTGAACAGAACTGTATCTTGTGGGACAACACCTATGGCCTGCCTGACAGATTCCTGTGTAACTGTTTTGATATTTGTTTTATCGATAAGCACAGCTCCTTCTTGTACATCATAGAATCTGAAAAGCAGTCTAATAATTGTACTTTTACCACTGCCCGATGGCCCAACCTGAAAATTAACACATTCTTTTAAGAATCTCATATACTTTCATCATCGTTAGTTATTGATTAAATGTCCTAGATTACAGTTCAGGTGAAGTCCATATCACAAATTGTGTCACATGCCAGAACAGTAAACAGCCACCTAAAGGTTAGGTTGGTCCACACACGATGTGACATAAGCTTTCAAATGTGGTGGAATGTGCTTTTTTGGCATAATTCATGAGGCGATTGTGGAGGAGTCAGCTTTTTTGACAAATTCATGGGGTGATTGAGACGAAATGGTGACGAACTTAAATTGCAAATTAATGAGTATACAAGGCATGTATTAGTTATGAGGTAGGTAGGATCATGTTGCTGCCGTGTAAACTTGTTCTCATTTGGTTGTTTACTGCTGGCACATCAACCCACAAATTGCAGTGATAAGATGTGCATTACCTAAAAACGAAAAAGACTCACCAAGGCAACAGTACGGCCTGCTGGTATTTCAAAACTGATATTATGCAATATTCTTTTTTCGGGAAGATAGCCAAAAGAAACATTCACAAATTTTACTTCACCACCTGTAACTACGATAGGTTTTGCCCCAGGCGCATCAATAACATCTGCATCTTCTTGAAGTAATTCAAACATGTTCTCCATGTCCACAAAATTTTTCTGTATAGCTCTGAAAATTCACAAATAAAACTTAAATTAAAGATTGTCATATAAGTTTCAATGATTCAAACATCATTTTATGAAGGAAAATTTTATTTATCATCTACATTTGACAAATATAATTTAAAACTACATGCTTCCATAAGAACAGCAAGGTTTTCATTCTCTAGACAAACATGACAATATTGCATGTGGTAATTGGGGAGTAAGTTTGAGCAATGAACACATATCTGAGCCTCTTATTGATTTATGACATGAATGTATGGCAAAAAAGTAATGAAACTTGACTTTTGACATTTTCAAGTTATTTTAATCTAAGCCAAGTTCTCAGAGATTCATATCAACAATGGAGATATATACTGATTATCTCTTCAACCCAGTTGGAAACCAGAGAGCAAATTATATGTGCCATTCACCGGAATATACCTTGTACTTTAACAATGGAGATTATTTCCTTTGTTAACTTTGTTTCCCCATTCTGACAGGAAGTTTTCAATCATCTTTTGACCATGAATAGAATGGCCATTGATTCTGTAATGAATTGAAATAAATAAACTACAATACAACCTAATGTGCAGGGAGTATTTATCTCAGAGGTTCAAACCAATGTTCATATCCCACAAATAACAATCTTGAAAGTAGTTCCCATAGTTAGCAATACATTGCTTTTCCATTATTTATAACAGAAAAGGAAGACTTCAACCACTCAGGATGTCTTTAATGTCCTTTCAAGTGCATTTGATTCTGAGAAACAAAAAGAAACAAAAACATATGAACTATGGATCAGGTGAGGAGGAGGTATGGAGGAACAACTGGAATTACTTATTTTGCTAATTGGTTGGTGGAGGTGGTAATATTACAAGGTAGAGCATCACATGTCCAAAATGTCTGGTCTCTTTTGATGCACTCTATGAATTTCAATGGCATATTTATGAAATCCTTACATTTTCTGTTGCTTGCATTATTACTGTTGGGTTTGTGTAAATACGAGAAATTATTCATAACAATTTGACCATTATGAGAATTGTTTTCCAGTACTCAAACACTAAGGTATACCAAGGTTTCAAATTAATGGATAATGATTCAGGTTGGGAAGAGTAAAGTAATGATCACATTCCTCTGAAATACAAGTAACATTTCTTTAAAATAATGTATTGTAATAACAATAATAATAATGTTTTGATTTTATCAATGACTTGGGGTATCAGCTTTGATGAATTCAAGTTCTTTAACATCTATTCTAACCTTTCCTCAACTAAGCATGACTAAGGATTCCTATTGATTCTTAGGTTATAGTGGCTATAGTTCAGTAATGTCTGTAAACACAGCCTTCTCAAAAAAAATTATTACTGATAAAAAGTTAATGATTTTATTTTATTCTACCAAACATATATAGAATATATAACTCATCACATGTTAGTATTACCAGGGAAATGTTTACAAAAAGATACTATTTACAAGACCCAATGAGCTATAATCCCCAAATAATGTATGCTGAAGCAGTGACAGAAAAAAGTATTTTGGGATTTTTCAACCAGCATAATATGAAACAATACTTTCACCATCACCAGCATCAGAATGGCATTATAAAAATCATCAGGAAAACAGTGAAATATCCTCATGTATCATACAGCCTTAGCGTTTTAAGAAGAAGTCAGGTCACAGTCCACAAAATATTCCCGACATGAAAAATACTATTGGAATTAAAACTCTAGGTTTTATGATAAACAACTTAATTACATTTAAGGAAAAAAGGGAAGGGGTTAGATACTTGTCAAATGAGAGGGTATAAGCAATTTAAACAAGGAAAATAATGTTTCATTATAAAAGTATGTATGCATAAATAATACTTTGATACGCCACATTTCTGACTTTTCAACAACACACACACATTAAGTGTACATGAAATTGACCATTCTAAATGTGACATGCAGCTGAGGTGAGCGGTTCTGAACTATAACAAGTTTTGCTCCAGCTGTAAGAGGGAATGCTATCACAGCGTCACCAATAATTTTAAAAGATTGGATGTGCACCATTGTTTTATCAAACAAACATAAAAACAGAGATGCATTTGACACTTCATTGTTCTCTTTGTGAACAAATCATAAATAGTTTTTGTCTCCAAGTTTCAAACTGTAACTTTGAATAGTTACTTATGACATAAATTAATGAAAAAATTAGGCAAGTTATGTCATCAGGCAATTCAGAAGCAATATTTAAATCAGTAGTTGTTAAGAAATAAAACAATTACATAATGCAAACTTTTGGTTCCCATAATTTCATAATTAAGTGCCAATATAACTGAAAAATGTTATTTATAGGTGATTTTAACAATTAAGTCCATTACAATGAACAAAGAATAAAAGTACATCACAAGTTCTTTCAGTGCTCAAACAAATCCAAAATACAATATGCAAATATCAACATGGATCTTATAGTATGATTGAGCATAAAAGTCCAATAAATTTAGCTGTTGTTTATTTCTGGATAGAAAAGAAAGATAAAAAGAAGTGACGGTAGGTTCACACTGATTATTATATTATTCCATACAAAAATATATGAATCTGTACAGCAGCATAAATATTTAATATTATCATTTGACATTTTAACAATAATTTGAGTTCTAGATCCAAATTGAAATTGAAAGAAAATTACACAGTGAGAGTGTAAAAATCTCAACTGGACCACGGATCAAACCTTGCCCCTGCCAGGTGGATGCTCTCCCACCTGAGCTTATTTGGGTCAACCACCAGGCAGGCACAAGATTCCTCCAACCTTCTTATACACTGAAAGCTCAGGTTCAACTACAATTCACTGTATCACATCCCTCATGGCCCAAGCCACATCAATGAGAGAATGGACATTATATGTGAATTGATCGTAGGTGCAATGTTTTACAATCAAGAATAGAAGAAACACAAGAATTACTTGCTTGAACTTACCTGTAGTAAGTTCCAAAAAAGTTGAGAGGAACATATAATTGAACAATGTATGACGCAAATAGCACATAGTCTCCAACATTAAGTCCTTCATGGTTCACAACTTTGTAAACACAAAGTAGTGACCCTGACAATAAACCAGCACATATTATGAAGTTTTGTATTGTATTTAGTATATTCAATGTGACCATTGTCTTCCATTCTTCTTTCTGAATAACAGAAATAAAAGATTTTGAAATAAAAGTATTAATAAAAATGTGCAGTTAGTCAAGAATCAGTTAAAATTATAAATTTAAGCAATGATAGTACTACCCCAAAACAAAGAAGACACACAATACAATTAAATAACCACACACAAAATATCAGGAGAAAACCAGTTCCTGAAGCCGGTTTTGAAAATAAAGAAAAAGCTATGAATAAGTAAAAACTATGTAGCATAGCTATTTGAATGTAAGTAAATTATGAAAAAATATATACTTTCAGTAAGTAAACATGTCCAAAGGATATGATTTCATGTTTTCATTACAGTTTAATAATTACTCTAACGGAGTTTAAATAAAGACTACTGTTATTGCTCAACTTTCCTTTAAAACATTGTCACTCCTGAGAGGTTCAGCTCAATTTACATTCGGCAATACATTTACATTAAATAATTTTAATGTTATACATATATATTGGGTGTATGTGACAAGTTTTTTATTTTCACATAACACACGGAAATAGAAGATGATACTAGAAGTAGAGTTCAAAAACATGCTTGAAGTTAAAGGAATTACTTGGTATGTTGCGATAGCTTCTTTATAACATTCTACTTCATACATCTCAGCACCATAATACTTGACAGTTTCAAAATTTAGTAAAGAATCAATGCTTCTGGCTTGTTGAGCATTATCTGCTAGATTCATTCTGCGCTGAAATTTTGTACGCCATTCAGTAATCGCTACTGTACAAGCTGTATATGGAAAACAAAAGTTGTTAGAATACATCAGAGATTTACAAATAACAGAGGATAATTTGCAACATATCTACAGAGTGAATAGGGAATTCAAATTTAAAATGTGCTATAATTCATTAAAAACATGACAGAAATTGAGATATTGGGGATGTATTCTCTTCCACAAAAAATTATAACATTCCATTCGATGAAAATAGGAATGTGGATAGTAGTACAGTGAATTCAAATACCTTGTGACAATCTCCAGAAGAATGGAAATAGTAATTTTATCATTTAAATGCATTCAAGGACTTTAAACTGAGAATTCAAAATAAAAGTTTTAAATTGAAATACTGATGTATCATGAAAAAAAATTTGGATGTATTCAAATAATTGAAATTGCTTTTCTTAAATGGACTTCATATTATAAAATAAATATAAAAATTATTGGACAAAAGAAGTGACTGCTGGTATGTGGGTCACAGTTATAAGTGGAATTAAAATGTATTTATACCAAGAAAACAGTTGCCCACCAAGGTTTGAAAAGTATAATTAACTGGTGATGAAGATGATACTGAACACAAAACTAATATTTTGTTACATATGCTTACCTATGTACAGTCCCATGGTAACAAAGACAATCAATCCAAACCAAATATTGAAAGAAATCACAAAGTATGTGACTGCTATCACAATATCAACCAAAGTAGGAAAAATACTAAATAGAATGTAGTTGAGCAAATTATTTGTACTGTCTGTGCCACGATTCATGACTCTTAGAACTTCACCAGTTTTTCGACTCAGATGCCATTTTAAACTTAAATTATGCAGATGTCTGAAAACTTCAATCTGAAAAGGAAATGAAATTAAATATTATAAACTGAAGACCTTAACTCATTTAATTTCCTGTCTGAAGAAAGCTGAAAACTTTAAGACTTTTCAGTTGTAAAACTTTGGACAGAATGCAGGAAAATGTTACATACATTGATTTAACGTGAATTTGGGGGTTATGAAATTAACTACAATGTCTCACATGTTGTTCAAATAAGTTTATTTATAGAATAACTTGAAAAATGCATAAACTAAATAGATGAACAACAGGACTGGCATATTAAAAACTCTTCTTATATATTATATTCTGTACTATTAGATAGAAGTGTGATAAAAATGTATAGTCACAACTTGAAAAAATTTCAAATTATGGAATCAAAGGTATAAACTCATTCATAGTTAAATATGCAACTCAATAGACAAGATTTAAGTTGAATGAGGACAATTATAAGTAAATTATTTATATGACACCATTAGAATTAGTAGTTGGATGTCTTGATAGTGTGGAATTAAGTTACAAAATAAAAGAGAGACTTACTTCAATTTCTCTTGTTGTATATTGCTGAACTGCAATCCACAAGTAAGATCGTAGATTATTTAACACTCCCATTCCTCCAGTTCCTCCACCTTGAAGAAACTTGAAAAATACATAGAGAAGAACATAATCCCATCTAAATTTTGGAGCATCTCCTGTCATACTGTCAACTGAAATACAAAATGGATAAGGAATGAAAATCAAACCTTAAAATAAATATTGAAGTATTATGTATAATTTATGAGAAACAACTGTTGATACCTATATATTTGCTATAAAGGGGTACATATAGGTTCATCACTCTTCCAGCTGCTAGTAATAATATACAGATAATGACAGATATTTCCAAAAGAATGTTTTTTTTTGGCCACATAAATGGAAGTAGTTTTTTCATTTTCTTCCACATACTTCTGAACGTCGAACCACTATCAGTTGGATCACGGACCTACACAACAAATTGGTTTTTAATACATATTAAATGAATTACATCAATAAAACTGCAACACAAACCTACCCCTTGAAGATTCAGTGAGCTATAATTTGGCGCTGGTAATATTCCAGGTGCATAAAATCCAAGAATAAACAATCCTAAGCATGCCATATATCGCACACCAAAAATGGAAAGTTCAAGTTGTTCAGAAAGACTGTAAATAGATAGTAAAAATATTTCAATTTCACTATAAGGAAGCAAACTGTTTTCTATATGTAACTTACAATACCTGGCACTTATTATTTAGTAGTAGTAGTAGTTTTCCTTTTGTTTATGTTGGTGTAAAGTGTTTTAGTCTAAAGAAGAATAACAATTGGATTTATCTGTGTTTGTTTATGTGTTAATATAGCTGTGTGAAGTTGTATTTTCCTTTTATTTATGTTTTTGGTTCCCTTTCCTGCCTTATGCCAATTTCTAAGATATTTGTGCCAATTAGCTTGAACAGGACCCAGCACCCACTGTGCTCATACCGCTAAAGTATCGAGCATATTAGATGACTTTGAAAAGAGAGGTCATAAATACATATAGTATGCTATGGCCAACTGGCGCGAGGGGGACTTAGGTACTTGAAAATTAGGTGTGCTCCTTGCTATCCAATGTGCAGCAGCACTAATAATCACCGTAAGTTAGTTGCTCTCTTTCTCTCTTCCCTGTCTATATTAATAATTAATTCCTTTGGAAGGAGGCTTCGGAAGGAAACCTTAATTATTTGTTGAAATAAAAAAATGAATTTAATTAATTTATATAGGTGAAAACTGCAAGTAGTTCTCCATTCAAAGTGTTTGTTCATGTATGCACATAGCCATTGATAATTTTTTTTAAGAAATATGCTTTAATATTGAGGTAATCCACCAATGCAAATTATAATACATTAGAAAATTAATTATAGCTAATTAATATAAATAACAATGTTTAAGGTCAAAACTTTTGTAGTAGTAAAGAAATTAGAATTATTGCAATACAAAGAAAATGATTAAAACTGTTACCTTGAAATATCAAACCATGAATTCTTTTTATGTATATTTAGGAACGTTAAATTCTCTCTAATATAAGTTACACTCCAAAATAACAGAAGTGTTAAACTGTGACCATATGGAGGTACTGATGGTAACAAATAATGTCTTTCATCCATTATAAGACGGAAGGATAAAATATAAGTCAACACTGATGTTCCCATCGTTAAAATCTGAAACATTAAGCAATAAAGGCTATTATAAATGCACAATGATAAATTGTTTTATATTGCATTAAAATCAGAATGATATTACCATCAATATCATTTGGAATGGACACCCAAAACCTTAGAAATTAGTCTATAAATAACACAAAAGAAGGTTACACTTATAAAGAATATTGCACTTTATGATTGCATTTTCATCATAAATAGTAATGTATCTTAAAATTAATTTTATGCCATAAATTTTGCATATAAAGTAAATGGTATAATTAACTTATAATGCTTTTTAAATAGGAGCTATTTTGGCGTTCAGCAGATAATAGATGAGAAATAGACAAACATTATCACGTTCCTCAATTTCCCCTCAAGAAACCTTAATTATTAGTAGAAATAAAACAATGAATTTAATTAATTCGTATGGTTGAAAATGGCAAGTAGTTCTTCATTCTAAGTGTTCAGTCACGTATACACACTTGTTATTAATAAATGATATTTATAGTTAAATTCATAATTATATTTGTTAAAAGAATTTCTGAAGAAAATGTAAAGTAATTTTTCTGAATAGTTACATCTTTTGAAATAATTAAACTGAGGAAACATTCATTTTATTTCTTAACACAAATAAAGATGTTATAGAAAAAAAATATACACATAAATCCATTCAAATCTATCTAAATTTGTTCAATTATTAAACAAATTCATCAAATTAAATTAAATTTTACTCAGTTAATTGGATATTGTAATTTGCCAATTTCTGTGTAAAAACAATTTTCTATTATCTTATAAAATGATTGATATAACTTGAATAGCGTGAATGAACTATAGTAGAGCTTATGTATGTACACAGAAATGTAATGAGAACTAATTATTAGCCAAATATAATAATAAAAACAATGTAAATATTAATGAGGCAATGTCTGTAGAAGACAATTACCAGGTGTACAAGATTGAGAACATTATAGAAAATAAGAACAAATTTTCAACAAACTTATTTATTTTCGTTTATATAAAAAATTCACAAAGTAGAATTGTTTAGTGAGGTATTTTCTATAAAGAAACAATTTATAGAAAAATAAAACAAACTTACCATGTATCCATACACAGCACCTCCATTTATAACAGTACATTGTAGCACAAATCTTACAACTGCTAGAAGGGGTAATAGTAATGTGAAGAATAATTGGACACTAAATGTTTTAGAGCTTGGCAACAAATCAGCATCCACTGCTGTGCCATATTTCTTATAAAGGCACAAACGTACACTACCCAAAATTAAAATAATTCCAAGAAAGACTGATGTAGCTACTGTGTCTACAAAACAATCTGAAGTACCCGGGTTTAGCCAGACTTCACTAATAGTAATGTTTGGTGGACAGTATAACATTTTGTAATTTATCTGAAAACATAAAATAAAGAATTGTTTTAAAAACGTAACCCTACATACACGATAGGTAACAAAGCATACACTGTTAATAACTTTTTCTAAATGTAATTATTGACAACACGTCGTCCGACAATAACTATACGGAGTTTTAAATTATCGCAAAGTCATTTATAAGATCCACGTGATCTTCATTTAATCCTAAAGATAATGACGTGGCATATAACCAAATGAACGTACAAGTACAAATGTAACTATTTCACAATATTCAGAAATACATTAATAATGGTTATAAAACGAATACTTACAAAGCAAATTTCGCTAATTCATGCACATATTAACATAAATAAACTTAACAATGAGCTGATAAATAAATCGTTATAACAGAGTAACTAACTCATGTCTCAATTAAAAAACATCTGTTACAGACTAGCAGTCTGGATTTGGTCTATAGTTTTACATAGCCGGTGATATGCTCTTCATTCTTAATAATTCCATCACCGTGTTTTGTTTACATCAAAGACTACAACATCTCGATACGTCAAAGATATGTGATGATCAGCTGTTTTCGGGAATGTTCGTGTCAAAGATATTATAAATTTTGCCAAAGATCACCATCTTTATATTCATTCTTGTCCAATGAACTTATAATACCTTGCAGCTGAAATTTAGCAGACGGATTGAAGTTGGATATGAGAAAATAAACGATATAACTTATAGAAGCAGCCTAAGAATCAGAATCATCTAATATTTTTGAAATAATACTGCAAGAAAATACAAAAACGTTTTATTCCAAAACCGTGACATCAGTATAATTTGTAAGGTTCAATCATCACTATTCATGAATAACTCTTAGTCATTTAATTTATAGTCACTGATGTGATTTGTTATCAAATATTAAATTAAAAGTACACTGTAAGAAACAGAAGCAATTTGCATATGATTTTTAGTATTTATGCAAAAAGAGGAGTGGAAAAAAATTAGTAAAATTTTTAGCAACCTTCCATCCGACATAAATCAATTAAGAAAAGCTTCAAATGCGAACTTCACACATTTTTGATCAGCCATTTTTACTCTGAAGATGACTTTATCAGTTGCACAAAAAATGAGTAATAATAATTCTTTAGCAACCTTCCATCCGAAATTAAAGAATTAAGAAATGTATTCAAATACGAACTTCACACATTTCTCATCAGTCACTTCTTCTCTTAAGATAAACCTATGGATTACTAAAAATTTTGTATGAAATATTATTTACTGTAAATTATGTAGTGAAATTAAAGCTTGTAGCACGTAACTTGCAGGATTTTAATAAATATGTACCTTGAATTACTTGACGTTTTCAGTACCGCTTAAACTTTATTTTCGCAACGGTATTCGAAAAACGAGTACTGTAACAGACCAAACCAAATCTGAACGCAAACAACTAGACGATGACTTTATTTAATATTTTATTTCTTATGGAGATTTTAGCTGTTGAAACATCGTGTACTATAATCGGCTAGAACTCGGAGTACATTCCATACGTGACAACGTCAAGGAAGTCTTAGAAGATTATATTGTTTCCAAATTCATTACTCCTTTTTACATTTCCATCGCTGAGAATATTTTTTTATATAAATGTTAGAAAGTCGATTTCGTCAATTCTTTAGAGAAACTCTTAAAATCTTTGTATCTGCAAAATTAATTGTTTATATTGTAAAGCATTGTATATCGGACAAACTAAAAGAGCTTTAAAAAGTCGCATTAAGGAACGTAAAAACAACATCAAATTAGACATTCAAAAGTATACAGTTGTATACAAACACATACATGTTAATAATCACAATTTCACCTGGCAAAACGTGGAAATTTTAGACGAAGAAAATAATTACTTCTCGAGAATTATGAGTGAAATGTTATATATCACGTGCAAGCCTCATGAAATCAATGTTAAAAATTACACGAATAATTTGAACAAAATTTATGATACTCTTTTGTTGTTTAATGCTTTAATATTCTTCTCCATTGATAAAATGTAACTGCCGAAAGCACTAATAGTTACTACATCATTTCGGCCGTAACCGTCAGGGGCCGGTGATGCTCCTAGCGCGACACCAAATTCTTCACTTGTAAATTCAATAATCTTTTCGGCTGAGAGAGTCAAGAGCAAATAGGATGTATTGCTTCAGTTCTGAGTTTTTAACCACATTTTTTATATGTAAATTAAAAAAAATATAACATAGAACTCTATTTAATTTATTGTAATATTATGTTGGTAGTAAGCCTGAGGAAGTCTCAAAATGGAGATGAAACGTAGCTTTTGTGAATAAATAGTGATTTATTTAAAGCTGACTTTCTGGCCGACTTTTTATTTATCTTAAAATCACTATGTTAAAATTTTCTTTCATTTCTAGGCAACTGTCTACAACTATCTCTTCCTCAATTAATTATCTCGTGAAATTTTTTTATACTATTGTTCCGAAATTATTCAATTTCCTTTATTTTCTATTTATTTTATTTCAACGATATAATGTTTCCTCACTATCTTTTCGTAACCCTCTCCACTAACATGAGAACATAAGTATACAATTCGGAATCGTTTACAGGTCCGTAACTCAGGGACGCAGGTCACTTAATTTTCAGAGCTCCATCGATTAGTAGGAAGGGTTTATTATTATTATTATTATTATTATAGGTTTGAAAACGGAGCCCCCGGCAGAAATACTCATTGTCAAGTACGAGGGCCTTACACTTTAAAACAGCGATCTCGGAATGTTGTAACATGACTGTAAATGAGGGGGGGATATTATTTAATGAATTTAATAATTGAGTTTAAATATATATTTATTAATTGTAAACACAATAATTTTTAATATGGGTAGTGCGTAGATATATTAAGTTCAAAATAATTATTTTAAAAATGGGATTTTATTAAAGATCTCAGGGTATTAATGTTTTGGGTGATCACGTGTAGCAGATCTGTTCGTTGACGAACCTGAGTTGTCTTCATGGGCGTCTCGCTGTAATTTCCGTGTTGTGGAACTTGAAGTGGCCGGTCGACAATAACACGAAGTCTTTCTTCCCTTGTTGCTAAGACCTTTCTTCCCTGCTTCCTGGACTGATCAAAGCATGGTCGCCGCTGCCACCTCACCAATCTCCTCTCTCCACCACTCTGCTACCATCTCCTTTCACCACCACCTTGTATCACCAGCAATCTCTTTCTCCCAAATCTGTCCAATCTGTCCTCAAATTGTCTCCGCCAGCCTCTTTAAAGCCTTGTCCCCACTTATCCGACACCTATCACTAAGGTGGCAGGGATGGATATCCTCCAATCATATCCCTTGTTTCATTTGGGGAACACACGCCACCCGGTCACCAAATTCCCAGGCAGATTAAGACATTCCGAAACGGCGACGATGTGTCCGAGCTTTATGGTCCAGGTGTCAGTCGCAGTCCCTTTGTTGTTTTTCCGAGCCGCCGAGACGACGCGCGGAAAAACCCCTTCTTCCTGACAAGCGACTTTCTCATTCCGGAATATTTGGTATTTAAGTTCCCGTAAATCATAATAAAATTTAGACGCGGGTTCTACTGCGCTACATGACATAACAGCCACGGAGGTAGTGAGTGTTGTCGAATATGGCAGATAATTGAACCTGACAAGCTGTTTCCTTACCATAAAAGTAAACTATGGGTTGTGGGGCTCTAGAGTCGAACTGATGCAATCGCACGACAGCAACAAATTTTTACATTACATTTGGTAAGATGATTCTATGTAATGTCTATGAGGCAATTTTTATATATTACAATTTATTTGGTTCAACTACTTTCCTCGGCTAGTTAATTCCTCTAGAGCAATAAGGTCCTAGACTATATGTTCTAAAATTGAAGGTACTTTGTGCTACGATAGACAAAGATAACTATTACATTACATCTCCTTATTTTGTAGTTTGGTCAGCTAACTCATTTCCGGGACAAGGGTAAACGGCAAGTAGGATCCAGACGGAGGTCATCTGATGTAAAATTACAGACTGTAAGCAGATTAGTAGTGACTTCATTGATCGCCTTGGAACTCCGATTAAGAACGCCTTTCTTCGATCTCAAATCCTGAACTGCCTCCTTCCTCCTCTCGGATCTCGCGATTTCGACTCTCCCATGATTCCCACCCTTCCACTCGGGGATCACGGGGCACCTTTCCTCGGATATTATTTGAGGAAATTCATCCCACTGATCGTCAACTTCTTCGGGTGATGAACCCTGCAGACTATTAACGGTTCAGGTGCCTCAAGGGCTACATTTTGAATAGATAAGTCGTCGCGTCTTCATGGCACCGCTGAAGTCTAGTTTTCAGATTTCCCAGATATGAATTTTGAAATAGTAAAAATGATCTACTGATGAAACATGCGTAATAGTTAATAGACGGATTTAGGTGTCATGCATACTCTCGTCTCCGGGATTCGATGAGCATTTTTGAAGAACCGTTAACAAGAGTTGTCATTGGTCGTTATTGATCTGTTAAGCAAGGTTCAGAAAATGGATCCAGTTCGTTGGACGATCCCGGAAAATGCATGCCACGGGCTACCCGCGAGATGTCTTGAGAACAATAACATTTTTATCACTCGCTGTAAAACATTTTACCACTCAAAGTAGTCGCCTTTACTGGCAGTTCAAAACGTTGCTTCCATTTTGGAAAAGTCTCCTCAAACGCACTTCTGGGATGACGCCCAGGTCTCTTGTCGCATTCTCCTGAATCAGTGGTTCGGAAAAGACGGCCCTACAACATGGTTTATAAGTTTGGGGAACAGGAAGAAGCTGTTGGGGCAGGACCGGAGAATACGGTGAATGAAGCACAACGGGAGTGTGATGTTTTGTTAGTCAGGTGCGGACTAAACCCGGCGCATCAAGTCTGGTTTTCCTTTTTCTCCACACAGAACACTCTGAATAATTCCACAACCAACATCACCTTGATCCTTCACCGATCCACAGTCCTCCCCTTGCTTAGCCGGGCAATAGAATTCCTTATGTAAATTTTTTTCCAAGTTCTTAGAAGAATTCCACACACATACACGTTTTTCTTCTTCACCTTGGCACTAATCTGACGAACATCTTGAGCTCGTACTCAAGTCAGCGGCTGTTGCTCTCCAATTAACGATAAGAGCGAAACGCAGAAAATGGAAATTTGCTGTCAAAACCTACCGCTAGTGCACTCAGCTATTTTAAAAGTTCGGTTTCTTGTTGAACACATATCGTATCGGAAAAATTCTTCTCTGGTTGTGATCATTTAAATTTCCTCTTTGAATTTTCGCTCTGTAGATGACAAGAGAAATCGCCTGACTATGGCGTAAATTAATGATTTTGTTGATAAACACTTTCTAACCAAACATATGAAATGTGTAACATTAGATCTGACTGTGGTCTACCTTCCAAAAATGATCTCTCTTCCTGTACTTTCAACAATAATAAATATTCCTCGTGTTGCGTCTTAAAATTTGACCAGATTCCCATAGCGCCATTTTCAAATAAACTAGACATTTTAAATTATACCTCATTACAGATTCCATCACAATGGTATTACAATATTTAATAAAATGCCACATATCATTAAATAGTTAAAAAGTAATAAAATTAAATTAAAATTAGGAATAATCAAAATTTTTGTTTATCCACTCCGATACTCCATTGATGAATTAACTAAAGATTTACATTAAAATGGTACATTAAATGTAAATGATATGGTAACTTCTAAACTATATCATAATAATGAGGGGTTATAATAAATATAGGGTATTGTTTTAATTTGATGATAGCTCATTTACTCCCCTGAAACACAGCTTCAGGACTGGGTCCATGGAACTAGTGCAAATAATTGGAATACTAAACGCTTTTATTCGCTGCAGTTTCTATAGACATGTGTACAGTATGCTGTGTGCAAGAAATACAGTGTTCCTACCTTGTATTGATTCTCCAAATGCCGTAGCGTTTATTTAAAGAAACCTCGTTACGGTTGAAAAATGATATTTGTGTCACGCCATTTTAATCGTAAAGTAATACTTAGAAAATCAATATACATAATGAATAATTACAAGTTTCCTATTGATCGTGCAAGTTAACATCGTATGACATAAGAACTTAAGAAAAATTTCAAGGGAATTAATTGGAATTAAATTGTTTTATTATAAACTGAAGTAGAGTTTTTTGAACAATGATACACAAAAAAGCAACAAAAACGAACATTACAAAAATAAAAGTTTGGACATTAAGTAAAATAAATAAAAATATATTTTTTATGTATTTAAAATTAATATCGATTTTATAAATTTTGTGTCTAGTTACCTGAAGAAATCCACAAAGATGTATGCAACGTTATTTTTATATTAACTAAATCTATACCAATAAATAAAATTGAAGCGTTTGTCTGTCTATGTCTGTCCGTATGTTTGTCTCGAATAGGCTCCGAAACGGCTCAAAGGATTTCAATGAAAATTTGAGGGTTTAAAAAAAGGAAAAGTAAGTTAAATAATCGTTCATATTTCATTTCAATACTGATATTAATAAAATATAAATATTAATTCTATGGGAAGGTTTCTTAGCATATCTACGTTCGAATCTCCAACACGAATGTGGGTTGCCTATACCCTTGACCTGTTTATGGTCCGAAACGGCTCAACGGATTTCAATGAAAATTTCAGGGATTCAAACAGGAATTTTAACTTAAAATTTCGTGTGTGTTTCATTTAGATATCTTGCAGAGTTCAGAAGATATTAATGTAAATATTTATAAATTCATTGCATTGCCGCGCGAAAGGTGGCGTGAAAACCAACTGCAAGTTAAAAGTCCTATTAGACGTTCCAACACCATTCATCCCGCTTACTATGTTATTATAAGCGTAATTTTGGCAGCATGAGAGAGAGAGAGAGAGGGCGGCGGGCGAGCATTCTCATTCCATCTATTGTTGCAAACGTGTGAAAGCGGGACGTGTTCAAAACCAGTTATAAAGTTTGCCGAGAAACGATCATAAATAAATGATACAGTTTTTTCGTTTTTAGGGCAAAATAAAAAGAGCTATTTCCGCGCGCAGAAGTCGCGGGCATAGCTAATGTTAAATAAATTTGCTTCCTGACATATTTGACCGTATTTTTAAATACGTAACTAAAATATAGGCAAGACTAGATTCAGTTTAACAGTTCCTTTAGTCCTCTTCTGAGGAAATAGGCAAATCAAATTGATTACTAAAATAAATGGAATAAGATATTCATAAAAACCATAGATACTGAGGACTATATATAAAGGTAATACAAAAATTGTAAAAACACTTATTTGGAAATACATGCCATAGGAGCAATTGTATATGAGTTTATAAGTTAGGGTTACAACACTTTTCAAAGAAGAAACAGTACAAAAGTGTGAAAGCTTATAGGTAAACTAAGGAAAAAATTATTATTTGTGTCACTTCATTTTCGCAAAAAAAAAAAAATTCACAGCTACGCGCAAATAACCGAATACTTTGATCAGAGGGAAAGCACTATTATGACTTTTTGAACTTCGAATTGAGTTGCTAGTCTTCCTGACGGCACAAAATAATTCAGGAGAATATTTTTGGAAATTCAACAACACAAAATTGCAGTCTGTCAGGATCATCTAGTGGGGGGCTTCTGTAACGGAAGTACGCGAAAGACAGTTAATTGTATTACAGTATTGTTAACAAACAAAAAACATGCATGGTCACAAAAGTATCTATTAATTTAGGTACTTCAGAAGCTTTCGACATATTGTCATAATGATGCATTTAAAAATGTCTTCTTAAGCTGTTGTTAAGACAACATTTTTTAGAGGTTTTAACAAATCATTGATGTTTGATAAAACTTGCATATCTGGCAGATATTTTTACAAAGTGCAGTGAACTTAACATTACAAGAAAAATGTATTACAATTTTGGATTTGATCAGTTGATTTTAATTGTTTTCCAGCCTCACATGAATTTTTGAGTAAATTAAATTTTAAAGTAAATGAAAAAGTTTCCAAAATGATTTTAGAACGCCTAAATAACTTGAAATCAACTCTATTGCAATATTTTCTGAAAGATAGAAATCCATTTTCCGTGACAGCTGAACTAGTACGTTTAAGTGCAAATGACTGTGAAAATCTAATTGATTCAATCAGTTATTCTAATTTCAAACAAAAATATAAAGATCAGTGTTTAAGCAATTTCAGGGTGCGTTAGTCAAGGAGTACCCCAATATTTCAAAACAAGCCACCATTGTTTTACTTCCGTTTTCTGCAACCTATTAATGCGAAGGGGGATTTTCTTACTATGCTATAACGTCAAAGGCTTGATGCAACACCAGATATTAGGATTCAACGTACAAATATTGTGTCTGATATAAACAAGATATGCAATTCAAGGATCCAAAACATCAAAATCATAAAGTGCCACATTTTTATGTTTTATCATATTACAGTTCTCTATTCAAAAATAATAGCTAAATACAAAATTAAATTTTTTTTCCCTAAAAAATAAACCAAGTGTTCCGTTAAAATGTCCGATTTTGTGAAGTGTTCCATTGCAGAAAAAGTTTGGGAAACCCTGAGCTATGAAACTGACGAGAAAAGGAGAGATTGGGCTTATTTCTAGTACGAAATTGTGTTTGTTAAGGTTGCGAAAGAGGGCGATAAGACAGTCCAATTTAGAGTCCTCTTCCTTGGAACACGAACGTCTTATAAAAGCGATATTTGTGTCGAGAAAATTGCCAGCTGCTAGAGAATCGCATAGTCTAACCGAAGCTTTTTTGCAACGAGAATGTAATTAAGAAGTGGTCCCTAAAGACCCGTGACACCGAAGCGCTCCTCAGCTAATTAGGCGGAAGGGCTCTCGATTCACAAGGGCTCACTTCCACTCCACTAAACATAGATTTACATGTGGATTTAAACATCTACACTTACTAACGTCAATCTTCATAATTAATGCACTCTAATTGTGCTGTCTATCTGTACGTCGCCGTCTTATTCTTGTATAGCCTGGGCTATACCACATAAATATATACATTAGTATTAATTGATAAGCCACAGGTCCTTGACAAAATGTAGGCTTCAATAATACAAAAAATATATCAGGAATTATGCATAAATTATGCAATAATTTAAACGGAGTTTATTTTATAACTGGCATTCGATTGCTACCTACATTCATTCCTTTACTATTCAGCAGTATTCCAGCAGGACGTATATATTTTATTAATTATCCACTAGTAGCCCCCTGCTCGAGACTTAAGTTCATGATCTGACAATAAGTTCAATTCAAACCTTAATTTATGTTATTGACATTGTAAATCCTTTTTGGGTTCGATCAGAAAAATAAGAAAAACTTCCAAACGATTGTCGAGCATGAATTTTTAAATTGTAATCAAGGACTGCATACGTAATTATTCGTTCAGAAGTATGTGTGAGGGTAAATTATTTCAATTTCTTGCATTACAACTGTTATAATTTAAAAGAGTTTCTCTTAATTAACAAGCAGTCTGGCCGCTTCAGCGCTCGCGTGCAAAACAGGCAAAGCCTTATCCTATTTTTCCTGACTAGGCTTGTAGACATGTTTTCTTATTTGGTTATTTATTGACATGTATATAACACATGAACTTTGTCATTACTATGCTTATAAGGTACAATTTAAAAAAAATTAATAATTTAAAACTTACATAATAACTTATAAATGAATGTGTTCATTCTAATTGACAAGAAATACCTAAGAATAGTAATTCTACTGTCTAATATTTTGTTAAAATTAATAAAAAATTTAAATACTGAATGATTACTTATTTTATGAATAAGAGTTACTTTTCATTTTAAGGTACCTACAAAATTTGACATTTTCTTGCTCTTAAATTTGCGAAAGCTATCCAGAACCCAAAACATTTAATATTTCAGTTTTAACATAGAATAGGATTTATCTCCGTTTACAAATGTAGCTAGTAGATGAAGAAATCTTCTTAATGCTTTTATTTGCGAAAAGATATTTCAAATAGTGTATGTGGATCTCTGGAATGATTGTACAAATCAATATCATCAATGTCAGCTTCATTCGTTGAATCGTCTTTGAGTTTCAGATATAAATCTTTACCATGTTTCATCAATTCTTCTTTGAGGGAACTAAATAATGTACTATAAATAAAATCTTAATACAAAATTATTTATTGTAAATTTTTAAGTCAAAAAAATTTGTTGTAATAAATAATGTACTACTGGAAAAGCAAAACACGTCATCAAAAGTTTTTAAATCTTCAAGTCTATTTTTTTGTGAAAGTCTGATCTATAATATCAATTCGGAGAGAGAATAATTCCTGGAACCGAAGATCAACCAAAGACCATGAAAGTAAATTTAGATGAAAAGAATGGAAAAATATCGGCTGGACCTGGGAATCGAACTTGGGACCTCCCGCTTACCGTGCGGTTGCTATTACCATATGAGCTGGAATTAAAAAACACTAATTTTAACTGATTTTAGGGTCTAATATACCTTTATAGCATTTTTCATACTGAAACTGAGTCGGTTTTCGTCTTGGACGAAGTGTATATGTTGGTGGGAACTCTGCTTCAGCGTTTTTAGTTCGTGAACCACTTCGGTAGTTGCTTCTTTTAATACCATTTCCAAGTATACGTCCGTGAGCTAATTTTTTTTGCATTAATTTTTAATAGAGATCGATGTATTGCGTTGTGTCGGCAATGATGAAAATTAGTGCGTTGTCGAGATAGGCGTGTTTGCCGCCCCCATGAATGTGCTGCTTGCGTGTGGTGGACGCCCACTACCGGTGGCCCTGTTGACATGAAAGGGTAATTATTCTCAAATATTTCGTAAAACTCGTGCACGACTGGCACATGACCCAGTAGTGGACGTTAAAGATAGATGGAATACAGGGGAACGCCAGGCATTGTCGGATTGGCGTGTAGGCCTACTTGAAAAACCTCTGGAAAGTTCATCCAATAAACCATTCCTGAAAAATCTCTCAGAATGTCCCTAGAGTAAGGTGACCAGGCGTCCTGCTTTTGGCGGGACAGTCCCAATTTTTAACAATTTGTCCCGCATCCCGCGGCGTTTTAAAGAAGCCCCGATTGTTTAAAAGAATGCTCGAATAGTTAGGGAACGGCGTATGATGAAATGGTGGGGTTTTGATTTTAATTTAAATCTTAAAACAAATTATTTCGTTAGATTGAATAAAACAAATTAAAAAACAGAAAACAAAAAATAACCAATATTACAAAACTTGGGTCCAATTAAAAAATATACCACGACTAGCTCAGCTTATAATCATTGTCATAAGGGTCATTCTGTGGGGATTTTTGCAGCAGAACGACAGTCATGACACATATCAGACAGTGGCGCAGACACGCACCTGTTCTCCTTTGTGAAACGCCAGCTTGCGTAGTTCTTCCGCGTTCTTCCAGGTACCTGATCTTTCTTCTAGGAATTCTGGTGCCCGGATTACGTAGACGGGGCACCTTCTGCTCGCTGACATCTTCTTTTGGTTTGCCCCCAGATTAGATTGCAAACTTCTCTCACTCTCAAGCTACTTTTTCCTAATTTCTGATGTTTATCGCCAAAACTCCAAACTCTATCTCTCATCTCCACCTTCCTACTTCCAAGTTCCATTCCCGACTGATCAACTTCTATTCCATGACCAGACGTGCCGTGGATCAACCACCACTAACCCTCCAAATTTTTTCCTCTTCAAATGGTCATATCCGACTGCTGAAATTTCTCCCATCCATCCTCGCAGGTCATCTCGTTCATTCACCCGACCATGAGATGCATGGCGGATCTCCTGACCCTCAGTCAAAATCCAGCTTATATACTGTATAAAAACATGTACAAATTGTAACATAGAACCCATATTTAACCTATGTAATGTTTGAAGTATGCCTTCTGAAGACACGAAAGGGAGAAGAAAAGTTGCATTTATGTTGATTAAATAGTAATAAAATTATATGCTGACTTATTGACCGTCTTTTTATTTATTGTAAACTTATTGTCAGAAAACTTTATTTCATTGCAGAGTGAATGTCTGAATATTTATTCCGTTACTTTTTTGGTTCGTTAATGCGTTAATGAGCACAAGCCGACATACGTCTATTTGCGGTTAGCTTCAAATTAACCGGGATGATGATTGGAGGTACCGTAACCGTGTCAATAATTATGCTGGTATTTAAAATACCACGCTACCGTAAGAGAAGTTAAAATACACCCGGTGTATTAAGACAACGAAAAATGGTACTTTAAAGGAGTTACAAATTCTTCAGGTACACCCGATACTTGAAAGAAGTAAAAAAACAGTGTTGTACCTAAATAGAGCTAAAACTCATCTCGATATCTTAATGGAGTAAAAATGCTCCCATTACCTCAAGAAAAATTCAAGTATGAAGCGGGAGTCATGGATATTCCAGAACCTTAGCGCGGTGAAAAATATTTATTCGTATTTGTTTTAAATTATACCTCCAGTATATGACACAAGGAATTGTTAAAAATACTTGGTAGCCACCTATCGCAAATTTATTGAACTAATTCATAACCTTCGAGCTGACTCGAACACAATCTGTTGAAAATTTTCGCAAATGCCAAGGAGGGGAGGGGAAGATAGAGACCGTAATTTTGGACAGAAATCTTCTCCAGGGTGTGCACTACAACTCACAAACATTTCATCGCCACGACTTGTACTTGTAATAATAACAATAACAACCTATTCTGGCTTATTTTTCACCACTATAACCGACAATTGACACTATAAAACTTCTATTATGTCTAAGGGTTCTTTCTATCGTATTGCGAATACGAGAATCTGCACAGATCTCGTACGTAAGATAAATGTCGGCAGATCTACTCTAACGTGTAACAACCTTCAGATTTCGCGGCAGATTTCTTTGAAACAAATCACACATTGTGTAAATTTAAATTTCCGAAAATGTCTGTTTACTATTAAAATATTTTTTAGCTACTTAATATTATTGTTAGTAATTTCTGATAATTTGTTATAGGTAGTCACTTGACCTCTTTATTTACTAATTATAGATAGAAATGATTTTTAATTCGCGTCATGTAACTCTGAGCAGAGAATCTATTGTTACCACTCGATTACAAGTCAATGTGTTCAAAATGTTGAAAGAAATCACATTTGTGTCAATTTAAATTTCCGAAAACGTCTGTTTACCATTAAAAATTAAACGAAGAAAAATCATTAGTAGTATTGAGTTAAATAGTAAAAAGTATAGTTAAGATCATGTTGCATTGTATTCTTAGCGGTTTGAAAGCCTTTTTTAAAGAACACATCTCACAGCCCTAATATTTACAGTCTGAAGAATATTTTTGATACCTCCTTTCTTTCGTAAATGAGATGATGGAACTACAATAATATAAACATGACATGCAATGCTATTATTCCCAAGTAATTTTGAATTAATAGACAACACTGTTTCAATTGCTTTATCACAACTTGAAATACATCCACAGTACTTTTATTTGTCTGTTTTCTTCCTCCAGTTTTCTATGACTATTTTTGGATAATTGCTCTCTATTATCACATCTGTTTTATTATAAAAGAATATTTACATGTTTATCATTATTTTAAACACCACTCTTGTATTAATGTTTTCAATGTAGTGTAGCTCATTCGCCAGTCACTCTTGTAATCAATAAAAGTATACCTCTCCAACACTTTCAACAGATTATTTGATTTTAGTGATTGTGATATATAGTTACGGCAACCATTACTGACCCACATTGCTTTTCGATCGGTAAAATAGTAAACAGAGGACAAATGTATTGCGCATACGAGAATCTGCAAAGATCTCGTACGTAAGATAAATGTCGGCAGACCTGCACTAACGTGTAAACAACCTTCAGATTTCACGGCAGATTTCTTAAATCTCCTAGATATCTGCTCGTGTGTGGTCACCCTATCTTTTATCACAAACACTAGTTGGTTCAGTATATTTACGGTAGATTGTAAGTGTAAATTACACATGTTAATTGCATTTGTAATGAGCAAAAGCCCTCGTTTGGTTTACAACTGAGACATAATTTGTGCTTCACGAGACTTGTTTCAAAGGGTGTCGACGGTAAGTTTGAAATGCGTGCATCAGAATCAGAGATAAGATCTGAAACTCGAAGGAATAGTGGGCTAATGCAGAGTTTTACAGAGCCATGCCGAGTCTTTGATAACACGATGTACTTATATCCGTAGAGAGGCGTTTTATCGAACTGGAGCCAAGAAGCCTAAGGGTTCTTCAGACAGGAGTGGGCGACACAGCATTTAATTAACCAACCAACAAGTAGCAATCGATACCTATTTTTCAGGTTTAATATAAAACACGTAAGCGGCTGACAGTACTCACTTGGAAAATCCCTCCATATTCATTTGTGCGTAATAATTGCTCTCGCTACAATTTTTCAGCAGAATTAATTATTTTTTAATTTTTTTAGATAATTATGGGAATTAAAATACTTATAAATATATAAATTGTAAGCAAGTGAATTGGGAAATTTATTATACAATGCAATAAAACGTACGAAATTTAAATTACTAAATTAAATTACACTGTACGATTTAACACACTATTATGACATCTGCAAATGATCATTATAATAGAAACAACATTTAATATATATAGGGAGAATTATCGTCGTCACATCCTGTGAATTGCGCAAAGTAACTGGAATGTTAAGGTCACTGGAGCTTTTGATGTTCATTGAAGCTAAAATAGTTCCATTGAACACTTGTGTTTTTTTTCCATTCCTTGTCAAGTCAATAGATGGTTGTCAGCCATGGTCATACCTTAGTCTAAATACTTCATTGTATCTATAATCGTAATTTTAGAGAAATTTTATTAAACTTGTTGTACTGTTTACATATATTTTGTGATATTTTCTTTTAGTACCTGAGGCCTGATGTTCATTCACTGTGTTCTGCTCATTTACCGGTTATTTAGTACTTAAATGGTTATATTAATTAATTTATTTGTACCGAATCTTTCAAATGATTCAAAGCTTTTGTTCGTTTGAAATTACTGAGCGATATAGAAGGCATTAAAGACAAAAATGGTATTGGGGACGAAGAAAATAATTCTGTGAACTGAAACCTGAGTGAAAACCTGGGATGTTCACCCGATACACAAGACGTTGTTCGTCCCTAAATGATAATTGATTACAATACACCTATAGAATATTCCTATAAAACCAACCAACATAAATATCTTTCATATGATGCTGCAGTGAATTATTTTATTTACAGTAAAAGCGATTAGGTGGAGCAGGATTAAATTTAAAGGATTTTGATTGTCAGTAGTTGCTCGACTGGTTGGTGCTTCCCAAACTAAATCTGTTAGTAACTTTAAAAAAAAAATTGTTCCACCCGAGAAACGGTTTGACCAAGCAATATATTTACCAACACACGATACTTGAAGAAGGTATGCTTATTGTAATACAAGAATAAAATTCACAGAACAAAATCGTCATCGTTTGGTTGTGCCTATCAGAAACAAAAAATTGTTTCATGAGTTACCAAGAAAAATATATGAGATATGTTTTTTTTCACATTTCGTATCATATTTTTCCTAATAGTATGTGTCATGAAATTAATTAGTTTTCTTATTTCTATTGCCCAATGATTTTTGTATTATGCACGCTGTAGTTTCATAGTGGATTCACCATAATACCACATCAATATTTGGATCAATGCTTACTTAAATTGTTTTACATAATATATTAATTTGACACTAAAAGACTTCAATTTTAACAAGTTATTCGCGGTATTCCGCTATTTAATATTTCAGAAACCTTTAGTGTCCAATTTTGGAAAAAAGCATCCCAAAAAATCAGCTGTATTTACGTATGGAGCTGACAGCATGGCGTTAGTATTCGATGCCATAGAAACATCGGCAACAAATTGGCGCATAATCGATCGCCTTCGTATCTGATGCGGGAACCCACTCGTACAAGCAGTTTATGAAAGTGATAGTAAATATTCGTTTATTCGAACAATTTTATTGATTCGTTGTTACTTTTCATTTTACAGTACTTGGAATAGCAACACAATTACCGCTTAAAACTTGATAATTATCTTTATGATGTAATTCGGCAACGTTTTGTATCTGAAAACAAACACCATAGGAACAGAGATAATCATCATAGCATATATAAGTACGAAGGAAACATTCTGAATTTCGAATAAAAATGATTTTGAAGGAGGATAATATTAGAATGTCGATTCTCTGAGTCTAATGCACTCCTTTCTGAATCCACGCCCGTCGCGGTTTCCATTTTATGTAAATGCAATAGAACCTGTTTAGATTCGATTTCTTCTTATATTTCGTTAGAGCTTTGTATTATTTGCATTATTATTATTATTATACTAGCATGTGCTGCACATTAAAATTTACTTTCGAGGCGTCCTTTCTAAACCGAACTTGTAGTAATTGCTTGCTAATAAAAAAATATGGCTACGGATCTTCCATTAAATGCGCAATTCATGTATTGTTCTGTCCAAAAATTATTTCTTATATTCAGTGGAATTTAGACTTATCACGAAACCAATGCCGTTCTTGAATAAATGATTAAAAAACCAACTAGCGTAGCTTTCCCGGCGTATTAATTTATTAAATCACTCTGGGTTCAACATCCGTGTTATAATAAACAATTAACCCCATTATAATCGAGGATCGTTTAGGCTTTATTTAAAGACTATCGGTGTGCCCGCCGATGTCCGGGATGTTAATGCTTAAAAATAACAAACGTTTTACTTAAGTTATGAATTTCGCTATCCTGTAGTAAGTTCTATACGTCATCAGGGTACGGTGGATACAAATAGTGTCGCGGGAAACACCGTAAAAGTAATTGGCCCTGAAAAGTATTTATTCAACGGATATATCGGCCCATTTTGCGTATTTAAAAATTTCGACCCCTCCCACCCCCGCTCCTATGGGTGGTAGCCGTGTCTTACCGCGAAGTTGCCGATTTCCGAGTCGTAAAGAACATGTGTGTAAAATTTGGTTTAAATTGCTCTGCGCGTTTAGATATGCATGCGGGACGTACAAACAAACACA
Source organism: Eucriotettix oculatus (assembly GCA_034510155.1). Taxonomy (NCBI): domain Eukaryota; kingdom Metazoa; phylum Arthropoda; class Insecta; order Orthoptera; family Tetrigidae; genus Eucriotettix; species Eucriotettix oculatus. The sequence goes on from CM067380.1 coordinate 44,757,857, forward strand.
CAAACCCATGTATGAAATTTGAGCTCTTTTTTACACACAAACTATGACTTTCATTTATAAGAATAAAGAAGTCGATCCATGTTCAGCGCAAAATATCTTGAATATTTAGTAAACGTTTTAATTAAGTAACAATATATTTTAAGTACTTTAAAAAATAATATACAAAAAATTTTCTCTCTGGAGTGCAGCGCTGACGCTGCGCCATATAAAAACGACGCGTTGGGATGCCCGACCTACCTGATGCAGGTTTTCTAGGGTTTTACCTGCGTCTCTTTAGATGAAACACCGGGTAGGATCCTTAACCATAGCCCGGGGGCCCTAGTTAACCCTTGGCTACCTTGCTCTACCTTCCGCATCCCCCCATTTCAATTCCCTTCCTATGGTATTAAAGGGGAGTTGCCTGTTTCACGATCACCCTCATGTAGCCTGTTAACCCTCCCCTCACCCCGCTCACAGTCAATTTGATATTGTTTAAAATTTTGCAGTAGAGCAAATTTAAAAGACAACGAAACGTAGTCTAATAGTTATTAAAATACTATACCCCATCTTACGTACGAGTTAGCGAGGCTTTTCACGTTCTATACATTTCATTACATTAGTTAATTTGATGTTATGAATTAGAATAATAATTAATTTTATATAATACAATTTATTTAATAAAATCCCTGGCTAATCAGTGAACAAAACTCATTTATAAATTTCTAAAAATTTTATTTGAAGAAGTTTCCAGTCACATATTAATATTCGCCTTTCAATCATTAACAAAATTTAGGTAGAACCTAAAATTAAATATACAGAAATGAAATTATTTTTTGTTTTGCATTTTTAATAAGTATTAGATCTTGAGGTTAGTTTGAAATTTATTCTCTTTAAGTCTTTAGACTGCGGATTTATTCACGATGTACAGTAGAGGCGGGAAATGATTTAAAATTAGATTTATGCGTTAGTTCCTTTTACTGTAAGTCGCCACCGTACTTTGCAAAACAATGAATCTTTATGTACAAGATATTTCGAGGTTAACGAATTTTTTTATTTATTTACTGTCGTGCAATTGGCAGAGAAGCGATTTTGATACAACATTCCCACAATGAAATCCATTTGGCATAGCTTCAAAATATGGGAACTATTTGCTCTATGGGTATGCTATAAGCATTTGTAGAGGACGGATCGATATAAAGTTCATTACCAACTCAGTGGCAAAGCAAGGGAGTCGCTTAACGTACGCTGTACGTACACAGCAGCAATAAAAGGGTGACTGCAGGACTAGGGGGGGATGAGGTTAAGAAGTCGCCGATTTTTATATGTTAGGGAAACTACAGTCTAAACTAGCACGTGTAGCTTTTTTGATGCATACAATTCAGTAGGAATTTTGGAAAGAATGCAGGGTTGTAGGAAATATCAACAGTTCGGTAGTGAACAGGGAGTAATTTATCGAATAAAACAATATCAGGAAACAGAGAAGCAAACTTTATCTTGTATTGCACGCGGAAATCCATTAGACACGTGCGTAAACGAATAATGAATCCCTGGACTGAGTAACTCCGTTCATTGAACGACTTTAACGTCACGTGTCACTGCCTACAATTCTAGCGAGGCAAAAGGACTTCAGTGGCACATTTCCGTACCATATATATTTCGGAAATTTAAAAGCGAAATATAATAATATTTTTTGTCGTAATGGTAGCGAGATTTAGCTCACGGTCGTAAAGAAGAATAATTAAACAAAGTCTCGTATTTGATTACTCAATGAGTGCCATCAGCGGAAGCAATTAATGACGTTTGCACGAAAAACTACTCATTTCACGACATCGAAACCCAGCGCCTCTACTACTGGGGCAGAATATAACTTTATAACACAGTTTTCTGCTTTAAAATTTACAATAAATAAACAGACGTCCAATAAGTCAGCGTATAAAGTTGTCGCTATTTATTCAAAAACGACGTTTCGTCTCCTTTTCGAGACTTCCTCAGGCATACTACAAACATAATATTACCAGAAATTAAATATGGGCTCTGTTACAATTTTTTAAAATTTATATTTAAAAAGCATGGTTAAAAACTTACAAATTTAGCAATTCATTATATTTACTCCTTGACTCCATCAGCCGAAAAGATTATTAAATGTACATGTGAGGAATTATGACTTATTGGCTGTCTTTTTTATTTATTTTAATACAACTTTTTATTTAAAACTAATATGAATTCCAATTCATAAGATTAAGTTTTTGATTGTAATGCATTCGAAGGGCCGCATCCCCTAAAACAAGAAGTACAATTTTGCGATTTTTTTATTGCTTACCAATATTTACTGGTAAATAGTTTATATATTCTATTACAGTATCATTGAAAAATATAAGATTTCAAGGTATATTACGAGATGATGCAGGACAACACAGTATTAAATTATTCAAAGACCAAACTTGATGATTTCCCTAAAGACGCTCAACAATATAGAGTTGGCAAACATAATACAGACAGCTCAGTAAATTACTAGAACAACTTCCAAAACAAGTCCATTAATGCTTCTGCTACAAGAAGTATTACTTCTTTCATTCTATTCTTTTCCATTGTTGGTAAAAAACCACATTAACATACACTTAAATTCGTTTACACTAATGAATGAAATTGAATTAAAACTGGAACGGCCTGTTTGAATTTTACAGAGTTTAAAACATACGATTACATGCAAAATTGTATTTGTTTTGCATTTTATACCAAAACCTGAAGAGTTCCATAAGGTTACAATTTTTTGGTAATAAATAGTATACAAACATAGTTTTCTGACTATAAGTTTACAATAAATAAAAAGACGGCCAATAAGTCAGAATATAATTTTATTGCTATTTAATTAATATAAATGCGACGTTTCGTCTCCCTTTCGAGACTTCATCGGGCATACTACGAGCATAACATTACAATGGGTTCAATGTTACAATTTTTTAAATATGAAAACCTGGTCAAAAACAAATTTTTCAATATTTTCACTTGTTCCTGAAACTAACGTTTGCTTTCTGAGTCAATATTTTCAGAACTGGACCAATCAAATGTATGGCTCATTACTAAAATACGTTTATAGTAAGTACCTGAAGCTGTTTCATAGAAAAGACTCCTGGTGTGTTAATTGAGAAAGAACAAAATATTCCCATTAATTATTGTTAATAGTTGACCTACGTAAACGTTTCTTCAGATTGATTAATAACAACGTTGACATTGTAAAGCTAATTAAATTAACAAGCTACTACATTGGATATTTAAGTGTTATGTAATTTTATAATATGTATTGCAATTCATGTTTTGTAACAGTACATTCGCTTAAGACCTTGTTGTTTATGCGACTTAAAATAAAATTTTAATATGTGGTTGAATAATTTTAAAGAAATAAAAACAATCGCAATATATTTATCTATTTTGATAAATAGTTACTCAGACTATAAGTCAGAAAAAATTAAATATAAACTTTATTAAAATTATATTAACTAATTAATAATTTTCCTGTTAAATTCCCAGTAGCAAATTTATACATGTATATATGGTTCTATCCAATTTTGAACAGTACAAACTTATTTAAAAATTACGCTATCCGTGTTATCTTGGAATAATTTAAACTTGGTTAAAAATATTAAAGAAAAAATTAATAATTTCGATAAGCATAATATTGTATACCAAATTAAAGGTTTAGATTGCAATTCCTGTTACATTGTTCAAACCAAACGGTCATTAGAAACCTGCATTAATGAACATAAAAATGTAAGGTACAAACGTCTTCAGTCTTGTCGTAGAATATACTGTATATTTTAATAACCATAAGATTGATTTGGAGAATGTAAAAATAATTAGAAGTTGAATCATCTTTTTTTTCTAAACTAATGAGTGATATGCTACACCTCAGATCTAACAATTTCGTTATCACTGTTAAAAATGACAAGTAATTTTACGATTCTGTTCTGTTTCTTTCATTGTTAAATTTTCCATTGTTATACTGAACTCTTATGAGCTATCGCTTTTAATTGTCATTTCGGTCTCTTCGCTTGTGGGCCGAACTCTAAATTTCTTGATTCCGTAAATAATTTTTCATTTTATAAGATAATTGTATTACATTGTAAATATTTCTATCATATTAAATCGATTAACGTCTGCTATTAAATAACAAATTCAATAATTTCCGACCGATTTTTACAGACAGTCTTGCGCAAACTGTTGACTAGATAAGTTCTTGGTGCTACCTCGGACCTCACTTTGCTACAAAGAAATTAACGATTGCAACAATTTGCAATTGCAATAAATAAATAAAAAATAACAACTGTCTCTAAAAATCGGTCGGAAATTTTTTAATTAATTTCTATTATATTTTTATAGTTGAAATCACACCAGACGAGGTTCTTAATTAGGAACGAAACGTGGGTCACGAACTACTGTTAATAATAAAGGTTATATTTAGTTCTTTCTGATTTATTGGCTGATTTACTGTTTATTGATTTTCAAACGTTTAGATTATATATTTTGATTTCTTTTTTAGCTTTCGATCTAGTTGAACATAATCTTCATGATTTTAATAATCTCACTGTCTACTTATACCTTCGTAGCTTGAGAAATGGATTTTAAAATTAGTGAGATTGAAATCACTTTTAAGAATTTTGCAGGCGATTAAGATCAACATGAGAGAAAGCTTCAGAGGAAATTAAAACGGATATTTTGAGACTGAAAATGGTTATTTTTTCCCCGTAAAATTCATTAATTGAATAAAGTTTAATTTGATGACGCATAACTTCACCGGGCAAATGTCCAGTTGTAGTTGAATTTACAAAAATGAAGACAAATAATTGGAAATGTCCAGCACGTTCAGGAGTGAGTCGGCGCACGATGGAAGGAAATGGAGTATTACATCAAAGCATTGCAAATAAATGTTTGAATTTTATAGAAGCAAGTAGCGACCCCGCGGCTCCGGGGGCGGGGGTGGGGGCGGGGGTGAGGGGCGGGTGACCTCGGGGTGGCGTGGGGCGCGCAGGCGCAGGCGCGGCCCTATGGATTTTCGTGCTCAGTGGCGAGGAGGCTGCGGCCGTCCCCGTTGTCCTGCGTCCCTCCTGCGAAACTCACAGGTAGGTACGTGTTTTCAAGGCAACTCTGAGAGATCGCGACGCCCGTCCCGACGTTCCCGGAAACGACGCCGTCGAACTGTATCAGATCGACGTTTCTCCGCGATTAATCCCTTCCGCTCGCAAAGGTTCGTGAATTCCCCGCCGCGTGCCGCGATATTATTTCATAGTTGCAACTTGTTTCTCGACGACTGTCGCCAATAACACGTCCAGTTGATCGCAGCAGTTTTTTTTTCGAACAACCCCCCCTCCCCCCGATAAATACGATCGTCCCGCGTGTCTTCGGTGTCGCCCGCCCACGGGTCGCTGCCCTCTCCGATCTCACTGTACTACATCGACTGGCGAAAAATCCGAAACTGGTCGTTTACTAAATTTTAGTCCCAGAGAGTCGTCAAGTCTTGCGAATAACTATTCCTTACACAAAAAATTTGCGCTGTCCTATGGAGTCGTTAGAACTGTCAGGCTGTCATTGAGGGACGCCTCCTGCATTATTAGCAGGACACGTGGCGAATGCGTCGACTTTCATTCAAGCGTGTCCTCATTCTCTTATTTGTCACATCGCAAACGAGTTAGGAATACCATGAAAGCTGAAATCTAGGAATATCGAAGTGGGATTGGACCGCAACCCCTCCAAAAATAACTTCGTTTCATACCACTGCTACTTTAAATATGTAGAATCTTTAATATGTCAACATTTTATTGTTTAAGTGCATATCTAACTCATTATTTTCGTTCCGAGACCTTATGGCTTCTTATCAACAAATTGAAGAGGCGGCAAATTAACAGGGACTTTAATAACTACAGTTGGCACCATTTATGAACGAGTCTAATTCTCTACGCACAAATATTTTTCGGATGGTTGTTATCCCGAAATATACAAGAATGGCTTCAAATATCAAAATTAGATGGGGACGGGATCATATGTATAAACTTTATTGTGTTAGAAAAACATTTATATTATTTAATGACTAAAATATTTTCCCCACATTTGTATTTCAATCTTGGATTCTTTTTCTCATGTTTTCTGTCCCCTATGGCTTCAAATCACCAAATTGAGGAGGTGACTTTATTATACACGGTTGCTAATTGAATTCTTCAAACAAAAAAGTATTTAATCTATTATCGTAATATATAGTTTGGGATCTTTGTATATTTTATTTTAGTTTGTTTTAACGTCCCATTAAGAATAATAATAAATAAGAACTACCATACGATCACCTTGCACTCAGCGACATTTATAATAAGATTTTAAGAGATTATAGTTGTATAACCATCCACATCTTCTCTTGTATGAGCCGAGTGGGCGAGTTCCCCCTCTCTGATCTGGTGAACACGAGGGGGTGCATTATCCGAGTCAGAGCGACAGGTCTACAGTATGTGCTTTATCGTTAGTATCTCCCCACATCTACTACAAATGGGTAGAGCTTCCCTCTTAAATAAGTACGCCTGAGTAAGCATGGTTGTCGTCCGTAAATATACACTAATGGCTTCAAATCACAAAATCGGTTGGAGAGGAAGAGGGGGGGGGGGGCTTGCAGAGACTTTAATACGTATAGTTGTCAACATTTATACTAAATGAGTTTAATTATTTAAGAACCAAAAAATTCCCATATTTGTGTATCTATCTTGGATTCGTCGCCTTGTAAGTTTTTACGTTCTAAGATATGGTACCCTATAACTTTAAATCACCAAATTGTGGAAAGTAGTAAACATGCAAGTAATTTGATATGTACGGTTGTTAACATTTATATTCTAGTAATATAATTATTTAAACACAAAAATATTTATTCTATATTCCTATACGTAGCTTGGGTTCTTGGGATAGTTGTTCTCGTCAAATATTACACAATTACTTCAAATATCGAAATTAGGAGGCGGTTGTAAATAGTATACATACAATGGCTTAAATATGTATAGTTGTCAAAATTTATACTCAATGACTTTAATACTTTAAGCACAAATATATTTTCTATAAATTTGTACATCAAACTTGGATTTTTCTACTTATGGGTTTCGTCTCCTATGACTTCAAATCATCAAATTGAGGAGGTAGTAAATACGCGGGGAATTTAATTTGTACGGCTGTCAAAATTTGTATTCGAATAATTTAATTATATAAGCACAAAAGTATTCGTATATAATTTTGTGTTTTTCTTCGGATGGTTGTTCTCGCGAAATATACAACAATGGATTTAAATAATTAAAATTGCTGCAGGGGAGACTTAAATGTGTATAGTTATCAACATTTATATTCGGAAGGTTAATTGTTGAAGAACCAATACACATATATTTAAAATTTTAAATATAGATTGCGTTCTTGTACTCATAGTTCTTGTCCCGAGATGCACCCGGTGAATTTCAAAATTGAAGGAAAATTTGCATTAATTTTATTATCATTTGCCAAAATTCATTTTCAAAAAGTTAATTATTCTTTATATATCTGAAAATTATAAGTGATTTTTTACTAATAGTTTTATTTATCTGACTTCACTGAATTATAAAATAATCAGCCAATTTGCCAGATACAGTTTTAGTAACAATTAAGAATGTGAACGTATTAGAAAAATAAAATATTAATCGAAGAATTGTTTCTTTTTGGAACATCTTTAGGTTTATTTGCAAGTCTGAATATAATTTATTTCTTGAAATTTGAATACGTAATTAAATTTTTGAGCAGATAATTTCTAAAAGTTTCTGATCTAACCACACATTACAGCCGAAAAGTATATAGATAAAATTGTTGTTTGTTAAATTACTGAAATTCTAAAACCCCAAGTCTGATCAGTCGCCAAATTAGAGCCCTTGTACTAATTTCCAATTTTTTTAAGTTTTCATAGCTGAAGAAGATTTCGGCTTAAGCCATAACATTCAGCTTCCATTTACAAGTTTTTAAAGTGAAGCCTAAAATTGAAGTATAAAATATATTAACAAATTCGTCACACTAATTAAGAAAGGTAAATTTTTTGTTCCTATTATTATTACAATATTGAAGCATTTAAAAATAGTCAACATGCATAGCTGCTGGTTTATTTACGTTTTCAAGTAATATATTCTCATCCCGTATAACTGAGACATAATCCATCCGAAATCCAGATGAAAGGTAAACAATATCAATTCTATATTTGTTTGTATAGCTTGGGACCTTCTCCTGGTGGTACATTAAATATTTACATCGGAAAGGTAATTATTTCATTAATTAATGAAGCTTTTAATACTGATCGGTTTGTATGACTGACTAGTTGGAGATAGATTTCTTCACATAACATTAAAAGCTCAGAGTGACCTCGTTCTGGCTGACTACAACAGGCAGCTGCTCTTCTTCGCACTGAGTTTCGAACACGGTCAAAAATACCTGTTATATTACGTACTATCTGACATGCAACCATAATCCGTCAACGGAGAGGAATCCATCCCTGAAATTTTTTACATGAAATTATTTATATATACATATATATCAACACACAGTATAAGGGATACAATATAGGTTAATTAAACGAAAAATGGGTCAAATTACTTTACTTTTATTATTTATTTGTCACATTAATCTATAGTGCTTATTTACAAAAACATTCGTTAAAATACTATACGAATTGCAAGTATTAATTTAATTACATACAATTTTCATTATGCTTACAGCTTGGATTCTTTGGATTCCAACGACATGGGGGTGTTTGAGGTTGACAATTCCACATAACAGGTCAGTAGCGCTATTAACTAATTTAATTGTAAGAAACACTAGGAAATATTTTAACACAACGTCTTAGACTTCTGAATCTCTCTCGTACAATCAGTATTCATTTATTGAGCAATTATTAAGGTAGATTCATGAAAGACTACAGAAAATGGTGAGCGACATTCACTGATTCAGTGCTTCGCGTTTGAAATTGTAAAAGAAATTGACAAGGGAAGATAGCTGGGCCATTTGTGATATGACAAACTGAATAATTAATTAAGAGAATACAAGACGTGGACTAATTAGATAAGCATAGAAGATCGAAGAATAATATATATATGCGTCAGAAAATGACATTGTCATGTTAATTAAAACAATTAATAAGCATAGGAAAGAGAGACAGAAAGTTGGTGACTTACTTGAAGTTCACAAATGGCAGGCACCATGTAGGGTTTGAAATTCTTGAATTTTCGGAGGCACCGCCCCCTTTATGAAAAGGGTAGGGAAATATTTCCAATGACTGGCAATGAAAGCAAGCCAAAAAATTGTATCTAATATTTACGTTTACTGTAAGAAGAAAATCCGAGAGTCAGCAAAAGGCAAGTGAACCTCAAGCTGCCACCTTATAAGGAAGATTTGTCCGGACAATTAATTCCTCAATTTCCGTATGAACTTGTCTGCAACTTGTAATGGAAACCTGTGACAGGTGAATATGACAAAGTCGTTATTTATCGTTCCATCTCTCTACGAAGTGCCGAATTTCTCCGCGATGCCTCCGAAAATTCAAGAAAACAAACTTGGGGTAACCCCATTTTAAACGCGCTGCTACAGATAATTGAATGAAAATAAAACGAAAATGTATGAAATTTGGGGATTGGAATACCAAATAAGAGAGCCAGAAAGAGGAACACCAGGTAGAATAAGATTCAGTGCAATGTAGAGAGCGAATCATCAATGCTGATGCCGCGAGGAGGTAAGATGAGCTGCAGGCAGCGAAAGTGTCGGCTATCACAGACTCAGCACCAAGATAAGATAAATCTAAAAAGCGAATTGAAGCAGGTTATTACAAAGATAGAGAAGACAGGAAGTATTAAGTAAACAGATGAAATAAAGGACCGCGTTCACCGCATCAACGTACAATCCCGCGGGGCGACACCGCAGATAGAATTCATCCCATAAAAGAGTTTAAGTCAGTGATGGAATTCAGTTCGATCATAATTTGCCATTATATTGGGTTAATTTTATTTCTGTAACTGGTTTGTAAGATTAGTTTGTATCCCACAGCTCCGAATCAGTACCCACCTATATCCCTAAGAATAAATTGTAATGAGCCGTTGTTTATATTTATTTATTGCAAATAAGTATTCCAGTGTAATAAGTAACCTACGTGTACAATACTATTTTTCAATATCCACAGTTTTATTGGTGGAAAATAAATAGTATGTGCAAATATCGAAAAGCAATTGCAGTATGCTTTGTGGGATACACGAAGTTTTCTGTAAAATGTGCGAGAAATGTAGAGAAGAATAATATGTAGATCAGTATTGATTCGTATGGAGAGATGATTACATTTCCGTTAGCATAATGGGGATAATGAGGGTCGCAATATGAAACTTATCATTGAGCTAGAGTGTGTTGAATGCACTCGTCGATTCAAAAGGTATAAGCAATACTTTAAGCATAATTTTTTTTAACTCACATGTGTTTGGACGTTTTATTAACTAATATGTCTTGAACTTAGAGTTGACCTCCTCCTTACAGAAAATGAGCCCCCACATTTGATATGTTGCCCGCTTGGAACAGATGAGTTTACTGAAACGTATTGTCTGATAAAGAAGGGAGTTTCTAATTTATCTGTTTGTTTCAATATGCTTCCCCAAATTTCATCAATGAATATTCTGAATTATTTACATACACAAAAACAAAAAAGGAGGGCGATAAACGTAACCTTGTGGAACTCCCGATATTACATATCCAATACCAATTGCTGTCAACATCTCGACCATTTCCTAATCGATAGCTCCTCTCGCTTATTCATGCCAAACTTAGATTGATAAATTATAATATCTAGTCTGGTCGGACAAGATCGAACCTATTGTAAAATATATAATCACGGCACCAATTCTTCCACGCCTCCTCTGGATATCTTCGTCAGCATGATAAAAAGGTAGAATGAAACGAAGTGTCTCACCCAGCTTTGATCCTAGAGCGTTTTCCGTCTGAAAGGTGTCGCAAATATAAATGAATAAAAGAGAATGTATGTATGCCCTGTATACCTTCCAAAATAATTCATCCGACTGCCATAATATTTTGGTGATCTTATATATGTTGATCTTTCGAAGGTGTAGGTTTCTTTATTCCCACCTTTTCAAGTCAAAAATTGCCCGAAGCTGAAGACAGTTTCAGAAACTGCTAGACAGATGTGTCGCGATTCACATGAACTCTTAGAAATATATATATTTTTTCCCGCCAAGAGTCTCGGAAGTAGATTCAACAAGACTAGCTACGCAGAACTACATTTTAACCCTGACAGCCTGTTAAGAGAGATAATTTTAATGAAAGATCGGGAAATTTGACAAATTCGCACCATTGTTGGTAAAACATGATCCTTTCAAAGATATGCCAGTCGTAGTTCATTGTTGACAGCCTTCTGTGGTCTGACAGAGAAAATGGAGAAAACGAACTTCGCGCAGTCATTAAACACTTTGATTTGATGGGTTGGACAGCTGCACAATTCAAAACCGAATTGAATGAAGTTCGTGTGGACTCTGCACCAGCACTGAAGCCCATTTGCATACTGAGGTCACCACTCAGGAAAACATCGATAAAGTTCACAATATCGTAATGGAAGATCGAAGACTAAAAGTGCATTTCATCCTCCATGAAAAAGCTTTGTCCGCGATGGGAGCCACGACTGTTGACAAACGGATTAGGAAAAACGTTTCAACGCAGAATCTAGCAATGTTTAGGCGTAGCTAACGAGACTGTTGATGAATCCAACACTACACTCCAGAGACCAAATAACAACGAAACCAATAGACGAAAGCTGGTGAAAGTCTACCGAAAAAGGCTAAGACCGTTATTTTCAGCTGGAAAGGTGGCCACTGTCCTTTTGAATTATCGGGATATAATATTAATAAACACAACCATAACCTATTATGGTGCTCTGTTAGATCGTTTAAAACGTTCATTTGATTCTTGTGGAATAACGTCTGAATGACCAAGGGTATTTAAGTATTATCGCACACCCAAGTACATTCTGTTATCTTAATGGTATGGATATTTCCAGAAGGAAAATGCTCCTTGTCATAAAGCAGGCATTGCCCTCGGATGGTTTGAAGACCATGACGGAGACTTTACCGTAATTCGTTGGCCTGCAAAATCACCAGATCTCAATCCAGTTGAGAATTTGTGGGATGATATCGAACGGGCCATCAAACAACTGGATTCAATACCATCAAATCTTAAGGAATAGGAATGTGCAGTTCTCAGATTCCTGCTACCACATACTAACATCTCATAGAACCCATGTCGAGAAGATTGAATCAGTATTTAGAGCATAAGGTGGCCCAACATTGTATTGAGGAGATGGTCATAATAATTTGGCCATTCATTGTATACTACAATAAAGCAGATTCAGTCTGCCATTAAAAATAAATTTTACAATGAAACTGATTTAGTCTACTGTTACAATAAAAAAACAAACTTTTGAACAACACTTTATTGTTGAGGTAGACTTTCAGCTTATCGCTGGACTTAACCCGACGGTGTTTTATTCATTTTGGGAGATTATTGTACAACTTTAACCATATTATTATGTGGGTAATTGTTACTAGATTTATTATTGTGCCTGTGCAGGAAGAAGCTGGTCTTTATTCGGGTATTGTACACGTGTATAAAGGACCGGCTCTAGCGTCATAGGCAATTCCCATTAACTGCTGGCCCTAAGCTTAAAAAAAATCATTTCCTTTTGAAAAATCAGAACTATAAAAGTATCATTTCTTCATGAATTTTATTTTTAGTTGCATCAACTGCAAATGATCTATAGCGGCTTCCTAAAACATCAGGGGTGTCACGGTTTGGAAAATCACGCACATCAGTGTATTTTCCAGGATTCGAACCCGGTACAAAACCGCTGACTTTAGGTCTGCCTAAAGTACGACGTTAACCAGAAAAAATACAATTTAATAAAAAAATACAGATTTACGGAAAATCGTTTTATCAAAAATAATAAAATTATATATTTAACGAGCTAAGGGCAGTGGACCTACAAAGTAAAACTAGTTCTTACTATTTTTAGAGGCAATTTTAACACACATTTAAAGTGAAAAAAACGACGTTATTTCCTACAAAATCGAGAATATTTCAGAAATAATTTGTCACGCAATTAATTTCCAATAGCCGACATGGCTATTGTCAAATTACGACAATTTTGAGTAAACATGGTTCTTAAATATTTTTTTATTATTTTTAAGATGGATAAGTTTCTCTGGTAGCAACGAGCTGCGTTAGCAAAATTCTTTAATTCTATTATTTGGCCCAATTTTGAGGGAAGTAATAAATTTATGAACGGCAAATTGATCTTATTTCTTGTTTAACATTTTACTACTCATTTACTTTCGAGATTCAAGTAACGAAATATATTTTTGTGGTTACTCTCCTTTGCGCTCTAGCTCAGGCGATCCTAAATTTTGCCGCCGTAGGTAGTCGCCACTCTGCGTGTTTTCAATCAGTAATAAAGACACTAAAGTACACAAAATGATCGACTATAGTGCTTTTAAAATGGATGCCTTTCTGTATTTCAGCGAATGAGAGCAGAGAAACAAACTATTACTTCAGCTACGCGGACATCGTCGCTAGAACTTGATTGGGTGCCAGAAGAAATAGCTTCGAACGTCAAATCAGCACTTTATGTTGCAAGTGCTTAATAAATCATCGACATCATATTCCCTTTTTAATATTAACATAACCAATGAAAGTTTAAAAGAGGAAATGTTCTTGGCCATTTGCGAAAACTTTTGGTTGCAGAACAGTAAAACGAAACCAAGAGAAGCTCTGTAGCAATTTTATCAACTTATCGCATATGTTCAATCACTTCGCGTGGCAAGACATTCATGGATTGGAAGAAACACGTGTTTGTAATAAAATTCGATCGCCTAGCGTTCAAACTCCACATAAATCAGCGAGAGCCTGCTACAGGAAGACACCATTTCCTTATTCAAACGATTTATTTTCCCGCTTTACCGATCAAGCACGTATTTCGGTCCCAATCTGTTAGTCGAAGATCTTCCTCGTAACTGTTCCATTTGAAGATAATTGTTTCCATCCCGTTAAGTTGGAAGATAAAACAGAGAAGCACAAGAAGCGAGAAACCGAGTTAAAACTGTCAATTGATATAAAACAGTTACAAGTTCTTGTTATACATTTTGATTTCTTCAAGCATTTTTAACAAACAGAACTATAAAATAACGGTGTTAACTAGAAAATATTGGTAATTAACTTAAGACAATAAGACTAATACAGATAAACGGAAAGTTATTTTATTGGAACTCAAAAATTTTAACTTTTAATGAACCAACGACTATGAACTTACAAGCAAAAACTAGTGCCTATTTTCAAAATTGATTTTAACATAAATTTCAAACAATTATCAAAAAAATAGAATGTCGTAGGTTTTCCCGGTGAATTTTCTGAGTAAATAGTTCTTGGGCTTCCACCCGGGTCAGGTTTGTATTTTGCCACGACGTTTCGATGAGAAAGGTGGAAGAGATCTTTACCATCGAAACGTCGTGGTTAAATACAAACCTGACCCGGGTGGAAGCCCAAGAACTATTTACTCAGAATTATCCAAAAAAGTTAAAACAATATACAAAGTTGTACTTGCAAAGTTTATTTTCTGAAAAATCGCGAATAACTTCCTTCAGATCTAATTTATTAAGACGATTTGAAGCAGACATGTTTCTTAAATAATAATTTTTTCTCTGTTTAAAATAAGGAAAGGTTATTTCGCCGGTTGGAACAGTTATGGGTAGTGTTAGCAAAATTCTTAAAGCAATGATCAAATTTAGCCCTATTTTAAGTCAAATAGAACTTATTTCTTTGCTAGGAATAAACTAGGTCAATTTCCCCAGATAGTTCTAAAGCGGAGGAATCACCATCTGTCATACATTTTGCCGCCGTAGACAGTCTAACAGCATTGGGCTCGGCCCTGCTGGCGTGACGGGATTGCAAATAGGTATATAATTGACTTGCGGAGGAGGTAAACAGTCTACAGTTCCATTTGTTGCAGTCAAGTAGTTCGTATTTTGTTAGAGATTAAGGTGAGGACCTTGAGAACAGTCTACGAGCTTTCTGTAGTGATACAGGACTTGAACCATGCCAAGAAATAAAGGAGCTGCGGACAGCAGACGGAGCGTGTACATATTTGCCTTTCATTGTAAATCATCTCCCCATGGAAACCACAAAAACTGTATCTTATAACTTTCTTATGTGTTTATTTTTGAAAAATTAAAATTGCAAATAAGTAATATTATTAAATCTATTAATTTCATACATTTACCCAAGAATCACAAGAATACTTCTCATTTTGCGAAACCCGCCAATTTCCTTTCCAGATGTATTAAATTCGCAAAATATGTAGTTTGGATAACTTGATATGGTGTTCAACCAATACAGCCCTAGTTCCATTGTTGGAAGTGTCGGTGCCGAGTTCCTAGGCTCATAGCCCTTGTGGGAAGGGTGGGGTGTGAAGCGCCTCTTGTAGTCTCTCCACACGTAGTCCGGCCAACAAAACAATCGCGCGTGAAGTGAGAGGGTGCTTGGACCTCGATACGGCTGGTCGTTTGCGGGGTTGGCGATGACTTCGGCTATTCACTAGTAACCGAGACTAACCCAAGCTGTCTGAGGTGTCTAGTACCCGACGACGAAACCGCCCACTCATAATTCTTTGTTGGGTGGTGACCGCTAACTGGCTTAAGTAGATAGCTGATAGCTTGGCATCTGCATCCCGAAGTAACATTCGCAACCACCTACTACCCACAAATGTCAAACGTCCTACTGGCAAGTACAACTCTACCTCCAGCTTGACAGCATCAAACAGACCAGGGCCGCCATGTGGGAAACCTGTGAATCAGGAATTCAGACAAAGTTGCAAGCTCAGATGGAATATAGTCGACCAATTCCAGCTCTACTTATGGTTTGGTGGACTTGGGGTGGTAGTGCTGGACAACTTATCAAGCACTGGCAGGAGTTGTGCCCGTTCTTGACACAATTCAAGATCTATAGAGGCAACAAACAAGGTGCTTTTGGAATACCTTAACTGTACACAGCAACGCTTGTTGCACAGTTAAAGGTCACACTGTATGGATAACTGAGAATGCCTTATGCAGTATTACTTTTCTTTGCAGATTCAATTTGCATTCATTTTTAAGATATATATTTTTATATATTCACATTTGTTCCAGAATCCGTAATGCTCTGAGAATGGCCCGCTTGTCACCTCGCCGTAGTTTGGTATTGTTAATTGGAGTTTCCTTCTTCTTCCTGTTTGTCTGCCTTCACCAGAGGGAGTTATTGTGGGCTCAGAGCTCACAGCTTGTACCCCCTAGAGACCATAACCCAATACCTGCACCAGACTCCTCATCTGATGGAAGTCAAACTGTCAGCGAAGTGAGTTTGTACTATGAGCATATTTGCATGAAAATGTTTTATTGCTTTCCAGTACGACGCTATAAAAAAGGTGCGATTTCAAACCGAATCGAAAGTGAATTAACTGCCTTTCAAATAATGTGCATGGATTACACAATTATAAATTTAATGAATTTTCATTTGTTAACTTGAACTGTCTTATAAATAGCATTTGTATAATTTATTAGGGAGAAGAAGTATCCCTCACAACACAGTTGAAAGCGGCAGGGGAGCCAGAAGGACGTCCATGGTTCATGTCAGGAGGCACTCGGAGGCCAAAGCCTGCAGTGGTGAGCCGCAAGGGTGGCAGGCGTCTAGCCAGGCTCTGGCCGCATGAAGCTCCTACCTCAGACCGAATCACAGACCAGCTCATGTTTGTACCTCCCATCACTTCAACAGCCCCGCGTCTACACAAGGTAACAATTTCTAAGTTGTGATGGTGCTCATAGCAATAAAGTCATGCTGTCATTACAGTTTTTGCTGTAAACAATATAACAGAAAATGAAACATTCCTCAAACAGAAACCAAATAAAATGATTATATAAGAATTTTTAATACAAAATTCATTGAAATGTGATGTCCATAAGAGAACATCTAATTTGATACAAGCTTAGTTTGTATAATGTGATTTTTTGCTCTTACACTTGCGCTTGAGAAATATAAAAGCTCTTCATTATGTAGTTCTTCAAATTAAAAGAGAATATATTTTAAGAACTCAAAGCACTAATTACTCTTTAATTCAAACTGGTTGCCATTTCACTTTCCTCAAGACTTATAAAACTATTCTTTAGTTTAGAAGAAAACACAAACATTTTGAATATTTATGTGTCATATTCAGTTGTAAAGTTTTGTAATGTTAAATTATAGATCCCCTCTCTCAGTTGTGAATTGGTGAATTAATTAATTTTCTTGATAGCTATAGCATTGTGTTTTATTCGCCATATTACTCTTACTTTTCAAATAACACATCATCTAGCATATAATTAATTTAATTTTTAATGTAAACAGATTTTAATATATAATGGGCTTGGCTCATGGGCTCCATTGCGACCTGGACGTGAGGCATTCCAGCAATGTCCTGTTAATACTTGTGTGTTAACAACAAACAAAGCAGAAGTTTCTGATGCCGATGCTGTACTTTTCAAAGACCATTTTGTAAACCCAGGGGTACCACGGCCACCAAAGCAGGTAACCAAGTTTCTGGATAGTCAGGCTTGCTTAAAACAGGATTTTGTAGTTGATGGTTTATAAATATTATTGAGTATAACATATACTCTACTATGAAATTATAAACTGGGAGCAATTCATTTTTCCATTATTTATCTTAATATAATTAAATCCCATTTTGTTAAATTAAATATTACTGTTGAGTAAAAAATCATATTAAAAATTATGATGAAAATAAAATTGTGAATTTATATTTATGGTATCAGGTTGTGATTAACATTCCATCTTCATTATTTATCACTTCATCACTAAGGCAAAATATCTGTAATATTATTAGGTTGTCATATTTCAATATACTAAAACATTTTGTTATAAGAACTGTATTGGGTTCAAAAAATTTATTTTTATTGTGCTTTTTTCAGTATGATAAGATTATAAACTGCAGAGTTATTTTGAATCTTACATGTAACCCTAACTTTATTCTATTTTTAAAACTTTAGATCAAAACATGGATTTGAATTTAAAGTGAAGTTGCTGTTAACTCATATGCATTGATTTCAGGTCTGGATTTTATACTTTCTTGAATGTCCATATCATACCCAACATGTTAAATACAATGATGTTTTCAATTGGACTGCAACATATCGCCAAGACAGTGACATTGTTGCTCCTTATGAACGTTGGGCATATTATGATGAGCGGGTACGCCAGAAAGTACAACCTGACAGAAATTTTGCTTTAAATAAAACAAAGAAAGTTGCTTGGTTTGTATCAAACTGTGGAGCACGCAATAAAAGATTGCAATATGCTCATGAACTCCAGAGATATATACAGGTAGATATTTATGGAGCTTGTGGAACAAAAAAATGTCCTCGTTCAAGTGCCAACAAGTGTCTTGACATGTTGGATAGAGACTACAAGTTCTATCTTGCCTTTGAAAATTCTAATTGCAAGGATTATATAACTGAAAAATTCTATGTCAATGGACTTATGTAAGTATGTCATAGAAATATGCAAAACTTCATTGGTAATGTGATGTAATATTGTTTGGGTTCTGTTTTCAGATTTGTAGAAGTATGTGAAATAAGAATGGTACAATTTGGAACTAAAATTTTGTGACAACAGTGTGAAATTGTTAGTTGATATTATTTTCAGGTTTACCATTGCCTAAGAAATTGAAAACCTGACAATAATATCTACTAAGATTGGTACAGAGGGAGACTTTAGGATAATGTATGTAGACAACGAGGGAATAATTATGACATATTTTATTCTTTCTTCTCTTCTTTTGATCGAAGTTCAACCCCTACAATTCTTAGTTCATATACTTCTTTTTCAAATCCGATAATGGATCGCCCTAACAATATTAGCTCATTACCAATTATAAAATTTTTTGATATTAATATATTAGCATTTATTAAATTACATTTTCATACTATCGACAAATATACAATTTCTTTATTTAATTAATACAATTCTTCTCATGTGTGATTGTAATTTCTCAGTACTACCTCTCAGACTGAAGTTTTGAAAACTGACATTAGCAAATTTGAAAACTGAATTAGAATCAAGAAATCAATTCATAATATTTTCTGATTTTAGTATAGATTTAATTTAGAAACAAAGTTTAAAATATTGCGGTGCCATTTAAAAATTCAGAAACACAAGTTAAATATTTTAATGAAAATATATTTGTATTTTTTCATTCCAAATTATATCTATCATTTTGATCTACATTATGTATTGTGTTGTAATTTGCTAACCTGACTAGTGATATATCAATGAGAAGATACTTACTACCATTAAACTATGTAATATGGCAATCATCATGAACATGTCTTCAATGGGTGGAAAGAATAGTAAAGTAATGAAAAGAAGGGCTCTAACAATGTTTACTGTATATTTCCTATGGTTTGTCATATAAGTTTGTTATATTTTGTTAATTTTTTCACAGGAGAAACGTTCTGCCAATAGTTATGGGAGCAAGGCCAGAAGACTATGCAAGAAATGCACCTCAGCATTCTTATCTACATGTAGATGATTTTGATTCACCGAAGGAACTTGCTGAATACTTGCATCAGCTTGATGCTGATGATGATCTTTATAATTCTTATTTTCGTTGGAAAGGAACTGGAGAGTTTATCAATACATATTTCTTTTGTAGACTGTGTGCTCTATTGCATGATGATTTTCCTGTTAAGTCTTATCGTGACATAAACGATTGGTGGCGTGGTCCGGGAACTTGTACCAGTGGTTCTTGGCGGAAAGCAAGTCATGGTAACCAAAATTCAAAATAATATTTAATGTATGATGTATAGAGAAACCTGTCTTACAAGCCAAAATGACTTTAACTTGTAATTGTTATTGTGAATATTTTTAGGGCAGTGGCCCTTATCATTATAATTTATATTATTTTATTTGAGAGTGTTAAAGAAGCTATTACATTAAATGACAATAGCTTACTTCAAAAATCTATTTCATATACCAAAGAGAAGCACAAGCATTATGTGTACAAGGGGAAGAAAGTCAGATACTTAACAATAACTTTTTAATAGAAAGCAATATAACCCTTATTTCTGTAAGAAATTGAGGGCATTTTGCAATATTTAAAAAACTCATAAAATTCTGGTCCGACAGTTGGAAACCATGGACAATGAAGAGTTATTTAATTTTATATTATCAGACTCAAATAGTTACCTTACAGAATTGAGCTTAAAAGAAGTCTTCAACTTTTAAAACTCTGATGATGTTAAAAAGTTACAAATATTTAAGTCAGGTGTTTATATGAAAACCTTATATGATTATTTAAATTACATCACTGATCTGAAATAAATGCCTTATTTGGAAGAAGACATGAGAAAACTTTAGAAAAACAAACAGTATTTCCTCTGAGCCAAGTTAAGTGACTGACTGTTTTTCTTTTGTACTGCAGAGATTTATGTTTAATTATAAATGTTACTTGAGCTTTATATTCAAGCAGTATTATCAAAACAAGAGTACAAATAATGTGTAACAGTGAGAATTTTATTTAACAAATAACTAATTTAAACTATTTACTTTTTATGGAAAACTTACTTACAGAATCTAACTGTACCTATTAAAACAGATTAATCATAAGATACAAATAATGTGTTTCAATCCAACATTACATAATTATGATTATTTCTTAATGCTCATAAATGTGGTTCTGTAATAAAGATTTTCTGTAAGGTCTAGAATAAAAATGATTTCTTGTGAAGAAATATTATTAAGAATAATTAATTCAATTTCCTATGAAAATTGCAACATGTATATATTCCATGAATAATATTAAATCACTCTATTGCATACTAACATACCATTTCAAGTGAATGAATATACAAACATGATTGTGAACACATTATAATGATAAAATAAATTCTTTTTTCTTTGCCTGCAAGACAGAAAGTTTGAACTAGAGGATATCAAATAAATACATATCACAAATGTATTGTTTCAAAAAGTTAAAATGTATAAAAGTGGTGTAATGTATATTTGGATAATATAGAACACTGCTCATCATTTGCCCTTTATGCATGCCATTATGTTGCAAAAAATAAATTATGCTAGAGCTGGGAAGCAACTTAGATGTCAGCACTTGTGAGCAAGTACTATTTAATTTTATTTTTAAGCTAGGAGTCAACTTATTACACACTTGTCATAAAATAAATCTGTGGTGATTACTACAACTTTTTCTCAAATTTTATTACTGTTCTCACATATTATTCTCATTACTTCTATTTGATCAGTTTCATTGTTTTGTTGTCATATGAAAGAATTATCTGAATTATAAATCCTTTAAGAGTATGTTAAATATTGTTATCTTGTTTGTATCAATTTGGTTTTTTATTCAAACAACAAGGCATTATTTGCACACATTGCACAATAATTTATGTAAGTTAAGTCAACACAAAAATTATTTGCATTATCAAGTGCAACTCGATGTTTTACTGGCAGCTAAGACACATAACACTTTGGTAGTAGTACAACAATATTGCTTACTGTTTAGTAAATATTTTTTATTTATATAATGATTCTAAAAGTTTATTTTTTTATTTCCAAACAATTTGACAATACTATTTTAATATTTATATCATAATCATATGTTAATTGTTATTGTATGCTTGGAACAAGAACATGTCATGAGTCATTGTTTAACAATATTTACAGTTTGCAGCCTACTCCTTGGAAATAAGTAGAACTGCATTTTAGATCAGCAGACTAATAAAATGTGATTATCTTTTTCCTTTCAAAGAATGGGATAATATACATGTTGCATAAATGTAGATTATTTCAAATATATTTTAAATAATTGATATGTACTGGACAGGGAATACTTTTAACATCACACCATCCTTAGTTACCTATATATACATCAACTGCTTCATGCTCCCCCCCCCCCCCCACTCCTTTTCCATCAAAATACAGATGTGATAGGGACATGTTCCAAGTCAACCATATCCTAAAATTTAATGCAATCCTCCAGAATATCAGTTACCAGATCAATTAAAGATTCTGCCTGGCAACAAAAGCAAATTATTCCAACACTGTCAAACCCAGAGCCTCAAAACCAACAATTTTGAGCAGTTCTTCACATTAGCCTTTCTCAGAACCCTGCCTCAGATACTGAACTCCAGCACTAGGAAATCATCTTGCAACATGTCTTACAACCTAGGCAAAGACCTGAACTGACCATGATATATCTGTGGGTTGAAATGAGGCATTGTATGTATTGATGTATGTTTTTTCACAAGATTTCCTTTATTGTGCTCCTTCATGAAAGAAATAGAGAGTATCATGTTTTGCTGGATGTGGATTTTTGCTACCTAATGGTTAGGTTGGCTTGACTTTGAATTTAACACTGTGCAGTTGGCTAGCATGAGGTGTACAATATTTCTTGAGTCATGTTTCTTGTCAAATACTGGCCCTTAGTTTCAAGAATGCTACCTCTTTTTCCTATTCATATCAATTATTTTAACTGTATAAATCATACTCATAACATATAAATGTCAAATTTATCTGAAATTTTAGTTGAAAAACAAAGCTGTTCTAATATATAACAATGCCAAACAGAAACTCATCGCAGGCAGTTACATTTCTGTAGAATTCTTATTGTTGAATTAAAATAGTTCCAATGGTCATTCTTTGATCTTTCTTATAGTGTCTAAATGTAAAATCAGTATGAGGGTCAGTGAAATTGTATTTATTATAGAAATGTTGTGTTTTTAAATACCATTATTCATTGCACAAAATTTGTGGTTGTGATTAAATAGACACCTGTTTTCATCAAACAGTATTTAAGGGACAAATTCATGTCATTCTATGCAACTGTTGCAATAAATGCAACTGTAACAATTGATTATGCAAATATCTTACAGATATAAGTTCATTACATAGAACATGACAACACCATTTTAACTTAATATTGTTAAAGACAAGGAAACAATTCAAACGTGTTAATGGATTGGAGACCATGTTCATAAGCCATTTCTGAAATGTACGTAGTATTGATCGTATCTAAATTATAAATATGAGTAGCTGTGATATGATATGCTTCAGTGATAGGTAACACTGTAGCTTTTTGCCGTATCACTGATGTAATTATTAAATGACTGAATAATACTGCTGCTAATAATTAGCAAATTATATAGAAACTTGTAATTGGTGCTGACAAGATTCAAGATATAGTAAATTATTTCTTACCTACCTTTAGTCTGGACACAATGTAAATCAAATAATATTGCAATATTTGGAGTGATTTGCTCAATAGACAATGAGTTACCTTCTCTTGAATCCATTGTTACAAATGTGTGAATTTTATGAATGTGAATGAACTAATTTTTTTAACTTAAATATTCAATGTAACTTAATAAAAATTTCATTCTAATCACAGATGCATTTTGTCTGTAAATATTTTATTTTAAATAAATATGACTAAGCCAAAGTTAAATTTGTAAACAAATTAAACCATTTGCAGAGTAACTATTTTGATGCAAACATATCCATTGGTTCTTACCTCATGTTTGTCTTCCACAAAGACCTTGATAAAACATGATCTCATCAGAACTATTTGTTTGTTAATAAAAATTATTTTTATGTAATATTATTTATATTTAGCTTTCTGTAGGATAAAGACGAAAAATAAATGAGAATTGGATTCTAAAACAGAACCTTACTAACTGTAATAAAAATAACTAACACAATTAATTATTATTGATGTAATGTTTAATTTCATTGGTAGAATTTGTTGAAGTTTATACTATGTATGTTGCACTCAGTATTTTCAAACAGTTATTTCACTTATAGTATTAATTGGAAAAAAGAAACTTTTTGATGTTGCTGTTCTTAATATACTTATATGAACATAAAATATTTCCTGACTTAAAAGTTTCTATTTTTTTACCATGACCATGAGGCAAAAATCAAATGTTTTTGTTCTAAATAATAATAAGAATAATAAGAAATGCAAAAGTTGTTAATTTTTATTATAACAGATGGCAACTGAACTGCCCTATTACTCTTTCATGTCTATGAAATCCTGAAAAAGAAGCATTTCACAAATAGTCAGAACATATAAAGATATCTCAAGTTCATTGTGATTATTACATTTAATAAATCATTCTGCACCTGCCAAAACAAAGTAATTTGTCAGATTGAAGAGAAAATATTGAAATAACCAAGTGAAAGAACTATGAGAAGGAGGTATCATGGAATTGGCTGTTACATATGGAGGAGATTCTGTATGGAAATATGTCAGAGACCAGTACTGTATTTCCTCACCTTTCATGACTTGGGTTCCAGTATTCTGGATTCTAGGTTAACTTCAGTAACATTCATAAAAACTTTTATGTTGATTTTGTACTATATGCTTTTAACTTTACCATACCTCTGAAACACTTTACTTAAGCAGTTAGTATATAATGACAATTTTAAACCTAACAAGAGGGTCAGTATATAAAGTCACACTTTGAAATCATTTGAGTAAATTCAGGAACTGCTTTAGTATCAATTTAGATAGCATAAAATTATTGAGAGAATCACATATCATGGTTATAGATAGTCTTCATTTTTTGAAGCAGCAACAATAGTGCCAAGAATCTGCATCACCATCTTCCATCAAGGTGCAGGGAGCATGTACTCTACTGGTAACGTTGGCCAGATATACTCTTACATATCAAGATGGTCCCACTTTGCTGAAAAACAGTTTCAATTGTAATGTACAACAGTTATAAAAAGCTTAACTTTCCTTATACCATACAGTAAAATACTGACATGGATATTGAATTTTGCAAAGTGGATCATTTAGAATTTTGTTCGTTTGAATTCCAAGTGAAGAACCACAATCATTCCTCATTGATTTAATCAGCGCCCAGGAGCGATCCTTTCGGCTCTGTGTCACTCTGAAAGGAGTGAAGTGATGATGGGCTACCAAGAGCTCTTAAGTAAAACTGCAGGGAAAGCTTCAGTCAGCAATACTTGTAAATGCTTTAAAAAAGAAAAATATTTAAAACATGAATGGAATTTATTCTTTAAATATTCTTACTTTGAAAATATTCATTGAGTCAATTTAAGAGAAACACGTATTAAGCATATTTGGTATTGGCTCCAGTGATTGTAACATATTTTTCTGCTTCTGATGTTTACAAAAACCTCACAAGTGTTGACAAAAATATAAATTACTTATAGCTTTTTTTGAATGTTGGAAAATTGCATCAATTCAAGTTAAGTAGGCTGTGACCAGTGGCAGCCAGTGAATCAAAGTGTTAGTGGTGTCAACAAATACAAATTTTACCAGAAATTTATTAAACTTTTGGACACATAGCAAAATGGGCTTGTTATATGTTCCAGAGTGCCTCAGTTAAATAAATCCCTTACTTTTTCAAAGCCATATACAATGATTTCAATTATAGGGTTTTTCAATATGGGTGGGTTGATGATGATATGGAATGAAACAAGCTGTGTGTGAGGTATTAACAATTTTTTTTAATTTGAAAGACCCATGTATGGCCTTTCTGTTTTCAATTGAGGTATATTAAATAAATTAAGATACAAATGTGTAATGATTTATTTTCTATCATCAAGAGTAGAGACAAGTGCATCTCTGGATGCCATGTAATGAAGACAAGGCATTTTTGGCTACACCCCTGCCCATAAGGAAGAAGCATAAACTTTGGACTGCACCCCACTGAACGTGCCTATATGGGATTACCCGGTGCCAGTCTTCAAGTGGCTCAGTAGTATGCAAAGCGACAACAGAGTGAATGCCAACTCTTCTTCAAATGGAACGGCATGCTACTTCAAATTGATCAGAATATAATAATTAAAATCGATACTATTTGTAAGCGTTAATTAAATGTTAAATTAATAAAAATCATTTTTCATTAGATGCCATGGCTCTACGTCACGAGCCGCCACCGGCTATGACTGAAATTCATTATTTTAATACACCGTTCTCTAAGTTGCCTCTAGTAGGCAATGTAAACAACCCGCCGTAAAGTATGTTAAAATATTTATGTCATAAAGTAATCCGGAATAAAAAAATAATAATTTCGGGGAATGTGTGTTACTGAATAAAACGACTTTGTACTTGAGCAATGTTCTGCCGACCTTTAGAAAATCCTAAATCATAACACTCAACATTGTTATTTGCAAGCACAAACAAGATACCATTTTATCTAATGGCTTACGCATAGGAGGAAGTATAATTAAAAAGGAAAACTTAGCAAGGTGATTTCATTCTCAGTAAATTTTGCAGTTCAAACCCGAATAGGCCTATTAATATATCTGCATTTATGTTGCCTGATGGAGAGGTGAGTCTTGTGTTAAATAAATGTAAACTAAGTTTTCGTGAAACTTTAGGTATCATAAATAGGAATTTTCGTAGTGTTTCTAGTATTATTGATTTAGTGTATAATCATTTACGACTTTGGTTTTCTTTCTCTTTGATACATGCAGCTCATAAAAGGGACCAGTGGTGAGTGTCATGTACGTTAACAATCTGGAAAACACATTCGTGTTTTGATCTGCATTACCCATGTCCTTCATTTTCCCTGACCAGTTTCTGAAAATGTGGAAGGATTTGTACTCAAACTTGTTGTAGGGCGTCATTTCAGAATTTCCCTGAATAATTTGAGTAAACCAAAATCAGGCTGGCTTTAAAACCCGCTGCACGCTTATTTTACGGTATATGAAAGTTTAAGTGAGTTATAAATGATATATGGTCGCTGTAATCTATAATAAAGCTCGTAATTTTGTTAATCAACTGGAAGGTTTTGTGATGGGGTTTTCAAGTAGCTATCTTTAAGTGTTTCTCCGTCTTACTTTAGTTTTCTTCGAAAGCTGTGATTTAGGTCCGATTCTAGATTAGAATTCATAAAATGAACTTACGACTACGTGATGAGAAAGTGTGCTGAAATTAAATGAACCCAAACGGTTACATCTGACAAATACGTTATGTAGAATATCATTTCAAATCATTGGTATTTTATAAACTAAATTTTCTATTTCCATTTCCGAATCCTCTTTCAATCTTCCTAAACAGAAGCCGAAAGACTTAAGTAACTTAAGTACTGATGATGGTAATATTTGAACAAGGTAATAAAGAAGACGATGCAAAATAATTTGATCAGTGACTCCCAATTAAGATTTAGGAAAGAATTGTCAACCAAGAAAGCAATCTATACTCTTTTATATGAAAACAGAATAGTTAAATAAAAACGCCATCCATAAGATATATTTTGTAATTCAAGTAAAGCATTTGATTGTACAGACCATAAAAACTGTTAGAACAAATGAAACATTATGGAATTACAGGGAATTCATTATTTTGGTTTAAATAAACAAAATAGAATGCAATGGATAGTGTTAAAAGATTCTTGCTCAGGTGAAATATATGAATCATATTGGGGAATTATTAAAAACGGAGTCCCACAGGATTCCGTATTAGGGCATTTAATGTGCCAAAAACTGTATATTTTTCTTCCAAAGCTATACTTTCTGCAGTTAACGCTAGTATAATAGTAACAAAACGACATAAAAAGCAAGTAACTATAAGTAAACCATTAAACCTAATGGTTTACTGCGAATTGATTGGCAATTCACTGTGGAAAAACATAATTTGACGCAACTTCACGCACATGACAACTCTTCAACCTATAACTCTAAGAGACTATACCAACAATGTAAATGAAACTTTATCCGTTCTATTCCTTGGTCTCCTAATAAATTGAATTGGATTGATCATATTAATTCTTTATTTAAGAAACTCAGCTTAGCCATATATTAAGTAAAACTTATGCACACCTTAAATGATTTAAAAACAAGAAAACTAGTTTACTGTGCACATTTTCATTGTTTTGTCATATGGAATTATATTCTAGGTCAACTCAACAGGCAAAGACTTCAGAAACCTTGTTTAGAGGTCTCTTAAAAAATGAATATTTACAGTGTGTTGCCAATACATTTACTGATTAATGTTATTTCTGGCTACAATTAAGCACTTATTTATTAGGCCTCAATACAAAAAACAACATAATCTACAAAAAATGTAAATCATTGTCAAGTGCAGAGGATAGTGTCCACTATTCTGTGATTTCCGTCTGCCACAAAGAATTAAACAGTTGTAAATTAATCAAAATCAATTTAAAGCTGTGCTATCTTCATTTCCTCTTAGCCATTCCTACTATTTAATAAAAGGAATTATAGAAGAATCTGAGATGTACAATTAAGTTATTGAAATATTAATCACAGTCATCCTCATACACTACTACTATTATATGACTGTAAATAGCTAGCACGAGCTATTCATTTAAGTTTATTTTATTAGTCAAAATCAGATAATCGTAAATAGTTAACATGTACTATTAATGGTTTTGCTGAATATCCTTCATAAACGCAATATTCAGCTATTAACGAATGACGATTGCAGTCTCATAATTGGTTAAGTGATACTCAAGTAAAGGGGCTTTTTTTTGTACGCTCGTTGTTTACTCGTGCTCGACACAATTCAATTACGTACGGTTTTCTTAAATGAGCCGAACGAAGTATTTCCGACATCGCTAACAAGCCAGAAAGAAAGGAAAATAAAGCAGCATACAGCCGCAAATATTTACGTTTATGTTAAGATATTCTGAAGGCTATAATTGTTATGGGGCTGTATAAAATCCAAGGAGGTTTGTAGACCCTCATTACATACATATCCTGGTAGATTCTCCTCAGCATCAACCTCGGTTTTCAATGGTTATTCGTTTTCTCTTGAGAAAATGTTCCTGTACCTAAATTTAGTCTCACAACCCCATTTGAAATAACAATAATTATAAAGCTAATTAAAAACAATCTACAGGATACGATGAAATCTCAAGTATTGCTGCGAAACATGTTGCTGTCACAATTAGTCCTATATTAAGTTATCTTATTATTAAGGCTTTATTTCGCATCAACCCAAGGTTTAAAAGTTACCTTTACTTATAAGTGATATGTTCCCAGATATGTTCAAGTACTCGATTGCAACACCTACCCTTGGCTACCTTGCTCTACCTTCCACATCCCCCCTTTTCAATTCCCTTCCTATGCTATTAAAGGGGACTTGCCCATTTCAGGATCACCCTCATGTAGACTGTTAACCAAAAAAACCTCTCTTTAATTAAGGAAGTATTTGAGGGAGTTGTTTATAACAGATTCTACACTCACTTCAACAAAAATAAATTACTCAGTGACTGTCAGTTCGGCTTTAGGAAAGATTGTTTTACAGAAAAAGCTATCTATAGACTAACTGATGAAATTATAGAAGAAAGTTGCATTCTAAATGGGCATAAATGAGGACGGGAGTTCCACAGGGTTCAGTGTTGGGTCCTCTATTATTTATAATCTACATAAATGATTTACCTAAAATATTAGATACATTTTCAACAGCTATACTGTTTGCAGATGATACAAGCATTTTAATAAGTAACAAGGTCACACTAAATGAAGCAGATAATAATGTATAAAATCAAGTGCTTCGATGGTTTTCTATGAATGGTCTATCACTTAATTTTAGTAAAACCAATTTTAAGCAATTACAAAAAACCAACGCATCCTTACAATCTGTAAGAAAATACGTTAAACTATGTACACTAAATTATGAGGACTTTCTGTAGACAATAAACTGTATTATTGAACGCAACAAATTTAAAATTGAACTAGCCACTTTCTTACTTAGCCACTCCTTCTACTCTGTAAAGGAATTTGTAGAACTATGTAAATATTGACGTAAAACTAGATATAAGATTACCCAATTAATCTATACCAATAAATAAAATTGAAGTGTCTATCTGTTTATCTTCAATAGGCTCCGAAACGGCTTAAAGGATTTCATCGAAAATTTGTGAGTTTAAAAACAGGAGAATTAACTTCAATATTCCTGCAAATTTCACTTCAATATATTGCAGAAGATATATACGTGCATTTAAGTGTATGCGGTTTGCCTATACTCTTGATCTGTTTATGCTCAGAAACGGCTTAACGGAT
Source organism: Eucriotettix oculatus (assembly GCA_034510155.1). Lineage (NCBI taxonomy): Eukaryota > Metazoa > Arthropoda > Insecta > Orthoptera > Tetrigidae > Eucriotettix > Eucriotettix oculatus. The sequence continues at coordinate 44,788,001 of CM067380.1, forward strand.
TTCAATGAAAATTTCAGCGATTGAAACTGGAATTTTAACTTAAATTTTCGTGTATTTTTTATTTCGACATCTTGCAGAGTTCAGAAGACATTAATGTAAATATTTATAAATCCATGCTAAAGGCAGCGTGAAAACAAACTGCGAGTTATAAGTACTATTAGGCGTTCCTACACCATTAATCCCACTTACTGTGTTATTATAAGCGTAATTTTGGAAGCATGAGAGAGAGAGAGGGCGATCGCCCCATCTATTGTTGACCAAGAAAATAGAAAATAATTAAGTTCTTTGGACCTTAGATACGATGTATACGTAACTCGGTTTTATTTGATGCGTCAGGTAAATTTTAATAATTAATAATTGCTCGCTTTTATTGGCTCCGAAACGTATGATAGCGGAATCTGTTCAAAACTAACTGCGAGTTATAAGATTTGCCCTGAAGCGATAATAAATAAATGATAACGTACTTTTTATGTATTCGTTGAATTCAACTTTATCAAAATTCTGTTGTTTCGTTTTTAGGGCAAAATAAGAAGGACTACTGAAGCGCGAACGAAGTCGCGGGCATAGCTAGTAATGTAAGAAATTTATGTAAAGTATTTGACTCGTTCCATATCCTCGAAGAATTGCTTCACTGAAGGATCCACGGAATATGACTATTATGTTATGTTCGTCGACAGACATTTAATTTTAGAGGTGCTTCTTTACTGGTTTGTAAGCTGTGCTATGTAAACTGTACTCGATTTTTATCAAAGTTTAAAAATATAAAATCGTTGACGTCTCTTGCAGTGCGTGAATGCATATCGTGGCCCCTGATATTTAAAGTCGTTTGTCATCAACCATAACTTCTTAAGCACTTTCACCTTTTCTTCGTATATATCTCGATAATGTTTTATTTGAAAATTTTACTCTCATATGTACTAGGGACGCTATTATATTCAGCCGTAAAGTCTTTCGGTCTAAAAATTTTTTCATATTTAGTGCGATTCAGCGCATCTTAAAAAATGGTTCATTTGGCTTCTTCAATGAATTTCTTCAATAAAATAAAACGATTCAGAAGACTTGAAAAGTATACATAACGTTTTCAAATAGATTACGTATTGTGACTACATAGTCAGATGAATATATAAATATAATGTATATAATCCTTAGTTTATTTTATTAATAGTTCGTACTAACTATTCACAATCATCTGTATTTGAGCTAATAATATGTTATAACATAATATTAGCTACAAGAATAGTTAATTTCACTATTTACATTATAATTTATTTCTACGTCTCAGATACGAAACTACGATTGTTCCATAATATCTTGTGCTGAATAGAATGAGCTTTGAACTGCATTTCAAATTTGCCGTTCGTAGACGTGTCAGAATGGGCTTGATGAAATAGTACATTAAACTGTATGTTAAAAATTCTCATATACAAAGATTTTTCTACCGGAGGTTTCCTTCCAAGAGACATTTTGCCTTATGTAGTTTACAATAGTGGAATAGTGCCTTTATAGTTCCTTCATTGTACTGAAATTTTCTTTGAACTAGATCACCTGTACTGAATAGTTCTTTGATTTTTTAATATCTCACTAATTTTACTTACGTCCCTGCCAGTGAAGAATTTTTGCTTCCAAATAATTGCTGAGTCTCGACTGAAATACCCGCAGAAAGCGCTAATGGAATTTTGGAGCCATTACGCGTTCTCAGCCCGTCAATACTTTTTGCAAAATACCACGAGAAAGTTCCACACGAACCATAATAACTGAAAAAAAAACAGTGACCGGACCGTATAGTTCACAGGTGTGGAATAAGCGGCCCTCATTAAAGCTAGTACAGTGAAACCTCGGTTTTTCGTCGTCGACAATACGTCCGAACGCGATGGGCGAAATCGCAAACCGAGGCAATTATTTTCATATTAAGCAATGTATATTCAATTAATTAATTCTCGGTACTCAATAACAAAAAACATATTTTATAGTGAATACACAGTGTTGTTCTAGCGTACTACTGTAAAGTTCTATGCTTACCAACACGACAGGTTTTAAGTTTGAAATTAACGACAATTTTAAACGTTTATCAAGAACAAGGAAGACTAAGTGATCTGTAAGATGAATGGTTTTGCATAAACATTGCATTTTTGTATGATATTTTGACAAAAGAAAACAATTTAAATATTTGCCTACAAGGTAAAATAGAACACTTTGCAGTGCTTGCAGAAATGTTGAAGGAGCAGAAATGTGAAAATAATAAAATCCATGAATGTTGGATTCCTTACTGCAAGAATATACTGAAAGGTTTTCAGATTTACCGATCAATCTACTGCTATGAAACTTTTATTTGAACCTTACTCAGTACATATATCCAAGGCTCTTATGGAACTACTGATCGAGTTATTTCAGTTACAGAGGTTAGAATACTCAAATCCTTTTTTGATGGTGAAATGTATCCTATATAAATCTGGAAAAATGCAGATGATTTACCATTTACATTCTTGATTTGGAATTTCTGCTGCGGGGAACCTTTTCTCTCATAACAAATATGAAAACTATTTTAAGCATGAAAATTGTAGATGATACTTTAAAGGATAAATTAAGGCTTCGCGTCACGAAGCTGGATCCAAATATTCATTTACTTTCAAGCAAGAAATAAATGCAAATATCCCGCTAACTTTCTGTCGGATTGAAAATTATTTAACGTATTATAGCTGAGATATTTAATCGCATCCCCCCTTTTCAATTCCCTTCCTAAGCTATTAAAGGGGATGTAGCCTGTTAACCCCCCAAAAAGTTATTATGTTTATATTTTATTTATTTTTAACGTAATAATATATTTTTTAAATAATTCTACTAATTTGATTACTACTTATACTTAAAATTATTATTTTTCTATTCTATTTCTTTATAATGTAATTAATTTACTTAATATGCGTTCATTTTATTGTTTTTATTTGAAGGGTTATTTAAATATATAGTTGTTTATTTAAAAAATAGTTAAATGCGAATACAAAAATATTGTATATTGAAACTATTTGTGTGAAATAATGAATAAATCACTTAATGTTCTTTTGTGTTGTGCCTATACAATGCAAAAATCAAGTTATGCGGCCTCCTTTATTACTGCCTAATTTAAATGTGGCCTCACCTCTGGTATAGTTCTTTTTCCAGAATAGTTCATTTGATATATTTCGTTCATTAACTAAGTTTTGAAAGTGACTGGGTGAACTGATTTAAAAGGAGACTTCTTTGATAAATAATAAAAAGCTAATGAATTAAAAAATATATATTCACAGGCCTAGAACTCTCCGAACCACTGTTGTATAAAGAAGTTCTCGGGTCAGTGTAACTAATTGTTGAATCAGTGATATATGAACCAGTTTGTTTTTCTGAATGTCAAAAAATTTAACTGTGACTTGTAATATACAAGTTTTCTATGTAATAAATAATGGAAATAAAAATTATATTTCATAGGGGGGAACTAAATCACTAATAAAAAATCATTTACAATTTATTAGTTAAAATACAATCAACTTTACATATATATATATTTCAATTTATGTATTATTATTAAAAATTTAATATTTAGTATGAGACAATTCTACTCTGAGAGGAACTCATCCAAGTAGCAGAGACTAATCTATAGGGTCCGACAATGCATAAGAAATTGCATTAAATATTTTTGGTGCGTCTCACCAGCGTCCAATATTTTATTTTATTATTATTAGGAATAACTTTGACGCAGTTAAATTAGTTGATTTACAGCAGTTTAATGAAGCACCAATCTACAAAAGACAAGAATTATGTTCCTGTACGAGAGAGTGATAGCTTCACGATGCTGCCATTGCTGACAGAGCCCAGTTTCGTAAAAAAACTCTGGACTACAGTTTTTGGCGCTGAGAGATCAGTTTGGAACTTGAAATTGTCTGTTCTCTCTGTTTGCTAGAAGAACTGTTATTAAAATTCATCTATTTTTGGCCTTGTCCATTCATTGTGTTTATTTATAATACATGTCTAAATGTACAAAGCTTTTTAAGAATGTAAAGGGACTTCTCGTCCGAAATACAAACTGGCTGAAGGATGCAATGCCACCGCTGCGGTATAGGGCGAGTAATTTTTCCCAGATGTTTTTTGAAAGTATAGGAGACAGTGATATTTTGAGATGTAAAAACTGTATCCATTTCAAAATATGCAGAATGAATAGCAGTTTACATCTCATTGTTTAAATTTTTTACAGAAATCATTCTTTTGTCAAATTTCATTTAAGTGTTGGCCTAATGTTTACGTAACGGACATTTGGGCTTACAAATGAACATTTCTATAAAACGTAACCTATCAGGCGTAAACTGCTTTTTATTGCGTGTATTTTGAAAGGAAAACCCTATGTCTTAAAATTTCACTGTGTACTGTAACGGACCACATGCATCACACGTTCGACTGGCCCTCATTTATCCACCGTGAGGTTCCTGTCCTACGAATCTCTGACCGTCGTCGGCCGTTTTAGTATTTGTATGGAAGAGGGCAGTGTGGAGCTACCCCGTTACGTTGGAGAGGTGGAGGGGAGCCGCGAGGGGAAAACGAGCAACCAGATCTTCTAATCTTGGTCACTGGTGGTGAAAGGTCGTCTGCAGCAGATTAATCTAACGCTTTCACTTCTGTCACAGCTGGTCCGCAACCCTCCCTACCGAACCAATCGTGGCTGTTGTCCATCTTCCAGGTGACAAAAATAACCGCCCACCCTAAGACTCGTCGTGGACACAGTTTCGCAATAAATTTGAGTAAAAATGGTAGGTGAAAAGTACACACTATAGCACGGGTGGCCAACCTTCTTTCTCTTTTGTTAATTTTTGTTACGTGTTTGTGGTTTCCGATTATCCCAGCCTACCACGTGGCATCCCGAGAGGTCAAAACGAACCATCTTTACTACGACGAATAGTAAATAAGTTTCGTCACAGTACCATGTTTTCAAAAACCATGAGATAACGTTGACTCACCCCATATGCTCATACCTTTCCGAACCACCCTCGGAGATTCCGATGCAGTGCTTTAGTCACTGTTTCAGATTATGCCTACCCGTATTTGAAAAAAATATATACCAGTGCCTACGTCGTCAGCATTTCCATTTTTCTTAAGGTCCATTCGATGTTCTTACGGAATTTTTTTATTACTATTGTCAGCGCAGGAAACGTTCAAGGCTTTAATGACAATAGGGAAGGCCAGAAAGCGTGAAGTTCAACATGCTCGCGAATGAAAGCGGACTTTCGCCTTAATGAATGAGTTGGGCCACACATTTTTTAACAGCGTGTCCTACTGTCAACAAACGTACGGAAATGGGAACTACTTGGAGAGGGATTCCAGAGATCTGTAAACGTTTCGTTTCCCTTTCAGGGACGATAAGATTATTTATTTCCAAAGGAAGAAGAAATGCTTCGATTGAAGCGCATGTAGGAGCGTATATAGCTAATGGAAAAACTTCGAATCCCGGACCTCCCGTTTTCCGGGCGAGCGTCCTACCACTGAGCTAATCCGAGTCGACGTCCAAGGACAGATTCAACATCCCTCCAGTCATGTAAACCGGAGCCAGGCTCACCTACAATTCACCAATCACCTACCTCAGAACCAAATTTCTAGGAATTTGTAAAGAACGGAATTGACTTGAATTCCACGCACACTTGATCAATTTACACAATGTCCATTCTTCACAAATTCCTAGAAATTAGGTTGTGGTGAATGTGATTAGTGAATTGTAGGTGAGCCTGGCTTAAGTTTCAGGAGTTGAGGGATGTTGAATCGGTCCTTGGACGTCGACTCGGATTAGCTCAGTGGTAGGGCGGTCCGGGGTTCGAGTCCCTGGTCCGATCGTTGTTATTCCATATTTGTCTTTCTTCTAAATTAGTTATGTTCATAATCTGATCCTTTTGATGAAGTATGTAACGACCATTTATTACAATTATGGTAATATTGAAATATGGAATCAACAGACAGAAACGAATCCCGCTGATTAGTTGGTAATAAAATTCTGTCGGCAAAAATTATTAAAAGAATTGTGCTACGTAAATCGGCGGCCTTTGTACAAAGCAAATTCTTTTACAGTTTGTTCGTGTCCGTTCTTGTTGTTGCACATTTCCATCACGCGCGTGCGCCCACAAGCGGAAGTGAAGTGCACGACTTTAGGTCTGGGCAGTGCAGGCTCAGTCGTTCACGGCAGAGCGTGAGGGGACGACTGACAGATTTAAGTTCCAATATTACACACTTCTCCCCCAGCTATGTTCATGCCGTAGACATGCAAGTGGTAGTGCACCCTATTTTCTCTGGTGACTACATTATCTCTGGTTTCTTTAAACTGAAAATAATTTAGAGGCGTATTCTTGGCATGATTATGACCATAGAGTCGAAATATCACTATTTTAAAATAAATCTTTGACTGATAAATAAGGTAACCATTCTCGATATACATCATACTACAGTCGAATTCACCACAAATAATTTTTGTGTAAACATTACAACAAAAAACTTATAATACAATGTTATAAACCAAAAGCATAATTCATTTCCTGAAATTTGATGTTTTTTTCAATAATAAAATCATGGAGAGAAATTATTGATAGTTTGTGCTGTTCACACAGAACGAAACCGACTTTTTCATACCATAGCTACGAGGTTCTGAAACAAAGGCGTGTAATCCGTAGAAGCTATAATTCTCAAGGCTCGCTTTTGTAGAGACGTGACTCGAGCTCACTAATCACTCGGGCATAACTGAATGAAAATTTGCGCGGTGCATTAACTTGTTTTCGGTAAGTAATATCGCTCTGCTGCACTAGCAGCTTACTTTGGTTGAAATTTTATCGAAACGAAATTCATCTTCAATCTTCAAGGAAAGGCGCCCGTCGTGATAAACTTTTCAGAAAGCTATAATTAAAAGTACCAATTGTCAGAGTAATGAAACAACAGGAACCTATAAACGGAAGAATAGAATACGATTTATTTTCTAATGAGCAGCGAAACTTAAGAGATGCGGAAAATTGTTTCGTACCTACTATTAATAACATACTTTAAATGCATAATGATATAACTTAAAATTTAAGCGAAATTGTTAGACCATAAAATCATTGATTATTATTTTCACTCTAAAATGTTTAAATACTTCAAGGTAACTAAACGTTCGTGTTTTATTTACACTATTGTATTCAGTTTCCAAGTTGTAATAGTAACAATTAGATAAATTTTTTGGATTGATTAAACATCTGTTTATTATTAGCGAAGGCTTTCCCGGTGAATTTGTTTCAAATACAATTCTCGGGTTTCAACCCGGGTGAAAGTTTTTTTTTTCGATCGCAAGCTCCGCCATCGTCGATGTGTAAACAAACTTAGACCCGGGCTGAAACCCGAAAATTGTATTTGAAATTTATGTAAAAGGTTTCGTGTCCTATGCGCGCATCAAGTTCTCCAAAAATTAATGCGGGTTGCCTATATTCTAGATCCTGATAATACTATATATTTTTAAAATAAATAAATAAATAATAATACGATGTGCATGTAAATTAGTATAATTTTTAGCTTCAGGTAAATTTTAATACTTTGTAATTGCTTTTTGTAAAAGCAAATAATATTTTATGCCTTTGATAGTGACATTCATCACAGTTAAAAGTTTTAAATGAAATAAATTTTAATAACGACACTACTGTATATAAAAGTGAAAATATCAACAAACTTCTGTTTGTTTGTTGCTCTAGGAATGGCTCAAGAAAAGTTTCACAATGTAATTAGTTTATACATTTAAAAATTTACCTGAGGAAGTCCAGAAAGTTGGAAGAAACGTATAATTAAATTTCTGTGCTGACTTTTTGGCCGTATTTTGAATTACTTACTTAGTAAGTAAAGATAATTTCTCTAATTTATGCGTGAAGTTTAAGAGTTTACCTGATACATTATCCTAATTACAAGCTTTTGAGATATAAAGACTTCATCTTTACCTGTGGAGCTAACCCATTTTATAATTCCATAACTCATTAAGGGAAGGAAATACGGCATATAAATTGCTTCATTAGTTTTATCAACTAGCTGGGTATTTATTTACATTATCCCGGTACATTATTTAATTCTTGGTCGAGACATAACTATACCGACATCCAAAACGTTACAATATGAACCTCAAATAGACTACCAGTATCTCGACAAAGTCAAAAATACGGTGCAGTAGGAGGAATAAATATATTTTCAGCATTCTAACAGAATAAAAATTTTCCCCCACTTTAATGGTTAAATTTGTACTTAAATCGCATTACACCGGTTTCGACAACAAACTCGATAGTTTCCTTTTTATTTTCATATTAACAATTACTAAATTTTAAAATTTACCTGCCGCGAGAAATAAATCCAATTTATATATACATCGTATCCAAAGAAGTTCATTTTTTTCTCAGCCTGATGCAACAATAGATAGTAAGTGGGATGAATGATATAGGAACGCGTAATAGGACTTATAACTCGCAGTTGGTTTACATGCCGCGGAACTCCAAGAAATTTTTGTAAAATTATGGAAAAAGAAAAAAATTATTTTCATAAAAGTATAAAACGTTAGCCTATTCTATTACCTACTTAATCTAATATCAATATAACTTAAAACAACGAATTTAGATTTTTGACGAGTTTTTAAAACGAAAATTACAAAAATTCCCGTACTCCCCCACCCCGGGTGGCAGAACGGGACAGGATGTTATTAATTACAACAAAATTTAATTAAAGATGAATCTTAACACCTTTTTCGTATGGTTGATGGCTTTATCAATTTTTCCTTTCACTAAGATATTTTTTTTTGCAACTGCACACAGCCTTTACTAGCATTTTCCCTTATTTTCTATTCCTTTTCTTTCTTAATATATTCCTTTTTTGGTACAGCTTCCTGTAATTCATTTCTATAAGTTGATTCTACCAGTTTTTCTTTTCTCTTTCTTGAGAAACACATTACATTTTGCCTTATACTGTAGTATCCCGGTCCGCCCCGCAGGCTAGTCTCAGTTTAAGGTTTTTCGCCGAGCCTTATTACAAGTAGATTTTATCATTATATGCAGGTAACACCTAGTTTAGGAATATATACCACAAAGCGTTAAAAGCGAGGCGTTTTGTGAATTACCTTCTGTCGAAATGCTTACAAAAATTGTAAAGTCACAGATGTAAGACGCCAAAACAAGAGTTCATTTACAAGGTGCAGTCAGGTCGGCTGCCGGGACTTCTTCCTTGACCAGTTACAATGTTCCACCCTTATTTACTAAACTCCAGCACTATAATAGGGTATCCCGTTCTACCCCGTTACCCGCCTCCGCCCCGACTTCCCCTATGTTTAAATTTTACAACTGAATACATAAATGTAAAGTTAAAATTGTGTTTAGATAATTTAATGTTAAAATTGTTAATAATGTCTAAGGCGCTAATGATCATATTGATGATGCGACAAAAAAAGAACATTTAAAATATGCAAAGTTGGGTTGAGCGTATCTGAACCAATTGTTTGCGATTTATCATGAAAAATACAACTACATTATCGAAATGACACTATTATACAATTTATATTCTACTTGTCTTTATAATAAACTTTTTCTTATTTCTACTGTCACATTGACTTGTGTATTATTCGTCCTGAAGTTCGATAGTAGTTTCACCGTGGTACCTCAAATTTCTTTTAGATATATTCTATTAATTTGACGCTAAAAGAGGTGTTCCGTTATTTCATAATTCATGATTAATAGAATCAAAAATCCTGTTTGTTTTTCAAATGAAAAAAGAACCTGTTTTGATGATTTAAATAACGTGGTGGGATGAATTCTGGGTATGGAAAGGTACTTTGTTTGTGTTGAAATGACATGGAAGGCTGCGAATCCACCCCTCCCCGCCCCCGCTCCCGCCCCCCGCCCCCTCCCAGGAGTTTGGCGTCGGGATAGCGGTCCAGCTCAGTATGGCGACGTCTGCCGCGGAGTCACCATCAACAATGAGGCTCTGCTGCCGTGAGTCCGCCACAATTTAAACAACTACTACTACTACTATTACTACTCACTCGCTTCCCGTTATGAAGCCACAGATGAGTCGGCGTTCCGACTATCCTCATGACCTACAAGATTAAAGTTTTTTTGTTGCGAAAGTTACGTGATCGTCCTTTCGGAACGTGAAAGTAAAATGTCAAACGGAATTACTCTGTTCCGCCGGCCTTTTTTCTTCTCCTTTATCCGCGGACCTTACGTCTTAGATTCGCACGATTCGTCCGTCGTACCGGTCCTACGCCCGGACTTTCTAATGTTGAAAGGTTAAACCGTAACGGCTCCCGGCGATGGGGCTCCGGGTTCAAAGCCAGCCAGGTGAATGTCTCAACTGCCCTTGTCTTCGTCGACGATCATCGGGATGCGCCGACAGACGAAATGCTCCGCGCGGTTCATTATCTGTCGGGTGAAGTGTTTTATTTGGCTGCTTTATCTGGTGTACGCCTCGTTGCAGAGAACGTTATCGTGATACCGAGAACGTGATCAGAGTGACTCCGCTCCGGTTCGAACCATCTGCTCACCAGTTTCCGCGTGGCTTACAGTTATACGTTTCACTGAAACTCCTTACTAATTGTGACCGGTTACAGTCATTAAAGCGCGCCCATCACGGTACGTCGTAAGTATAATGTCCATTTGTCTCACAAAGCCTCTAGTTTAACCACTGCCATACATTTAGAAGCGTGGACTACGTCTGCGCGCATCGTGACGCCCCTTTCCTTTCGGTGGCACGTTTGAATGACATATCTGGTGTCTGCCAGGATAGTTTTGCCCTTCGCGGTTCTCCGAATTTCTGATTCGTTACATAAACTAACCGTATTTTCACTTCCGGAAAAAGCATCTCAACCGGAGTGAATCGAAATCACCTGCGCGCTGAGCTTCAGTATTCATGTTGAGATTAAAAACTAGAGCAAACTTGTCTAAACTCTCACTCGATAACACTGGACTTTTCGAAAATAACATACTCTGATTAATAATACAGCATGAATCATGCACTACGCTAATATTATAAGTAAAAATTATTCCTGCTGTCAAAAATCATTATTTCACTGAAACTGTTTTATAAGCCCAGAGCTGATCGATGATATAAAAATCAGGGCCGCACACACTCAATTTTATTTTTCGTAGATATGTATCTAGAGATGGTAGAAGTGTAGTGGACCTAAAGAGTAGGATAGCACAGGCAAGGAAGGCTTTCGCAAAAAAAGACGTAATGTAAGTGTGAATATTAGTAAATCATTGCTGAAAATGTTCGTATTAAGAGAAACGTGTACGGTAGGAGTTGCAGAAAGGAAAAGAATAGAAGCCTTTGAAATGTGGTGCTATACGAGAATGCTGAAAATGGGATGGGTGGATAGAATCATTGACGAGGAAGATCTAAACAGAATAAGGGAAGAGCGAACAATATGGAGGACGTTGACCAAGAGAAGAGATAGATTAATCGGCCACGTTTTGAGACATGAGGGTCTTGTAAAATTAGCATTAGAGGGAAGTGTGTGTAAGGGGGGGGCAAAGATGGAATACGCAAATCAGAATAGGGAGGGTTGCATCAGACCAGTCTTAGAAATGAATACCACAACATGTATTGTTTCATGGTAATCAGACCGAAAAGATTGTAGAAGCATCTTCTCCTTATAGATATAACTAACTGTTTCAGTGTATTTTTGTGTTCGAACGTGCCCCCTGCAAATCTAAATGCATGTAGCAATTTCAACCAAATTTTGTACATGTGTTTCGTGTGACCCGGAAGCAATCAGGAAATGTAGGCGTAAGACACCCCTGGGGGAGGGAGTGAACGGAAATTTAAAACGTACATAAATGGCAGATATTTGCAAGCGAATAAATATTTTTCGCGGTTAGTGAGATAGAATATAATCTTAAATTTAACGACCGATTCATAGATAAACCAAGTTTTTATCCATTTCCTCCCAAATTTCGTCATCACATTTGGGACTTCACAAGGTAAATTTCTTCAGGACATTAAATTTTGATGTTCGTCTTTGTCTCCGTCCAAAGGTCAATTACAACCGAAATGCTGCTCTGTATTCCTTTTTTTAAATTTCTGTTTTTATTGTCGCACCAACACCTAGGGTCTAATTAGATAATTTCCTTTTAGTCGAGTTTGCTGTCAGCACACACAGGCCTTCGCCAGGAATCGATCACGCGACTTTGTGGTGTGAAGGTGTGACGTTTGACCGCAGTGATGGCCTCTGTATTCTTAAATCAAGTTTCGGTCGTAACTTTCCTCGGATGCAGTTAAAGACGAATTTTTAAAATATATTTCGACTTCTATTTTTGCATAAATCTTGAATACTTCTTCCTGATGGTATCGCAAATGTGAGGACGAAACGTTGCAGCAATTGAATAAAAACTTTGTTTGTGGATCCGTAGTTTAATTTAATTTTATATCATTCCTCACAAAGTATACTCTTTAGTGATATATTGTTGATTGTACACTATGATTATGCCCTATGCCCGGAAAGGGCTAAATCTCCCGACACGGGTTTTGTTCTCTTTAAATAACTGACGTAAATCAGGTTGGTTTTTCAAAAGAAATTGATGACTATAAATTGGCGTTCTAATTAATGAAGTATGATATTTATCTTGGATAATATTTTTAAAAATAATTAATTAGAAGGTTTTGGAACGTCATTCATTTTCTCTCGAAAAATGGAATATTGACATAGCCCTAATACTTATCACGTCTGAGGAACAAATAAACATTTAATCGTAATCGGTTCTGTATTTTACTTGCGAAACGCAAACAAATTAAGCGTGACAGACAAGAATTCATAATGGATGAATGGTAAAAATAAATGAATTATCCTCCATTCTGCAACATGTAAACAAAAATGTGTTATTTTGTTTGTATGACTTTTGTTTCTCAAAACTATAGCTTAATAATATTTTAATTCTTATAAAAACTAACTTTTTTGTATGACGCAAATAATTATAATTCGGTAATTATCCCATCCGTTTTTAATGACGCAGCTTTGCCGGGTAAGCGAAGTTATTCTTCACAACAAAAATTACTGTTTTTAGCCCGAGTCCTAAAAGTCATAAACATTAAAATTTATGCTATAATTTGAAAATTATAGTCTTTTCAGTCGTATCTTTCATTCCTGCGTAGAATGTGAATTCCATGAATAAGAACTAATTACTACGTGGATGTAAAAATTAATAAATCTGACATTACAGAAACTGGACGTACCAGTTTTAGAGAAAAATGAATTAGACGATGTTCCCTAATTAATTATGACCTGTTTTGTTAGATCGTTGGGATGATGAGATAATTATTTTAATAAACGGATGTCTGATATATGCCCATGATTTTTTCCTTAAATTGCTTAGTTATATGTAAAATAATGTAACACAGGATTTTGTAATTATGACAAATATTAATATTGTCACGTTTCTAAAGGATCGTGAGATACTGTGACAGACGCAACTAGAGGTTAAACACGACATGCAGTTACAAGACTCGTACTGCGAAAGACAGCCTCAGCTTCGAGGTCCAGTGCAATTTATACATTCGTGGATTATTCCAAAAAAACAGAACATTATCGAAACAGAATATACTAGAAACTAAATGTAAACATATAAAAATGGTTACGTTGAATGGGACTCGACTTATTTTCTGCAGTCCACCTTTCAACCCCTAGACTACGGCTGCAGGTTCCCTGATGTGGCAATATACATAGGTTAGCGTTTAGAACTCGGGTTAAAAATTTATAAATTTTAACTGAAGAAGAAGACGGCTTTAGGGTGAAAGCTCCTTCAATATATCGTTTGAAGAAATCCAAAATTATAAATTTTTGTAACATATTAAAATTGTTTTTAAATTTATTATTTAATTATAGTTCTGTGAAACACTGTTTACATCATATTACATTTTATTTACATGGTATAGAATTGAGAATTTTTAACTGATCTTTACATTTCATATATAATGGATCCTCGTTTGTCACGCTTAATTTGCACGCTTGTACCAAGAAAAAATATAAAACCCATTTCGAATGAACGTTATGTTGTTGTTATATACAGACGGGATAAGGATAAGAGGGATATCTAACTGCCAGTCATTGCCTTGAGACAAAATGACGGACGTTCCAATACCTTTCGGGCCGATATCGATGAAACTTCATTTCCGTCAACGTATAAAGCTGTGAGAATATTTTTTTGAAAAAAAAACCGCCATGTCGAGACAAAGAATTAAAAGTTCAAAAATTCTGATTTCAATCGTTGTGAACGAGTATTACGTTTGATTTTTTTTAGAGTAGAGAATGGGTTTTCTCTTTTGAAACAGTATATATATATATATATATATATTGAGAGGTGGACTGCAGAAAATAATTTGAGTCCCATTCAACGTAACCATTTTTATTTGTTTACAATTAGTTTCTAGTATATTCTGTTTCTGGAATAATCCACGAATGTATAAATTGCACTGGACCTCGAAGCTGAGGCTCTTTCGAAGTACGAGTCTTGTGCTGCATTTCGTGTTTAATAAACGCCTATAACCTCTAGCTGTGTGTGTTACAGTATCTGACGATCCTTTAGAAACGTGACAATATTAATATTTATCATAATTACAAAATCCTGTATATATATATATATTATTGAAGGGTTCCATTTCAGGTAAAAGAAGTTACAAGGGCAATAGGGCTAATGATGACTATTTTTAAGTACATGAATTGCCTAATCGTCAAATTCGCTCACACATGTGCTCGAATCGTTTTAATATGCTCCTGAAAATACTTAACATATATATTCACCTTTCAATTTACTGGTAAATAGAAATTAATTACAGCTGTACCATATAGGTTACCTCATTGGTTGGACCAACCAGTTTGATACCTATAAATTTCAGGCTGCGTAATTCTGAAGAGTGCAGAGCTCTTTTTCTTCAAATTAAATGATCTTTATATATGGGTTTACACTTTCGACTTCATTGATAAAGGTAGTGACAGAATATAGTTGATGAATGCACGAATGTTTAGACCTGAAGCCATATTGAGCAGATGGGATGAGTGATGATAATTGATTAGAGAGGGGGGAAAGGAAGAGTTTTAGAGTTTCGAAAGGGTTAGCAGAAGTCGCATGGATGTGTAACTTTCGGGGGCCGATTTTGGTTTGTTTATCATAATAATATTGGCATACTTCCAGGCGGTAGGATTGTAGGATGAAACCATTTCACATGGAACTGGTTCTATTTTTTTTTATCAAGATAACGTTACCGGTTCAAATAAATAAATACCTGATGAATCTGTAATAAGTGGGGTCTCAGTCAGTTCCCTCTCTTTTAACCAAATCACCCTATAGTTTAATAATTGATTCTCCAAAGAACGAATGTTTTCCCGGAGTATTTGTTGAAGAAAATGTTCTGGGGAACCTTTGACCCGGGTGGATACACGAAAACATTTTCTTCAATTTATTCCCCGTTTATGAACGGCCTCAACTGTTCACTATATCATAACGTGTCTACTAAATTCATCTTCGCCGTCATCAGGTGCATCATTTATTAGATCAATACATCGGGAAAATTAATTTGGTTATAAAATAATAGCTGATTACCCGTCCTTGACACGGGGAGGAAAACAATTTTGCAATAATTGTAGGATACCGCAGAGGTCAATTTATTTTCGAGTGTCATTTACAACTTATTGTTCCAAGTTAAAATCATTTTTAGTTAACACTTTTTGTCGCTTTTTAGCTAGACAGATTTTTTTATGGATTTATGGGGTCACCTTGATGGTTCTTAGCTGTAGTTGGTCTCGGTAGGTGGCGCTGTTGCCGAGATCCAGATTTCTTTTTTTAATTTTCCGACCAAATTATTTATACATATTCTTTTTGACTTCTCACATAAAACAAAACATAATCCCAAGATTTCAGTCTGACCGTTTGAATAATATGTGGCTTTTGACTTAAGCATCAATACATGCTCAAGTTTATTGCGTCGTAGAAAGTCGCAGAGAAGATTTTATTTTTCGTAGATATGTAGCTATAAACATTATTTCACGGTAATAAGACTGAAGAGAATGTTCAGGTATCTTCTCCTCATAAATATAATTGACCGTTTCAGTGTATTTTTGTGTTTGAATGTGCCGCATACAAATCTAAACGTATGGAGTAATTTCGACCAAATTTAGTACACGTGTTCCTTGCGACGTGTGAGTTAGGGGGGGGTGGCATTGAAATTTTTAACGCTCATAAACAGCAAATATTTGCATGCGAATAAACATATTTTTCGCTGTTAATGAGATTGGTAGTGACTCTCTATGTATTGTGGGCGTTTTTCAGACTTATTTAAAAGTTACTGTGCTTCTTTAAGGCAACAGGAGATTTCTTGACTCGGCTACGTACTGAGTCATCGCGGTGGTTGTGTTGAAATTCAGCTTTCATAAAGTAGGGGGTGAGAAAAGGAAAGTATTCAAAAAATGTGACGCTTTTCTGATAGTTTAATCACGTGTTGACAAAGTGATTGTATTGTCGAATTGAATACTGCAGCGGGCATCGCCGGGTACCCACGTAGCATATATCTGTGTGTGTGTGAATGAGTGAGAAAGAGAGTAGGAGGGAGAGAGAGTATGTGTGTGTGTGGGAACCACTGTATACAGTCGCCAATGTCTAATTTTACGCGTGTCTCAGCGCACACACTCACGCACACACACGCACACTCAGCGTAAAGCAAGATAAAATAGTAGACCAACTGACCATTCATTTCTCCAGTTCCCACAGTTCTTTGAATCCGCCACATTTCTCTTCCTTCCACGATTCATTTTGGCAACTACGTAACTGTTTGAGTAATATTCCCTTTCACGAAAACCGCAAACTATTAAAAAGTTTTCACTGCCGCAGAGACGAAATTTAATGTAAAAAAAACATTTAATATCAATAGGTTATGACACCATAATAAAAATTAAAGTGTCGTATAATGCGGCTTAGTGTCTATCTGAAAATAATCAATGTGTGCCACTAGACACTGAGCATCATTCACGTAAACGATTTAAATTTTCGTCTAATTTATGAATTCTCTTGGTCAAAATGCGATTTAACCAGCATTTGAGCGCCTCACTGTTTTTAACATTTACCTTTCCACGCCTACACATCCCGACGTAATGGTAATTTCATCATAACCAGCATGATGACTCACAGTATTTCAATCGAGTCAAGAAATCTCCTGGTACATTAAATAAGCACGTTACCTTAAAAGAGTCTAAAACATCCCGGTGCATTGATACATTGTTTGAGTTTAAAAGTGTCCCGGTACAGTAAATGTGACAAGAGTACACATCGCGGAAAATACTCCCTGTACTTAATGGTGTCACAAATACAAGGTACCTATGCCGTTAAATATTTAATTCGTTCCATCTTGCCACGACAATCACAAATCGTGGCATTCCTGACGGAATCAGGTGAGCCCCGGTCAATCTGGGGAAGAAATGCCTGCGAGAGAAAACTACCACAGGCAATTTTTTGGGGGTTAACAGGTCACATGAGGGTGATCCTGAAACAGGCAACTCCCCACTAAGAGCATATGAAGGGAATTGAAAAGGGGGGATGCCGAAGGTAGAGCAAGGTAGCCAAGGTTTGACTAGGGCCTACCCGGTGTTACAACTAAAGAAATGCAGGGAAAACCCTAGAAAACCTGCATCAGGTAGGTCGGGAATTGGGCATAATTCTCACGCCCTTCCGACGACGAGTTTGCTGTGGGGTCGCAGCATTCCCTTCTCCGTGACTTCACCAGTTTTAGGAGGCAGTCAGCTGGCTGATCCAATGGGATCAGCGGACAACTCTTGCCTTATGCCCAAGGTCTTCGACTCCAGTACATATATTTCCTAAAATAGGCGAAGGTATCTCGGCATTATTAAAAACAAACTTTTAAATCTTTCTAGGAATTCACAGACCTGCGCGCGAGACTTAAACGTAAAAATGTAAAAAATAACGAAACAAGAAAAATCTTGAGTATAATATGTCGTTAATTCTTTCAAATTCACTTGTGACATTATTTCGTCAGACTTGACACAGACAATAAAATCTATTAAATTGTAATGATAAAAAATCATTGTATTTAACTATTATTAAATACACAAAATCCATAAAACACACATAAAATAATATTCTAAAGAATACTCGCCCCAAACTGCTTCGTAAACCTTTCCAATTATAAATTCATAAATTTCAAAATCCACTCAAAGCCTAAGATTCTCAAGAATACTCAATTTATTTCGTCAGCCTTTGCAACTGACAACAAACCTATTCAATTGTAATCATTAAAAATGCTACTTAATCTTTCTTATCACCCTTTAATACTTCCTCAGGTTTGTATAATCATGAACCGCGGTTAATGAAATATGTCACGTTGAAATGGGGTGTAGAATAAAACTTGGATGTATAGAAACATATTTCGTATTGCATTTTCATCGTCCTTCCATGTGTTCGGATAGAAGTATATTATTCATCAAATGTGACCGTAGCATTATATAAATAAATGACCGCCATATTAAATATGTCGAGTGTTGCTGTATTCTGTCAAGGCTCAATGCTGCATGACGTCATAAATTAGGCCTCCTGACTTACTTGCATATTTTTGTTACCTATAATTCTATCCGCATTTGTACTGGGGAGGGGGGTTATAAATCCCCCCCTCCTCCCGTAGAATTATTCCCCGGATATTTAAGAATATGCGTACCAAGTTCTTTGAATTTTTAGCAAGACAGGCTACGTAGGGGTTATCCGCTATAGTGGTTCTCCCTTATAATAGCATAGGAGAGTATGGAAAAGGAGGATGTGGAAGTTAGATCAAGGTAGCCAAGGGTTGACATGGGGCTCCAGGTCTAAGAGTGATGCAGGGAGAACTCCAGAGAAACCTGAATCAGGTTCCGATGACGGGAGATAGATTGTTGTGGGGACGGAACAAGTCCGACTCTAATAGGATCAGCAAATAACTCTTACCATATGTCCAAGGTCTGTCATCCCTATTCACGCACCCCTCAGATGCTAAAGGTCGTCTCAGCTTGTGGGAGACTTCATTTTAAATATTTGGAGGGGGGAGGAGGGAAATAAGAGAAACTCAGCCCTTACGGACTTTCCTTAACCCGTTTGGGTTCTCTATCCTCCACTCGTTTTTTTAAATTTGTTCACGTCCTTTAATCTGTATAACGAAATTACAATATATTAGCATTTCATATAACACGTAATGGGAAGGACAACTCTATTATTCAACCTGATTTATTTTTCTTTTCTTTTTCTTATTGTTATGTGTATCTTCTGTGGTTGTCTTATTTGTCTATGAACAATTATTTGTTCAATATTAACTGTATGCTGCTTTACTGATATTAAGGTGTACTCTTATTAATTTTAATCAGTATTCTGTAGTCTGTTGTCATTTAATTGTATTAAGTTCTATTAATTAATTTTTAATTATTATACAGTTCCAGGTAAACATGTCTTAGTTTCGAGAAGCCATTTGTAATTTCAGTGTATGACGTCCCCCGTTTCCTCAACCGTGAACTAATCTACCGTATCCATATCATTCTGTAAGTCTCTATTTTTCCCCTGCGGGTTATTGCTTTATACCATGTTCATTAACGCTCCTGTAAAACAAATCAGTCGTCCCATATCCTCCTTTGTTTATGGTATTCTGGCTTCCTAGTTTCCGGGATGATTAGTCCATTAGTCGTTTCCTCTTTTCTTAATGTCCACTGCCATTACAAATTTCCTTGTTCCACTCAGTCCCTAGCTGATGTCCTACTTCTGGCAAGGTCAATTCTCTGGGCTGTTTATGGAACACATAATGTCGATGTTGATACTACAAGTTTGTGAAAAGGTTTCCTGATAAGCGATTCAAATTGACTAGCATTGAAGCAGAAGATTCAGCTTCACACTGATCCTTTGTTCAGTAATATTTGTTAGCTTTCAATGTACAGTTACAGATTCATATTCCGTTGCGTAAGTTCTTGTACTGTAACATACGTTTGTCCTAGTTACAAACCTGGTAAAGTTTTACCCTGATAGAATTTTTCTACATTGTCTAGGTTTTTTTAAAATACAGTCTAACTGGGTTATAACGGGACCATCCAATTTAGAGATCGCAGAAAAATACACTGTTGCTACTATTATTCTTGTTACATAGTATAATTTTAATTCAACAAATGTAAAGCGCTATGAGAAATGCTTATGTAAATTTAAGGAATAAATTAAAATTACCCATTTATTGCCCTATAATGATAATTTTAATTCAACTTAAATTTAAAGCGCTATAAGAAATTCCATAATAGAATCTTATGTAAATGTATAATAATATAGTAAATATAAAATGTTCATAGAACAGAACATTCTGATAGAACAGTAACTATTTATGCCGGAATTATGAACTATAATTAAGACACTTAATTAAGGCTCTGTCTAAAATGCTCAGTTGACAACGTCTAATATTCTTCCCATTCATGTTGTCTTCTAAGGACAAATGTAGAGCTTTTTATTCTTCAGTAACATCCAGACTGTGAAAGATAACAATCCAATTTTTTTGCACACGTCTTGGTTGATTACTCTTATGATTTCAACTTTTTCACTGATCGAAAGGCACTGGCAATGTCTTGACTCCCCGTCCATAGAATTTTAACTGAAGAATGTTTTGTATTCTCAGTCTTATAAAGGGCTGGGAGAAGTGTCGCTCGGTAAAATTCCCATACATTAAATATTTTCCTGGCAATTAATCACTGTTTAAACGTTTACGTAGAACCTATAAGGTACGATCTGGAATTGTCTGCGATAAATCATACGGGTAGTAGCAGAGATTGACGTTTTGTTCACACTTCTGTATGCCTGTAGCTGCACCAAGGAAGTTTCCGAGGATCAGGAGAATTGCTGCTTACATACCGGGGTTTCTATCCTCATATTCGGGTCAATTTCTACCGTAAAGCAATGATATAATTTTTTTAAAATTGCTTCTTGTAACCGTGTCCGACTCATACTGGAATATGAACCATATCTAAACCAATAAATAAAATTGTAATGTCTTTCTGTCTGACTGACTGTCTGTTCGTATGTTTGTCTCGAATAGACTACAAAATAGCTCGACGGATTTCAACGAAACTTTGAGGGTTTTAACTTAAAGATTCGTGATTATTTCATTTCAATAATGTTATTTATGGGAAATTATATATATTAATTCTACGCGAAGGTTTCTTGTATACGTGCGTTCAAATCTCCAATTTGTATGCGGGTTGCCTATACTCTTGATCTGTTTATACTCCAAAATATCTCAATGGATTTAAATTGAAAGTTCAGGGATTGAAATAGGAATTTTAATTCAAATTTTCGTGTATGTTTCATTTCGATATCTTGAAGAGAAAACTAAAACAAAAAATTATAAAGTAATAATTGTGATTGAACAATTTTTTAACAAAACAAAACATAGCATGGAAATTTCTTTTAAGGCCTATTACAGTGGGGAGATAAAAATGCAAATTTTAGGTTCGTAGTATTAAAGTGAATTTCTGTGGCAAAAATTTTATATAATTTTGTTTTAGCTTTAATTGTCGAGAACATTGCCGTGGAAATTTCTTTGGACTCTTCCTCGCTTTCACTAAAATCAAATCACCTTACTCGACTTTTATAAATCATTAACACTAATCTGGTCGCATTTACATCTTCA
The DNA here is from genome assembly GCA_034510155.1 of Eucriotettix oculatus. Taxonomy (NCBI): domain Eukaryota; kingdom Metazoa; phylum Arthropoda; class Insecta; order Orthoptera; family Tetrigidae; genus Eucriotettix; species Eucriotettix oculatus. The sequence continues at coordinate 44,809,673 of CM067380.1, forward strand.
CAGTAACTCGCTGAATTCTCTGTATATGAAACTTAAATTCCGTCCTTACTCTGCGGACACCCCACCGCTACTGTGTATCTCGCAACCAAATTTTGTCCACTTTGGAACTCCCCATATTAAATTTATTTTGGTTCCCAACGGAAAATCCGGACGACTGTTTTAAGAATCCTCCACAACTGTGTCAAATTCTCAGATTCCCAACTTCGTACAGTTTTTCACTGGCCAGCCCTCACAACAAAGTCTGCCAACAAAACGAACGTCCCTTTTTTTGCCAAGTAATAAATTTTAAAATAAGTTTCGGCATTCCAATATTTGCGTCATCACAATTCTTAAACTCAGGATTATTACAAAATAGTCTTCTGTCTCTTAACGTATGTATAATACTCACATTCTTTCCATAATTAGTTTTTTCTACACTGGTCTATGTCCACGTTATGGTTAAATATGTATTTGCTACAATTTTGTTGCAGCGGGTAGAGTACATTATGAGAAATTAAGTGGTTCGACTCTGTTCAAAACTCGGATCATAATGTTAAAAGAAGTCTAAATCCGTCAGTTTTTATGTACATTTAATTAATTTCGATCTGAAATTAGTTATGAGATTACTCCAAATATTGATAAATCAAGTTTTTAAAGTTTAATAAAATGGAAGGAGGGAATGGAGATGGAGTTGGAAGTACTCTGTACTGCGGCGTGTTTTTGTTCCCAACGGCGTGTAGATTATAAAATCTAAATAAAGCTTTCAGTTCGTGACTTCATTCAATCAACCTCATCGGGATTTCACCACTTTCTCACAAATTGGTGAGACTTGCATTCGTAAGCCGATTCTTCCTAACTCAACTGAGGCTTAAACTCTATCTCCTTAGTTAATATTATTATTATATAAAAGTTATTAAACGTTAAGCAATCCTGTTAATTCCAAATGACGTTGGGCAGGATACATCTGGAGCAAGATTCCGTCTGTTACGTTGATCACTTTTCTAGTCAACAGTCGTTCGTAATCAAAACCGTTTATCGCATAATTAATTCTCCGTTCCTCCTATCTACTGATATGTAGAAAATGAAGCGAAGGTCAGAAAGACAATCTGGTTGAAAATGATTGCGGTGGATGACATCAATATAATTTATATTAGTACTCACCAAGGAAACAGGAAATATCAGAACAAAATAATGCACACAAAGTGCAAGGACAATTAAAGGAACACCAAGTAAAATTCCGACATTTTAGATTAATGCTACACATGACATGGACTATTTTGAAAATTTAAAACAAATTTTATAATTTTAGAAGAAAGACAAGAATGGAAAAATGTAGACCGGACCCAGGACCTCCCGATTTCTATCCTGGTGTCTATCAACTGAGTTAATTCGAGTCGACGTCCAAAGACCGATTCAGCATCTCTCCATTCCCGTAAACCTAAGCTAGGTCTCACCTACCAATTCACTAAATCACATTCTTCACACCCTAATTCTAGGATGAATAAATTGCGTAAATTGATCACAGGTGCATTGAATCCTAGTCTAAGAAAGTCGAATTGCTTCAAATGAGTTGAGTAAAGCATGTAGTCAATTTTAGAAGAAAGACAAGAATGGAAAAATGTCGGCCGGACCAGGGAGGTCCTGGGTTCGAGTCTCTGGTCCGGTCAACTATATGTGTTACTGAGCTTCATTTGAAGTATTTCCACTTCCTTAGACTAGAATTTTATCATTGTTCTGGCTCTACCTCGAAGAATGCAGGCGAAAAAGTACGGTCAAAATTGGACAGAATAGAACTAAATTATATCGCGTCGTTTCGTTCCTTTGTTTAGTATAACAGTTGTTCAACAACAAGCCTCGTTGACAGTTGGCACTTCACGTACAAATTTGTTAAAAATCTTGTGCTATTTGTGCTTATGACAACTTTCTGATTTAATTTAGGATTTTCTCACACCTGAGGAGGTTACAAACAAAGGAACTAAACGACGTGACATAATTTAATTAATAAATAATGTTCAATTCTGACCAATATTGTCGTAAGTTTTGCCTTGCATTTTAAAATTTTGTATACTTTCTTTGGGACAAGCCGTGAGATTATACTTTCCAACTTCCACGGAAAAAGTCATGAAGTTGAAAGAGAAATACAATGGGAAAATGAGCATAGACGTTTCCCGGATGATAGGGTATAGGAAATAACCAGGTGGAGTTCTGGAAAGTTCGTCAGGTCTGACTTCCTCCTTCCTGGGCTTCCCCTTTCCTTCCCCCCTTGCAATAAGCCAAGTTATTCAATTCAAGTCTCCTGCAAGCTGAGACGACCTTCAGCAGTTCGAGGGGTGTTAAAGACCTTCGGTATACGATAAGAATTGTTCGCTGATCCCATTGGACCAGTCGGCCAACTGCCCATCAAATTTGGTCGAGGCAGGGATTCGGGTTTACTGCGTTCACACAGCAATCCAGTTTCACGTCATCAGAAGATGTAGGTTTTCTAGGACTTTCCCTACATCACCTTTAGGTGAAAAATCTGGTAGGATCCTTACACTACAGTCCGGGGACCCTAGTGAACCCTTGGCTACCTTGCTCTACCTTCCACATCCCCCCTTTTCAAGTCCCTTCTTAAGCTATTAAAGGGTAGTTGCCTGCTTCAGGATCACCCTAATGTAGCCTGTTATCCGCAAAAGAAATAAAGAGAAGAAAACGCCGTCTGGGATCATAAACGTAGCATTGTTATAGTAACACAAATATTCAACAATAGTATTTTTGGATGGATAAAATAATGATTCTGTTGTCTCTCATTGTGTTTTACATTCATTAGTACTTTGATGTCAAGTTTCACAAATGGAATATTGTCCAAGGTTTTTAAGGATAATTTTAATGACGAACGAATATAGGTCTGGACGCAAGCTTCTGTTTAGAGGTTTGGTAGTGATATTTACATTTGATTTAAAGAGCTTCATGTACAGTTAGATATATATAGGCCTATATATGTAAATATATTTTTATTGTTGACAAATATGGATGTTTAAAAAAAGGAGGTCTTACAACAAAGGCCTTATCAGAAAGAATTCCAGTTCCAACCGTTGCAAAATTAAATATTGCAGCAGCACTTGCGATGTTTTATGATTTCAAAGGGACAAAGAAAATCACTTTTGTATTTTTTATTTAAAAAATAAGGAATTTTCATGATGTTAAGGTATAACAAGTAGAAACACAAGGGTTTTCACTCCTTTCATCACAAATCCAGAGTTAATTGAAAATCCGTATGCAGATGCGGGTTTTTATATCATGATAAACGCCATTGAATCGCCGGTTATATGCGGCTCTGAAAAGCAGCGGAAATGGAAGTCAAAACGAATAAAGAGAACGACCTTTGGCAGTACAAAGCTCGTGACTGAGCGAATGCACGTTACCGAATCATGATTGAAATCTGAGTGACGTGCGGTCGTTTCCCGGTGTTTTCCTCTGATGTTCGGAGAAAGCCGTATTCATGCACGAAAGAAGGAGCAACTAAATTAGATATTGTACAATAGGCACGCCACAGATTTCTTTCACATCTCCTCGTTCTCAGGCTCTCCTATTCGGTCTCGTACAACCATATCGTCAGCATATATAATTACCAGTATATATTAATTGTATTATATAGAACTGTCTAACGATCAACGGTTTTTATCAATCCAGTGTAAAGTGTTTGAAACGCGTTTACTTCTGAAAACATATACTTACGTTATTGCTTGTATTGTGTATGCAAATATACTCCATTTGTAAGTTAAAAGTTTTGTATTTTTCGTAAAGAGAAGCACTTTAAATATTGACGTTTGATTGTTTCGTTATCAGTTGACGTGTATCTGGATCGCAGGATTTTCCGTTGGATAGACATGTGACCTTGCTGGAACCGATACACGGAGAAATTTCATGATTACGAAGAGTAGAACTAGAATTTTTTTTGACAAATTGAAGAGATAAATATGTAAATATGTGGCCGAAAGCTCCTGTTTTCAAAATTAAAACCTTTTAAACAAAATATAAAGAATGGTCAAGAGAATAGAAGAATTTTAAAATGTTTATTCCACAACTTTTGGGCCTCTTCAGTTCACTAATTAAATTTCGTGTCGCTTCCGCAAAATCATGGGCCAAATAACTTTTAAAAAATATTCTATATCTTATCAAAATTTACTTTGTTTATTAAAATTGTATATTTATTTATATATGTATCATTATTAACAATTGTATGACTTAAGGGGAATTAAATATTTAATTAGCAACGGCTAGCTCAGGTTTAATTACTGTGGGGTAACAATGGGAAGCAGAGATTTCGTTCATTCGGGACGAACCTGTTTTAATCTTCTTTTGACTCTCGTGGAGGTACTAGGCGACTTCTTACTTCCAGAAAATTTCTCGTGGTGGCGATCCCTTCTTCCCACAGGGTGTTATGCGGTGGCGGAAACTGATATTTCGCATCTCTGGCGAAGAGGACAAACCAGTCTTCCGTCTCGGCGTTGTCGTTCACTTCTCAGCAGTGTTTTGTCTGAGATATCGTAATTTGTTATGCGGCTTTGGTGTTCGCTTTCTAATAACTATCGAAACGGTCTTCTTTCTCTTCTTTTTTACTGCAAACTCACACGGACTATTTAATTGTTCGTGATTCTTCTTCTCTCCTTGACCTCCACTTCTCTCCAAATTCCAATACACACCGTCCCTTCTGTCCTCTCCTACTTCCTCTTCGTTCCAGATTCCGTGTAACACTCAATATTTCACCGTCTTGTCACCTCCTAACCAATCTTTCCTTTTCCCTTTCTCTATGGGAAAACGCCACCCCACGAGACGTCGATTCCAATTGTTATTAAATTTTTTTCCAAGCCCGGGATTTCACAATTACGAAGGAGGGGTCGGGCTTGGGACAATTTCAAGGTTAACGTCCCCTGATGAACACCAACATCATATGTAAGCCATATAATAATTTATATATATTGAAGAAAATATGAACTGTATTACGTCTTAATGAGTATAATTTACCCCGTAGGCGAAGGTCATGAATGGGCTGCAGATACAAGCCAGAAGAAGAAGAATTATGAGTATAATTTGTTATAATAACAGCTAATGACAGACAATGAAATGAAGTTTTTATAATTACTTGTTTTTAAAATTGAGATATGTTTCGGTCCTCATGTCGACCCTCTTCAGGCATAGATGACTTGGTATAAAATCATACAAAGCAATCTTTTCGTAAAGAAGGTCCAAATGAGGACCGTATTTTTTAAACAAGTAATAAGAAAAAATTCATTTCGTTGTATGTTATTTTACCAAATATTGAAGAAAATCCGTTTAGTAATTTAAATAATATTTTTTATCATTCTAATGTTTTCAACTATTATAAGATATATTTAGCGATCAAAATGACATTTTTTAATTAATATTTTTTTAACAGCCTTCTGTTAATACTAATACTATCCTTTTTGTCGCCCATTCTTGATTTAATTAAATCAAGACTGAAACGATACTCAAATTGTTTCTGAATTGGAATATGAAGTGTGGTAAAAAATAGCTTAATGTACGGTTACATTAATATTATTTCGGTATTTCAAAACTTACTATTATTGTGAAACGCAAATTTTTATACGTTCAAAATATTTAATTTCGATGTATGTCCGGTTTCACATTTTCACATTAGTTAACTGAAGCTAAGTACCAAGTATTGTGACAGTAAATTTGATGACCGGTGACCGTAAAAACCTAACAAGCAAGATTGACGATACTTTTATAACATTAAGACAAACCTTTCAGTCACAATAAGTAACGGTACGCAGGGCGTATAAATAAAAAATATTAATTATATATTTTATGAATTAAAAAAAGCCGTTGAGCAATTATAATTATATTAGAAATTCATGTAACCCATGATGAATTAGATAGCTTTATTTTTTATTTGATTTATTTTTACGTTTTGTGTAAGCAGTATTTGTCTATAAGCAATTATTTGTTAATATAAATTGGAAGCATACTATGTATCAAACTGTACTCCCGTTGCCATTGTTATTTAATGCTGTTAATTTATTTGTAATTATTATACTGTATTCTTAGTGATATTGTACTGAAAAAATGGTTATGCTGTAGGTTAGCATAGTACCTTCTTTTCAATTTTATTAATGACGTACCCTATTTCATCGGCCGAGGAGTCGTGGAATTAAGAGAATCTATATAATGGGATAACGGAACTGTTCAAGGCTGTGGTAACGGCAGATTAAATTACGATAAAGCGGACGGAGGAAATTTAAATTACTTGTTAATATTCACTGAAACTACGAATTCGAAAATCCGATGCATTCGTCAAGTTTATAGGCTAAGAATTAACTTACATGAAACGAAAGAAATGTTCTACGATTCGACACAAATAATGTGCGTAAATCTCAATCTTTACGCGTTTGTGGATGAATATTTTAAACATCCATTCGAGAATTACGAATAATTTCGTATTATTATTCACGCACTGAAAAAAAATTTGATAAAATGGTGGTAATATTATCGACAATATGTCTGTTTCTATTGTCGCGTGTCACCCGAATATTTGGACATTTTTATTCTCGTAATGAATTTGAGTTCCAGTGTTTTCGATTCTGGTATGTGTCCTATGCCGGATTCCAAGGAAATTCGTCGTCAGCTGTAGCTGGTTAACATTTAACAACATCCAGCCGTGGCTGGAAAGGAACTGAAACAAGGGCCAAATAAATGGAACGCGCACGAACAAACACTTTCTTTGATGCGCCGATGCTGATGGGAACGCGTTCTTTGGTGCTAGAAATTGCACAACGTGCAGCGATTAGCCCCAGCGGTTCTGCGGCCGGCCGGCAACTTTGGACGGATTGCCTTCAACGGGCGAGGTGAAACAGATAACGTAGGACCATTCAGGATGGCACAATTCCTGTTGCAATTGACATTTGCATCGATAGGCAATTTACTAAGGTTTAAAATGTTTGCATCATTAATAGAATAGAAAATACCCCGTGAATGAACCGCAGACATCCAGTAAATTTTCTACTAAAACACTTAACCAGCACGAAACATATGTCTAAAATTATGGTTATAGATGCGAAGAAATATCACTTACCTTGAGACCATGTATGTATTGTATTTATTAAATCTACAAATGGGCAGATGCTCGGTGACAGATACATAGAAATAAAAAAAACAATAATTAATAAACTGGTCGTAAGGACCATATTTAACCTATAGTTGAATGTATAATTATATTCAATATAAATAACTAAGTGTGGAATCATATTATTGAAGCCTCATACTGGGCGCTGCGGGAGTTTTCTCGCAGGCGCTTCAGCCCAGAGTTCTCATATGCCGAGACACCTTCACCTATTTTAGGAGGTATATGTACCGGGGTCAAAGACCTTGGGCATATGGCAAGAGCTGTTCGCTGATCCCATTGGATCAGTCGGCCAACTGCTTCCTGAAACTGGTGGAGACACGGAGAAGGGAATGCGGAAGGGCGTGAGAATAGTACCCAATGCCCGACCTATCTGATGCAGGTTTTCTAGGGTTTTCCCTGCATCTCTTTAGGTGAAACACCGGGTAGGATCCTTAAACCATAGCCCGGGGGCCCTAGTCAACCCTTTGCTACCTTGCTCTACCTTCCGCATCCCCCCTTTTCAATTCCCTTCCTATGCTATTAAAGGGGAGTTGCCTGTTTCAGGATCACCCTCATGTAGCCTGTTAACCAAAAAAATCATATTATTAGAAATGATTTTTAAAAAAGAATAGTATTGTTTTCTCTGAAAAAAAATAAAAAACTGGAAATATAATTAACTGTAGTATATTTTTAGAGATTTCGCAACACTGATCACTTCATTACACTACACTAAACTTAGATTGAGTCGAAATTTTCTTTCTGTTAGAGGAAGTTCCCCAAACACTCCTACAGGCAGATTGTTCCAGTCATTAATTGTCCTATTTAGGAATGAGTATTTTCCAGCGTCTGTTTTTTGGTTCCTTGCTTGTAATTTAAACAGGTGATCACTCCTCCCCTCCCGTTCCGAGTCGATTCTTTCATTCTATCTCGGATTCCCTGCCAAGGATTTTGACCTGCAAAGGCTCTGTAGAAAATGTGTAGCCTAGCACTTTCTCTTCTTGTCTGCAGCGTGTCCCACCCTAGTCGCTTTACCTTTTCGTTCCCATGCCTAGGTCCTATTTGTACGAATTTTGCGGCCCTTCTTTGCAAGGATTCTATTTGATCTATCCTGTACGGATCTCAGCATGCTGCACCATATTCCATAAGTGGGCGTACTAATGCCATCTCTTTAGATTTCGCATGCCCCTTGTTGAGTGTTCTCATGACAAAGTGCAAGGTGTTCCACGCTTTCCTTGTAGCATAGTTTACCTGCCCCAGCTTACTGTTAAAATATATGCCTAGGTATTTACAGTTTGTCTCCTCGATCACTGTTTCCCCATCTATTTTATATATCAAGGCATATTGAACGCGCAAAATGCTAACCTGGCTGGGTTACGAACCGGTGACCGCTGCTACCTGAATTCTCACGTGGTGGTAACTTTACGGCCTCAGCCACGGGGATTCTGAGAAATTCAAACTTTGTTGACTCACGGGAGTAGATCAATGTGTTGTAGTTATTCTGCGTAAAGATAATTAAGGAAAATAATTTTATATTTATTAAAAAACTAGCTCGGTGCCCGGCGTTGCCTGGTAATTCACTACAGTACTTACTTCGACAGTAATCTCTTCGTCAATACGCAATTAAACCATCAGATGAGTGTTGCGGTATTCAGTTCCAATACTGGTCTGATGCATCCCTCCATGCTATCCTATCTTGAGCAAGCCTTTTCATTTCCACATAAATACCACACCCACACTAAATGCTTAACGCTTTGCATGCTTCGCCTCCCTCTTCTCTTCTACCCCACACACTTACCTTTAAGACTAATTTTACAAGACCCTCGTGTCTTAAAACATGGCCTGTTAATCTATTCCTTCTCTTGGTCAACGTCCTCCATATTGATCGCTCTTCCCCTATTCTGCTTAGAACTTCCTCTCATTCTCCTATAGCACCACATTTCAAAGGCTTCTATTATATTCCTTTCTGCGACGTTTCGGAAACACATAACGTCACACTCCATACGAACATTTTTAGCAATGATATTCACACTTATATTACCCGTAAGACATTCAGATTTATCGACAGATTTTTTAAAATTTACCTTTTCACTCCCCCTATCGTCAAAATCGTACAAATGAACACTGAAAATAAAATATTTTATGTAGATTAGAGGGAATGCCGCCGAATGTACAAGTGTATAAATCGTAATTCATGCAACCCGTCCTTCACATTTGCACGCTTTATTTGTTCAGTGCCCAATTAATCGATAAATAATTACCTCAGTGTGCACGCTATTATAATATACAGAATATATAAGCACTCAGTAAACCGAAATGTCGAAACAATGCCAAGCTACGACGCAACAAACCTGCGCACGTATTGATGTGTAATTTAAATGCCAATAAAGGGTCAGGCTGAAAATTTGGGATAACATGTTTTCTTTACGTGAGACGTCCATAAATAAATATGAAGACAAATTGTGTCATAAAATGAAGAAAAAATTGTGGGTCTCGCAAACAGCGTCACCAAGTACAGTATAACTAAGTACAATTCATTTGATTCCATAAAAACAAAAAAAATCAAAATCGTCAAACCTTGTAGGAGGAGAAGAATTACGAACACACACTCCGGAATGTTATATTTAAACATGGTATTAATGCAATATACTCGTTAGTATCTTCAAATCTTTCCCCTACCCTTGCATCATATTTGTTTGACTGAAGTGTGCTTGCAGTTTTTACAGTTTGTCGAAGTCTAGCTCTATATATATTAAATGCAGTCTCATTTTATTCAGTTTTTTTTGCTTCCTATATTTTGTTTTTGTTGTCAGATATGTTGAGAAAGTACGTTGTTCCGAATTGCATTAAAATGAAAGGAAGAGTTTAGGAATCCCTCTTTCCTAAATTTAGATTTTAACATCGAATTTGTTGATAAGTCGATAAGTTGTTCCCTCGCCTTTACTGGCAAACGTTATCATTTATTACAGCATCCCAAATAATATTTTTTTTATCAAGTCATACTTGATGTGTAATGAGTTAATAAAATATACTCCTTCAATCATCCGGGTGAAGTCAGCGTTTGAACACATGGGTCCGGAAATGAATGTTAGTGCATGACGACGTGGCTTGTTATTGGACTCAAATGTCAGACTATGGTTTCATTTGTAAAACAGCATCGTTCTTGTTATTCTTCCTCTCTGAGTGAATTTACTTACGTTTATTTTTTTTCTACGTGTTTATACAATCGTAATACATAATTACTTCCTCCGAAATTACGTTGTGAAACCCTATGATCAACTAAAATCAATCATGATTCAACATACGGCTGATGTAATATTTATGCAACCAAAGAACAACATGTAAAAAATTATTTATAAATAATATATATATATATATATAGATAGATAGATAAATGCACCCTATTATCTTTAGGTTTTTTTAATGTAACCATCAACTGAAAAATATTTCTTTACGCATTTAGCTTTCCAGGCAATCTCAGTAGGTAATACTTCAAGAATGTCGTCGTTACAAAGATTCTATTGTTAAGTTAATCCGGATGAGCGTTAAATTGTTGGCCGACGAGCGATATTCGCGAGTTGCAGCAATGCTGAGCATCGCATCGCATCGCAGCGCTCCCAAAGAAAACCGCTACAGAGCAATTTACAGAGGCACGTCAAGCACAGCCTCTTCCGTAAAGGCAAGGCATCTGATAATAACAGAGGTTCTTGTCCCCTGACGATGTCATTATTACGGACGGGGATGTTCCGCCAACCTAGGTGACGGAAGCTCCCGATGTAATTGGCTCTCTCAAGTGGAACAATACGATACATCATTCGTCATATGTAACATTACATTAATGAGCGAAGAAGTGCTACTATCAACAAGAGATATCCTAAACAAATACTCAAATAATAAACTGAACCATCAGCAAAGCAAACGATGCATACATAACATGCTATAATTTGCACAGTGTACTTGCATTTCCCTACACGAAGCAATATCAAATTCTAGATTTCAAGTTCGGCACTTTGGTAACACTTCAAAGTTTCCCTTGCATGTCTCTATTATGTAATACAAAAAAAGGAGTTCTTCAAGAGAGAGAAAATTTTTCATAATCTGACAGTAAATCAGTGTCTGATATTGAGGACACAGGGATGAACCGGAATTCCTGCAATAACCACGTGAAAGTTTTGACACAAACCAAATGCATAATCAGTGGTGCGACATAATTATCCTCGACGCTTGGTTGTAAATTAAGGACTACTGTGGTACGATTAAAATTGTTGAGAGTGGATTTCGTATACAGCTCAATGAAAATTAAAGAAGTTACTACGATTGTTCGGCAGCGCTGTTGTCCCGCCCTTTGAAGCGTTATGAGGTTACACCCCTCCGAATCACAACAGTCAAGCGCCGAATATAAACAACGATGCGAAAATCATTGCGGTATAGTTCTGTTTTGGTCCCACTGTAAACATAATACGGAATACGTGACCATTCAAATTGTCTTTGTGACATCTCTAATATTTGCCTGAAAGGTTTTGCTTCTGCAGTTAACATACAGCACTTTGAATATAAAGTTCCTGGGTCACAACACAAGTCATATTAGAATTTAAAACAGACATTTCGATTTCATTCATCTTTATTAAGTAAATGCCTAAATGCAGGCCTCCTTCTATACATTCTCATAATTTTTTTTGACCTCGCGTGCTCTTGCGTGTCAAACGCTCATTGGCCCGGGGGTTATAAAGCGATCTCATCGTTGGTTGTGACTTGTGTACTGCCTTTCCCCCTCCTCGCCCCTTCCAATTATAATATGTTCCGGGTTGTAACCCAAGAACTTTTTACTCAAAAAATTCACCGGGAAAACTTCAATACAGTACTTCATCAACGTTAGTAGCGGTTATGAAATTAATGGTAATCTCGCTCAGATTTTTTGACAACAAAGTTGAAGTTGTTAGCCTTTCTCATTTTCCGAAATAAAACTGGGTAAATTACCCTTTCTTGATCTCTTTCTACACGATTCAATGCGTCTTATCGCCATCTTTGCCGCTGTTCTCTGCTTAGATCACGAGGACCATGAATTTTGTTATATTAAATTTTACAGTAAAAGGTCATTTCACTAAAATCAATAAACAGTGCTTTCACAATGTGCTATAACTAACCTCAATAATATTCAAGTATTACGCCAGTATGTTCAAGAAAAATAATATTGGCATGTAGGTAGCATAGATTAATGTTCAAATATAAGGTATAAATGTTTTCAAGTATATTTTTTCTACTAAAAATACATTTAAAAATATTTTATTTTGATGCTAATGATTAACTAAAAATAATTCAATTCAGTCCAGCTGCTACATGAATTGCCTGGTGCTCACGAAATATTATAATAAATATTAAAATTAATTATGTATAAAATACGGACAAATAAGTCAGCAAATAAATTTAATTAGCATTTAATTACATAAATACAATTTCGACCGTAACCAACGCGGTAGATAGTCCGCGATACCAAATTTCTCATAATAATAATTTTTCCCTATGTTTATCAGTCACATTAATAACCAAAACTATACTTTAATTTTTATTTCAAATTTATTCATAATATAAAAATTTAACTGATGAAGTCCATAAAGTTGGATGGAACGTTGTATTGATATTAATTTAATTTATTTGCTCATTTATTTGGCCACATTTTAATTTATTTATTATTAAACTTTAAGTCACAAAAATGATGTTTGTATTAAAATGAATGTATGACTTAGTGACTACGTACATGATCTGCAGCTTAACTTTTGACTTTTTAATTATAAATTCTGCGTGTTTATCTATTTTGAAGTGAAATATTTAAATTACATAATAAACATTAGAAGTTTCTATTGAAGACTGAATCTGTCATCAAAATAACAAGCACTTCAACGAGCGCATGGACAGTTGTGAAAATTACACGATTTTCCAAAAATTTCCTCGACTAGCCACGCTTGTAATTTTCGATGTGGTAAAATTTGCGACCTATCATTTTCCGTAATTAAAATGATTTAAAGCGACACGCGATCGTTGCTAAACAACTTGCGCTATGAAAGCCACGTGCAGTTATGTCATATCTGCAAATATAGGCCAATTGGTTGCCAAACTTCTCATTAAAATTTGTTTTAAAGACTTTTCCCCATAGTAATTATCGGTTGTTGCTTTTTGTATATTATTTCTATATTGATTTGTTTTTTCTTTATAGAGATGTCGATTTATTCATTTAGCTAATGAAATGATGATTTGTGTCTGTCATCTATTACTTTTAAACTTCTAATACATTTTGTATATGCTGCCCTCATAATTGTTTCAAAACTTGTAGTTGGCCCGTTGTCAAAAAAAGTTTGCTCACCCCTGATCTAATGCATTCCCATTAATGGATTATACTTTTTAAATTCAAGTTATGGTACAAAATTATTCACACTATTACGGAATGTAACAAAATAAAAGTGCAATTTGTTGTTAGCGCCTCTGGTGGCAGTTTTTGACACCTGCGTTACGTGACACGTTTGGCCTTTATAGTACAGATAATAAGCGTCAGATAACGCTGGCGGAAGGAAACAACTACTTTTTATTTATAATTTCAACGGGAAAACCACCGACTATAACAGGAAAGAAACAAACAATCGTTAAATTTCGTGAAAACTCACTTTGCTGTTGTTTGTTCCCGGGGCGAATATCGACTGTTACAAAAATTCAACTGTAAAATCAAAGTTCGCGTTCCACGACGTGAGATTAGGCGGGGTAAATATTTAACTTGGGATAATCTTGTGGACAACCGTGTTGTATAAGGTGTGCTGTATCATAAATCGTTCCCGACGCCATTACGACTGTTCTGATTGGTTATCGGCTACATCAGGGATTCCCAAACTTTATCTTCAATGGAACACTTGGCAAAACGGACATTCTTACGGAACACTTGGCTTGTTTTTTAGGATGGGTGATTCCTAGTCGTAAAAACTAAAACAATTTGATTTAGTAATTATTTTTAAATATAGATCTGTAATATAATATAAATAAATAAGGTACTTAGTGACTTTGTGGAATTGGGGGCCTTGAATATTTTATATTTTGTTGGGACCAGGCACAATATTTGTAAATTTAATTCCAACATCTGCCTGTTTGTGCACTTTGACTTCATTGCAGCATAATAATAAAACAATCCAGCTCCACATGAATTGGAAACTTCTTCGTCTACTTTAAACTTTTATTCATTCAAACATTCATGTATGGCGGGAAACCAATTAAGATCGTTAGATTCAACGCATTAAATCCAATATTTTTTTATTAAAAGTTCCAATTTTATATCTTGTGTTAAAAGTTATAATACTTTCTCTTTGTAATGATAAGTTGATTGCACTCTGTAAAAATATCTCCCACGTATGCGAGTTTAATCAATCGTGAAGGATTTGGTAAAACTTCAACAGAATGTTGTCCTGAATTATTTTGTGCCTTCAAGAAGACCAGCAACTCATTTCTAAGGTCTAAAACTCATCTCATGTAATAAAAGTGTTTTTTTTGTTTTCACTAGACCGCACAAAATTTTAAATTATTTGGATTGAAGGGGCCACTAAAATATTCCTGCGGTCCTCCGGTTGAGATCCGCAGCACTAGATGATCCTCACAGACTGCAATTATGTGCTGTTGAATTAAATTCCACAAACGACGGTGTATAAGATTGGCTTATTTTATGGTCAAAGCTGCTAATTGCCAAGTTAAATGAAATATTAACTGCATAATTGTGGGCTATGGCAATCTCTATCTCACTCGTACAGGATTCTAGTTGGCTGAACACGTCCAAACTTGATCATTGTTACCCATGCGGGAATAGGGTTTCATTTTTTCGCAACGTTGTGATTCGATTTTTTTCAAACGGAAGTTCTCGACATACGAATTAAGTGGTATTATAATCAATATTATAGATAGAATCACTCCAAATGTTTGCGGAACACCTATTCAGGCCCCACGGAACACAGTTTGGGAAACCCGGGGCTACATCAATAAACAATAAACGTTAAAGAAAAATTTATTAACGAATGAGACATGCTCGTTACTCATTTATTTTTTCATTTAATTCATAAATATTAAACACACAGGGTGATTCAAACCATCTGCAACCAACTCTGAGGGATCTAACGACAAGGAACAATTTCTGTTACACAACCTGTATTTTCTGACGCGTAGTTTCTAAGTTAGCATTAAAAACTTTTATGTAAGAAGTGAAAATAAACACAGGTTTATTTAGAAAATGGGAACAAATTTTAGATGGCTGTGAAAATGTGTGCCCTGCACCTGATTGCATTGTCGTACCATTGCCTGTCGGACTCTTGCAAACATGTTCAAATAAAAAACACAGTTTGTTTTATTCCATTTCAACACCGACCCTCCCTTATTGAACAATCCTATACAATAAATGGAAGTATGATCGTCAAAAGTTCACCATGTAAGTAATCTTCTGCCTGCTCCTAGGACAACTACTGCTACCTGCTATCGAACCACAATGAATTTACTATTCTTGACGAATAGAAGAAGATGCAAATATTAAGATAAGCCCTCTTGCTTTGATTTCTAAAATAGGGCGTTGTGGCTAATTGCTTTTCCACATCACTTTAAATATGAAGAAGTAGTGTTTGTCAATAAATAAGCACGTCGCTTATAGTATCATGGGACACGTTCCATGAGCTCTGTCCAATCCATCATAAAAATATATATACTCGTAGTAGATTTTGATATGAGACGTTGCAACGATGAGAAGTCATCACTAGTCTGTATGGAGTGCGAGGAAGCTGTGAAATTGAATTGTTCACTACGCAGCGTGTTGAGAAATTAATCTCCATTCCATCTATATATATATATATAGATGGAATGGAGATTAATTTCTCAACACGCAGCGTAGTGAGTAATATATATATATATATATATATATATATATATATTTGAACCGTCTTTTTTATGACTATGTTCGGCGAGACGAATTCTACGTTCTTTGTTTCGTGTGGTGTGCTAGAAACGTTACCTACCTTGATAAGCCACTTGATAATAGTGGATTATAATCCACGTGCTGATTATTAATACTAAGGAACTGCTTTTCTGAAACTCATTTTCACCCGTTTGCAAATTAACAGCACGAATACTGCAAAAATCTGAATACACGCAACCTGAATAAACATGCCCTGTGTAAACATGAGAACGTAGAGATCACGAAACGCTGAGCGTCTAGATGCACTGACGTGGTGGCAGTGTTTATTCTTCTTATCTTTGCTCAGTTGGCAAACATGAAACCGCTAGATTTTACGGTAGGAAAGCGTTACCTGAAGACGCTGCATCAATTTTTTATACTGTATGTCTTACGTGCGAAATGTAAAATCTTTTCGGTCGTCTTGCAAACTGCTTTTGAGATGCTGGTATTTTGAAAGTTTAAGGTTACTGCACCCTAGATTGGGTTGTCCACCAGCGCCTCATAGGGAAAGGAAGAGTGTGCACCTGACATGGTATAGAAATCGATGCTAATGATCACAGAGATGAATAGTGATCACCCTGTTGCTGCACCACGGTAAGAATACGTAAAAAGCGAGTGATGATATTTTGATTGGTGAAACCCTTCCCCAGGATGATTACTATTAAAATCGCCTCCACTAAGCTCAGAAAATTCAAACTATTTATCGACTGGTTGCACTAAACTGCGAATTAATTAATGGATCTTTAAGAAATCATCGAGTTTAATTCGTCTCAAACGCACATTAATTTAATTAGCAAGAGGCGATTCCATAACGCGTGTTTAAATGTTGTAGAAGTTCAATTAAGTATTGAGGAAAATCTGAGCCTACATTTTATAATGGAGTTACTAAAGATATGGTGACTGAAACTAGTTGAATATCCAAATTGCTGCCAGTTTCATTTGTGGTTCGATAGCAGGTAGCAGCGGCGGCCTAGGAGCAGGTAGCGCGCAGCAGCCAAGATGATAACTTACCGATGATGAAGATGACTTCTGTCGACCATACATTTATTTATTGTATTTGACATTTCATTTTAATTTATATCAATTCTACGCACCATCACCAAAATATGGTGCCAAACAATCTATAAATCACTGGATTGAGCGCGAAAGAGCACAAAATGAAGAATATTTGCTTGCATGTAAAATATAAAAAATGTCGGCTCTGCGTCCAACATAGTACAAGTGTTTCACTCAAATTCAGTAAATTATGGATTGCTTGATATCATTTTCCTTTTAATGGTACATAGTATTGATATGCAGGGTGATTCAAAGCCTCTGCGATAGATCTAACATATATCTTCTGATGCATCGTTTTGAAGTTAAAAACGTTTATTTCCGCGATAGTACGTCAATGTGATGTGAATGTGTGGACCCTGTTTATATGCTGATGTTTGTAAGAGACGAGAAGGCTTGGAGACGATGGATGTCTATACTTGTCACGAGGTAGCTGACATGGTAACGTGTTATGGGAAGGTTGGCGGAAACGGAAGCTGAGCTCTCCGCATGTACTCACAACAGATCTGACATGTTTGCCAGAGTCCGACAGGCATTGAGTGCAATCAGGTGCAGGGCACACACTTTGACAACCTCCTGTAATTTGTTCCAATTTTCTGAATAAACACGTGATGACCTGTGTTTCTTACGTAAAAGTTTTTAATGGTAACGAAGAAACGGCGCGTCAGAATATACAGGATGTATGACAAAAAATGTTCCTTGTTGTTAGATCTATTCATCCCCCAGATTTAGCCGCAGAGGGTTTAAATCACACTGTATGTTAAATATTATGAATTAAAATGTAAAATATAAGAGGTTTCAATAAAGGCGGGTAGATGATGAAATCGAATAAAAACAAGCTGTGTGTGAGGTATTAACGAAATTATTATTTTATTTGAAAGGGAATACATTGGCTTTACAAATAAAAAACACAGTTTTTTATTCCATTTCAACCCCGACCCACCCTTATACACCCTATATAATAAATCGAATTTGTCAAAAGTTCCCCAACTTCTGCGTTGGTACCTGCTGTCAGATCCAAGGACAACTACTGCTACCTGCTATCGAACCACCTACACAACTACACGACTAACAGAGAACCAATACTATACGCAAGTAACAGACCGGTGTCTGTGCATATAATGGAATCAAAGTTGGAAAGAAGAAATTCTTCAGGGAAAAAAAAACTACAATTATCAATGTGATTTTGTTTAAACTGAATAGTTTAATATTCATTGAAATAAAAACCCTGGGTAAATCTCTAATAATGTCTTTCTTTCACTTTTAGAAGCTTTCGACTGTGCCCGGTTATCTATAATACGATATATATATATATATATATATATATGTATCATAACAAAGGTAAATATTTAGCATCAATCAATAAGATTTTAGAAACAGTATCCTTTCCGCATACTAAATTACATTTTTAAAAAGCTATGGAAACAGAAAATTCTCTGGTGCTCAGTTTTGATTTTGTGTAGCTACTCTGGATTAGAATATTCTAGTGATATTTAGAGAGTAATATTACGTGAAAGTATTATCAAATTTAAGCACTTGAGGAAAATTTTTTTCGTATAATTACCTTCGTTTAATTCACACTGTTTCGTAGTTGAATTTTAATGGCTTTTGGTTGTTATCAACTTAAGTTCGAATATAAGTCTTGAATAAATAATATTTGCGGTTTAGGTGAAATCAATGCATAATGCGTGACTCTTGAAGTTTAGAGGAAGTAACGTAAATTATATGAATTTATCAACAGTAAGATTTCTTAATATTTTCGTAATAATGACATTGAGGTATATTTATGGTTTCAAAAACATGAATTTTTAAAATTATATCAAAAGCAATAAGCTCCAATTTTTTTTAATTGAGGCTTACCTACTGTGAAACTGCTGCACATAACGTCTGAGTGAACATTTTTTATGCTAAACAGTCGATTCGGCACAATAGCTCCGTTTTGTTTAAATGCACCAATTTCTTTTTTCTCGATGTAGCTGCTGATTGATCGTGTCCTAGATAGATAATTTCCATGGAAACTAGTCCTCGCGGCCATTCTCCCCATTGCCGTAACGGGCCTTCATTTTCATTCATGGCCGTTCTGTTCCGGGAATAGAATCCAAGAAGTTTCTCGCAATTCTTTTATCAAACGTTATTTTTCTCCGCTACATTTTGTCGTGACTACATTGGTGTGCTTCTCCAATTTGCTCTGACCTGGACCAGCTTTTCACATTTGAAATTCTATTACTTCAAACAATTCTAATAATCTAATCTTTTCACGACGATTGTCGTCTTCCTCTACTCTTCATTCTACTTACTGAATTAACTAAACGTATATATTTACCTAAGCTTTGTTTTAACTTGTCTCGTCTTCTTGCTATTGTGATCCAAATTCTTTTCCCGCCTCCTGTACTTTATAATAATATCGTTCCTCGCTAATCAGCCTATTTAAGCTTATACATCTTCTACAGCTCCGCGTTTCTTTCAGGATTTCTCACACTTCACCTGCAATCCTGAACTACAAACATATTTCTTCTGGAAGACAGTTTCAATCGTGCAGTCTAAAAGATTTTTTATATTTTTTATTTAGCGCTTAATGCCGCTTCGACGGCTGAGTCATTAGCGACAACTCATAAATTTAAGATAATTTTAGCTAATAACTTTTAAAATTACAAAAGTTTAAACAAGTCTGTTTCCTCGAGGAATTCTAGAAGAGCAAGGACAGATGCGGTAAAATTTGGTGATACTCATTCAGAATTATTTTCTTGTATTGGTATTATTTCAGGAAGCATGGATTCATTCAATAAAGACAGAATTTTCCTTTGTAAGAAACTATTTAGATTCCAATGAAGGATAAGCATGATAAGATGGGTGTTATGAGGAGTATTCATATTCTGATGAATCTTTATTAATTAGTTTTTTAAAATATAGTCATTTTGACACTGGTTGATTTGTCTTTCATTATTGGTTACAGTTCTTCCAAAATTTCTATCAGTTTATCTTCTAAAGGGTTTTTTGTTGCAAACATATTGCTGGAAATTTAGGGAGGATTTTTAGAGTTCACCTGGTTCCAGGTTATCCTTTATTGAGTCTTTATCTTTTTCATTGTTTATTTGAGCATTATTCAACGAGGATTGTTAGGTCCTTTTTGGACGGTTGCTGATTGATGTATCTTGAATATTCTGAGTAATAACTTTATTAGAAGAATCGGAACTTTGCGTAACGAGAAAGGAGGAAGATCTCTTTTCATTTATATTTTTCACCTCTCTCTCACAAAAAGAAAACAAAAAAAACAGTTTTCTCTCCTTCAACAAATGCTTTGCTAGCCCGCAGTATTCATCTTTGAATCAGTCTTGGCTTCGTCCATTTTGGCCATCCTGTGTCAACAATTATTAGAGAGAAATTTTCTTTCTCAATCACGTCGGAACCTATTTTTTGGGTTAAATAATTATTTGTTTGGAAATCTTGCTGTAATTTATCCTCCATTTATTTTTAATTGCTGGAGATATCTCTCCGATTATTTTAACTTATTTTACAAACGTTCCATCCATCTCTGACAGCAGAATAATGTTATCAGCAAATCTTAGCATTGG
Organism: Eucriotettix oculatus; assembly: GCA_034510155.1. Classification (NCBI taxonomy): domain Eukaryota; kingdom Metazoa; phylum Arthropoda; class Insecta; order Orthoptera; family Tetrigidae; genus Eucriotettix; species Eucriotettix oculatus. Next base: position 44,830,365 of record CM067380.1, read on the forward strand.
TCCTGATCTCATAAATATCTGGAATGATCGTGGAACTGCCGAGAACAGATTTTAATTCCTCATTGCAACTCTGGACAGTTCAAGAGAAATTGGCTTTTATGTAATTGATGTTTCACGCCGTACAATGATTATTTAATCACGGTGGATAAGTTGGTCAGCGGCCTTAGGAAACGATTCTGGGCCGAAGGTGGGAAGGGGAAAACGACCTTTCCGCAGACTTGTCAGTCTTTCCACGCCACCATCATTTCCGTGCATGTTGCAACTCGCAGGCGATTGGTGACTAGTCTTACAAAAAGTACATGTTTTTTTGGAATGATTTGTGTGAAACGTCTACTAAGGAAAGAGAACATGTCAAAAACAATAACCGTTGACACAACATAACGTACATAAATAATACAAGTCCTAAATGATGTGATTAAATAAAAGTTAGTAAAGTATCTGATAATCTATTCACACAGTAAATATACACGTAGGAGAAGAACAAGTTTACTGACTCAAAATATGGTACCTTTCTTCCAACCTTCCTAGCTGATGCTAAAATGAACAAAGGGGGGGATATTATTATTTTAAATAATGAAATATTATTATTATAATGAAATTCCATTTATTCTATATTTAAAAGATTTACAGATATGCTACAATTTGCTCACTAAAAGTTATAAGCCGGCATTTTTTTACTAACACAATAATCCTACTGGAAACTGGCAGTACCAGGAAATCGGAAAAAGATTACGAACAGTGGTATGTACCGTGTCGTCTCAAGTAAGCCTGGAACTTCCAGCAGCCGCTTCCTCATTGCTCAGAACTGAATCACGTCTTACTGCCGTTGTTATTGTCCGTGATCAGGACAATTTCCAATCTTTACTGTCCAGTCTTAACCTCCGATCATAACCTCCACGTCCTTAATCAGCCAACCACCATCTCCTTAATTTCCTTCATTTCTGCTGTTCTTTTAATAATTTTTCTTCACTGCCGTCGGTGGCGGGGCAAGATATTGTCCAATCAAAATTGTCTGTCGTCTCTGGGAGGAGTCGTTTGACCCCCTCGCCGACGAATATGGGGAAAAACACCAACCTCCTTACCATCCGTTGTCACCACATTTCACGGGACGTGGGAAAAAAAACAGTAGCGCCTTTGTGTCTGACTTTTATTACCCGTGTCTGTAACCCTCACGTAGCTTGCCTTTGATTCCGTACCGCCAAATTCCGAATAGATGTGTTTAATCGTTATAATATATAAACCGCAAATGTGAATGAATATGATTTTTCCGGCCTAGCAGAGTTAACTTGAGGCCTTATCAGAAATCCTTCGGGATATAAAGATGGAAACTTAAACCACATCGCTGGAGAGGATTTGGTTGACTGAAAAATGAGTCAAAACGTGATGGTGAAGTTGTGAGAACGTCAAGAGAGGGGGAGGGGGACGTCATAGAGATAGCTGTGAAAACTCCTCGAAAAATGTTTTCGAGAAAGTTCAGTTATTTTCCGTTAGTTGGACAGTGTGTAGATTCAACAAGCGCAAGGTATATACTTTGAATAACTGAGTGTATTTCAAATTTTCCCATGTATGAATGCGCATTCTTGACATAATTGACGAACTTTAAAAACAGATAAGCAGCGGGAAGCAAGACTGGAAACAGTTCGAATGCGCACTGGTCAAGGCAGTTCGTCCGAATATATATTTTTCACTTGAGTTATTATGCTTATTTCAGTCACTTAACCTGTTATTGCCAGTTTTGATAGTGTAGAGGCCCTGCAAATGTAAAGGTTAAAAATGTGACACTCTGGATGCCGCTTTAATCACGTGTGGGCAAAGAGATTATTATTGTCCATACCGGTATACTGACACGTTGACCGAGATGTATATATTCTACTAGTTAGGTATTCAATTTTTTTTTCATTACCGATTATAATTTACTGCCTTCCAACTTAGGTTTCAACATTCCCTAATAGACCAAAATTTCTTTACTTTCTCTTTTTTGCACTCCAGTAGTAAAAGATTTTTTCTTTTCACGTTAAATCTCTTTTTACGTAAATATGAAATACCGTTGAAGTTTGGAATCTCTCAAACAATACAGTCACCAGACTGTTATTTTTATTACCGTTGTAGGGCTTTGCCGAAATTAATTTTCTACCTTCCGCGATCCTATGAAAACCAAAAAACATTCCTCGTTCAAAATAGAGCGATTTAACATTCAAATCATATATTTAAACTGCTTGACTGATATTGATAGGTTTGGCTATATCACATTTAATATTAACTGGCATAAAGTACCCTTCAATACATAAATAAACCGAGAACAGATTAGAAAATTTTTTATACAAAATAATACAACGTTTACTGCCTATTTTGCACCTTCTTACAGTCGTCAAAAATAGTACAAATAATTTAAATAAATGTTGATACATTTTATGGCAAATAGTTTTTATCATTTAATAAATGCCGACAAGATTGTTAATGTTATTTCATCCGTAACACTGAATTCGGTTTTATTGTGTGTAAAAGGAACACACTTTTTGAAATTCGTTTCCAAATGTTAGTATTTATTGAATGTGCATCATATTACAGTCCGTGAGATTTACCATGGCATGTTTAGATGCGCAGTAGGAAAAGGAGAAGGGGAAAAGGAGAGTGGTGAAAACAATAATTGTATTCATACGACCCTGGATATGGAGACTGCGACAACGTCTTTTTAACACACCCTATACTAACTCTTTATTTTACGGATGTGTTTGTTGACGTAAAACATATCCTGAACTGACATCACCAATGTTTTCAGAATTCCGTTTACACTACCAAGTTGCGTTAGCAAAGCTCGGAGTAAAAGTGAGTTCTTGTCTACCCCCACTACAATATGGGCGGAGTTGTCCACTGTGCATCGTGTTGAAACGTGACTAACTAATTCTCCGGAACAATATACTTTTTATTTATTTTCATATAATTTAAATATAGGTTTTTACTATTTTTTTAAATTGTTTTCTTCAGATTTTTAGATATACATCAATAACAATTTTGTTATCTTATACAACCAAAGAATTTCAAAACGAAGAACGAAACGACCTATCGGTATATTTTTATTAATTTACATCTTATTTAAACTTCTGATTTCTATACAATTAGGCGTTCATATATTTTCATCATTTATTATATTTCGAATATGAAAAACAGAGAATTCAGTCGCTTCAATTTTATGACTCGTAATTTTTTTTCTAGTATTATTTGTTTTAATATTTGGCACGTGAAGTTGGGTGTTGAGGACTTACGAAATTACGCTTGAGGTATTGCAACAGTGGGGAGGAAAGAAAGTTTTCTTTAGTGAATGAATGCGTGGATGCGCACAGTGGCGTACTTAAGTGCTGTGAAGGATGGCCATACTGTCACGCACAAATTTGCTGTGCACGTATTTCCGGTGGACGCCACGGAAGCAAGGCGTGCCTTCCGGTCACAACACACCCACGATCACCAATCAGCTCACAACCTTCGGCAAGTTTCAACCATTACCGTTTACACTACCACTAAATTGAAATTCGTTCGCAAGGGGGAACAAAACAATGACTCAGTGGCGGTCTTAGTGAATAAGGGCTACAGGGTAACATCGGATAGGGGAAAGGCAAATATACTAAATTCATACTTCATTTAGTGCTAACCAATTTCATTTAGAGGACAATGATAGAAGTTGGGAACTTTTTGAGATAAAAGCGAAAACTCTCAGACATTGATTACGTAAATTAAAAAACAGCAAGTCACGGGGTCCAGACGATATATCCGCAGAATTATTGAAACTTGGAGGGGAGGCAATCATTCCGTACTTAATAAGAATTTTCAACGTATCAATTCGGCTCTTCCGGCTGATTTGAAAACTGCTATAATTATACCAATTTATAAATCTGGTAAAAGAACAGACGTCAAAAACTATAGAGCCATCAATCTTCCTCCTGCCTCTCCGCGCAGCTTTACTGGTAGAACTTATGCAGGGAGAGCGTCTGCATAATTCACAGTCTGCTCTACAGACCCCCTGCAAAAATATACTTCCATATTTGATGTATATATATATATATATATATAAAAGTATTATAAAAAGTGTTAAAAAATCTCTGTCTGTAATATAATGTAAAAGAAGGATGGAAGCAGCTATGACTTAACATAGTTTTCCTCTCCCTTCATATTAGAGCGCCCGCTCTTTCTTCCCTTCCATATTCCGCCAGCTGTGATCTCACAGCACTTTCCCTTCAATCCTCCTACTCCCATTCACCCTTCACCCTATACCCGTCTTTAGTTTTAATTGATTAGTTTTATTATTGTTAAAAAATAAATATTTATAAAAAAATAGAAGAAATATGTATCACAAATCTTGTAAGAAATGAAAATAAAGCCTGTTATAGATATTCAAGAAAACAGGCTATTAGTGTAATAAATAATTTAACAAAAAGTCTTACTTCAGTAGTGTGTAAGATTACGGAGCACTTATTAGCAGCCTACGTTAGATCTCAACTTGATAGAAAAGGATGTTTTTTTAATGGTCAGCATGGTTTTCGGGAAGGGTTCTCGTGCGAAAGCCAAATCATAAATGTATTGCAGGAGTTAGCAGATGAAATAGATTATGGGGTTAGAATAGATGGGGTTATCATAGACTTCGCTAAAGCCTTTGATGTAGTGTCTCATGATATCCTATTGGATAAATTAAATAAAACAGGTATAGATAAAAGCGTGGTACTATGCGTAGAAAAAATTTTAAGTGACAGAACGCAAAAAGTCAAAATCGGAGAACAGTTTTCGGATTCAGGCATTGTAACATCGGGAGTTCCTCAAGGTTCTGTAATCGGACCATTACTGTTTTTAATATTTATTAATGACTTACTAAATAATTTTAAGTCAGGCGCCAGGCTTTTCGCTGACTGCTGCAACATCTACAGAAAGGTAACTAACGAGCAAGATGCGACAGTATTATAATAAGATCTAGATAAAGTCAATAGCTCGGATCAGGAAAATAAAATGAAAATTAATGGAAAGAAAAGCAGCTCAATCTCGTTTACAAAACGCACGTTGTTAAATGAGACAGAATATAGAATAGGCGGGGAACTAATTCCAAGGGTATATATCTGGGGATATATTTCAACAAAAGACTTGGGTGGGAGAAACAGGTGAATTTCATGGCCCGAAAAGCGTGAAATTCCTTACATTTCATAATGAGGAACTTAAAATAGTGAAGTTTAAAGTCAATGGAGGTGGCATATTTATCCTTAGTTAGATCAATTTTAGTATCCCTGTCTCATTTAACAACGTGCGTTTTGTAAACGAGATTGAGCTGCTTTTCCTTCGTTCCATTAATTTTCATTTAATTTTACTGAGCCTGGCTATTGACTTTATCTACATCTTATTGTAATATTATCACATCTTGCTCGTTCGTTATCTTTCTGTGAATGTTGCAGAAGTCAGCGAAAAATTTGGCCCCAGACTATAAATAATTTGGTATCCCTATAGGAAGAATCAAATAGAATCATTAGAGAAATTTGAGAAAAGGGCTGCTAATTTTGTGCGCAGAGGGCCGGGTCATAGGAATGAAAAAGTAGAGCAACTAGGTTGGGAGATATTGCCACAAAGGAGGGAGAAAGCTATTCAAAGCTTATACTGGGATGAACCATGGATTGGCATTAGCTCCAAAAATGCAAAATCCCAGTTATATAGGTAGATGGGATCATCAATTCAAAGTGAAATGTAGAAAGCAAAAAACAGATGTTGGCAAATTCTCATTCCTAAATAGGACCGATCATCAATGACTGGAATAATTTACCTGTGGGAATGTTTGGAGGAAATCCTCACCAGGAAAATAAATTCAGGACAAATCTCAAAAAACGTGTGAAGTGAAGTGGGTATTTTGAATGATATAAATGTGTACTCGAATTGAAATGTTAAAGTCATAGTGAAGTGAAGTGGTAAATTAATATAATTCTTGTAGTGTTTCTCTTTTTTCTTGCAGGGCTATGGAAATTTTAAAGGACTATGATTATTTTTTAGATTAAGGGTAATTATGTTTAAGAAATTTCATTTTGTATCAGCCACCGGGCTTTTTCGCAGACTAACAAAAGCTGTTTCGGTCTCTCTTATTAGAAAGCATATATTAAAATGAAGATACTAATATGCAGGAAACGAATTCGATATTAATAATGAGTGATTGGAGTGAGAGAGAGAGAGATAGAGACTGTTCATAAGTCAATTCATTTTTGCTTGGTTACCTTACCCTGGGTATCCTTGAACGGTCTACTGATTAGATACCTGTAAACGTAAATTACGTTGTCGTTACGAACTTTTTCCGTAAAGTTATCTACACACCATTGTCATGCTTGCAATGTGTGGCCTTATTCTGTGATAGGAATATCACTTTGAGAATTCAGAACAACGCTACCAAGATCTGTGAGCCTGTTTGAGTGGTTGATAGTCTTCAAAAATATAGGTCTCAAGTATGTAAAAGCTTTACGAGTTGATGCAGGAAAACTAAGTTAAGGTGAAACAAATGTGAAAGAGATTAGTGAGTGAGAATTGGCCCACGTTTCGAAAAGTAAGGGACTTTATTTGTTTACAGGTGGTGAAAATGCATAATCCTGACAGTTATGATCCGACTTAGTTCAATTCATTCCCAAGGAGGCGATTATATAAATTTTATACATCCAAATGGTAAGTACACCTGTTGCTTTTAAAAGCAATTTTCTTTATTTTTCGAAACTGTGGCCAATTCTTCATAGATTTCTAAAAAAAACTTAGCTTTTATGGCTTTCTTACTCTCCTTTCCATCACTTTACCTTTTTTTCAACGACACTTTAATTTCAACTGACGATTGCGGCTTTTAAGAAAAGTTTTCACAAGGCACAATTTTTATGTATCATTTATTGGTAAATTTGTAAATTGATCCTTTTAAGGAGTTACTGATGCTATGATTGAATACAGAGCATCGAAATCAATCTTATGGATATTTCATATTTACGAAAAGGGGGATTAACGTGAGAGGAAATAAAACTTTCTGTTATTAAGGATATGAAAAAGTAAAGAATTTAAAATTTTGGATATTAGTGAATGCTGAAACCTAATCTGGCAGTATAATTACAATCGGTGTTGAAATATTCCCATGAGTTGCGAAAAACTGATTTTTTAGTTCTTAATAATTATTTTTGTAAAAAAAACAGGACCTTTCCAGACTAATATTGGCATTTTCATCTACAAATATTTACCTTATTATTTACGTATTTCCTACATGAATACTTATTATCACTATTATTTAATTTTACAAACATTTAATTTGTTTAAAAATCCTACTTTTCCACGTGGCAATCGTCAATTTTCTTCGCGTATCGGTTTCAGCAGGAATTGTTTTTTTTCCTACGGAAAATCCGGTAACATAAATTGACTAGATATGTGCGATCCATATACACATCGATCCTATCTGACCTCACGGAAGAGCAAAGTAAAGACAATCCAGAACGTCGATGTTGAAAAATGATCAATTTTCCTAAACAATAACTGATTTGGGGGAGAATTAAAGCGGCTATGGATGATAAAGTGAGAATTGCCCACCTTCCTTTTTACTATTTTAGTCTGTTTATCGTGAAATTGTATACTTCTGATTATTTATGTATGCTTCGGATATCTGTCGACCGCCAAAAAATGGGGAAAATTAAAGTTTTGTGATGTTACGAAACCACCTTCATGGAAGAATTTTGTTTTTAAACTACTCCCGACGATACGCTTATCAGCCAATTTTGATTGTTTAATAACTGCTTAAAAAAACAAGAACATATAACTAGTCTGACTCAAATATTATTCGGTTTTTAATTGCGAAGGTTGTTGCTCGCAGATATTAAGCAATCAGTTCTACAGCTTAACTTCATTTGTTTATTTTTTTAATAATGGGGTAACAGCTGAATATTAATGTTCCTTGTGACTACTGTTTACTGGCATAAAAACATCATTTCTGAATGAAGTAATTGGAACTTGGTCATTCTGAAATTTTGTCGTTTGCAGGGTTATTGCCAGTAAAATTAATTCTATTTTTATTTTCTCTGTGCACAGCAGAAGCATATGCTTCTAATATTATTGATATAATAAAACTTTCATTTCACGTATACTTGTTTGGAGTGCTCTGCATTTTATCAGTAATTGGTTTGACCTATAGAACTTATTGTTCCTTAAAAACCCATAACGTTAATTTTTCTAAGCAATGGAGCAATTATAGGTTCTTATTACGACCGTAAATCGATATAGGGTAATAATTTTTAACTACTTTCGTTACTTATGTTTTATTGGATTGATGTCTAAGTTAATTTCTAAAGTAGCTCTGCGTAACGATAAAATGGTAGGAAATATGAACAGTTGACACTTTCAAATAACCATTTAAACACCTAATATCTATCCTTCATGAAGTAAGTAAATTGTATATATAGGCGGTCGACGTTGAAATGGAAGAAAACAAGCTGTGTGTGAGGTATTAACGAAATTCTTTTTTGTTTTGTTTGAAAGCCCCATGTATGCCCTTCATATATATAACATAAATATATTGAAACGAACAAGAAAAAATTAAAAATATACTTTTAATATTTAGTGATATTTACTGTAACCTCCACCCCACTTTAATACGATTTCATAGCCTGATTGACTGAGCTTTGTTTCTATTCTTCAATTAATATTTAGATTTATTAATTGATTTAATTAGTTCTCTACTGATGAAATAGAACAAGTCAAATAATTATTAGAAGAATAGGTAATAAACATAACAACGAAGTACACAACATGAAAGTACAGAAATGAAGAACTACGACACCACACACATCAAACTGCCCAAAGTAAACTCCGTAATCACCAAATCCATAACCTTACTAATTAAAATCGCCCTCAACCACCCGGACCCCAAGATCCAACAAATCCACAACAATCCTCTCCCAGCTCTACGCTTCCGTCGGCTTAAAAGAAAACTCCCAACTAACATCATTCCCCCAGAACATTCAGGCACATCCTAACCCACCGTACCATCATACCGGCAGACCATTATTTTAGCGAGTTAAGTATGATTTTTTGTGGGGTAACCTGGATGGTTCTTAGATATTGTTATACTCGGTGGGTGGCCTGTTAACGATATCCAGAATTTTTTTTCATTTTCCGACCAAAATTGTGTTTTATAATTTTTTTTTTTGTATTTCTGACATGGAAGTTTGAATAATCTGTGGCATTTGACTTACGCATCAATACATGTGGGCAAGTTCATTGCGTCGTAGCTTGGCATTGTTTTGACACTTCGATTTCGGATTACCGAGTCCTGATATATTCCGTGTATTGTAATTGCGTACATACTGAGTGTATTATTTATCGATTTATTCGACGCTGAACAAATGAAGTGTATTTGAAATAATATGTGAAAGGTGAATTGTTTGAATTACGATTTATACACATGTTCATTCGGCGCCGTTCCATCTATCCTCCTAGGTGAAACATTTTATTTTCATCTTTCATTTGTGCGATTTCTATAATAGGCGGCGTGAAAAGGTTAATAGTAAAAAATGTGAAGCCCTCGCTGATGGTTTGATCATGAGATTACTGGACGCTTCTGGTGTCACTGAGGTCACGATTTACATTCCTAGCATGAGCCTGGGTGTTTGTGTTTTCACGTTCCCTAACTTAGCAACCTGGACTAAAACAGAAAATCGGTTACACAATTAGATTGTCACTAATGACCTTTGATGTTGGTGGGACTATAGACAGAGAATTTAATAAATAGAGATTACCGTTGAATTAAATACTGCAGCGGGATATTATAAAAAAGTGTTTTACCGATGAAAACCAATATCTTCAGATACATTTATAAATTTTATATTCAAAATGATACAGTATAAACTGTTGGCTCATGTCAATAATTTTTTTGCGCAATATTAGCTGAGTTTCATTTAATTTATTTACTTTTTAACACTCCCGAGCGACGGATTTCGACAAATATATTTCCCTGGTCATAAAGGTGGCGAGTTTCGTTACAAGTAGCCACGGAAAATTCTGGCTCAAAGCGAATACAGTTATTTAGAATAATTTTGAGGTGTTTTGCGTAATGCCATGTATTTATTTATATTGATTCGTCGTTGCAGTAACTAGTCCAGAGTGAACGCAATCTGTTTGCAGAACCGGCACACAATTCATTCTCCTTTCCCCCCGAGGTCAGTACTTGAGTTTCTCAGATTAATTCGTGAGAACGATAACGAGGCTCGCCGTTACGAAATACAAATTATCGATTAGAAGTGTTTTAAGGCAAACGGATTGCCTGAAGAACGACCGCTGTGTGAAAAATTTCAGAAAAGTTTTTATTCCATTCTTCTACGTCGATTTGACAAAACGCTGAAAAAAAATCCTGAAACGGTAAGTTTTTTCATCTAATACATCGTAAATACTTCTCAGAGGGTTGAAGCTCGATCTTTTATGAACTTAACGTTTATCAGACCATTTATGAGTTTATGCTAGTCACAATTGACTTTTGACTATCCACTTCAAAATATAGTGCAGAACAAATAATGCGGTTTAATCATTGGCAGTTTTTATTAATAAATTTTCTCGGAACAATTTTTAAGGTAAAACAAATTATTCATCTCATACTTCCAGGTCGAATAGGTGTCAACGTTTCCCATAAACTTGAATCAATATCCTTTTGCAAACAAAATAATTTCACTTCAATTAAAAAGATATAAATATTTGACAGTACATCTTTATTTGTCATCTCTGTCCCAAGAAAAGACGTGTATTGTTTTCTAGAACTAGAAACGTTCAACGACTTTCAAATTGTTTTAGAAAGAAGCCTATGATAATTTTGACGTAGTCTTTTTCAAACCTAACTGCTGTAAATTTCGGTGAGTAGTAAAATAAATACAGTAGAGTCCCGGCTAACCGAAAACCGAGGCACATTTAAAAGCAAGGTGAAAGAAATCCCTTGAATTTGCTCGTCAATCATCGTTATTTGTCACTATACTAACACCTTTATATAAATAATAAATTTGTATTTCTACGGCTACAGAAACCGTGTTCATTCATTTATTAAGTTGTACTGTGACCCGCTGCATTGCAATTGTTTTTTTTTCTGAAAATAATATTTTTCTTCTAAGCTAAATTCTTAATTATTTCTCAAGTATTTATTTTTAATTGATTTTAATTATTGATGTACATACATATGACGTATTATTTGTCATTAAACTGAAAATGTACATTTTACGTAACTTTTTACAGTATTATCCGAGGTAGGGTCTCAGTCACAATCACCAAAATAAAAGCTGAACGTTTCGTTCCGACTTTGTTGAATAGAGGGGACATAAATTATTAAATCTATAGAATCTCATATCATACTTGGATAAACGTATGTGAAAACATTTCAATGAGACGCTTTCTTTCTAATCCAATTTGAAAGTCATTGAACTCTACTTTCTCTAGAAAAGAAGGAAACAATGAAATGTTACTTATAAAGCTACTGATTGTTTTCGTAGTCATATTTATATCAGAATGATATTGCCAAAGTTTCGCTCGATACCGCCGAGCATTTTCTATGCTCTGAACAGTCTTTGCCTAGACTTGAAAATGCTCAGCGCTATCGAGCGAAACGTTGGCGAGAACGTCAAAAAAAAACAACGGCGTAAGCTAACAATAAAAAAATGTCATATCATACTGATAGAAATTTTAATTATTTACTGTTCAATATTTTTCTATTAATTTAAACCTAATGATACAATTTCTTCAAGGAATTTATTAAATATTAAATGTCTGATTTTAATTTAGATGATAATGATGAATAACCCTTAGTTTCAATGAGTCACACAAATTATTAAATAGTTATTTAATTGTAATTTCTATTCAATTTTGAAGGAGATTCCGGTATATGCCACAGTCATCTATAAATTTAAAAACACGAATTAATTGAATCATTACAAAATTGTATGGAAATTTTACAATATAAAAACAAATTTGGTTATAACATGTTTTCAATCTTAAACATACCGTTAGTTGTCGTATTAATAATTTTGAATATATATAATTTCGAAAAATTTCATGGAATGTACGTGTGGGCCTGGGCCTACCGAGTCGACCGCGAACTGTCATCTTGCATGACACATTCCGAGTTTGGAGTGACACGTGGTCAGCGTATCGATCCTCCAACAGTCTTAATCCCGGTCTTCGCGACCATGACAACAGAAACATCCAAGTCCATACCAGGAATCGAAGCCGGAACCTCTGGGTTGTGAGGCAGCAACTAGAGGCTAGCCACTACACTACAGGAGGTCGGCATAAACTTTCTACCAATATAAATTCTATTTTCATCCATAATCCCTTTTCTTCTAGGGTCAGAAAAAAACAATTATTGTATTTTGTAGAAGGGTCTTATCTCCCACAAGGAAAAATGAGAATTTTTAAATTAATATAATGAAGCTATATTTATTAAATTACTCAACCCAACCAGCAAGTAAACAATTTTTATTTTTAGAAACTCGTGTTGTTTAAAAAAACTGTAAACGATCAGCCCTGTGAGGATTCCCGAATTTTCTCTGCGACTCAATAATTCTTGAATCCAAGAGATCAAGCGGTTGTCCAATGGATGAAGTTCTCAGCAAGAAGATGCACAATTGCAGCTTCCTTCTACAGTTGAGGAGGGGGGAGGGGGGACTTCACGTCGTCTTTCTTTTTCGTTTTCTTTGGCTCGGAGCAGACAGGACGCTAGTTTGATGCAGTGCAAAATCCCATGAGCACGTTCACGAGCTTTAGAGCTCCCCCTACCAGCTGAAGGTCTCGCGCTTCTTCACCTCTTCGTGTCGAAGAACGTTTCGCGTTGGCATGGATTCAAAGTATACGTGGATTGACAGGGGAACATTTGCGTGTAGGATTTTAATAGAAATGGATTGGCGAGAGTCTGTTCCACATGTGGCTCGCGTTGAATGCCCTTGCTCCACATGCGTGTTGCATGAGAAGCGTGGGCGGAGATAAATCACCTGCTCAAACTTAAGTGCAGTCAGCTTCATTCATTTATTTCTTGCTTCATTTCCCTCTTGATTTCACCGGAACTGCTTGGGTTCGTCCGAGAGGCGAGACAGACTGACGTCTCGAACTTGTCCGGCAATCTTGCCTGACAACTAGAAGGCAAGAATCAGTCTCAACTTGCAAAAATAATATAGAGTATATTGCATTATAGGGGACATTGATAACAGGCCCCGGTTCTTTGTTTATTGTCAGTTGCTTGAAATATCGACAATTGCTTGCTTGTAAACTCCTAGGGTAGGTTAAAGAAAATCTGACATGGCACAGTAGTACCGAGACACTAAAATATCATCTTTCATTTTCAGCAACATTAATAGCGATGTTCCACTTCACTGCAGCTCAGAGCAAAAAGAATACTTTCAGGAAGAATTTACAGGATTTGTAAGGCAAAACGCTAAATATATCATGCCCTGAAGTTTAAAAGCGTTTTTAATCAGTCTCAGGTATTAATTTGAAAACTCCAGTACTAATTTTTATATAAATTTATTATTTTTAGACCAAGGAGCTTTCGGCGGATGATTTACCCATAATCATCTGCAAACAAATGATATAAATATATTTTTTAAATAAAACATATATAATTTTACAAAATCTTATATATTATGTTAAACACTACAAGTTTAATCAAAATGACGAGTTAATAATGTATATACGTAAATTAAATTTGTCAAAAAATATTTTTTATCTCGTAACGTTGGTCATGGCTTTTTTTATCCGTGTATAGGTTCCATCCAAATACGTGTCTGTCCTACAGATAATCTGTACTATGCACCTATGGTCCAGATTCGAGGCGCTTTGGAAGATTAAAAGTGGCGCATAGCATCCTTGAGTCTGTAAACATTTCAGACGCAATAAAAATCAGTTTACGTCTGATAGGTCACTTTTTACATAAATTATTCATTTGTCAGCCCAATTGACCGTAAAGTTAACATTAGGCCTACACTTAAATGAAAATTATTTGACAAATGAATGATTTCTGTGGAAGTTTCATTCTGTATATTTTCAAATAAATACATTTTCAGTGTCACAAAATGTCAGTCTACTAGAATTTTAAAAATCATCAGGTAAAAACAGACTCAGCGGTGGCCAAACCGTGTCGCTTTGGACGATTAGAAGTGGCGCATTGCATCCTTCAACCTGTTAGTATTTCGGACGAGAAGTCCCTTTGCATTCTTAAAGAGCACGGCACATTTAGACATAAATAAATACAACGAATGGTAAATAGAATAATTTATTAACAAGTCCTCTGGGAAACAGAGTGAATAGACAATTCCAAGCTCCAGCCTGATCTCTCAGAGCCAACAACTGTATTCCAGAGTTTTCTTCACCAAACTGGACTCCGTCAGCTATAGCAGCATTATGAAGTTATCACGCTCTCGTACAGGAATATCATTCTTGACTTTAATGGAACGTTGCTACATTAAACTGGCGTAAATTAATTAATTTTTAACTGCGTCAAAGTTATTCCTATCTTCATATCTACTTCCAACCCCTAACCATGAACGTAAGAGGCTATAAAATGTGCTACAGTTATATTGCGAATCTGGACTAATGTGCCAAAAAAATTGGCGCTTAGTATGCAAAAGGTTGGCTACCCTTCGTCCTGATGGCGAAAAATGACCAAAGGGCATAGTTTTGCGTAGTTTTTCAGCAAGACATACAGGAAAATAATCCAAATTTGGGGAAGAAGAATGCAATCTTGCATCGAGACTGTGTTTGTAGTTTTGATGGTGAAAATTATCACTGTCGTCGCATCCACCGCATATGCCACATTTGGCTCCCTTCGACTTTATTCTGACCTGGAAAAATGTCTCGCTGGAAACAAAATGTCGAACAATGACATTGTCGAAACTGACGCCTATTCTAAGGACTTTCCGTAAGCTAACTTTGTTAAGGACATATGAAAGTAGGAGAAACTCTGGCCGAAGTGTGTCGAGCTGAAAGGTGATAAGAGTGAGGAAAAGACACGCGAATATTAACACATTATATATAGATATATAAATTGGCTAGCGTCACTGCTTCACAGCACACGGAGGTCCCGGATTCGAATCCTGTCATAGACTTGGGTGTTTGTGTGGTCATGGTCACGGAGACTGGGATTACGACAGCTGGAGAATCGATATTCTGACTATGTATCACTACAAATTCGGAATTTTTCATGTAAGATGACAGTCCGTAGTCGAGCCCACAAATATAGTCTACCATTTGGATAACTCATTAAACACTAGCTAACCCCCGCGATTTCGTTAGCGCGGAAATAGTTCCTTTATTTTGCCCCAAAAAAGAAACAACAGGTAAAGAATTTTGATAAAATGGAATTCGTTGCATATATAAAATGTACAGTATTATTTATTTATGTTCGCTTCAAGGTAAACCTTATAACTCGCAGTTGGTTTTGAACAGGTCCCGCTATCATACGTTTCTGAGCCATTAAAAATGACTATACTAAATATTAAAATTTACCTGACGTGACAAATAAAAACAGTTTACGTATACATCGTATCGACGATCGAAAGAAGTTTATTATTTCTCGTGGAGTTAGCTCTCTGTCAACAATAGGTTGATTACGGCGTGAATCCTACTGCAACAATAGATGGTGTGAGAAAAATCGCCCTCTCTCTTTCTCTCTCATGCTGCCAAAATTACGCTTATAATAACACAGTAAGTGGGAACGCCTAATAGGACTTATAACTAGCAGTTGGTTTTCACGCCGGCTTTTGCGCGGCAATTCAATGAATTTATAAATATTTACATTAATATCTTCTGAACTTTGCAAGATATCGAAATGAAACATTTACGTAATTTTAAGCTAAAATTCCTGTTTCCATCCCTGAAATTTTCATTGAAATCCGTTAAACCGTTTCGGAGCATAAACAGATCAAGAGTATAGGCAACTCGCATTCCCTCTTTGGTGACTTCAACGCGCGTATACCAAGAAACCTTCCCGTAGAATTAATATATATATATTATATTTATATCTTCTGCAATATATAGAAATGAAATATACACGGATATTTAAGTTATATTTCCTGTTTTTAAACCCTCAAATTTTCATTGATATCCGTTGAACCGTTTCGGAACCTATTCGAGACAATTTTATTTATTGGTCTATATTACAGCAATTGTGCTTATATAGGGTCCTTCAATAAAGGCGAGACAATGTTGAACTGGAATAAAACAAGCTGTGTGAGAGGTATAACGACATTATTTTTTTATTTTCAAATAAAATATAATTTAGTTAATTACTCTCACCCAGCTTATTTTTTTCCAGTTCAATATCGGCCCGCCCTTACTGACAATCCCTATATAAGTAGTGCAAAAATAAATTCGGAAATAACACTGAAACAGATTGTTTACTGCTATAATGTTGTATGCTATACAAATTTGGAACCACTCTTTATTTCTATTTTTATGTAAGAGCACGAGTTGAGTAAGACAGATAAGGAGGACGCGTTTCTGTTGTTATGTTTTGTACTTATGTTTAACGAGCTATTTAACTTTTTCCGAGGTCGTATTTTGTGCAGGAGATGTTTAAAGCAGGAAACAGTTACTGAATCATTACTTTTCTGTAGTGATAGTAGCGTTTGTAGAATAAGGTTGACATGGATGTATCTGACAACTAGTTGTGTTTTCATTCTTGATAATTTTGGGTTCATGGACTGGCACTTTATTTCGCCATGCAAACAGAGCTAGTCTGTTTCTAGAGCAAGGCTAAACTGCATGTAACTACTTCAGCTCTGTTACGCGGGTTCGTTCCTCGGCTAATTCTTCAGGTATGCTCTCCTATAATCAACAATATGACCGCGGATAACCTGAAAACTATGCCAACTCCGTAATCGGAGTTGGTTGGATAGGGGTGGATTTTACCTTCCTTTCTGACCTATTGGACAATTTACGAGTGCTTTTTATCTCTTACAAATCACTGAATGAGCACGATCATTCAAGCTTCCGTTTGAAGTAATTCCCAAGTGTTCCTATTTTCTATTAATTATTTTCCTGGACAAACCTGAAAATACTGAACTTTTATTTTCAGTACTTTAGGTAGCCAATAAAATGAGCTGAGTAGAAACCGAGTTATAAACCATGATTAATCATCCATGTTGGACATTTGTTGTGTTTCAGAGTCTATAATAAAATTGCCTGTGTGTCTGTCTGTGTATGTGTTTCGAATACAAATCTAAACGAATGAACCGATTTCGACTAAATTTCGTACACATGTTCTTTGCGAACTAAAAACTAGCACTGCTGGGGTGAGACTCGGCAACCACCTCTAGGGGTAGGGGTGGAAACTTTTAAAGAAACACAATCGGTCGATATTTTATCATATAAATGCACTCTTGGATCAGTTAATTTGATAGTGTGTCCGCCGATAATGCTAGCGTATAATTTCAACCCAATTTTAACCAAAGGGGAGTATTCTTAGAAAACAATCGAGATTGGGCTCTAAACCGGTGTAATGTGAGCCGCTGAGTTTGATCCTGATATAAAAAAATGAATCTCGAGTTATAGCGGGGTTGGGAAGGGGTAAAACAGTCTTCCGCTTACTATCTTTAACGAATGGAACAATTTCGACCGAAAGTGATCGGAAATGAACTTGGAGCAAGAATAAACTAAATTGCCCACCTGGTTTCCGAATTCATAATTTTAAACGAGACAATTAATTGTAGAATAAAGTATGAATTACCGGAACTAAATTACACTTCTACAAGGCCCATAAAAATTTAATTTTGATTACCATACTGAGTTAAATGTGTAAAAAATAAATTTGAGTCTGAATATTATTTTTGTTCAATATTTGTAATTACATTATATTGTAAAATATTTTATAATCATATAAATTTAAAATTATTAACCAGAGAAAGTGCGGCTGGTGAGTTTTTTTGTTATGTCACCCCTCGCAATTATTTTTACGAGGATAATTACTTAAATTTTAAATATTACTACAACAGCGATAGTGTTCCAATACTCTGCGGCTCGTAATAAGCTAAATTTCTAATTACGTGTACATAACATGTAATAATGCCTAATTCTTAAACACAGAAAATTTTAAAACCAAGTTGACACACATTTTACACGAAAGCATTTAATTTTTTGGAATAAGCTGCACGTGATGACACTAGTTTATGAAGGATCCTGCGGTAGTATTCGCAGTTTGATTGAATTCTTCGAAATGCAGCCCCGTAAATGTTTTCTATCTTTAAAATAACCTTTGACTGTGATTTCTTTTTTTGTTTTTATAATGTAAACTATTTTAAAAGAAGAATTCTAATTACTAAGTGGTTCGAATTATTTTGATTTTGGTTGCGAGATAATGTAGGTGAAACATGGATAAGTTTGAGGGCGTTACGGGTGATGCAGAGGGAGTTGGAGTGGTATACTGCGCATGCGCATTGCTCATTCCAGACAGGAATCGTGTAGTACAATGGCGGTACCAACGATGTGTTGCTTCTGCGGAAGGAAGCGCACTGGCAGGCCGGCAGTTTAAAGTCTTCGAAATGAAACAGAAAATATTACTATAAATGTTCTTAAAATTACAAAACAATTCTTCCTAAATTAATTAGTGTGCTATAACACATGAGCACATGTGCACACCAGCAGCCGCGGGCCCAGATTATTTTTACTATATAGTCGAATCTTGAGGTACCCTTCCCGCGTGGAATATGAAAACCCTAATTAATGGATATAAATCAATTATTGAATTAATGCTAATTTAATAATTTATACCAATATGAAAGTATCGGATAGAACTAAGATGAATTTTGTTTAAAAATATTCAAACTATACTGGCAAATGTTCACTCAATGAACGTAGACTTTCCCGGTGAATAATTCGGATGAAATCTTCACGGTTAATCTGACCCATGTTGATTTCATCCGAAAAGTTCACTCGTTTACTTCATTTGCTATCAACAAACAAACAATTCAAAGACAGTTGTAATACTTCCAATTGAAGCTCAGCCAGCGGCCATTTCATTAGAAGAGTAATTAATTCGTCCCAGCCTCAGGAATTATTATAGTTATTATTAGTACAAAAAGATGGATGTCTAATTACATTTTGTTAATTGTTTTGCAGACTTCGTGACGCCGTGAGGATGGCTCGCTTGTCACCTCGACGAAGCTTTATTCTTCTGATCGGAGTCTGCTTCTCCCTCTACGTCTGTCTCCTCCAGAGAGACCTGCTGTGGGTTCAGAGTTCTCAGATGGAGCCACTGACGGAACTGTCCCCGGATCCTATTGAAATCGACAATGAGGTTAGTTTCTTGTGAAATATATCTTAACCCTTCGGTGGGCGCGCCGTTCGAAGTTCCACGAGTGGGCGCCTTGCGGATCTTATTCCGCAATTAGTATTACATTTTTAACGCTACGAAAAATAATCAGTATATAATCGTTAAATGAATTTTAATGGAGAAAACATAACACCACATTACATGGCTCTATAAAAGTAATCTTATATTTATTTCTTGCCTTCACAATTGTATGATTTTTTTAAATTATACCACTTAATAGCATTGATTCACGTGAAAAGAAAGTAACAAGATAACACATTACTAAATGGAGCTCTTATAAACTCCACTCCTGTTTATGATTGTGAATAAATTAGTCAATTTCCATCTGCAGCTTTCACATTGCACACATTTTGTCCCTGTGACACTATGTTTTTTGAATACATTTCTGGTGCATTTCCCACATACTGTTTTTGTTATATTATTTTTATGAGGGGCACATACTGTATATAAAATAATCCAGGTTTTGCTATATCCTTGGTTTGCTCTTCTTAATGTCTAAAGTGTTCGAAGTAACGCTTGTTGATGCCTAAATGTTCAGGGAGAAGGATGAGATTGATTGGGAGTTTTCTTTTGAGCCGACGGAAGCGTAGAGATGGAGGAGGATTGTCATGGAGTTGTTGGATCGTAGGGGTTTTTGGTGGTTCAGAGCGCTTTTAATTAGGGAGGTTATGAATTTAACCAAACTGCTGTAAGCTTGAATTGCGAAAATGTAGTAATTGGTGTCATCAGTTATGAACAAGAAATACAAGTTTGGACGTGCATCCAACTATAACGCTATCTGGGATACTGACAGAAAACTAAATCTTGTGGCAAGCGCGCCCACCTAAGAGTTAATGAAACGGCGACAAATTTAGGAAGCACTAACTCCCTGAGAAAGCTCCATGACAGTCATGCGGCTGTGCTGTATTATGAGCTTATCTTGTGAACAGCTGTCAGCTGTGATATACGAAAGTATAATAAAGGATCAAGGTTGATGCATTTCAATTGATCAAGACCAAAAATCCAATATTAACAACAACATTGTTAATAATATAATTAATTTTTTTAATAATTACCCATACAACCATCATTACTATTTGCCTATAATTTTTGCTGGCAGTTTGTAGCTGCACTCAGAACGCTTGGAGTAATGAAGATCGTTCGACGCTTCTCTTTGGCGTTCTTAGTGCAGAATGATGATCCCTGGCAATTACCGGACTGGAGCCTAAAATAACTTTACCAACCAATTCGTCTTTCATCACCACTGAAGAACTAGTGTATCTGCATTGACTGAATTTCGATTCACTTTGCTTATTATTCTCACGCACTGGGCGTCTTCATCAACCTCAACAAATTGAAAGGTTTTCATTTCTTATCGCCAAATTAGCCTCATAAATTTGGATTTATTTTACTTCATGAAGTTAGTTAAAAAAATCCTATATTTACTGGAACGAAACAACAATTAAAGATCATTTCGGTCAAAACCGTCGCTGAAGATGGTCCGCGACACCAAATTCTTCACATGTACATTCAATAATCTTTTCGACTGAGGGAGTCAAGGAGTAAATATGATGAATTGTTAAATTTTACGCACGACGAAGTCTCAAAAAGAAGGCGAAATGTCACTTTTGAATAAATAGTGGTGACCTATTGGCCGTCTTTTTAGTTATTGTAATAATTAAATTCTTTCATCTATTAAAAATAAATAACACGTAATAATCAAGAATTGCGAGACACACTTTCAGCCAGACAATTGGGGCCATGCATTAGAGACCAAACACACATATAACAGAATTCGTGGTGAAATATGCAAGTGAAAGTATCCTTCTATACTGGGTGCTCGATTTAAGTGCAGACCTAAAAAATATATTTCAAACCAACAAGCATCGCACGAAAAAATGTCTTAGTGGGCCGGGACATTCACTCGTGCTGAAATTTAATTTTAAATGTTAATCCTAATTTATGTTACATGTTTATATTCTACGGCAAATCAAGGTTTATTTCGATGGCATTCTAATCGCCATATATTCAAATGTGGATTTTGCAGGATTTTCAGATCTATCATTTCTCATTATTCAATCAGAATAAGTGTTCCAAATTCCGACCTTCAAGTTCAGTTGAATGGTCGGTCATCCCAGTGTATCTACACTGCTTAAATTTTCGTGGAAGAGGTCCTGATTCACGAGTTGTTAAGAAACCTTTCCATCTAAGAAACTCCACAAAAAATCTGGAGATATGGAATGCTAATTATCCAGGCCACCTCTCATGATCAACCCACCATTTAAACAGATGTCTAATATCTTCAATGATAGTGTTGCATAATATGCTCGGCAACTACACGTTTAGTGAACCGTCGAAGCTTACGTCCTCTAGTGGTGTAGTTAGTGTTTCATTATTTTTGTTTTTTCCAAAATTAGCGACCAATGATCTTGTCGCCTCTGATTCCAACAATGATAGCTGTGCAAACTTCAAACTGTTTCCTTTGCAGGTGATCGTACCAGCACACGTGATAGCCGTGACAACGCAGAAGACCGAGGTGAGCGGACACAAGGAACGACCGTGGTTCATGACTGGAGGGACGCTCAGGCCCAGGGCTTCCTCGGTCAGGCCCAAGCTCTGGCCCGAGGAAGCTCCAGGCTCCGACCGCATCACGGACCAGCTCATGTTCGTGCCGCCCAACAGCACGACACCCCCGCGCCTCAGAAAGGTAATCGTGTCCTTCGAAGGTATTGCGTACATTTGCTGCTAATATTCCTTATGTAAACTAATAAAGGGTTATTACCATGCGGAGAGCAATGGATAAGAAAGCTTAAAGGAAGAAAATATTACGGCTATTAAGAAACGGAACTTGGCATTCTGGAGAAACTTGGTTAAGTGCCTTGTTTGGAGTGGACACTCCGACAAACACGATGAAAAGTGCTCGAGAAAGGTGGGGTAAAGTGAACATGCACGGTAGCAAATGAGCAGTCGATGGAGACAGATCCAGATCAGAAAGTGGAACTTCTTCCTTCATAGCATTGAAGGACAAGTATATATTCAAAATTGTTCAAGAGGGTTCTTTCATTTGTTGACCGTATTCGTAAACGCCTTCGCATGGACAGTATTTATAACCACAGCTTGAAACTTTTCAAATGCAATTCAACCGATCGGTAAACTATTACACCACTGAGTCAAAGAAACAGCTCAAACAGTGAGTCGGAACGGATGAAAGTGTTTTGATTAAGGAGAAAACTGTTCCATTAGCCGGAAAAGCTATTCCCAATGTAGTTTTGGATACTGTGATATTTCTATATTGTAACTTCTAAAATTTATTTAATTTTTGCTTTTATTTATATATGAATTTGTAATTACTTCCTCGTTCAGTGTTCATTACTTACGAATATATTTACCAAATTCTGATATCAGACTGCCACAACCTATTCACTTGGTGTCTTACTTTCACATGTCTGGTTCTTCGTTACGGGGCGTCGTCCTGCGATGCTCAGCGCTGCAACTCCCGCAGTCTGCGGGCACATTGCAAGCACGTCTCCTGTGCTGTCTCTTCTCACAGATCCATCATCAAGACACTGCTGCCCCTCCAAGATCACAACTGCTCCGTCTGCTTAGGAAACAATAATTATATAATGATGCTTCACCCCCACTACTGTTGGCTGGCGTAGACAAGTGGATGCAACTTTTATAGGCGATGTTCTTCTGCGCTTGGATTCTTCTCGAAATGACACATCTGTTCAACAGAAAATGTAACTATATCTTCTTAGAAAATGTAACCTTATACGGGACGCTACACTGATCATGGTGTGAGGATATCTGGGAAAAGGACATACCAATCAGCGGTGAATATTATACACTATTATTGGAACAATTGAAGCAGGCCGTTCAGACCAAACGGCCACATTTGGTCAAGAAAAAAATTATTTTCAACACAATACATCCATCTTCTATCGTTGCTGCTGAATTCCACGACCATTACCTGAATTCGAGCCTAAAACATGGCTGGCTTAACGAAGATTTGCTTCGAATGGAGACAAACGTCCATTTTGCTGGAAAATAGGTGCATTAAGTATATTGATTAAAAAGGAGACTACGTTAAAAATTAAATTGGTAAGAATTTTAACCTCTTTCTGGCCGATAAATTATCAAACCACAATATATGGAATATTACTTTATCTATATCATTGTTCTGATTTCTTTCCCTATCTATAATGATGGACTGAGTTCTCCTAGTTGAAACAATGGTTTCTTCAATCTTACACTGTATATTTGTCTTACACTGTTTCTAAAAAAAAACATTCTTCGAATACTCGTTTCTCTCCTGGACACGGAAAAAAAATTCAGTACTCTTTCAACTGTTAACTGGCCTGTCATGGAAACATGGTTTCTTAACAGGATTCTACTAAAAACATTCTACACGTTTCTTAAGGTGCCTGATCATTTAATCGTCCGAATTCACTTACCAAAAATTTCTATTCTACTCTTCTCAGTATTTAAAACTCGGAATATTAATTTTCAATATAATCCACAACTGATTGTTTTTATCATTATAAAATAAAGTCACAAAATAAATCTCCTTGCCAGAGAAATATGATAATTTTCACATTTTACGTGAATGTACACGTCGTGAGAAGCAGCAAGTCATGGCAGTTGGGCATTAGGAGTAAAGGGGAAATTAGAGATAAGTGTTTATGTAACGCTATTATCATGCTTAAAAACATTCATTACATTTTTATAGATGGGATATAAAGTCAGCGGAAAGGTCTAGCCGGGGCCTCTGCCTACTGAGCTAACCCTGGTCCAGTCTACGTTTTTCTTCTAAAATTAAGATACTTTAGATTTCTTTCCCATTAACCAAGACATTTCCTTTAATTTTAGATTTTTTGCCGTCGTTTTGAATAGTATTTACACTCCCAAATTGCCGTAATATAGAATCGTATTAAACTGAGTTCCGGCCTACCTCACAAAAATTCTAAAGTATTGGACCACTGCGCGTCTTATTTTGAGACGTCTTGCTATTTCTCTCCAGCTATACCCTTTACTCATAATTTAATCTTGGGAAATTAGCAATTACATGTAAACGATAAAGCACATCATTGTATTTAAACTAAGCAATGGGAACCATTCAAATAATATCTACTAATGTTTCCTTAATCTTGGTGAATATTGTAAATGAGTTCAGATCTGATGTACCAATGCTGATCCCCGTAAGGAGTCCCCTTGCAGTTGTTCACGGAACGAAACAGAGGATGCGGATCAAAGGAAAGCGATCTCTTTGATTCTACGTTCAGCGTCTAGTGCATTTCCGCTGTCCTCGACCGTCTTCCCGAAGTGTAAGCAACAATGCTAAGGCGGCAGCTGAAGTACGTGTCAACATAAATGGACTCGTTTCAAACAGAAACGTTTGTAGTCTAATTCAGTTATTTTCACACTTCGCTCAAAGTGGCAGATTAAATAAATAACATGTCAATCGGGAAGATTAATGGAAGGTGCCGGAAGAAAAGATACAACGAGAGTTCCTCAAGGCCCAGTCATCGGCCGAACTCGGTTCTAATGAGCACGACCGCACCATCCCATTATGCTCGTAATAACCGCGATTTTGTTTCTATTTCAGAGAAGCAAAAAATCTACACTAATAAATAAAATTGAAGTGTCTGTCTGACTGTCTGTATATTTGTCTTGAATAAGCTCCGAAAGGCTCAATGCAATTCAATGAAAATTTGAGGGATAAAAAAACAGGAGATTTAACTTAAATATTCGTGCATATATTTTGAAGAAGATATTAATATAACATATATAATATAAATATTAATTCTACGGGAAGTTTTCTTGGCATACGTGCATTCAAATCTCCCAAAACTGAATTCGGTTTGCCTATACTCTTAATATGTTTCTGCTCCGAAACGGCTTAACGAATTTCAATGAAAATTTCAAGGATTGAAACGGGAATATTAACTTCAATATTCGTGTATGTTTCATTTAAATATCTTGCAGGATTCAGACTATATTAATGTAATTATTTATAAATCCATCGAATTGCCAGCGTGAAAACCAACTGCGAGTTATAAGTCCTATTAGGCGTTCCTATACCATTCATCCCACTTACTGTAGGTTCATAACCTAAAGAGATGCAGGGAAAACACTAGAAAACCTGCATCGGGTAGGTCGGGAATCGGGTACTATTCTTCGTGTCTTCACCATTTCTTCTTGAGTAACAGGCTACATGAGGGTGAACCTGAAACAGGTATTTAATAGCATAGGAAGGGACTTGAAAAGAAGGGAATGACCACCACGCCATTAGAACAATTAGTGTTAGAAATAATAAATACCAGATATTTGAACCCACTATCCCCTTAAAAAAGAATCTGTTTCCTTTCTTATTATTTAATTTTAATTGTAAATACATTTTCTAAAATACATATTTTTTTTAAAAAAAAAGGCAGGAAGATAAGGTTGTTTATTTGTTGTTTTGATAAGTATATTATAAAAATTTAAACTTCATTATTATATATTTACCATACTCTATCAATTTAAAGTATCCCCATTAAAAACATGACAATACAATCTGTCCCTGAAGAAGGTAGAAAGACGCAGGGAAGTGATTTTTTAAAATATTTTAAACAAATTGTCTGAAATTCGTCATTAACTGCATTACAAATGGTAAAGGTATTATTTAGTGTAGTATTGTAATGAATTAGGGGGGGGAATATTATTTTATAATGAATGAAGAATCGTTAACAATGTGAATTTTATTAAATTTAACATTTATTTATTGCTACATACATTAATAGAATAGAATTTTAATTTACATAGCCGGCTTTTTTCGGATTAAACCATATATATATATATATATATATATATATATATATATATATATACAATTTATACAAATTAAATTCCTTACAACTAACTACATGAGTTCTAACTTAGGGTCGTGCAAACGGGCCTTCCCGTAGAGAAGAATTATTAACACGAATCTTACTCGGAATTGGTAGTACCGAGAAATTGGCAGGTTACAAACAGAGGTATTTACCGTGTCGTCTCAGCTTGCCTGGATCTTGTCGCTGGACCCCATCTGGACTTCCTTGTCGAGTGATGAAGAGCTGTTTTGAACTCCGGACTGGATCACGCCTTCCTTCCTCGGCCAGGACAATCACCAATTTATTTCAGAATATAACTGCTTAACGTCCCATTCATCAACTCGACCACCACGTCATTAATAATGTTCTCAAACTCCACGTCCTCCAATAATAATAATAATGTCCAAAATTATTTTTTCGTGGGTTTTTAATAATTTGTCCCCACTTTTTTACTTCATATTCCGTCGGTAGCGGGGCTCGATATTCTCCAATAAAAATTCTATCTGACTTCTCTGGGAGGAGCTGTTTGCCCCTGTCCATTAACGTACCAAATCTCAGGGTACCTGGGGGGGGGAGGGACCAGTCGAGCCGTAGTGTCTGAATTTTATTACCCCTGTCTGTTAACTATGATTTCCATTGCGCCGCTTGCCTTTGATTCCGTACCGCTAAATTCCGCTAGTAGCTGTTTTATAACTACAGTATTCTCTACAATGTATGAAGTTATGCAATGTTTTGAGACCTTCACATCTTACTCTTCGAAACTTTTGATTTCCTGCCTACCTCTGATAATCTCATTTATTACAGACAACGGAATAAATTATTTTGTCTTTACCAATAAAAACAAAATATGACAGTTATGTTAAGTGCTATTATTGTACTACTTTTGTGTGGGGCGCAATGAAGTATATTCTATCATGAAGCCAAGAACTGCATTTGTAACAGCAGGAATGTTAAGGTGATATCGACCTTATTGCGGAACCACGCATTCTTAATCGCTACGCATATTATAAATGTAAATAATTACGTTTGTAAAACAAATAGAGTTCGTGAAATGAATGGATTCAATTAATAGCAAATTACTTTTAATTAAACATTTCAAATTAATTTGAGAGTAAACGTATCTTATTCATTTCCTTCCAATCAACAGATTTTACTTTATAACGGTCTTGGATCGTGGCCATACCGACCAGGACGTGAAGCATTCAAGCAATGTCCTGTCAATTCTTGCGTTCTGGCTAGTAACAAAGCTGAAATTTCTGACGCTGACGCTGTTCTTTTCAAAGACCGATTTATCAAACCCGCCTTTCCTCGATCACAAAACCAGGTAACAGGAGGTAGAATTTATAAGCTTTAAATATATTATACAACAAAATATCTCCAATACATTATTTTAAAATGTGGGTCGATCCAAGCCAAGTGGTTCAGCACTGGTTGCCGCATCAGCTCAGAAAACAATTAATAATTTGTTTGTACGTTCCCTCATGTATGGGCAGTTAGAAACTAATTTTGTTTCATTTATATTGAGTCCAGTTCAAAAATATCCGCCGCTTTGGTTGTAGCGCGCACGCTGTTTTTCGCGTTCGCAGGTTATCTGCGATTTTCTAAATTATTCACGAATGTGTTGACGTATCCTTTCCAAATAAACTGCATTGTGTTCAGTACGTTCAGGCCTGCAAATCGAAACCATATTTGAAAACATAATTTTATTTGATCACGTACTCTGCGTGTCGATTCCAAATTAAGAAAATTCAATTTTCGTAGGCTGATTTCCCCAAGATGATACAGTTTGCGAACCTCAATAATTTCCGTGCTCTTTCACATGGTGGCGTAGTTACTCTATGTAAATTATCAGTGGTAACTGACGTTCCCTTTACAAATTCCACACCTTAAAAGATGGGATTTTTCAATGTTTCCGACGCAATGCAATATCTCTGACGAGCATTTAGACAAAAATCTGAAACTTGTTCTCATAATAGGTAGAAAACTACGATATAAATATGAAATTTCAGTATTAAGTCAAAGATAGTATAAAAAATTGTTAAACGTAGCCGGAAATGCTCGATTTCCACGTGGGTATCTCAATATGATCCTTCATTTGGAATCGACAACTTCGTGGTACAGAGTTCATGAAAGAATAATGTTAGGTTAGTAAACATGGGTTTAATTTGTAGGCCTGAATGTTCTCAACACGATGCAGTTTATGTGGATGGGATAAGTAAACACAGTCGTGGATAATTTAGAAATTCAGATACCCGCGAACGCGAAAAGCGGCGGCCATTTTTTATCCGGACACAATATAAATGAAACAAAATTAGTTTTGAGCTACCAAAACATGAGGGAATGCTCAAACAAATTATTATTTTTGTCTGAGATGCTGCGGCATCCTGGACCACTTGGCTTATATAAAATAAATATTTTTATAAAAATGCTGAATTATTCTATATAAAATTTATAGTAATATACATATTTTAATTAATTTCATTATCAATAATGTTATGTCTTTACGTTCTCCAAAGAAATATTACATTATTTTTAGAACGGTGATGTGAAT
Source organism: Eucriotettix oculatus (assembly GCA_034510155.1). NCBI lineage: Eukaryota > Metazoa > Arthropoda > Insecta > Orthoptera > Tetrigidae > Eucriotettix > Eucriotettix oculatus. The sequence continues at coordinate 44,859,070 of CM067380.1, forward strand.
TGAAGTGTGAAATCTGGATTATTAATAGAAAATAAAATATTTTTTCATTAGGTTGAATTTTGACATCTATTTGAAATCATTATATTGTTAGTTTCACCACTAAAAGAAATTCATTCATATTAATAAATAAATTTTAAAAATCTTAATGTAATAATATTTCCCAGAATTAATTGTTTTTCAAGAAATCACGTTCATTTTCTTTAATTTGGTGAAACAGAAACAATTTTTGTAACATTTACTTATATTTAACAGTGGGAACTTTTATTTATGAGGTAAAAATTAAATTTATATATAATTTAGTAACAAACAAAATTCAATACAGAATTGAATTTAAAAAATTAATAAATTAGTTTATTTTAGGACACTCAAGCATACAAAAGAATTACCTCAAGGCAATTGGTGGGGTGAACCATCAAGAACCTATATTTAAATTATGTTAGTTGGCAGATTTAAGACCCTGGCAATAGTTACACTGAAATGATATGTTTATAATACTAGCTTTACAATATTGACTATAAATCGTACTTCCTGACCATTCATCATTAGCAAATCCATTCATTTCATATGGTGTCCATTTACTTAACACACAATGCTTTACATTCCTTATGTGTGAAACTAAGCAGCTATTATAATCTAAACTCCATGTACTTGATAAATATATATTAATTGTCTGTATTCCCAATTTCTTGAAACAAACATCAAAAGCTTATTCATTAAATAATCAACTATTTCTTTCAGAACACATCTTGCACTAGTTAATTGTTCTAACTACTAGTCAGTGTAATAAAAAATTAATTTTTATGTAACAACTTTAGTGACAGCTTATTTACAGCATTTTATTTGCTGAGCTAATGTTATGAACTAATAAAATTTACCTAATTTACTAATGAGTATTATTTGCAGGTTTGGATTTTATATTTTCTTGAATGTCCATATCATACACAACAGTTAAAAGTTGAAGATGTATTCAACTGGACAGCAACTTATCGTGAAGATAGTGATATTGTTGCTCCTTATGAACGTTGGGAATATTTTGATGAGAAAGTGCGCATGAATCCTAACCAGGGTATAAATTATGCATTGAATAAAACAAAAAAAGTTGCATGGTTTGTATCAAACTGTGGAGCACGAAATACAAGACTGGAATATGCCAATGAGCTTCAGAAGTATATAGAGGTTGATATATATGGAGCCTGTGGAACAAAGAAATGTCCACGTTCAAGTTCAAAAAAGTGTCATGATATGCTAGACAAAGACTACAAATTCTATCTTGCCTTTGAAAATTCTAACTGTAAGCACTACATTACAGAAAAATTTTTTGTTAATGGACTGATGTAAGTACTCAAACTTTTTAAATTTAGATTAATAATATTGGTAGAGTTAATCAGGTATTTTGTAGTCTAGATAAAAACAACAACAAAGTAAACAAAGATCTACAATAATAAAAAATCAACAAGGAAGGTGTAGCCAATACTGCATTCTTTGTTCATTTTCTACTGCATATATTTGTTTCCCTTTGTTGTTGTTCTTACTAAGACAATGGAATACCCAATTAACACTTCAAATAATACCTATTTCATACAGCAACAGTTACAATACATTCTAATAGAACCTTATTGATATTGGTTTATTTTCAATTCTTTTTAAAAAATTTTTTTTCAATTCTTTTACTTAAACATGATATTTTAATTTAATTTAAATTTTATAAGTTACATATATCTCATACTTATGTTCTATACTGATGTGTACCTCAGAAGATAGATCAACAATTCAATTCTTACTGTAATCCCTCCACCCCCTTTCTTCCCTGTCCTTCCTCTCGCATATACACAAAATTAAAATTAAACTGAGTAAATCCTATAAAAACAAATTAGTATTTTAGCTGTCCACTTAACAAAAGATACTATAACACATTAAATATTTTATTTGTAATAATAAAGGGTTGTATATGTAACTATTTACATAAAGCCTTAATAATCATGATATCTAATAACCAATTGGAACACTAATCACAATTACTTAAAAAAAACATAAATATCCTACAAATTTCATGAATTATTTATATTCTATTGTCATAAAAAGTTGCAGTAGCTTTCGGCCTTTTTTTTAAATTGTTTTTATAGTTTCTCCGACATCAAGGGTCACTTGAGACTTTCTAATTGGGTAAATGATTTGCTGATTAGTCAAGTTTGCTCATTAAGGGAACGTGAAAACACACACAACACACAAAGGCCCTCCTCTGGAATCCAACCCGGGACCTCTGTGATGCGAGGCAGTGACGCTAGACTTTGTTTTGGCCATATTCATCTGTTCATTCAACAATATATGATGGAAAATAAATAATTCCCTGAAATTTGGAGGACATTTATGTTTTTTAATTAATCATAATATTTATAATGATACCTACCATCATTTTCTATATTCCAAATATCTGTAAACAAAGGCAATGGAAAACAAGTATAAATTTTATTCATTTCTTGCACATTTTTTGCAAGATCAGTGTGTACAAACATTTATCCTTGTTTTAGGCGAAATGTATTACCAATTGTGATGGGTGCTAGGCCAGAGGACTATGCAAAAAGGGCACCAGAGCACTCTTACATTCATGTGGATGATTTCAGTTCACCAAAGGAACTTGCTGCTTATTTACATCAGCTTGATGCTGATGATGACTTATATAACTCCTATTTTCTTTGGAAAGGAACTGGAGAATTTATTAATACACATTTCTTTTGTCGACTGTGTGCTCTACTGCATGATGACTTTCGAGTCAAGGTTTATCATGATATTAACAACTGGTGGAGTGGACCTGGAACGTGTACAAGAGGTTCATGGCAAAAATCGAGTGCTGATTGACATCCATTCCAATCTTAATTTAGAATACAAATTCAATGACAGAAGTTATTAAAAACAGTGACTTTTACCAGATTGCATTATTGTAAATATTTTATATTTATAAACTGTTAATTTTTAATATAATATTATAATACACTGAGCATGTGTAAGAATGTGTTACCTAAGCTTATAAAAGCTTTATTCCATAAGATGGACCCTAAAGCCAAAGAATATAAATGTTATGACTTGATATGTAAAATATTTTTTACTGCAAATCTTGACAAACACGAGTGGATAAAAGTGGAAACAGACAAATATATTTTTATATATGATTTGTATAATAAAGATGTGATACACACAGACATGAGAAATCCATTGAAATGAAATGAAAATTCAGTATTCTCTGGAATATATCATTCTGAAAATATAAAAACATCTGTATTAGTTAAAAATTATCAATTAAATAATGAAATGACCAAACACAGACAAAATTATGTGGCATAAATAAATACCAAAAATTAATGTCAATTCAATAACTTAATAAAGCAACAAACATTGTGGAGTATTTAATTTGATCACATAATTTCAGTTGCTTGGCCATTTTAATATTTAATTGTTAAATATCTCATTCTGTTGAAAATAAATTTATTGTTATGAACTTCATACGCCTCATGATTTAGTTTCACAGAAAAAGTTTCACTTGAACACAAAAACTTCTTTGCTGTGTTATTCATTTTATGTATTAAATTATATTTTAAGTGGAAGAGTTCAATTATCCATATATATTGGACATAATTTAACCCAAAAAAATTATGTAGTCTGATGTGAAGTTAAGTAAACTAAAGTATTATAATTCATTTCATCAAATACAGAAATTTACCACTCATATCACAAATGCAATAATAATGTACTCTAAACATAAGCTACAAAAATGTAAGCAGCACTTCCCATCAAAACTGTGTAACTGTACCACATAGAACCACCAATGATTCCCTTGTGTAACAGTCTCCAGGGTTCCTGACAATGCCTTGGGAATTTTGTTTTCTTGTGGTATTTTCTCATGAACCTTCTTGCAGGAGCGCACAGTTCATGTGGCTGGTGATCCCTTGTCTTTTAGGTTTGCAACATGGAACTATCATGGTTATATGTACAATGTAATTCCTAAGAGGAATGAATTAATATCAACTACAACTCAGTCAACGTCAATGTAAAACGTGCCACTTCTGATTTTAAATAATTGACAAAACAGATATGATTAAGATTGAATCTACAGTCTAAAAATGACTTGTCAAATACAAAATTTTAATGAATCAGTATGCACTCACTAGATTACAGAAGCTTTCGTCCAATGCAAACAATTCAAAACTAATCTAGCAGTGCAGCAAATTTTGGCTGCTCAGTTTGTTGCCTAGCCGACCACTGGAAATGTCTTCCTAACTTTCTGAAGAAGGGGGCGGTGCCTCCGAAAATTCAAGAACTCCAAACCTCACAAGGTGTCTACCATCTATGAACCTCAGGTAAGTCACCTTCTTTCTATCTCTCTGTCCTTTCCCCATTAATTGTTTTAATTAACATGACAATGTCATTTCCTGACTCGTGTGTGTGTATATATATATATATTTAAATGTGACGAAGTCACTTAAATTAGATATTTGGATAGTAAGCAAGGATAGAAATGAGGGAGAAAGGTAGGAAATTTGCTTTCAAGTCAAATGCTCAGGATAGAATTATGCTCAGAGAAAGACACAGGTTAAGTGTAGAGAAGAAAGAACGACTGAAAATATTTGGCATCGCCGGGACTCAACAGAACCTCCGCTGTGGCCGCAGAGTACCTTGACCATTAGGCTACGTCGCCGACATTCCAAAGATCATGAGTCTTGTACGTTTCATTTAGTTGGAATGGATAGAGATAAGCGTTTATTTGGAGCATCCATTTAGGATAGATTACTCTTTGCCCAATCTAGATGTGAATTACAAGTTCTATTTGATGACATTGCAAACTAGTTCCTCCAAGATCTTGTACAACTAACAAACAAATTTATTATGTTACATTATCTCTACCACATTCAAATATACATAAATTATTTCACAATTTCTTACAGTAATTTTAATCATACCTGCTATGTCCTTCCCCACTCTTGCACATTACTGAATGTAAATTCTACAATATTACACATGCAAGACACTGAAACATTGGCTCCGATATATTTGAAAGTTATTCATATTTTGTTTATAAATTTTGCCCAATCAGTTAGCTGTATCTAATTGATTTGGTTGCATCAATAAATATAACTTACCTTCATCAGAAATAGTAAAACAGGCATCATTAAGATCACTATAGTCTTGTCAAACATTTTAACTTAATGAAAAAATTTAACTTTGCTTAAATTGAAGACAAACTGACTTCTGAAATGTTGTTTGAATTCAAACAGATTGTAAAATAATTCATACAATGTCGAGCTACATGACAATTTATCAGTTCAAGAAAAAGTCATCAATATTCAGTGTTCCATGCCCAAGTATTAGTGTGTAAGAATGAAATACATACATTACTTCAGTTAAATGACCATGTATGTCTGTTTTCATTTAAAGTACAAAATCATTAAAAAAAATTGAAAGTAGGGAAGAAAGAGGACTAAATTAAATTCATATCCTCTTCTTCATATTTTGATTTAAAAATTTCACAACAAGTAACTGGCAGAGTAGAATCGCTAATTATTCGAATAGTTACATCTCTCAACAAACATAACTTAAGAGTTAAGCAGAGCTGAAATAGTGCCTTCTACAATTAATAAAAGGTTCACCAATAATTTTACTACGATGACAGTTTTACAAATAGGGTGGAATGAATTAATCAAATACAATCAAAGTTTTATCATAATTTATTTTAATGTCGAAAACAGGTAACACTTATGAAATATACTGAAAAAAGTAATCATGAAAATTTTACATTCAAGTATTTAAAATTCTTAAATGTCATCACAATTATTTCATTGTGCTACATATATATACTTGTTCAATTTTGTACTCAACAACACAGCATAAATTTATCTAGTGGTAGAAAAAAATAACTTAACAATAGAAATATCACATTTATAAATAGTTAATAAAAATTCTAGTTACACATTTTAATCCTCAACTACAAATTTCTTGCTCAAGACAATTTTGGAAAAATGAAAGGACACCATAATCTCTTACATACAATTTAAATGCAGATTGATGGTGCCATCTGATACATGCAAACTAAAAAGAACTAAATACAACTGCATAAAGAATATTCATATGAAATTACCAATAACATAATAGTTATGGAATGTAAGTAGAACCACGAAGTTAAACATCATTTAACAATTTATTGCTAACAGCTAGTACTCAGATCTTTATCCCAAAGAAACACACAATTGCTTTCAAAATATACTACAAATACTTTAACAATTTTACTTGCAATTATTTTGAAAATACTTTTAGGTATCTAGAAGATACATTTAACATTTAGCAACAGAATTATTTTCATATTATAATACAAAAGAGTCTCTATAACTGTATAAGATAGAAACATTTTATAAGCTCTCAAACATCAACTGCTATTAATGCTTTAAAGTTTTTTACAACAATCCATATATCTAGAAACAAATTGGAGGTGGCGATAAAATCTCGTCATAACAATTAGGTTTGTGCTGTACAAATCTGCAAATGAGTGTAAGGGTAGCAATAACTACCTATTTCATAGATAATTACAATTCTCATAAATATACTAATGAATACAATACTACAGAGAAAACCATTAAAAAATTGAAGGTAGATGAAGTAAAATGTGCAGTGGTTGCAATAGAAATTAAATTTCCTTATTACAAGACAAAATAAATTTACTTTCCATTCAAACTATAATTATAAATACAAACTGAGTACTAAGAAATCAATTTCTAGACATCTTCAAACTTAAAGGCATGCATTAAAATAAAAACTGTACACAACAATATTTTTGCACATTTCTACTCTTTATAAAATATGTCAAAGGAAAATTATTTCAGACTAATAAAAGAATTGAATGCCCTATTTTTTTTAAACTTATGATTTTTGTTTAATCTGCTCAATTGTGCAGGTCAAATAAAAAAAGATAACATTAGAGTATGAAAAATTAAATTATTTTATGGTAATTTGGCAGTCCAAAAATCCAATAATTTATGAATATTTCCTTAGTGACAAAAAAAATTAATAAAGCTAATTAATTATAACCTATTGGTGAATACAATAAAATTAAATCATATTTGATAGTTCCAGTTTGTACAAAAAGATCATGCAACAAATATTTTTATGGAAATTAAAATTCCAAATACAATTTTTGGCATATGTTTTCTCGAGTGTCCATTTATAATGATTGTTATATAGAGTTGAAATTGTGCCTCTTAGATTTCAGGCTTCAAGTTTATATTAGGAAATAGAATCACAATAAATGTAACAGTTTAATATATTGTTAACCATTAAATATTTTATGTTTAAATTCAATATATTTTTTATATAAAACAGATTTGGGAAATAAGTTTCTTGCTCTTGTGATATATATATATATATAGATGTAACATTATATTATGCATATCTTGTACAACAACAAAGTAGAAGAGAAATTACATAGACATTAATATTATTTACAAGATTTAATAGTTCATCTGTACAACAAATCATTAAATCTTTTAGTTTGACTACAGTACATAGTAATATCTATTTATCACCCCTTTGGTGTGTTTAATAAAGTAAATACTGGCAATTTTCATTCCGTTTCAAATATTTCCAGGGTTTCAAACAAATATTAGCTATTTTGTGTGAAGATAAATGAGAACTGCAACATTCCCAAAATTGTGTAATAAACATATTTTCATACTGCCAATACTTGTCACCAACATTCACTTGGTAAGAGAAGAAGAAAATTTCGAAAAGAATATCTAATAGATAATTCCCCAACGCTTGATCATTTGGGAGACAAAGAAATATTCAATCAGAACATGATTATTTAATTATCACTGTAAGAAAGATTATCACAATTAAATAGTCTCAACATCAACATGATAAAGCACAGAAGTGACTCTGCACAATAATGAAATACATTTAACAGATATCTTTAAATTATACAGGTTTATGATGAGAAAGTAAAAGTTGTCATTAATTACATATCAATACATATATAAGGAAAAATAAGATGACACGGTTAAGAAATAAATTGAGTTTGATAGGAAAAAGAGACAAAACAGTCATAACAAAGAGTGCTGAAGAAGGGATTTTAGACTCTTGAAGCTTCACACTTTTGTGCTTCCCTATCAATCTACACTTTCCAATTATATATATATATATATAAATGCTTTGAAATTTATAATGTGAAAATGGAATAAAATCCTGGAGGAGGCAGTTTCCTTAGTATTTGATATTCAAATATGTGTAATTTGTGTGTGATATAAAGATTATGCATAATATAATGCATTATCTAGGTCACTCAAATAGAAATGTATCACAAGCAAATAGTACATATTCAATTTAACACAATTAAGCACTAAAATAATGAACATTCCAATTGCATCACAGCTATCACAACTTTTGAAACAACTGAAAAAGTCTTGCCCATTTTTTAAGATAACTTGTGACACATTTATATTGAACAGTAAAACCACAACTATAGCTAATATTTCACTGAAAATATACTTCTATTCCTTCAAGAATAAGCTATATCAACTCACATCCAGAAGAGCTGCAATACAATGGCGAGTACTGCTTGGAAATGAAGACCCAAACAGGAAACCAAAGATGATTTCCCATGTATCGTCTCATTCTGTGCAAGAGAAGTGAACCACATTTGAAATACTCACTTCTAAAAGTTCCCCAGGGTTATCTGGAGATGTCCATCAATCATAATGCTTATTGAAACTTGTAAAGAGAAACATGCACATAGTAATGGAATTAATTAGATTAGTTATTTAGATGATTTTGTAAATACAGAAACATAATACTGGCACAAGAAATTAACCAAAAGAATCCTGAATAAGTTTAACACCTATATCACAAAGATAAAAGTAAATATATATGATAAAACTGATGGTGTTGTTCTTCGGACTACGGCTCAATATTTAATTAGGAACATAGCAGTGCATAATATGTAATCTTGTGGAATAAACTATATCTGCATACATAAAGCAGGTTACATCAGTAAACAATTAAAATTTTTAATATTTAACGAGATTTTATTTATACCTCCATATATGAAATTTAGCACTACGGTTTTCATTTTTTCTTCACATTAACAAATATTTACATGTATAGCTGCATAGTATCAGAACATAGAACTAAAATGTAGGTCTTGTTCATATGTGAAGTTAAAAAAGAATTCAGAAACACTTTGAAAGTGTCTTATTAAATGCTCCTCACATGGCTACACACATACTCAGATGAGCACCCACACATACATACACCCTAAATAAACTGTAATTTTGAGTAATTAACTTAATAATTCACTGCGAACAGAAACATTACTGTATAGGCTACCTAAATTTAGATTTTGAAAAATCCTAGCCGACAGTATGTTAGTAAATATAAATGATACATCTAAATGCCCTACATTTGGAAGCCAGATGTTTTAATGATTATATAACTTGGTAGACTACAAATTAGAAACAGTTCAGTCTTCAACACCAAAACTTATTGCCATTCCAACATTATATTTTATAACAATTCATTCTGTTGGCACAATGTTTAACATTTCGTACATAATTTCAAATGTAAGAATTCAATTTGAGTATGACATATACTCAACAAAATGTTCAAGACATCGTTTAATACATGGTATTTGAAACTGCTGACCACATGCATGCAGAAATTCCAAACACACGATAAAAATAATATTGAATGCAGAAATTAAAAATAAAATAGGTTTACCACATAATTTTTTGTTTGTAGAGCCTTGTTCCCAGGATGGAAGAACATGTTACAAAATTTTTTAAGTACACGTTGCCAATGTCATTTACTATGGGTGCAGTGACAGTTCCTACTAACATTCACAGATGTACACAATGTGCATGTGACAACACCATGAAACACTAGCACTACAATTGACGTGATACACACTAAGTCACACAGTACACTACACTGTTGGTGATTTAGAAATGATTTTACACCAACATGAGACACAGTATTTAAATAATAGCAGACAAATTTCATAACAAAAATTTAAATTTAAAAAGAGATATTTTTATTATATAAATTGTGTGTGTTCTTTGACATCATTAGACAACAGGTAAAAAAATAGTCATTATTGGTCTTCTTTTACAAGATTTGAATTTTAGAGTTTGTAATGTCCTGCATTTTGTATTTTTTGTTTTCCACAAATTAATTAAAAACTGTGCTCTTGTTAGTGTTACACATCACTTAAGTATAGTGTAAGTCTAAAATTGTGCATCACATTGTCTTAAACGTTCTGATCATTTCCAAAAAGGCTTATCCAAGCAACTACATCAAATATAGAAATACAAAATATTAAAATAGTCTTTTCTCATATGAAAAGAGGCCATGTACATTTCCCTCAATCTGTGCAGATTGTGTCCTCCTTTCAAACTTGAGCTCTCCTGAGTACATCATAGAACGTAACAAAGACAAACTTCTTGTACCAATATCTTGACAGCTGTGTCGTAATCCACTCTGCAGGTAAGGCAGAAACCTTAGAACAGAGCCTTTGTCTACAATGGAACCACTGACTCCCTGAGCAACTTTCAGCTTATCGGTGTCACTGTGGAAATAACGGTCAACGGCACCTCCACCTTTCACATCTTTCCTGTTCATTGCTTCTAAACTACCCATGCCTCGGTACTTCTTCAATCTTACGCCATCTGAAAAGAAGTACTCTCCTGGAGCTTCAGATGTACCAGCCAGGAGAGAACCCATCATCACCGTAGATGCCCCAAGGGATAGAGCCTTGGTTATGTGGCCTACAGACTGGATCCCTCCGTCTGCAATGACAGGCACCCCAAAACGTCTGGCATATTCTGCAACTCTGTACACAGCTGTACCCTGAGGGCGACCCACTGCCATAACCTCCTGGGTGATGCATATTGACCCGCTCCCCATTCCTACCCTCAAGCCGTCCACACCTGCATCTATCAGATTTTTCGCCTGAGCAGCAGTCACAACATTTCCGCCGACAACCTGAAGATCGGGATAGGACTGTTTTATGTAACGTATCATGTCAATCTGATAGACTGAATTTCCTTGGGAAGAGTCTATGAGGATCACATCTACACCCGCCTGGGCCAGGAGAGACAGACGCCGTTTGTCATCATCCCTCGTACCTATGGCAGCCCCGACAAGGAGCTGCTTGTTCTCATCTTTGGATGCATTCGGGTAGTTGCGGTTCTTTTTCAGGTCCGTACGAGCTATGAGGGCCACCAGCTCACCGTTTTCGTTGACAATCGGAAGCTTACCCTTCTTGGACTTTTCCAGGATGTCGTTCGCCTCCTCCAGAGTTACACCAGCAGCTGCGGTGACCAGATCGTCGAGCTTCGTCATGACAGACTCCAGCTTGAGGAAACTGTTTCGACACTCCTTCATGAAGTCGATGTCCCTGGAAGTTACTATACCGGCCAACTTTCCGCCAAGCTGTCCATCTACGGTCACAGGGATACCGCAGAACCCATGATCTTTCTTCACACGGATCACATCCGCCACGGTGTGGTTCGGACTCAGGACGACCGGATCACGTATGAAGCCTTGCTTGTACTTCTTAACTTTGTGGACCTCGTTGGCTTGGTATTCAGGGGAACAGTTGTGGTGTATGACCCCTATTCCCCCACACAGAGCCATGGCGATAGCCATGTCAGACTCCGTGACGGTGTCCATGGGAGAAGACACGAGAGGCGCTTTCAGACTTATCTGTTTGGTCAAAGCCGACGTTAAGTCAACTTCTTCGGCGGTAAAGTCGATGAATCCGGGCAAAATAATGAAATCGTTGTAGGTTAAGCCGTCCCCATTACCAAATAGTTGGGCCCCTGTCAGTCCGTCTTCAGGCACGTACCCAGTGCCGCCACAGATTAAATAATCTGCCATCGCAACTTTTAATGTACACTTTCCACGTGGCACACGTTCGGGCGCTGCTCCCACTACACACCTCCTCAAGCTGTCGAGCTGTAAAGGCCAGCTGTCTACTCCGCGGCCCGTATTTATAGCGGGCCCGGTCAAGGTTCTTCGCACCGACGCTTACGGTCACGCGCTGAGCCAAACGATATCCTCTCGACTTCGGCAGAAGAATTACCATCGACGCAATAAAAATATGGGTACCAGCGCAAACGCTCGCAGCTAATAACCTCTAGTCGTGATTATTACGCGACAAGCTATTTTTATTTTGAAAACAGGGGGAAACGTCCGATGTGCGCCATTTTGTTTCTAAGAAGTAATCATTTATTTACACAACTATCTGACGTGTCGGAGCCGTGACAACAACTAAGTGCAGAATTTGACGTGTAGCGACCGCACCGCCTCTGCAGGGAGGGCACAGAGGTATCGACCGGGCTTGACATGCTTTGCTTTGCCTACCTAGATCCACCCTGTGGGGGGGTGCAGGACAGTGGCCCCGGCAAGTGTCCCTGGAATCCCTGAAAATCAACAAGTAGCTTAGCTTACTCTAATATCACACATTTATTTGCTAAACACTGATCACATTCGTCGCCCCCAACGTTACCAACACAAAAAGAAAAATATTTTGCATGTGTCACAACAAACGCAAAAAGAAGGAAGAATTAATCCCGAAAATGTCTATTCGCCGGGAACCGTTGCGTCGATTACGTGAACTACTGGAAATGAAAAAAAAAACTTGTTTAGCGATGCATTACGCTACGTTCGGAGGTATTTACATGTAAGCAACTCTTGCTCTTCCTCGAACTCGCAAACCTTATCTTTACTTCCCTTATTGGACCGGAAGTGACGTAGACTAATGCGAAACTACCAACTGATTTCGGTTTTTATAAAACAGGGACAACGTACAGCTAATGGTCGTGGATTGCTGGTAAACTTTGAAACAATGTCTTGTCCCGCAATTGATGTGAATCGGAATCCGAGCAGTCTTCCGACGATCTCGCGTGCGCGTGTTGGTTATTGGAAAACGATGAGCGAAAATCGCATGTTTTGCTCGATTTCACAACCGAAAAGACGATTGGCAGATTTAAACTTTTTTGAGACACTCTTGATTTTACTAGACCATTTCCCTGCAGAAATATCCCCTATTGGGGAAATAAGGAGGAGGCTTCTTCAGAGCTTGACACAAGGACGAAATCGGATTCGAGACTCAATTCTCCCCAGATTATAATTACATATTCAAGAAGCGATACAAAAAAAGCGTCTATAAAAAACGTTTACACCGTTTTGCTTGCAGCCAATACATTAGAAACCACAGTAAAGTTTAGGAATTCGCGTAGTGCATGAAGCCCCATGCATTTTCTTTTGACTTTTGGCTCCCTTTGAAAAAGTAGATTTTGTGAGATTAATTAGAGAGCTAATACAAATGATTCCGTCATAGTCATCTTGAAACGTTTTGGCCTTCAAGAAATGTTAAAAATTATTAAATATTGGCACCCAATTCAAGTGAATATCACGCATTGGAACGCATCCTGCGAGGAGGCTAGCAAATGTCTTGAAGGTGCGGCAATGGTAAGAGGAGTCGATTCGGATATTACTAATGTAGTGCGATAGATCGGTAATCGGGTAAAATAGTGTTTTTTAATAAAGGGAAGGGCCGGCTGTTTGTGGGTTGTCTAATCCTTAGGCTATTAGGGTAGTCACGATCGCAATCGGGTTGATGACAGAACGAGAAAAAGGTTGTTTGGCGACAAAATTTGGTTCCAGGGATCCTAATAGAAATGTGAAGGTCCTTGTTCCGGCAAGAAAAAGTGGGAGGAGAATCTTTTGTGAAGAAGAAAAGAGTAGCGGGCAGGACTGAGGAGACGATAAACTTTTTGGGCACAGCAGAGCCACCAAATACACTTACAACGATTGCCGTCAATGCTTCTCGAACCTTTGACGAACTAAGAGGGAGGGATTTCCATTACGCTGAAAATGTGATCTCCTACCAACAGCCGATCGATCTAGTAGTCTAGAAATTGAAGTAAAACATTTATGTTTAATAAACGTTAAATATGGCAGACTTAATTTTTTTATTTCGCCCCACCCCTCTCCCTATAAAAGATATGCCAAACGTTTGTAAAGAAAATTTAATAAACTTTATTAACTTCACCCTTTCCCTTCGTTAACCCTACGGAGCTAACTATTAGAGATAATGACAATACAGCGAGGAGTCTGTTCCACCCTTTTCGAGCCTTCCGCTGACTGCGTATCTTAATCCATCAACAAAGGCGACTGTCTACAGCAGTTAAAAAAAAACTACAATTTGACAAAACCTAATCTCGGACTTCCTGTCTTTTTTAGAGCTATCTATCCACAGAAAACGGTCATATATTGGCATTCGCTTGCCCAAAGGCGATAAGATAAAGAAATAAGTGGCGGGTGATAGATAAACCAATTGGACACTTCAAGTTCAGTTTTGCTGCTTATACTTCATAAAATTCTCCACATGATTTAACAGTAGGCCCTATTATATTTAAGAGACAAACACGTCTGTGAATATCGAGTAAAAATTATTTAAACATTTCAGTAGGAACATGCCCCGAAATTGCACTGGGATTACATCATTGTCTGTCCAAGTGGAGGGCTCAATGTATCGACCAAAGATTTGACCTTCAATATTTTTTGTTCGTTCTTAAAATGAAAAATATTCTAAGAAAATAATTTTAAATATTGTGGGTCGATTCACGGCTCACATAATCACAAAAAAAGGTGTTCTATTCATCTTCAGTGCACACACACAAATCTTTCTCGACGGCTATGCGCGCATGACCCTAATATCTCTTCCTCCCACGCACAAAAAAGGGTTTGAAAGGCATCACACACGCACCTGGGACAACAGGCTGTAAAGCAAGATCTAAACCGGAATTACAGGGGTGTACAGCCTTCTTAGGATGCTTGGGGGTTTGTGTTTGAATCCTTGCAACGACCTTAGGAAGGTCGCGTATCATTATCCAATAATCAAATTAGTGTGGTGCGATAAACAAAGACACTCAGATAATACAAATCGCAAAAATAAATTGCGTAACGGCTGGAGATTCATTGCTAATCTCTGAATGTTAAAATTCGGAAAGATTTAGTCACTAATAAAACCACGGTAGTCAATGATATACAAAACAGAATTTCTCAAATTCACAGGAAAAGATGGTTCAATTGATATCAAGGATTTATACCAAAGGAAGAATCCTAAAAGGCTTTAATTTTTTTTAAAAGTATTCCAAATACAATTCTCTGGTTTCAACCCGGGCCGACGATGGCGGAGCTTGCCGTCGAAACGTTGTTGATTGAAACGTTGGCCCGGGTTGAAACCCGAGAATTGCATTTGAAACAGATTCACCTTTGCTCTCCCTCTCTCAAACAAGAGTATTACTCTCTCGTTTTCGGTGAAAATAAAATAGTATAAATTAATTTTTACTTCGTATTTTTTTTATATTTTTAACTAACATACCTATTATTTTTAGCATTTTACAGACAAAATTTTTTTATTCAACTCAACGACGTTTCAGTACATTTTCGTACCTTCATCACGGTGTTTATGTTGTTTTTATACCAACAGAATTGAACCCATTTCAAATTTCACATTCACAAAAAATAAAGCATAATCAAAAGAAAAACAACTTTTCTTGTCATAGGTGGTGTAAAAATCAATCAATATATTTTTATTGTTAAATGGAGAGTATGTTAAAAAATCAAGATTTGTTTATAAATATTATATTGTTTTACACTTATATGTCCCATACAATATTAAAGATAGAAAAAAATAGTTCTTTTTCCTACAAGTTAAGTTTACAAAAAAGAAGGGAAAATGTTTTATAAATTCTTATTTGAAATGTATTTTTTGTTCTGGTTGAGTTGATAAAATAATGATAAAATATTTGTAAAAAAGTAATTTATCTTTATATGAAGAGAAATAATGTTGACAACAGGATATGATAGACATCAAAATGGTAAACTGCAACAATATGCAACAGCATAACTGTACGCGTTCAGTTGGTAATCTGTTCATTAATAATCAAACGACAGACCGGGTCCTTAAGGCCATCATCTGCCTTCCAAATTGGGAGATCTGCTGGACGATTAAGATCTGTCGAATGGTAACTACTAATTTGTGGCTAGACAGGTAAAGTAGTAACTTCAACTGTACGCGTTCAGTTCGTAATCTGTATGTTAATAATCAAACGACAGACCGGGTTCTTCAGGCCATCATCTACCTCCAAATTGAGAGATCTGGTGGACCATACAGGTCTGCCGAAAGGTAACTACTCATTTATGGCTAGACAGGCAAAGTAGTAACTTCAACTGTACACGTTCAGTTGGTAATCTGTATGTTAATAATCAAACGACAGAACGCGTCCTTCAGGCCATCATCTGCCTTCCAAATTGGGAGATCTGGTGGACGATTAAGATCTGTCGAATGGTAACTACTCATTTGTGGCTAGACAGGTAAAGTAGTAACTTGAACTGTACGTGTTCAGTAGGTAATCTGTACATTAATAATCAAACGACAGAACGCGTCCTTCAGGCCATTATCTGCCTTCCAAATTGGGAGATCTGGTGGACGATTCAGATCTGTCGAAAGAAAACTACTCATGTGTGGCTAGAAAGGTAAAATAGTAACTTTAACTGTACGCGTTCACTTGGTAATCTGTATGTTAATAATCAAACGACAGAACGCGTCCTTCAGGCCATCATCTGCCTTCCAAATTGGGAGATCTGGTGGACGATTAAGATCTGTCGAATGGTAACTACTCATTTGTGGCTAGATAGGTAAAGTAGTAACTTCAACTGTACGCGTTCAGTTCGTAATCTGTATGTTAATAATCAAACGACAGACCGGGTTCTTCAGGCCACCATCTGCCTCCAAATTGGGAGATCTGGTGGACGATTCAGGTCTGCCGAAAGGTAACTACTCATTTGTGGCTAGACAGGCAACGTAGTAACTTCAACTGTACACGTTCAGTTGGTAATCTGTATGTTAATAATCAAACGACAGAACGCGTCCTACAGGCCATCATCTGCCTTCCAAATTGGTTGAGAATCAGATCTGTCGAAAGAAACTACTCATTTGTGGCTAGACATGTAAAGTAGTAACTTCAACTGTATACGTTCAGTTGGTTAATCTGTACATGAATAATCAAACGACAGACCGGGTACTTAAGGCCATCATCTGCCTTCCAAATTGGGAGATCTACTTGACGAATCAGATCTGTCGAAAGAAAACTACTCATGTTTGGCTAGAAAGGTAAAGTAGTAACTTCAACTGTACGCGTTCAGTTGGTAATCTGTTCATTAATAATCAAACGACAGACCAGGTCCATCAGGCCATCATCTGCCTTCCAAATTGGGAGGTCTGGTGGACGATTAAGATCTGTCGAATGGTAACTACTCATTTGTGGCTAGACAGGTAAAGTAGTAACTTCAACTGTACGCGTTCAGTTCGTAATCTGTATGTTAATAATCAAACGACAGACCGGGTTCTTCAGGCCACCATCTACCTCCAAATTGGGAGATCTGGTGGACGATTCAGGTCTGCCGAAAGGTAACTACTCATTTGTGGCTAGACAGGCAAAGTAGTAGCTTCAACTGTACACGTTCAGTTGGTAATCTGTATGTTAATTATCAAACGACAGAACGCGTCCTACAGGCCTTCCAAATTGGGAGATCTGGTTGAGAATCAGATCTGTCGAAAGGAAACTACTCATTTGTGGCTAGCAAGGAAAAGTAGTAACTTCAACTGTACGCGTTCAGTTGGTAATCTGTTCATTAATAATCAAACGACAGACCAGGTCCTTCAGGCCATCATCTGCCTTCCAAATTGGGATGTCTGGTGGACGATTAAGATCTGTCGAATGGTAACTACTCATTTGTGGCTAGCAAGGTAAAGTAGTAACTTCAACTGTACACGTTCAGTTGGTAATCTGTACATTAATAATCAAACGACAGACCGGGTCCTTCAGGCCATCATCTGCCTTCCAAATTGGGAAATCTGGTGGACGATTCAGATCTGTCGAAAGAAAACTACTCATGTGTGGCTAGAAAGGTAAAGTAGTAACTTCAACTGTACGCGTTCAGTTGGTAATCTGTACATTAATAATCAATCGACAGACAGCGTTTCAGCCTTCCAAATTGGGAGATCTAGTTGACGAATCAGATCTGTCAAAAGTAAACTACTCATGCTTGGCTAGAAAGGTAAAGTAGTGACTTCAACTGTACGCGATCATTTGGTAATCTGTACATTAATAATCAAACGAGTGACCGCGACTTTCAGGCCATCATCTGCCCTCCAAATTGGGAGATCTGGTTGACGAATCAGATCTGTCGAAAGAAAACTACTCATGTGCGGCTAGAAAGGTAAAGTAGTAACTTCAACTCTACGAGTACAGTTGGTAATTTGTATATTAATAATCAAACGACAGACCGCGTCCTTCAGGCCATTATCTGCCTTCCAAATTAGGAGATCTGGTTGACGAATCTGATCTGTCGAAAGTAATCTACCTACATGTGGCTACCAGGGCAAATTAGTGACTTCAATTGTACGTGTACTTTAGGTTGGAATAATATGTAACTAACACTATTATACATATCTTTGGGGTATGACAGCGGAACGACAGGAAAAAATGAAGTGAAGACGCGAGGGAAAGAAGGGAGCAGGATACACGAAACAAAAAAAGTACGTTAGGTTTATTGAGCGAAAGTGATGGCGTGATATATCTTTTAGAAAGAGAAGATGAGTGAGAAAAAAATGCAGAGATTTAGTCCAACGTTTCGAACAGTAATGAAACTCTAAATGCTATGATAGTTGCCCTCTAGGACTAGGCAGAAAATTTTGAAGTCTGCACCCTAATCAGTGTACGGACTCTCAGATTGTGTGAGCGCTATTCTTTTCCTGATGACGAACATAGTTGTACTACTTTTCGAAACGTTAGAGCAAATCTCTAAATTTATAAATAAAAAAACCCAGCAAACAGTATTCTATTTCTTTTCGTCTATATTTGTGAACATCATCAGGTAACTAGACAAAAATTCAAAAAAGAAATTATATTTTTGAATACAGAATATTTTGCTAAAATATAAAATTATAGCTTTCAATAAAATAAAAATACGAGGCATTCAAATAGATAAACCTATATAAACATGTGATGTGGATAATTTAAGTCGATGAGTATATATATATATATATATATATATATATATATATATATATATATATACATATATATGCTTACCATTTAAAATATGCCTGTGTTTGTTTTATTGAAAGCTATAGTTTTTATATTTTAACTAAATATTCTGTATTCGAAATTATAGTTTTTATTAAAATTTTAGTCTAGTTACCTAACGAAGTCCATAAATAAGAACGAAACGTTGCAGATGTCTTAAATAAATATCAAATTGTTGCTGACAAATTGGCTAGATTTTTATAAATAATTGAAAAATGCAGATTATTGTATTTTTAGATGCTTGACCTAACTTTGTTAACATTTTATAATTTTATGAATTTACATTTAAATTGATTAAATCCCTACATTTTTTTCCTCGCTCAACTACTTCTAAACGATTTATCACGTCGTCACTTTCGCACAATAAACCTAACTTGTTTGTTTTGTTTCTTGTACCCTACTGCCTTTTTTCCGTCTCATCTTCGATTTGTTTTCTTCTCTTTTCTCCGCTTTCTTACTCAGACAATGGAATACCCGAAAATTATGCAAAATAACGTTCTATCACAATTGTGAGAAAAATTAAAACCCAAATATAGGACCAGATGAAAAACCATTCTTCAATGCTAGTGTATCGTGAAATTTTTCAAACATAAATGCAGCCGAATATGATATCACTTAAACAATCCACCTTATAACAAAAAAAATAGAAACCTTAAACAGTATTTCAATACTGTATCAAGCATCCTGAAATGAGATTCCGGACGCGTGAATCCAGACGCCGACGTTGCAAAAAAACTGACCACCTTCGTTTCGTACGGTTTTTATGCTTGTTACCGTCTACAGCCAGACAACGGCGACATTATAAATGCGGTACAAAACAACAGTGATCATTCGAGATGGGAACCTCTCCTACCATCAAAACTCGACGGAGCGAACTTTGCATGCTTTCGAAAATAGAAATTTCGCTGCTCTATCGCTACATAGGGATTTGATTAAAAAAATGGTGTGCCTTAAACACGTGTTTCCGTGTTACGTGTTGCTGTCATTACAAGAAGCGGATTTCACCAAAGAATTGATCAATTTGATGGTTGTCTCGACACGCCAAAACCAGACAGCACATTTTCTATCCCAACCAAGCCAAAATTTCTATCACGAAACATTTCTTACAAATTAAGCACAAACCAGTTAATAATTTTTGCGACCAACAAATAATGTGATTTAACGACAGAAAGAAACACAACTAGATTTAAGAGACTAGTCTGGATCGTGTCACATCGATTTAAGAACCAGCTCTGGACTTCGCCCTCGGATTTGTTACGTTAAAAATGCGAAATATGATATTCTAATTGGAGAAAACCTCGTTCAAAGACAGAACGAATATTCATAGAAAAACATATAACAACAGAAACCGTCAGACTGACATTTCTGTCCCTGACTCTGAAATCTTCTTGGGCCACTGATCAAGAAATTGCACTTCTGCAAAATTCTATACATGTATTATTTTAGAAAAACTTAATTGTCTCAGTGCCACTTCGGAAATGTTTGAGACCTGGTAAACGTCTGTAAATTTTCGGACGAACAAAATATCAAGTTGTCTGGACAGCTGATGGAACGGAAAATGTGATAAGATAAACGGGTTATTGTAAATACCGCTTGAATGAATATAAGGATTACAATACTTTATCCCTCGTCCATTTCAGAACAAGATTCTTTTCATTTCATATCCCGTGGTAGGGTTTCCAACTGATACAAACATTCGTCGAGGAAACTATTCCGACAAGATTTCGTTGCTTAATCCTCAAGACCCTATTTTGTCAATGTCAAAAAAATGAGTTTTTGGTAGCTTTTTCTCGGGAACCACTATAATTGGTTAAAAATTTCTAAAATTTTCCATGAAATCAGATCTTGATAAATGAATTAATAAGTAAAATTATAATAAATAATTTATTTTACTTCCACGGACATACTAGAATGAGATATCTATAACGGTTTCCGAGAAAAGGATGTATAAAAATCACTAATTTAACATTGGCAAGTTAGGGCCTTTCGATTGCCCTTAGTGCTACGACAATTCTTAAAGGTTATTTGAAAGTGTTAAAAATCTATAAATAGTCCGGTAATGAAAAAAAAAATCTAAGTCGCGGAGATGATCGAAATGCTGCAAACACAATGGTATTAATATAGAGCATTCGAAGGTCTAAATTAGTCTTTCCATGAGCGTGTTCTATTTAAGGCCTTGTAAGAACGTGTTCCAAAGTTTAGTCGTGGATGGGAAGCCAGTGTCTGGCCAAGGCCATCCGGAACAGGATTAGCTTCTCCCGATTATGTAAGGCCTCCCGTTACGAAACCGTAAAATACCAAGACTTAGCAACCCTCCAGAGGTCATTACGTTCATGTTCAATCCATTTACTACGAACAAAGAACCGCCGATTCCAATAGATAACACACGAAAATGAACTTATTTCTTGCGGTAATTAATTGTCGATAGTGATAATTAGTTGCTTGAGAAATAGTCTTTTTCTAATTGTATTTGTGTCCTTGAAAGCAAGCCGGTATTTTCCATTTACTCTCGGATAAACAATATTTTTGCATAACACTAGAAAGTTAAAATTAACGAATTTCAGCCAGGGTAGTATTTGAAATTAGCCTTAAATAATAACGCACAGTGAAAATATCGAATATCCGTGTATTTTAATGAAGAACTTCAAGAAATAAAATTAACATGTTTTTTATTTAAGAAAATGTAGTTTTCTTAACCTCCATTTTGTTGTAGTAAAAATGAAGTAGACAGATCATAGAAGTCTCTAGAGGACTAGATTCAAGCACAAAAATGTATGTGGTTTCTAAATTTTAGACACATTCACTGAATTAGTGTACTCAGCTCCCTAAAGATAGCTTATTACATTGCTTATTTATTCTCATAAATTACCCTTTCTGAATTTCTTAAGTCACCTGCAAATTTTAATACAACCCAAGTTCCACCGCCAATGAAAATGTGAAAAATATCCCTCATGAAATATCAACTGACAGTATCCAACTTTGTATTTCAATAATTTATGTGCTATGTTTTGAGAAAAATGTGATTATCTAACAATTCTGATAGCATGTAATTTATGCTGAAATTTTGGCAAACAAGCATCTCAATAATTCTTGAAGATGCTTTCTTGAGATTTGCTCTGAAATGGACATGAGTCACAAATTTCAAGAAATTTTTGTAGTGTTACTTAATGTTTTATCACCACCTATGCCTAAAAATTGTCCTTAGATTTTTAATTTGCCTCTACTCATTTTGAAATCCTTATATGCAGAATGTGATGGGATAAATTACTAACTTAATTTTCGTTCATGAATTTGAATGAGATTAGATTGTGTCTACAGAGAGTTCTCATGATAGGATACGGATAATGAAGCACCTCTGATGTTTAAATCACTTCATGTTATTATAAAGCAGAAGGTGAATATAGTGTGCCACTTTGGATGGAGATTACAAACTAGTAAGTTACACCTTCCATCAGACCTTGCACTTTATGATCTACAGTCGAAACATTTGGCAATGAAAAGAAGTTGTTCAACGTGTCTAAGCGTCTTTCTCAGCTCTCAAAATTTCTTCAATTTATCCTCTTGGCTGTCAGGGTACTCCCATTTATTTCTTTAACAAATTTTTCTTTCAGGTATTATTTAGGTTTTCGAAGGTTTTTGATAATGGTGTTCAAACTATTTATCAAGTATTCCATTGCAGCTGATATTGTGGATAGTAATTTTCAATTATAGTCAATATGTAAAGTGATCTTGAAGTTCAGGAATTTACAGTGTGCAGAAGTCTTGTTAAAGGTATCGTATGGAATGTAATTAATTTATATTAAATGACATTATTTTTAGATAACAGACATTCAAAATGTAATAAACATTATATTGTTAGTAAGTTCAAAGATTTAGAAAGTAATATAAATTATCGATCTGCATACTTTTAATTCTTAGCTCATGTTATTTAGGAGTAAAGAAAATACTTTTTGTAGTTTATATTTTCTTGACTATCTTAAGGTATTTTTAGAACTAGTTTCAAGCCAAAATATTTTATCCCTCTTTAAATTAGACTGTTAGAAAAATGGAATAAATAAAACATGTATTACAAAATTTTATAACTCATTAATATACTTTTGTAATTGAATTATAGTTACAAAAATGGAAGATATTAAAATTGTTATAAAATTTAACATTTTAGTCAAATAAATGTTAAATCAATTTAAAACATTAGCTTCTTCTTGAAAATGTATTTTATTTTCTATTTAACCCTGCATTTAAGAAATTATTTTAAAAATTGAATTTAACAAAGGATTGGTGAAAAATTCATAACATTTATAATATATCTTCCATTAGACCCGAATATAATGAGTAACCCACTTTACCAACATTAAAAACTTCACAGTTTAGATATTTTAAAAGTTCAGATTCAATGAATGAAAGTGATAATGAAAACATTGCATTCAGTAAAATGTAAAAATCATGATAGTCTAATATTCTTAACCATACAAGATTTAAATAAAATAATTTATATTGCAATAGTTATGAAAATATTTAGCATTTAACATGTTAAAATAATTTATTGAGGGCATTAAATGTATGGTTTCAACTTCTTTGTTCTGATATCTTTGAGGTTTTGTCATAATTTCTTCACAATGATGTAAAATCAGTCACAGAATGATCGATTTACTATTAAATTTCAGGCTTCCATTTGAAGTGTGTGGACCACAATGTTTTCCAGGCATTCATTACATTCGAGTCAGAATAGCAGATGCAATTAATCCGATTCACTAATAATGTAACATTTCTTACAAATATTTATTATATTTATTTTTATGTTATATATTTGTTTAAAAGACTGGTCATAAATTTGTAAAGTGGAAGTTAATGAATTTCCCCCCTTATTAATCACCCAAGTTGTTCATGACAATGTTTGTGTACTTTTAGATCCTGGGAAAAAGGATAAATGATTTTGCTGTGCTACAGCCCATTAGTACCTACTAAGTCCTATGTTGAACTTCCCAACTTACAAAGCTCAGTGTTTGGTTTCAACTGAAATATGTATTTACATTGCTTTAACAGCAATTAAAATACAAACCAACATTAAAGAAATGTCTAGAAAAGAACAGTAATTACAACTGGCATACAAGATGCAGTACTAAATTGCAAAATAAATATTACATATTATTTTAACAACAGTAACCTAGTTACTTAAACATAGTAGAAGTAATGAGTTAGATTAGTTCCAGCATTTGATTACGACCACTTTAATATAATATAGAGAAATATGTTGCTAACTCAATTAAAATTTTTAAAAAAATGATTACAAAAACTTCTGAAATAATTTGTACATTTGCAGGATAAAACAATAAATTGAAGTATTTTTGAGAGACCTTTGTTTAATGAGTAATTCATAGTAATTGCTCATATTAAAGTGGCCTCATACAGAAAGAATATGAATAAATTAGCCAAGGTATTAACTACACTTTTAAGCTTTGACAAACAGCAGATTGCCAGCATATATACATGATAATAACATAATTATAAACTTAATTTACATAATACATGTTTTCCATCAGAGCATTAGATTGTCTGCTGCTCAAAAATATGTTCAGTGATAGTATAAATTTGGTATCAGAAACTAGCTTTCATCAAGTTCTTGATTTAGTATGAAATATAAGAAAAATACGTTTTCAGAAATATATTTTTGTATAGAATGTGATATAATGCTTTTAATAATAAAATGTATTGCAAGTCGATAAAAAATATATCATCTGTCTGTATAAAAATTGTTCTATAACTGATTTTTTAAAACAAAAATTTCAAAAATTGTCAGATGAAATGGTGTTTTTATTAATATTCTAGGATTATAAAATTTATATGAATTGTTGACAAATAGCTGATTTTATCAAATCAGACCATGGAATAATCATTAGAAGAAGCACTTAAAAATAGTAATGGAATTTACATCCTCACAAGCTATATAATTGATGCTACTGTGACACAGAGTAATTATTTAAGCTACAATTCTTCCCGGATACAGAGTATAAATCAGTTTGGGTGGCATGGTAATAGTTCATAAAAAGTCTAATATAAAAAGAGACAGATTTGATGCCATACCCTATGGTTCCTATGATTAATATCATGTGTTCAAATAATACATGTCATTTGATGACAATGAGGGAATGTATAGTTGAACACCATGTGGTTTAAAGTCAATAAAAATTCATAGTTAACATCTATGTTACACCTACAGATATTTGCTACATTTAAACATTAACCATGCCTAATTTCCTTCTCATATTTAATTACTTTCAAAATAATACAAAATTAAAAAATGTTTAAAAAATGTTATAATTCTTGCACTTCCAAAAAATTTCTGAAGATGACACAAGTAAGAAATGATAGATTAATTTAACGGAAGATCCTGAACAATATAATATATAAATCATTCTTTAAGCTGAACAAATATATTCCAAACTATAATTTATATCATCAACATTGTTATTCAATGTATATTTGTAATACTTAAAAATGTCCTTTTAACTCTTTTCATTATTCACAGTTATTTAGCTCTTAAGGATAGCAAACTGAACATTCACGGTCTTCATATTCCAAACTATAATTTACTACCATTTTTGTATTTAAACACATTTTTAATACTCAAAGTGTCCTTTTAACCTTTTTTTATTATAAACTATTGATATTTGGCTGGTAAGGATAGCAAACTGATCATTCAGGGCTTTGAGTTAACATGAATTGGCAGGATTAGAATTATAGCTTTGGAATATTTCAATATATATCCAAATTCAGAGGCAAGTGTTTATTTGGAGAAGAACAAATGCTAAGTTTTTCCATACATAATAAGTCAGTAGCCTAGTTTCTAAAACATGAATTATCAGATTTATGGGATGGCATAACAGTCACTGAAATTGACTTCCATGCCTTACTGAAAAACTTCCTTAAACATAAGAGCAAATTTGACAATAATGACATATGGTTACACATAAGACCAAATAGCAACTTCAAGATTGCTTAATGAGGGAAAGCTGTCAATAGACAATTGATTTGAGAGTCCAAGTTGGGAGTGTTTAGAAACAATCACACTTAAGAGAATGTTAAGAGGACCCTTTTCAGAGGACATTTGTTGTTAGACTATTGTCTCATACAAGTAGGCCAGCACTCATGTGTTTGATGGAGACATGTGACAGGAGATGAAACACGATACAACAGCTACCAGCTCCTTACATCAGAGTTAGTGAATAGTGACACCATAAATCATCAATGAAGTTCTAAATTGTAGAGGGAAGAAGTTATTGCTGGTGGAAAAAGATATGCCACTAAAGTACAACACAAATTGTAATAAATTTTTATTGAATTACTTATTTTCTTATTCAAGGAACTTGCTATTTTAATTTAATAAATCTAATTACACCAGAGTTAAAGAAAATAAAAATCTGGTAGTTCATATACTTCTTCAGGAATTTGGGTGTTTCATTTGATTTGTTCATGATTGTAATCCATAAATATAACAATATATTATATTCAACCCAGTGATTCAAGTGTTTTCCTTTGTTAGAATCTGTCCATATAAAGCTGCATTTCTCTAGGTTTAATCAAAGCCAGGATACCTGAGGTGATTTATATAGTGGCTTGTGCTAGTGACTTAAGAACCTGCATGCTGCTGAGAAATCTAAGTATTTATTTCCTGTCTCAGATCATGTGATTGGTGCAATATAATTTACTGGCACAACAATTGCCAGTTACAAATTCATTTTCTGCAAAAGCAGTGGTGTCCTTGGACAATTTCCAAAAACAGACCCAAGGGGGCAAATAAGATGATTACTGTACATATATATGACAAAATATTATACCTTCATATCATTCCAAAGCTTTATCTATCTTCCTTAAGACCAGACAGATTAAGACATTTGGGTCTTTAGGCCGGATGTAAGGGTAATTTGGTGGCCAGTCTAATTTTCTGATGAGATGTTCAGAAAAAAATACATAACTATGATACAATTAACTTGATGAAAGGAAGACAACTAATGATATTTTGTAATTAACTTGATGAAAGGAAGAAAACTAATGATATTTTGAATAAAAGAAGTATAAAATTAAGGGATAAAACATTTCACATCTAAAAGTATAAATTTAATTAAAATGCAAAGACTCTCAAAAATATTGCCTTCATAATTATTATGTTTACATGTTTACAAAAAGTGTAAAAAGTGTAAACTTAAAAATCATTAAGGAAGACAATTTGTCCCTATAAAATCAGTTTGATTTCTAGGTATTTTCATAAATAAGGACGATAGAATGTTAAAAACATTTGTTTTCAACTCATCAATGGGACACATTTTACAGTTTTAAAACTGGCAATCTGCTTACAAATAAGACTCGGAGAATTCAAAGTCAGACTGGCTGGCTCTCGAGCTGCGAGTGTACACCGAGACTCCACCTCCAAAGGCAGAGTCTGATGTGCCCTCACCAGTAATGAAGTCGGCTACTATCAGAGTATCTTTATTAACAGTCAGACCTGTCATGGGAGTGGAGTCCTGATGGGTGACCCCTCCTCCACTTGATCCTTTCAATGCATCTCTCTCTTGTACCCTCAGCTTCAGCATCCGTATCTTTTCTTCTTTCTAAAATAGTAACATCCATTCCTAATTATCAAATGGTCAAAATAATTTAAAGCTGTAAAAATATACAGATGAAAAAAGGGGTAAAATAAATAGAAGTTATGTGCCTTCAGTGATTCTTGAGCTTCTAGTCAGGGGAAAGTAAGCATTGGCCACAACATTTTGATGGTAGTCACAGGCATTGTTATCAAGTGTTTACTCTTTAATAGAAACTATGTATTTTAACCACTAATTTGGATGAAAAAATGTGTTGTAATTTTGCAAAATTCCCATACAATTATGTAATTACATTACTGCAGTGCAATCATAAACAACAGCCATAAGATTAATAAACTCAAAATGAAATATGAGCTAAAGAAGAATCTTTATTTAAAAAATCTTGAATTACACTAAATTCAGGCATAACTTTGGAAAAATATAGTGACTTAAGAGTCCCTGACAAGCAACTACAAAACAAAGAAAACAGGCATGATGTATAAATATTAACTACAGAGAAAGCTAAAAACTAATAAATTCCACAAAAATTAATAAAAAACAGTATTTGTATACACTTAAAATGTAAGTTTCAATAAATATTTGTCATTATAGAGATTTTGTTAAAAAGAGGTTTCCTTTTTTCACATTAATGCTCACATTTAATCAAGACAATTTTCAAACTAATATGTTGCATTATTTAATTTTTGATTTAAAGTGTGACTGAAACATGAATAAACATTTGATGTGCTATGCTGCATTTGTATTAACGCTGGATTTGACCATTTTGAATTTTTATATATCTTTAATATATATTATTTGTTGACATAAAGCATAACCTGACCTTGGAGTTGATGCGACTATAAACAATTTTTTTTAAAAGAATAACCTAATAAATTTGGGTTACACAGCAGTAAATTTAGACATGCTAACTTATAATATCTGTGAGATTATAATTTTTACTTATATAATTTGATAAATTATGACAAATACATACTGCTGCAATAAGCTTCTGTAATTCTTCATTCTCAGCAACTAACTTTTGATATTTCTCTTCATCTTCTTTAGTCATGCCAACATCAGGATTATATTTTGATTCTGCTTTGTCACGAGGATGCCTTATTACTTCAATTACCTATATGGTTCAAAGATATAAAGCATTAATAATTAAAAATAAATAAATGTGTTTGTTTATGACTCTTGTTTTAACATTTGACAAGTATAAGACATCTAACTGGGGGATATTTTATTAAAATATTTACCTTCATATGTCATTCAGTAATAACAATAATCTTGTTTTATATGGAGGATTAAGAATTGTTTTATAAATATTTAAGTTATTTTAAGAATATTACTCTATTCCATGGATTGTGTGTTTTGCAAACATGCTTATATTTAGATTTAAATTTTCATTGATTTATGTTTCAATCAAAAATAAACCATACTAAAAGAAAGTGGTGGAAGTTACACAAATATTTGGTGTTGATCACTGAAACTTAAATTTTTTATTGCAGTAAATTTTTTAACTAGGCTGTGCCACTCTTAAAGTAAAGGGCATTCAAATAAGTAGAAATGTTATAATACTCACAAGATCATTACTGGAACTTAAGATAAAATTTAATAACAAAACTAAAGAAAAGTAACAATGGAATTCATAGTTTCTTCTAATTTAAAACATAGAATAATATCTAAAAATGAACAGCTCCTATATTCAGGGTAAAAAATATTAAAGTTGACGTTTCATGTAAAAATAAGAATACTTCATTAGCATAAATTGACAAAAAAATGATGATTAAAGATATCTTTATAAAAAAAATAGAAAATTTGGATGCCATATACTGTAACTGTGTGTGTATGTGTTTATGTAAAAAACAGAATAATGTATACAACTCAAGGTGACAGCATGAAGTAAATTAAGAACTGCTCAAGTATTAAAATAAATATTTTTACACAGTGGGTCAATTAATGTATGAAACATAAAAGAAGAATTATGACTACATACACTGTTACAGTAAAAACTTTCAAATGTTTCATTAGTCAATGCTGTTAATATTGTACAAATATAAAGGTGTGTGATTATTATCATGCTCAGTTTTATAATGTATACACTGGGTGCTTAATATGAGCATTTTTGAAACAAAATATTAAATAAAGTTTTTAATTTATGATTTAAAAATTTATCAAAGTCAATATTGTCACTTTTTAACATGAACTATAGAATTATCAATTACAAAATAAGTTACCTTACCTTTGGAACAAATATTAAGGCCATGCTCAGAAAACAGCAGAATATAACTGCCAGAGCAACAAATGCAAAGCTTGCATCTTGCTGTGAAGCAATGACCATAGTAACAGGAGCTGTGATGAGACATAACACAACTACATTGTAAATGGACATCCCTACATAGCGCGAGTCATTAATTTGCTTTACTTTGATGCTTCGAGTTTCATAGGCAAGAAATAGTCCAAAAACCAGCACCAATCCTTTGTAACCATACATAACACCTATGGAAAAACCAAATGTTAATAAAGAACAATGTAAATAAATTACTTATGCCATTACATAATATTTAAATTCAAGATATAATAGTACAAAACTTATAATAATTCATTTATAAATATTAATGATATTTAATAATATATTGTGGATAAATAATACATATGTCTATTCACTACAATATTTTGGTAATGAATTATGTTAAGTATGGTAGTCATTCATTACTGTTACTTAGCAACATTTAGGGATTCTACTTCCTAAAGAACATTTTTTATAATTTAAATAAACATATATATTATAAAATTTTCTTTGAATAAATAAAATTACATCTACGTTACTAGAGAGCATAATTAAGTTTCATTTTTAGAATCACTGTGAAGAATAAGAGAGACATTTTATTACCAATTTTAAGTCTACAATATCAGGGAATTTACAGTGATTTAGGATTTTGACATAAGCTAATACATACCAAGCCATACATTGTTATTTTCACTTTCACAATGTTCTAATTCTGGTCTTATTTTCACATCATCCTCACTTGATATTGGATCTTCTAAAGGAAAAACTTCTATGCGTCTTTGTAGAGGATCATAAAGTTGCCATGTTAGAAGAAGTACAACATCTACCAGCAAAAATCCAGTCACCATCAAATACAATTTCCACGGCTCTACTTTCTGAAAGGATAAAATCACAGGAATATATCATAAATTCAATAGAACAGTTGGCATTAATACAGCATACTTGCACATTATGACAAAAGTATAACTTTTATATTTCATACATCACTTATATGGCCAATGATGTTATTATATTGAACAACCATTAATTCCACACAATAAAATAAATATACAAAATAAATAAATATCACTTAAGCATAGTCTAAGAAATAAAGAAAAAATATCCAAATTTAGCTTAGAAGAATGTGCTCTTCTATTAAGACAATGCAAAAATGCAAATCTATTAATTTGGCAAAAATTGTCAAATTACTAATTGAATTATAGCCACATTTACCATATTTGCAAGATTTGGCTCTATACTACTTTCTTCTTTTCCTAACCATAGAAATCGTTTATCATAAAAAAATCATGTCAAACATAACAAAACCCTATTTTGAGGACATTCTAAAAAGTCAGATAATTGCTGAGTAAAGTGTATTGAGCTTATAGCAGATTAAGTTGAGAAATCCAAATGAATCAACCCATACTATAACTTTTTTATTATTTTATATTTAATGACCTAACTCATACAAATTTTTAAAATGTATGTTATCGACTTACTTTAATATCAGTTTTTGCTTTAGTAGTGAGACGATGAACTCTCCAAACCTTGCTGAACATAGCCCCATAAGCCAGAGTGAATCCTGTACACAATAGCCAGGCTCTAGCTTGGCAAACAACTGGATACATTCCAGGGCTTACAAATTGTCCATCAAGTCCAAGCAGAAAGACAGACCACAAACAAGCACAAACACCCAGTAACATTATTGTATTGCATACAGGATGTGAAGATTGTATAACCCTGTAAGTAAGATAACACTAGAAAAATAAAAAAACAAATAAAATAAATGAATTAAAAAGTATGCACATTAAGAATTTATATGAACATAAATCCAGTAAGTTCAAATTGGTTTCATATACCAAAAAAAAAAATTAATCAGATTGAATGCACTTCAATACTATAACAAAATAATGTAAATTTTGAGTCAAGTTGTAGGTTAAGCATAAGCCAGATGCTTTCCCAGTGAACTTGCTGTAGAAAGTGTTCCACCTGTGTAAACACTACTTAACACATGACATTTCAAAAACCAACAACTTGCGGTCACTGAAATGTCATGTTACTTTTATACCCAGGTGGAAACCGGAGAATTCTTTCTACAATATGTAGAATAGTCAAGCTGAAATTTATTGGAGTATAAATTAATCTAAATACAAAAAATATTTTACATTAATTTCAGTAAAATTGAAACTAATAATTTCAAGCATCCAAATTAAAGATGTGGTAAAAGTGAACAATTAAATAATTCTAAATGTAAGAAGCTGTATATGGAAGCAAACCTTCGATGGCGGTACCAAATGTTGAATGCAATAAGTGCAATTGCTGCCATTATGCCTACACAGGAAATAGTCCACATACAAATAAATAATGGCAAAGAAACTGTTCGTAATACTCTTCTCACTATTGTGCGATCTTGGGGAACTTTCCCACCTACAAAATAAATACATAATTATTACACAACAAAATATCAGTGTTTTAATTTCAATTTCAAGCCCACTGCTTAAACTATCAAACTACAGACAAATAACAGCTATAAAAATTAAGCTTTAGAAACTAATGTCCATCAGCTTTAAAAGTACTCACCAATCCATTGCTCTTTATTCAACCATGTCAAATTTTCATTTTGAGTATCATAGTACCCAAGTTTCACATAATTTCCATTGATCACTTGTTCAATCTGAGTTAAAGCAATCCGATCTCCTTGAGAACTAAATGCAACAATGCCCTGAAACAAAGCAATAAGTGCCATATTTTAAAACATGCAATATATAAATTAATAATACTTGCAAATTAGAGAGGCTTCTTTGCAACATGGTAATCTGAGGAATATCTCCTTGCTTCCACCATAAATGTTACAGACACTACCGTAAGTGGCTCAAACTGATTTAACTAAAGACAACCATTAATTAATTTTCATTGATAAATTTGGAATATTTCTATATGTTATAAAAATGCTTTCCTATAATATTTTCATCAATGGAAATATATTTAGTAAACAAAAAGACCAAAGTAATTAAAAATTCAGCATGATTGAATTATATCAAGATTAATTTAATTTCAAATAATGAGAAAGTGTCACGAGTATAATCACTTAAGAACCATATTTCAGTATTATTTCTCACAAGATAATCTTTTTGTAATGCTCATTATGTGCAATCAGTAAATTTGTATTTGAACTTGTAATTATTAAAAAATTAACATTATTCAGTTCTCATAAGTATCCTCTGAATCATATTTTGGTCACAAAGTTGGATGAATACAATATATTGATTAGTGCTGCACCACAAAAAATATTTATATATTTAGTTTTCCATAATATAAGAATTTATCTGTATTTGAATCATTAAACTTAACTTTACTACACTTGCCTAATTTTAAAGCCACAGCAGAACCTTACTATTTTCTATAAGCTTATTCAGTATATATATTTAAAGAACTACCAAGCATGGATAATCTATGGAAAGAAATTCTTACAACATATGAAACACATGAAAACCATGTCAAAATAAACATAAAAAAGTCAAACCAAATATAATAAAATAAATAGGAAATGATGTGTATGATTCTTGTGAATAGCATTTAACATGAAATGATTGCAAAAAAAATTTACTTCTGAAGCAATTATGAAAAATTTAAATAATTTCTGGTGAGCAAATTCTAAAGAATTAATGTTTCTTAAACATCTTCCACATGAGCTTTCTGTTCCTATTTTTTCTTAAGTTTTATTACTCTTGATATATTCCACACAATGCCCACAGCATTTTAAAGCAGTCTATATTTACTGTAATCGAAGCACCAATATATATTGGTCTGTAAAATAAATTTAATTTGTCAAATTTGTCTGAAAATTTTTAATGTCAAAGAATTTATGTCCTGCAAGTAACTTGTATTTTAAATGAAATGTTAAAAGGAAAAGTCACAGTAATTTATATATATATATATATATATATATATATATATATATTGCATACACAATTGTCACTTGTTTTCACTTAATTACTTACAGAAACTCCTAAAAACTGTGTGCTATTAATAGCTGAATAAATGTCATCAGCAATATCCTTGTCAGTGTATGTAAAATTCTTCAAACTTTTTCCATGTCTATGTAGCCGTTCCATTGTTTTATTGAAAGCTGAAATGAAAAAAAAACTGATAGTCAAATCAAATGATGTATTTCAATATTGAAAACAGTGGAGTAATACTTTGTTGTTGTTGTTTTTTCATTTGAGGGTATTAAATAATAATGGTACTTGTACCAAAGTTGTAAAAATGGTATCTTAATGAAGTAGCATTTATGTAGATATTTTACAGGGTCAAATAAAGTTGTTCACAAAATTGTAATGACAGCCCAAAGAGGTGTATCCAACAATAGTATATTTTTATTCAAGGAAAAGTTTATTGACCTTATTTTTCATTCTACAAATCTTCCATATTTCCTCTTGTACATATCCTATTCAATTTTAAATAGAGTATTGGCTTTATATATTGGTTAATTTAATAATCCCTTATAAATATTATACACTAGATTTTATCTGTCATGAAAATGAAAGTTTAGCAACTATTAAAATGAAAATTAGTCAACAGCTTGATCATCTAATATCCCTTTAAACAATATAGAATGCAGTGAATAAAATTTATTTAACTATAAATATGTGACAATATGTCTAACTTTCATAATAATGCTTCATATATTTACTTTCTTATACTTCTGGGGGATGCTTTATTATTTTCACATTATTTTTATATGTGACTGAGCGGATGGCTGCCACCCCATTATGACATCCTTTCCTGAAAGAGTGGGGGGAGCTCTGGCTTTCAAAATTTTGACATGTTCCTGCCTCCCAGCCTAGCGATGCCTACTATCAATTTAATGTCCCTCTTCCCTATCCAAATGAGCTAATTATTTTGACACTGTCACATGTTCTTTACTTATTTCATTATTACTGTATGTATATACAAAACATAATAATACATAAAAACTTTTTGGTACTTCAACTTACCCAAAGCTACAGCCCAAACTGCATCATAAGCTAATGGTGCCTCTTGGTAACCTTCTGGGTATCGCAAATTAGCAATATCATAACGCTTGCTAAGAACTTCATTGAGCCTTTGCCTGAAGTCTTCAGATGTCTATTAAAAGTAAGTTCACAATATGTTTGGATGCTCTTTACAAGTTTAATTCATATAAAAGTAGTATCTTACTCTGCTTTAAGTTTAATGCTTTTGAAAAAAAGACAAGAAAGCTATGAGAAAGGAATTCTACCTACTATATACAAGTTTTCCTATAAAGATGGGTGTAAATATGATTTTTAATAGAAAATTAAGGCAAATGTAAACAATATTAATGAATTTATTACTAAAAGTGTCATGAAATGATTACACTCTTGTAAATATGATAAATGTTTAAAAGTTGATTTTGTTATCCTTTGTTACAGAATGGTCCAAACTCTTATGCATATTTTAATTATTAAATAATTTTATTTCAAGTGGACTTCTTAGCAATGTTCACATTTTTCATTTTTTTTCATATTAAAAATTTTATGGGTTCCCTTTCCTTATTAATTGTTTTAATTAACCTGGCAATGTCATTTCCTCATGCATATATATATATACACTAATATTACAATATTATCATTTGTACATTTTTTTACCTTGGTCAGCTGAAAAACATATAAGTGAAGTCCTACTGTATGTATGAATATATAAACAATTATAATGCAATTAATTATATGAATATTAGGAGCAAATAATTACAAAAACAAAAGTTGTCCTGTTAATATGATCAATAATGTGTCATTTAATAAATTATCATGCAAATTCTAAACTTGTAACTGAAAACATAAAACATACCATGCCTGATATTGTATGCTGGTTATTCTGATTCCACATAAGGGCTTCAGTTGTCAAATGCCCTTCAGCTGCTATTTTCATTTGTTCCTTAGTACATTCAATTTTCTCTTTTTCTGAGTTAACCTCAAACCAATTGTCTTCATACCAACCTGCAATGTATTTTTTAATATAATTAGAACCTCTTATCTTGGCTTTTATATTTAAATGCATTTTACAAATAATATTCTCATGTGTGCATAGTTTAAAGCTTTATATAACATATGAAAATATGAAGATTTAGAAAATAAACTTTCATCATATTCTTTTGGAGTTAACTGAATGTACTGGAAACTTGTTGAAAAAAAAAAGATTCTTAGCCCAGTCAAACCCAAAATATTGTTTGTATTTTAAACATTACAATACAATCATAAAGATTTTATTCTGATCTTTCAGCACAATTCCTAAAAATAGATGACAACACAACAGAATCACAAAAGATCAAAATAAAATCTTAATGAATATTTGCAATATTACTACATTCTCTCTGTCTTGTTTATATTCATACTAAAAATTATTTAAAGTTGCATATTCTATTGTAAAATAGCATATAACTATTTGATTACATCCCATAAGTCTTTATTTACACACTCACCAATAAAGAACCACACATATGACTTTCCATAGATATTTTGCTTGTACATTTCACAAAGTACTCGGCGAGCTGCTACCACATAGAACAATCCTACAATTATTCGTGCATCCTGTCGTCGTAAATTGCGGACAGCATCTGCTGGATCACTAAGAAAGCTCTGGCGAGTAACTATCTCTATATTAGCTTCTTTACACCTTGCTTCCAAATCTTCCACTGTCTGAAACATTTTATCAGTAAGATCAATAAATAAATAACACACATTCTAGAAACTGTTTGGTAGAATATTATTATTAGTAGTAAAACAGTTTTCTTAAACATTTTCCAAAATTAAAAGTATCAGTACTAACCGAAATAAAAACTTCTTCAGCTTGTTGCAAAATAGCCACACGTGACCATCCAAATTTTTCCATCAATTTTATTCGAGTTGGATTGTGCACAGTAGCAGAAGGATGCGTACGAAATAAAGTAGGAAAACGATTGCGGTCTGACAGAGCAGGAGAACTTGCACCATAACAAAGCTGCAACAATAAATAAAATGAAGAGATAAAAATCTGCTGTAAATTTAGTAAAATAAGCCAAATGTGAAAAATTTCTTCCCCATATTTGTGTAAGTGTAAAATATATATTTTCCAGAATGTCATATCCACATACAATTTAAGATATTCATTAGGTGTTTAGATTTAGTACTATTAAGCACATGTTTATAGCAAACAGTATCTTCTAAACTTATTTAAAAAATAACTAATCGGAAAATTTACAGTAGAAAACATAAAATCTGTACATAACATCTCGCTTGTACACACAATTTAATTACAAATAATCATTAACTTAAATTTTCAGTATTTGTTTAATTGAGCCCGTTAATAAAGTATTTAACAGGTTGGAAAAATCAAAACATTGAACAGAATGCTATTCAATTTACATAGATATAATATTCCTTGATTTATATATCTAGGTTCATAAATTGGTAGATAGTCTCCAACAACTATATATTACTGCATTTAATATTCAGTGAGGCAAAAAAAATATATTATTCATTTCTTTAAAATTTGTACACGTTACAGTTCTATGGCTATATGTACACTATTGAATGTTTCACTCACCACAACAAGATTCCACATTTTAGCAGCCTCCGCAACAGTTGTGCACACAGTGCTACATCCTGCTAGGAGCATGAGTTTCTGAGGATTGTTATATAGTAAATTATACATAACAGATGCTCCCAAACCTGGTTCACACTACAAGTAAACCAAAGTAGATTGTTAACAATATATAGGAACTTAAACATACACTTTGTATGTATTGTATAACAAGCCTACAAATTCACATAAATTTAAAAAATGGGTGCATTTCAATGAAATATCCTGTCCCACTATTTTGGCTAACACCTTTAAAAAAAATTTATACTTAATGTATCTCCACCAAACAAAGTATATAAAGTCAAAAACATTTATGGGATCAGAGTGACAGGAAACTATGAAATTTTTGAATATCACATCTAACTGTACTCAAGCATATGCAATGAGAAACAAATTAATTATTATTTTTTAAGAAACATGAAGAATGTTCATCTATTGAAACGCAATCACTTTTCTTTCTGTCTCTTTGGAATAAATAAAACTTCAGTCTACAAATTAAAATGAGCAATATATGGTATGAAAATGATTAAAAATAATATTCCAATATCTGCAAAATTATACATTTATACATCTAAATTTAAGCCATATTTATTGCATTAAAAATTATTTATGATATCTGTTAATAAATATTTGAACATACATGGCATTAATATGGAAACAAGGTTACCTTAAAGATTTTATAAATTATGAAGCTTCATTGTATCACAAAGACAGCATTACAAATCTGCCACTTATAAATAATAAAAAGAATAATAATATTACTATAGAGCAAACAAAAATGTAATTTTCCATATAAAAACACTTCTAAATTTAATACCTCACTATCATTCCAATGAAGTTTGAGTGTGAAACCTGGCAATAAGTCCTGGCGAGCATTAACATCTTCAAGTGCAAGATTAGCAGCAGGTTCACAGGCCTAAAACACGTTTAATTCTTATGAGTAAACTAATCTTTTCAAGCAATGTTTTAAATAATCATACACACTATACTGCAGTTTGCAATAATGGCGTAGATACTGAAGATCAGTATTATAAAATCATTTTGAGAATAGGCCAAACAATAATATATTATAATTGAAAATCAAAACTAATAGAGTTATGCACACTGTTCAAGAAATATATACACAATACTTCATGTAATTTGATCACCGCCATTATGAGACTAAGAAATCTTAAGACTTCCCCAAAAAATTCCCTTAAATGTTATAAACTGTAGACCTGAAGGGCAGAGTTCAAATTGTATACCTGAACATAACAAAATTATCAACCACTAAATACTGAGGACCATAAAGAATCTATTAATACACAGTATAATGCTGAAAAATACCTTAAACCACATTAAATTTTAATATTTCAATTTATATTTATAAATATATATTTA
This sequence comes from Eucriotettix oculatus, assembly GCA_034510155.1. NCBI lineage: Eukaryota > Metazoa > Arthropoda > Insecta > Orthoptera > Tetrigidae > Eucriotettix > Eucriotettix oculatus. The sequence continues at coordinate 44,898,117 of CM067380.1, forward strand.
TATATAAATGAAAGCCTGCATAAGTTTCTGTCAGCCTCTTGAAGAGCTCCTAGGGGTGGGAGTGAACAGGGGAGTAAAATTTAAAACGTGCATAAATGTTATATGTTTGCATTGAATAAATAGTTTTCAGGATTTAAGAGATTAGTAGTGTTCTCCCTGATGTTATTTCTGTATAATCTCAATCTAATTCTTCATGGGGTGTAAACAAAAACAAGATTGGTGACTATTCAAGGGGGTTGTAGAAGTCTCCTAGTTTATTTCTCATGTTTAACAAGCTAGTTACATTATACTTCAGCCTCATAATGGGAGGTTGAGGCGGAGTAATTTAAAGTCAATTTGAATTTTTTTGCCAGTAGGGCAACACACCAGGTGGTATGCCAAAAAAAATTGAATTCCCATGAGAAAGCAAGGAGGGTTAAGGAATTGTTTTGGTGTGAGTTGAGGGGTGAGATAGGGGAAGAATTATGAAATACTGACATTTATCAAGTAGTTCTGTGGGACTTTTTCAAGGAGATATACATACTCCATCTCAGTTTGGAGGACCCATATAGAAGCTAATGGGGCAGAGCTCCTAAGTAGTTGTAAATTTTGACTGGCTTTTTATGTGATATAGCATCTGAATTTAAGTAGTTAAAAGGACAGACTATTTGTAATTTTTTTTAGTGAGTAGCTGTATGAGATTTGGATTGCATCAGAGATTTGGAGCATCTCTTGTCATAATAGTTGTCATGGAACTTTGAATATTTTGCATCATATCTTCGTATAGGTGTCTGGGAGCTTTAGTCTGAAGGCTTTGGCTGGTGTATGTATGCAGCCCAAGCTGCATTGGTCCTCTGGTGACAATGCAGAGTCCAGGGAAATTGTACTCATCTGGGTAAGAGTTCTTAAATAGCCAGGGCAAAAATCAAATAATTATAAAATGTCATTTTATATTGTTAATTGCCTATGTTTTCAATTTTATTAAATATTGTAAATCATTTATTAATCAAAACATAGTCTATTCATTTAAGAATATCCTTTTGATGGCAATAAGATCTAGAAAATTCATTTTAATATTACTAATTTGAAAGAAATTTTGCATAGTCAAATTAAATATTTGCTGATACTTTAAAGGTCAGTTAAAAGAAGTAAACCCTTTCTAATCCAGGTAAATTATCAAGTAATAAATTGTATTTTACCTTTAATAAAAATAAATATAAAATAATTCATTGTGTATTACATTTATTGATGCTTTAACATGAGCAATTTAAAATAAATAAATATTATATTTCAATACATTTATTTATTACTGTACATATATTCCTATCCAAAAGATATAATAATAAATTAGATAGAAAAGAGAGACAGAAAGCAGTCAATGACACCTTAAATTGATAGTAGACTTTGACTGGTGGGGATACTAAAACGTGAATTTTCATACTCCCAACTAGTCAACACCTATCAATTTAAGGAATTCACTGACTGTATTCTGCCTCTCTTTCCAATCCAGTCTATTATTTTGACTTTACTTCTTAGTCAACGGTTTAACACAATAATTATCTATCTGGTATCTCCCAATTCTTTGACTTTATTTGGCACATTGGTCGGTTGTAATGTTTTGGGTAGGAATAGTGTACTTTCTGTGATAATGTCAGAATATAGATATCATGTGGTATTAAAGAATTAAAATATATCATGAGCCATCGAGTTATATATTATATATATATATATATATATAAATGGTTGTTGTGATTTCACAAAGTTAATTTTATTACCCATTGGTAGGCCCACAAATTTTACTGATTCAACTTGTTAAAAAGTAACATCATTTGGTGTCAAGTGACATGAACAGATTAATATGGAGCTGGCTTGACGGAGACTCGACTAACCATTTATTTGAAGAGGATAGTAGGAAATATTACCTGTCCGCCTTGCCAACCACCTTTCCCTCCGATTGGAAAAATCCCGCCAATATGCAAGACATTGTCGTCGTCATCTACTACGGCAAAGCATATTTCAAATATCGTGAGTGAAATTGCGATCCATAATTTCGGAGACTGAAAAAAAAAGTTGATATAATGAAAGACATTATAAAACATTTCTGGTTACAAAAAATTTTCTGTGGTGGACACGTTCGACAAATTCTTGATACATTGTATTAAACGAATATATAATTCATTTGAAGGGTATTGGATGTCAACCTCGTCATTGATCATGAATACAATTATAAAACAGTATATTTTATCAGGTCATTACAAAGAAGTATTTTTTAAATTTGAATTCGTGCGTTGTTACGTAACGTTTGAAATATGTTGGGACTTACCCGCGACATTACAAGCCTCACACGGCGCAAATCAAACAACCCCCATATCGATCGACCGAGCACGAAAAAGTCCTACACCTTCACCTCAGCACAGCTGACCCCCAACTAGCAGGGTGGGCGTACATTCAACCGTATACACCCAATTTACTTCGCTCTTTTAATTACAACCTAGCGAAGGGTCATTCCTGTTTTTCGCAAACAAAGAACAATAATTACTTTATAGGTATTACTCTTTTACTAGAAGATGTTAATTTCAGTACAAATTTCAATTTTCTTTAGAAGGCGCCGGTCTTGCGAAAAATATAAAAATCCGAATGCATATGAGAGATGTGATGAGCTGAAACACCACGAAATCCCAATTTTAATATTAAATTCCGTGTCGATTGTGAGGGTCAAAACAATTTAGCCCAATAATATGTTGAGCAGGGAAATGGCGGGAGTGAGCAGGGGAAGTGGGAGGGGGGGATAAATTTTGTCACAGCAATGCGACTTTATAATATTGTATTTCCGTAATATGATGCCCAGAACTGTAATGGCGGTGATCGTGAAATTACAGAAAGGCAAACGAGATTCAACACAAAGGGACTAAATATTACCTTTATTGTTGACGGCATCACTCGATTGAGTGTGTCGGGGAATTACCCTAATCTCTGATAGTCGCAAGAATAGAAATTTAGAAAAATTATTTCCATAGCAAGTTGGTTGACCTAAAACTAATTTCGAGAAAGCGAATGTGATCTTCAACGAATACTCCATGTAAAAGAGCAAAATCAATATTTTTATCGTGTAATAATTTCTGTTCTCATTTTATACACTGTCAAATTCAATACAAGAAAATAACAGTACAATAATAGATTAATTACAAAGCTAAAAAATGAGTCATTATAAATATTATTGCAATTCTTAAATGGCAAGAATTCAATTGAAAATATTATAGGATGTAAATAATATTTGCTGCTAATAAATAAAAAAACTCATTCACAAGGAGGTATTAATTTCAATATTTTATTTATCATTTTCGAGGAAACTTCGGTGTTATTCAATAAAATATGATGTAGTGATGGAAAATCAGCAAATAAAAAGAACGTATATTAACGCCATAAAAAGTTTGTAGACAGGAAATTTAAACAAGGTCAAAGTTGGAGTCATCAGAATTCCACGTAGATAAAGGATTGAGACAAGGGTGATGTATAGCACTTACACTTTTTAAAATATATTTGAATGATGCTCTCAAAAATTGGGGAAAGAAATGCCACAACATAGGAATACCCATAAATGGTAACACCTTGTATATTTTGAATTTTGCTGATTATATACGCCGAAGATTCTACATACTAAGAAAATTGAATGAGGAATGTGTGAAATGGGTCTTACAAATAAATTTTGAATATATGGGAGTCGGAGGCACAGGAAGAGATTTAGAAATGGAAGACGGAAGTGTAGTAAAGTGCTGCACCACATACAAATATTTCTAGTAAAGGAGGAACCGAGGAGGAAATTAAGCAGAGAATAACCAACGGCAGAGGTGCAACAAGACAGTTACACTCATTTATATGGTATACAAATATAACAAGAAAGGGGAAAAGAAGAATCTACAAAACGATAGTGGACAGTATTGCATTATATGGTTCTGAGATTTGGGAAATAACACAGGTAATTGAAGGAAAGTTAAGAGAGATGGAGATGAATTTCTGGAGACGCAGCTGTGGTGTGACAAGAATACAAAGGATAATAAATTAATAGATTCGGGGAGAAGTGGGGGTTACATCAGTAAATATTTTAGATACAATAGCAGCAGGAAGTTGACTTGATATGGACATTTTAGACTAATGTCAGAGGAACGGTGGCTATTAAAAATATTCCACTAGTAACCCCCAAAACGAAAGAAGACCTAAACTCACATGGAATGAAGGAGTGATGCAAGCAATACAGGACAGATGTATGCAAGATGAAGATTGGCAAGATAAAACTGGGTGGAAGCTTGGATGCGAGAGATTTGAATATTCTTCATACACATTCGAGAAAAAAATTAATTAAGAAACACCTAAAAACTTATCTTCCGCTACAACCTCAGACGCAAGCATGATTTGTTGTATTTACAATAAAAAAAATCAAAGCACCATATTTTTGTGGTGCAAGCGCCAAATTGGGAAATGGCATTTTCTTTATAAACCACGGAGAATTAAAAAGATAAAAGAGCATTCATTAATTTTACGTTTACTATTCCGTGAGTATTCGGTATGTTTGTACCTGGTGATTACATCCTGCTGTAAATTCTTTCTATGTTCAATTGTAGAAAGTACTTTTCTTGCTTCGCACATGCATTTTAATGCGCTGTGTGTTGGGGCGATGAAATTAATTTTAATTCCAAGGATCTTTTGTAAAAATTTCGAAAGGCGAGGAAGATTTATGGAGGAATATTGTGAGATGGAAATCTATTAGTTTCCGGATGTCACCAAATCATTGTAAATAAATTTGAGACCCAGAGCAGAACGGATGGAGTAACAGCACTACGGGTATTTAAATATTATTTAAAGTGGAATGGGAATTATTAAATTTGCGGTTAAAGTGTAATTAGGAGGAGCCATAACCTGAGATATTGTCTGCGATAGTTGATAATTATATACATAATCAATAAATTAAAAGACGGCCAATAAGTCAGCACATAGCTCATTGTTACTACATCATTTCAGCCGTAACAGTCTCTGGAGATGGTCCGCGACACTAAATTCTTCACATGTACATTCAATAATATTTTCGGTTGAGGCGTCAAGGAGTAAATATGATGAATTGTTAAATTTGTAAGTTTTGAACCATGTTTTTTTATATATAAATTAAAAAATTGTAACATATTGTATATGTTTATAGTGCGCCTGAGGAAGTCTCAAAAAGGAGACGAATAAAGACGAATAAATAGTGATAAATTTATATGCTGACTTATTGGCCGTCGTTACATTTATTGTAAATGTTAAAGTCAGAAAACTATGTGCTATTTTATGTACATAATCATTGAACATGTTTAGATAAAGTCAGCTGGTAGATGACATCCTGCCGGCGAAAGTCATTTGTTCGTGTTCGAGGTCGAATGAATTGAACAGGTCGCAGTCACCGGTAACCTAAATATGAACTGACACTTGTAGTGAGAGTATTAACATATTCGTCTACCACGTACTGTGTTAGCGTTTACTAATTACATCAACATATTTTACTTTTTGTAAGAAATATAAGTGTTTTAACACTTATTTGTCGTAACATATTGCTCTTATTTCGAGGAAATCTCCAGTGATTGTTTACTTTCCGATTACTTGTTAATGCTTATTGCCATATTTTTTATGCTTCCGCGCACACTTAAACAATTAGTAGATCAGCTGTCAAGTCTGATCTTACATATGGAGTGCTAATATACTTTTCCTCCTTTGCGACTGTAATTACACACTCATATTAATTTCACTGGAAAAACTTTAACTGCGTATAACAGTTAATGACACATTACTGTAGTGTTGTCCATTCTTAGTATTACTTTTTTTATTCTGTGACAAACAATTATCATTCGAGCAATTTTGACATTTCTAGGAAAACGAGAATAATTACTTATATTTGACTATAATTTGCCGATGCTCGTAGTCTTATCTTTGTTTTAATGTGACAACGCAATTACATAATTGTGGAATAGTAGTCTGATACACAATCGTAAATAATAAAATTCTGCCTGCAAAAAGCTGGTATCTTCAATTTTTTGTTCCTTTCAGATGTTTGTTTTCGGACTTTGCAGACTTGCAGGCCTACAAAAAGTATTTTCCTCCACCAGTGCAAAACAATTTTCTCGTCCGTTAAGCAGTATGAGTGGGGAAAAATTTTCATTACCTGAAAGATATTCATCTGAGCCAAGTGTATGGTATGCTATATTATAAATGCATTTAAATCGACAGCTATTTTAGCATAAGTTAATATAAATTGTTGTTATATTAGAATAAGGGGCTAATAATTGTTGTTCGTTGATAACAAATATTAAATTATTGTGGAAACGCGTTTCATAAATTATAAAAATTGTTTCTTGATAATTATATATTATATTTGTTTATTATGGGCACAATTTATCAATTAACATTGTATTAGACTTTATATTCAACTTTATATTATATTTATTTAAGTTCCTGATAATGTATTTCTATAGTTTGACAATAGTGGTTGCATTCTTTGCTTGTACTGTAAAAGAAGAGTGTAAATAAATATTTTTCTCTTTGTTTCAGGGTTGAATATATTCAACTTGCACTTGAGCATAAACCATTGAATTTGGGTCAAGGCTTCCCCGATTATGCCCCTCCTAGCTATGTTACTAAAGCTTTGGCTAATGTTGCACTATCTGAAAATGTGCTACTGAATCAGTACACCAGAGGTTTTGTAAGTCTTTATCTGAGATTGTTGTTTTTAAATGTCATTGTTTTGTAATAACTTGCAGTTGCTACCACCAGAATTTAAATGTATTGCCTCTCTCTTGAAAAATGAAAATCAAAAAATCATAAAAAACAAAGTTTGTAATATTTCATGTTTATTATTTAAGCTCCAAATCACTTTTATAAATTGTTCATTACCTGTCAGAATTGTATATAATTGGTTTTGTGGTTCCTAAATGTGGGAATAAACCATGTGCAAATATTTTTTTGTCATCGTTGTTTGTTTGCTTGCTCAATTAATTGGATTTCTGTGTTAATATAGTTGGGTCTAATAAACAGCATTAAAATTTTTTGTTTTTTCAGAATCTTAAATTGATATGTTGAAGCTATACTAGTTTTGTGTTATATCAAGTAAAAAAGTGAGGAACATAAACATTTTTTTGCTTTCAATGGGCTAAATCTATATTCTGATGCTAATTAATAAAGTTGAACTTCAAATAAATAGTTTTTATACTCATAATAATTGCCATCTGTGGATTAGAATTCCTTTGTCATCTTGTGACAAATATAGAATGCTTTTCACCATTTTGTAGGTTCTGGACTATCAATTATAATTGAAATATTTGTTATGCCGTAACAAAAGTTTTATTGAAATAGTTCCTATTGCAGTACAGTATTATGTTTCTATCTTATTGTAATAAGCAGTGAAATGAATAATAAAGAAATAGGAAATTTCACTTTAATAAAATATGAACTTCTGATTACTGTTTACAAATTTTACTTAATGATAAATAATTATTGTGTAACCTCTATTTTTTTCTAACAAGTACATATTTGTTTTATAAACTATATATGCTATTAAAATGTTTGAATATATATATTCCTCTTAAATTACAACACAATAATTAATATGAGTTGAATGTAGGAGTTGTAAAAGCTCAATCGACCATATAACAATTTAGCCTAAAAAGAAAAATCGCACTTTATTTCAGTACATTCTAGTAGTCTTAAATATTTGTCAAATGTGTCAAGAATTATAGATGGTGTGCTATACTGTTTACCAATATGTCGAAATCCCTAGAGAATGCAATGCTTGAGTGACAATTTTGTGTAATTGGTTACATAGCATGTATACAGTTTTCTTTGATGAAACATATCAAAACTGTAACAATATTCAGAGGAATATTGTAGTGAAATTTATTTAATGAACAAATATGAATACAATACAAATTAAAATAATTATTGGGAAGTTTGTTCTAAATTGTCTTATTAAGGTAAAATGTTCATTAAATTGTAAAGCTAGAAATTAAGGGATTCTATGTCTTTTATTTTTATATTGATTGTAGGGTCATCCTCGCCTTGTAAATGCTTTGAGTAAAGTGTACTCAAAGGTTCTTAAGCGTGAACTAAATCCTCTCACTGAAATTTTGGTTACATCCGGAGCTTATGAAGCTCTGTTTAGTTCAATTCTTGGGCACACAAGACCAGGTGATGAAGTGATAATTATAGAGCCATTTTTTGATTGTTATGAGCCCATGGTTCGGCAAGCTGGCGGAATACCTCGATATATTGCACTTAAACCTGTAAGTTTGATACAAACAAAATTATTTGTCTTTTAATTTAAAATTTGATTAACATATTGGTCTTAACTTTTGTCTCTTATATGCAGAAAAAAACCAGCGGAACAATAAGCTCAGGTGATTGGGTTCTTGATGCTAAAGAATTGTCGTCCCTTTTCAATGAGAAAACTAAAGCTATCATTCTAAATACTCCTCACAATCCACTTGGAAAAGTATTTACCCAACAAGAACTTACATTGATCGCTGATTTGTGTAAAAAATGGAATGTGATGTGCATAGCTGATGAAGTTTATGAATGGATGGTGTATAAACCTAATAAACACATAAGAATAGGTAAAATTTAAAATTGTGTATAACCTTTTTGTCTCTTGTCTTAATTCCCATAATTACTTTTCAGCATGAAACATTGTTTTACATTCAAGTATTACATGGGATTTTTTCACATAGCTGTTTTTAGTGAATATATGCTCTCACCAAAGTAATAAAGTATTGTGTACCATTATCATTTGTTATGATCCTATGCTCAAATTCATGAATTTTATGAAAACTTAGTAATATTAAAGTCCAATTTTAAACACAGTGGACAGTTTTGTTTCTAGTAGTGAAATAAATTAGTCTGATGAGTGATATAATTGACATTTAATATTTGCTTGTGAAGAGAAAGACATATATGGAAAAGAAGTGGGACATTGATTATTTATAATTCCTAGGTTTCTGAATCTTCAACTGAAAGAAAAAATTAAACCTTGATTAAAAAGAATATTTTTACATTCTGTAAAATTATTAAAAATGAACCATAGTGCCAATTGGTGTTTTATAAATAGCTGGTATTCAGGAACTACTTACTTATCTGCAATAACATTTTTGCTAGTGCTACTCATGGGATTTCACGTATTTTGGCATTTGAAACATTTTATTAATTTTATACATTTTTAATAATGTTAACTTACAGAAAGGACTGCTAATACTTCTTGTTCAATGTGGAAATAAATAATTATAAACAATGTAAAAGCAGCAGGACTCCTTTTTTAAGTGATTACATAATTGAAGTGGATATGAGGGGATTACTACATAAAGTGATGTCGTGGAAAATGTCATGTCTGTACAACACACTATTGCTTGGTACATACTCGTATTAGGAATATTTTATTGAATTACCGAGTGCTGTTATGGAACTGCTCTACTTTCCCAGACATTCCCTTTACTATATCATGTCAAATTCTCATTCTCTGACAACACCATTTGGTCCGAAATCTCGCTCTACCAAACTTATTTGACATGTCTCCAAATCAGGTTTTGGAGTGCCCAAACCATATTTTGTGTCATTCAATTGTAGCCTCTCTTCTACTGCTAGTATCAATATTTCATTATTATTGATTGTTCATTGATTTGATATTCAATTATCTATTGACTGATAGGTGCTAAGGTATTAATCTAGTACAATTTTTTAATTCATCATTAACGATATGTATTGGCATATTTGACATTTCAATTTGTTGCAGCAACTCTTCCTGACATGTGGGAACGAACAATTACCATTGGCTCGTCAGGGAAGACTTTCAGTGTTACTGGATGGAAAATAGGATGGGCATATGGTCCAGCAAATTTATTGAAAAATCTGCAAGCTGTTCACCAGAATTCTGTATACACATGCCCTACACCTATTCAGGTACACCATACCTATTGCTTATTTTTTATAGAATGAGTTTAAATTGTTTATTCTATTTCATAAGGTTGGATTAACATATTTCATGATATCAGGGTTCCTTTCATTATGGTATTATGCAGACAAGACATTAATAAACAAAGTTGATAGAAGAGAGGCTTAGGATATGATTTGCCTTTCTCTGAAGTTTAATAATATCTTTGGCAAGTAGAATTCAGTGTCAAGCTTCAACCATAAGATGCATACACTGAACTTGGTGTGAAACCTGAAAGGTAACTCCAAGAATACATTTGACTCGGAACAGTTGGAAGGGACAGTAACAAGAACCATCGGACACCTCCAGTTTTGTTGCAGTGACTTGCTGAAGAAGGAGGCAACAGAACTGTTTAAGAAAGGGTTGTCATAGGTGAGATTTTTGATTGACGATTAGCCAAGGAACTGATGAAAACTGCCAACAGTGATAATGAAAGAATTCTGGGTAATGGTTCTTGGTGAAACAGTAGATAGGCAATGAAAGATTAGAATGCCTCTCACAGTAACTGCATGCTCAGGTAGTTCATTTGCAATCTTTTGTGCACAATTTGGAAATCAAACTGGAATTGTTGTGTATGCTGAAGACTGTAAAGCAGGCCATGGGAGTTGTCATTCTTGGTGAAGCTGGAAGATTCTTTGGAACCGGGTTGGACATTTGGGCAAATAAGTTAGTATATTCCTGACAGTGCAATGTACAGACTTTTACCACATTTGAGGATATCTTGTATACCTGCTGTTTGTTAAAGAATTATTGCTTGCTATTTATTATTTCATTTCAATGTCATTTCCAGGCTTAAATGTATTTGAAAGTATAACTGTAATTCACAAAATTTTCTCAGTTTTAGACATCTATAATGTTGAGCAGCTTAGTTCAATTTCTTTGAAATTACTTGTTTACAAATTATATATAAGTTTAAATACTTTCAGGAAGCAGTTGCCCAAGGATTTGAGTTAGAAATGGAGCGAATCGATCAACCTGAATCTTACTTAAACAGCATATCTGAGGAACTTGTCACTAAAAGAGATTTTATGGCAAAATTCCTTACCGATGTGGGTATGACTCCTACCGTACCTGAAGGAGGGTACTTCATGATAGCTGATTGGTCAGCCTTAGGTAAATTTCAGTGGAATGTTTATGTAGTTTTCTTAACATAACAAAAATGATGTCTATGAAACATTTATCTCTCTCATAAAATAGAGTGTTTGCATGTATTGTATATATGTGTGTGTGCGTCACTAATACAAAATAATAATAATTCTTAATTGTCATTTTCTAATGCTCATGATGGAAAAATCGGAGCTGAAACAATGTATTAACCCAATTTCAATAGTCATGTACTGTTATAAATGTAAATTTGTCACTTATATTCTATATTTGCAGAATATAATTATGGGAATGGTGTAAATTCAAATATGCTGCTGGATGTATTAATTACTTTACAGTTATTTTATTTTCAACCATTTTTTTATTAGTTCTATATGGCAAAACTTAAAGAAATATAGTATATCTTTACAGTGGTTACATTTTTTTCTAATCACATTTTGAGAAATATGTTCATTCTGTCTGTTCACAATCTCACTGAAACTAATGTGACTTTTTTTTTTAAGAATCAAAAGTATCATTAAATCAAGAAACCGATAAGTATAAAGATTATAGGTTCACAAAGTGGATGACAAAAAATGTTAAATTGCAAGGAATTCCACCTTCAGCATTTTACAGCCAAGATCATAAGTCTCTGGGTGAAAATTATGTTCGATATTGCTTCTTTAAGGTAACTGGCATTTTGGTGGTTTATCAATGACATTCTCTAATGGTTTTTACAAATCTTAAATTTGTATGCATTTCTCTCTTTCAGAAAGATGAAAATCTTCAGGAAGCAGCCAAAATCCTTGAAAAATGGAAACAGAGTTCATAAAACTGAACCAAACATTACAAAGTGGTATTATATTTCTAAATTTATTTTTGTACATGCATATGGAAAGAAGAAAATAATACTCAGAAATAAATTTTATTATTGTTAAACATTGTTGATCATTTATTGAACAGTACTTTGTGAAAAATGTTGATGGCATTTAAATCATTGTAGAGAAATCTTCTCTGATCAATTTCAGATTGATAATCAACAGCATTTTCCACATTGTGTGCTTGCCTGTTAGAATGTTGTTTCTAAAATATTTACAACACTCCAAATACTTGAAAAATGCAATGAATATGGAATTGATACACAACATGTATTTGATTTTAGATCAGATTATTGACAGAATGAATATCTGTGCAACAATGTAGGAGTCTGATATTCCTAAGAAATTTATTGTCTTAGTAAAAGCTACCATGAATAATGCCTGCAGTCAAATCAAGATACAGAATATGTTATCTTATCAAATCCTTTAATAATAACGAATCGAGTTAAACAGTGATTCGCTCTGTCCTTATTGTTCAACATAGACTGGAAAAGTTTGTCTTTCTGACATTAACTTGGTTGGAGCCATGGTATCTAAATTGGTTTAAATTTTAGCATAATCAAATGACATTGACAGAATAGCAAGAACACCAAGACCAATGAAAGAGACCTTCACAGCTTTTGGTAAAGCCACATAAAAAGATGAATATTCACTTGGTCTATGTAAGTTTGAAGTTGTGTATAGCTTCACTTACCTTGTATCAGATGATATTTGCAAGTTAGGCTCAAAAGTGAGTACTTTATGCGAATAAGTGCTATCATAGCATCAACAGTCAAAGTTTCCAAGAAAACTTAAGGTGTACAAAGTTTTAATGAGGCCAGTATTTACATATGGTGCAGAGTCCTGGAAACTCTCTAAATTAGATGAAAGACATTTGAGCATATTTGAGAAAAGGATCTTGAGAAACATTCTTGGACCAGTTGAAGAAAATGGTGTCTAGAAAATATGATTTAATTTTGAATGGTATAACTTTTACAAAAAACCAATGTCAGATAGCTAAAGTGGGCAGGGCATATGCTACACACCAACAAGATATGCAAGGCAACTTCAGAAAGAAATTGGGAAATTAGAAGACCATTGTTCAGATTGTAAGATGTGAGAGAGGATGTTAAATTCCTTAAAATTAGCAATCGGATGAGCTTGGCAGTAAACAGGAAAGAATGGAGGAAACTTTTCAAAATGCTGAAACCCACAAAGGAATGTTGTGAACGTGATGATGAATCAGTGAGAAGAATTTTACATTCATGTGTGTGTGAAGTTTGTAACTAAAATTATATTAGTTACAAAATCATCTTTCCAGTGAGAAAAGCCATATGTTTATGACTTGTATGAAATTGCCATTACAAGCAGTAATTTACATGATTTATGATTGTAAGCATAGAAATAAATGGAAGAAAAGTATATAAATATATATTGACAATAACATTTTACTGTTTTAATATATTGGTTATTCTAAAATGTAAGACACTGTATACATAAAGATGTTACCACTGAAAGTTAGATGAAGTGCATATGGTATTGCAATATTTAAAGAGTTCTATTTAAATTATTTCATAGATTTTTTATTTCCAGAAAGTAATTTTTACAGTTTATCAAGCACATTTATTAATGGGTAATCACTTATTAATTAGGTAAAGTATCACACTGTATAATGAACTCAACTTTCCACCTGTAATGGCTACAAATTTTGGTTTGAATTTATGATGTATATTATTTTAACTCCTGCAAGTTCATTTGTGAAGATTTTTACAGGTTAGTAAACAGTGGTAGAGAATCTGAGGAGGATTTATTTTTTATTTAAATTGTTAATTTACAATGTGCAATGGTAAATTATATACAAGTGTGCCTTAAAACATGAGTAGGGTAATTGTCCAATGGTGATTCGCAAGAAGTCCAATGGTGTGTTTTGTTTGACTAGTTTCTGTCTTGCTTCTCCTGAATCAAATCTGTTGGCAATGATCTTCCAAGTCTTCTTTGTGTTTCAGGAGGGTAGATTGTTTCAGCTGTTAGTCTAGTTTGGTGTCCTTCCATTCGTTCAAAGTAGTGTGATGTTAGTCTTTTGATTTCCTGAGTGATGAGGATGTCGAGATCCTTGTGTAATGTGAAATTGGAAACAAACCATGGAACATTGGTGATTCTGCGGAGTATTTTGGACTGTATCCATTGAATTATTTTTTGATTTGACGGTTTCATGCATCCCCACAATTCTATGCTGTATGTCCATGTGGGATTAATGATGCATTAACCAAGACATTTCTCTTAATTTTATATTTATTTGCTGATGGTTTTTAGGACATGTTTTTTCCAGGTCTTTTTTTGGTCTAGATGCTTCATTATTTTTTGGAATTTGAATGGTATTAATGTAGACTGGAGGCACACTATACATCTTGTGGTGAATGTAACTTGTATTGATTTGCTCTCGTTTATCTTAATTTTACATTTCTTGATCCAGTTAAGTAATAGGTCCAGGTGGTTTTGCAACAACTGGATCAGTCTTTACAGATAATAAGGCTGAAGTAAAGATTAAGTAGAGTGAAGGGCCCAATACACCACCTTGAGGCACCCCTGATTGTATGGGTTGGTAATTAGAGTAGCTAGAGTTGAACTTAATTGGAAGGATCATACTGTCAAGTACGATCTCAGCAGTTGGTGGTATGTGAAACAAATTTTTTCATGTGTCATTAAACAGTATGTGGAGGAAAATGATGAACATGTGAAAGAATTTCTGAAACAACTATGAAGATTCAAATTCGAGAAGATCGTAAAAACGGAAGGGGGTGGGAGGGGGGTTATGAGACGAAAAAAGTCTCAAAAATCTGAAAAATTGTAAAACCTTTTTTTTAAAAATTAAAACCAACAATGTGGCTCGTTAGCTTGTAAACCCTCAAAGTAATAATGGAGAGTTACCAAGAATATTCTCAGGTTTGTGTAGTTTCATTGTGTGACATTTCCCAATATTGAGTTCATGTATTGAGAAATCAAAATATTTATACTGCAAAAAGTTTATTAAATTCGGTCTGGTACAGAAAATTTGTCAACATCCTTTAGAAAAGATTTGATATTGAGCCAAGTCCATATTTATTCTCAAGTATGTAAATGAAAATAAATTATAAAGTTCATTAGTAGAATAAGTAAATGATCAGAAGAAAACTAAATTTTCAGAAATAAATAAAGATGGCAAATAACCAAACATTAAGTCTGTTAAGACTTTTATGTTACCCAGGAGAGCCTGAAATGATATTTTGTCTATAAAGAAATATTTGTTTACAGTGTGTACTATCTCTATCAAGATGACGAGAAATCGAAGTTGGTTTGAGTGGTTACTGGAAATTTTTAAGGAAATGCCTAACGACGAAAAGAAAAAAGCCAACGATGATAAGACAGTATTGACGGTTGGCCGAGAGATAATCGCTGAGCAAAATGCGGGCTGTTATTCCATATCAAAAGAGGAAGTGTCCATGGCGCAGCATACGGGATACGGGCTACTCATTACAGCTGCACAGAGTACGTTGTGCATTTGCGATAGCCGTTACGAACATAGGTGTAAAGTTCAGAGTTTTCTCTTCGCAGTGCCAGTATCAGAACACTATTCGCCGGGCTCGATACTTCCGGGGATCTGACCGAAGTAAGCATGCAACAGAAGAGAAAATTATGTAATAAAAAAGAAAACTACAGAACAATACACTTGTTCGTGTAAACTGATGCAGTCCAAGTTTTCCAGAGGATAGTGCTTTCCTAGCCTTTCCCATCCCAATATTTAGCCTCTTGCGATTAATCTCGGCGCATTGTCCAAAGAAGACAATACATATGACGGAAAATAGAACAACGTGGTCAAGGTTAAGATATTCATAAATAATTTAATATACAGGTTAACTTAAAACTTTAAATCACTTTGATAATATGTCAGCCATTCATCAAGCCATGACGATTCAGTTACACTCCATTTGGAAACCAGAAGGAGGGAAAATTATACAAAAGGGAATGCACTATAATGCTGTTAATAAGATCCCATATAACCAATGCTTTGGCTGAACATTCTATAGCAATTATATTTCTACATCAGCAGTTTTCCTATTGATATTTCTGTTCCGAAGTACAAAATATGATCTGTTTCTTAATAATCCTTCTACGCACACCAATGAAAGACATAATTTAAACTTGAAATTTAATGAGGCAAGATATTTCCCGATTTTCACATTACGCATTGTATTTGGAAAACGAAAAAAAGGTGTAGAAAACTTAAAAGATGGATCTACGGAAATATACCCTAATGATATTTGTAGACACCAATAGTGTCAACAGTTTTACAAAACGCGGTAACTCGTCGCCATTTGCTCCGATCGAGTTCAAGCGTTACAAAATGGAAGCGCCTGTTGTTATGAACAGTGTGAACCTCTTGTTGGACCCATAAAAAATCAATAAACTAGATTATGATTTCAGGAAATACTGGACAGGACCAGCACCTGAGGCTGCTTATTTTTTTTTTCAAACAATAAAAATTGGTAGCCATTTTATTCAGTTCTTTCTGGACATAATCTGATCAACGACCTGATGCGCCGACAACATAATTTTCATAATCATTATGGTCACATCAAAGAATGTAGCTCGTATGATGTACTGATTACCTCAATACCAAGTCACTGTAAAGATGTATGGTTTGATTTACTGTGCGTTTGGTAGCTCATATTATTGATGGATCTTAGGCGTGCAGGGAAGTAAAACGGTAATAATGCGCATGCGCATTTCACACTCCAGACAAGCTTTTCGTGCTATAAAGAATGTAGCCAAGATATTTACAGGAGGGAACGCTCTGGAAACCGACGCAGAAATTCACACTCTTAAAATTTTAGAGTTTCTTAAAATTAAAAGACAACTAATTCCTCCTAAATAAATTCATGTGCTGTATCACATGAGCGCGTATGCATCAGCGACCACTGGATATAATTATTACTCAAAGTTGCAAATTAGAGACGACTCAAGAAATAGCCTGACAGGAAATATTGATGCTAGAAATTTGAAGAGAAACCTGAATCTTACAGATCAAACACTAGATATACAGGACGACGCTATTTTCGTGATTAAAGTAAAGAGATGAAATGAACGCTACCAGTTATCCGCACAGCCTATGTATGGCGTGGGTTCCACGTCTGTCCCGTGTTACAGCGGGAAATGAGTCGTGACGGGAAACTGTTGATGGAAAGTTAACGGGGTCGCGTTCTGCGAACAAACACGCACTGAGTCATCGTCGCGTCGTTGACTTGCTCAATTAAATTGACACGATGTCACCCGGGACCAGCGGGACGCACTGCATTCACCCATCAAGAGTTGGTGGTTTTATGGTACCAACCTGCGTACGGATTTTGCTCATCAAATCGCGATATGGGAACCGATTATCATGTACGGAAATTGTCCAAAAATGCTTGCTACCCTCAATCAATGAATCCATTTTGCCATTGCTAATATTAAATAATAAATTATTTCGGTGTAATAAAATCATATTCATGAGACAAATCGATCTAAAAACAGGAAATTTGTAGGTTTCTTTTTAAAAATTCATCAAAAATATAAATTCGTTGTTTTAAGTTACATTGATATTAGATTAAGTAAGTAATAGAAGAAACTAATGTTTTATACCTTGATGAAGTGATTTTTCTTTTTCATAATTTTACAAAAATTGTTAAACAATAAGTGTCCCGTTCCACCCCGACTTTCCCTATAACTTACCACCGGGCTGTATCTAAACTTCATAATTTTTGGTAAGTCATACAAAGGCGGGGGTGGAGGGGGCGACGCGCCCCGGGGGCACTTATTGAGAGCGTCAAAATTTCAATAAATAATAATAACTTGTAATCTTAACTTAAATTTTTTAGCCTTACACAATACAAAGTACAAATATATTATTTCGAAGAAGTTGTTTAGAATTACTATAAATTGTGGAGCCTTTTGGATTTAAAGAATTTAAAAAATGGTGCGTCAAAATTGGTATACGCCCCTGGCGTCTGAAACTCAAGCTACGCCACTTGTGTCATATAAAGGTATGCAGAGGCAGCCGTAGGGCGGTGCGACCGCATCGGGCGCCACATGACGGGGGGCGCCGAAACCATAGGCATCGCAGTTACGTGGTAACTGCTCGAAATTTCATCTACTCTAATCACTGCTAGGAAAATAGCATCTCAAACAAATTTTAAGTCAATCCGATCTGGAAGAAAGAAACGATTATTTGAGTAGGAAGTCGAAGATGAGACACCAACTAGTTCGGAAGAACTATTTAAAATGAACGATAATGCTTTGATTACTCGGTCTAGACAACTATCAAAATTTAATGATACATGCTCCTTTTTATACGTCATAAAAATGATTTCTGAAAAGTCCATATGGGAAAAATCCTGTCTTGAACTTTTGTTAATAGAAAATTATATTGGCCAAAAAATAAACTATTCCGATTTAATAAAAAAATTACAAGTTCAAAATCCAGGAAGGTGGTCATCTAGTTTTTTTATATAAAATTAGTAGTCCTTTTATCAACTTTTAAAATGGATTACTGTCTGTAGGATAATAAAAGTTGTCAAACATATAAATGAGTTATTATTTCTTATTTGTATAATTTTTCACTTCAGTTACAATTATAGATATTTATCCGGTCTTATAGATGATAAAAATTACATTCCCTTTCCTCTGAAAGTAAACGATGAGGAGCATAATCGTGGGTAAGCAACTGCATAAAAAGAATACTATAATTTCGTATAAGCGCCATGTTGATAGAGACGGGCAAAACCGTTCTTTTCAGTGATCGGATCGGAACCACTCGCTCAGTAGAAAGATCTTTTTGATGATTCGCCGCTCATTATTTTATATATATATTCGGATTATTCACCGCAACCAATTTACCAATATGGCTCTTACCTTGTTTCCATGAATGTACACATGATTTTCTAGTGAATATATGAGGTTATAATTTTTTGACAGAAATTATATACACTTTTCGTTATTTATTAATAAAGAAATAAATTGTTATAAAATTAAATGAGCGCCTCTAGGAAATTTATTTTAATAATTGAGGCATTTTGGATGGTCACTAATGGATTTGGATTTTTCTTTTAAAGAGGAACAAAATTACTGACAATATTCATATACATATGTTTATATTGTAATTGTTATGCCGCTGAATAAAAATTATTACACAACTCTGCAACAGCCAGGGAAATAAAACAAAAGTATTTTTTCGCTCAAAAAGTTGAATTTATAATTTTTTATGCAAATCTAGTACACACGTCCTTTAAGATGAGATTAACGTAAATAAGGACTTGATCCAAATTCTACTTCGATATTATAAGAAATGAAGTTAATTATTAATAATGTTAGTAAAAGCATAATATAGTGTGAAGCGATCTTGAGAGGCGAAAGTGAAAAGTGTAGGATAATGTTTAGCCAGAATAGGTATTATATTTGCGCAATCAGATAAGAAAATTTAATATTAACGTTCGGTTACAATCTTTTGTGCATATACCATTTAATTTAATCCAGAAAGAAAAAGATTCTGATTTCTGCGATCTGATTCGTGATGAGTGGTTTAAACATAGGGATCGCTGGCCCGATGATTTGATCCGTGAGTGAGTGATTCAAGCACTGGGATCGCTGGCCCGGTGATTCAAGCGTTGGGATCGCTGGCCCGGTGATTTGATTCGTGAGAGATTCAAGCGTTGGGATCGCTGGCCCGGTGAACTGATTCGTGGGTGAGTGATTCAAGCACTGGGATCGCTGGCCCGGTGATCTGATTCCTGAGTGAGTGATTCAAGCACTGGGATCGCTGGCCCGGTGAACTGATTCGTGGGTGAGTGAACTGATTTGTGAGTGATTCAAACAGCTGGTTGCTCTCGGATCGCAGGAGCGGAGTGAATCATAAGAGCTACCGCTCTTTTTTTACGATGCAATGATCACTCGCTCCGTAGAGAGAGCTAGTTCTTTGAATCAGATCTTGATCGGATCGCCCATCTCTACCCGTTGATACTTAGCACCACATAAATATTTTGCTAATCCGCCACTGAAGGTATGCCTACAATTCGTGTGAATGAAAGTTTTGAAGAGGTCTAAAATGCTGCTTAAATCGTGTGATAAAATTCCAAAATGTTACAACGAAAATTGTTAATTCAGTGGCAGCATGTCATAAGAACATTTTGTATGGTATGAAGTGTGTTTATTGAAAATTTTGGGTGGAGTTTTATTTGTTTTATCTAGCTTTCTATGTTTAGGCTCGATGTGTTCGGCCATAGGCATTGATAATGGAGATAAGTAAACAAATAAAATATTAAAACTATTTTATAGTTTTTTTTGGTCGTATGCTGTTGGGGCAAATTTGTCTCGCCATGGTCAGTGACGCTGGAGAGGAAATTTGAGAATATTTCTTTCTGTTTGACCGTCTGTTACGTTCTGTGATGGTTAATTTAATATTCGCTGAGATAGACGGGACCTGGGGCAGATGGCTGCAGCAGCTGCTGGCAGGGAGGGAGGACAATACGGTCGCGTGCGCTATAGAATCTGTGCTGGTGCTGCTGCTGGTTCCGCAACCCTAACTTAACGGTCCTCCGCTGTTGTTGTCCCTGCCAGAAGGGTGGGCCGTCAACAAGCCAGATGGCAAAAACTAGACTACAAACGTCACTGCCTCAAATCCAAAATGCTATTCCCAAGTACGTACTTGGACACTTGTTGCTTTGTGGCCTGAAAATGTGGTTTCCCGCTGCCCTACCTACTAATTTCCATTAAATAATTGTTACTGTAATGCTAATTTAACTCAGTGAAATAATTTCATTTAGTATTATTGTTATTTTAATTTATTTTCAATATTTATGTATTTCATTACGCCCTTCGTAGTTAACATTACATAATAATGTAATAATATTTATCACAAATAGTTATATAATCTATTATATTGCTATCAAAATAGTTGTCTTAGTTTAGCGTGTCTAAATAATTGAAGTATTTAGATTTAGATTTATTGTTGTTTCCATTAATCCTCGATTGAGGAAATAGGATACGTCATACATTAAAAATTAACAAAATAAAGTACATAATTAAAGACAAATAATCTTAAAAATAAATTAATAAAAGAAAATGTATATAGACAAAAGTCAATATAAACACAACACGGACACACGATGTCACACACACACTGGGAAACATAAACAAGCACACACTGGAGTTTTAACTACTTGGAGCTTGCGACCAGGAAACTGTCCTTCCCTCTGTCGTAGCTCTAGGCAATACATGAAACAAACAAACAAAAGAGCAGAAAAAACTGAATAGAAATTTTAAAGATATGTGATGTGCGCTATTTTACAAGTTGGCAGCAGCTCATTCAACCTTGATTTAAATACTAGAAGGACGATTAAGAAAATCCTGTACCGAGTAAAACGCGCCATTTAAAAGAATAGTTTTACTCTGCTGCACGAAGCTTTTGTAGGTACTATTTTTAACCTCTGGCGGAAGGCTGTTGTATAAAATTATCCCGTTATTGTGAATACTTTTCTGGTGTAGAACAAGGCGATGCTTGTCCGACCTTAGGGCTGAACGATTTCTGGTCGCGTATTCATGAAACTCGCCATTTGTTTGAAACAAAGTAGTGTTCCGCTTTACAAACTTTAATATTTCATAAATATATACGCTTGGTAAAGTAAGTATTTGCAAACTTTTGACATAGCCACTATGTTGCTATTTTTTAAAGAAATTCTTATACCAACTTTGAGTTAAATCTCAAAGTTCAAATTTATACTGTAGTTTTATACTATGCACACCTATTAAATGTAAAACTTCCAGATTTTTTATCTGTAAGCCCAACAGAGATATTGTAACTCAAACTGAAAAGAAAATATTGAAAAATCTCGTTGTAAAATGATGTCATTTGTAAATGGTACGTTACTTACCACTGATAATATGTATAAAGTAACTACACCATTATGTGTAAAAGCACGGAGAATATTGAGGTTCGCAAACTGTTTCTTCTTGAAGAAATAAACCGACTAAAATTGAATTTTCTTCATTGGAACGGACAACTTCGTGTTACACAGCGTACATGAAAAAATATTGTTAGGCAAGTAAATGGAGGTTTAATTTGTAGGCCTGAATGTACAGTTTATTTGAAAATAATACGACTACACAGTACAGGGTAATGTAGGAAATCGTAGATACCTGCGAACGAGGTAAAACGGCGTGTGCGCTACATCAAAAGCGGCGGCCATTTTTGAACCAGACACAATATAAATGAAACAAAATGCAACTTTCAACCTTGTTTTGGTATCCATTTCTGCCTTAATCAGGTCGTAAGTCTTGAAAGAATATACAAATTATTTAATAAATACTACAAATTTTATATATAACCCATGTTGAAATTATAAAATTGGAATTTTGAAATCAACATGTTTAATTTACCAATGATGCTAGTTTATTACTTGATTGAAATTAAAAAATTGATAATATTCCAATAGTAACCCCCTTCCCCCATCCAATTATCGCCGGACGTGTTGCGTTTCCCCGCACGAAAATTTCAGTTTAAATCTAAGAAACATGTGAACTGGCTAGATTAATGTTAATTCATAGTCTAGTTTAAATGTTTCGTCCAAAGTGCGGTGTTTTCTTTTCTTTCAGGGGTATAAACATTTCAAAGGATGGTTTATTTAGATTAGAAGTAATATGTATACAGAAAAATTTAATTATGTATCTGCAGCCAGCTTACGTCCAATTTAAAATCCATGTTCATACATTAGCTGTAAAATAACCTTGATACTATTGCTACAGTCTTTCTTTGTATTCAGTTTCAAACAACCTTCATCGACTTTCCCAAACAGTTTCATAGGAGAATCATAACAGTACATCACCGCTACAATTCTGTGAATAAACTCGGAGGGGGGGAGGGGGGGGATTCTCAGCGTTGAGACCGACGAACATTTCTAACTTTCCTAAAACTGGTATGTAGCCCTTATATACCAGGACTGCATTCTTCCGGAACCTGTCCTTAAGATTGCTCAATGACTGACTTACACCAATGTTGCAACAACTCACATCACTGCCAAAATGACTCAACTGAATCTGCTTTCCCAAGGACTCACGAGAGCTCAGCACTTGAGACATTCAAATGCATAATTGGATAAAATCAAGATCGTTCTTCAATACACTTTACGCTGGAAAGTATTTTGAGTGAGAATACTTTTGAAAATGACGTAATGTGCCGCGGGTTGGCCGCATTGGTGTCGTGCTTTTGTCACGTTAATTCAGGTTCGTGGAAACTCTGTAGTCATACGTGACACGCCAGGATACCGCAGATAACAGTCCTTGAAGCCTACGAATTTCCTTCGCTGGAGCAGAGATTATGCTTGCGAAAATTACACCGTCAGGCTTAGTGAAATAATATAAATTCTCAATTACCCACGTCTCGTGTGAAGAATTGATGAAACAGGAATAAATGAACGTTTAACTCCATGACCCGCACGAACGTGTAACAGTGTTAAGTAATTACGAGTTTTATAATATTATGTTGAACTGAAGGTACAGTTCAGCCTGTTAATGAGAACAAATTATTCAAACCCATAAAGCACGTCCGTTAAAAACACGCCACCTCATGGTAGTGGCGGAAACTGCGAGTCTTCAAACTTAAATAATAACGTATCCCTTTTCGTTTTTGGAGCACCAATTTCCTCATCACTGCGAAGTGAAACAATATAGGCCTGTTTGTGAAAAAGATTAACGTTTGGCAATTCTAAATTTACACAGCTAGAAAACACGCAAGTAAAGAAATTATTTTTTATGGGTTGGGTTTAGTATTTTGTAAAGAAATGTAATTTTAAAATGAAATTTAATGACGTTACTAAATGATTTAATTTCCTTTTGCGGCAAGTGAAGCACAGAATTTCTTGGGTTCTGGAATACATACGTTTGATGCTCTTCAATTCCGATTTCAGGACGATACAGGTAAACGACGTCGTAAAGCCATGTTATTTGCTATGTCTATGGGTTGCGTTGGTGGCGTCGATATTAGAGATCGCAGTGTCAGCTGCATTTCTCAGGAAACTGCAACTCCTATCGCTCTTTCTCTTATAATTTTAAACTATGGCTGGTTAAAATTCTTACATCAGTCCTAAAATACTCATTTCCAGTTAATTAAAACTGTTCGTTTCGTTTCTAAAGCTAATCCAGGGCTATCTCTTTTGGAGCCTTTTCGTATGTCACAGGTTTTTTGACAATAAATGTTTTCCATTTAAGTAACACCTTATTGGTGCAATATTGAATTCTGGGTGGAGTTTCTTTTTGGAGTCGACGAACATTTCTCTACCAGATTAGCATGCTTCGTTTGGCCCGAGGTCAGCGCTATCTGTGGCTCGCTAATCCTCTGCGCTATATAAACAACACGTACCACTTCTTGAAGACGCGACATGATGGAGTCAGATATATGTTTTATGTAGAATGTCAGGCTGGATCGTATATTTAAAATATAAATTTTAGAGTCTAATGATTTATTTATTTTTTAATATTTTTTCTAAGTAATATTGTCAAAGATATGAAATCAAGTAAAATGTGCCCGTGTTGTGACTATGTTCCTGATGTGGTCACCTCCTTATTTTGAGTAAACTAACAAGAAAATCCGATAGCTGGAATCAGTAACGGGCTGCCTAATATGCAATATCATTATTTCTCCTACAACCAGGTTGGCGTCAGTTACCCTTTTTGTGCTTTCGTGGGACGTCTTATTCTTTTTCACTATTAAGTCTCCCTTGTATATATTTTTTTTCAAATACTTGTTCTATGTAGTCTGTTCAGTTTTTAACGCTGATTCTATTGGTGTTGTCGTTAATAGTGTATTCAAGTTCGTCAGAAAAAGTTTCGTAAAAACTGACCTACTCCTGATATGACTACCCTACTACAATTTCTCCCACGAAGAGTGTGTTGGACTCACCACTGCTGACAAAGATATTTTTATTTATGACCAATAATGTTTCAATTTGTTTTTTAAGTTAACTATAATGCCAATTTTGTAAACAACCTTCTTTGCCTTTTCAAAATAAAAAATGAATGTTTAGTAAGCTGTCACGTTTACATCAAGATTATTGAATTTTAGTTGAACTGCAGTATGAATCTAAAAAAAGCACGATTTGAATAACATGAAACAAGGATGACCGTATCACGTGCATATGTTCCTGTAGACTTTTGGAATTTTGTATTTTGCGTGCAGTAAAAGATTTTTTATGGGGATTGATAAATATATTTTAAAAAGTCCATTGGTCTACCTAAAATTTTAAAAATATATATATTTTTACTATTTTTCCAAAATGGCTACAAGAAAAATTCTAGAACTTTAGCATGTCCATACCAATTTTATGGGGATTGATAAATATATTTAAAAAAGTCCATTAGTCTACCCAAAATTTTAAAAATATATATTTTTTTATTTTTACAAAATGGCTACAAGAAAAATCCTAGAACTTTAGCACGTCTATATCACGGTCTCCCACCTTATTCCGTTATTTAAAAATAAACTCATTACATTTCTATCATTGTTATAGACAATATGATGATTGCCGGACATAATCATCCGACTGACCGTCGAAATAATAAACGACTCTTCACGCACGCGCCGCTGGTAACAAAGAAAAATGAATTATAATAATGTCGAAGGACATGCTACGTGACTGCCACAATTTCAGTGATATGATAAGGGTTAAATGAGCCGAAATATGGTTGCGACTCCATTAGGAATAAGACTGGAAGAGTATGAAAGTGTCGATTCAACCAAAAACAGTCTTCAGATTAAATATTTTTATCTACAGTGAGAAGCTTTCGACATTGTCATTTTCAACCTTAAAAAACAAGATTATGAACAGTAATTGCTATGACAATAAGGAATTGAATGGTCCATTACATAGTTCATTTATATAAATTCTTATACATACCCCTTGAAGAGACCAGTCATGGGAGGGTTTCTTTAACTGCAGGTTCCCAAGCCTGATACGTTTATATAAATGTAGATTTTATACAAATTTATAATAATTCAGTTTTTAACAGTACTGTTAATAAAAAAAATTAATCTGAAGACTCAACACTATGATTGCGACTTAAAAGTGGCCATTTTCCTCTATAAAGTATTTTTTGGGGGGGTAACAGGATAAATGCGATTTTCTGGGAAGATAATTTTAATACAGTCATAGTAGTTTTTAGACATGTGAGTCGCAACGTAACCTTAATTTCTCTGAGGTGGATCGGTAACACACAATGCATACGTCGGAAATTTTGTAGGATTGTTACGGATAAAATCGAGTTTTATAATTTAATCGGACGTCCGTATGGATCGGCAGATTTTAGCTGACCAGTTCAGCTTCTTGAACCACCTACATATTTACGTATACTAGGGGAGAACCTACAATCTTTAGTAAGTAATATTATAATTTTGTTGAGCGTTGTTAGCCATTTGTAGCCGTGGGCGTAACTGTACTTCGAGAGATGAGCTGAGTCATGGCTGGGCCTGCACTATTGCTTTCAAGGACAATTGCAAATTAACGCGTAATGCATCTCGTGAAAGACTCAGATGTGACGTAGTCAACAAACCTTCTTTTTGAGCTTATGCACGTGTGCAGTGAAAAATAAAAATAGCGTATGAGCAGGCGTGGCATAAAAAAATCTAAAACCCACACTGAATTTAAAATGAGTAAAAACCGATGGTTTTGATATTAACTGGAAGTTGTCAACCAAAACCTATATTATTTGTTAGCCTGTTCTTTAACATTTAGACCATCATCATTCACTTTGAAGTGTAATCATGAATTTTTTTAAAGAATATTTTGAATAACTTGACTTTACTGCGCCCTTGATCTGTGGTTGGAGCTATGTGAAGTTTCAGATTCCGTAATTTATAAAAGAAAAATTCGAGGAGTACAGTCATTTTGAAATGACTTGTGGGAGTTCTTTCTTCGCGACCTTGGTGATCACGGAGGCGAAGTTGTTGGTTCCTGTCGTTTCCCGGCGTTTCACAGGCAAGGTTCTGGTCGTCTTGTTTTCTTCACGATGCATCAATTGGTAAGTACAGACGACAGACTAAATGGTTTTAAACTAATCCACGTGAACATTACACAGTAACAAAACACGTTTGTATTAAAGATCCAAAAAATTAGGAAAATTTCTTCAAGGATTTTTTAAATTTTAATTGATTGATTTTAAATTTATATAATAATGGTGAAATCCCAAGGTTTTTGGTAAGCACAGGAACGAAAAATTTGTTGAACTTCTGGAATTACGAAGTTTGATAAATGCCCTGTGTAGGCCAGCACAGTCTGAAATCATCAATTTTTTTTAGAAATATATATATATTTCTAAATATATATGCAAAACTATTTTACAACTGAGGGTATGTACAGTAGATTTAAGATTGGAATCATGTTACAACCAAATTTTCTTTTATGTTGTAAAAATTCAGTAAAATTTTTTGTAATGTTTCAAATAATTTGTATTTTTAAATTTGTAGATATTGCATATGCCGAAAGCTCCTGCAAAATTGAATAAAAAATTTGAAATCAAACTTAATATATAGTTTTGGTTCATTAAATGGCGTGACTGATAAAACATAGGGATTTCATCAGTATTATATAAAAATCGCTGAATTTCATTGCACTATGCGGGTTATTCTAATGGTCAATTTAAATTATGTTTATTTTTAATGGAAACCATTGTCAAATAACAGCAATGTTTTGGTGCCTATTTGAACAGTTTTTCAGTTTGACTAAGAAATTAAGTACAGATATTGGTGAACTTGAAATTAAAAACGAAAACTCGGTATGGCTATTTAATCTATGAAATGGATGATGCCTAGCCCTTTTACAAAATTTAAATAATCTATTTAAATAAAAGGACTTTACTAGTAAATGAAAATATTTTTTACTGTAAATGAGTTGGGGAGGTGGGAATTTTAATTATTTAAATATTAACTTTGCATTTTAAATATATATATATATATATATATATATATTAAAACACAATTTACTTGTTGGGTCCTGGTCCTATCTATCATTATTAAAAAATGTAGGATTTAAGAGGAATTCGATATTTAATTAGCAACGGCCTAGCTCAGTGTTAATTACTGTGGGGCAACAATGGGTAGCAGAGATTTCGTTCATTCGGGACGGACCTGTTTTAAGCTTCTTTCGGCTACTCTCGTGCAGGTACAAGGCGATTACTTTCTTGTAGGGACTTCCACGTGGATGAAGTAGGCAGCGAGCTGTGGCGTTCTCTCCCTCCCACAGGGTGTTATGCGGCGACGGAAACAGATTTCGCACCGTTGGCGTCGAGGAAAGAAAGTCTTCCGTCTTGGCGGGGTCGTTCACGTTTCAGCAGAATCTGGTGAACAAACGGCTCTAATCCCCTGTACCTAGCAAGCAGGAACGGTTTCTTCGCGTTAGTCAGGCGCCCTTTTAATCCTGGGGTTTCCACCTCTTGTCTGCCAGTCTCAGAATTTTCACACTGCATTTAATTAGTTTTAAAATAGGAATTAATTAGGTGGAAGTCCTCCTGTACTACATTATATTTTTACAACTAAAAACTTTCATTCATGTACAAGTTAAAATTTATAAACGAAATAGCTGGATTGCCTTTGACTTAATAACCATTGAAGGCTGATATTATACTTCTTTATCAGTAAAAGAGTTTGTCAACAATATTAACTGCAATGATTTTCATAAGAAATGGTTATATACGTGTGGCACGATAACTTTTTTACTTAAACGTAATAAGAAATATTTTTACGTTACTTTTCTTTTATGAAAAACTGTAGTGGAGCAGAAATAATTTACGGCATGTAGTTTACTGTAGTTACTTCCAACTGATTAAAATACCAGGATAACCTCCGTGTTATTCCTGCATTTCATCGTTTCAAACAAACATGGTATTATTTGGCTCGCAAGCTTTGAAAGAAAGGCGAAAAAATTCAGTTTTAGTTGATTATTTGCCTAGATTTATGTGGCATTACAGAAGAAAGAAACATATATATCTTTATAATAACTTTAAATAAACGGAAATAAACGGTCAGAATTTAATAAAGCCAACGTAAAGAGTGGAATAAATTTATTGCTTAATACAATTTGGAAATTTATAATCGGGGATATTATTTTAAAACTAATTATTGATGTGCCAATGCATTTGGAATAAATTTTATAGTTCTGCAACTCTAAAAACGGCGTGGCTAAGTATTTGTATCACTTCTTCATTTTCTTCCCATTTACTCCGACCCCACGCTCTTTGCTGCTTGGAGTAATTAAATTCGCCCTCCATCACGCTGTTGTTGTTGTTTTACCTGCTTCCGTTGTATGGCTTACATAAAAGTGCGACCGTGCTTCAAATTCCCAAGAATGAGAAACGGTGTCTTTTCTGACAGAATGTTTCCCCTGAGGAGTTCACATTCAGCTTGCCACACTTCAAAGGAAGAAAACTTCCGCATGAACCGCCTTTGAATGTCGAAATAATTTGCGCTGTCTTCCCAGGACGTCGAGCTGGGACACGTTTTCATTAAGAAAGTAATAAAAGCCTCCAGGCTAGTTCCTATATAAAGTCACCGGGAGTTTGCTTCGTTGTATGTGGAAGAAAATACATTCAATTTGAGTCTTTCTCAAGAGAATTATTTCTTATCGACGTCAGGTTTTTTCTTTTATAAATTAAATACAAATTCATTATTACACTAGATGTGAGTGATGTGGGTCTAAATATTAAAACACGAAAATCATTTACTTATTTATTTTGGTTTTCTTCAATCCCTTGTTTGAACTTGTAATCTAATGTTAAAATATTGAAGTTATTAATGAACGTAGGTTTTCACCATGTACAGATTTAATGAATGAGTCCAGGTTAGTTAAACGAGTCAAATTTATGTCAAGACACCAGTGTACATGACGATAGCGATTATGATATGCGCGGAAACTATACATAAACCGAGAATCATTCACTATATTGAACGTATGTTAAATCTGATATCATACGATTCATACAAAATTGCCACTGATATTGTGTATTCCATGACTCATTAGTAAATGGTTCATATGTTGAAGCCGCGTAATGTAGGAACACTTAGAAATCCAGAGTGTAGTATCAGATTAATGAAAGGTTCTACTCACTTGAATGATTCAATGAAGATTAACTATTATTTAAAAACTAACTATGACTTTCATTGCAAACTGCTTTGCGTAAATTTCTCTATTATTATTAATTTCAATATTTCTCCGTAATAATTTTTTTGGGTGTGTGGATCGTGTTTTAAAAGTTTCTTTGTACGTTTTAACTGTATGCGGGAGGGGAATGAGCACAGAAGTATAATAAGTAGATAGGTATTTAATATTCATTCACAATGGAAGGTTCCATCAACAATAAGAGGTCATCAAGGAGGACCGAGGAAGCAGTTAGTGAAGTTGGAGCTTCTGTGCGACGATATCCAAGGATCATCAGTCAGCTCGCAAAAAATCACTTGAGCTTTCAATGTCTCAAACTTATTTCGTTATTTTTAAAATCACAATCACTTTTAATTAGTGAAGATAGGGAACCAAATGTTATGTATTAATGTCGTGCTTTTGTCGAAACCACGTTGGAGCGTTATTCAATATTTAATTTTTTTTATGAAGCTCATTATCATTTGAATGGTACGTTAATCCACAGGCGAAATGTAACCATAGAAAATCCTAAAACATTTAAAGGTTTTTTCTCCGGAGTTCAATCTTAATGTCCTAAACTCCATTTTTTCTGGGCTTTTAATACCATGTTCCCACTTTATTTTTTCATTTCTGTCGGTAACGGGGCCGGAACGTGTCCAATCAATATTATTTATCTGCCATCTCTGGGTGGAGCCATTCACCTCACTCCACGGATATTTTGGGGAAAAAACATTTCCCCTCACAAACCCGATGTCACCGAATCTCAAAGACTTTAGAAAAACCCAAGCCACGCCGACTTGTCGGGGTTTTATAACCCCTTGTCTGTAACCTTCTACTTCCCTTATGCCGCTTGCCTTTGATTTTGTACCACCAAATTCAGCATGTAGTTGTTTTACCATTGCAAGTCTATTACGCTAAATAAACATGTTTTAGTCCGTTATTTTTAACTACTGTATCATGATAAGCTGTCTCATTTGGTTATACTGTTCAACATCTTTCAGCACACACAATGTCTTAAATCCTGCCATCCATCTGGAAATTATTAATCACCCGGGCAGTTTTATATAATTTTCTTGCCTATTTCTTTTTCATTTCAACGTAACGTTGATGGCTACACAAAATTCGTACTTCTAACAATTATTTTTCGTGCATGAATGTACATAAAATACAACCCTGAATGACATAAATTTATTATTAACATCTCAGGGTCTCCAGCAAACACCACCATAGAAATAGGGTAGCTCAGAACGCCATTCGGAAGCTCTATATTGAAATGCTACGCTTCACGATGTGGCTTCCTGTATCGCCTACTTCATATTGGGCTCGGGTTCCGTACATGCCTATAGTAGACTTCCTCTTTTGCTTCAAGCTGAGGTTATAAAAACCATCTGACAATTTCTTGAGGCCATAAGATGATTCGTAATTACCTGAAACACTTGAGGAGATACGAATTTACTTGACCGGTACAGTACATCCCGGCTACGAAGTCTGGATTAACATAAGTAACAGCAGTTTTAATTACGCAGGCGCAAACCTGAATACATCCTGTTCGGTGTTCAGATAGCCAGAAATAACGAAAAGGACGATAAGATGAGGACTACAATGAAATGTCACTAGCCGTTGAAGAGAACAATATGTCTTGAGGAATTTACGATGGGCTGTGCTTCTGAAATTTATTGAGTACGGATCCAGGCATGGGCTGCAGGTTGGAAGCCAGAGAAGGGGAAAGTCCACAAGAGGACAGCCCTATAACGGCGAAGGACTCAGGTCATTGTATCACAACAAAAAGAGCAAGAGAATAGCTGCGGCCGATTTGCATTGTTGCTTAGTATTGGGAGCAACCCTGGACATGGTTACTCATGTAGTGTGGCACGTGTGAAGAAATATGCATGCATGTATTTATTAAATCTACAAATGGGCAGATGCCCGGTGGCAGATACATAGAACTTAAACAATAATCAATAATCTGGTCGTAAGGACCATGTTTAACCTATAATTAAATCTATAATTATATTCAATATAAATAAATAAATATATGTGGAATCATATTAAAAGAAGAATTTTTAAAAATGAATAATATTCTTTTTGCTTGAAAAAAAAACACTGGAAATATATTTCACTGTAGTATATTTTAAGAGATTTCGGAGCACTACACTATGCTATACTATACTAAACTTAGATTAAGTCTAAATTTTCTTTCTGTTAGAGGAAGTTCCCCATACACTCCTGAAGGCAGATTATTCCAGTCATTAATTGTCCTATTTAGGAATGAGTATTTTCCAACGTCTGTTTTGCTTGTAATTTTAACAAGTGATTCTTTCACTCTGTCATTATATGGGATCGAAAGTACCATAAATCTGACAATTAAGTATAAATAAATAAATATACAGCCAATTTGTAAGCAAACAATTTTATTTAACATTTACTAAATATATTAACGACGTTCGTCCATATTTATGCACTTCAATAGTTAACTAGACAAAAATTAATATATATATATATATGTATAGATAAATAAAACGGATACCTAAGCTCTAATTTGGAGTGGAAATAAATCACACATACGGAAAGGTGTGGAACTTTCTACATTTTATCAAGCAATTATTCGTGGAGATCAAAGTAAAAAGAATTAGCTTATAAAAAAACTTTGGTGTGTAGAATATGATGGTAACCGTAGAGACCGATATCTATATGGGTGTAATGTCAGCAATATCAAATACGTTCACTGGAAAAAAACTGCATAGAATTCGTTAGGTCCGGGTCACACTGGAGAAAATGTTTCATGAAACTCTTTTATCCCATCTGCTCAATATGGAATTCACCAACTATATTCTGCCACCACCTTCATCAATAATGCTTTCCATAATCGAAATTCCTGCATTGGTGTATTTATTGATGCAGAGAAAGGCTTTGACAAGTCCATCTTATCCAAAATAAGAAATGAACTTAACGACACACTCTTCAGAATCCTTTCAAACGGTCTTACTAACCGCTCGTACTCCGTCAAAATTAAGAATCATTTCTCCAAAACCATCCCCAACTTCTCTAGCGTCCAACAAGCTAGCGTATTAGCACCTTTCCTGTTAACATTTACTCTCACGACATTCCCTGTCATCGATCCACTGAAACAATATTTTTTGCCGATGGCACAGCTATCCTCCACCAAACCTTTTCCTTCACCAAATAGCTCTAAACGACCTGGAAATCTGGGCAAAAAACTGGAGGGTCAGCATAAACCCTTCCAAATCTGCAATAGTTCCATTCACACTCAAAACCAAACACTTCCTTACTCATTCATTCTATCTTTTTGCCTCCAAAATCCCAATAAAAAACTCCATCACTTACCTCGGACTTATTCTAGACTCCAAACTTTCCTGGAAACCCCATCTTACCTACCTTTCATCCAAAATTAACACCAAAATAAAACTACTCTATTCACTTCTTATCAGAAACGCACTAATCTCCATTTCCACCAAAAGACTCGTTTACCTCTCCCTAATCCGCCCCATATGGTCCTACGCATGCTCCATTTGGAGATCAACTGCCAACTACAATTCAAATACAATTCAAACCAAGCAAAACAGAATCCTTAGAATTATTTCCAACTCCCCACGGTACCTTCAAAACTCGGTTATTCATAATGACATCCAAATTCCACTGATCTCTACCACAATAAAATAATGCATATCCTCCTTAATCAAAAGCTCCATCAATCACTCCACCTCCTCCTCCACCTCAAACTAAAACTACCAATCGACTACATCCTTCCACTCTCTTATTCAGGTATAACCTAACATTAATTTCTCCCCTAGTTAGCTGGCATCTCATTCTCCAACTCGAAAAAAAACCTCTTCCTCTAATTTCTGTTATCTGGTACCCCTACTACATTAAATTATGATATTCACCGCCAATAATAAGCTAAACTAATATTAACTACCGCAATAACAAAAGTATATTCACAGCTAAGTCATTTCTCTCGCTATGAATTTGTTTGTCACTGGACTTTCAATTATATCATGTAGTCACAATCTTTGAGGAAAATTCCCCCAGTTTTCCCTTCATTTAGTCTTCTCCCAATTACTTGCCTTGGATTTAATCGTTTTTTTTCTTTCAACCTTTTTTCTTCTTTCCTTTTTGGTAACCGATTCTTTGAGTTTTTACTTTCGAGCAGCGATGTATCAGCTGACGGGGGGAGAGATTCTCCACGGTGGAACTAAAGAAAAAGGTATCATGTTCTATTTTTGGGATAATAAGCTTTTCCTTTCTTAAAACGTTTTAAAGCTTGAAATATATGGGGAACAGAGTTCTTAGAGGGTCTGGAGAAGCATGGGGTGACCCATAAACGTCGTCTCTTATGTCTTTTTACTAGGGCGGTTTTGTGATATCCAGTGGCAATTCTCACTGCATCATTGTGGATTATATTTGATTTCCTTAGGGTAAATCATTGCTCTGTATGTTTAGTACATCTCTATTTGCTCCTCAGTTTTTAAATGACAGAAGTTTTCATAACTTAGGTCGTTTTTGACTTTCGATGCTTAGACTTTTCTACATGTTTTTGCACGTTCAGATCTTCATCCCATATGATGCCCATAATTTTATTGCGCTTGACCTGCTCCATGAAGATAGAAGTGTTGAGGTACCCAAAACAATTTAATTTTTTTTTTCAGTAGGAAGCTTTCGACATTTTTAACCCCTTAAATATTATTTGTATGTATAAAAACGGTCAACGTCGACGACATCTTGTCAAGTTCACTTCACGTGTTGACAAGACGTCGTCGACGTTGATCGTTTTTATATATACACATAAATTTTTAAGGTCTTGAAAGTGGCAATGTCGAAAGCCTCCTACTGAAAATAAAAAAAAATTAATTTGAAGACTGTTTTGTTTGATTCAACACTTTTAAACTCTACCAGTCTTATTCAATTAATATAAGTTAAGTTTTTCTTTTGTATCCTTTATACTTGTCTCAACTGTAGGGAAAGTTTTTATATAAAAATCTTTTTTTCTATTCACTTTCAATTGTTATTATATTGTATATTTAATACTTTTAGGATTAATGTGGCATAAATTGGCGCAACTTCCGGAATAATAAATAGTAATTGATCTAGAGACTGTATACTGTCACTAGAGACCGTAACATATGAAACCAGGCCGTTTTTATTTCTCAAAATCTCCCGTGAGTCATTTTCGGCGGTATTTGTCCGTATTCTTTTCGCGTCCTTTGTTGGAGCTTGACAGGACGGAGGTCGTCCAGTGTTATCAGCGTTATGGTCTGGCTCTTTATGGGCTATGTTATGTTTGTTCAGGGAAGGAGTGAAAACGTTCCCAGGACAAAGCAGTTCGTGGCGAGCAGGATACGCACTTCCGGCGGCCCAATTAAGGATAGAAAGTGCTTCCCTCAGCCAAAAGATCGCTAACAGGGCGCACAAACTTACACTTTCTTCTCAGCTGATTTCGCTTTTCTTCTTCCTTCATATGAAACTGCTGCTAAATGACGTTGTGTGTAGGAAGTAAGATTACAATTAATATTAAATTCTTTTTAATAGTTCATATACGGAATGAGGCCGCTGAAGGAAAAGTGGAGAGGAGGTAGTCAACAGCTCACGAAAGGACGACCTCACTCATTCAGTACGAGTCAATTTGTTATCATCAACTACAATTTCATCGTATACTTCGTATTTATTTTTCTTTCTGAATATGATAACCGAATATCTACATAGGTTAAAATACGTGGATAAGGGACAATCTATGAGAACCAACGAAACTATTATGCGCATTTCACATTAAAATAAAAATTATATTGTTGCAATTTTTTATCGCTTTAAGTAGTATTCTTGTACTTTAAAAAAACCGCAGCTACAATAAGAGCTGGAGAGGGGGCGGGTCGGGGTGGGGGCGGTGAGGCTTAAGTCGATTTGTTTTAAAGCAATTGGAATACACTTTCGTATGATGTCACTTAACGTTTCGAGGACGCCAAAAATGATTGTCCTTAATACAATCATATCAATGTATTGGTAAGCGAATTTATTGCCCACTAATCTGCAATACATGATGTATTCTACGTTACAGTGTATTAAGACAATGAAATTTACCCTACTTAACTATACTGCTTCGGAAGACACTCTGAACTATTCAATGCTCACATTTTTCCATACTCTCATCTTCCGCTATGTATTCCCTTTCCTGATAGCCACGGTGCAATTTTGGAATCTATACTCCTTTACCACTTTTATATTATTTAATTTACATTCGCATCAACAATATAGTCATTAATAATTTATATACTTTTATAGTCATATATCAATATACAATATTAAATTTACATTTCAGGGTATAGTTTTGTCTTCTTAGGAACTTTATTATGCTTTTTTGGGCTTCAGTTGCTTGCTTAATCTCATTGATGACGTTTCGTTTCTTTCCTCTCTTCTTCAAATTTAGAGAACTATTTCTTGACTTTTCTTATATCCGTAATGGCTGATCAATTGTTGGTTATTGTATTACGTCATGTATTAGTAATTAGGGTAACTGAAGGAAACAAAAGAAACTTTTTAAGAAAATCTGTGAAATGTCATTCGTTCAGTGCCGTGAAAAATTTTGGACATCAGATAATGTGATAACTCACCTCATTATACACACATTTCCACAGCGAATTTGTTTATAGGGGAAGCCGGGGCGGTACGGGACACTTACTGTTTAACAATTTTTGCAAAATTTTGGAAAAAGAAAAATCGCTTCATAAAGGTATAATTTCTTATTCGATTATTTAATTAATGTAATATCAATATAAGTTAAAACAACGAATTTTGATTTTTGGTGAATTTTTGAAAAGAAACTTGCAAATTTCGCGTTGTGCCCCACCACCAGGGGTCGAAGGGAGAGGATGATTTTTAATTACAATTGAGACAGTAAAATTAAATTTAAATTACGAAAAATCTTAATATCTTTTTTATTTTCTTTCTTATATTTATTTTGCGTACGGCTGATCGCTTTACCGTTTTTTCCTTTCGCAAAGAGATTTTACTGCAAATGCAGTCTTTGCTGGCATTTTTCCCTTTTCCCCGATCCATTAATTTTTTTATCTATTCGTTATTGGGCACAGCCTCTTGTAACTCATTCTTATAAGGTGAGTGTACTAGTTTTTCCTCATTTTTATTGAGAAAGACATAACATTTTGCCTTATACAGTAGTATCCCGCCCCGCACGCAAGTTCTAGTTAACGTCTTTCACCGAGCCTTAATACGAGGTGATTTAAAAATAATACGTAACTTATATGCAGGTAAATACATCTACTTTATGAATATATACCATTAAAGAGTTAAAAGCCAGTGATTTTTTTAGCTTATCTTCAGTCGAAATGATACAAAAATTATAAATTCACATATGTGAGACGCCCATACACAAGTTCATTCACAAGGCGCACTCAGAACTTGATCAAGACGGCTGCCGGGATTTCTTCCTTGACAAGTGCTCAAGTTCCACCCCTATTTACTAAACTTGCAGTCAAACAAAATAGGGTATCACGTTCTACCCCGCTATCCTGTTCCGCCCCAAGTTCCCCCCTTCTTTTTATAACGAGCACTACTATTTTATTGAAAAACTATCTCTGTAATTGAAAAGGATATATATTCTTTATATAAATTTACGCGCATGAAAAAATCGCAACAAATCTTGCTAAATGTATTTGATGCGGAGATAAACGCTGCGGGGGGTGAGAAACCCCGACCAGAAAAGTGGAAGAAGCTTTAGTTACGAAGTTGTGCTAAAATATCCTACAATCGCACGACTGCCCAGGTATTTCAAATTTACGCTGAGAAATGGAGTACGTAATCAACATTTCGATTGAATTAAAAGTACAAATACATCCTTCAATACGATTATTGGTAAATAAGATTATATAAAGAGGCAAACAATAGAAACGATTTAATTTTAATATCGGAGAATACTAAAGTTGTGACTATACAAGAAAGTAAAAGATATCACGCCAGTTGTTTACATCACCGTTACTTCAGAGAAACGTAGAAACTTGTGTCCAGAGGCGTGCAAAGAAAACGGCACGCAATGACCACAAAACATAAAATGATCTGCTCCAGTCTAGCTCTCTGCAAATTAGACAATTAAATTGTTTTCTCTGTGAGAGGAAGGAAACAACTCAGTAATAGTTATTAATCAAACTGCATCCAAATAAAATCTCTGAGCGGCTAAATCGGTTAATACATGTGTCGTGCTTGTTCTCCAAGCGATACATACATTAATTAAAGTATGTATGCGATTCAGTCAATAACATGTTGCTTCCTTCCTCTCCAAACGACGAATAATTCATTGGTATATAGAGACGACTGCGTCAGTCTATAATTCGTCCCTTGCCCGCTGTTAGTATAAATAGCAGTTTTCACTTAAAATTTGGCATTTATTTTTAAAATAACAGGCAGACACTTCAACTTGATTTATTGATATTAATACGCGTGTTGCAAGGCGTTACAAAATTTGGGAATTTGATCCAAACGACTATAAAAGTTTAATGAAAGTTCTGCTATATTAAATTTATCAACCTAGCATACTGAACTCTCATAACATAGCCCTTTGGACACTATAATTGGAACCAGCTACCATACAAAATCGTGGGAATTGACAAACGACAACAGAAGTGGCTTCTTGATATTTGGAACCGAATCAGCGTCATCTTGTTGTTTACGTACCCCCATAATGCAACCGTTTGATCTGGGAAATACACAGGCAGTTTCAACGTATGTGTATAAAATTTTTGGGTATAAAACAATGACAAATTGGAGGTATTCAGTAATAGTGTCATCAGCGCGATTAATCGCACCCACGAGGTTGAGATGAATAGCGAGGGATCCGAAGCACCCTGGTCCCGCCCTTTTGGCAACTTGAGAAGGCTCAATTCATCCCACCTATTTTGACGTCCGAACCCGCATATGGTGCCTTGATTTCCTTGTTTGTGCTGCCTAACATCTGCCGCAGATCGATATCAATTACGCCTCTGACTGCAAACAAGACACGCATGTCCGGCTTCGTGACATAACGCACGTGTTGGCCTGACCGACAAACTTCTAATTAGCACTAGCTTTTTCACGCAACTCAGTTAGCTATTGTACAATAGATTTGGAATTAAATACTGCCGTATGAACTACGTAGACCTACATTTTACATTTCTCTCACTACCATATTTACTATTCAACATTTTCATTACGAGAGTCAACATCTTCTTTACTTCCACTATCAGGATACAGAAACACTTAAATTGGTATTAAAATTAAATGTTGGATTTTCAACATCTGATTAAACGTAGTTCGGGGTTTTCCACTGCCTAGTTTCAGAAAGAGTTGGAATTGGTTCCTGTGGTGAATTTATGGAAATTTTAAGTAAAAACACTTACAAACGCACTAAAATATTAAATATTCTCCAACTCCAACAACAATAATAAATAAATTCGGCAAGAAATAAAAACTTGTCCATGACAGAACCACGGTGATCTTAAGTCCAATTCGCTGTACTTAGTACACTGGCCCAATTACTTGCTGATCGTGATCGCTGATGTGAGTCTCATTGAGTTTTGCAATCTCTTAAATATAAAAGGGGGATGGGTCGGAATGAAAGGGTTATTTGACATATAAAATCTTTTATACTGTCTCCCTTTCCTATAAAGAAAGTCGGTTGCATTCCATCGTCCGTCATCTCCTTCACGTAGAACCTTCCATAACGCTCTGTAGAGTTAACAACTAAGTTTATTTGACTCCAGTGAAATAAATTAATAGCGCAGTAAATTTAATCAAAATTAACTTTTAACTAAAATATTTTCTCAAACATAATAAAATAAGGAGAACGTTGAACCCTCTTCAGGTGTAAAAGGATACATTGCTATTAATCTAAAAATATCCAAAGAAAGCGGGTTTTACGTACATGATATTTATAATTCTATTGTATGAAATATTGCAATTTATAAAGTAAATTTCAGGAGAATTTTTTTTACATTTATCACATTTAAAGATTTCCGGGGTCACGAGACGGAGCCTCGGTCAAATTGAGATTTTTCTATTCTTATCTTCTAAATCAGTTTCCAAATTTTTTTCATTAAAATTCAATTGGCTGTTATTACTTTTTATCTACTGAGTTCTTACTGACTAACCGGATTCCTGCTGAAGACTCAAAAAAATGTATAATGGCCACTCCATGTGAAATCAAGGAAAATATATGCAAGTTTCAATGAAAAATTTAAAAAGTATTGAAATTTTTTTTAAAATTATTATAACTCAGTTTTTACGTGTAATAAACAGTAAAGAGTCAAAGAATTGCTTCAAGTACTGCTGGATTCGTCATACATCGCACATTCAAACCTTTCATTATATCCCCTTTCCTTTCTCACCCAGTTCCCTCTTATGGTTAAAGGAAAATTTAGTCAAGAAAATTTGAAAGCGGACATCACAATGTTTTGAACAGGAAACAAATGATTTTTTGGCTTTCAGGAAACTTGGCATGTATTATTATTTGTAGGTGATTCAGTACACCCTGGACGACCGGTTACAGCAGCATTATAATATCTTTGAACTTTTTACTATCCGCACTTTGGCTGGAGAGGATTTCACAATTAAATTTCTGCAGTCCATAATATTGAGAATGGACAGGATGTATTTCTTCTGTACTTAATTTCTTGAAGGTGTTATAGGTCTTTTATTCAACTTATATTAATTCAGCACAAACGATTTCATTTATTGAAGGGTTAATTTTTCGTGGCACAACTGCAATTAAAATTTACGAATCTTAGCTCAGCGCCTTTTAAGGGACTGGACAAACAGGGGATGGTGGGCCATTAAATACATGTCCATATCTCTGCTCTGTCCCGTATATATTTCGCAGTATTTTTACTATTTTCGTGGCATCTGCAAACTTGGCGGGAAGGAAGTCTCAGGTACTAGCTGTGCAGGTAATAAATCATCTAGTGATGTCGGTGATACATCTGGCCTAGACTACTATAACTTACTGATTCACTGACAATATTACCCGTTTCGCCACTGAGTAAACTCCCGAAAATTTTTGGAGTGTCACCATCTGGTCAGCATTCTTATTTATGCCTGACCACACGTGACCAGGCTGAAGACACAGGACGCAACATCTGACAATCAGCCCTCGAATCACTTTCCCATGTACACGGCAGACTGAAATTTCCTACGAAAATCCCGGAAACATGAAACACGTTATTGTAATACTACTGCATTACAAAGATGAGTCTAAATTTGGATTAGTTGGTTTTCTAACAATAGGTTGAAGTCATTTCCCGTACACGGACATGAGTAATAATTCTAATATCCGGGAAACATGAAACACGTTATTGTAATACTACTGCATTACAAAGGTGAATCTAAATTTGGATTAGTTGGTTTTCTAACAATAGGTTGAAGTCATTTCCCGTACACGGACATGAGTAATAATTCTAATATCCGGGAAACATGAAACACGTTATTGTAATACTACTGCATTACAAAGGTGAATCTAAATTTGGATTAGTTGGTTTTCTAACAATAGGTTGAAGTCATTTCCCGTACACGGACCTGAGTAATAATTCTAAAAGGAAAACAAATCTTGCCTGTCGCATATTACTTGCTTTATTCTTAAATATTCAGACATTAGATGGTATAAAAATAGGTCAAGAACTATGTCGTTCCATGTAACAATTGCATTTTTTAACATACAGAAAGTAAAGTCCATTTCTACCAAGTGATTCCGTTAATTTTTATAGTCATGTTGCATTTTTTGTCTATTTAGGATCTGTCACTAAAATGTTTTGCGTTCGGCTGTGTGACTTTTATAGAAAAACCACTGGTACGTGTGACACTTTGAACCTTAAGACCCATTAACGCAGCTGCGTTGAATATTTTTGTTACAACGCCACAAGGGAAATTCCAAAAAGAGATGTCCGCCGAGTTTTCGCGGACGTGTGGTTAAAACCACGTTAGGAGAAGCAAAAAAAAGGGCCCCCGAGTAGTAAATTAAAGAGACCCAAGCAGATGGAGACGTTTACTGTTTCTCTTAATCTGAACACAAGGACGAAGTTTATAGTTTGTCGAGCAACGATGAACCAGCGGGGAAAATTCCTCAGCGGCTGGTCGTAGAACCAACGCCGGGATACTGTGGTCAGGAACATTCAATTCTTTTTATTGAATAACGTTGAAATTAGCTACTGTGCGCCGCGGATGATGTTAGAGGGGTTCTGCGAAGGTTAAAATAAATAATGTATATTCTATGAAAATTAGCGGATTTCCTTGGAGGAGAATTTCTGATAGGAATAACGAGAGTAATGTAGGGAGAGATAATTTAAAGCACAATGGGAATATTTAAAATGCTTCATTCCGAGGAAGTTAGATGACCAATGAGTGATCGTATTTTGTTTTCCAATTGGGTGAAAGCAAGAAGGTAATTAAATTCTGAAATGGTGGAGAGTTATCCCCCATCCTCTGATTGGAGCTGCGGAAGGATGGGAAAACTGCTACTTAATTACAAAATTTTAATTAATGGGTTTTAAAAATCTATATAAAAATAAGGGAAAACTTTCACTATATTACAAAAGTGTCAATGATAAAGGCTATAAATTAATTACTGAGTCGGGAGGGGCCTAATCGTGACGTATTAAGTTTGGGGGTAACTTTCCTCTTAAGCCTTAAATTCTACTAGCTGACTGACCTTCGTTGGCCTAATATTTATACATTGCCATCTTATACAAGTCGGTAAAAATTAATTAATTCTATCTATAGTGTAAAATATTTAAAAATACAGTATTTAAATAAGTAAACTTTTTTACGAACTCTCTATAACAATATTTAATCTCTAAACTTATTCATAAACAATACTGTTACTTTAAAATCCAGAAGGGTGAATTAATACATTAATGATTGAACTCACCTTTGACCAAATAACATAATATTGTTCATTATAAAACTTGACCATCTCAGAACTATTACTCGTTAGCTTGTCTCTTTGTCATGTTGATCGTGGTCGATAACGTAAGTCTCATTGGAAATTAAAAAGGAAATCCATCGAAATGAGTGGTATCCGC
The DNA here is from genome assembly GCA_034510155.1 of Eucriotettix oculatus. NCBI lineage: Eukaryota > Metazoa > Arthropoda > Insecta > Orthoptera > Tetrigidae > Eucriotettix > Eucriotettix oculatus. The sequence goes on from CM067380.1 coordinate 44,941,288, forward strand.
TTTCCCTTTCATCTTAAGATAGTTGTCCTGCACCTTAGTTTTACACACAGCTTTCCAGAAGGTTCAACAGAGCTTTATTTGACTAAATATGTTCTTAAATATCTTTGGACTGTCACCAATCAGCTGAACGGTCCATTAAAGTATTGATTCGAAACCTAACTCGGTCGCTTTAGATATTTTACTATAAATCTCTTCGTCTAACCCCTGCCCTCACCCTGTCCCATATTTGCCATTGTTTTCTCGCAATAGCTCGATTGGTCCGAAAGCTTTTTGTGAAACAATTTGATACTTTTCACTTCTATGTTTATTCTTAGATTTGTTATAATTGTTATTTAGCTACGAATATTAATGCTACAATAAAATAAAACTGTATTACATAAATGTTACCAATCCATGATGCTCACATTCAATTCTAAGAAGTAAGAAAAAAAATCAGAAAGCAACCAAAATATCTATGTGTAAATGTCTGGGATCTTATATCTTTTAGCCAGCATTAACTTGATCAGATTCAATCTCAGATAATTAGATTAAATTATACAGTATATGTAGTTGAAATATTGAAATATAATAAATAAACCTATGTGTTACAATCTCATGGGGACCCCAATAACTCTACTTTAAGAGCCCGAGTAACTTTAAGCGCTATGACAAGCAATGTTGTTGCTCAATCACTGACGCGAGGAAAGGCGGGCAGGATAAGAAGTGCCTGGAAGGTATAAATTTATTTTACCAGAAGTGGCAACTATTAGTAAGGGAACTGATTTTTATTTATTTATATTAGAGATCACTATTTTTCTTAGTCACGTATTAGAGTAAAAAATTCTTATGAAAGAATAATTTAAGATAATTGAGTATCAAGAAAATAAAGCAAATTTAATTGAGAAGTTATGTCATTTAATACATGATAATCAAACTGTTTTTTACTCTAAGGAAGTGGAAATTCTTCAAATTAAGCTCAGTAAAGCATATAGCTAATTTTGGAAGAAAGACAAGAATGGAAAAATGTCAGCCGGACCAGGGACTCGAACCCAGGAATTTATGGCACTTCAATTCCTTCATTTTCTACAGAAGCAAACTGTGTAGGTTTCTTTTTTTTTGTAATTTTCGGAATGATTTCAATCATTTTTTCAGAAATAAAACAATTCATACGGTGCGTTTGTACTTGTAACTTCGTTACTTACGTTGGGTGGTTCCGTAACTACACTAAAATAAATAATGTTCTATTCGATACATAAAATGAAATGAGACTCAAATTTGTTCAACTATCTCTTCCTTGAAGTATCTGTCCTGCAACCATGAGTGTGTTTTACGTCACAAGTAGCATCGTTGCTGAAGTCTACCCAAGTCGATAAATCATCTTCAGATTCGCTCGCAAAATATCTTCCATTTCTTCAAATAAAAGATCACTATTCAGTGTTACTGTCGATTTCACAAATCACAGAACGTATCTCTAAACACAATGGGACGAAATCCTCGAGTTACTCGTAGCGCTATGACAAGCAATGCTGTTGCTCAATCAATGACGCGAGGAAAGGCGGGCGGGATAAAAAATGCCCGGAAGGTATAAATTGATTCTCAATTCGAAGAAAACGTTATATTCATGTTCATGTTATTATTATTCTAGGATTTCATTATTTCGTTGAAGGTTAACCTCACGAAACCATCATTTTGTTTTACAATGCAGTATTTAAGACGAAGTCAAGTCAACGACCTGAAAGTGCAAAGTGCATTTAATATGAATAATAAGCCGGTGTTACTATAGTTTGCAAAGAACAATGAGGAGCAGCGCTTTCTCGCGTAACACGCCCCACTTGCAGCTTAACCACTTCCTTTGGTTGATCCTCCACCGGAAACATTAGCTTTCTAACACGCCTGCCATTCGCATTCTGCGTACTACCCTCCGAATTCATTTGTCGTCCGTCGAACCTGCTGGAATCTACAACGAGAGGAACTTTTCTAGTTATTTGATTTGCCGTTGAAGTAATTACACCAAACTTTTTTTTTCCACGCGCGATTAAGGGACGTCAATATGATAGGTTGGACAAGAATATCAAGAAGATGTTAGGTATTAACTGCAAACAAAGCAGCTCATTCTGCAAAACAATGGACAAGTATGAGTACTGTGAAAGCGTAAAGAAAGATGAATAACAGCATACGTGAGCTTGCAAAACTCTTCTGCTATAACGCGCTTATTGCTTTGCCCCCGAATCTATTACTCTTTCTGGGTCTAATATAATTCTTTTGATCTCCACGGTGACCTTTCTCTTACAGGAACAGTGCACTATTGTGCAGTACATACAATACCAGTTTTTTGTTTACAACATGTTTCTATTTACAAAACTCTTATCTACCCTCCAAAATGGAATGTCCTATTTCTAAAGGGTATTTTTACCCTGGTTTCAGTATAACTTATGTATAAATATAAATTAAATTTATAGCTACAGACAGTAAAATTATTTGAAAATTACATTAACACATAAAAACAATTTAACAACGTTCCCTCCAACATTATGTGGACCTCACCAGGCAAAGACATGGTATTTGATTAAACCGAAATGAAAAAGAATTTAAAAACTAAGAAAATGATAAATATTTATGAGATCCTTGGTATCGCTTTGGGTATTAATTGTAATGTCTACCTTCATGATACAAAATTTTAATATTCTTAAAATCAAAGTTATTGGCAGTTCATAATTTAAGTCTAGTTTAGTTTGTTATATGTATACAGATGGGTAATTATTACAAGATTTCACAAACTGTGTTTATCCTGGAGACCGATAGGTTCTTTAATGTTCTTAATAAAAAGAGCCAATGAATTTGTGGGTTTATAAACATTGTTGATGTATATGAGAGTGATCTTAGGTAATAAAAGAATATACTGCCAGTAATCGTTGAGTTGTAGAAAAATTTCGAGTTATATTATTCGCACTGCCACAGACATGACGCCGCAATTCGCTATCTAGGGTTGGGAAAGCAGACACCTTATGCAAGGAAGCTCCGATACATATAATTAGTATAATTTCTTACTTGTTTGCTTATTAATTAATTTAACCATTTCAAGTAGTATTAAATTTGAAATATATTATTTTATAATGAAATATTATTATATGAATGAAATTACATTTACTCTATATTTAACAGTTTTACCTATATATTAAAATTTGCTCAATTTAAAGTTATAAGCCGGAATTTTTTTATGATAAACACTATACGTATTTACAATAATTATACGAAGTAAATTTCTTATAACTAGATTCAAGAGCTCTACTCTTAGGGTCGTTTTAAATGGGCCTTTGCATAGAACAGAATAGCTAACACAATAATCCTACACGGAACTGGCAGTACCAGGCAATCGGCAAAAGGTTACAAACAGAGGTGTTTACCGCGTGGTCTCAGCTTTCTGGACCTTCCCGCTGCCCCTTCCTCGTTGCGCCTTACTGCCGTTGTTTTTGTCCGGTGTCAGGACAATTTCCAATCTTTAACTACCGAATCTTAACCTCCGATCATAACCTCCACATCATTAATCATCAAACCATCATCTCCTCAATCTACAACTCCTCATTTCCTTAATTGTCTGACTCCTTTTCTCCTGGGGGTTTTAATAATTTTTCCTCACTGCCTTATTTCGTATTAAGTCGGTGGCGGGTCTCGATATTTTCCAATCAAAATGATTGTGTCTCCTCTCTGGGAGGAGCCGTTTGCCCCCTTCACCGATGATTTTAGGGAAAAACACCAACCTCCTTACCATCCGCTTTCGTCAAATTTGACGGGACGTGGGAAAAGCCCCAATAGCGCCGTTGTGTCTGACTTTTACTACCCCTGTCTGTAAACCTCACGTAGCTTACCTTTGATTCTGTACTGCCAAAATACGAGTAGATGTGTTATATCGTTACAGATTATCACAGTTCCCTGCCGAAATAACCTGAGGTATGCCAAATTGGCGTAATTTGATGTGAATAAGAAGAACTTCATTAGGCTCGGTGTAAATACGAAAAAGACTTGTAATTATATTCATATTTTAAACATTTATGAATTTACATAATTAAAATTTCAGAACACTATTAATTATACTTAGCGATTCTCGATTTTTGGATCCGTACAAGTAGATAGGTTTATTATAACTATAAAAAGAAATTTAAAAAGTCGCTTTTTAAAAATATATTTTTATATTGGATTATCCAAGTTATTAAAAATTGAGTTTTTGTTACTTGGATCATTAAAATAATTCACATTATAGCAGTGAGGTCCTTTCACGTTTATACGAAGAATAAATTTTAATTTCAATCGTAGTTTTGTGGTTGCGACTTCTTAGAACCTCAATTCACGCTGAGAACAAAAAACATTTTCGTTAATCCACGAAGATCAGTAAATTGCAAAATTTTTCTGCGTCTTGTAGGTTTTGAAAGATAAGTATTTTCATATTATAGAGCCATCGATTTTGAAGTTGGGAGCTTTCAGCTCATTGTCTACATTGACCTTCAGTATTTTGCTGACTTGCGCTAATGTTGACTGCTGCTTTATGCAAGCCCGTAGGTGACGTCACACTTTCCTCCACTTCCGCAATGCAGGTAAATTTTACTTTTCTTCGCTCTCCTGTCTTCAACAACATCTAACAGCTATTATTATTGTTGTTTCAAGTATACTAAAAAAGTTTTTTTTGCTTCTACTGCAATAAAATAGCAGTAAATAATGAGAATGTTATCAGAAGAGCTAAATTTTTTAGATCAACTTATTAAAAACGTAAGATACTCTTCAATTCTATTGTGAAATTTGTTATATGAACTATCCCTTCAGGACACGTATTTAAATTAAGAAATGCTCCCAGTTAACCAAATGTAGACTGAATATACACGATATTGTACTTTCTGAATTTTATGGTTTATTACGTTGTTTTTATTCACGTATTGGTGACGGTGGCTAAGCCACACTTAACGTCAGCGTTTGTGCGTGGGAGTTATTTGACGTGCAGAAACTCGGTAGAATTTACGTTTCGGGGAAACGAGGACCACTTGCTGATTACGTAAAATACTTGAGTGGCACTTATAACTGTTAACTGAGGAACGTTCTCGTAACTCATTTTGAATTATGAGCAATAAAGATGTTATCCAGTTCATGTGGCCACGGGCCAAGATCAAATTGAAGCTTAGCCAGTCCCAGAGTGAAAAAAAAGTATATCATTTCATAACACCTAGCAATGTTATCAAATTTCAACATTATAAAAATAAATAAGTGGCCAAACGTCCGAAATAAAGGGAAGCGTTTGAGCTGAGACGGTTGGTAAACACAAAATGGAAATCAATATAGGAGAATTATAATAATTTAATATTGTGGATAGTTAGTTATTTTGTTTCTTCATTCACAACAAATACTTGAAATTTGTTTATAAATAGAATAAAATGATAAACTCCTTTGTTACAGTCAGATTAAAATTAAAATTTAATGTTAATTACACTAAAACGTGTCCTGTTAAAACAGAAGCTTTCGGTAGACTTCTGCAATAATTATCTGCAAAACTAAGAACTTATTTTACAACATATATACTTTATGTACATAACAAAAAATAACATTTATTTTTTATATTTTGTCACTAAGATTTAATTATTTTGCATAACAGTATTGAAGTTAATTTGATTTAGTGTATATAGGCCACCTGTTACATGTTCTTTCTTTTTACATTGGCAGAGTTCGTGCTTGTGTGTTTATTGTGGACCCATCAGTCAATTTTGTAACAGAAATGAAGTACAGCGATCGCGATGCAACCACCTTCTCCCCTTTTGGGAATCCCAGTAGCCTAAATGCCACGTAAACGGTGGCAGAGAGCACTGTGATTGTGCTCATTACATATCTTGACTTAGCAATTGAAATAATTCTCTCAATTTCTTAGAAGTAACAATCACAATAAAAATTCAATTATGAACTACATTTGGTACAAAAATCCCACATATTCTCAATGATTGTTTTTCAGTGCGTAACGTGACCGCCAACTTTTCTCTAAATATATGCGTTATGTAAAGATTATGAAGCAGCATCATGAAATTTTGTGATGTTTTAACTGAGGAGGTCCCTAGAGTTGGGGGACGAAACGTTTTATGATGTTCGACCATTATCTCTGTTTCACTATTTCTTGTAATAATAAAAAAAGTAATCAAATGCCGACCATAGTTGAATAAGAAGAACGTCATCGATTCAGTGTAAATTAAATGTTCTTTTATAAAGAAAAATATTAAGTGAAAGATCTAGACAACATTTAACAGGATTTTCTGTATTAGTAATTGAATTCATTACAATAGGGTAATACATCAAGAAGATGTTTATCGGAATGACCTTAAAAGAATTATACTCCTATTCAATAATTTATTTCTAAAGACAATTAATTCATAAGTAAATAATTCATTATCGTTAACTGTGTAAATTCCATGCTATCATACCTTTAGTTGTACTAACGAAATTATTAATTAAGAAAACAATTTCATTTGAAATTTGCTTAAATACCAGAAATAATTTTTTTAAATAAAATGGAATTATTCAGATTAGATATAACACAAGGCTATTAGTTGTTATGAAATAATAATAACAACAAGTTCAACAAATTAAAATTGACTCATAATAAAATAATTCTGAAACATTAATAAATTACAGCAGATCATTAAAATTATTATGTTAAATTAAAATATTTCGAAAGAAAAATTATATAAAATAATTAGTTTAAAAAAATAAAATAAGACCATATAATAGTAATGAGCTTAAGCTCAGCACTGAAGGCTATGAAACTGATCCAAAGGTTTAGGATAGAAATCTCAAACGGACTGGGAGCCGTACTCAGGAAATCCACTTAGTACGTTATCTTATTACCATCTCAGCTACCCTGGTCGACTCCCTACGAGGTGCAAGCAATCTATTCCATTTTATTGACCTGAAGATAGGTTCACCTAACCATAGATTACATTTTTCTGTAGACAATAAATTAAACTGTTACGATCACATTAACATTTTCCTGAGGAAAATAGGCGCGGCAACCCTTGCTGTTAGAATTATGTCAAGGTGTAGTGCCACAAACATAAGAAAATTAGTTTATTCTGCGCATACTTTTAAACTTTAATGACATATGGTATATTATTCTGGGGTAATGCATGAGGGAAAGACAACGTTTTTAATCTACAGAAAAAAGTAGTCATTATGCCAGGTTCCACCAAAAACTTCCTGCAGGGGGCTCTTCAAGAAATAGGGAATACTTTGTTACTTGCCAGTATATTCAATGACAGATCTTATTTGAGATTAATAACAGTCACCTATTTACAGCAAACTCAGATGTGCGTGGCTTTGATGCCAGAAATAGAAATAAATTACACACGGAAGGGAAGTCTATAACACAAAAGGGTGTTCATTACAATACTATTAGCATATTTAATAAACTTAACACTTAAAAATAAATACAAACAAGTTCAAACATGAACCAACTAACTTGTTACTCTGTTGAAGAATTCATGGCGTTGAGTGTATCTTAGTATAGACCTTACCATATATAATGTTGAGACACTAGTATAAGATATTATTTATGAATATTTTATATCAAGTACAAGTTATATATCATATCTTCTCTGTAGTATTTAAGCATATCTTTTTGTAAGTTAAACATAATCAGATGATTGTAAATATAAACGCAGAGTTAATAGTAATTAAGAAATCATAACAATTTATGTACAATCTCTGACGCGTTCAACATCCCTAAAGTTCTAATTCTCTATGAGATCAATGGAATATTATTTAATACTAATACCGCTTAATTTTCGAACTACAATGAAGAATGGATATTCTGTAGATTTATTTAATTTAAAAAACAAAAGAAACATCTAACACTTGCAATCAATATTTACAGAAAAGGGTATTGGAAAGCAAAGGTTGTAGAGAGCAGACATGCAATTAAATGTCCTTCGGAATGAAGTTCGAGACAAAGGACATTAAACATTATAGATATTTGAAAACGAGGGCAATTTATTTATTCGCTTGAGAAGCTAGTTTTAATTACGAATGGGATATATACGTTCTTTCCGTGAAAATTATCAAAGGCTGAATATACGCTCCGTAACTAATTGCTTTATAAGAACTCTGCTTTAAGGGGAACCTGTTGTTAGATGTCTTCTCTGGTTTGGATTCTGTACACGAGAGGAAGTAATCTATTCAAACCGGACGAATTGGGCAGTTTTTACACATATTTACAAATCATGGAAATCGTTGGAATCTACATACCTTTCAACGGATGCACGCTTTTGTTAGCGCGTTTGAAATTCAAGGTCGAGGACCGGCTCCTGGTACGAGTATTTTTCCGGGTGAGGAGAAATTTGGGTGCGTCTTCAAGCAAAATTACTGGACGATGTGCGATGCCTTCCAGGTAGCAGAAATGAGCGATTTATTATGAAGTTTTCAATTCGTATGGCGGATGCCGACATGTCGTGCTTGTTGAAAGCATCCTTGCGGCTTCCTCCACATTGTTTTAATATAAATTATACTAGAGATATAATGAAGTAATTAATTCACAATTTAAGGTCGAAATGAAGTTATTGTGGCTATTGTACAACTGTAGCACGCGTACTTCCTAAAAAATTACGTGTGTAAAAAATGAGGATGCACTTTAGTCGAACAAGTAAATTGAGCAATTTTAAGTGTCTTGTTGCGCTTCAAGAAGTGAATACTAAATCGGCCCTTAACCGATTGTTGAAGTATAATATTTTGTAGTTGCACGTGGTATAAATTATACTGATTTTAATTCTATATCTTACCATCATTAACGAGAAGGCTAATACATATTTAACTTGCCTCTATTCGTTTAAGAAATTAAGTTACAATCTGAACATCGATAAGACTACTCAACCCTTTATTTCATAATATTTACACCATGCAAGGACCATTCCTTTTTTTGTCTCTATTTTTATTGAGGTTTATAAGAAGAACCACTTATTTATAGCATTCAGTAATTCATAAGGAACACGAGGATTTTCTTTTCGATAGATGCTGTCAAACTGAAAACACTGGTATTTAAAGAAGGTTTGTTGCGTCCTCCGAGCTTCGTCCTTACAACTAATGATTTCACTCTATACAGTAAGTTTTTTTTATAAAAAACAATTAATTAATAATGCCTTAAATATTTATGATATTTATGTGTATAAAATTTGTCTTCCCCTGATGCATTATCTCAGAATATTATGCTATATGTCATTAAAGAGTGAAAGTATGCGCAGAATTCACTAATTTTCTTATGTTTGGGTCACTAGCTTCTTAGAAGAATATTAATGTCATATTTCCAATTTAATTTATTGTCTACAAGTACTAGTTTAATGTATAATAAATATATATTTTTTAAAATTCTAACATATAATTATTTGATTGATCTTATTAATAAACTGTTATTTTAATGTTAATCATAATTACAATAATAATAATCGTAATAACTCTTCCAAGGAACGTCGTTCCTGTTATTTAAGATATGACAGAGAATTAACTAAAATATTAAAACTCATAAAATTACTAATGCTCTATATTAAACTATAAGCCACTGTTTTTTGAAACTTAAGACGCAGATTCATTTTAACAGTAAGTAAAAAGTAAAGTAAATTGTAATAATTGGCCCTTAACCCACACTGTACACACCAGTAACTAATTTAAAAAAGTCTCCTTTCGCAACATGGCAAAATAAATATGAAAAGGTGAACATACTTTCGATTCAGTGGCTGTGTTTAATGGGTAGTAATTAATAATCAAACTCGTGACAAAAATGTATTAAAAGTACTGAACATTCACTTTCTTTTTAATAGTTTGACAATGTTCTTATGCGGTCAGATAGGATCGATGTGTATCTGGACCGCAGGTGCGTAGTAAATTTATTTTTCAGGATTTTCTGTGAGATGGACACTTATCCTGCTGAAACTGTTACATTAAGGAAATTTTCGATTTCTACACGGAGAACTATTAAACTTTGACAAATTGAAGGTTTGTAGAATTAAATAATAAATAGGTCAATTTGACAATAAAATCTTAATATGCATGGGATTTTTGTAAAAGATTTTTTTAAAAACTATTTTTTTTCTTCACCTGAAGAAGATGGTGGTGCAAGCCATCGAAACGTTGTGGCAAATGAACGACGCTACCCGGTTGGAATCCCGAGGAAACTTTCTCCAGCAGTTACACCGGGAAAACCTACGTTCCTTATTTTTTTCTGTGTACTGACCGAAAGTTCCGGTTTACAAAATTATTTTAAAAATAATTATTAAATAGTAAAATCCAGAAGCATTACAAAACATCAGTCGTTTTAAATTTATATTTATTGACGAAGAAACATTCCATTGTATAATGAGGCGACTTTAGTATGTAATATTTAATCGCAGATAACGTTCTCAAACTTTACAAGAAATGTATTCTTTTGTTTGACGTTTATATTCCTGAATATGGCATTAAATTATACCGAAATTTTACCTCATCATAATTGAAACCGCATAAATGAAAATATTCCTATTTTTGAGGCGCTGTGTCGATTAATTTAAAATTATTTGCATAATATATTTAGATAATATGAATTGCGTATATACATTTGACGTGTATTAATATTAGGTTGACATTCTTGGATTGAGTCTGTCGGATCGAAGATTTTATATTTAGTTTCCCCCAATGTGAGATGACCTTGATCACTTCGAGGGGTGTATGCATCGGGATTACAGACCTTAGGAATCCGGCAAGAGTTGTTATTTAAAAGTCGGCAGTGTTTTTAATAAAAAACAATTCCTTACATAATGATGGTTTACGTATGAAGAAATTCCGCTTTGTTAAAGCATTTAATCAGGGAAATGTGCTGATAATACAAATTATTTTATAAGAAGAAATAGTAGTTAAATATCAATGATAATGGTATTAAGATTCTGTTTTATAAAAAAATTGGTCTTTTGTTCAAGAAGCTTAGAAAATAATTGTAGTAAGACCATATTGAATTATTTATTATAAAACTATTGCGATTCTACATTGAAGATACACTTGTGATTTTCCAGGACATCAAACACTAAGGGTTGAGCACAGAATGGGTATGACAGTAAACTTGCTCATGTTCCGTTAAACACGAGAAGAGATTACTGCATGCCTTGTCAAAGTTAGAGCCCATGAATCCTTACAGAATGAAATTATAATCGGTGCTTAAGAAATGATACAAAAGAGAACAGTAAAATTTACGACCAGGAGACAGGGTAAAGGAAACGAAAGATTTCCGCTTTATGGTTTGAGTCATTATAAACAGAAGGCAGAGCTGCACTATGCATACTTTGAACATACGCTTAGAGGGACTTTCAACGCAAACAGCGGATATTAATATATTCTAATGAGGGTGATAACAATTTTAATGATAATTTAAGGGTACATAAAAACGTGGATAAAATTTAGTTTATAAATAGGCACTCGTAAGTAATCTCCGGAGGAGAAACTTTAGCTGTAAAAGTACTTCTTTGCTCTTTGCGAGTTTTCATTTTCCCGTTGACTTCTTTTCTTCTTTGCACTGGCAGTAATTGGTGAGAGATACTTGTTTTTTTTTCTCTTAGACATTAATAAAATACACATTTGGATTAGAATCTAACATTTTAATTAGTAAATTAAATCGACTGATTCCAATGACATAGGCAAGAAATCAAACCTTACACCATAAAAGTTTCATTCGACAACAATACCAAAAACAGGTCAAACGAAACTAAGTTGTCAGTCCCTGAGAATTTTCTACGGCAGCCGGTTTTGGCGCGGTGTGTTGGTCACGATATCTGCTAGTTGGCAACAGATATTTGTATAAAAACTTGAAAAATAAAGTTAAAATTGCTGTTTTACTCCTTAACAATTTCGTTGAAATCCGTTGAGTCGTTTCGGAGCCCATTCGAGGCAAATATAAAAATTGCACACACGCTGCGCCATATAAATAAGACGCTTCGGGCCGCTTACAGTCGGATGAAAAAGTCAGAGGAGTTCTGGTAGGTCCGTGAGGAGTGGCTTCATCCTACTGGGATTTCCTCCTCCTTTTGGCGACAGGTCGAAGATTTATATTAAGTCTCCCACAAGGTGAGATGACTTTAAGCAGTCCGATGGGTGTATGCATCGGGGTCCCGTACTTTAGGCATGGAGTCGGGTTTTTGCGTCCCCACAACAATACAGTTTCCCGTCTTCAGAAGGGCGTGGGATTAGTACCAAATGACAGATGAACTGATGCAGGTTTTCTAGGGTCTTCCGTACATCACCCTTAGGATCCTTAAACTACAACCCGGGGGCAATGTCAACCCTTGGCTACTTTTCTTTACCCCTTGCTATGCTAATATAGGGGAGAGCCGCCAAAGCAGATAAACCTCGCGTATTGTCTCTCTAAAATAATAATAAAACGCTTACAGTTAATTTTATCTTAATAAGGAAAAGGATAACGTCTTTTGACGCATGTTTCAGACTGAAGTTGGCAATAATTCTTCTGAAATATAAAAAAGTTGCGATTCAACCTTCCTATTAGTCTTCGTCAAACAGAGGATATAGATCAATCCCGTTTCTTATTTTTGACGGATTCAGGCATTTTAAAATAATAATTTTAGAAAGAAAATAAATACAAATAAAAATTATGTCTACAGAGTCTAAAAATGGTCGACGGCTAAATTTCTGGAATGGAATCCTCATATTGTTGAAAAGAAAATAAGATTCGTACAACATGGGTCTGGAAATAAAATACTACAGAGTTATCCCAACTTTTATGTTGCTACATGAGGGAACATGCTGCGAATAAAATTTACATTGAGTTGAATACTTATAACCATCCGCAAATGATTACCCGTCATGCTAACTCTACGTCCGGCACGGCAGACAGTACGCACTACACCGTGTGTTCAAATAGGAGCAGCTGCTTGTATTCAATAAAAATTAGGGAAATTTAAACATTTCATCTGAAATGTGAACAGAGCGCTCCAACTAGTCACAGATAATGCTAAAAAACTAACAGGACTGGTTATAATTTACGTGTGCTAAGAAGTATTCATCTGAAAATCAATTTTATTCTCGTAATTTTTCATCGGGTAAAATTGTAACCAGGGTCTTGGATTTAATTCAGAAACCGAGGTATGTCATGCAATAAGATTCGGATCCACTCGGTGGTCTAGTGGCTAACATTACAGAAGTCCGGGGTTCGATTCCTGGCAAGGGCCTGGGTGTTTTTCTGTTTTTAAGTATCCTTACTGAGTTTAACCAAAGAGAAAACGAAAATTAGTTATCGAAAAGCAAGTCACTTAAGACCTCGTTGGTTGATGTGACTATAACTAAATTAAAAAAGTAATAACATTCGTAAATGTTCGGATAATTATATAACATTTCCGGACTCGCGTTGTAATGTGCTTCTTTATTCTCTTGATGTGAGGAATCCATTTCTTAAAATTGTCGTCGAGTTGATTTTATTTTATTTTAAGACGATCGATATATATATTCTTTCTCCATGGCTCTACAGCCCATTAAGGGCCTGGGCCTACCGAGTCGACTGCGAACTGTCATATTGCATGACACATTCCGAATTTGGAGTGACACGTGGTCAGCGTATCGACCCTCTAACAGTCTTAATCCCGGTCTTCTGGACCAATATATATATATTGATATGTTACTAAACAAATTTCACTTGTGGTATGTAGCGAACACATAATTTTCTACGTTTCGTGCTTCAACAGTGCATACATTAAAATTATCTTCGACGAATTAAAACAAAAAAATTCTATAATCTTTATTTTGCAAGGATCAATTAAATTATATTCCAAAGTTCCATACAAGTGCATCATACAGTTTTCTCTCATGTAGACGCGGTACTCGTAAACAAGTTAATCTTTACTGGGGCATTCATTGACCTCGCTTAAACAATCTTAATGAGAAAGTAGAGGTGGAGCTACAGTGTCTGGAGGAATGTTTCTCGGCAAACATCCTTAGTCTGAATTATAATGTAGCCAGTTCCATCACAGACACTCATTACATGGAATCGAAATGCTGCTCCATGAGCCACATACGATCATCCTTCAGCAGAAAATTTAATTGGAAACTTAATATTATATCACCCGCTGGAAACATGCAAGGACACGGATAATGAACACTTCCTCTGCAATGGTGTTTAGTTTGAGTTTATTATTTTAATATCTTGTTGATTCTGGATATTCGTCTCGCAGGATCACGTCATCGACATGATTTCTACCCTCCAGTTCCCATAACTGTGGAATATATAATACGAGAAAACCAAATGAAATGGATATATTACACCTTAAGTATCTAATTTTAATACCTTTAAATCTAAGAGCTGTCATGAGTTATATTTGCTTAATTCCAGAGTCGATTTACTGAAATGCGGAGTTTGATCTGCAGCGAGAAACATGGTAAAAGAAATGTTACCGTATAGTTTTATTTCATTAGACACTGATTAAGGCATTCAGTATTTTTACTGCCGTCCAAAGAAACAAATATAAGATATAGACTTACGTGACGGGATTCTCTTAGTCTCCGTCTGCATACTTCCATTCGATCAGATTAAAAAAAGTCATGCTGGTATTTCTAGTGACTTATTGTAATGAAACTATTTCACGCGACCTGGAAGCTTCACCAGTAAGCTCGCGAATGTGTTACCTAGTTTTTTGTTGCGCTACGTGGTAATATTCAATAGAGAACAAAAGGGAGAGAAACGTACAGCGAGAAGCACCGTGCTTCAGGCGTTGAATAGTAAACCAGCGAGGTGTTTCAAAACAACAGACACGTCCGTTTCTCGAATTTCTCCGTAGATAATAAGACCACAACAGAGAGCATTACAGAACTGAACACGAGTACATTGCTCCAGGGACCTTAATCCAAAAGGAAAATAAGAAATTAACTTTCGAAATTACATGCGTTCCATCGTTTTCAAAGGAACATTTTCCCATTAAGACGATCCAATCTACTGATAAAGAATAACAAAGGTGAGTGCCGTCGTAAGCAGCGTCCCTATTAATTTCTCTATAATTTTCTATTCTCTCGCTTTATTACTGCGTTACGCTTCTGTTATTCTACATAACGACGCATATCGTTTTCTGTCGCTCTTTACTCGCCTCTCTCTCTCTTCTCACTTTCTTCACATTTTCACGTCACCTTACTATAATCAACCTTTATTTAAGTTCCATAATGACTAATAGAAGAATTTATCATTCCTAGTTTAAATTAAAAATGCACCTGATGAGATCTACGTTGTGAGATGCAACGTCACGCTCTTAAAATTTTATTTACTCCTTTGTATAATGGAGTAAGGTGAATAACTCAATTGGCATCAGACATTAAGAGTAAAAATTAAATTCAGCTATAAAGTCAGAAAAAGTAGTTATTTAATAATATTAAATTTCAGAGATACATCTCATGATATTTTACAAAATTTTGGGACTTTGTCATATATACGTCAATGTACAAAAATATTTCAAAATTTACTACATAAGAGAAAATTTCTTCATTAATTTGTTGAAGTTGCGTTTGTCTTCAGAAAAGTGCAAATAAAAATATTATACGTAAGAATACAACCATTTTCATCAATCATTCATTAATTTGTTCAACAAATAGTTGTCATCGTCAATGTGATAATCAGGAGTAATTACAGACATATTCATTTAGGTGAAATTGAAGACTGATGAATATGGTTGACAAGTACCACTAAATAAATTATGCAATTCTCTCATTCAAGTTGAGTTCCAAATTTAGAAGAGGTCCCAAAGTTGGGACGAAACGTTGAATTTATTTTGCAATATCATGGGATGTAATTCTCGAATTTGAATGTTTTAAGTAACTAATTTTTCTGTTTTTATTGGATATTTTATGTTAAATAAAAATATTACATTACTTGTCTAACAGCAGAAGATTAATTAAATATTTTATAAAAGAGATTGGGGTCATCAGACTATTCTAAAATTTGTGTTCAATTTCCATTGATATATTCTATGAATATATGATATCAAAACTAAAATTTGAAGGGTCTAATTTTTAGTATGTTTATATAAAATATTTATTTTATAAACTAATAATTGTAGCACTGATATATATTCATTACTTTCTGATATGTTAACAAAGTGTTAAACACGTATATGCATCCAAAATACAAGTAGTAGTTTGGTAGACTCCGTGAGGGTTGTTAATCCTTTAACAGTTGCAAATAATTCGGAAAATAACTTTGAGGAAATATTGGTATTCGTTTCAGATACTCTACGGTTTTTTAATATGGGCGGGTTGATGTATAATGGAATAAAACAAGTTGTGTGTTAGGCATTAACGAAATCCTTTTTTTTTATATACATACGTAGCCTTTCCAAAAAAAAGAATTTTTTTAATACCTGACATACAGCTTGTTTTATTCCATTTCAACATCGACCCGCCCTTATTGAAAAACCCTATACTATTAAGTTAATTTATATAAAAAGTAGGAAATCAATTAAAACTTTCACAAATAAAACTTTGGTTAAAAATTTTTAAAACTGATTTCGTTTTTTTTAAATTTTGTGAGCTCCACGTGGTAACGCAAATTACATCAAAATTAAAATTTTAACAATTCTACATTTATTCAAAGAAAAACCAAAAGAAAATATATACAAAAAAGGATCTAAGTTAAAGAAAAATTGCCGACTGCTCCAACGTGAGATTCTATCGGTTACATGTTTCGGTATGGATACTAGAAAGGAAATTTTGATGAAAGAGAAACAATACATTTAGTGTTGAAAAAACTGTAGACAAGAAACTTACGATGGATTATCAGAAATGTATTTTTGTCACAGGACTAGAAGCAAAGTCAGGTTCATTCGACCATTTGGGCATCCTTCTGCTCCTCTCTCCGTCTTCCCCGATCCTAGCTGCGCCAATTCTAAACCAAAAGTGTATATCTTTCTTCCCCTCGAATTTTGCTTCGCTGTTCTCTATTTCTTACAGTTCACCTAATCGGTGGAAAAGTGGCAACATCACCATTCATATCTGTTACCAATTTCCGTATTCGTTGATTGAGGAGATTTTACCTTCTGCCTGCACATTGGCCCTTCTGGAAAAATTGTGGGCTATTCCTGGCTGGAAGCTTCTTCCTGGAGTTATTTACCACTACCTGGACCGCTTTTGCCAGACGTACATTTAACGCAGTAATTTATGATAAATGTAAATTTAAATTAATAATAAATAAACTGAGAGAATTACGTTACAGTTACTTAGTAAATAAGCTAATTTCAATTTGAGTGCATAATTCTTAATTGCATTGATCAATTTGGTTACATTTACCTACTGTGCAAACTATTGGTCATTTGCGGGGGTCTCAAGATAATTCAGCGACTTTCAATGACATTTGAAGACAGTTAGAATGTTTCAGGAGACCAGATTTATATGCTGCAGCGTAATATGCGTTGATCATAGTATTCATTAGTATATCATGTTGTACACTATAAACACCACTACTGTTTAACAAAGCCTATAGAATTGGTTTTACAAAAGAATATATTAATTACTTTCATTATTATATAATAAATGTTCGCCAAATGGACGGTTAACGTGAAGATTAGCCCTCGAATGCAAATACCAAATTTAAATCTAAGGTTTTCAAATGAACCTCAAGGCTAGGATGGTGCTATCAGCGGTAGATGAGAATTTCACCTGGGTTCAGTGGAAATAACCCCTGGCAGTGCAAATTATTGAGGTTGTGCGAACATTCCGCCTGCCGAAACCGGTCAGCTGACGAAACTGCGCACAAATCTGCTCACTGCTCTCACCAAAACAACTCTAATCTCTTAATGCAAAACTAACACTCAGCGGGAGACGATACATGAATGAAAACGAAGGAGTGAATGCTGAAGCTTTCCGAATTATGATTAACAACTTAACTCATACACTTAAAATAAGAATCGTCGGCGTAAGTTTTCCAATAGCTCTCCTTGATAAATTATCAACTCGTCGTGGCGATAATTAACAAAATATAGATGAGAAAGAAAAAGATTATCTTCCATTTTATTGTTACATAAAATGAAAAATATTTTTATTTGTATCTTTAGTCCGTATAAAAAATCTTCAATTATTAAGACGTATAATGAACAAAATAAATATCTTCCAGACGCTTCTCAATACTTCAGATATTTACTTATTCGATACGAATCGATCTACAATAAATAGTATAAGATGTTAAATAGAATTCTATTAGCGCTATAAACTTTTAAAGCAATAAATTAATTTCCTCTATGGAGTATCGCTCAGACGAATAGTATTTCACAACATTATGACAAGGAGCGTTGCTAAAGTCGTACATAACTTTACCGACAGTAAAAAAATCGAGAAGCTGTAGTAAATTATAAATTTATTTGATTTTTAATTTATAAGAAAGAAAGTGTTAATGTTGACAAATGATTTCGGAAATTAAAAGTGTTATTTTGTTTTGTAGAGATAATTATGGCAAAATTACTGGCGAAATCTCCGTTTTTGAAATTTAAAAAAATATTAATTAATAAATATGTATCATTGGAGTTTTTAGTCATTATTTAGACTGCCTGATAACCTACGGCGATGTAATACACAAGGAAATGAATAGGTCAAATTACCAAATAGCAGAGAAAATATCAGAAAAGGTTGTCACAGGCCTACCGCTCTGCTCATATTTATTTTTAAATACGTTAACCAGACGTATTTTGGTTTCTATTGAAGTATTTATTTTGGTAACGAGAGAGCAATGAAATGGGTAAAGTCAACGACGTAGAAGATAAAATACGCGAACAGGCCAAACCCATATGAAGCTGCTGAAAATCCAAGAAATGTAGCCCAGTTTCATTTTGGAGGTTGCTAGACTGACAATTTTGAGATTCTTGTCCAGGAGGCAAAGTGAAATGCCCTCGATTTAAGAACCGCTGAAGGAGCAACCTTGGATATGATGGACGTATAAAGAGTATTCAGTACAGCTGTATAAGCAATATTTCGTAATACAAAGACTAGAGGAGAATATGGATACAATGACTTCACATGACCTTAATTAGGATTGACTTTTTTGTGTTGTAATATGCTTAAGATACTCATTTCAGGAAAAGAGCAGCTCGCGAATGACACCAATTTATTATTCTCTTCCTGTCAAATACTAAAATGTTGCTGCGGTTTCTTCGGGCAGTAACTGCCCTTGGAACTCGATTAGAACGCATATAAAGGAAAATTAATCTATTACAAAAACTTTACTCTATGCAATTGGAGATCACAGCGTAGTTTGATAATGTCATACAATTGGCCCACAAAATATATTTTAGAACTAACCGATGACCGGAATTTCTGTAGCACTGTACAGAATTTACTGCCTCACATAATCTTGTTTTGTTTTATGAATCTTGATACGTTTTTAAAATGTCAAGAGCCTACACTCTAAAATGTAGCATATTGCTAATTAATTGGAGCTCACGTCAGACACCTTTTATATCCCTCCCCCCTTGGCACTGTCGACTCAGTCTCGTGTTGGGGTTGGTAGCTGGCGGAAATCCTGGTTCGTGACCTACTCATCTGGCCTCTTGTTTTCCTGTCACACTTAATATTCCGATATTCAAATGTCCCCTCATATATATATGCTGACATTAGCAGACATGCTTCGATTATAACTTTCATGAGAGAACAGTGACGTGAACTATTACTACGGATTAGTAGAAAAGGGGAAAAATCATTATTGTACCGTACGTATTTCTTCAGTCATGCTCAGGAATAATACTGTTTATTAGTCTTTCTACTTCATGTGACATTCTTGTTGTCACATGCGTAATATTCGTCTTTAATTGTTAACATAATTAGTCATCCGTAGGCAATGATTCAAATGTTTCTTTGCTTGTTTCTGACTCCCCTCCCCTCAATTTGTCTACAACTTCGACCACGGTGTAGCCTATGTTGTAACATTGAGAAACTGGAAATAGAAATATATAGTTGATGACCTGCAATTGGGCAAATAGCCCGATGTCCCTTCAAAATATTACACAATTATAATATAATTTATTCAGACCAACAATCTATTATCCTCATCAATCTTAAACCTTGATAATTAGATGCGTGTTCTCAGTTATGTATCTTTCTTTGTTAAGTTATATATTACTACTAATAAAAATATATAAAATGTTTGGCTTTATTGTTAACATGAGGTTTATTAACGTTTCTCCACAGCAAATAACCTGACAAAGGTACAAATAAGTACCAAAACGTAATTTTTTCCTTTTTGGAAATTGTTAAAAAATAGGCTGAAAGTGATCGGAAATTTTTACTTATTAAAAACCTTAACTTAATCACAGTTTATAACAGTTCACTTCCGATTTAATATTTAAATTGGATTGTGAGCTTTGAATATTAATTTCATTTGTTGCAACCTGGTCGTCATTTCTTAAATTGTTTTAATGTTTAATTCAATCTAACACTCGTCTATATTTTTTTTCAAAAACTTTATAACAACTCGTCGTTTCTTGAATTTAAAGAGTAGTTCGATAAAATCGGATTGACAGTTCCCATATAGGTGAATGCAGGACAACTGGGGAAAGCGAACCATAATTAATTAAAATTTTCCTTAAATGAGGAGCCTAATATGTTAAAATTATGTGACAATTCGTCAAAATATACATCGTTATGCGACAAAGCGTTTCTTAGGATGGAAATGTATAACCGTTGCCGCCTTAATACAGGCAAACCAGGTTGCAATTGATACTTTCATCTTTTTTTCTCAAAAAAGAAAAACTTATCAGGGCCTGTTTGTTATAAATTCAGGTGCCAGGAAATTGTAAATATTTAATGGTATTTTCGAAACCAAGACGGTAACATTTATTCGGTGACTGACAAAAGATGGAAATCAAACCGACACTTAAGAAATCTCCTGGGAGGCTAAATCTCTCTTCCATGGTCGATTCTGTGAAGCATATTCAATCCTGTGATAGAATTCCAAAAATAAACAAACGTGGCTGTAGAGATATCAGGGGAATTTTGAAATCTGGATTTACGCCTACTATGTATAGCAGCCCGCAAACATTTTAAAATTTGGCATTTCTCCTAATTATACGAAATGTTTCATAGTCAAACAGAAGGCTACACGATAAGATGACCGATAATTTAAATTTCTTAATAGGTGAAGAATGATCCCATTCTGGAAAATATCACCATATTTTTCAGAAGGGATGAACAATAATCAGTGCCTCATTGTAAAATAATTTAGATATGAAATTTGTTGATAGTAATCGTAAGTTTTGGTCGGGTGGTCCATTGCCTGGGTTTAGGAAGCAAGATAAATAAAGAAAAAATTTGAGGGAAGGATGAATATGTTATTAAAGAGGGAGAAGTGAACACTATATTCCTCCTTCACTAAATTTTTTGTCACTTTATCTTGATTCCTATATTTTCTAAAAACCAAAATGGAAAATCCGACGCACACTGGCCAAATATGTAATAGAATAGTTGATTGATTATTGTCCAATTTTTAAAATTAAATTCAGTCCATAATGAAGTGTTATCTTATATTTTACATTTGCTCCACTCTTCTGTGTTAAAACTTTTCTCATCCCACCAAAACCATCTTTTACTACATTTCTCTGTTTTTCTTTAAATCTTCACAATCTCTATAGTGCAACTGCTTTAGAACTCCACTTAATCATTTAATGTATTTCGTGTGCACGTTGTAGCAAGAGGAAAGTGACTAGTCATATATTCTTATTCCCTGGAATAAACTCGCTGTTTTCATTAAATTGTCAAACGATCACTCAATGTTCGTTTCGTTAATTACAGGCCAAGAAGAGAATTTTCTTTTAGTTCCCGAGCTCAAAGCGCAGATCCATCAAAGTACGAGCTTCACTTCTCAGAAAGCAATCATTCTTAAAACCACGATTATTTGCGCTAATAGCACGATTAGTTACACGCCAATCGCTTGAAAGTTTTGTATTCTTTGGTCACAAAAATAAATTACAACTATTGTCGAATTTCGCATTGATTGCACGGCAGAAAATCTTGTATCCAGAAGTCGGCAATTAAAAAGAGTAATGGGTCGGGAACGAAAACAACGTCCTCAAACACTAAAGATTGTATATAAATAAAACCTTTATAATAGTATTGCTGGAATTTAAAAAAAATTAACAGACAGTGGTAACCAGTTAAAAGTTAAGAAAACCAAGTTGAGAAAGATGTGGCGAAATTTGTTGATAAACCACTATTTCAATTCGATTGATGGCTTGAGAGAATTGGGAATATAACGTACGTAACTAATATTATTATAGATACTGTAATGAAATTTATAGAATAATGATTTTTGATATTATTATAATTTGATGACAGGCATATATTAATATGAACTATTGCTAAAACTAGCTTCAATGAGTCTTGTTGACGTCGTTCAAGGTAAAGCAAAATACAATAGTGTAGCAGAGGAGTCGGAAGGATTTAAATTATTTAAAGAAATTCAATTAAATACGACAAAGTTGATTAACAAAGACGTTTATAATTAGTTAAGGTCTTTATTTACTGGAATAAAGAAGCGCGTTGAGGGTTGAGAAACCTGGCACTTGCCGAAATATCCATCAGTTGTCAACGATTTGAGTTGACGGGTATCTACTTAGGTGACCATCCTTCTTCCTGGCCGACTTCTTAGCTAGTTCTTTTTCCTACCGACAACTTTGCTAGTAATAACCTAAAATCCTTAATCACCAATTACTGTACCTAGCCGTTTTTCGTGGATTACTTGTCAAGTGTGGAAGTCTTCCTCTGCGGACTCTAGACCACGATTTCTTCCATTGGTTCATAAGGTCAACCGACTGCAGAAAATTAGAAGGGACATGGATTGATCTCCATCCCACTAAGATTTGCCGCCAATCACACCGTGAGAGAATCTCGACAATCCGATATTAAGAACCCGACTTCTTGACACCACAGAAAACAAGCTGCCAACCCTAATTCTTAAAATATATTTATATTATAAAATCGTATCAAGACCGTAGATGAAATATAATTGTAGTTTGTTAAATGATTCCGTTTATGATGTTAAACTTCCCGTATGCAAGTAAACAACGGGAATTTCTGGACGGTAAAGATTCATTCAATGGTGCCTCTTAAGTTTAGATCGCACAACCTGTCCCACGTCGGAGTTGAAATCGAACGGTTCAAAGTTTTAGATGTCTTGTTCCTCAGAAAGCTTAAGTTGCTTAAATTCTGACGTCTGGAGAAGCTCGGAAATTTCCAAACCGTGACCTGTTTTACCCAGAGCGTCATTAATTGCCCACGGGGTAAGTGAATTTAGGTCCCGAGGTCGATGCTAGAGATCGCGAGGAAGGTGTACAGAAAGACGTATAGAGTCGGTGTTTCGATAACGTCTGTCATTCTGGAAAACAGGATTATTCACGCGCCAGGTAGGTTGCGCTTGAGCGTAGTTTCCTTTGTGAGGATAGTTGCGTCCCCGACCGCCGGGTGCGCTGCTGTCGTCGCCGCTCTGCTCAGTGGCGCGTTGGTTTTGTAGCAGTGCGGACGCGGCGTGCCATGTGATCGTGTCGTGTCTTGCAGTGCAGTGACGTGACATGAAGTTCCCGGCAGACAGCAAGTCCACCCTGTGTATCTACACCGAAGGGGACTTCCTCGAAGAAAAGGTAACCTTTTACATCTTGCGTAGACGGGGATGTTTCTCGCCCACTCTCTGGGTAGCGTCGTCCGATTGTCGTCGGGAACTGGGCCGTTATCCTCCGGAGCTTTCGGGTTGTGGATCGCTCGCTTTTCGCCGACGTATGAAAGTTCGTATGAGAAACGGTCGTACTTTCCGAAACGGTGGTTTCGTGCAGTTGTCGGCGTTCCGCTCGTCGTTTCCAGACGCGGAGTCGGGAATAGCGTGAGGAGTTTGGGGAGTTGAACGCCCGTGCAGAAGAGGCGCCCGGTTGAGGCGAGTGGTGAGTGGGCGACGTGACGAACCTCCATTCCCTCACTTTGCCCTCGATATTCTACGGCGGTCCATTTCCACGCGTTTTTGGCGAATTCATTTCGGCTTAACAGCCCCCGAAGGTTTCACTTTTCCCCCTTGCGGATCGCCGCGGTTAATTGAGACGCGATGGCCTCGGCGATGTGTGTTATCCTAGATACGGGGAATGCGGTCAGCTGATCTTAAGCACTTCCGGATTCCGTGACTTACCTACGCTTTTATCGAGGTTGTCTCACAAATTTTGTGACGAAGTGTAGAGAAAGTGAGGCTCCCCAAGTGCCCCCTCTAGCGGGTGGCCAGGTCTTTACGAAATGCGTTCTCGATAACGAGCGGCTCGGGGTCAACATTCGAGAAGAATAGAGCGTGGGTAATATCTTGTCTGATCGGCCTATGTCTTTAATTTCTTCTTCCTTTGAGGAATCGCTACTTTCAACATCTCACTACTTTAAAAAGACCACTGTCAAATTTTCCAACATGACCGCAATTTGAGGACCATATCTCTGGTTTCATAAACTGTGATTGGTTAAACAAAATAAAGATAAATGAGTTAGGTGGTATTTTCAATGATCCCTTCTATACGTGGAGCCTACTCGTAGGCTCCACATCTCTTCAGCGAGAAGAAAACATGCACGTAAAAAATTTTTTTTCCTAGTTGTTGTCTCGTTAACAAACATAAATATTATGACACGGGGAATAAGTCTTAGGTATTCTGTAAATGGTCCTGGAATTTAAAACCACACTTTCTAGACACTTCTCAAATGAAACTAATGTATTCTATACAAAGATTATTTACTTAAGTGACATATAAGAAAATGTAGCTGTCTAATCTTCAAATCTATGTTACGTGTTTCTAAACCTTTTTCCAATTGGAAGATTTTATGATCTCTACGTAATCTGTCCCCATAATTTGTTGATCAATTTAAATTTTAGGTTTATGAACAAATGTCTCTCGCTTTTCATCCCACTGCGTGTTTCCAATGTAAGGTTTAAATAGAGTACAATGTCGGTCTTTGGTTCAACTGCTTTTTGAATCCCATTTCTATCACATGACGAAAAATCACATTTTTCTTCTGATTCCATTTTTACATGAAGAGTATCGCAATTTATGGTGCAAACGAATGTACTGCCGCAATTACAATTTCAAATATTAAACGTTGAGATCATTTATAAATTATTGTAGTTTCGCGTACATATTAACTCGCATTAGGCTATTCTAGTATAGCAATTCTATTTAAGTGTAAGACATTCTATAATGTCCTTCAATAATGGCACAACCTCTACATCATTGGACCAACATCTGTCTAGCACTGACATATATTCTTCAATGTCATGAAAGCTGTAACGATGATTGTTTTTGACGAAGGCATAAAAGAAACTGAGGCGAGATAGGTTTTACATAGATTCAAAATTTGATGCAACTCATTCTCGTTTGAATTTTTGAGAAAAGTCTTTCTCCTGAAAAATAGTAAGTTCATTTTGTTATTCTTGGGGTAGTTTACTATTCCATTAAAATTTATATGGTCTAGCAAGTCGAATTACATGCTGTGTAATAAATGTGTTCATTCTTAGGTTGCTCCGTTTGTTATCTGCGGCTATCGAAATCGTGCACGAGGCTATTTACTATTAACGTTGAGCACTAACTCCTCTAAATTAGCTGCTACAGTCTGTTGAGAGATAATTATTACGAGTTTAACGTTAATTTAATATGCCCTTTCTTTTAAGGATTTTATTATTCTTTAATCAAATGCAATTAACAATTCGAATTTATTTTACTTTAAGCGTGCAGTAAATGATCTCTGTGTAACGGAGAGACAATTCGAGCAAAACGACCAGATTGAGTGTTTTAATTTATAAATTATAAGGCATAAAATAGTTTTTATGCTCCGTAAATAACTTTTCACAGGTATGAAGGGTTTTGTTGAGCGAGAATATTTTCTCCCTGACGGGGCTTAATTATTTGTATAAATGATTCCAGGTGTGTTGCGTCCTGGTAGTTAAGACGTATACCTGTCGTGGTTTAATAGGAAGGAGATGATTTATTGGTGGGTTACTAATAGCATAGATTTGGCCCGTGGAAATGTTGCATAGTTGTGAAGTTGGAGCGGGTAGTTCCGCAGTTTTTGCGTGGTCCTTTGTTTCCACCTGTCCGTGCAAGGTCAAAGCGGCAGCCATTCACGGCTCTTTTCTCTGTTTCAGGCGGCCCACGATGAGCAGGAGCAGAAGAAATCTCCCGTAAGTATGCCTCCATGACCCCTTGCTTGGAACGGGTCTGACCCGGGTGCACTGGAAATCACTTTGGTCCCGAAGCACTCGCGCAGTCAGCCTGCACAATTTATCAAAGCTCACAGTAACCCAAATCAACAAAAAATTATTCTAGTTTTCCACAGAATACCTATTTGAATCTTGAATGAAACCGCATAAGAAATGAACGGAACGTTATTAACAATAATTATATTGATACGAAATGACGGGTGGTTTCTATATGTAAGCACAAAATTAACAAATCTGATAAATAAGTAATTATAATATGTATAATACTTCATTGTGCTCGTTCATTACAAGATTTAAATAATATTGATATTGTTAATTATTAAGGATTTAAACAAAAGGGATGCAAAAAAAGCCGCGGAGAACTTAAGAGATTCGTCATATAGATAATTAAAAACGTACGTAAAAATTATTTTCAAGGAATTTGTTACGCCTAGTACAATTATTTGTTGCAATATTTGTTTTCGGCTAAGTATTTACGCTTCCTTGCAAAAGTTTCTCTGTAAAACACAAAATAATTCGATCATGAAATTATCTGATAAAATTAATTGTATCCCTCTCACTTTATTATATATGTACCAATTGCACAGTTTTTAAAATCTTTTTAGATTTGACTATAGAACACAAACTATTTGTAAAAATGTGGTCTTATTTGTGTGTTGCTGATGTTCTCAATTTTATCATGCTCTTCGTTTCCTGTTTATATTTATTTCTGACCTCACTTGTTTCCTCAAACAAATATCTTACGTAGATTTTACGGTTTGATAACAAATAAAGTTACCTATTTTTTCGTGCGAGGAAATTCTCGCTATCGTGAATGAGCTTGTTTTGAACGAAACTAAAGTGTGTAAGGAAACCATTTTGTTTGATAACATATCGCCGATAAAACACTTATCTGTGGGTTTATTTTCTGGTATGTTTTCCCTTGTATATATTACGAGAGTTTTCCTATTGCAACCCATATGCTAATGCCGTAGACTGGCTGTAGACAGGACTACGTTCATATCGGTTAAAAATAAGCACGAAACATCTTGTCTGTGTGAATAAAAATTTTCCCTGTGCATGGCTTAGAATCCAGAAATTTTAGTCTGTCACACCGCTTTTATCAAGACAACGTTCCGATTAACTTCGCTTTTTACGTCTGTAATGACCAATTTCAGAAAAAAAGTACGTTTTGTACCTTATTAATATTTTTTCTTGGAAATTTTTCAAATTTGTGAAATTATTTCATATGTTACGTCAACATAGTTTAATGATAATTGGATAACCGTTACTCAGTTAAATATTGTTGTTTGGATACTATGTCTCGTTCTAACTACATTATTGTAAATTCAGGTTTTGTATTATTATTCACCGCAGGGAAAAATCTGAAAAAGGTACAAATACGTGCCGCAACATTGGTATTGGTTTTGATTAAATGAACTGTTTGCATCGTATACATTTTGGTGTTATATAGAGACGTGATAAAATTTTTAGTAATAGCCGCCAATCCGAGACAAAATGGCGGACGTTCCAAAACCTGATTGTTAACTGCTTGTTCCCTTTACAGAACAACGGCTGAAAGGGATTGCTCTGAAGCGATTACAGTATTTTAAATTTTCATTCCTGATTTAGCAACGTTCAAACGTAAAATTCCGTCTCCATTATCAACGTTTATTGTTTTACGGAGCTTGTCATATGCACAAAGGAACAAAAACTTTGTAGTCAGGAGTGGGCGTTTTTTGAAATTGAAGAGAGAGGCAAAACGTAACAAAAGTTTTCATTCAGAAAGGTTTAAACAGCTCGTTAAGAATGAAGATAGATACAAACTCTTTCCTATCAATGGCTGACACAAAAGGTTAATCATTGAAGAAAAAAGACCGTACATAATGTGTTCATCTTTGTATAGACAATCAAATAATTGGCTAAGGAATGTTTTTTAATTTCGTGACGTAACTATTACAAATAATAAATAACTTTTAGGCTACTTAAATCATAATAAAGTATTATTTAACTAAACTCTCAACTTCAATTTGATTTTTCAGAACTCAAGGGGCTAGATTAACGGAGATGTGAGTTAAATTTGTTACACAGTATCATTGAAATATTCTCAATCATCTTCTGTAAGACACTAAGACTAACCGAAGAGAATAACGCTGTATTTTACATTTAGTTCGTGCCTAGTGGATACTGAATTAAAAATTATTTCCTCTTCGTTTGTTATAAATATAGGTTTGTTTTATTTCTTTGTTATGAATATATATTATTTTAACTTAACTCTTATGGTAATATCATACAAATATATTCCATATAAGCCATGAAATGTGTATAAACGCGTGTCAAAAGAGCAGCGTATTAATTTGTTTATTACGTCAAACAATAGTTATCATTTAGAAAAATATTGTCGGAACCGTAAAGTCCACTTAAACTATAAAGTTTTGTTTTGAATCATTCAAAGAGTGCATTTAATATAACAGCTTCTGTCTTATGAAAATGTAAGTATGTAACATTAGTGAGATAATTTTCATATCCACTGTTGTTTTCAGTTTATATTAATGTCAGCGCCCATTGACTTGATAAACGTCTGTTCACTTCTTTAATTCTCTTGAGAAAGTTCATCGTTGTCGCAGTGTAATATAATTCTGGATGGTAGTTAGGCTTTTGGAATTAGCATGCATATCAGTTTCATGATTAATGTAGATATTAACGAATAGGATTCCGGGTTTCGTGATTGTTACCAGAGGAGGAATTTGTTTTTTTGGAAATGATTTGTTTATACATGGATCACTAATACAGCCAAATCTTGAATTGCAACGGGAAAAAATTAGTTTGAGTTGCCTAAATTGTTATATCACACTTATATTTTCTCTATTTCATCAATAAATAATCATCTTATTCAATATATTCAACGAAGCCATCAGTCGGTATTAAATAAATGAAACTCCAAGGAATAAATGTTGATTTGAGTTCTTCGTCTTCATTTAGAGTTTTCAAACTGTTCAGGTAGATTTGTATCTTACGTGTATCTCCAGAACCTCTCCATTTCCTATTCCTGCAGGAAATACTATTCCCTTGTAACCATTAACAGGTTTCTTGCCTCTTCCCGTGGGAAGAAAGAAGAGGTCAGCTATGTGTGTAGTTGATTCAGAATGTCCAGGAACACTGGTTTATATCTCCGAACAATTATGTGATACAGTTTGTTCACAAAAAAAAATATTTGAAAATTTGATTGACAATATTTAATTTCCCGGAACAAACCACAAGTTGTAGTGAGCTTCCAAATTTAAAATTCTGACAGGTCGTGTATCGTTGGATTGTACTTTTAAAAGGAATCAACTTTTACTGTATAAATTAAAAATAATGGGTATCAAACTCGAAATGTACATAGTGATATACTTGGTACTTGGTAATTAACACTGCCGACCTTAAAAGATATTCATATTCCACCGTCTTCTATTTACACAGAGTTTGGTTGTAAATTCTTTTTGTGAAAGACCAGTGTCATAATTTTCGAGAAAATTGTCTGATACATCGCGAATTTTGGACCCCAAAGCAAATAATTACGGCTCAGAGACGTCGTTATATTCAGACAAATTATGATAAACAAATGTCCTCGGTAATAAAGGATCCAGTAGAATATTTATTGTTTTATCCTCGTGCTTTGTGATTTCCATATTTACTGATTTGTGATATTTTATTACCAAACTAATTATTTTACCCAGTTCCTGTTTACTTTGTACGCATACTACAAATGATATATTGTACTCTTAGTAATGTTAGCATTATTATTATATTGCATTTTTAGTTATGTTGGACAGTCAAATTTGTGTTCTGATTTTCAGTAATGTACACTATTAGTAATTGTAGCTTCTAATAATTATTTTGTAATCTTATTTAACGGAATCGTATTTCCTCATTAGGGGACTAATGGAATAAGTCAAATCAACGATAATTCAGTACTAACGTAAAGTTGCTACAGTAAAAGATAATTAATTATGAAATGCCATAATGGACGCAGTAGAGATTAGAGTAATGAAACACCTGCAGATTATATTAGCTGACTGATGTAGAGGAGATGTGAAATACGATTTTCTTTTGATAACCGAGGAGGTTGTGGCAAAAGTGAAATAATTAGATATTATTAAGTCTGAAAGTCAGTTTGGATGCTTTAATTTCAAAATATTCATGTCTGAATATTTATAATTTTAGAGTGATTTTAAAATAAAATATCACTTGGGATCTGTTTTTCAAAAGAATTACAAAATTAAACTAAACGACCAATTACAGAGCAACCAAGTTTATATTCAATCTCTACAATTTTCGTCCTCACATCAGGTAAATTTCTTCAGGATTAAACCACAAAAGAATTGTAAAGCAATTCAAATATATAATATAACATTATCTTGTTAAAAATAAATTATTCAAATTTCCAGTTAATTAATTTCGCTAAGACAAATAAATAATAACAATTTATAACCTTTTACAGACTTTACTTTTTAAATAATAACAACGTAACGGCATATTTTCATGTCTTCTTCAGCTTTTCTTCCTATAGAGGAAATATTTACAACAAATTAAAACCGGGAAAGATAAAGTTGAACAAAACTTAAAAATTTAGATGGAAACTCAATTATACTTACGAAATCAGTATCAAAACATTGAATTAGAATCACATATGAAGTCAATCCGAGGCAACACGTTATCACTTAAACTCTTCTCACATGTAACAAAGTCTGTAAAAGGTCATAAATTGTTTTATTATATACAACAGACGTTAGTTTTAAAATTTTTTAACGAATAATATTACAATTTTTAATGAAATATTGCTACATTACATTTTCTCAGTTTTTTGTAGTAAAATCCTGAAGAAATTTACTTGATGAAGTCCCAAATGTGAGGACGATGCGTCTTAGAAATAGAATAAAAACTTGACTTGTCTGTGATTGGACGTTTAATTTAATTTTAAAGTAATTTTATATCATCGCCCTAAATAATTGTAATTAATCTGTTGTCCTCGTAGTGAATATGAATAATTACTCTTATGATGATAAGTATAACAAATTCGTAGTGTTCATCGTGATTGTCGGATATAATATTATAATAAAATGTGATAAAATAAATGGAATAACGTTGAAATTTATTATATTAGTTGCTATGCTCGCTACTTCGTCCGCGCCGAACTTGGATGACCAGGAATTCAATTATATTAAGAGTGGCCATCCGCCCCCGTTTTCCGGGGTCATTTCCCGGTTTCAAACCTCTGTCCGCAGCTGCGAGGCGTATTCTCGGTTTTGTCCCCGGAAACCAACCTTGGCCCTATTAGGACGGATATTTAGGCTATGTGTAACAATCTATTATAAAACCATTAATTTGATCTTATTAGTAATTTACAAATTTGCGTGGAGCTGAAACTAAAAGCGAACAATGTTGACAGTCCTGTATCTGATCTAATAATTCTGTCTCAACAACAATGTCGTGACCCCCAACAAAGCTCCTGGTGCAACAATAGATGCAGTGAGAATGCTCGTCCTCTCTCTCCCTCTCTCATACTACCAAAATAACGCATACGAAAGTTTAAGATAAAATTCCTGTTTCAATCCCTCAAATTTTTATTGAAATCCGTTAAGCAGTTTCGGAGCCTATTCGAGGCAAACTTCTAGACAGATAGACACTTCAATTTTATTTATTGGTGTTGATGAAAAGAAGAATTATCAAGGCAAACACCACGACTTCAATATTAACCGCAGCACTGCTTTATTACATCTTTTTATACTATATTTAATTTTCCTACATTCATTATTCATCTTACAATTTTACTTTATCCTTAAATGTTATTTATTCAGAAATATTAGCCACACTGACGCCAGTAACGCACAGTGCAACAGAAAATATACATATTTTACATGTATAATATGTTTAATTACCGACTATTCTCATTTGTCCCAGTTTCTTCATCATGATAGGGCCCCCATGATTACAACTTATCTTTTGCTTACCTGTGACGCAAATTTATATATATGACTCACGTTCACAAAATCAGGTCTGACAGACCGGAATCCCTGGTCTCTCGTGACAACCAGGTCAGCTGAGCGTCGAACTTCAACTCAAGATTCCCCTCAAAACAATTCTTCTTAGATACATGGGGAAAATGCCGTCATCAAAATGTGATCCCATATGTGCCGCTGTACTTCCAAAATGTCTCGATTGTGTGAGGATATAATGAATCAAAACGCTCTGTTATCCATCAACTCTTCAATGAGAAGGTGTCCAAATTGTCTGATAGTCGAATGTTCAATTTTCTCTCATTTCCGTTAATGAATGCTGCAAATAATTCAAGTTCAGTGAAACTAATATCAATATTTACAGCACAGTCTCGGGTTTTTGAATCCTATTACTATTAACCCAAAAGTGCTGCAAGTCTTATTCCTACACTCCTGGTGGTTTGACAGAACCGCTAATCCCCATTATTACATTCCATCTTTCTTATTTCTTTGGATCCGTTCTGCTTTCTCGAGTAACACTATTTTATTACTCTTTTTCTTACCAATGAATCTACGTCATATGTGATCATATCATGACCCACAGATTTCTGTTAATCTTTGCTTTGCCTTTTACGTATTTTTTGTCATCCTCACATCATTTACTGACATCAATTCATAGTCCGTATCTCGTCTCCGGAAGCATTGGGATCAAACATTGGAAGAGTAGTAGGAAGACTAAATTAAAATTATTCGGGTTTGATAATTCAAGTATTAGAACTGGTCCAACGTTGTCGACAGTAAAATTAAAACTGATGAAAGACTGACGAAGAAAAGAAATGCACCAAGGTTTAGAATTGTCAACAAGAAAGCGGCGTAAAGTAATAATTAGAATTCAGTTGATATCAGTTTTCAGTTTCTTTATATTCTACGATATAGGCACTTAAGCTATAGTTTACGTACTTATTCTACGTTAATCGAGGTTTATAATGAATAATATACTCAAGCTTTGTGCCTGTATTCCGTAGAGGCTAAAGAATTCTCGGGTGAATTTCGTTAGTTCCACCCAGCATCTGATCTTATCTATCGTGCAAGGCAATTAGTCGACTGTCGCCAGAGAATCCCATGGAATGCGATGTCCTTAGGAGCGCATTGTCCTTCTACAAAGGTGAAAGTGTGCTAGGTGGGACAACCATGATACAGAAATAGCCATGGGTATCATTAAGTAGAATCCAGTCCGAATCCAGGTTTCCCTGGTACTCCCAAAAACTTTGCGGCGACGATATTTAACGAATCAGAACAAGTTTTCCGTTTGAGAAGAACAAGTCTCTAACCCACAATATAAATTAAAGTGTCTACAGGCTTAAATCAATTATTTAAGAATTAATAGAGCTAGCTTCCATTTTTATCCAAATAAAAAAATGGAAGCTAATTAAAGTAAAGGTTTCATCCTATTTAAATAAACATATTACAGTATTATTTAATTTTTAAATACAATTAATACACTGTTAAGGCACAAAATGTTAATTAATCCCATAGAAAGGCTTACGTACTGTGAAATGACGTCGCGGGAATTATTAATTTGGCCAACTAACTTATCTATCGTCTCCATAAATATTATTTAAAGGTATCACAGTTTATTACGATATTTTCACATGTTGATCTTACTTAATCAGTGTTCAGAATATACTAAATTGCTATAAATGTTATGAGAGTCCATATATTAAATGTTTTTTTTAGTTTATTTTAACGTCCCGTTAACAATTAGTCATTAGGGACTACAATACGATTACCTTGCACTCAGGGTCATTTATGACAAAATGCTAATAGACTAAAGTTGTAGAACCATTTATATCTTTTCTGATAGCTTGTTATGAGCCATGAACGTGAACAATAATTTTATGGATAATTTCCGAGTTGGCGAGTTCTCCCTCTCTGATCTGATGAGCACCAGGAGGCGCATTATCCGAGTCAGGTATATAGTATGTGCTTTATCGTTAGTATGTCCCCGCGTCTACTACGAATAGGTCGAGCTTGTCTCTTAAATAAGTGCGCATGGGTAACGGATTCTGGATAACATGACCTGCTCCCTCCTAGTTAGGCCAGCGGGGAACATAAACTGTGGGTCGCCGCCATTACTTGGATATTCCAGGGAGCCCTTTCTGTCTCTGAAACTAACAATAGCCCCACTACAGAATGGAAATCAATTTGATTTCGAGCTGTAATTTGGCATTAATATTTTAGACTTCATGGAATTGCAGAATAAAATTGTTTAACAGGAAGGGCCAATCAGTAATGAAACTAAACTACTACATTTTTGAGACATTTTCTGAATTCTTTAAAAGTCCTCCTTTCGCCATCTTTCAAGTTATAAGCTAGGATTAATCTGGTAAAACATAACCGATAATTTTATTGATAAGCTTATTATTTAATAGTTGATTTTTGTTCGTATATGTAAGTCTCATACCGAGATGAACCTTTTTGAATTCCTTCCCAATACATTTATATGTCGCAAGTATAATATTAAGCGTGTTACGAACATGAAATGGGTCTACCAAGCATATATCTAACATATTAGTCACCACAAGTTTCTACAACATTCTAGGCCTAATATGGATTCCTTAAATGAGAAATAGGTACTTGATTATTTAAGAAAATAGCAATATATACGATTCTAAAGGCAATTTGTAGCCTCTTGAAATCGAAACAAGTTTATTTTGAGTCAAAGTTCTGAAAGAATTACCGTCGTTACCAACGGCGTAGAATGATTAACTGGTATCGAAAGGGACTGTCAAATGAAAAAGTGCGTGAAAATGAAGATTTTTTTGATGAGAAGCAACCGATGAAGCGAATTTAGTTTTATGAGATACATATTTGTGGGGATAATCAAGGGAGAGGAAATGACGTTACCGTATCCACCGGTTTTAAAATCAGACAGAAAATTTTAAAGCCTTTTCTGCTGGAAAGTTAATTTAAAATCATTATCTTATTTTTGTCATTTAATGAAAATGTCGTTTAAAATAATCTAATTGCTGTGCTTACTTAAAATAATTAGATGAAGGCTTTTTGGCTATACTCAATACATAATTTAAAAAGCTATGAAAGTAAAATTCATTAAGAAAAACAAACATAAAAGTAAATTACTTTCATAACCTAGTAAGTAAGATTTAGAGAAGCTTCGTACGTAATTAATAATATTAAAACCCGAATTTAGAGGTCTACGACTCATGATGTTTGGTTCAAAAGCTGCCGGATTTTATTCTAGTTGAACGTAAAATACCGACTCAATTCGTCTGGGAGGATTTATCCGGAACTGTGGGGTACTACGAGAAGAAATCACGCAAGGTCCTGACGCTGCACCCGGAAATAGAATAGGAATTGGGTGGTTTTAACATTTTTGTTAAGTGTTTACGTTAACTCTTCACCCCCCCCCTTCCTATTTGCAATTGGTGGACTCGTTGAATCGGTCCGGGAACCTTTAGCATTGTGTTAGATAAGTTAACCTACTAAGCCGGCAAGGGAACTGGTTTCGTGACACACATTCAGCGAGCCGGCCGCTGATGAATACACTTTTATATAATCCAGCGGTAACCTGGTTTCATTCACTCACACAAAGGTAGGTCTACGCTCGTAAATCCGGGACCGAAGGGCGAGTTCGGCACACAGACAACCCTCTCCCCCTTCCCTCCCCCTCTAACGATTTATCAGTCGGTATGGCATATTACCGAAGATAACCCAATCAAGGCAAAATTCAGATCAATTACTTATGACTTCGAAAGGCTTTTAGGCGAGGCGACTTCATATAAATGTACAGTTACGATGGTGACAGTGACACTGGAACGTTTGGAGCAAATGAGCAAATCATTTTGAATGAAATGAAAGCAAGCAATCACATGGAAACATGGAAAAGATAATGAAGCTCCTGTGGGGTTGGTCTTCATCTGTGTCCATAAAGGAACTGCATGAATACTGAAGAAATACATTTATATCAAATGTTCAAGCATCTCTGCTTACATATTTCCAATTCATAAGTAGACGCCATGTCCTTTTGTACGATAATTGATATTTTAAACACATATAAGTGGAGACTCCAAATATGATGCGCGCTCGTCCGCTGACCTGGGGTGTAGTGGTTGTAGGCCGAGGTAACACGAAACTTTGCTAGGGCAACTTGGTGTTTCAGAAACCATTTCGTAAACTTGACCTTATGCTGTCTCGATCGCAAGAATATAAGAGTGATAGTAGCGTTAGGCTAAATGTACGCTTGCTAGGAATTGCTGCAATTCACTACTACCAACGGCCGTAGTCACGCATGATTATATTTCAATTATTTATTAATAAAATTATAGTTTATTTTATGCGTATATATTTTGCCCGGGGACTAGCCCAAGCACGCCTTTCGCTTCAAAGGAGTCGTTTTCTCTTAAGACAATCCTCCCCAACACTTTCCCCCTCCACTCCTGCCCGTCGCATACAACTTGCTATTTCTCACGACGTATGTGTGCATGTGAGAGAAAGGGCTTTAAAACTTTTCCTTATAGGTTTACACAAGCGTTTGTGTGCACTACTGTTGTGGAACGCCGTTGCCAGGTTGTCACAATAGGAAATGGAGTGTCACAGTTCTAAACGGAAGCACACGTATTTACTGTGTATCGACAGTTTCATGTTGCAGCTCAAGAAATGTACTTTCTTTTAGAAAAAATCTAAACGTGATAGTGGTAATTAATTAATAAAAGGGTCTTGTAGGGATTGTTGTCACGTGTGTGGCTGATTGCCACGGTTGTGTCACACTAGCTGACAGTTTCAGATGTATCGAGAGGGTTACGTCACTTGTTTCGATCAATCCTACGCACCATTACAAAAAAATAATACCAACCATCTATAATTTACTGAAGTCAACTAAGTCAGCTGTCACTTTTGTGTTATACTATTTTAAAAAAAGACTTCTTAATGCAGATCTTCTATATTTTACAAAACTCCTAGTATTATTTATATTACTAACGTAAATTATAGAGTGAGTTTTTACGAATAGAGTACATCAATTTTTATTAGCTTTTAATCCGATATTGGCCATTTCACTAATTATGAGATATTTAATCCTTAAAATGTTTCTTCATTTTCCATTTTGTATTATTTACGTTATCCCTTCGTTCCAGATATCAATAACAATAAAACGATCAATTGGCGATCAACCATTTAGACCATTCATCTGTAAATATGTGAGATATTTAAACAGTACTATTTGCGTCCTTGATTTTTTAACAGCTTCTCACAAGATTGTAATAATATCTATATTGTGCTTTCATCGATGGCCAACTTAATTTGAAATTTCTTAGGAGTAGTCTGTCATTCTCTAAAGATACAAACATCAATGTTGCGATTAGGTCTTGCTGAAGCAATTGTCACAATTTTCCACAAATTAGCATATTCTGACTTGTATTGATCCTTATTTCAGGATTAGGTCACTTCGTGGCGTAGAATTTTATTTTGTTAATAGGCCAAAAATGTTAACAAATAATTTTGAAAGGATTAGAAAAATATCCCCGCTAGATCTGGTGAAAATACTTTTTTAGATTTCTCTTGTACTTATGGACATGAATTCGGAAATAAAACGTTTACTCGTACATTCTTCAGTCCTCTTTGCACCACGTTAAATCAAATGCTTCTGCGCTGCAGTTTGGTAATAAAAATAAGTCCTCGTAGCGTGTTACTTAAGACGTTACACAACCCAGGACGTAAGAGGATGTAAAAGTGTTTTCTCAAGGGGCTCGACCATGAAATTAGATCCGCATGTTGTTGAGCGTAAATTAATTTATAATGTTTAAGTTAGAGGAAAAATATGAAATGTGACGCAAAATCCCTTATTTTATATAAAACTCAAATTTCTATATTTATACCTTGCTGGATGCCCGGGTATTTATTTATAATAACTCAATCCCCCCAAAATAGGGGCAGAAATATAAAATAGTTAAATATATATATATACACGAATCGCCGAAATGTACGTAGTGCATTACTTTCCAACGAATGCACCAAATTGAATAATTATTTTTTTGTTGTGTTCGTTATTGTCAGGACAAGATTTCTATAAAAGAAAATCTTTAAAAAAGATATAAAGATCCTATTTTTCATTAACAGTCTCATATTACTTTAAAATGTTAGTAGTTATGCAATCATCGTCTCTCAGCTGTACTGTTGGATTATCACAATTCAGGGGATGTTTATTTTTAAGCAGGAATTTAATTTTCGTGAGTTTTGGCAAGATTAATTTATAACACTATTAAAAATGACTCGCCGAAATGTATGTACGCACATAAGTTCCGAATGTAGGGAGAGGGGGTGGAATTTTTACATATTTGAGTCGAAAAAGAATTCTTGATATCAATTTCTTTTATAGTGTCTTCCCCGACAATATTTGTTTATAATTCCAACCCCTTGTATCACGTGAAGGGGAGGGGTGAAGGGAGGAAAATGAGTCATATCAAAATAACAAGTAAATTATCAACTTTGGTGTCGAAACCGGTGTGAAATGGGTCGCTGTGCTGCATTATGATCTTAATTATGCGATTTAAGTAAAAATTCATTCCTTAAGTGGCGTTTGGAAATATATTGTTGTCAGTTCAGGATATATTGTACTCTAAGAAATGTAATAAATAACAAGTATAGTGTGTGTTAAAAATATGTCAGTCTCCCTACCCCGTTCGTATGAAGACAATTAATGTTTTTAACAATGATAGTAGCGTTTCCCCAGGCCACGTGGAGGCGTAGTACCTCCTCAAACGACAATACCCCCCTTCACATTCTCCTTTCCCTACTGCATATGTAAACACGCCACGTAGAATCTCACGAACTGTAAAACGTTAGTTTTATGTATTAGGTGTTTCAATAAAGGCATGTCGATGTTGAAATAGAATGAAATATGAACGAAATTCTTTTTTTTATTTGAAAGGCCCATGTATGCCCTTTCAAATAAAAAAGTATTTTGTTAATATCTCTCAATTAAATCCACCGTTTATAATTAAATTTCAAGTCCAAGTTTAACTGAAATATTCACGGAATGAAATCACATTTCAAGAGGGTAATTATATTTAATGTAGTGCAATTCACTTTCCGAAATTTTGTGGTCTTGGGAGGTAACATATTATTTTGACTTTTTCTAATGAACGCGTTCTACCCAGAAAGAGGACATTTTACACACGTTATTTCTTCATTCCTGAACCAAGCCTGATTGAAATGTTTACCCAAGGGAAATTACACAAGAATAAAATTTCTTTCTTATTGTTAAAACAACTTTATGATTCGGAAGGTAATGGAGTGGGTAGAGGGAAGAAATTGCTGCACAATAGCCATTAATCTCGCATATATATTTACACGTATACAATGTTAGCTCGTTTTTTGTCTGAGCCTAACTTAAGAGGGCAACTTAAATATATAATAAATTAACTCATAAATCCACTAAGCCTGGCTTAGTCCTTTTAATTGAAACAACTGTATTGCGCTCCATGTTATTTGATTTCAAAATATTTTTTTTAAATCTCTTACATCCTTACGTGTTTGTTTTTAAACTATAAAATTTAAAAATATATTTTAATTCTAAACGAAGTCTCCTAAGCTTACATGACATTAATTTTTAATATTTAAACTAGCATTTATTTTAGCCCACTACAGTATTTAATCTCTTTGTCAACACGTGATTAAACCGTCTGCCAGAGCATCACATTTTTGAAGTCTTACCTTGCACGCCCTGCCTCTACTTTATGACGTCATAACCACCATATGTCATGACCGAGTAACGTAATCCACTGGTACCTTAAATAAGCACATACATATAGTAACAATATAACAGTTAATTATATTTATAAGGAGAAGATACTTGAATAATCAGTTCGGTTTGATAATGAGTGTAGATACTTGTTTATATCTACGAAAAATAAAATTGAGCGCGTGCTGCTCTGGTCTTTATATAACATGCCTTAATAATTCGAATTGAGACCTATATGCATATGTATTAACTATTTTAAAAGTATCTTTACTTTAATAAGTAGTTATTTAAATGTAAACATTATTTCACGCTTAACAGCAACTAAATCATCTCGCTTGACAGGTTACGTGAGATAGTAATGGATAAATAATTCACTCAGTATACAGGAAATTACAATGCATAGAATATATATCAGAACTCGGCACTCCGAAATAGGAATGTCAAAACAATACCACGATATGACGCAATGAACTTGCATAAAACAAATTCCACAGGTAATTAAAACGGCCAGGCTGAAATTTTGGGATTATTTATGTGAGAAATACAAAAAATATTAATTTGGTTGGTAAATTAAAAAAAATATTTTGCTGGATCTCGATAACAGCGCCACATATCAGGTCCAACTTTAGCCAAGAACCATCCAGGTAACGCTATAAATACAAATAAAAAGTTAAATTAAAATCGGTCAAGCCGTTTAGGAGGATAAGAATTACGAGAATACATATAAGCTATTAGAAATCGTTCTATTCAGAGGTGAAGATTCACGATAAGGGTTATCAACCTTTTCTCAAGTCATTTAGACAATTGGAATATCCAAATATTTTTCAGGCATTATAACTGAAAAACACCTTAAATTAAAATTTAACTACTCAGAATCTTTCAAGATATTGCCATATTCATTTGAAAATATGGAACTGATTCAGAATAAAATGTAGGGACCCACATTTATCACAGTAATTCTGAATCAAATAATTAACATTTATTGGAGCCCGGTAAATAAATTAATAATACGAATTAAAGGGGAGCTTTCAGCAGTAAATGAAACGAAGTGCTATTCCTAGTGGCAGCAGGGAAAGTATTTTAAAGATCAAAATAAGTAGCAAGGATACTATCACGTTTCGATTGCTTTCAGTGTCGTCGTCGACGTCGTCAAGGCCGGATTGCGCTGCGTAGTCCCGAGCATGGGAACATCTGCGTAAAAGTTTTGTGATTCTCTCCACTGGAAAAACCTTCGATCATTAGGGGGAAATCAATTATTTCCGCGCTTTGATGAACTGAATCATATATTTTTCTGTATCTGAAAGAAGGGGTCCCGTGCGGGATTCGATCCCGGATCTCTCTATTGTTTACGAGAAAGAGCCTAGTGAAACTGATGTTTGTGGCTTGGGATGACAACAAGAAAGCAGGCGACCTTCGGGGTTTAACGCTCCCGGTGCACAATGAGGCCATCTTAATGATCCAAGTCGTTAATGAAATATTCGGTGCCGCTGTCACTTCGTTGTCAGGTTTTGTCACTTGATTTCGTTTGACAGTCGCGTGCTCCACAAAGGGAAAATATTTTAGGTGTACAATGATTAAAAATAAACTTGATTTTAAATCAGTCACAATTTTAATAAAAACCAAATTTATATTTTATTACTTTGGATTACTAAATTTAATAAATATTTACACTTGAGATTGTCATCTACTAGTAAAATGACCAAATTAATGGAACGTTACAAAAATATATTAGAATCATACATTAGTAAATTCCTTGATTTTTTTAGTTAAAAGGCTACATGAGGGCGATCCTGAAAGAGGCAACTCCCCTTAATAGCTAAATCTATTTTTTTCAATATATATAATTAAATACTAGCTATGCCTGCGACTTGGTTCGCGCATAAATAGCTCTTTTTATTTTTCCCCAAAAACGAAACAAGTACAGAATTTTGAAAAAGTTGAATTAATGGAATATATAAAAAGTATAGTATTATTTACTTATGATCGCTTCAGGAAAAAACCTTATAACTCGCAGTTGGATTCAAACAGGTTTTCGGAGCTAATTCGATACAAACTTCCAGACAGACAGAAACTTCAATATTGATTTTATTTGCTTTTGAAAATGAGCAATTACTAAGCATTAAAATTTACGTGACGCGACAAATGAAATTAATTAACACAGACATCATATCGACGATCCAAAGAAGTTTATTATTTCTCAGAGAGTTAGCTCTCTGCCAACAATAGGCTAATTACGGCGCGAATCCTTCTGCTACAATAGATGGAGTGAGAATACTCGCCCTCTCATGCTGCTAAAATGTAGCTTATAATAACGTAGTAAGTGGGGCAAATGGTATATTTTAATAGGACTTATAACTCGCGGTTTGTTTTGACGCCGCCTTTCGCGCGGCAATGTATTTATAAATATTTACATTAATACCTTCTGAGCTCTGCAAGATATCGCTATAAAACCTATACGAAAATTATAGTTAAAATTCCTGTTTCAATCTCTGAAATCCGTTAAGACGTTTCGTTTCATAAACAGATCAAGAGGTAGGCCGCATTCACTTTTTGCCAAAAAACCGTCCCGTAGAATTAGTATTTATATATATTATTATCCCCTGTAATATATTGAAATGAATTATGCACGAATATTTAAGTTAAATCTCCTGTTTTTAAACCCTAAAATTTTCATTGAAATCGGTTGAGCCGTTTCGGAGCTTATTCGAGACAAACATAGGGACACACTTTTAGTCAGACACTTCAATTTTATTTATTTGTATAGTATAGGTATAAATTTTTAATTTAGAACCCAGTTTTTCATCATTGTACACCTAAAGTGCAATCAAGTCGTTACATACACAAAACAATCCTTGAACTAAAAACATCCAAAATTATGACAAATAGCTTTAAATCGTGAATGCACACTGAAATGAAAGTTCAACAGTATTTGGTTTTATCTAAATCCTCTATCTTCCCAATGTTACCGCTTAACTCCCACTCAGCTGATATTATCGAGGGTATTCGCTTCCAGGACGAGAATGTGAATTGGATAACATATTATATTTATATACCATTTTCTATTTTATTTTAGTGTTTCATACCGTTGTTGAATGCGTGATTCACGCATGGCATATATTATAACTAAACG
The DNA here is from genome assembly GCA_034510155.1 of Eucriotettix oculatus. Lineage (NCBI taxonomy): Eukaryota > Metazoa > Arthropoda > Insecta > Orthoptera > Tetrigidae > Eucriotettix > Eucriotettix oculatus. The sequence goes on from CM067380.1 coordinate 44,984,343, forward strand.
AGAGTAATTATTTCAGCAACAATAGTGTGCAACTCGTTTCAAGATCCGGATTCTTCTGACGCAATTTCCAGCGTCCGTGAGATAAAATATTTTCCTTCCTGGCATAAATTACTCCATAATATTATTTAATTGCATTACGGCAAAGTATTCTATTTTTTTTATTAGCGTCAAATCACATTATTCACTGCATTCGTACCTGTGGATGAAGGTAATTTACGTCGCCTACTGTACTGCTAACCAATGACTTTAGTAATAAAGTAAGTCAACATCTCTCGTTTTATCAGTGCAGTACGTAAATGCATGCTTAGTACTGAATTGGAGGAAATTTATTAGGATTATTGTCCGACGGAGCCGACTTGGGGGAATGCACCACCATTGAGCGAAAATGTTAGTACAATCGGACTGTAGAAATAATATTGTAGTTCAAGTGAAATTTTTGCTTTGTGAAAATTCGTGAGTGTACAATACATAGTGTGTATGCACAGAACAAACGGAAGGAGGTGCCGGTCGTTACGTAGACGGGTGGGAGCCACCTTGCGGCACCCTGTCGTCCGTCTTCTTTCCTCGATTCCAGGGAGTTAGATGAATGAACTTCCACCTGCGGCTGACTTCTCTGATCCTATGGTCAGACTCTATTTCTTAGCCATCGTGCTACAGCCACCACATTCACTCCTCTCAAGCTTCTTCTCCCGAAATAATTATTTCCCATCTGGCACCCTCTCTCTCATTTCCTTGGTACATTCCTTCTTCCAAGTTCAGATTCCGGAATGCCCAATTTCTGCATCTTCACCTCTCCAGGTCTACTCTCTCATCCCTCTCACCATGGGTGTATGGTGGATCACATGTCCCCCAACCCCAATCAAAACTCCAGTTTGGCCTGAGGTTTGCTTACATACTTTGTGGAGGAAGATGCGTCTTTCGAAATTCCCGGTGTGAATAACCTGGGTCAGATAAATGTTCCTTAATCCGCTAAACTGTGGATTTAACACGCTCTGAGTCTCTCCTAGCGACCACCATGGAGCATACTAACATTTTCATTCCGGCTGAATGTCTCAAGTGGGGAATTTCTCAGCCAGTCTATTGCCACTGAAAAAATAAAATGGCAATTGCCACATAACCTCATTACAAGCTCGAGGAATGGGTCTTATAGCTACAATGTTTCTTATTCACATTTTGTAATAGAAGAATAGACAGTTAACTGTGTATTAACGTCAGTACTCGCTCGCCCTTCTCCCTGTCTCGCTGCACAGTAGCAGCAGACGACCGCTTTGCAAGTAGCTCCGGACTATAACATCAGGTCTTAGATGTTGGAATTCGTGAACATGTAATTATTATTTATTATACACTAATAATTTACTTGTTGTTCCATATTGTTGCATACAAGTTTATTGCGCTGGTTTTCGTTATTTAATTTGTTGTTAATTGTCACGTCTAAGACTTTGCTGCATTTGGTTTCTATTCGTCCTTGTCGATGTCCAGATTCATCTTGCAGTTAGTAAAGTAAAAGTTTTCATTCCGAATTGGAAAAGGACTGTGTTTCCCAAGACTCAAATACATCTTAGATTGACTTTGGATCGGAGACCTTGACGCACTTACAACAGAGTGTAAGCATAACAATCTGACATTGCAGCTTACACATTTTTCTTAATCCTTCTTCTGAGCTTAGAAAAAGGTGAGGAAATTTTTACATTTTCATACTGATGACAGAATGACTTTTTCTGCAGTAATTTTTTTCTGAAATTCATTAATTTCGAGCTGTTGCTTAGGTATTCTGATTTAACTTATTAGCTAGTGACAGCCCATAGAGTTAATTTTTTTATCAGTTCTTATTGCTTATTCATTGATTTGAAGGACACTACGTAACGTCGGATCATTTGTTTGCGACACACAAAAAATTTCTGAAATTATATTAGTTTCGATTTTCTTGTGTACTAATGAACGGTCTGTCACCTCTTACATTAGTTAGTGGATCGGTCAACTCGCAGAAAAACAGTAATGCGGAAAAATCGTATCATCAACAAACAACAACTGTAAATAATATAAAAAAATCATCGAACAGCCAATATCAATGTGTCCATAATTTTGGCAATAGTCGATATGATGATTATAAGCCAATGTCACAAATTGCCAGAAATTATTCGTCATGATTATAACACGTATCATATAGAAAACGTTACGATGCTGCTCTTTTGTGTGTTCGATGGATATAATTGAAAAGTTTTTTAATTAAAAATTCATCTACATTAAAAAATTATAAATATAAATAAATCTTATGTTACAGTTGTTTTTAATGGGAAATTTAATAAGTGGCTAAGTTAACTTTAGCGTATGAGCTCGTTAGTTGTGGGTGGTTGAGAGTGATTTTGTTGGTTTCAGTGTGCTTGTAACAAAAACTTATCTATTACAATGAAAACGGTGATTTTATTGAGTAATTATTAGTAGAAATAAATTTTATAAACTGGAAAAAAATAAAAAAGTAATTTTTATAAAACTTGATAGGATTACAATTCGTATCTCAGGGGAAACAACAAAATTATCATCAATGTCACCGTACTATCAAGAAAACGATATGACGACCGTTTTTATATAGCCGCTAGTTTACGGAAATGTAAGAGCACCTATCCAAGGATCAAAACGTGCAGGAAACAAACACAAAATTCAAGCCAATCACAGCCCAGCCTTGCCAATTCCAAACCAGGCAGCAGAACGTCGAAGTGGCTGAATGCAGAACAAATAGATAATATCTTTAAATCAGTGTTTCTGCCTTGCTTACCACTCAATTAAATATTTTAAAGTGCATATACGATTCCCTCAGTCAAAAACCTTTCTTCTTTACTCTCTAAACGACAAATATAATCGTCAACCCTCTGATGACGAAGTGAACCAAATGTAACAAAGCTTCCCCTCGGAAAACAATATTTCTGTCAAAGGAATATTTATGGCCTAAACTGAATACAAATAAAAAATTTAATCGTTTGAATCAACGTTTGTTTTGAATCTCAATAGTTCTTAGTCATATTATTCTCTAATCATAGCGAAAGTGTTTAATTGTGTGTATAAAGTGATTATTTGTTAGTATAAAAAAGACTGGGTTCTTGTATTTGTTGGGGTAGTAAGCAGTGGTGATAATTTGCAACATCAACCTTCGTCGCCCTCTGATGGTGTGATTTCCGCATTATGGTCGGTTTTTGAGCACCCAGCTGTGCTAATTCCACGGTTCGAAGCTGCTAACTCACTTTCCCTGGGAAAGTTGAGGTAAGCCAATCCAAGCGTCTCAATCTAGGGACTCTTCCTGGTACTTTGGCTGATATTTTACTTAGTTTGATTACGGACTGAGAATGTCTCTGTCGATTACTACGTTTGACGATGTAGACAAAGACTTCCGTACGATTGTCATTCTATTGTCTTCAGCCACGGATCATTGGAGCGAGTATCAGGGAAACATCTTTTTTCGTTAAAAAATCAAGTGCAGGTTTTTGAAAGTGGTTAAAAATTGCCAAAGGAAATCTGGGTCTGACTATTCAATGCTCACGTTGAACGGGAGTGTTCAAGAGAAGGGAATAAGTGCACCAAATTTCACCTTAGTGACCTGCAGGCAAAACGCCTCTAATTCGCAAGCATTGTCAAATGTCATATGCGATGAATCACGTTTCCATCTGCATCATACAGATGGCAAAGTGAGAAATCATGTATCCCACTTGCATGGGTACAACCCTTCAAGTGTTCTGGTTTGGGGGCATGTTTTTCTGGCATGGTTTGGGACTTATAATGGAAGAATGTCTGAATAGGTGATGGCGTTCATCATATCCTGTTGATGGTGCATCCAAATGGACATTGCTTACCTTGATCCTGCTCGTATTGTGCAGGAGTGGTGACAAAAATGAGACAGACTTTATTTTTCTTAGGTAGCCCCCACAATCATCAGATCTAATTGAACATTTGTGGGACGGAGTTGAAAAAACCATCCAGTAGATAGATGCGCGATCATCAAATCGCAGACAAGCGGCCTGCGCTATTCATCGGGCATGGTGTCAGATTACTTTAATCAGCTTTCAACAGTCAGATCTTACAGTATCGCTACAGTATTGAAGGCAAAAGTTGGGCCAGCGAAGTACAGTTGGGTTAGTGATAATAATCTGGGAAGTAGTGTATGTTCTTGGCAAAGTTCTCACCAAGGGACCTTGTTGTCGACTGGCCAATGAACAACTTTGAGCTTCAACCATATCGCTGCAACACTATTTCGTAAAAAACATACTAAGGATCATAGCTAGTGTTGCTTCCCAGAGATTAGGCATTGTATACTTGTATAAATATCTAAACGCGGTTTAAGGCTTCATTGAAAATTATTTTACATGTTCATGGAATAAAGAAAAAACATTTTGCTCTTTTGCTCACGTGCCCTATGGTAAAAATGCAGTCTTTGTAATATGGTGATACGACGCCCTACGTGGAAGGAAACAACGAAGATAAGATAACTGTGTGTGCTAACCTCAACAGCTGGCCTCCACCAATTTTCAACTTCTGTTCTCCGAATTATTCGCTTGTATGCCTAAAAATTCTGGAACGGATGTTATCCTAGTTCGCTCAGGAATGTGTAGACAAACGGAACGAGTTATAGGTTACACTTAACTGTTGCCGTCATTTTGAATTAGAAGCTTCAAAAATTTCTCAAAGCTTGATTGGTGCTTATGCTACGAATAGATTGAGGCCTCTTCTCTGAAGATGAACAGATGTTTCATTGTTTCAAATTTAAGTCCACTGTTTCCTCATTTCTTGTCTATCATAAAGCTGTTTTCGTACACTTACCGTCAATTAGATTTTCTTCTACAAAAAAAGGGGAACAACAACGTATCCCAATTTCTTGTTTCCAATTTTTGTGATATTTTCTCAATTAAATGTCAAAGTCTGAATTGAAAAAGTCAAACACGATGAATTATAAAAGTGAAAAAGTCTATTTTTTTACATTTCATAATCTCGTCGGCTCTTTGAATCCATATTATTCTATTGATCTTAGGTAATAAAATCCAGTTATACTGACCAGTAGTTCTATATTCTTATGCGGTCCACAAATTCGTTAAATATGTCGGCCCGGTTTATGCATTCATTGAACATGAATTTTGTTTCTTCTATGTTAATCTTAGTTCTGCCAATTCCGATTCAGAATTGAATTTTCCAATTCCTCGGCTAGATTATCGTCAAACAGACCTAAACATGAGCTCTTACTGATTATTGTACAGTCAGATGATATAAAAATGACGTTAGATATTTTTATTCATCATAGCTTCATAAATTTAAAACTTCAAGTATATCTGTGTTATTAGGTATTTAATTAATACTTTATGTCCTTTCCTAAGTAAGTGAATTCTAACCTCGTATCCTTGCAGCCGGGATGCAATTCAACGGATTTTGGCCACGCGTTTGACTTTCTGCCAAGAGTCAAACTTCCAGGCCAAGGTTTCCGCTCGTCAAACCGTCAACCGCAAGCGGAACTTCTGTCCTCAGCATTCAAGAGAATTTTGATGCGCAAAACTGAGGCGAAAATAATGGTCTACTAATAAGAATTAACTTCCCAATAACTTAGAAAACTGGAGATAATATCTAAGGCTGCCTTCTAACGCTGCGTGTGTTGAAAGTAATGTTAATATTTAGATTCACTCTGATGGTTTTGGTAATATTTTGGAATATATGATATTATGTACCGCACCCTTTCCCTGAATAAATTTTAAATTTTGGTTTATAATGTCTGCGTTTTCATATTGGAGGAGGCAGAAACTCAGCCATATCAGTTCCACTTTAAAATGAACCAGGTCTGAGATCTTTCCGAGCAATTTTTGAGATCAGGCTATACTTTCGATTTGGGAGAAGTCCCAATTTCTAATTTAATTGTTATTAGAGTAGCGACACGTGGCTTTCTCGCGTATTTAACTGTTGAAAATGAGACTGTGGCTCGTAACATTATCTTATAATTTAGATAAAAAATTACTTTTATAACTTGTAACATAAAGTTATTAAATCGTAGGGTTCGGTGTTTGGAGATCGTAAATCAACCAATATGACATTTGATGGAAATAATTGCACGATCAATTTTAACCTGCCTTACTTTAATCATACAACCTTTAGTGATGAACTATTAAGCTAATTTGAGTAGCTAAAGCGTCGTTGCATAATTATTTGCTAAATTACGGAAAATTTTCTTAGCATGCGAACAGCGGCATTCAGATGTATTTTAGCAGCTTTTTTCATCTTCGTGTCTGCGATAGTAAGAATTGCGGATGGACCTTGACATTCCCTGGAAACTCTCACATCGAACCACAATCACTCCGTCCGTTAAAATTCTTCATGTTTAATAAAATATTCTCGGGCTTCCACCCGGGTCGAACAGCGATCAAAGCGCGACGTTTTCACGGACGAAAGCCTTGCCGTCATCTACACTGCGCTTGACGATGACTTCAAGGCTTTCGTTCGTCGCGCTTTGATCGCTGTTTGACCCTGGTGGAAAGCCGAGAATATTTTATTCAACAGATACACCGAGAAAGCCTTCGTTCTTTGATTCTTCATGTTGTGTGCCCCTAGTCACCCATTTCTCTTAATTAGAATCAATAGCATTCTAGACAAGTCTGCTTATCATTGCAATTGCTCATATTGAAACTTAAATTCTCAACATCCCCGTAGAGAAAGTTGAATTATAGGCGATCCGCGATCTTCGATAATTCCGATCTGGCATTATTTTACGCCCGCTGGGAATCTGAACCAATTGTGGGAGACGAATTAGCGAAAACCGTGGAATATTTGCCCAAATCGTCTAGAAGCTGCTGTTTATGTAATGATTTGCTAATGTTTGGCCAAATTCTAAATTTAATTTGTTTCATTATTAAAATTTAATTCTTGTGCCTTGAACGTTGATAATTATTGTGTTAATTTTTAATCTTTGTCGAGTAAATAAAATATTTAGTTTTTGTGCGTTACAGGCATCTTGCTGCTCGGAGTTGCGGCGGCAGCTTCTGGCCGCGAAGGCCGCGCTGCGGGAGCAGGAGGGTCGCTGCCGTCAGCTGCTCATGGCTGTGGGCAGCCGGCTGCGCAGAGCCGAGGCCCTCAGGGTCCAGCAGTTGGGCACCGTGATGGCGGCGCTGCTGGGGCTGGAGGCTCGCCTTCGCCAGGAGCAGGCCAATATTCGGCAGCAACTCGCCAGGCGCGACGCCGTCATTCGCAGCCAGGCCCTCGAGATCGCGCGTCTACGCCGTGCGGCGCGCAAAGAGCTCCGAGGTACTCTCTACAAGGACTACCAGCACAACCCCGTGCTCGAGTGCGTGAACCAGATCCTGCTCCGGGACCGTGACGACGACGACCCCGCCCCGACGGCGGCGCCGACGCCTACTTGCGCCAGCATCAAGGAGGAGGACGAGGAGGAGGAACAGCCGGCCCCGCCGCCTCCTCCGCCGCCGCCGCCTCCCAAGCTGTCGCCACCGACCAAGGCCCAGCACCTGGAGGAGAAGGCGTGCCTGCTCATGGCGTCGCGGAGGCTCACGCTAGTCCGGAACGTCGAGTTGGAGGAGGTGGACCGCAAGGAGGAGCCGAAGAAGACCTTCCAGAAAGCGAACCGCGTCCCACCGGCGCTGCCGCCGAAGCCACCGCAGCTGGGCAGTTTGCTACTGGCGCGCTCCAAGAAAAACTACATCAAGAACCACGGCAACCTCAGCCCGCACCCTTTGCAGATCCGTCAAAGGCAGGCGGAGCCGGAGTCTGACAAACCGCGCCAGAGGCAGATCCTGAGCAACGGCAGCCTGAAGGTGGCGCAGCACCTGAAGCGGGCCGACGTAAAGGTGGGCTGCTCCGTGTCCAAGCTCATCACGGGCTCCGACAGCGGCAGCATCGTCACCGAGCTCACGCAGGAGGTACCCCACTCAAACGACAAATACTACGTAAGGAGCTTTAAAAGAGAATCTCAAACGCTATCTTGAATGCCAGTCCTAATCTCTAAAAACGGACCAAACTATGAAACACTCATTTTTAATTTGAGGCACCTTTCGATTTGATTGAGAGAGAAAAAAATATAAACCCAAGATGTCAAAATTGTAAAATAAACTATCATAATCAGGCGACTCTTCTGCCTCATTACATAGAACTCTCATTCGCCTACAGAATTTTAGTTCATCTTATCATCTCCCAAACGTTAAATGACATTATAGAATTTCAAATAATTTATAATGAGTAATCTCGTATAACTTACTAACTTTCACGCGTTCTACGAAATCGTACTGTCCTATTGTTCAACTTACAGGATCTCTCATGTTTTGTAAAATTGTTACGGAATCACTCGGAAAAGGAAATTTGTTTGTACGATCAATATTGTTAACAGGAATTGCATTCTAACGCGTCAATTAACTTTTGCTCGTGTTTTCAAGTTTTAATATTGAGATATTCTTGGAGTTAAATTAATTACCCCGCATTTTTACCCCTTCTATTTGGACCTTTTTTGAGATTTGGACCCGCACTGGAGATTAGAGAAGTGATGTGCTAATATTCGCAGCTAAAAATACTTTTTGTTGTTTACATGATGATGCCGACGCATCAAATTTCATTTCTGGCTATTATGCTAGATGGGGTAGCTTTAAGTTCGAGTAGAAAATTAGTTGAAAATGATTGATGATTGAGGTTATTTAAAAAGTGTAATCGAAAATCTGTTACTGTTAAGTAGACCCAGGGGTAATACTATATATTTTAGAGGGGAACACATTCCGGTCCGAGACTCTGAAACTCTGCCAGATTGGTTCAGGCCAGTCCTAATCTTATTAACGTTTATCACATGATGGTCAATACAGGAACGATCATATTTTAAATCAAAATAGCATAGCGGCGATAGACTTCCTCTTATGAATAGTGTTTCCGAAATTTTTGATCACCTCGCTGTGATCAATTCGACTCGATGCCGTCAATCCTCTTAATTAAGCGGATGATAATCGTTTTATTAAGGAACACTTCGAACGAGAGTGCCTTGCAAATTAATTTTTACCACTTATGATTTAAGGTCTCTCTTCTACTACAAGAATATGAATCAATTAAGGAATTTTACAACCAAAATATTTTCTTTAAAGCAAATAAAAATGGTTTCCGCAATATTTGAAGTTTCTTATACTATTGACAAAAATTAGTATGTCCTTACCCTATGACAGCATAAAGGTAATAAATCACAAGAAGAAAAATAATTTAATAGCAGCTAATCACACAAGTTTATCAGTGATAATTGAAAGAAGCTTAGCCAGGTGCTAGAGAAACGTTGCTAATCTCAGTTCTGTTAACTTAGATTATCTCGTCCGTAATAGCAATTTCCCTTACTTCTAATTGCTTCTGCATGCAATCTGTACGAAGCCTTTTAACTTGCTTCATGTCATTCTGAGTTTATAATGAGGTAGACTACGAACTGCAGCGCAGAAATGTCGCGGAATTGAGTTCCTCCGAAAACGTTGCTTAATGAACAAATCCTTGTTTTGGACGAATCTTCTCGTTAGTAAAATTTATGGATGTTAAAAACCGTTAGCGCAGCTTCAAGCTGTTTTTTAATATAAAAATAAATCCACTTTTTAGCCACATTCGTAATACTTGTCATTTTCAAATTTTGTCGAAATTCATGTCACTAAAACATACAAACTTAGTTAATAGATTTATTATATGAAAAACACAATAAAAAATCATTTTGAAAGAAAATTGTTCAGGAATTAGGAAAATAGTTGAAGTAGGAGTTACCGGCTTTACCTATACCAATGTTTTAAGTATTAATTAATTTAGTGACGGATCATATATGTATAGCTGTGGGGGGATGTGGGGTGTACCCTGTACAATCTCCCGATTATTTGAATATTATTTTGGTGTTTAAACAGTGCAGAACTGAAATTGACCGCGTGCTGACGGGGAGATGATGGGGCTCTAAGGCAGATGATTAAAGTTTAATCAATTAACGGAAAATTTACAAAAAGCGACAAGCAGGCTGCCATATGCAAGTACGCACACCTATATATAAAAAATATTATGAAGGTCGAATGTTCTAACGACTTGAATTGTACGTACGTGCATCAAAGGTGTGAAATTATGTGATTAGATTCCAGAAAATATGTATGGATTCCAATGACATTTGCAGATGATGGCCATTGAGCCGAAAAGTCCGCAAAATTTGTTTCAATAATTTGTACATAAGTCGTGTTATTTGCAAATGTGTGAAAAATTTACGAGGATTAGTAAATAATTTGGCTAAATTGTTTGAATTAGAATAAAAAAAATCAAGTACAATATAAATAATAGGAATTTAAACTATTCATTTCTACGTCATATTGCTTCGAAAGATATTTTTTGGCAAAGATTCTTTGTATTATTTCTCCCCCACTTTCGTTAGATCGTGATCTCTTGAATAGTATTTGCTTCAAGTGTACAGGCAAAACTTAATATTTTATTTTTTCCATCTAGACTTATTACACCCGTCGAACCCGGATACCGTTTAATTGCACGTCAGATTCATTGACGGTTCTTCTGAAATTGTATTGCCATTATCAGTGTTTTTTGGTGATTTGTTACAATTAAAACTCTGTTAATACTTCTAATATTAATTTTGTGGCCTTATCACTCAATTTTAGAATAATTTATACATGCATATGTACTAAGGATCAGGTTACTGATCGGGAATAATTACAACGTAACATGTATGGACGCTCGAGTCTTCATCATTTTTGAAGTTTCTCTGACCTTGTTAAGGATGCTATGGAAGTTTGTCTGTTGTATTCCGGGAAAATATAATTATTATGGTGTTGTTCTGTTGGTCGTAATACTTTTTTGGATGCATGGTTGTCATCGCCATCGGTTGATCTGCAATGGGAACTCGATTGTTCCCAGATGGGTTTCATCCGCAGATCGTCTGTTGACGATGTCCAATTGTTTGCTACCTGGTTGGTAGCTTTGTTCTTTAATAATCCAGGAGCTTGTTAAGCAATGTGATTGAATTGTCCCCAGGACGGAGAGCTGCGGAGTAACTTCGAGGAGTTCCGGTTGGACGACGTGGACATGGAGCGGCCCGCGGGGGACGGAGCGGAGTCGCGCGTTTCCGCCCCCACTCCCACCCCCGCCCCGGCCGCAGCACCCACCCCCGCCCCCGCCTCCGCCCCCGCTCACGCGCCTCCGCAGGCCTACGAGAGCTTCCTGGAAGCCACAGGGCTGAGCCAGAAGTCCATCGTGACCCCGAGCCGCCTCCTCAGCAACCATCGCAGTGTCCTCAAGCCCAAGGACGTGAAGCATCGCCACAGAGTTCTGCGGGAGGCGGCCGTCGTACGCTACTGGGTCGAGCCCTTCCTATAGACCCCGGATACCAGGCCCGACGTCGAAGTAACGACATTGCCTCTAGGTGACATGATTCCATAAACTCCCATACAATCTTCTTCCATTGCTCGTTGAGACTCATAGGGGACCAGCTATTAACAACTCAAGCTTTTAACTGCCAATAAGTGTAAAAGTTTTTTTCGATTAAGAATTGTTCTACAGAAATTCCGGTGTGTCGTAACGATCGAATTCTGCTTAGTAATGCTGGTTAACGGTTTGCCTATAGAGCGCTCACTCTTTCTGAATAGTACGTTAGAGCCGAATTAGGACTCGAATCATGCGAGCTTTATTTTGCCTGCCCGAGGACTGAAGTATCTTCTCATCTTATTCACTCGCGTCATTGAGAAGACAATCCAATAATTCAGGGCATTGATAAATCGAAACTCAGAAGTCAAAATTATTACTGAACCATTATCGGTAAAATTATTCGATCTGATACTTGAAATACTTGCATACTCAAAGAGGTTAATAGTAAAATCGGTTTCTAGATTAATATTAATTTCTTCCGTGATCATTGAAAGGGATTTTTGGATCGTGCATATTCTTCAGACTAGACAGCGGTCTGCCAGTTCGTTCATCTTCACCGTCAATTCTGCCACCAAGAGAATGACATGGAGCTGAGCAATAAGCATGGTCAAACTCGCAGTCGCCACCAAGAGACACAAACATGTCTGTACCTCGATGCCGAGCCTGGTCAGTGGTAGTTCTGCAGCAGGAGCTGTAGTTGGCGCACATGCGAAAGGCTGTATGATCTAGTTAATATTCCGCATGCATATGCCGTTGAGCGTCAGGTGTTGAGTCGACGGGAAACAACCTCGGTGGACCGAGATCCCGAGCTCTCACACACAACTGGCTCTGTGATCTGGAGCACTTGATTAGATAAACCGCTCGACACCCCTACGAGGAAGACGTCCATTAGGCAATTCCTCAATTATCCTCATCGCACGCTGCACGTTATGATAATGCTATTTCTATGTTCACTTTTCCACAACTCTTGTACCCCGTAATTAACTTTTCCTTTACCGATCCGCTTTTCATGGGTCATCTAAATGTTGCATTATGAATTGTGTGAAATCTTGTATGTCTTTACCAACAAACAATTTGTATATAAAAATCTAATTTTGTGTAGCATATGATATATATATAAAGTGCACAATTTATGTAAATAAATAAAGTTGATGTATGATAATTTTTGAACTCTTATTACATATCATTACTATCTCCCTATGGAAAAGAATACCAGATTTTATTACAGTGAAACCTGGAATGATTGGAAAATGAATACTTTTTTAAATTTACTTAGTCTGACTTTATTTGTACAGTTATAGTCGCTCTACATAAACTGAACTATGATACGTACAAACTGGTAATAAGCTTACGAATGCGATATTGAAGTATTTGACGATACATGCATTCATGATATTTACATATCAAAGAAATTAGAAATTCTTCAATTGAAGCTCAAAAAAAGCTTTAAAAAATTCCGTCACCCTCTGGAATTATTCATGGGATAATTAAATCATTCAGAAATACAGGTAGTCCTCGTACCGATTAGTATTGCTGCTGAGCGTTGTAATACGTCAGAATAATACTGCATATTTTCTTAACTGTCATCGCGACAGTTCAAGAATGAGAAATATGAAGTCACAAGTTTCCAACGGATGTAAGATTAGCACACTAAGGACATAAATGTACTTTATCAGATCAGCGTTCCATTGACCCTAGTAGCAAATTTCAAACGCAATATTTAAGATCTTCAATAAAATTTTGAAACACGGTTGTCCCAGAAATTAACCTTGTTGCTTGGTTGGCGATTATGAGGTAGTGAATTTTAGAGCAGATTTCTAAGTGTCACTACTATTTAACGGTGCAATATTTGAGACCTTAACTAAGCAAGTTGATGTTAGAGTTAAGAACAGGAATCTTAATAGGATGTTCAAATATTGCCGTTGACCTGGCAATTCATAAAGTGCATAACGCCTGAAGCGTCATTGATGAGAAGGCTTTACGTAACCTTCAGTATTTGGCAGGCACACGCAACGGGGCCGCAAGTACATATTTACACTTTTCCCGACCTTCTTCAGTAAATTGTGGTAATTCGTCTACATTCGTTTATAGCTTTAAGAATCTCCTTGGATCAATCTGCAAGTAATGGTGTGAAAGTGTGCGTGGTTAGTCACTGCCTGTCTCTTGTATCCTTTGTCCCGGGTTCAAACGTCAGACAGTCTACCATTTTACATACTTATATGGAGGAAAAAACTGAATGTGTCTAATTATTATAAAATACGCCAATTAAAGATTGTGACGGTTATGCCGGAAAATGTCATGATATTTATGAGAAGTTCATTTTTCGCATTTCCTAAAATCAGTTTAATGGTTGCAATTTTCATTTAAAAATAACTGTCTGGTTAATCTGCAGCATTTAAGTATCACTAAATCATATTTATTTCTTCACAGTTATATTACTGTAAATATAAATTTATTTCAATACTAGCTCGGGACCCGGCGTTGCCCGAGTATTTATTTATATTATCCCGGTACATAATTTAATTCTTGGTCATCACATATCCAAACCAACATCGAAACCGTCACAATATGAACCTCAAATATATTCCCAGTATCTTGAGAGTCCAAAATACCCCCAATACAATAACAGTAATACGAATATTTTCGGTATTCTAACAGAACAAAACTTTCCCCCCACTTTATAGTTAAGTAAATCGCATAATAAAGGTAATGTAACACAGCGACTCGCATTACACCGGTTTCGACACCAAACTCGATAGTTTCCCTTTTATTGTCATATTAGCAATTACTAAATTTTAAATTTTACCTGACGCGAGAAATAAAACCAATTTTTTAATTGATACATAAAAGACTTAAAAAGGTGTGGCCTAGTGTACTATTTTATGTTAAAATGATTGTTTATTTCTGTAATACAGGTGATATTGGATATCTCCCTGTAAATGTTACTATTAGAAACTGTCAGAATTTTAGCTTATAGAATTGTATTCTGATTGCTAAATAAATTATGATTAAAAAAATAATTAAATTATGTAAACATTGTATCGACGATCAAAATAAGTTAATTTTTTCTCAGCCTGCTGCAACAATAATAGTATGAGGAATGAATGATATAGGAACGCGTAATAGGACTTATAACTCGCAGTTGGTTTACACGCCGCGGCAATTACAAGAAATCTTCCCGTAGAATTAATATTTTTATTTATATAATATTAATATCTTCTACAATATATAGAAATTAAAAATGCACGAATATTTCAATTAAATCTCCTTTTATCAAACCTTCAAGTTTTCATTAAAATCCGTTGAGCTGTTTCGGAGCCTATTCGAGATAAACATTGGGACAGACAGTCAGACAGATAGATAGTCAGACACTTCACTTTTATTTATTGGTATAGAATTGTAGACATAAAGGCAATAAAGTCGGATTCTTTGCAAGTTTTCTCTGTCAAGGGCCGATAAGTAATCATTTTTAGGGAGAAACGAAGATCCAGTTTTGCTGATAAATTTTCGTAACACGTATATAATAATTAAAATTAGCTGGGAACCCGGGGGTTGCTCGGTAATTCGTTTATACTATCCCTCTGCAGTAATCATGTGGACACGTGCTTAAACTACCAGATAGATCGTCACAATTTTTAAAAATTTCACGCCCCCTATCATCGCACAAATGAACGCTGAAAATAGAATGTTTTATTTAGGAGGTTAGATGGAATGCCGCCAAATGAACACTTATACAATTCAAATAATGCAACTTTCACATTTTCACAAAATATAATTTCAAATACACTTAATATTTTCAATGTCAAATTAATCGATAAATAATACACTAAGAATGCACGAAATTTCAATACATGGAAAATATCGGAACTCAGCAATCCGAAATCTAAATGTCAAAACAATGACAAGCTACGACGCAATGAACTTGCGAATCTATTGATGCCTAAGTTAAATACCACAGGCTGAAAATTTGGGATTATATGTTCTCTTAATGTGAAAAATCCTAAAATAAAAAATTGTTTCTGGATCTCATCAACAGCGCCATCTAAAGAGTTCAACTATAGCTACGATATCATTAAGGTACCGGGAGAATTTTTGTTACTTCCCTAAGGACAGAGCGTATTTTTCGCTGCGTTTTTCCCTCGCTTCCTTAATGTAGCAGGAGAATTTTGAATCAATCAAGTATCGGGGATACTCTCACTCAATGCACCACGACGTTTTAGACGCTTCACACAATATTTGCAGAAAAATTACCAATGCGAAAATCCTCTTTTTTTGGGATTATTTATCTACGAGCAGTAGATGCCGATGTGTAATGTTAAATGAAATATATTAATTCATGTACAGTGCGAGAAAAGTTCCCAACTACATCTGACAGTTTTGGAAATTCGCACGGAACAATTCTTTGTATTCTCTACAAAAATTTCTTTTCACAATTTGCCAAAGTTCAATCAAAATTCTAAAATCGAAGTTAATAACAGCTTTGGAGGATAATACTGCTAAAAGGGTTATTAAAAAAGACAGTCCATTTAAATATGCAATGTTTAGGTTTTTTATTCTTGAGGAAATAGGGCAAGTAAAATCATCACAACAAACATAAGTATACACGTATAAGTAACTACCATTAGAAGAAAAACACTAATACAAATAATATATACGTTTGAGAAAACGAGTAAATACATAATTGAGAAAATATTTAATGTAGGCAATTTCAGAAAAAATAAAATGTAAGGTTTTTTTAAAGCCAGGTAATTTTATTTTATTTTATTGTCAGAATGGATTAGTCAGTTTACTAAAAACGAATATCGTTTTTATTGTTTACCTAAAGATGTTACAAATAAGGGACGAACCGTACCGAGTAATAAAATAGATTTTACTCGCCATTATATTTATAAATTTAGATAAATGTGAAAAACTGACACTCTTAATCTAGACTATACAGAAATTATTTTTACTGGTAAAAGTAAACATTTGGAGATAAAGTTATTTACTGAAGTAAAGTATTATGAAAATATTAGTTTAAAATTCTTGAAATTAACAATAGGTAATTGTCATCGAAAATTAAAGACCTGGTTATTCTGCAAAGTAAGCCCACTTTGGGCTCGATTACGGACATGATCTTTTAATTTGCAGTAGAGTAATGTATTCCGAGAAAAGATTAAAGGATGGAAAGGTATGTAATGAGCACTAGGAAGAGGCGGGCGATGAAGAACAAAGCAAGCTGTTAACGTAAAGCCGAGGTTTATTAAAAGCTGTTGCGTAATGGATGTACAAAATGAGATGATGGACGAAGTTAAAACAGCATTTCCTTAATTATAAACAAATCTACAAAGTCAGCAGAGATCCGTGAAACGAGAAATAATCAACTCGTACAACGAAGTTACATTTCACAAGCCATATTAGGAAATAGAAGTTTCAAAGTATTAAATACACAAAAAAAAATCAAGAAATTTGTTAAAGTAGAAACATGTTGTACGTTCCCATTTTGTTTCTCAAAGTTTCTGTCTATTTAAGTATTACATTAAAATGTTTTGACGTATAGTGTATTTATTCAGAATGTATTTCATTTTTGTAAATTGAGGCAATTGTTGTTAGAAAGTTATGTAGTAGGAAAAAAGTCAAGGTTAAGGTAATCCATCAAGAGTATTTATTGCTTTTAGTCGCGCAGGTAACGAGGATAGTCAGTGTCCTCGACGCAAAATGATAACTGTCGTCTCCGAGCTAGATTGTTAGGGGAGTGAAATTATGGGGTCAGCAAAAGGATATGAAGATGTATAATGCAACTATTGGGGGGATTTAATTTAATTAAAATTATAAACAATTTATTTAGTTATATTTTAAACACATTAAATTTATTAATTGAAATCAACATTAAACACATAAACTTAGGGTCCATTAAAAATTTACCACGACTAGCTCAGCATGAGACTCAATCTAATAAGGGTCATAAATATGGGGATTTTCGCAGAAGAACGATAGTCATTACGCATTTTAGACTGTGACACAGACACACACCTGTTCTCCGTACTTCCGCGTTTGTGAGGCGGCGGCTTCCTCCTTCAGCACAAGTAATCCGTAGTTCACGTTCAGTTCCTGGTCTTGTTTCCAAGAATTCTGGTGCCCGGATTACGTAGATGAGTGGAGCCACCTTGCTGCTGTGTTCTCTCGGTTTGCCTCGAGATTTAAGATAAATGTCTCATACTCACAACCAACACTTCTCGCCTCGCTCTCTCTCTCTTTCTGATCCTATGCCCAGACTTTATTTTCTAGACACCATGGTCCAACTACCTCTCCTCTCAAGGTTCTTCTTCGGAGATTATTTCCCAACTCATCAATTTCGTTACTTGGCTACCACGCACACTTCCGGCTTCTTCCTTGTCCAAATGATCACCCATAACTGATTAAATTCTAATTACTCTCGTGCTGTGGCTCAACCCCCACTTCTTCCTTCTTCAAATGTCCATGCCCAACTTCTTCCTTGTTCAATCATCATTCCCAAACTGATTCAATTTCCCACTTCCATCTTTCCAAGTCGTCCCTCTCATTCCTTCCACCATGAGGTGGATGGCGGATCACACGACCCCCAGCCTCAATCATAAATTCAGCTTGGCCCTCGGTTTTTCTACTTAATCTCTGGAGGCTGATGAAACATTCAAAATACCCAGTGTCAATGAACTGGACTCAGGTAAATGTTCTTTAATCCGACAAACTGTGGATCTGACACGCTCGGGTCCCGCCTTTCTGTCGCCAATGCTTGTTGACTGAGTGTCTACAGGTGGGGAATTTCTCAGACAGTGATGAAATAAAACTACGGTTGCCACATACACTCATTACACATGATGCAGGGACTGACGTGAGAAGATGTATAATCGACTCGTGGAGGCTTTGAGTCTGATTAATAGTTTTATTGAACTATAAGATTACAAGGTTACAACATCGATGGAGAAAAGGTCATCGATAGAATAAGTAGGCTAAGAAGTTTTCGGAGAGTAGACGCCACGTTCGATAAATGCGTAACAGGTAACATTTTCTAACATGAATAAAACTCATAGAAATTTGTAAATATAATAGTTAATTTCTATTATCTTCTCAATAAATCACCCTAACAGTGAACATACTAAAAATTTAATAACATTTTATTGAAAATAAATTCTATTAAAACTTTTCATTCTGTCGTCCATATTCTTGTTATAAATAAGATGCCTGTAGATTCTGTAATAAAATTATCAAGTTGTGAGTGTAATAAGCAAACGTTACACACACAAAAATAAATGAAGTAAAAGTGAAAGGCGACTCCTAGCACAAGGCGTTTCTGAAACGACAAAGAGCGTGGATGCGGAAGGAAGTCCCGAAACCACAATCTGAGGATGCTGTACATTCAATTTATGCTGAAGGAAAAAACTGGATTTCCGACCATATCTTACAAGAGAAAATATAGGGGAAGTTGAAAGAAGTATTATATTCAAATATATTTACCAACAAATATTTTGTCCATTCTAATATCCGCGAAACTAGTTTTTGCAAATAAGTAGGATTCATGTTATGTAATATTCGACGCACACAATTTGTCACAGTTCCACATTAGATACAATTCAATCGCCATTTATTGTTCGTCCGGCTATAGTGCTGCGGAGTGGCAGTTATGAATAATTCATAGTTTGTCTCTGGTAACCTCCTGTGTAATGTAAGCCTTCAAAGTGATGTGGCGTATTGAATTATAGTTAAACCCGATGACTTTGAATATAGTCATGACCTTAAATATACACATGAGTCTATATGCGTGCAGCGATGGCCAACAAAATGACGGGTTTTGAATTAATTAATTAGTTAAGGCAAAGTGAGGTAGAAATAGCACAGTTTTACGGTTTCTAGAAACTTTTTAAGAACTTTGATAGTCTCTATGCCGATCCATTTGTCTCGTACACAATGGGTGTATGCATAATTGTATTTCATTAATTTCTCTGAATATTTTACGGTTTCTAGAGACTTTTTAAGAACTTTGATAGTCTTTTTATTTATTTATAAAATAAAATAGAATAAATCTGTAACACAAACATTGTAAGAAATGAAAATAAGGCCTGTTATAGATACTCAAGAAAACAGGCTATTAGTGTAATTAGTGAATAAAAAAAATAAAAGTCTCTATGCCGATCCATTTGTCTCGTACACAATGGGTGACAGTGCCTAATTACTTTTATGAATTTTAACTAACACTTAGTTTTGGATCCGCTTAATTATTTCAGCTTTGCTTTTCAAATAATTGTACTTTATTAATTTCTCTGAATATTGTCCGACCTTCTTAACTAATTCCTTTCCTTGCGGCCCCTCACTTTTTTGTGATTCTCTCCAATGTATTCGTTATTTTTCAGATGATTATTGCTTGAAAGTAGATGAAATCTTCTCTAATGTCATTTCATTGTGAAAGTAAACTCTTGGGGCTATAAAAGTGTTCCATTTCATTGCTTTCAACAATAAGAAATAGCTTGCAATGAATATTATACTATAATTTCATTCCTGAACCACATTATTCATGTTGTTGTGGTTTTCAATCCTAAGGCTGGTCTGCTGCAACCGTCCATGCTAACCTATCTTGTGCAAGTCTTTTCATTTCCTTATAACTATCACAACACACATCCTCCCTAAAGCTTAGCGTATTACATCCTTGACCCCCCTCTTCTGTTCTTACCTCACACACTTCCCTCTAATGCTAATTTTACAAGATCCTCGTGTCTTAAAACGTGGTCTATTAATCTATCCCCTCTCTTAGTCAATAATCTCCACATTGTCCGCTTTTCCCCTATTCTGTTTAGAAATTCCTCGTTAGTGATTATATCCACCCATATGATTTTCAGCATTCGCCTATAGCACCACATTTCCAAGGCTTCTATTCCTTTCCTTTCCGCAACTCCTATCGTCCACGTTTCGCACCCATGAAACGCCACGCTCCATACGAACATTTTTAGCAACGATTTACTAATATTCACACTTATATTACACGTAAGTAAATTCCTTTTTTTCAGCGAAAGCCTTCCTTGCCTGTGCTATCCTACTCTTTATGTCTACTATACTTCTACCATCCCTAGTTATTACGCTTCCCAAGTAGCAGAATTCCTTAACGTCCATCAAAATATCCCTTCCCAATCGAACAGTCTTTTTTATTCCACTGTTTCCCATACTACACTCCATCACCTTGGTTTTCCCTCTATTAATAATCATATTGAACTTCTCCAGGGCTACGTTCATCCCATTTATTATGGTTTCCAAGTTCTGACTCCCCTAATACTGCGATAGCGTCGGCTTTCTTCTCCTTGCAGTATGATTCATTTTCCATTTTCCTTTTTAACCTTCTTCATCGCTTGTTCTTTTTTAAGTTAAACAGCATGGGCGTCGGACTGCATCCTTGTCTTACTCCTTTCTTGATTACAGCTTTCTTTTCTTGATCTTTAATTCTAATTCCTGCTGCCCGTCTTCTATACAGGTTATGTATAAGCCTCCTTTCTCGATATTTTTTCCAGTGCTCTTATTATTCATATTAAAATAAAATTTCCTAAACCATGATTCATGTGTGTACAATCCGACTCTCGTGGAATTATCAAATTTTCACTTTCAGTTGTACTATTTTGGATAGTTTGTTGGCAACAATCTAAGTATTCCCACCCAGTAGGAGTCATGGAGGTGCGAAAGTGCCTGATTAACCTAGTGATACAAGTGAAATTCCCCTTAGTCCCACAAAATAAATTTTTTATAAATTGCTTCATCAAATTCGTTGTTTCTGTATCAAGCCACAGATTTAATTATTTTTAGTTTTATTTTAAGTCGCATTAACAGCTATGGTCATTAGCGACTGCTTTACCGCATTGGGGATTTTATTATAATTGTAATGGTTCCTCGATTTGAGAACACAAAGACACACACAAACGCCCTGGCTAGGAATCGAGCCCGACCTCTGTGGTACAAGGCAGTGACGCTTGCCACTAGACCACAGAGGACTCAAATCTTGAACAGGCATTTTCTACTTCTTAAAAATCTCATTTCTTGGAGAATCTATGCATACAAGTGCACAAGTATTTCCTCTTCAACGTCTGCGGCGAGTTCCTTCCGCTTTGAATTCTGTGAATTGAAATATATCCAAGTCAGACGATTGCTCAACCAGCTTTAGTCATCCGTATGCCGGAAATGATTAGTCAGTTCCGTCGTCTGCATAGAGATATTAAATTGTGGATATACACGTACGCAGATATTCGCTGATTATTAGAAAGGTCAAATATCTATGAAAAGTATGTACTAAAAATTAATACGGATGGTATTTGAAAAGATTTTATAACACGGATTATAATATTATAAATATTGATTGTTAATTAACGTCCACATTAGGATTACTGATTTTAACTATATAGATGACTAAGAGTTAGTGCGATGTAACTATCGGATAAGAGATCCAGACTAGGTGCAATGAGAATGGCTAAACTTGCGAGTATCGGGTACTCAGTCGTTTATTTGGTATAATCTTCTACAGTTTGAAATATCTAAGTTTCCGATCCCACTATTTCAGTCTTTTAAATATTTACAGAACTATTTCCTTTTTGCAGTGTACTGTTTGTTATATTTATCTCGTTGCTTCTACGTCTGTGATGAGTACTCATGTTCATTTTCAGTGTACACCTTATTGTGGCGGCTTTGACTACCTTTATAAAGTAATGGCGTCGTCAGATCAACTAAACGACGCGTCACTAGTAACCACGTCGTCGTAAGTTTTTATTAAATGGATATCGATATTTTTTCTTCATTATGTTTGTCTTGCCTTTCTCTCTATTTGATCGCCGAGTAATTAAAGATTCATTATAACCACGTAAAAAAATAAAATTTAATTTACCATTATTTATTAAGCCCCACAGTTGGGCGACAATTGTAATAAAAGGTTTTACATTAATTGGTCATAAGTGATAAATTTATGTAGAATTCAAAGAGAATAGAAAATAATTAATGATTTTGAACAAATAACAACAAAATTAAGATTTAATATGCAAAAAACAGGAGTACTGAATGAAAATGAATAACGGTAGAGCGAAAATAATTTTACATTTACAAATCACTAATATTAGATAACCTGTGAGGAGACCCAAAAGAAGCAATGTTTCTTTGGCAAATAGGACTGACAAGTGAACTTTTGAAATTTTATAT
Source organism: Eucriotettix oculatus (assembly GCA_034510155.1). NCBI lineage: Eukaryota > Metazoa > Arthropoda > Insecta > Orthoptera > Tetrigidae > Eucriotettix > Eucriotettix oculatus. The sequence goes on from CM067380.1 coordinate 45,006,906, forward strand.
TAACGATAATGACAAAAGACTGCAGCTGTTTTCTTTGGCGGCGGCTGCTTCAGGGTTCTAATGATTGGAGGCGCCAGTTGAGTCGATCCGCCTCTTGTTGACTGCGTAGGGATGATCTGACTGGGCCGAAAACTACTCGAAACTCATACAAAATTTTAGATCTCCTCATAACTCATGTGCTCTACTCTGCTCTCGTCAGCGGACCGCAGTTTAATGAATTTCTATGTGTGCCAAACTTCTTTCCATTTCGCCTTGTATGGCTCCGAATTCTCCTCCTCCATTTTCCAGTAGCCAATCAGCTGCAATTTTAAATAGCATCCATTGGTTGGAATTTATAAAGTTAAAAGCCAATAGGAATATTTTAGCCGCAGGATGTGAACAAATGTCTTCGCACATGTTTTGCGTTCTTTACGCAATAGCTGTTTCCAATTACCTACGCGTAGCTTCAAACTTGACCAGAGCAATTTTTTCTTGAATTAGAAACGGAAATCTTTTATTCATAAGAGGTCTATTGCATGCTGTGTGAGAAGAGTCTGGTTGCATTGTCTGAGGAAGGTTGTAGCGCTGACCATCACAAAAGACACTACGCACTTCGAAAAAATACTTCGCAGCTCTTTAGATTCTATCGCGAAATTTTAATATATTACAACAAAATGGAGAAGGAAAGTTTTCTTCTGAATAATCAAAGTGACGTGTTCACAAACTACTTTTCTTCGCTGTGACTTCACCTTTTCAGTTCTTGGACGAAATTGAAGCAAGATATCCCAAGTCGGTGTATTGGTTTAAACTGACCACGTGTCCATGTGGTCGTTGTCCCCATTTCCCACGCAGACATCGCAGCTTTACCATATCGTATATTACTTTTCCATTCAAAAATATTTTCGCTGTCCTGAAATTCAAAGAAAACTATAACAGAGGAAGATTCGTTCGATAAAGTTCCGTTATTCCATGCTTTTCCCGCACACGCGCTCTTTTATTACCCTAATTGCAACCTAGGTTAAAAGTTTCGTTCAGAGAAGTCATTTAGCATCGTCAATGTGAGCTTTATGGAGGATGAATTTGAAACTGAACAATGTGTTAATTGCGGCCTAGCAAGTGACAGAAAGAGTTTTCTCACTCCTGCAACACTAATAATAACTCCTCGCTAATGTGCAACATTTCACTTCCTCAGTGGCGCTAACAACTTTGGCAATCGACTCGGACGATGAATAATGAATGACCTTCCAAAACATAATAGTATCGGCGCGTGACGACATTCGACTTTTTCCCGATGAACTTTTAATTATTTACAAGTTAATATAACGATTGAGTAATTCTATACTTGAACAATATAGAATAAGTTCGAAGTCTGATTTTTGAAAGAAAAATCAATTCTTCGTTATAAATTTAACAAAAAAATATTTAATTTACATGGGTAAAAATGTGACTAAATAGCTAAGGATTTATGTGTATCTTAAGTTATATAGAACTAACTGGGTACCCGGCGTTCACCTGCGTTTATTTCTATTAGCCTGAAATTAATAAGGGGGGGATATTATTATTTTAATGAAATATTATGTTGTTGCGGTATTCAGTCCTAAGAATGCTCTGATGCAAGCCTTTTCATTTCCTCATAAGTAGCACAACACAGGTATTCCATCCTTGACTTCCCTCTTCTGTTCTTACCTCACATACTTCCCTCTAATACTAATTTTATACGACCCTCGTGTCTTAAAACGTGTCCTATTAATCTATCCCTTCTCTTAGTCAATGTTCTCCAAATTTTCCGATTTTCCCCTATTCTGTTTAGAACTTCCTCGTTAGTGATTCTATCCACCCATATGATTTTCAGCATTTGCCTATAGCACCACATTTCCAAGGCTTCTATTCTTTTCCTTTCCGCAACTCCTATCGTCCACGTTTCGCACCCATATAACGCCACGCTCCATTTCAACATTTTTAGCAAATATTTCGTAATATACACTCTTATATTACCCGTAAGAAATTCCTCTTTTTCGCGAAAGCCTTCCTTGCCTCTCCTTTTCTACTCTTTATGTCTACTATACTTCTACCATCCCTAGTTATTACGCTTTCCTAGTTACAGAATTCTTAGCTTCCTTCAAAATATCCTTTCCCAATCTAACAGCCTTTGTTATTCCACTGTACACTCCATTGCCGTGGTTTTCCCTCTTATTACTCATGTTGAACTCTTTCTCAAGGACTACGTTCATGCCATTTATTATGGTTTACAAGTATTCATCTGACTCGACTAATACTACAATATCGTCCACAAAGCGTAAGGCTATTATTCTAAGAATGAAATTCTATTTACTCTATATTCAACAGTTTTACATATATATTACAATTTGCTCACTTTAAAGTTAAAGGATGACAATTTTTTAAATGATAAACACTATATACTAATTGTCTAATTGCGTAATAGATTTTGCTGGTACCGAAATAATCTTCATATAATATAAGTACTTCATTAAATGTAAGGTATTAATCACAATGGTGATGCAAATGTGGCAAATAGTTTTTTATTGTTATGATATTTTAAATATTGAAAATTGTACATAAACTTTTCTATACGTTTTCAAATTTGTTAGTAATCCTAATGAATAATTTCATTCTGTAAGATATAGAGAAAATTTTCAATACGAAACCTCCACAGTCAGTCATTAATATGAAGTAATAATTTCGATTATTGCACATAATTGAATCCACATATGGTAAGTTTAGTGAAGTAAAGGAGATGCGGAGAAATTTATTGAAATTCCTCTGAACATTTTGAGGAGGAACGGTGAATTATGTCAACAAAACGCTGGTAATGATACCGTACTGTTGCATGCAGTCGACCTCATCTGATATGATAACACCCTTTTATCACGTGGAACACGTGACGCTTTGTAAATAATCAATATCTGACCCAGAATAAAACCTCTCCAAATTAGAGCTTAACCAACGGTTGAAACGAATCAGTACATAATCAAATCGAAACAATTTGGAAGACATATTAATGTCCGACAAATTCTCCACAAAAAACAGCACAAATTTGGTATGGCATCGTAATATGTTTTACTGCCAAATTAATTTTTTCATCATAGAGACTTCGTGTACTCAATGTACAGATAAAAGAAACTGAAATTTTGGCCAAAATCTGAAAAAAAATCGATTTTCTAAATTGCTCATATTAATATACCTATAAATTCGGTAAACTGAAAATAGAAGCTGCCTAACAAAAGAAGGAAGGAGTAACATACGCTGCAGGACAAATTTAATTAATATGCTTGATTCTAAATTAATAATTTTTTTCCAGAAAAATGTGTTTTTCTCAGCTTTATGATTTTTGGTAGCAAAAATCTTCTCTGAAACACAAATATTAAAATACTGTCTTCATTATTTTAGTGCATAGTCTATATGCAAATACCATCATATACAAGTATTAGTTTTCTAATAGTTCAAATAGTTTAGGTGAAAAAAAAATTCACAGTGCTGAAAAGTGCCAGTTTTTAACTAACCGCATGAAGCTCTTAGTAAAAAATTATTTACTCTCCACAATTTTAATTAATTTCAAAAATAATACTGACAGCAATAGTAATCCCTACATAAATGTTAAAAAAGCCGAAATATATTCAAGTAAGCAACGCAATGAACATTTTCAAAAGTGCCAAATTTTGAAAATAGTTTTCCAAAACAAGAATATTCATATTGCTACACATGTGTGTTGTTAACACAAAGTTAAAGTTTCAGCTAAGTAGCAATTTTTTTACAGGAATTTCAAATTTCAGTCCCCGTGTCCCTTAAAGTATAATCGTCTAAAAAAAATCACATATATACCCAGAAAGCCTTTCTCGAACTTTGAATTAAATTTACCTTGCTCTACGGATGCGCCTGGTACTTAGTGTGTGTGCGCCACACTTGTGCTTGTTTGATTGCGTCGACGCATCGCCTAAATCATTTCTTCATCAAATGATATAAGGGTGTACAATATCAATGATAGTAGCTGTGATATAATAAAATTATTAGATCATATGTTAAGAGAAATTCGTCTATTATGTAAGCATATTATGTAAAATTATATGTAAATACTAACGAAATCGAGGAGCTTAAAAGTATTCAATTTAATTTCTTTTTCTGGTTATTTGAAACGTATTATTACTTATTTTCGTTTTATTATAATTATATTTTTTAACCTAAATGCCTTAGCCGAACGTCAGTCATATATATAGTTTTAATTTAAGAAAGAATAACAGGCATAAAACTCGAAATATCAAAAGTGTAATTATTAATGTAAATATGTTTTTGGATCAAGTAAATTATTGTCTTTCTTTTATATTATAAAAACTCTTTATTAATATATTAATATCCCACCTATAAATAATTTATTTGACCCCCCCTCCTGTATTCGTTACATTGGGTAACAGGCTACTTGAGGGTGATCCTCAATCAGGCAAATCCTCTTTAATAACATAGGAAAGGACTTGAAAAGGGGGTATGTGGGAGGTAGAGAAAGGAAGCCATGAGCTATAGTTTAAGGATCCTACCCGGTGTTTCACCTAAAAGAGATGCAAAAAAAATCGTAGAAAACCTGCATCAGCTAGGTCGGGCTATTGGGTACTATTCTTACGTCCTTCCGAATGACGGTAGCTGCGAGATAGATATATACCGGACTCTGATAATGTAGTTATATTATTTCACTGTTTTTAAATAATAAATAGTAAAAAGGCCCATAACTCATTTATTGACCTCATAATGTGTTATAAAGAAACAATAAAATTCTTATGTTTAAATTTCTAGTTTATTTAAAACTCCAGATGATGTCCCAAACAAAGAGACGAAACTTGGAATTTAATAATTCTTCTGACTTGTAGGGCTTTTTACCAATTACTAATACAATGTTCACACACCAAAAAAATTGTTTCTACTCATTATCATTTGAATATTCAGTTCATCCAGTTGTCTTGCGGTATTCCTTAGGACATCATGACACGCACCTATGGGTCTTAATCCAATATTAAGTCGGAGCATTAAAATATTTGAAAAAAAAAACATTTTAATTCCAATGAAATTCAAAAACAAGCACATAATCTGAAAATAATTTTTTTAGAATATATATATATACTAGTGTAGCCCGGTAATTCATTTACCGCTGCAGTATTTAATTCGACAGCAATCTATTTTTCAGCACGCAATTAAACCATCAATTACATCGACACATTTTTGAAAAATTTACCTTTTCACGCTGAAAATAATTTTTTTAAATTAGGTTAGGTGGAATGCCGCCGAATGAACATGTGTATTAATCGTAAATCAAACAATACACCTTTCGCATTTTTAAATTTCTTTTCTTCGATCTCTAATTAATCGATAAATGATACACTAAGTATGCATGCACGCAATTACAATACACGGAAAAATCATACCTCAGCAATCCAAAATTGAAATGTCAAAACAATGTCATGCTTCGACGCAGTGAATGCGTAAGTCAAATATCGCTGATTATTCAAGCGGTCAGGCTGAAAATTAGAGTTTATATAATTCTTGAAACATCAAATTAAGCTCTCTATATATTCCTCTCCTTTATTTCAATCTACGTCATCAGAAGCTTTCGGCTAATTGCCATACTGATCTGTAAACAATCATACATCAGTTACATATAATCTATTACATAATTTATAAAACAAAATATCACATAAATCTGGATTTAGCATTGTATAATCAATTTTACATGTCAATATTCATATTCAATTAATAATTCTCAATTTTTTGCACAATTATGTCTACATTAATTGCATTTACCTAAACAGATTACTATACAAGAGGTGGAAAAGAGAGCTTAATTTGGTTTTTCAAGAATTATTTAACCTATAAAAAGTTCTGTGATATCTATAAATTAGGGATTATACATTTTTATACATGAGAAATCTAAAAATAAGTAAATAAAAATTTTGAAAGGATAAGTAAGAAAAAATCTGGATCTGGACAACGGCGCAACCTACAGGGTGATATCTTCAATAAAATAAAAAAATTTCATCAACATCGGTCAAGCCGCTTAGGAGGAGAAGAACTACGAACACACGCACACAGGAATTTTAAATATAAAGATTACACTCTAAAAAGTATATTAATCGAGAGGCGTGAAAAAGAACAGTCATTTTTATTATTCCTTAATCGTGGAAGAGTCATGAGCGCAGTAAGAACAATTTTAATCAGCAATGAAATCTACAACAACAATTCAGCCGGAGACCACTGATATCAATATTCTGGGGATACGCGAACAAGAACTTAGCAAATCAGTATCTCAATCTTATTTTTATTTCTTTACTTTTCTCGTCTTGTACATAATTGTCACTGTTCCTCAGAACCGACTACAACTATGAAGACTGGAACTCAGATTCTAATCATACAATTAAATAGTTTTATCAGCTTATATTTGAGCTGAAATTAAAAATTTATTTATTTAATAGGTCCTAGCTATAGCATATTTTAAATGATTACGTACTTGATTTATTTATATTAAAGTATGGAATAGGATTTTTAATACTTAATAAATTCTCCTGGACCAGAAAGAGCTGGGATTAATTCGTAAATAATGTATAGGGTTAGTTTCGCCTCATCCACTTACAATGCTCCGCCTTCTCTAGTAGGCGCTAATGGCTCATGAATCCCACAATCAATCTCTAAGGCGGATTTACATAATGAGAGCATTGTCTTGAATAACTTAGCAAAAGACTGACTTAGTACTTCGCCAAGAATGGTCTCCAAACTAGCTCTGCCGACCTCCACTATAGTTATATACTTTTTTGCAACATAAAAAGACGTAACAAAGTTTCATCTCATTGAGTGAGTTTAAATTCAAAAACTTATTTCAGAAGGAGTTAGTAATAGCTCACGAGAAAGGATTTGCGATATTATTCGGCAACTATGATAAATGTTCTTTGATGTTAGTTACAATAGAAAATAATTAAGCTTGTGTAAACATACGTCACAGTAATTCTTAATATTATATTACCTCATGTCTGTTTTTTGTTACTAAGATAAATTAAACGACCAATATAACAGCCATTGAAAACTATTTTGTGTTTCTTTTCCGTATGTCTTTGCACCCCCGTCAAGATGTTTGTCTTTCTACGATAACAGAATGCAAGCAGCATTCAATACAAATTTCTCCTGTAAGACATTAAACCACAGTGATGTTAGTCTGCTTATTATACATAACACGGTTATTCAGCCTCACAAATATTAATAAATCAGGTAACTGAAAAACAATGTAAAATGTGAAGGAACATCACACATGAAGAACCTCATATCCTCCAATAATGAATACACCACCTGTCAACCCTCATACGCCCACATCGTATTCCCCTCAGATACACGCGAAGAAAAATCATCCTAACACAACTGCTAAGTAGACTAATGTAACTGTCAAACACACTTGCTCGAATTTCGGCGGTGCGGAGTCAAAAGAAAGGAGACAGTATTTGAGCCAGGGGTAATAAAACCCAGATATTCGGCAGCCAGTGGGGGTTTTCCCGCGACCGCTGGAATGTGGGAAGTAGCGTGGATTTTTCCCAAAAACCGTGCGTGAGAGGGGCGAACTTTTCTTCACAGAGAAGAGTAACGATCAATCTGATTGGTAATATCCATCCCTGCCACCTCCGGGATATGAATTAAATAATTGTGGAAGAGGCATTAAAAACACTTGCAGACAGATTTCGGGGCGGATGGTTGAAAATTAGGCAAAAGAGATTGAAGAGACGAGAGCGATTTATCAGAGGATATTAGTGGCAGATTGTTTGATTATAGCGCAGATGATCACATTATGGGACAGGTAATCCGAGGAGACGAGGATAAACTGGAAATTGTCCTGAACCAGGGGGAATAGTAGCGGCGACTCGAGGCGCGATCGAGTACGACCCAAATAAGAGGAAATTTCAAGGAGGAAGGCGCTATAAGGTCCATGATTCTGACACGGTAATTACCTCTGTAACCTTTTTGCTGATTTCCTATACTGCCAGATCCGAGTAGATTTTGTGTGAAATATTTTGCTCTATCAGAAGGTCTATATCGCCCCTGAGTATAGAGATCGAAAATTGTTAGTTGTAAGAAAAATAATTATTTGTGTATTGTTTTGTAAACATAAATGTTTTCTTTATTGTAAAGAAAGGCCGGCTATTCAAATTAAAACTATGCTTAATAATAATAAATAAATGGTAATAATTAATATAATTTACATTACCAACTATGTTTCATTACATTATAAAATTAATAATATCCCCCTCGAATTATTTCACTAATCAATGGACTAAACTACCTTCATGTTTACACGAAATTGTATACATTATTTTAATTTTGTATATACTGTAACAAACTAATAATCGCAAGATAAAAGTTTTTATATAAAACAAAAACATATTGCCACCGGGCTATGCCTATTGTAATGTAAATAAATAATATAAGTGGGAGTTATGTCCGCATGTCGTTCATAGCGATTTTAAGTGGACCTGAGTAGAATTAAGAATTTCTGTTTCAGGGATTCATTCAAATTTTCTCAATGACAGTACAATTATTTTACCAAGTTATTTTTTCTTTCTGAAAAGTTTAAAAAACGAGACATTTTTGTTTTTTTAATTCCTATATTTTACGTCGCATCAAGAGCTCAGGTCAAGTGGCCGAATCATTCACCCCTTTTTTTATTTAGCGATTGATGTGAGTTCGAGGGGTTTCGCACTGGTTGTAGGACCAAAAAAGGTTCGTGGCCGCCTGAGTTACGACGTTGTGTATTGTTGCGTCGCTGGTAGTGCCGGCGCTCGCCGCTAGATGGCCCTGGGAGGGCGTCCGCGGCGGAGAACAGTTACGCGAGGCCGAGGAGAGCGAGCTAGAGGGAGAGCTAGAGGGAGAGCGTGAGCGAGAGCGAGAACGGAGCCCGAGCCCGAGCCCGAGCCCGAGCAGTCAGGTGGTGGCCAGCCAGGTGCGCGGATGTTCAAGTGTCGTGGTGTCTTTATCCCGAGCGTCCTCGAGACGGGGACCGACGACTTCCTGGGCAGAGTCCACAGTGCAGTGCGACGACCCTTCCACGATACTCAACGAGTGGACCATGTTGAACGTGATGTCGAGGTAAATCACCTGACAGGTGCGATGAGCCGGTCGTCACGCGACGCCAGACACTGCCGTATGTTTCTGTCGCGTCCTGTCACCGTGGAGACGAGCCTCCGACCTTCCCCGTCAGTGAAATACTCTTCGCTTAGACGCGACTCGAAAACAGCCGAATGTAATCCGATGACCGGTTACTTTGGCGACGAAATTTTGAAGGGACCGCGCCCCGGTTCGTCTTTTCTCCCCTCCTGCCAATTCCAGAACGCGTGTGGACTCGAGACGGCTACTCGGGAAATGTGTAAATTCTGGTGTTCCCGAGTTGTTTTCTGCTAGGAGTTTAAAAATGTTCTAGTCCTGGCGGAAAACGATGTGTCAAATTTGTTCCTCGCTGTTACGGTACCTCCGGACGTCTCCATTCGCTTACGCTGGCGTCGAAGTTTGCGAACTCTCCGCTCACGTTCCGGGTTGAAATCTCCCCGGAGACCGATATTCCGGCCTGAAACGATCGGTCGTGACGTTCGCCCCGCGACCACGATCGGAATAGATTTCAGCCTTTTCCTCGTGAAAATCGTAGCCACACTTTTTTTCCTCCTCTTCGGTACGCCGTCTCGCCTTACGTGAAATTGTAACTGCACCGGTCCCGTTCGCGTATTTCCAGTCGTTACGTAATCGGCTACCAAGTCTTGTAACTTTTGCATAATACATGGCCTTTACTATTTTAAAGCACGTTTTTCACTCCGGGATGGGAATATCACCGTTAGACGTTTTGATAGGCCCGATCCGCCATCATCGGCAGGAAGTAAGTGGAACACTTCATACAAACTTTCTCAATATAATTATTGAACTTACAGTTTCCGGGCTTCTAACCGAGTAGGACTTTTCTGCAAGCTGAAAAAATTAAGGATTACAGAGATGAGGAGAAGAAAACTAGCGAAGAACATATGAAGAAAAGGTAGAGGGAAATCTTTTAGTCTTCTGGATACGAGCATCAGCCAAGAGACTACATCAAAATAGTTTTGTCCGTCAGTCTCCCTGTAAAATGTGAAGAATTACATTCAGAGCACGAACCGCCGATCTAGCTTGGTGTAACGATTCCGTTCAGAATTCTCTCCCAATAAAATTTCCAAATAAAACCGTGTTATCGCGTCGTCCTTGTCTGCCCTAAAATGACTCAAAGACAAGTTGACATATTCTGTGAGTAAAACTTTAGATTGCCAAAGCCATTGATGTTCTAAATTAAAACAGAGCGCCGTATAAACGTTGTGAAGTTTGCGTAACATCGAGACGTGCGAAGTAACGGAAACATGCGTGGGCATTGTTGAAAGCTACTCCTAACTGGCCACCATGCATTTGCCCTTCAGTGTGATCGCTATTTCCTACTTTATACTTAAAAATATAACACCGTTTGTGCCTTTATATCTGATTATTGGAATAACTGTAAAAATATCGACGACAAAATTGTGATAACTCTCAGGATGAAGAATTTTCCGCATTGGTTTTGATTTTATCACTGAAAAAGATTAAAGGTAACCCTTAATCATGAATGTAAAGAAACGCTTATATACGATTGATTATTTTGTTTATTTTTCTTTAATTTGCTATAATTTGTTCAGCCATATTTTTTGGGGGGGTAACAGGCTACATTAGCGTCATCCTGAAACGGGCAACTTCCCTTTCATAGCATAGGAAGGGAATTGAAACGCTAGCCAAAAGTTGACTAAAGCTCTAGGGCTATAGTCTAAGGATCCTACCCTGTGATTCACCTAAGAGAAGCTGGGAAAGCCTTAGAAAACCTGCATCAGGCAGGTCGGACTAGCCAAGAATCATGAACACTCGTGGAAAATTTAGTACACGTGTTTAATTTTCAACTGAAAGACTTATAATAAATTCGTAAAAAAAATAAGGATCGGTTTCCAAAGCTTTTCTGTAAATACTTCCCTTTCACTGGGAGATGTCGACTTAAAAAAACAACAGATTATATATATATATACATTAAATAATCGTAATTATGACTGTAGAACGTTATTCTTTATATAATTTCGTTTTGAATACGTAGCTGTGTAAATTGTGATTATCAAGTCCTCAAAGGTCCTATACTGATGTCTATTTAGTATTTAAAATGTTAGTATATTTCTAATCTATACATTTATGCTTAGGGATTAGCAAACACTGACTGACTCAACACCTTCGCAAGTATTTCAATCTCTTCAACCTAATCCCTAAACCTGATCTTTACGTACGTAAAACATTTTCGCAACACGGGAAGTGGCCCATGAATAATATATTTTTGTCGTCGATTTTGGAAAAAAATTAATCATTTTCTATAACAGGAATACTTAAAAGAAACATTTTATTGTTAAGACCGTTGCTTGATTATTTATTTTTTTTATCTTGCCAAATTGCAGTCACAAAATGTTGAGTTTCTCACTATTTATTTTATTAGGAGTAACAGGAGCTTTCGGCTGTATTCCCCATTATTATTCTGTAAAACCATAAATTTTATATATGTGAACGTATGTACGGACGAAAAATTTTGGAAGCCAGTAAAGTTTATAAAAATAACTCCTAATATTAGCCTTTTTTATTAATTTCAAATTTTTATTTGAATATCATATTAAACATCTAAATTAATTATCTACATGGTTACCGTATAATAAATACATAATTGTATATATTTTAGTTGACTGGCTGCCAGTGCATAAATAACATTTGGTATAGAAGGGGGTTTCTCGACAAGATTATTATAATAAATTTTATAATTATCTATTTTTATAATTTATAGTCTCACACGATGATAATGTAGAACACAGCAATAAGTACAATACTACATTTTTGGCTGTAATTGGGTTATTACGTATAAGTAAAAATTATTAAAATTTGTAATTAATTTTCTTGTTAGTAGCATCCTGGCTTTTTGCCCACTGCAAAATAAATGAACCACGACACTTTCACTTAGAAATCTATATTATTTCCTGCGATATGTCTACATTATTTTTTTTACTCATGAATGTGAATGTCTCTGTAAATGAAATAGTTTGGACAAATATTTGTTTTTAGCGCGTTCAAGGAGGCGGTAATGACATGAACCTACGAATTTGAAATTCTTATCTCATTCCACGGAACGATTATTCTCGGGGAGGTGCTGAAAATTGTTGCCCTTTTCTCGGAAACGCGTCGAGGGTCGCGTATTTGTTCACGCGTGGTAAGATGACCACCGAAGTATTCCTGGAACTATTCCAACGGACTGGATTTCTGTTCGTCCACGTAACAGTTTTAATACCAGCCTCCGATATCGTGTATTACGAATGGTACTCGTTGTTTCCTTTCCTCGTCCAAATCCAGCGAGTTGTGCTGGACGCTTAACTGTCAACTGCTCGAAGAAATGCCAATAATTAAAGAAAACGATTCTCGTTGTTATGATCTAAATAGTAAACACATTCGCTAAAAATATTGCATAAAATTTCTTGGTAGGTAGGGCGGGTCACAAGCGGAAAATCGAAGGTATAATATCGACTATGTAATTCATGACCAGTAGCCAAAGCTTGGTCAGACACTCGTCATAAACTACAACAGCCAACCTATTTATAACCCAGAGATCACACATTAAAAATCATATCAAGGGAACAAAACCTGATTTAAGAAAATGCTCATTTATTCAAAGAACAATAAACCAAAATGCCGTTTGCGATACTCTATATTCAGAAACTGGACAAGTTTTAAAAGATGTGCTGATGCCGAAATCTCTATAGTGCTATAAACTAACGATCACAGTTGACCTGTTCCAATCTCAGGTAACGGGTCGCCTGACTCACCAAGGGGATTAGGAAATGCCCTATTGACGCTTAAATACCCACCAACTTTTGTAGGTTAAACTCCTGTTAATTTGATTTCAAAATCTTTAATATATTGTAACGAAACTCTCATTTTCGTCGTCGTAATTTAGTTGAGACCTCTCGAGTTGCCTCTTGGCAGGGATAAGCGAAAACCAAACCCACAATACAAAAATTATCAAAGGTTTATTCACGTGAATAAAAGAAAGAAAATAATCTCTTTAAAAGTTCATAGAAACTAATTCAAAGCTGTTACACAATTTCAAACTTGAGCCGCTGTTCCATTCCGAGGGTACCCCTGGACCCAGGCGAAATCCAGAAGTGTCATTATGGTTGTGCTCACGCCACACGCTCTTTCCCCTCCGCCTTTCCACCTACAATACTGGGTACCTCAGCTGTCGTGGGCTAGAGTGCTACCTCCGTGTTATATCATGGCGACGGACTAGATGATCCGAGGTTCGTAGGAAGTATTGAAACGGTGGACATTGAGGGTCAGACGAACGTGTGACTCGAGAGTAACGTCGCAATATACAGTGCGTCCCGTACGTAGTAAGGTACGTGGTGTATAGAAATGCAAACGGTGATAGAACAACCCATTTTATTTAAGAACCATAAGTAGACGTCTACAAGTTATCAATTTGTGGCACGAACAATCTATCATATCTACTGTAGTTTTCTTTCCTGAGCCATAGAATGTGAGAGGTTTGAGAGGGACACCCTGTGTAAAAACTACACACTATTTCAAAGTACGATACCCAACAATTTATAATTTACTAAATTAGAGTCCAATAAATTATCTATGTTTGGTTGAAAGATTATTCATAGACGTGAAGCAAGCTATGGATTGTTTCGTATAATTTTTCTCGCGACTCGAACATTTCATCCGCAATCGCTAGTTGTTAGGAATTTAAACATAATTAAGGTTATTTATTCAATGCAGTAAAAATTTATTTGAAACGAGACTGCCCAAATATGTATCCGACTTTAAAATAAACAATAAATGCAGAGCAATACTGTGATATTCCTAAAGAAAGCATTATTATTCCAAAGAAAAGGCAATGATCCGTAGCAAGTAATTCAAATTTGTTTCAATTTGAAGTTATAAAAAACTTTTTAGACAAAGTTGCACTTTGGGAAAATTGCAATACAAGTTCAAAAATTTATTGACATCCATTTTGACGTTTCTGAGTTCATCTCGTTCAAACGAACCGACATGCTCAAAGGTTAGCGTTCTGTTTATATTGATAATAATTCCTTGAAATTTGTACAACTTGTATCCCTATTTATCTAGTTCTAGTAACTGTTCTTTTTTCCACTTCAAAGCTATTTAACAATGTTGATTGTAAACGTGGCATTTTTTCATTGGTGCTTTGCCGGCCAGTGACGTGACTGGCTGTGATGTAGTAGAGGTGTCCTGAACTATTTTTTTTGCTACTGTCCACCCATATGAAGCTCTCAAAGCTACATAAAATCTCTGCCTTTAGAAAATAGATTTTCAAAAATGAAAAATATAAGCCTGTTCTTAGTTTATCCAGTTTAAAATGGCCGAAAAACAGGCGAGTTAGCGTTTTATTCATATTGATATTTACGTTTTTATATTGACGTTTCAAAGTAGTTACTCCAATAAAAGAGCAAGAAAATTTGATTGAGAGGTAATTTTAAACTTTCCCAGCAACGACGTACATTTTTTATGGTTTTAAGATCCTGAGAATGTCCTGTAAACCAAATACGCACCTGTTTCAGCCCGATAGTTATAGAATTATTTTTACTGGAAGAGACTTTATTGGGAAACGAGTCACTAACAAACCTTTTCTGACTAAACATAAATTATATCTCCCCGAACAGATTATGGTAAAGGAATGTTGGGCGTGATTCAGTATTCTGTGACAGATAAGGAAAGGCAAATTTGTAATTTTATGTGCAGCATTTGTGTAATGAGATCGTTTTCTCCAATCAAAAAAAAAAATCCGAAGGCGTTTATGGCTCCGACGGAGAGTGAAACGAGACTGAATGCGACCATTCAAAGCTACAAACATGTCGGTTACACAGTTATATCGAATTATTACTAACAATCCAGTGGAAGGTTTTTTGGAATTCCAAATATTGAAAACGTAATAGCGAAAAATTCAAATTAATATAAAGACTGTGCATAGTTATTCTAAAAAGAAATAGACGTTTTATACGTTACACAACTAAAAATATTTAATTATATATAACAATGCCTGATCATTTGAAACATGTAAACCATTCCTGATTCAAACAAATAATTGTATTAAAATTGCAAAGACAACATTGATTAATATTCCCTGCATAATATTTCCCATAAAGTCAGTTTCAACGGTTGCCCCATTTGTTATACAGGATAGTCCCAAATAAAAGAACATTCAAACAATATCAAATCATCAAAGAGGAAACACACTATAATAACCACATATATTTTTTTACGGAGTATGCTTATGATTGGTCTCATTTTGAAATTATTGACTGGGAAAGAAACTACAGATTCCGGTTCATGTGTGAAAATCGGCAGTTATTAAGAATTAAAAGATAGAGTTTTTAAGCACAAAATTAATTAATTAATAATAAGGTACCGTCCCTATCTTCTCTACTCAACAAATAATGTCTAATTTAATTATATTTGTAAACACCGCACAAAAGTTTTCATTTATAATTACATAATTTTGTATTTTAATCGTTTTAATATTTTAAAAAACTTTTATATTTATAATGATACGAGAATTTTATAATACACCTGAATCTCTTTCAAATTTAGAAACCAGGCACGTTGTGCTAAATACAGTTACATGGTCTGGACAATTAAAGAAAGGCCGCTTCATTTTTCATTAAATTATATTTTTGCAGGCGACAATATTCTCCATACTTATACTGGCTGATTCTACGGTCATGGGACAAACATTGAGGAGCGGTGCATCATTATATGAAATACACGTTATTGATATAAAATGGCCGGAAGAGAGCGTTGAGGAACGAACACACAGAAAGGTGAAAAGAAAAAAAACATTATTTATGTACAATATAATCCCAAAGTTTTTTTCCCCACTATTGTTTACAAGAAATACTCAAAATTGTGACCACCAACAATAGTATAGGGTGTCGTAGGTTTTCCCGGTGAATCTTCGAGTAAATAATTCTTGGGCTCCCACCCGGGTCTGGTTTGTATTTTGCCACGACGGTTCGATGGTTAAGATCTCTTCCATCTTTGTCAAGTCCACTTGACCAAGAATTATTTACTGCGCTATAAGTTCAAATAGGTTTTCTTAAGAACTCTTATATAATGTATATCTCGCCAAAGAAGGTACTAAATTAACTGGGAAGTTGTTCAGCGTCCCTCATTTGCATAAACGGAAAAAATAATTTTATTACAATTAAAATTTACAGCGATTAATTGACCACTGAGCTGGTGTTTCTTTACAATTCGCGACTCACGATACATTGCTAATCTAGTTATTTATCGGGATTTTTCCTAGAGTTAAAATGCCGGAACGTGTATGTTGGCAGCAGTGTCCCCTAAACAAGTCTTTCCAGGTACACTACTACAAAATACACGGAATATCATTTACTGCAACTGGATAAAGTTTTTCAGCATAATAATATCAATAATATAGGGTTTTGCGAGTCGATGTTGAAGTGGAATAAAATAAGCTGTGTGTGAGGTATTTACGAAATTTGAAAGGCCCATTGTATGACCTTTGAAATAACTACATAATTTCATTAATACCTCACACACAGCCTGTTTTATTCCACTTCGACATGGACCCGCCATTATTGAAAACCCCCTACAGAAACTAAGCAGCTGCGATTGGCTGGCAATGCCGTGGGTAGAGGGCAGTAGTGTGCCTGGCCATCCGTGACTGCACTGGATGTCGTACAGTTCTTGTTCCTTCCGTCTGAGCTGATGATGAATGAACCGCCCATGTAACCACTCAAACATATTGTGGTTCGGAAATTACTCCAGTTTTGAGATTTCCCTTAAGAAAGCTAACTGTTAGATGAGAGATGCTAGGGACATCAGAACCCATTCCAGTTACAGAATTAATATGACTCAGGCACCGTAAATCAGTTTTTATTGCGATACTGCGTCATCCAAGATTGCAATAAAAGTAATTCTACATTAAAACATTATTATTTATTACAGAAAGAGCCTCTTCTCTCGACCATGAAGTGAGATCACTATTTCGTTTATTAACGACATCATGCTGAAAAACTTTATCCAGTTGCAGTAAATGATATTCCGTGTATTTTGTAGTAGTGTACCTGGAAAGACTTGTTTAGGGGACACTGCTGCCAACATACACGTTCCGGCATTTTAACTCTAGGAAAAATCCCGATAAATAACTAGATTAGCATTGTATCGTGAGTCGCGAATTGTAAAGAAACACCAGCTCAGTGGTCAATTAATCGCTGTAAATTTTAATTGTAATAAAATTATTTTTTCCGTTTATGCAAATGAGGGACGCTAAACAACTTCCCAGTTAATTTAGTACCTTCTTTGGCGAGATATACATTATATAAGAGTTCTTAAGAAAACCTATTTGAACTTATAGCGCAGAATGATTATTTGTAGGCATCTCTTTTTCTGCAATTTATTGATTCGTGTACGCTGAAATTAACTTCATACTACAGCGGCCTTGAACACACAGAAACGCGGACGTGTTACTTCCTATAAGGTGTGAGGCTAATAATAGCCGATATCGATTTAGTTTAAATGAGGAACTCTTTAGAATATAAAATGAACCTGAGATAGTTATCAATTTTGTGAGTTTCATTATCGACGCACCATGGTCAAGTATTTTTTTTTTGAAAGTCTGCAGCGTGTCGTCAGCCATGGTAAATCCTCACTGTGTTTTTTTTCATCAAAAGGTGTTGGCCTGGTGTGTTTGTCAGAAGCGTTAGAATATTTATTAGCTTCCCTGATCACCATAGCAACGGGTAAACATTGGGATCTAGGGTACGGAATTCTGCACGAGGGCGAGGGTCGTTCAAGGTCTACGTTTTCCTAGTTGTGTCTGGAAACTTGTTCACTTTATCATTTTCCACGAAATATAAGTTTGAAAACTCACAAAACCTCCATAAACCATTATTATTATTTTAAACATTTCACGTAATTATGAATCTCCCAGTCTGATGCAGTTTTATAGTAGTAAATACAGTTAACCTTTAATTGAACGTATTGTCTGAAATACACACACATACACATATAATAGATATATATATATTTTTCGTAAAGAGTCATTCGATTAATGGGAATTATTTTTATATCTATTAGAAAAAGCACAGCACTTTCAATGTAACTGAAATAGTTGCAATGTACATCATATGTAACAATCGTTAAATGTAAGTAGAATAACTGCTAAAAGAAACTAAGAATATTCAAATTATAACTATTTTATCAAACTTCTTGAAAGAATAAGTGAAAGTTTCAATATATTTTTGGCTGTGAATTATTCTGACTTGTACTACTCAAGGTCTTAACCATTAAAAAAATCATGTAATTGACCTAATGAAAACAGAGATTCTTTTAAGTTAAGGACAAATTCCAGATTCCATGAAAGTTACGCAATGTCTAAGTCACTATAAACATCCATTAAAAACACTTCAACGCCTCCCTAGGTCAAATTAACTTTTATTTGTTGTCTTCTATTCTACCTTTAATCCATTAATATGTATATATATACTACAACATATTGCTTCGTGCCTCTCCAAATCCATGTATAAACGACTCCCTCAGTCAAAATGTGAACTTCGTTAAGGCATATATGTTACTCCATCAGTAAATAAAGTTTTACTTTGTTGCTTTCCTAACGACTGTAATGATAAAATGGGGGTGAATAATTATTTATTTCAATTATTTAACGAATTATTTGTGCTTTTAAGAAAATAATAATAATTTTATTTATATTAAAAAAAAACAATTTCTTTAGTGGGTCCTGCGCACTATTACAATTATACATTTTAAGGAGAATTATTATTTAAATATCGATGGGTTGTCAGGGTTAATTACTGGGGAACAAAATGTAGCAGAGATTTAAGGTCTTTCGTGACGAAACTGTTCCCTCTCCTAGGCGATTCTGGAACTGTAGAGTTTTCTTCCCTCACTCTCAGGCTTCCTTTGTCGGGTTGTAGATTTGAGCTTGATCGACGGAAAATCCTCTGGACCTGGTACTACTCGGTGATTGAAAAAACCAGTGTTCCTCCTTGACAACGTCTTAGGCAATAATTTTGTTAATATGGTAGACTTCTCATGAACTTGTATTTCCTTCGATGAGTTATGAAGATTATTCTCCTTTCTTCTCACCTCCCAATTATTGTCCAAGGGAAAACGTCACCCTTCGTGAGGTGTGTTCACCAATCTTTATTTGTCCTCCGTCAAGCTCGGGATTTTTTTTTGCGCTGACGAAGGGATGGAGATCCTTGGGAAATTTTGCAGGGTGAACGTTCCTGCAGCAAAATAACCCTAATCTCTTGTAGCTGCAAATAAAATTAGGGAGGGATCCTACTGCGCTATACGACAATCTAATTCTTGGTAACAGCAGACGAGAAACGAAATATAACAACACCTCGTGTCAGAATTTTCTATTTGGCAAGGCTGAATAAGATCTAGAACTACAACCGAGGTTCAGAGATTACTTTAGACGGAATATTTACAGCGCAATTAAAATTGTCCTCAAAATGCTATCCCGTAAATTGTTTCACCATTGGAAATACTTCTCCCTAGCACTTTTTTTATTTGTACTTAAATTAGGCATGAACGCTTTTCTCGCGTTAGAAAGTATGGAAGACGATTAATGTTTTTATGAGACTACAAAATTTTATTTTCCCTCGTAGACAGAAACGTTGAATTTTCCTAATTATTTTTTTTCCCGCTGACATTTTTCCAACAGGCAAATAATTGTTTCTTGCAAAATGTCTGCGTTAATTCTGCTTCGTTTAATGGCTGAGTGGAATGATTGTATACTCTGATTTATTAATTACAGGCACATTTGGAATTACAGAATATTATTAAAATATTTAATTTAATATGTTTGTATTTAATTAAATCTGGACACGAGAGAGCCGTGCTGCGGAATCCTGTGAATGGTATTAGTTGTTTTATTTTGCAAAACTGGAATAACTTGCGCTGTGATGCGTTTGACAGGGATGTTACGCACCAAACAGAATTCACCTTTAATTGAGGTGCAACTATCACGTTTATATAGCCGTGGTCTACAAATGGCTACGACCCAACCGGTGCAGGATAAATTGCAAATTATAACGATAAGTATTTGTAACGTGGCTGAAAGTCCAAAGGAATTTGTCACTATTTTCCCAGTTATGTTCACAATTGCTTGAAAAATTAGTCATAAATGGGAGGATAATGTGAACATAATTTCTATTTTACTACGGACTTTTTTAAAAATAATTATTTACAAAATTATAGAGATTCAGAGTTAGGGCCAAATTCGGCACAAAGGTATATTTACAGATATACTGATGAAAAGAAAGGGCTTAGGAATAATATTTTCCCTTGCTTTAAACTTATTGTTATAGTAGTTTAATACTTGTTGTTTTATTTTTAAATATTATTTAATGTAATTGGCAACTGAGAAATGGTTTATATAAAAGTATGCCCTGTAAAATTACAATTCACTTGAGCAGACTGAATTTTAATGTGCCAAATGGCGAATATCAATGTGAAACTCACTGTCTTTAAAGATAGAAAAAAATTGCTCATTAGATTTTCTTAGAAGGGTGTATAATTCCTAGCACAAGGAGCTTAATCATGTTTTGACGTCCGCCATTTTGTCTCATGTTTGCGCATGGCAGTTTGATATTTCTGAGGACATTTTTACGACTATGTATAACGGCAAAAAAAGTTTTTTGATAAATCCGAACAATGCCATTAATTAACATCGGTTCCCTGAAGTAAGAATCCTAAAGATACACCAATAATCTTTCTAGGTAACGTACAGACAGAAGTATTTATTTATATAGGTGGCAGTTCTTTATTGAGGATTCAAAATGGCACAATTCTTAACACGAGTGTTGTGAATTATCACCGTTGATTTAATTTTACTCTTTAAATAATTTAAATATTGATTTTCCTCCTTTTTTATCAGTAGAGTTGTAGAATTCCTAGAACAAGTTCTAGACGGAGACAGAATTTTCAAATTGAACGTATCTATATACCTAAAAACTTTCGTCAGTGCGTCAGTATGTGTGTCCCAGCTATAGGACAGAATTTGACCATACTTGGTATACTTGTTCCTCATGGCCGGAAGCTGCCCATCATCTCCAAATTTACATGTGAAGTTGTACGTGTGAAGAACATTTGTGAAAAGGTTTCGTGTCCCATACTCACATCGAGAACTCCAAAAGTGAATGCGGGTTGTCTATATTCTTGATCTATAATACCATATATATATGTATATATATATGTTTAAATTATAAACATTTCGCGTCGTAATTAACCTATCGTTGGCAGAGAAATAATGGGAAATAATGAACTTTTTTGGATCGTCGATACGATAATTAGTTTTATTTTTCGTGTCAGGTAAATTTTAATATTTTGTAATCTCTCATTTGTAAAAGCAAGTAAAATTTTATGTATTTGATAGAAATTCATCACAGGTAAGAGTATTGAATTAAATACTCTTTAATAGCATCAATACTGTATATAAAAGTGAAAATGTCAACAAACTTCCGTTTTACCCACTTTTTAAATGTGTTTTTGTGTATTTTAACCTCCCTTATTTACAAGGTAGAACAACCTCTGTGCTACAACACAAAAACTCAATTTTGGAACCCCTCCAATTTTAGTTCCCTGTAATTCGAAATCTGACGATTTGGGAAAAATCCTGGGGACACAATCGAATGACCTTTTCATCAGGGACCACCGGAAATGGGTCAAAATGACCCCTCTCTGTAAGAATCTACCATTTTGAACATTTTTCGTCATTTACACACCTAGGACAACAGCTTGTAGTTTACCCTCAGATACTGTAATAAGCTTATCTTTAATTACATTTCTGCAACGCCGGGTACTTCAGCTAGTTAAATCAAATAATTTCAAGAATGACTGAGAATTTTGAAATATAAATTAAATAATGAATTAAAATGAACAACTATTTCTTCCATTGATATAAAAAAGTATATTTGCTAAACGATCTTCTGATTATAAATAAGTAATGTATTGAAATGGACAATGTTTATAAATTCAAAATAAATAAAGGTAAAAACCACTTCATAAATCAGTTTAACATTGGTAGCTCTGTATTTCATTATTTTTCGTGGAAGATTGAATTAATATTTGGAAAATAGAAAATTAAGAACCCAAACAGGAGGCGCGGTTTTCGCAGAATATAGTAGTTCAGTTATTTACTCGATTGTGAAGTGCTGATTCAATGGCGGTAATTTAGTTTATATGTAACATAAAATCCGATGGCTTTTTTTTACAGCTTTACTAAATAGAAGTTTCGGATTCATATCATTTCGCTGCTATCAATCTTGGTGATGTAAGCTTTCCAGGCTTCATAGACCATAATTTAAGACTGAACGCTTCGTAATTACTAAAGTACTACCCCCTATTCTTTAATTGGTGCTAATAGACGTTAGATACCAATCTGGATTGGTGTCATCATTCACTTTCTCCCAATTTGTACACGTTTCTCTGCTTCTCTCTCTCTTCTGCTTTAATGCTTCTGTAATGTGCATAGTAACCTTTTAACAAAACCGAATATCTTGACTAAATTTATAGATTGACATAATGGCGATTTAATAACAATTATCTGCACAAATCACTTTTAATCGCTGCCACTTCACCACGTTAAATTCTCTCCAAACTAGTTTTCATCCCACCATTCCCTACATCAATGGATTGCTACGTTTACTAACTAAAATTTCTCGTAGTGGTTCTGAAAATTATAGAATAAAAATTTTCAGGAGTTGCTTAATTAATTTTGTCCCTTGGAAACTCATAGTAATTAAATAACTTTGCTGTTATAAGAAAAGCCGAGTTCCAATTTTTGGGATTTGCAATAATTCCACTCGTGAACTAATCTTTCCCTCATCATATTTTTAGCTTCCATCCTCCGGATTCTCCCCAGGAAGCAAATCGTTTTTTTTTCCTCATCCATTTTTCGATACCTGGCAACCGCATTGTAATCCATCAAAAGCTCGGTCACATATTGTGACTAAATTCTTTGTCCTCTTCCTTTTTTTCCCCCCTCACAAATTCAAGCTACTAGTCTAGGTACATATCCGCCTCGTACCTTATTACGTCCCTTCATAAATATTAATGACTGTTTGCCAGAGACACCTCAACTTCATTACACGTCCAAATATTAGTTTCATTCATAAATTATTTTGTTCTGAGCGGGGTTTACACTGTGTTCCTTATTAAATTTATTTAATTGAATATTCGTTTGCATACGTTTTTACAACCACAAACGGAAAATAAAGAAGTTTTAGGCCTAATATTAAATCAATTAAAACATATTTCTGTTCTTATACGCACCCTCGTCAGTTTAATGACCGAAAATTGAAATAAAATAATTTTAGAACTAAATTCTAGTATCTTTGGATTAAATTTTTATATTGGTAATAATATTGAGGATAGAAAATTGAAAAATAATTAAGAAAAACGTTTTAACAACTTTATAAATAAGCATCGATTGTTTGAACTTATATATAAAATATCAGTTTGTATTTGGTTTTATTTTAAATTAGCCGGGAGCCCGGCGATGCTAGGGATATTAATGCTTAAATATAAATAACAGTTTAATTAAGCTATTATTATTTTTTTGTTTCACGCCGCACGCAAGCACTAGTTGAGATATTTAATTGTAGTGTTTTTAAAAATTTTCAAGAGACGTTCTATAGAAAGCCCTTGCAAAATCTTTTAGTTCAGTATTAGTCGTCCTTCGTCATCAATTTCCCCCTCTAAATCCTGAATTAGGGACACTAATTGGCTTACACGACAGGAACCTTCGTCCAAACCACGTTGAACTTTAGAAACTAAAGTCATTCCATTCAAATTCGCTTATACGTAAAGGTAGGCTCCTAGAAATTATTAAAATCGGTAGATATATATATTTTTTTCACAGCTGTGTCTGCTGGTAAAATCAGTAACCTTCGATCGGTCCAAGAACGAAGAGAATATTACACCTTAAGACTATTACACATTAAGTGAACGTAGAAGTTTTATAAAACAATAATTTTCCTACAATTCAAAGAAGTAATGGATATTAATTTAAACACTACTTTCTAAACTTTTTCTGACCGTAAACAGCCATTTTTTTTGTAAATATGAAATTTAAAAATACCAAACAACTGTTAGTCGATTCATATTATGAATTAAACGACTGCTGAACAGAAATTGGTACTAATAACACTTTTCGAACAGTTAACTGAGGTAATATGGACATTAAAAAAGGAATGGTTTGCTAATGTTACCATTTCAAGTTCTGGGAAGTCTCCTCAAACCATTCACAGGGAATATTTCATTATAAAACATGATGTGACACAAGAAAGTAATTCTAGGCTCGTATCCGAGAGGATAGAAGTCAAATAATTAAAAAATGAATAAAATATATAAGGTGGCCGATTTATCTGAAGACACTGAAGATTCTCAAAAACTTACGTCGTGTAAAATTTTCATGGAGAGTGAAAATTATACGTCTGAAAGGGGAATATCCAATAATGTCGAAATTGACTCCCAAACCCTACTCCCAGGAGGTATTAAACACTTAAATGGAAATCCTTATTTATGTCGGAGATTTGGATTCTGCAGGAAAAATCTATTGATATGGTGTGTGGGGCACAACACGAGTGTGATGTTTGGTTTGATAGCTGCGGACAAGGAGCATTGCAACATACAACTCCCTTAATCACTCTAGCATTTCCTGGTAGATTGACCACGTGGTACAAATTATCGATAAAAAATGCCTTCCCAGTTAAAAAAAATCTTGTTCGCTAACCAAGTCATTCGTGCTCTTCTTAGACCACGAGACTCTTTGACACCAACTACGATGTATGCTAGGCTGAGTAGTAGAAATGTCTGCTACGTTTGTAGCAATATTTCACACACACACAGAAGAGAAGAGAGAGAGAGAGACGTCTTTCATTCGTTACTTTGGCACTGATCGGAGGAATGACTTGTGCACGTGCGGGGTAGATGGCAATATGCTGTCTAAACCTGCCGCCACGTGTACTCAGTTATCCGTAGCGCCTTCCTCTGCCGGCTGGAAGGCTACTTCAAACTTTCCACGTTTTAAAAGTACCTCGAATGTAAAATTAAAGTTTAATTAAGGAGGGAAATTGTTTCAATGGTCATATATGTATTTGTATAATTTAAAATTATATTACAGTTCAATTCATGAAAATGTAAAATAGTATAATGGCTTCAGTATGCCCTTGGAATGTTATTCAACATTTTAATAGCAATAATTAAATGCTGAGGTTTGTATAAAACGAAATTAAAATCATTGATGCCTTAAAATAGTTATTATTGAATGGATGATACGTATTGTTCTTCAAGAAAAAGAATGCAAAACAGAATTATATATTATTGTCAATTAAATTGACACCGTAGTGATGTCATTATAATTTTTTCCCTTTCTTCGGTTTTCTGTAGACTGATTCGTAACCTTTAATTCATTTTACAGAAAAATTCCAATTTTCTGTCTGCTTTCAATCGTGTTGATTATAGTCGCCTACAAAATAAATATTAGATTAGTATTTTAACAACGTTCGACTTTTGTACATTCTTCTCACACTTATTAAAGGTATTCCAGCCCTTTTGTTTACATTACAAATTTTTCAACCTGATCATATTTTACGTTATAGTATCTGTTTTTATTACATTATTTTTGCTTGTTGTATGCTTATATAATTACTCTTTAATTTTTTCGGAATATCGTCGTAATAGATTCCAATATCGTTTCTTTCTGTTCTATTAACAATACTGTTCCTGTTGAAACATAATGCTTCAGAAACCTACGTAAAAAAGTATATTATTTTAACAACTTGATGCTGAAATTAATATAGAATATTAAGTTATCTGAATAAATGCTAGCGGAAAATTAATTGCAAGTGTTTAATTTGGGAATGTCAAACCAATGATGCCCGAACCGTGGAATATTAAAGTAAAAAACTTATAATTAGTTACACAGTGAAGCACAAACGTACGATTGAGTGTGAAGTCTAGTTTTTTCCCCTAGTTAGAAATTTAAGCTCTCGTTAACTCTGCTCGTCGGAGCTTCAATTTTGCCGTGGTGTCAGCTTCCGAGAAGCTGATTTTCAGACCAGTTCAGGTGGCTTACATATATCATTATATATCATATTACGATCCTCCCCCGGAAAATTCAAAACTTCTAGTCGTCAGGGAAGTTCCTGTGGGTGTAGTTTATTCCTTATAAAAATAACACTATTCTACTGAACATAGTGATGTTATTGATTAAATAAGTCCTTAATTGGCCGTGGCAAAACAAATTATATGAAATAATTTTTGTGTAAAAGTGTCCACAACTAATACAAAATAAATAGAAGGCCCATTGCCTTTTCAAATAAATTAAATATTTTGTTAATACTTCACACACAGCTTGTTTTATTCCATTTCAACTTTTCAACAGCGACCCGCCCTTATTGAAAACCCCTTTATAAATAATTTCTTCCATAGCCAATAAAAACTGCATAAACCCTCTCAGCCAGAGATGTATTCCTTCTTGTTTTCAGGAAGGGGCGCTCACTTTTTGTGAGGAGGAAAATGCATATATTCATTAAGTTTTCTTATTATATGCTCTCAGTACAAGACTGTTTCCTGTATTCGTCACCTATGATTTTACAACTAAATCTTGGTTACAATATTGTATTTCCTTCCGTTTTCGGAATATTTAACCAGTTGAGTTTAGTCAATAAAAAAAGAATTAAAGTAAATATTTATTTAACCGGATTTTGGTTTTTAGTGACAGTAAAAGGAAGATTCTCTTTATAAAGTACATTAACATTTATTTTGTTAGAATTATTAAATTTAATTGTTATAATTAACAAAAAATAGCCCAAGTTTCAGTCTTCATATTGATTTTTTCTTTGGGACTTTCTGTTCCCGATCATAATCATCTATATTTATGAATTAGTATTACTAATTTACGCATTTAAAAATTTTATTGCTGTATTTTTAAAATGTATTAAATTTAATAGAATTTATATAATAATAAAATTATGTAAACCGTAGTATTAAAAAAGTATCTGGAAACATTATTTGACAATTATTTAAATGAATGATGTTAGCTATTTCAAAATTATTTTTAAACAGTAATTGATTCAATGTTTTAAGGCAATTTAAAACAATGAATTATAAAAATAGTCTATAAATATCATAGATGATTATGATTGAGAAGAATGAAAGCTTCAAGGAAAATAAAAAATAAAACGTCGCGACTGACAATTAATTTATTTATTACGGATGAAATATACACTGGGAAAGTCTACGTTAATTAATTAATTTATTAGTTATAAGTAATTTATCACTTTTGTGAAAAGTTCAACTGGCGAGACTATTTTCTCATGGCGACTCTGTCAGTCCAGCCAATTATTCGTTTCCAGCCGAACCTTTAAAATATTAACAAGACTGGAGTGTATTTTCGCCAGTGTTTCACCATGTTGCAGTCACGTTCTCTCAATTTATCCTTCGTCAGCTTCGGAGTTCCTTTCGAGGCGACTTCTCTACTCCCGTTTGATGGTTAATTAAACACTTCAGATAGTTCCGACAACTTCTCTCTCCGAACTCTCAACAGCAACTGCGTCTCGGCTTCTCTCTCTTTTCCCTTCCACCAAAGTGGTGAAAATTTGATATTGCTACTAGGCAATTCACTGCCATTTCAATATGATTCCATCCAACTCGGAAAACCCAAATTTACGAAAATGCAACTATTTCATACACAACTTATTTACCACATAGAACCATAGGATTTTAAATTACTACGTGCTAATATTTTATATTACATTCATATCGATACGCAGTGAAGAATTTGGGTGATATGGCTAACCTTTGTTCATCACTGGTCATCTACCCCTAAGCTTAGTGTTTTGTTTAATACTAAGGCGCTAAGAGTGGAATTGTGGGACTTAAATTCTTTGCACGCTCTACGAGAATGGAAGCAGAACAGGCAGGCGTGACAAAACAAACTACAAACAGCTTTCCGGCTGTAACTTTAGGAATTTATAGCTCTCATGACGTACAACTGGAAACCGTGAAAATAGAGGCATAAAATGAAACGTTAGAGACCAATAATTTTTCAGAATGTATTTTGGCATTAAATATGTTCTGAATTATTTTAGCAAATTTTCTGTGTGTCAACGTTTACCGCGTCGGTCTCAAATCAACCTCATGTTTCCATACCAGGTTTATGATACGATTATATAAAATAAATAGCAAATAAAATAAACTTGGCATCATAAATTTCAAGCTTTAAAGGCCAAGCTGACATCAGATCCGGTCTGCCGACGAATCCGATGCTATACGAGACAGCAGACTAGGTCTGCAGATTAATGTGCGAATCGAAATGATTTTGAGACGCATCTGAACGTGAATCACAGTCCGTTTTAAATTATGTCCCCTTCCGCGTCCAGTGGAAGGAGGCTTTGTTGCCACATAGGAAAGCATTGTTATACTGCTCCCAATGTGACACTCTCGGCGGAACACATTTTCGGCAAAGCTGCTTAGATTTGTATTTGGTTGATTCAAGGTCACATCCGTCGCTTCAAATAGCCGCTACCGGTTGGTCTTCTTATTTAAAACAGATTTTAGTAATACGCTGTCTGCACAGATAACGTCTGCAGATTTTTGTTGTGGCGTCTGGGGCAAAATAAGACTGAAACAAAATTTTCTAGACCGGTGCTGCGCTGAGCGTCTTGCAGACTTTTTCTTGACGTGCGTCAAATAAGTAACATAATTCTATTTTGTGTTGAACTAGGAAACATTAGCCACAATATAAGAGTTATAAAGCACATAATTCGTACGTAACTACCCCAGGAGCTATGCTGTATGCAATGCAAGAAAAAAAAACAGCAGATTTCGTTATTAAAGTATTTTTTAATGCGTGATTAGAAAATATCTTACTTTCGTGGCTTAGCTGATGAAATTTGATAACGGAAATCTGATTATGTATCGCACCCGATGGTTTCGAAACGATTAATAATACTTTACATTTTACGTCCGTTTGTAGTTATGTACAATACAAAAATGTAATTTAATTCAGTTCAAAATTCAAAAACGTTTCGGAGCCTACTTGTCTTTTCTTCAGGTTGTGACTTGACTGAAAAATTATGTAGTACAATTAGTGAAACCTGAAATTATTAACGTTTCTTCAATTTTTATTCATAACCAGCGTGAGTGTACGTTCATAATGTAAATTTTCACGAAGTTTTCTACGTTTCAGTCACGTCGCAACCTGAAGGAGGTACAAACAGTTACCGAAACGTCGTTAATTTAAGCCCAGCTTACTTAATATACTATGAACTACATATCATGCTAAATAATCAAAACCACTTGCGCTGCAATCGAGAACTGATTTATGATGGTCTCGCGTGCCAAAAAAGTTGCTACTGACACCGAGCGCATATTTGTGTAGTTACTTTGATTGTTTGTTTATTTTTTCTATTCGGGGCTTGAGCAGCGACTCTCTCTACCACGAACAATCAATTTCGCCAGTTTCTTCTAATAGCACAGTGTTTTGATGGCAACTCATTGTTATTAATGAATTTGTTATGTGTATACTTTACTCTAATTATTTATTCTTGTTTTCTTTTTCGGGAAAGCTGTCTAATAAGATACAGTTGACTCGTAAAAGTATTCTTAAATAAGTTGAAGCAATGCCGTAAGATTTAAAGTGTCGTGTATGTTATCGTTTAAAATATTTGAATCCCAGTGTGAAGCCTTCGTAACGCAACTACAAAGTTTCGAGTTTCGTCGTTCATGCATTTTCCTTGTCTGTAATCGAAGCTCAGGTGAAACTGATACTTTGCAAGACGTAACTGTCCCCTAAGGATGGTAGAAAGTCTTACACGAACTCCAGTATTTTAATCTTTACAAAGCCAAAAAATGTAATTATTTTAGTTACACCTTTAAGTCCAATCAGCTAAAGTCTCAATCTTTCTTCTTCCTAGACCCCCTATTTTAATAGACTACATAAGTTATTATACTATAATGCATCAACAACGCCACGTATCAAGTTCCAGGACTAAGGCAAACCAATCAAACGAACACAGCAAATATAAATATTTAATAAACAAGTACATGCTACATTTTTTAATAAATTACGCTGATGGTTGTGGTTGATGCTTTTCCATATTAGGTGTTACCCGTGACGTCACTCGACTCACGTGAATAACAATACGCTAATGTCGTGGGTTCCTCTGTGGGAGAAATATCCGACACAAATGTAAACATATAGAAAATAATATTTACTACAAGATGAGCGATAGCTTAAATAGTTTCAAGTAAAATGTTGAAACACCTCTGAAGATCTACTCATTGAAGAAGTTTGATGCGGGTAGATTTTGTCATTGTTGCAAATTTGCATCGTCACTGTCAGGTATCAGGCACATGAAGATTATAATGTAGCCAGGGCATTTATTTATATTAGTCCCTCATTTCTTGGGTAAAACCGTTAATTTTTTGGATGATAAAGACCTTGATGGGCAAACCCCGACCTATGTCGATTTGAGGTTAGCTTCAAATTACTGGTGATGAAAACTGGCGCGATCTTAGGAGAATTATTAATTCTCCTAAAACATTAAATTAGCAAGCTACCATAAAAGACTCAAAAATATAAATATTTACACCTACAGCTGAAGTTTGATACGTGTCTCTATTTATACATTATAATAACTGGAAAAAAAATTGTCGACGGGATCGAAGTTTGGGAATCCTTGCGTTCATAAAAATTGGATGGTCAGCCATTTTACCTGACGTGATTTGTTACGCGTGTTAATGGCCGATTGAATACACGTAACACGTTTATGCTTCGACCGTGCATCGTCCGTTGTTTTGCATCCGACTATTCTGCGATTCGGCACAATGATGGAATTTGAAAACAAGAGAAAGCTTTAATCTGGGAAAGGGCGGAGGTAATTTGCTGTTTGTAAGTCATGTGCTTCTCCTTGTGGCAGAGAAGCCCCTGCAGCAAGGCTAAATGAATTGTCGAAGCCCTTACAAGCAGTCAAGTGGGTGGTGGGAGACTTCCAACAGAATTTCAATTACCTTCCCTTTATTTAAGTGAACTTCCTCTCAATTCTTTAGCGACACAGATCTATTGTATTTCTTTTAAGTCGTTCTAGACGCACTTCCTACTTGGAAAATTACATTTGTATTGGACACTCGAAAAGTATTCCGAAGTGAGGTAGTCGTGTTTTACTACTATAGTGATTTGGTTTCCGGGAGCAAGTAACACGTGTACAAAATTTGGTCGAAATTGCTCCATGCGTTTACATTTGTATGCGGATACATGCAAGTATTCAATTTTATTTATTACTATGACATCAGTAGTAGTAACCGTACACAGATCTTCAGAAAGCTGATAGCCAAAATGGCTATAAAAATGCACATTTACTGATATCAATAAGTATTGGGGTCAACCCTCAGTACGGAGCGAAAAGGACAGTAGTTTCCAGGGACATTGTAACTTGCATTTATGACATAAATGATTCTAAGTTTCCAAGATTTAATAAGCACAAAAATCTGTGATTTTTAATTTTTGAAACCCACAATAACCCGATAAGATATATTAACTTACTAATTAAAAACCCTGAGCTAGTTGGATTTAAAAAAAATTTAATTAAAAAAAATAATTTTATTTATTCAGCATAAACATTATACTTGTTGTTACACTATTAAATGAAATATTAAATTTTTTCTTTTAACTGGCCAATAAGTGTAAATTAATAGTGCGACAATAAAGTAATAAATTATGATATTTGTAATATTGTAATGTTGAAGATTCTCGCGAAGGGATTTATTCCTAATTCGGTAATATAATTAAATACATTTCAAACGTCCTTGGAAACAGAAAATGGATGATATATACTAACGTTTATTTATTGCCCAGTAAACATTATTTCGAGAATATATTGAAATGCCTATCCGCTCTCTCCTATCATTTTATTTACGAATGGCTGCGTATGAAGAATTAATTTTGCTATAGATATTAATGCACAGACATGTAAATAATTGAGCCGAGCATGAGATTCTCAGGGGTTTTTGACTTTGGTCGATAATGAAGGAGGGAGGTTAGGTTTAATGATAAAATCAGTAAACATTTAAAGTATAAAATACAAATTAACTGACAAAGGCCATTTCTGAGCCATAAAATTTCTGAATCGTTGCTGTTATATTCACCCTCTGTATAGCTTACATCTAAATTATTCTAAGGGAAGTAATTACAAATATTCCGGAAGTTTTATCTACAAAATTTGGCCAAGATTGATTAGGATTAGAACGTCCTTGATTAATGCAATATATAAGTCTCAGAGACACTTCGCGAATTAATGACACGTCAGAAATAGGGAACGGGAGGGCTTACTGTATACTTTGAAGGTCTCGTTGTAACATGTGGCCCTGGTTTGGGCCCTGGCACGTCGGCGAAGGCGGCTGGTTCCGCCTGAATCCTCACCCCTGCACATAATAGACGCGCGAGTCTCTGGCCAATCCAAACTTATCTCGCCTATAAACCGCATGCATTTCCCGCTCTTCACGGCCTTCCAAAACTACCCCCACTTCGGTAGTGTTTTGAAAATATGTACGAATAGCTGTCGGATAGTAACCATTCTTCATTGGTTCCATTTTTCTTGGGGCTTTGACGTTCTAAATGAAGTTAACAAAAATGAACTGCGATGGTCTTACCAAAACCAATAACAACCTGGACGTTGTTTCAAAAAGTGCCGTTTATTACGTATTATAATTTAAGTGCTAAGCGAGAAAAAATATTAAATTTACATATATTCAACAATACGAGTAAATATTTCTTATTTTAATTTTTCATTTAACGTATATAACTGCGTTAAATGTAAGTATGGTAAAAGCGTCGCCAGGAAGACGCTCCCAGCAAAGAATAGTCCTCAATTTCACGGAAGAGTCGGTATGTAGGCAGAGGGGGGAAAACTCCTTTACCAACAAATACGGAGATTGGTGACAGATTTGAATGGTGATTCAGTTTTCCAACAATTAGGCGAACTGTAAGAAAAAAGGGAGAAGGGAGAGTAGCGAGGCAAAAATTTGAGAGAAAGACCGAGAAACACTTTTGGTTTAGAATTGACGGAGCAAGAATCGTGGAAGACGGAGAGAGGAGCAGATGGATGTCCACGTGGTCCAATGAACCGGACTTTGCTTCCATCTTGGTGGCGGAAATTCTGTCCTCGTAAGACGTCGGAAGTTTCTCTCCTGGAGATTGGTGACGTTAAGTTTATTAATATTTTAATCAAAACTTTATTTCGAGTTTCGATACTGAAACACATCGGGGTAAAATATTATGTTGGAGCAGTTTTGAATAATTGTAAAATTGTTAAATTTTAATTTTGATTTAATATGTGTTACGAAATGGCGCGCCATAATAGGGAACAAACATCCGGTAGTAAAGGATCAAAATTGATATTTAAAATAGGCCTCGCATTGTGTAATTAATTGGCTCTAGAAATTTAAAAATTATAGCCAGAAGGAAAATTTAGTGAAGTACTTGGTTTTTAATTATAAAGCGATGAAATAAAATAAGAAATATATAATATGATTATCTCATCATTATTATTGCTGCTTAAAAATCAATTCAAATATTGGCAAATATTGCGATTGTAACCCACATGAGCCATGTAAATAAATAAATAAGTAATATGGAGGGCCTAAAACAGAGAGGAAAGTTTATGTGAATTTTTTCTTTCCCGTGACGCAGTAAAATCTCCGTAAATATCAACTCTTTATGTATTTTGCTAGCCGCATGGAAACTTTGATAAAGTTAATTACAGTCGCAGTGAAATTTCTTTATTCGGCCTGTTGTGCTCGGTCGGGGTACATTGACGGCTCAGAAAATTTCGAATTTGCTGTGTCTAATATGGCCTTCAATTTCAGGTAAACCATTCTCCTTCTTGCTTATGTGAATTATTTTGATAATATATATATATAAATTTCCATCGAGCTTCCATCATTTGTAACCCTCTTTTGTGTGAATTTAAGCATTCCATCGACCGGGTTGGATGACGCAACTAGAGCAATAAAGTTTATTTCAGACACTAGTTCACTTCTCAATGTGCTATGGGGAATTGTGCAACAGTGTTCCACACGTGTCGGAATTACCATCTCGCTTGTTCATGAAACATGCAGACTGGGATTAGTCTCTCGAACACCGCAGCATTTGCCTGTTCCTGTAGTTTCGACACTCAAGTTCGCTCAACTAGTGACACCAAACTAACAACTGGGACTAAATCGCGTCTGTGTAGAAAGCCGAGACTCAATTACTAACGCGTTCGGCATTCAGCACCATTTGAGCAAAGTTATTTAGTTAGATGTTTAATCGTGCGTACTTCGGCACAATGACGAAGGCATGAAACTCTTCATTCATAGTTAATAAAAGAAGGCTATAAATGTCTCCACTCCGGCACATAACTTTCCTTATATTTGATTATGATTAATAGGTTGTACTTTTAAACAGTCCCCAGTAGTTATAATCGGTTAGTAAGTAGTAAGAAATTTTGTACATCATACAACTTGTGAATGGATTTGAGACTTCATGAAAGCGAAGGTTCCATTGCTTAAATGAAGCGTTTCAATCCCGACCAAGTCCATGCATGCCATTGATATTGGATCAGGAGACCACGACGACTGATGCATTGTCAGATAGAATCAATTGACAGACGCAGTAAAAGTATTACCCAGATAATACATCACTAAATTTCAAATATTACGAACCAAGATGCACGTGCAATGTGAAGAAATTCTGTTGAAACGAGTCTCGGAATTCAGATCCATTTGAACTGATCTCTTGATTTTGAGCATGAAACACTTTCCGAATGCGCCAAAGAGGACATGGGTAGTTTGAAGCTCTCTAAAAATATAATAAAGCAAGAACTTGTTGAAGATTTGAGGGATATTTCTATGACGGGATTGAGCCAATCAGACTACTGGGCACCAACCCGAATCCGCCACGTCAACAGCAATTATAACTGAAAGATTTCGAAGTAACGAGATAACACAATTTACAGAGAAACGAAATTTTCCAATTTGAATAAATACAGGAAGATCATCTTTTTCATCACGTCTTCTATATCTTGAAAGATTCTATTGGGTGAACAACCCTATGAACGAACACTCTGCATTCAGGTTCTCAGAATTATTTTCTTCCTTGATTTCACTATTAGCACTTTTGTATCGCCATCTATTTTCTTAGGCACAAAATGCTGGCAAATTTGGAAGATTCCATACATATATTAAAAAAGGATTTAATTGAAATGTGGATGAACAAAACTTCCAGTAAAAGAAAACACTTTACTAAAACAAAATATATAAAAATGGTACATTAAGGTTAATAAAATTTAAACAAATTATGATTATAAATGAAATGAAATAACGTCTGAATACTAGACTATGGCTGACAACCAACCGTTGACTTGACAATGGTTTCGTGAATGAATGGTATCTATAGGGTTGCAATGGAGCCATTCTACGTCTCAAGAACATGGAATTTACTCCACTGTTCTGAATATTTCAGTTTATGTGAGCAATGTTCATTCACTGGATAGATTTGACTATTATTGTATGGTGTTGAGGAATTAGATTTTTTTTCACTACGCTTGTATGCTTGTATGTTGGAAAAAATAAAATTATTTGTGAAAAAAGCGCTACTCATTTACAATTTTTAGCCACATCAGATTAATTATTTAAATTAACAATTCAT
Source organism: Eucriotettix oculatus (assembly GCA_034510155.1). Classification (NCBI taxonomy): domain Eukaryota; kingdom Metazoa; phylum Arthropoda; class Insecta; order Orthoptera; family Tetrigidae; genus Eucriotettix; species Eucriotettix oculatus. The sequence continues at coordinate 45,042,748 of CM067380.1, forward strand.
AAATTTCCTACCGCAGAGTCTGATTATTTTTTTCCGACAAGCGAAAGTATATGTACAAAAATATTTGTGCTCCACTGTGGGATAGTTTCAAGGGGCAAAAATCGTTTCTCTTATTTCATGTCAAAATATTTTTCGGATCCAGCCAATTTGACGTAAAGGGAGGTTTATGGCCTCTGTCACTTTTGTAGTGTGATTTGATGCACAATTTCAGCGATTAATATTCGCTCGTTGCGACCCAGACGCATTTCCGAGGCAATGAAATGAAGCCCTGACGCAATACAGGTGTGAAACGTTGCGTGTTATTAAATGCTAATAATAAACTGGCAAATTGGCCGTCTGCGACTGCTCAGTAAGTCTCAACCTTCAACTCGTGACAGATTGTCTCTTAGCAAAAAGTCCGCCGGGAAAATTTCAAGGTCTCGCTCGTTTAGTCGACGTTGCATCTTTAGTCACTCTGATGTGCGTCCAAGTGTTTCGCTGCTCCATCCTTCGCCGATCGTCACGTTTAGTACCGTACAAAAAATATAATACGAACTTAAAAGATATATTTAACGGCACCACTTTTACTGACGTTTAAAAAAATTGGTATCCATAAATTTTTTATTTAACAGCGAACGTTTGGTATTTATTTGAACCATCCTCAGGTCGTGGTTCAACTGAAAGCTTTTTTCCTTCTTATTAACGTTTTCTCATTATGAACATATTTATACACCTATTGGATTGGTATCATATAGAATGTAATCCATTCAATCGCCGTTTTTTAATTATAATTTGATTACTTTTTCCGCATTGAAAATTATTTTATTATTGCCTATATAATGTATGGTTTCATGATTTTATTTTATGGAATTATTTAACATTTTAAAATAAAATTGACTGTGAGCGTCCCAACGCGTCGTTTTAATTTGATGTAGCGCGTACGCCGCACTCGAGAGAGAAACATTAAGTGCTTAAAATATATATTGTTCCTTAAATAAAACGTTCATTAAATTTATAAGTTATTTCCCCTTAAATAGACCAAATAGATGGATCAATTACCTTATTATTATAAATGAAATTCATTGTTTATATCTAAAAAGAGCTCGAATTTCGTACGTCTGTTTGTATGTATGTTCCGCATACAAATCTAAACACGTGAAGCGATTGCAACCTAATTTTGCACACATGTTCTTTATCACTCGGAAATCAGCAGTGTTGGGGTAAGACACGGCTACCGTACATGGGGGCGCGGGTGAAGGGGGCGAAAATATTTACTTATGCAAAATTGGCCGATATTTCCGTCTAATAAATACTTTTTGGGGTTAATCACTTTTCCGGTGTTTCCCGCGACTCTATTTGAATCCGTCCTACCCTAGTGACACGTTTTTTCCGACAAGCGAATGTATATCTACAAAAATATTTGTGCTCCACTGTGGGATAGTTTCAAGGGGCAAAAATCGATTCTCTTATTTCATGTCAAAATATTTCATTATGCCCTTACGTAGCCTGCGTGTATGCGTGCTGCGGCGGCGACGACGACGTTCGCGAGAAACAAAATGTATATTAACTTAAGTAAAACGTTTGTTATATTTAAGAATTAATATCCTGGGTATCAATGGGCACCCAGATAATAAATAAGGGAAGAGGCCAATACGCGAGAAACATTTAATACAAAATTAGACGACGTTTCATTCTTGCTTTAGAACCTCATGAGTTATATGAGATAACAAATATGCTCTTGAGATATATCTAACATTTTAAGAAAACAATTATATATAAACATGATATCAGAATATATATATACTTACGAGAATATTGTTTATATAAATAAAAAATAATTACTTACTATTTATATCTTCTAATGAGGAATAAAATTTGGAAAGAAATTTCTAAAAGCGTATGTATTTTAACATGATTTTTCAAGTGTAGTGAGAGTGAAATGATTCCGAATTAGGGTTTAAAGTGTTCAAGAAGAGAAAAAATGCTTTCAAACGAATATCTGGCAATTGGGCGATGAAATTGAAGGATCTCGACCGGTCCAGATATTAAGATCCTGATCCTTTAATTTGATTTACGTTTTAATCTAATTGTTATTATAAATCGCTGTTTTACTATACAATCAACGCATGTTTACGTTTTAATAAGTGTTTATTTCCGCTACAATAATTTCATGAAAAGAAAATGGTGGTTGTTGAAAATCACGTGCATTAACTATTGATCCAATGAGGTGTCATTCGAAATGAAATACTCGCAGTGTTCTATGAATATGGATCTATTAATGGACCCTTAATAATCGTGTATAGTTGTTCCGACTGAGGCTTTAGAAAGTGATCCTTTAACTTTCACCCCACCAGGTAGCTTTCGGTAAGTCTCGGGACCCGGAACGGAAAGAATTGGGCTTTTGATACCTCGATTGTCATCTTAAATTTTCACTCGTCGCTGGGCGATGTCAGTAAATTTTTTACGTGGTTCCTGGGAAGTGTCAGATCGTGAAAATTCAGGGCTTACTGTTATAAGCGTATGTTTCCTTACTTCCTTTCATTCCATTTAAAAATAATAAACTTATAAACAGTGAAATCAGAATGGTTATAAGTCTGGTTAAAAAATAATACCGCCTTGGGTTATGCTAGGAAGCCGTTTCCTTTCTAATCCGGAATAAAGCTAGAAAGCGGCTGTCGACGTGGGAGTGAACCTTCATGACTCTTCAATTCAATACTATCTCCGTTTGAATACGTCATTTCATAGCAATTTTCACTGGTGTGCCTTCATGTTTCTTTCCCCATCTTCCTCATATCTAGGAGCTGTCAACGGAATATTTTCATAGCCTTAATTTGTAAATTAATAGTTCCGATACTATTTTACATGAAAGGATAATTTATTTATTCTATTCCCTTCATTCCACACCCTACTTGTAAATCTAATTAGGTTAACGGTAAATTACGTATTTATTCGATTATATTTTACGTAGTCATTAATATTTGTAATTTTGATGTCGTTCTAGAAGAACCTTGGCAAGAGAAGTGACATGACAGTATCTATCTTATATTTATATATAACTTCCGTTATCAAAAACGATTCTCCATTAATATTACTCTATCCGTGCGATTAACTGTTAATGAAATGAACTGCTACCTTGATAGCATCATTTACTGAGATTTTTATTACTTCAATTTTCTTTAGACTGTCCAATAATTTTACTGACAATAAGTATCATATTTATTTTATTTTAATTCCTTCTGAATCATTTGGTCGTGTTGATCATAATCGTCTACAAAATTGTTTTTAATCTCACTGCAACATTTTGGAAACGTTCGTCTATATACACAGCAATGTGCCGGGTAGGATCCTTAAACCATAGCCCGGGGGCCCTAGTCAACCCTTGGCTACCTTTGCTCTACCTTCCGCATCCCCCCTTTTCAATTTCCTTCCTATGCTATTAAAGGGGAGTTGCCTGTTTCAGGATCACCCTCACGTAGCCTGTTACCCTCCCCCCAAAAAAATACTCTCGTGTATCCTGTTACTCCCCAATTTTTTTTTTCATTTGCTAAATCTCAAAAGTTGGGCAAAAATTATTTAATGTCTAGAATTGGAAGCTTAAACCTTTATGAGCGAAAAAAAATTGTCAATTAGTGGGTGAAGCAAACATTTTAAAGAAAAGAAAAGTTATCGTATATTTAAAAGTTTCAAATATTTAGTGTTTAAGTTATTATAATTAACAAAATAAATGAATTATCGGGTAACCCTGGACACCCAGAAAGTAATATAAATCACTTTTATTAATTTCTTTTTATAAAATCTTTGATACCACAGGTCTTTAATTGTTCATATCTGGCTTTATACCTTTTTTATGGCATACAAAATGAAAACAAAAAATACCAAAGACATTGACAGTGTAATGTAAAATATTTTAGGGACATACGAGCTGTAAACAAAATTGCTGTAAAAGTTAGTGTGGAATTTGTTTTAATTTAGAAATTTATACCAATACATGAGTTCTTAGTCTCTACGAGCAGTGGCAACAATAGTTATAGCTATGTCGTCGCCGTAATAAAGACTGCAACTTTCAGGCAATCAACAAGAATTGCCACTTTCAACAACTCGTATTACCCAATATCTTGTCAGCTCTGCCTTTTAAATTCTCGCTTCCCCTTTCAATTTCCTCTCTGCCAAGACTTTAAACGTATCAAATTCGCGATTTAGTGGATCCCTGGGTTTTCTATCTGCAGCTCCTGACGGTCTATTGTCTCTACCGCTTGAGCAGGTGTTCCGAACTTCAGACAAATAGCCCATTTGTCAACAACACACCTCACAGCGATGACACTATTCAAGCAAACATACTGTCTCTCAACTCCTATTACGACATTTTTCTCGCACAAATAAATCACTACGTATCCCAGTTCTTTTGATTATGTATTAAAACTTTTCAACCCAAAGATATTTCAAATTTCGTAATTAATTAATTAATTCGACACTGAACGAATCGAGTGCATTTGAAATAATATTTTGTGCAAAAGTGAAAGGTTCATTGTTTTAATTACGATTTATACACATGTTCATTCTGTGGCATTCCATTTAATCTCCCTTAAATGAAACATTTTATTTTCACCGATTTCGATGATAGGGGGCGTGAAAAGGTAAGTTCTGATGGTTAATCACGTGTTGAGAAAGGGGTTACTGTCGAATTAATTCAAGCAACGGGCTAATATAAATGAATTATCTGGTAACACTGGACACCCAGAACTTAATATAAATCACTTTTATTAATTTCTTTTAATAAAATCTTTGATACCATTGGTCTTTAATTGTTCATATCTGGCTTTATACCTTTTTTATGGCATACAAAATGAAAAAAAAATACCAAAGACATTGACAGTGTAATGTAAAATATTTTCGGGACATACGAGCTGTAAACAAAATTGCTGTAAAAGTTAGTGTGGAAATTATTTAAATTGAGTGAGAAAATTGTGAATAGACAACGGTTATTTAAATGAGGTAGTGAGGTAAAAATTATTAAGCACGTTTATAGATGATATGATTAGCAGGATTGGAAGAAATTTAAAAATAAATATTTAGACTGAGAATTGTTTTGTAAAATTAGTGAAGAGCGTTGTGAGTAGGAACTGATCTCTAGGCGACAAAAGCATTCCATTGGTTTACATTTGTCGCGTGCCAAGGTTGCAGTGATATTGTGAAGTGGACGAGTTTCAGGTCTCAGTTTGTTGGTGTGGTTGAGCACGGCGGCCGTACTTGCAGTACTTGAACTTTCACTTTTTTGTGAGTTTCTCTCTGCTCTTCGGTAGCTCGCGTGCCTGACCGAGCCGATAAGACAGCAATACTCAATTGATTGCATTACCTGAGACTGCCCTTTCAGTGCCCCCAAACAATCTGCGAAGAGCTTTCACGGCATCAGAAAGGTAGAAATCAAATCCCTAACTGACCCTTCATTTATCATTTTTATTCCGGAGAAGGTTCATCTCATTGCTTCGCCGTTTAGTGATAATCGAAAACGACGCAGATGTCAATTTTCTACTTAATACGTATTAAGAATCCGTTATCGCAATAATAAACTGGAATTCTGTAATATTAAGAGGACGTCACACGTCATATTAAGTTTGGAATATTATATATATATATATATATTCTTTACTTAATATTTGTAATACAATCATTTAGAATATTCCAAATTGATTAAAAATATTGAAAACAAAAAAATTCTATTTTCTGTCATAAGAGCGTGTAAAGAGAAAAAATTATTTATCTTAAACATGATATATTGTGTTCAAAAAATGTTGTTTGTCTTTTCCAGTAATTTTATTTTTTAATATTTATTTTGAAAGCTCTCCTTTTCGTCGTCGTACTTTAGTGCAGACCTCTCCGGTTGCCACGTGGAAGGAAAGGACAAAACCAAAAGAATAATTCAAAATTTAACAAAGGTTTATTTATTTGAATAAAAGAAATAAAAGGATCTTTTAAGAGTTCATAGATACTAGTACAAAGTTGGTACACAATTTCAGTTTCACACCGCTGTTGTCTTCCGAAGGTAGCCCTGGACCCACTCGACCGTCCTAGCCGATGTCCAAATCTAGAAGGCTCTCCTTTCCTCCTACGTCAAGGGGGACCTCGGGTTTCCGGCCGCCAGAGCGCTATCCCCCATGAAACATCGTGATGACGGACTAGTAGGAAGGAATAAAACGGAGGACAAATGAGGGCTAGGCGAAAGTGTGACACGAGTAGAACGTCACAATACGAAATTTGTGGTTTGAAACGTTGTGTTGTTACCTCAACCTCCTGGGACTTTTTCATTGTGTTTGGTTACTCGGTTTATTATTCTAAATAATCGTCTTATAAATAAAAATTAAAATAACTCATATCAATGAGAAAATTTTAGGCTGCTTTCTGTTACCGTAAAAACATACCGTATACGACCTGACGATAGTACAAAAATTTAAACAAACGCCGTTGAATAAAATATTATTACAATGCGTGTTATAATAAACATTTTATTTACAATTTTAAAATGGAAAAAATAAATTATAATATTTTCCTTTAAAATTATTTTTATAAAAACTATATGACGGTAAATAAAATTACCACTTTTACAGTTTTATTCAACCTAAGATTTGAGACTTTATCAGGTGCAAACATATAAAAAATTTCCTCAAGACTTAAATGTTTGGTACAAATTAGAAAAAACAAGTAGCCAAATTCCAAGCAATAAATTAGTGATAAAAGAAATCCACACGACGTTTCTGTTAGCCCTGTAGAATTTTGGTTACTTTGTTTAACCTTCACACATGAAAAAAGTACTTAAAAGTTTTTTAAATATTTTTGAATGTTTTTATTATATATAAAATTTGAAAAAAGTAAGTTCCAAATATAAATTTTCTTATCGCGGACTGCATCCTTTGACAGTAACAACCGGAATCAGATTTAAATCACTTTTTTAAGAAAAAATGCTTGAATAATTTTTTTCCCTTTAACCTGAAGTCCCAAAATTTGTATTGTAACATCGCAGTTGGATAAGCTACTAAATTGTCTGTAAAACTTGTAATTTTATTTACCGTTGTATATATATATTTATATATTACCATTTTAATTTGGAATTGAAGTTTGATAATATGGTGAATATAAGTGAAATATATTTGTCAATGCAAAGGTAGGTTGCAGCTGAGTGTGTAAAAATTTAGATAAAGAAACATAAATGAGAGGATAATCAATTATCTATGGACGTTTCTAGCCTGAAGTCTCCAGGGAAGAAGTCGGTCGCTCCTGTGAGAATCAGATTCGTACGTAGTTTAGAGAAGTCCTAGAGTGAATTGATAATTCGGCGTCTAAATGACGACTGCGATGCTCTGAGGCAAACAGGGATAAAACGTTTTCCTCGAAATTCCAGTTAATAGTTCCGGTCGTTCGTAATCGCGTGGAAGCTTAACAGTGGCCGGCCCCGGACTGGAGATAATTCTCATTTGTACATTGGTGGATTTAACTCAGAGATAATATTTATCGTTGACTCCGTAGTCTGATTTTCAGAAGTTGTAGGTCAAGTAAATACCGGGTACTGGAATTTGATGATAGCGAAAGATACGAATCCGGAGATCCAAAAAGAAAAAAGAAACGAATGGAACAGTTGATAATTTATTGCCATAGAAAAATTCTGGCATTAATAAAATTGATTGATCTACTTTTCGTGTTTGCTTGTTTATTAGAGTTTTGTCCAACAGCCTCCTACTCGTTTTTACGAGTCAATATTAAAACATTTGACGTAATGCAGAGGGTAAATTTTCTTTGTATTGTGAAGCTGCATTCCATTGGTTGAAGTTTGAGGTTTGTGGGAGTCGTGTTTAATGAGTTGAGATGTTGTGCGAGGAGCTCCTTGCGAGCATATCGATTGGGCGCGAGTCTGCAATGCAGCACGCCTCTCCGATAAGCTCCAAATTAACACGTCAGGGGCACAGGGGGACAGGGGGACGTGACCGGCCACGAATCCTTTTTGAAGCAGTCACGTAGACCTTGCCACCATCGCCTTTCTGCTTCTCCTCTAAGCTTCCTGACCTATTCTACATTTTCTTGCAAATTACGCTGACGGTTCAGATTGTGACGGTCGTTTTCAGCTCTGGTGGTAATCGTCACGGAAACGTTGAGTGCGCTACCTAAGTCCTATGTCGCCATGCTCTTGTAGCTTGGCCTGTTAAGCTGATGTGCTGGGGACATTTACAAATAGGAAGACGGTTTCACGAGAAAATACAGTGCCGCAATCAATGGAACACATTTTCCAAACTCGTACATTTATCTGATCTCAGTTCGTTGACATTTCAAGGAATCTCGGCGGTACATTTATTTGGACTAAATACCTGACGAGGTGACAAGGCAACACATTTCTGGGTCCCATGTCAATAATAGGCCCTAAAATTCTCGTGAAATAACTTGAGTTAAACGTTTACCGTTCTGTCGTTTTTCTCTTTGGAATGGTGTTATCATAAATCCTAGTTTATAAACGTGTTACATCAGTCTCTCGTTACGAAGGATTACGCAGTAATAGGCTGACTACGAATGCATAGGGTGAACTTTCCAGTGAATGAAAAGCCCCACACTCCAGCGATTGATCATTGATCGGATAAACTGGAATGTTGAGAACAGTGGAGCAGTTTTGATATTCATTGAAAGCTAAAATAGTTTAAATTGGACCCCTGCAGATGGAATACAGTCTTTGCAATTTTTCCATTCCTGAAGAAGACATTGTCAAGGCAGTTGTTGGTTGTCAGCCACAGCCATAGCTTAGCCACGTGATAGCTGCAATTTCATATAATCTATAATCGTAACTTTAGAGAACTTTTTTTAAGTTTATTGTACTCATTTCATATATTCACAAAAAATATATAATTCAATTAAATTTTATTTATTGTGTTAACTAAGATGCCAATTTGTATTATCAATCAATGTCATTAATTGAAATGTAAATCCAGAGATTATTTGGAAAAGCCCAGCCGTTTGATATTATCATTCCAGACGCACCCGGTTTTTGCAATTTCCAATTTCTCCTGATTTCCCTCTCGGACCGACCTCCTGTGGTCTAGAGGCTAGCATTGCTTCCTCAGAGCTAACCGGGTTCGAATCCCGGCACGGGCACGGATGTTGTGTGAATGTCTAATGCATTTTCACAATCACAAAACCCATTGCAGAGCTCCCGCTGCCACGCTCGCACCGTAGAAAACTTACAGGGTCCATCATCAACCGGCGGAAGGCAACGGGAAACCACTACTGTGTAATTTCCCTTCAAAGAGGAACACTAATTATTAATTCCCTCTTGACTGAAAGTAGCTTGCTTCTCTATGTTAATATTTTGCACATTTACGGTGAAATGTCAAGCCGTTCAGTAAAAAATCTTAAGTCCTTTCATGCCTGATTAAAGCGTAGCGATTTGTTCTCTCAATTCCTTACGTTTCTTTCTTTATACATCACAACGTACATGCAATTCTAGGAGTATTCAGGAAAGGTATGACACGGCCCGAATTTTCCTCACGGACATAAAATGATTTCCATCTCCAGCGGCGCTGCAACATGCATTATCGATTCGGCAAAATTGTCTATTATTGTCGATATGTTTATGCGGCTGGTTTACAACACTGAAATAATCTCTGAACATTTCAACCGTTTCATACAAAAAGAAAACAGCAAATGGGTAACTTTTACTTATATAACGAGAAGTTTTTCGGAACATGCCAATAAAAGAAACATTATTTTCGGTACTCTCATACCAAACTATACAGTAAAAATTCATTATTTCCTTTAAGTTACTGCGACTCCCCATGTCAGTCGTTTGTTCCATTTATTTCCTCGGGAACGAAAAATAATAAACAAATTTACTAAACGTATATTGCGAATGACTTATTAGCATATATTACGACAGTGAAGGAAAATTTTTACACAGATGACATGTCAGTTTTTGATTGGCGCTTGTTCGGCGATTGGTGAGTAGACGGGTTTATCTTAAGTCACGATTCTGTGATTCGACTTTCATCGAGACCCCACGCTTCATTTAAAATTCGGAAAACTATGCAGTCTTTGGAAATACAAATAAAAATATGAAAATCCATTGAAATTCATTCAAATGCTTATCCCATTAAATTTTTCACCATATTTAACGTAAAATTATGTATATAAATATACAACATAATCATATTCCGTTAATATATATATATCTTACCTCTCAATTGTACCTTCGTTTAAACATTTTGTTATAAGAAACATGATGTTCAATTAGAAACAAATAAAAATTTAAAAGGACTCTTCTCCGAAAAATGCTTGCTCTAAGTGGGTGTAAGTGGCTTTACTACTAGGATCATCTATGCTCCAGAGCTATTTTACCCAAACACCGGCTGTAGTACTTGCAGGTAGCTTGAAAAATAAAATGGTTCCGTTGAACGGCTTACATGTTGAGTAACCAAAAAATCGCTCATTCTCACAAAAATTACCTTACCAATCTAAAAACACTTCCAAATCACGTTCAAAGCGACCGACAATTAATGTTATAGAACAAGTAGTTTTCTTTCTGTTCTAAGAAACGGATGTGAAATTCAGGATGAAAGGTTTAAATATGTTTTAGCGTCATTTTTTTGTATATATTGTTAACTACTCTTTGGCGATTGCCTTGTAGCAGCTGTATGTACACATAATACAATTATGAATATGATGTATATATGCTGTCTTTTGAAATTTTTTGTCCTGAAAAAATGTCAGGAATCGCTCGGATTGCACTCCACTATTTTCATGCTTTATTCAGAAACATTTCACTGATTTTTGTTATCACTTATTTACGCTGACGAATTAGAAATTTAATAAGAGTAATACGAATATGTTTATAATACCTAAATATTGAAAGTAGTTATCTTAGCCTACCCCTAAACTGGTCAGTGCTGATCGGACAATTCGTCACTAATTCTGCAAGCAAGGAATTACACTCGCGTTTTGTTCTATTTACAAATGAAGCACCGAGGTCTGTGCGACGTTGTTAGCCACAGTTGATGATTCTGTCGATTGCAAAAAGCAATAAAAATGTCGTGCATAACTACGTGTTCCAATGTTTATTAACGAATATGAAATTAAGTTTTGCATGTCCCAATCATAAACTTGATGTCGTTCTTTATGACAGGTATCTGTCCCGATGATTTATGGTGATGACTAAATACCATTCTGTGACACTTTAAGCTCCTTTCGCTGGAAGGAATAATAGAATGAGAATGTTTACAATTGCTGCAGATTTATGGCGTTGTGAATGTGTTACAAACGCTTCCAGTGCCTTTAAGACTTGTCATCCACTAAAATTGATGTCGCTCAATTAGCTCGGACATTTCCCGGAAGTGGAGAACAAAGACCATTCATAACAGCTACTCTGTCGTGGAAGGGTAGTTGTGCTTGTGTTGCGACCCCAGGGGAACAATGCGCATCAATGAGCTCCATGAAGTGGACAGTACGAGAACTCTACAGCAGAGAAGTGGAATAGACAGCTTCTATGAGCATTAAATACTTTACGATCTGGCAAGAAGCTTCAGTTATGTCTGATAATTCCAGAAGATGCGACGACATAATCTTGAAATCGTCTGAAGTGACGAACATTTGGTTGGCCTTAGTCAAGAAGGTGATTGCACACTAGTAAATTTCTCGTCCTCCTTTGATCCTAACTATCGAATTTTCTTCAAGCGGAATCTGAGATGAAGAAGGAGGTTTATTAATGTTTTAAACGAACCGACGTTGAATCAGGCACTAGCAACAATCGCGTTCTTTATTCTAATTCCGTGTTCCTCCTGAAAGCCACTCTCTTTGTTCGTTTCAATTACTCCACCTGTTGGTACACCTAGCGTCGATCTTCTTGCGACGTCACGTCTATCCTTATTCACTCGTAGCTTTTACGATCGGTTCGTGCGATTTCTATCAAACTCCCTCTCATTCTTCTTTGTGCCACGTCCATATTTTGCAACAGCTCCGAATGTTATCTGCAAGATACAGCTCCTTTAAGGTAAAACTGTGATCTCACATTAATTAAAACATTTTCTCTTCCGTTACAGTTAAATAATATAGCTGAATTTGAAACTTTCTTTCAGTAATTGGCAATAGATACTTTTGTCTTCCAGCTGAGTTACTGAAACATTTATTACTAAGTTGCTTTGTTAGGTTTTCTAGGGTTTTTCCTGTATCTCTTTAGGTGAAACACCGGATAGGATCCTTAAACCATAGCCCGGGGGCCCTAGTTAACCCTTGGCTACCTTGCTCTACCTTCCGCATCCCCCCTTTTCAATTCCTTTCCTATGCTATTAAAGGGCAGTTGCCTGTTTCAGGATCACCCTCATGTAGCCTGTTAACCCAAAACAAAAAAAACCGATCTCTTTCTATAATTTAAATAAAAATGTTAATGTCTTCAAGTATATATTTTGGGTCCCTTGATCTCCGTGTGTCAATGCTCTAGACATTACTTCTCTGACAGTTCATTGCCTGAATATATATATATATATATATATATATATATATATATTAATAATGGCACTAACAATTGAATTTACAGACTTCTATGGAAAATTCAAGAGGAATCAGAAGGGCAACAGCGCAAGGATCATACATGGCTATAAACGACGGAAATCGATATACCTTTAGACTTGTAAGCACTCTGTCGTTTCTAAAATAACACATCTTGAAACATATCCCCACTTTAAACAGCGGCTCCAGTATTTTCTCTTCCGTATGGGATGAAAAATGGGGGACGCGGTTTTTCCGTGAACATTTTCCCGTGTAAAATTTTATTGACACCTTCCCTGCCCCGGAATCAATTAAATTCATTTGTATGTAACAGCAATACTGTGTCTTGTTTGCTATTGAGCCACTGACATTATAATAACACCGATTTAGTTCATACGACTTTAGGGAACTCCATAAATTCAAAATATTTGTTCTACCTAATTTATATTGATATTTTGATATAACAAAATTGATTCCAGAAAAAATAAATTGGAAGAGAACGTAAATCAACAATCCCGCCTCATACATCGTTTTATGAAATTAGTCTTAGTAGTTTTTCAATTTTTTATTAAGGCTTTTGAATCTTTGAATTTTAATCACTCTATTTCTAATTTTTGATTGTCATCAAAAAAGAATTAAAAAAATTATTTATACTTTCTTAGACTTTTCTGGTTTAAGATTAATATATTTTTTACTTGGCACCTATTCTCGTTACATGTTTTAGTTACGCTGTCGATATGACATCTATCGAGCGGATGGAGAATTTAAGCTGCCAGAAGTGCTATCAATCGGAGTTAACATGAACTTCTTTAATAGGTTTCCGCATGTGTTAAAATTCCCCACAAATTTAACCAAGGAAGTGTCTGATTGTAGTTTCAAAATCCTAAGTAACACTATAAACAGAACATAATCGATGATCAACCTATTTGTCTATTTTGTCTGGCTGAGTGAATTTTAAGTCTTGATCGTTTTGGAAGCAGATAGAGAAACTTTGGTTTACATATCGAATAATGTAATAATACTTATGGCCTTATAAGTTAGAATAAGAATGCTACAAGTATCAATAACACAATTTTATTAAAATAAATAAAAATAATCGATAAGGCCAAACAAGTAATTAAAATTATAAATTATCTGACATTCATGATTAATGATAACCTTCATTAACATGAATTTATGAAATCTGGCTAACACAGACAATATTTTAAATGTTAAAATAATACTTTACAAAGTCTCCTCCAATATTTGTTGGACGTCTTTAGGTGACGTCGTTACATTTAGCAGCCCCAAATGTACGACGTAAGTATGGAAAGAAAGTATCACAAAGAACTTAGAAAGATAATACTGAACTTTTGATGGTGCTAAGGCCCTTGCTATCTCGTTGTACATTACAAAATTTTGATTTGAAAAGTTTCAGAACTGAATTTGGGCCTCATACCTTCATGCAGTGTCAATATATTTTTTTTGAATTTTCAAAATAGATGATATAGTTGTTAGATGTACAGTGTTATTCACTGTATATCTGTTGACTGTTTATTGTTTGATCTGAGTTGTTTGAAACTGGTTTTATTTAGTCTAGCTTATGGGGAGGGTTTGACCGTCTTTAGACTATTTATTTTTGCGATCTTTGTCACAAGTATATTCAAGTCCTGCAACAATGGTATTGTATATAATTCCACAAATCCACTATCCCTTATCAACAAGAATAAAAAACCTTTGAATTATCAAAACTAAGAGCACGGTTTACAATTTCTTTGTAATGATTGTCAAGCCGTTTAAGTAGGCCAGACTATACGAACCTTACCTCCAGGACACGAAAAATGTTGATGATGAACGTAGTAGATTGCGCTTTGAAATTACTCAAATTAAATTTTTTAACCATACTATTAATGTACCGAAAGTCTAAGCAGCATCTATGATGCAATACTATCATCCTTAAGCCTTTGTAATTTTTATTTCCACTTTGACGTTGTGCATTTCGGGACTGTCTCATGTATGGACGTAACTTGATGAGGTCTAAAGAATTTTGGAGGAAACTTTGTAATGTACTTTAAGATTTTTTTTCTGTCTCTAATGGCCATTAACTAAATTCTATGAATATGTTAAAATTCATAACAGTATTATATGCAATATTTAAACGCCAAATATTCTTTAAAGACTTATTTGGAAGTTAATGTATGCAAAAAATTATAATGTTGTCTCTAATATTTGCAAGTCAGTGAAAAATTGTAAGCTTCTGGCTGCTTTTAGGTATAGTTAAATAAATTAAACTCCGTATTGGCAAGAGCAATCATACCCGAATTTCTGACGTTTTATTGTCATTCCAGCATCTTTTAATGCATCCAGTTATCATGAAATCGTGAAAATATGAATCGCGTGTGCGAAAGTTAAAGAAATACATAAATAATCACTTGCTTATCGGCAGGATATTGAAGTACATGCAAGACGCTTTTAATGAATGCAGGAAGGATCAGTCATCCAGTATTGAAATTGTAAGGATAATAGAATTGCAAACAGTGCAGTGTTGCAAGAGAAAACAAATACTCCGCCGTGATATGACAACATTAAAGTTTTAGTACAGACAGACGCCATTAACCAATTTGTCATCGTAAATCGAAAGCGAGTATAATAGCAGTGTGTGTGTCAGCATGTTAAAATTTTTAACTGTAAATGGAATAAATCTCAATGACAGTTAAGGACACAAAAACGTTATTGACTAATTTTGGGAACATTGATTAAATCCGTACAAAAACAAAATGTTATTATGTCGGTAATTTGTATTGAAATTTCAACAACTGATTGGCCAAACAATGGTCTGATAGATCTCTCTCTCTCTCTCTCTCTCTCTCTCTCTCTCTCACACACACACACACGCACACTCTTCACCACATATTCCATGTTCCGAGCTTGGATTTCAGGTAAAGCCCCCATTAATTGTTTAAATTATATATATATATATTTAGTTATATATATATAATTTAAACAATTAATGGGGGCTTTACCTGAAATTCAAGCTCGGAACATGGAATATGTCTCATTTACCCCTGAAGAAAGAAGCTAACCCCTCCGAGAATTTGAAGAATTGAAACCTTATCTCGTTGCGATAAAATCATTTTTTTTCGAGTTTTTTTAAGGCCCATTTCTCAGTTCCCTAGATAAATAAATAACGACGAAATATTTTCTAGGAAGTAATAGTTCGTTCCACTAAACGTGGAAGCTGTCATCTCTCGTATTATTTATTGGCTGAAAGGAAAGAAACGAGATTTGTTTTCGTTATCAAGCTGTGACGAACGCTCCGTCCATTTTGAAGAGCTCAGCCATTCTTTCCGCAAAGTTAGTGTATTTCTTATCCTCGAGGGATGACGCGGACATTCCGTGATGCTGAAACACAACATTCCTCCCTATCGTATGCGGTCGGTCAACATTTAAAACATTATGTTTCAAACTCGGCGATGAGAATGACGTATTTTGTTTTTGTAGCGTCTGCATTTCTTTTTGTGTTTAAAACAAACCTTGCTTTAGACAATAATAAAAAAACTAAGGTACTTATGACGCTGGTTTCTTGCGTGCTAGTCTGTTTCTATTCCCCTACACAGTTTTTTCTTCCCAGAATTTTTCCGAATTTGCCTGAGTCGAATTCTGGTTTCCCGGTGAAGAGCGATCAGAGAATCTTGTGAGTAGTTTTCTAATTGAATGTTGAGACAAATGAGTGCACATACATATGGATGTATGTTTGTTTGTATCTGTGCATGTATTTAGCCCATACAACATTAAACACGTGGAGCAATTACGACCTAATTTTGTACACGGGTTCCCTGAAAACCAACAGTGTTGCGATAAGACACGAGTGGCTGGGGTAGATGTGGATTGAAATATTCAGACTTTCAAAAATGGCAAATATATGCGTTCAATACATATTTCACGGAGTGAATAAGATCGATGGTGTTTCTCTTTATGTAATTTGTGTATAATTATTACTCGTATAGGCATAGTGGAGGGGAAGGGGGGGTTCGCAGTCATAGGGATTGGGCGTGAAGGGGCGTATAAAGAACAGAGACTGGTGTCGAATTTTGGGTTATGGAAGTCTCCGAGTTTAAATGTGACATTCAGCATGCCGGTCAAGTAGTAGTTCAACCCATGTTAATAGAGGTTGAACGGTGTTAAAGTTCAGCGTAAAATTTTAAACCAATTTTTGTACGCAGTTTATTTACGATTCAGGAACAAACACTGGATAGGTGGAAATGGAAGAAATGGGAAGCAATATTTAAAATTAAAAATGCATATCTGGGCTGCATGCAACGAATACTGCACCAACTTGAAATATATTGCTTTATGCTATCTTGATTTAGTTCATTTTTTAGTTAGTGAAATATTGGTGTTACACAATTGAATATACGTTTACTATTATTTTAACTAAGTCTTCTTTATTCCTAATGTAAGGACAAGACGTTATGTTTTTCTATGAGACATTTGTTATTTATTTTTTTAAATATTTTATTCTGAATTATTTAGCAGATAATGTTTGTATTATATGAGAGTAGGTGTAATTTAAAAAGAGATTGTAGTCACGGCTACGGATAGTAGGATGCTACCCTATCGGTGTGACTGTGTTGACAATCCAAGTAATTTGCTTTTCTGATGCCAAACAATGTAATAACCTGAAGTAGGCGCCATTAGGAAAAGGATTTTGTCGAATGTTTTTCTGTAGTCTACTAATATCTCGCAGTTAATCAAAGAATAAATTATAGGGGAACAAGATTGCCGAGGCATCAACAATTGAAAACTATCTATCTTGTCATTTTTGCAATGGTTTGTTATGTTCTGTGATTAAAAAAGGGAATCTACGGGAAATAACATTTATAGTTAGGTTTGCAGAGAAATCTCCCTGCTTATTGAACATGTTTTCGCATTATTTGGTAAAGAATTAAAATAGAGTTTAAAACGAAAAGCCGATGAAACCACACTAAGGTATTTTTAAGGTATTAATTATGTAAATTGTATTTTTTATTAATGACGATTATCTTTTATTTGCATTTAATTGGGTTTACATTTAAAAAGTGAAATGATTATAGGGTGATAATATTATATTGTAATGATGAATGATTATATAAAAATGAAAAATCAGTTTACTTTAAATTTATCAATTTGTAATAAAATTCAATTTGATCATTTTAAAGTTACAAGTTACGAGATTAACAATATTTACACAAATTAAATTTCTTACCGCCTAGATACATGAGTTCTAAACTAAGGGTCGTTCAAACGGACTTCTCACAGAGGAAAACACAAAATCCTTCTCGGAATTGGCAGTACCACAAAAAGTGGTAATTACCCTATCGTTTCAGCTTGCCTGGAATTTGTTGCTGGACTCATCTGGACTTCCACGTGGAACAATAATGAGCAACTTGGAGCTCCGGACTGGATCACGCCTTCCTCCCGTTGTTCAAATGTCCGTGGCCTCGACAATCTCCCATTTTTTAACTAACTACTCTAACTGATCACCATTAATGTTCAGTCTTGGTCATAATGCCTTTGAACGTCCAATCATAATCGGATTAATGTCCGAATATCCATTTTTCTTGGGTTTTTAATAATTAGTCCCCACTTCCTTATTTAATATTCCGTCCGTGGCGGAGTACGACACTGTCCAATAAAAATTATTTTCTATCTTCTCTGAGAGAAGCCATTTTCCCCAGTCCACCAACGATTTTGGGGAAAAACACCATCCTCATCACCACCCGATGTCCCCAAGTTTCACGAGACTTGGGTAAAACCCCAGTCGCGCCGTCATGTTGAAGTTTTATTCCCCCTGTCTGTAAACTGCAACTTCCCTCATGTCTCTTGCCTTTGATTCCGTACCGCCAAATTCCGCAAGTAGTTGTGTTTTATAATTACAATACTTTTAATGCAAATCTGTGACCACAGCGAATTAAGCGCCAAGTCGACCAAACTGATAACACACGATTCTAATATTTTTCGAGTTATAAAATAGTGGATTTCTGAGTATTAAGTTAAATAATGCATATAATTTATTAAATCAAATAAAAATGTTGCTGCTCTTGAAAGTTGCGCTTTTATTCTTCTTTAAACAACAGGTATGTTAAATTGGAATCAAAACCAATTATATCTGCTTATAATTTTTCGTCCCTTGCTGCACCAGTTTGCTTTCCAGATACACTCAATACAAACATGGTTAAAATTGATAACCATGTGCTCAGATTGTATGTAAACAGTTGCCGCAAGAGATCTGCTGGTTAAGCAGATGATGAATCGAGCGACGCGACGTGTCGCCGCATACGTGTCACAGTTTTCCTTCCACATTGTTTGCTAAAGTGCTGCTCAAGAAACTTTGCTCGCCACATTGTAGCCTTCGTGACTTAGCCGGGAGTAAGAGTAACTACTGTTTCGTCGACTGTGAGCATCTCTCCGCGGTTTTAGTTCCCTTCATCCTACGTGGTTGCCAGACCTCGTTTCCGGGAAACATCAATATCTCTTTCTTCTTGGAGATTCATTAGCGGAATGATGTCAGTGTTAACCGGAAAGGATCTGCCATTAAGTTGGTCTCAGGTCAAGAGTCCCGCCTTACAGTCCCAAATTACTGATTTTTATTGTTTGATTATTAATTTTACTTTTCTCAGAATTCATACCATTTTTATGTGACCACGAACCTTTTTTTTGTTGGAAAAGTGTCCCTTCTAACTCCTTGTGATTTTCGATATTAGGGCCAAATCACATGATAATAAATCAAGGTATCAGGCATGTTTGTACTGGCCAAGAACTAATTGGCTGACAACACAGACGCTTCGTCGTGACGAGAAATTCCTCCGCAACTCATAAAAATTAATAAGAGAGCGATGACTTTCCCGCTGTGTATTTATGTATGGATGTTTCTCATCTAATATATATATATGAATTATGTTTGTATACTTGTATGTCTGCAAATTATTTATACAAATTTAATCGTGTGGATTTATTACAACGAAAACTGGACACACATATTCTTAAAAATCAAAAATCATTGTATTTTTAAAATATATATGTATGTGTT
This sequence comes from Eucriotettix oculatus, assembly GCA_034510155.1. NCBI lineage: Eukaryota > Metazoa > Arthropoda > Insecta > Orthoptera > Tetrigidae > Eucriotettix > Eucriotettix oculatus. Next base: position 45,062,282 of record CM067380.1, read on the forward strand.
GACACGTAAAACTTTATCACATAACTTACCATTCACACACTTAATTAGGGAAAATTTGAAAAAGCAACATGACGCCCATGTTTAAAGTCTGCCAAACTCACATTTTACAAATTAATATATATTTTGAAAAATACGAAAACGTGGGAGGATAATGAGAAACGACACGAAAGCTTTTCTGAAATGCGTAAGTATGAATGGAAAGATGATATTAAACAAGATAAAAGATTTTCTTATACACAAAAGTTTTTTTCTCACCTTCCAAACTACATTTGCCCAATACAGACTATAGTAAATATTAATGGGTGATAATAAAAACATAGGTGGGATTTATTAATATTTCTGATTTATTGGATTTGTTGTCAATTGCATGAGTGAGAATTTTTGATAGACTTGGTTATGTGTGTACTTTGAAATTTGTGGATTTTTCAATCCAGAAGTCTGAAAATATTTTCAAGTGAGAATTTGAGAAAAATAGCATTACATATAATTAATATTTTTTAGTGTAATACAGACCTTAACTAGCAAGCCGATTTAATTACAGAATAATTTTAGCACATTAGATAAAATTACCTTTTTTAAAAAATATAATTTTGAGATTTGAAGTTTTTTTAAAAAAATACGTAAGTTTATATGCTGGTAATAATTCCGCATCATGACAATAAAAGGGGCGATTCTATCGGAGTGATTGGTGACGTCACGTTGACAAAATTTATTTGCAGATATTTATGAGTAGGGATTGAAATATTCTTTTTTACACGTATCTAGAAATGGTAAAAAAATTATTGACGTCACAGATTGGCAACGTTCAGTTTCATATATTTCAGTTATTAAGAGTAGCCATCGAAAAAGACTTTTTTAAAAAAGTCCTTAGAAGCATGGGATAGGTGGACCTGAGTTTTCAAAAACTGACGCGTTCCATTCTGGTTAAATCTCATTAAATTAGGTTAGTCTCTAATTAAATACTGTACCGGGATAATAAAAATAAGTACCTGGAAAATTCTGGGCACCCAACTAAGTAATGACTAAAACATTCTCGGGTTTCGTAACGGGCTGAACATAATTTACGTAATATATTGATTAACAATATATCATGTTTTCAATATGTATGTATTAATAATATGTTAATTATTTATAGGTGTTTCGAAATCCGAGATTGTTGATTTCCATTTAATGTTGGTTAACTCGCTTACCACCGGAGAATCCATTCTGCCATAAGGTTATCCTGGTTATCGAAGAAAACGAGAAGCATTACCTTGAACTTCGAACGACTCTTAGGTGCTTTTGTTTGCTCTGCGGGGAAATTGCTGTTCTTTAATGCTTGGCTTTCGGAGCTTACGTAAATATCCGCGTCTCATCAACTGTAATAGCAGCACCCTTCAAAGAAAAGGAAACTGGGCTCTCCATCAATCCGTTTCTCGAGAAATCTGATAAGACAGTGAGGATTTTCGTGGTGTAAATTATAAATAAAACATTTTAAATATTTATTATTATTATATAAGATTGCAGTGATTTAAAAGCTGATTTAAAACAGGTCATACGTTTCGGAGCCAATATAAATGAGCAATTCGCGCGGCAATGCAATGGATTTATAAATATTTATATAAATATCTTCTGAACTCTTCAAGATATCCAAATGAAACATACATGAAAATTTAAATTAACATTCCTGTTTCAATCCCTGAAATTTTCATTGAAATCCGATAAGCTGTTTCGAAGCACAAACAGATCATGGGTATAAGCTACCGGCATTCACTAGGAGATTTTATCGCACGTATGGAAAAGAAACCTTCGCGTAGAATCTATACCAATAAATAAAATTGAAGTGCCTGATTGTGTGTGTGTGTATGTTTGTCACGAATAGGCTCAGAAACGGCTCAACGGATTTCAATGAAAATTTGAGGGTTTAAGAACAAGAGATTTAACTTAAATATTCGTGCATATTTCATTTAAATATATTGCAGGAGACATTAATATATTGTAGCAGATCCGTCGTTCCTCCGTATTCGAGGATTTCTAAATTCCTTTAGGGCGCCAGGTATTTTTCATAAAAACACCAAAAATTGATTTTAATAGTTTTAATTTCAATCAGAGCATGAAAAAAATTATATCTGCAGGGCGTGGTCATTCTCTCGTCGTCCCGCCGACACAACCTGCTTCTCCCATCACCCCATGACGACTGCCAGACCACATTGTTGGCCCGGGTTGCGTCAGTTCCTCAACAATTGCAACTCGCAAGCTGGCCTGCATTGTTCATCGTAACTTTTCATGTTACAATATATATATAATTCATGGCGCATGCGGGTTGCCTATACTCTTGAACTGTTTAAGCTCCGAAGCAGTCCAGTCATTGTTGAAGTAGGATTCGCGCCGTTGTCATCCTATTGTTGGCAGAGAGCTACCTCCCTGAGAAATAATAACCGTCGATAAGATATATAAGTAAATTCGTTTTATTTGTCGCGTCACGTAAATTTTAATGCTTATTAATTACTTCAATTAATTAATTCAAAAACAACTGCGAGTTATAAGGTTTGCCCTGAAGCGATCATAAATAGATGATACCGTATTTTTTTATATATTTTCAATGAATTCAACTTTATCAAAATTTTGTACCTGCTGTTTCGTTTTTAGGGCAAAATAAAAAGAACTATTTCAGCGCGAATGAAGTCACGGGTGTTAGCTATTTTACATATATAAATATTATTATCGAAATGCAATGTTCAATAGTGTTTAAGTTAAATTGCCTTTTTTTAAAAAAAACGTTAAATTTTAATTTAAATCCGTTGAGCCATTTCGTAGTCTATTCGAGACAAACATACGGAGACGTTTTATTTATTGGTATATATTTACGTTGATAATCGTATTGCAAAGGCGAGGAAGTGTATATAAATACTTGTTCCGAGCGCGTTGTGAGTTTTTAAGTTCTGTGTGATGAATGAAGGAGATCCTGCAGCATTTGTAGATCATGTACGTAAGTAGGTTTATAAGTTCCACCGACAGCCATCTCTAATATCGTTGTTGACGGCGTGGATGAGAGTTTATCGTCAGCTGGTCTCGATGGAGGTGTAGCTTGTAGCGCCTCGCCCTCGCCCTGGACGCTGACGATGAGACAGTGATTCGCGCCGGAGGCTGCGGCGCTATGTTTTATTCCAATCCCTCGAGGGATTTTAATTCAGAGGGAGATCGGGCTAAATAATGAGAATCCGAGGAGGGAATGAAGGCCGGAGGACAGTGGTGCGGCTTGCAAGCCGTGCTCTTGCTCTGTGCGGCTAACGGGACGCTGACCTTGTTGGCGTTGCCCCATTTAGCAACGTTGCAGCGCTGCCGCTCTTTGTTGCGAGAGAGGCGAGCCAGACTTCAATTCCCTGATTCGAGAAACGAGGCATCAGCGATATATGGGCTTGCAGATCGAAACCGACCACCGCTGCTAACAAAAAGAATGTACGTTCCGTCGGAGTGGAGCTCGACAGCGTGGAAAGCGCGACTGGTAACCTTTGCAGGAGACGGGAATAACTTTACCTAACAACCATCTTACAGCTTACCGCTTGTGGCGAATATGAATATCACATCACAGGAACCACAGCACATCAATATAAAAACTTTCCTGATATATAAATGTGTAGAAATGTCCTGGGATATAATAATAAGCATGTGAGGGCATCAAATTAATTGCAACCTTAATACATACTTTACCAAAAAAACACTATCCTGATAATATAACTGCGCCACGAGTACCAAAAGTACCTGAAAGTGTGCGTGCGATACACAGTTCTTGATTAAAAAAGTAGTTATACCCTCCTCTTATATACTTAGTGAATGACTTCCTTAATATGTGGAGGTAGGGAATTATTAACTATATTGAGACATGAAGAAAGCGTTTTCTTGTACTTGAATAATTCGAGGTTTTTAAAAATCTAATGGTGAAAAAGAAATTGGTCGTGAAAACCTTATGACGTCATTGAAACGTATAGGGGAAGTCGTGGCGGGACGGGACACTATTATTTAACAATTTTTGTAAATTTATGGGACAAGAAAAATGACTTCAAAAAAGTATAAAACATTAGTCTGCTCTATTATTTACTTAATCTGATATCAATATAACTTAAAACAACGAATTGAGATTTTTTATAGATTTTTAAAAAGAAAATTACATATTTCCCGTTCTGCCCCACGCCCCGGGGCAGAATGGGATAGGATGCTATGTTTATGCAAATGGTGCAATAAAATTAAATTTTATGTCAGACAAATCTTAACAACCTTTCCTATTTACTTCTCATACATTTTAGCGTACGTTTGATAGCTTTATCAATTTTTTCCTTTTCCAAAATGATTTTTTTTGCAACTGCACAGTCTTTTTCCTTTTTCAGCGCCTTTTCTTTCTGGATCTATTCTGTCTGGGTACAGCATCCTGTAACTCATTCTCATAAGTTGTGTCTGCCAATTTTTCCTTTTTTCTTGAGTAGCACATTACATTTTGCCTTATACAGTAATAACCCGTTCCACCTAGCACGCTAGTCGCAGTTTAAGGTTTTTCACCGAGCATTAATAAAATTAGATTTAAAACTTATACGTAACTTATATGCAGCTAAAGGCCCCTAGTTTACGAATATATACCATTCAAGAGTTAAAAGCGAGGAGTTTTGTGAATTACCTCCTGTCGAAATGCTGCAAAAATTATAGGGTCACAGATGTAAGACGCGAAAAAAAGAGATTTCATTCACAAGGTGGAGTCAAAACTTGGCAAAGTCGGCTTCCAGGACTTCTTCTTTGACCACTTACAATGTTCCACCCCTATTTACTAACCTCCAGCACTATACAGTAAAAAAATAGGGTATCCCGTTCTATCCCGCTACCCCTTTCCGCCCCGACTTCTGACACATACTATTTATATCAATATGAAAAAATTAATATTGTAAAGACTGATATTTTCATATTGAATAATGCATTTGTATTAAAATTTAGCAGACATTCTTGAAATCATCACATAGTTATTAATTGCGAAATAAGTGAGAATAAAATAATGAAATTACAAATTCTTTACAGACAAACACAACGCTTCGTCCTTACACTTCATCGGATATTAGTTGAAATATAAAAGTAACTTTTCTATATTTCAATTTAAATTACTGAAATTTTGTAAATGCATTTGGTTAACGTTAAATTATTAGATGACGAGAGCAAACGCTTTTCGAGATTTATTAGTGAAATGATACACATTAGATACTTTTAAAAGCAACTTAATGTTAAAAATGATACTCGTATTTTAAACCCTATTTATGACTATATAACTGTAACAAATTATACATCAATATTTATGCTGTCTGCATTAATTTGTGTATGCAAATTCGGAAACAATTATCTCTTTATGATGTTTGAAATTCCGTTTTTTTTGTTTACTTGAACGGTTTAAAGTATTCGTTGGCCTCCAGCCTAGAGCGTGGAAATTTTTAGATTTAAATATTGGTCGTCCATAAGTGAATGCACGGTTTATATTTTAGAGGTATCATAATGAATACCTGATAGATATCCTATTCTATTTATCAATGAATAATTTAGTTTCATTATTAAATATTTTATTTTGACTTATCTGGCCATTTAATTTTAATGATCTTACAGTTACAAGTAAATATAATTAGTATATTTTCAAAGCATTTTGGGAGGAATTTTCGACATGGAACCATCTTCGATTAAAAATCAAATTTTATATAATTCTTAATCGGAATCGCCAAAAATATTTATAATTAAACCTGAGGTGTTCAAACTCTGCATCAAATACTAATCATATTTATCAAGCTTTAGGACTTTGTATGGAAATGATATTTTATCAATTTGGATTGTGAAAAATGAATGCTTTTAAGGTTACTACATTCAATTCTCCAGTGGCTGAAAACTGTGGTTAATAATATTCGCATTAAATTTATAATTTTTATTTCATAAAGGGGTTCTTCAACACGTATTATTAAGGAGGTGTGTATAATTTTGCACTGTTATTATATGCATGTATTTTTTTTATTATACTTCGTGCCAAGTTATAGATGTATTTGTTTCCATGATAAAATTTAAATTAAGTTGTTATAATGGTAGTTGATATTTTCTTATTTTGTGTGTGAGGTTAATTAATATGACGGGTTCTTTGCGGTGCTCGGCCATTGACGTGGTAGCTGCGGGATTTGTTAATCATCCCCTTACTTCTCTCCCCACTTAGCGCCGCCCACTTCCGTGACACAAAGGGTTGCCTATCTCACAGACTTAACCCCCCATACCTTCCTTTCTCCTTGGCACTCTAATGGTGAATTTCCACGCAGAAAGCAAAAGGAGCAACTTGGCTGGTAGATACACAGGACACGCGTATGTGTAAACGTTTGCAATTATCTGTTTGCAAATATCTGCGTTCCGAGTGTTGTCAGTTAATCAAAAGCAATTCCTAGTACGTGCGCGTTTGTGGAAATGGTTCTCGTTTAACTAGATTTGTTGATTTAATAAATAATTTAATTAAAGGTTCTATTATTAAGTTATATACTCATTAAATTTTTTCTTAATTAATTCATATTGTTAGTAAATTTTTATTATTGAACATTTCCCAATTAAATATTCTTTTATATTCCTTTATTATATAAAATGTTATTTACTAGATGGCGGATATATTGAAATTTAGGAGCGGGATAACAAGAAATTTGGAGTAATTAAATTTTTGTAAATAAAGCCAGAACAACGGCCAAATATAATTACAACATTAGTTTGTACTTAATATTAGTTACCTATCAATATTTATAATTAAAATAACTTGATGAAAATTCAAAACAATTTACTTATTTTTATGCATTTGTCCAAGAATTTCACAGTAGTTGGTCAAAATACCAAACGTCTTTGCCAATCCCATTTCCACGAGAATTATAGACTATAATTTGTATCCGGCTTAAAAATTCCGTAGCTGTTAATCAAAGGTAATAATTCAAAATCTCCTGGGGAGAAACGCCATTCTTTTTTTTAAAAAAAAGAACCACTCCTACCTAATGTTCTTAAGTTAGTTTAAAGGAATTGCAGGTTTTCTGGGATATCCAAAACCATCTTTCCCATTTTTGTTTTCATAATTACAAATGCAGCGCAGGACCCATAAACTTTCGTATCTTAGATGTTTATATGACAGTCCACAAGTAAATAAAATAGCGAATAAATCAGAAAAATTGCGTATGATCTATATTCCAAAGTTAAAACCCAACGCTTCATTTCATCTTTAAGATCTCATCAGATGAAAAATCAAAAACGTATTCTAAAAAATCCTCTTATGGATGAATTAGAATTATTTTTATTATAATAACAGTAATATGGCGTACTTGGATAATCATGGAAACTTATTAAAACATTTATTATAATTGACAGGGCGACCTTTTAGTAATACTAGCAGAGTGTCCCGCGTTTCCAGTAATTCATTTATATTAGTCCCCTGCAGTATTTAATTTGATAGTAATCTCTTCATCAACACGTATTAAAACCAGATAATTTCAGTTTTGATCATTTTATTTTTCACTCCCCCTGTCATTGAAATCACCCAGATGAACACTGAAAATTATATGTCGCATGAACATCTGTATAAATCGTAATTAAAATCATGCACCTTTCACATCTTACACTGCATTTGTTCAATGTCGAATTAACCGATAAATAATACACTCAGAATATGTGCGAAGTAAGCAGTCCGAAATATCAAAACAATACCAAGCTACGACGGAATAAACTTGCGCAAGTGTTGATGCGCAAGTTAAATCCCACAAGTTAAATCAAACGGTCAGGGTAAAAATTTTGGAATTATATGTTCTTTTTGTTTATTGTCACATCAACCGATGTGATTATTAATGACCACGTTAACATAATATTTTATAATAATAAATAGGGGGACAAAACAAACTATCAGATATACATGACATATTATCGAATAGGTTCAAGTCTTTTAAATAATTTATTATGGGGTTTATAAATCGTGGTTCATTTAGGGATTCCTTGCAGTCGTCCGGGATTACATATTCTCTTCAAGTTTGCAGCATGTACGCACATTCATTTATTAGGTTTCGCGTGGGGGTGTGGTAAATTACATTCGTCGCAGGTGATTGGGTTGGATTTGTTCGTTTATGTTTTTTTACGCGCGACATACAAAATAAACTTAATAAACAATTGGGTGAAAATTAAAAAAAAACTTGATTTCGGCAACAGCGGCGCCACCTATCGGGTCCAACTATACGTAAGATCTATTCAGGCGACCCCATAAATACAACAAAATAATTTCATCAATATCTGTCAGGCCGTTTAGGAGGAGAAGAATCACGCACATACGCACACCGGGATTTTATAAAGAAAGATTTTCCACTTAGAAATGTACTCAAAATAATTATATTATTAAAGTAAAAAAGGAACAATATTATTCTTGTGTATTATTTATAGACCTTTACTTCTGTCATCCTTCTTAAAATAAGTCACATTGTAAACAACACAAACTATAAATTTCGGGAACTTTCGTCCTTATTGACATATTATGTTACGTTAAGGGTTGAATGTGTTCGTATGGACGAAAGCTCCCCAAATTTATATTTTGTGTAATTTACAATGGATCTATTTTTAAAAAGGGTGACAGAAATAAAGGTGTACAAATAATATTCAAAATAATAAGTTTTATTTTTCTTACTACTTTTTCTTTCCGATTTTGCTTTTCAATCAGAACGACCACAACACCTGCTGTAGTTGTTTCAACCATGATTTGTCAGTCAAAAATTAAACACTGGTCCAAAATTTTCCTAATTTATTATAAATAAGGAGCTTTGGAAGAGCGCCTTATTATTCGTTTTCATCAAAATAAAATTATTTTTGGTGGAAACGTAATATTAAAATTAATGAAAACTAGTTAATATTCTTAAATTCATATACAACATTAATTATTCTGTGTTATATATTTAAAAGTTTAAACCACATTTATAATTTTTATTTAAAAGGTGATTATGGCTTTTGGCTGAAAGATTATCAACTTGTATAAAATCACTGAGTGAATGTAGTATAAGTGTAACTTTTCGATTGATAAAGCACGGGTAAAAGATTGTAGTAAATTAAATAAAAAATAATTAGTTCTATGCGAATGAAGACCTGCTGCTGTGAAGCGGAAACGACAAACCCTTGTTCACAGATCTCAGAGACTGTCATCTTATATGGCGCATTTCTGTTTATTTAGTCACACGTGGGTATTATTTGGATTCTCCTGCTTTTATTGCTCATGGTTAACAGATTCGTGTGTCGAGATTTGATCCCCGTCCTCCTGTGATTCGATGTAATGCATATTAAAAGTTTAAATTGAAATGAGTACGGGAAAGCCGTGACTGCGTCCTACGTTATCCACGTCTGCGCAGGTCTGGTACACCTGTAACTGCTGTAAATGCCTTGCTAGGTGTTAAGTCCTGCCATAAAGCAGTCAGCCAGACCAGACGGAGAGCATACAAGCGTCTGGAGACATGGCGGTTGCGCAATTCTAATGCTTTCGTACTTTCCTTTTCTGCGCCACTTCGTATACATTTGTACAAGAATCTCCCGGGCTTCTTACTAACGTCTTAGTGTCCACTATTGATCAGTAATGTCGCCGAGTATAAACGTATGTTTTGATTGTACTATCAAGATAACTACACGGATCCTTTGTTATTCATTGAACGCGCCTCACACATCAATTCACCCATTACATATTAATATATATTTACTTCCGGTATTCACACTTTAAGAAAGTGACTTTTTTACCTAAAGTGAAACGGAAGTGGTGGGTATGGTGTTACCTACCTGCGGTCAGCTTTTCCCCACCATCAGCGTTGCTTCGGCACTTCCGTAAGACTGTAAGATACATTAACACACATTTAATATAATAACAATTTTTAACCTCTACCCTATTCCTTTGTTGGTCAAAGTGCCAAAGAGAAACAATGTCCATTCCAACATAGTTTTCTGCCTTTAAATCTCCACCGATAAATAAAACTGAAGTGACTGTCCCTATGTTTGTCTCAAACAGGCTCCGAAAACGGATTTCAATGAAAATTTGAGGGTTTAAAAAATGAAATTTAATTTAAACATTCGTGCATTTAGATTCCTTGCAGAAGATATTAATATAAAATGAATATAAGTAAAAATATTAATTCTACGGGAAGATTTCTAGGAAATGCCGCGGCGTGTAAACCAGCTGCGAGTTATAAGTCCTATATCATTCAGTCATCCCACTTACCATACTTTGCTGCAACAGGCTGAGAAAAATGAAGTTCTTTGGATCGTCGATACGATGTATACATAAATTGGTTTTATTTCTTGCGTCAGGTAAAATTTAAAATTGTAATTACTAATATGAAAACAAAAAGGAAACTGTCGAGTTTGGTGTAATGCGAGTCGCTGTCCTTTAATATGCGATTTAAGTAAAAAAATTAACCATTAAGCGGGAGAAAAGTTTTATTCTATTAGAGTATTGTAAATATATTTTTCCTGGTATTGTACCGGGGGTATTTTGTTTATTTCAAGATACTGGGAGTTTATTTGAGGTTCATATTGTGACGTTTTCGATGTCGTTTTACTTATGTGTTGACCAAGAATTTAATAATGTACCGGGATAATATAAATAAATACCCGGGCGACGCCGGGTACCCAGCTAGTTTTCAATAAATAGAGAGACTGCCAATAAGTCAGAATATAAATTTATTACTAATTAATTCAATACGACGTTTCGTCTCCGTTTTGAGACTTCCTCAGGAATACTACAAAGATAATATTACAAGAAATTAAATTGGTATCAAAAATCTACATATTCTGGAAGAGTTATTAATTAGATGTCCCATCACCCCATGGTTTATAATCTGGCAGATAAGGCTGCCGAGTTGTCACATCACAAATACCACAGTGAAAATCTAAATAAAGTCATTAATATACTGTTACTAAATTCATATCCAATTTAGTTCATTAACAAACATGTCAACATTAGATTGAATAAAATCAGGTATTCCGAGAATAATTTATAAAGATTAATAGCAGAGAAATGAATTTCATAATTTTACCTTGATTTGTTTCATAATTACGGTGCTGATATTGTTTTTAAATAAATAAACAAATTCTTTCAGAATATTAAAGTCAAAATTAACTTTCTGGAAAGATAATGTTATCTACAAAATTAATTGTTTATATTGTAATGCAATGAATATCGGACAAACTAAAAGAGCTTTAAAAACTCTAGATAAAGAACATAAAAATCCATCAAATTAGAAATTCGAAATTACACAGTTGTGTCCAAACACATGCATATTAATAATCACAATTTTGATTGGCAAACTGTGGAAAATTTAGACGAAGAAAATAATTACTTCTCACGCCCTTCCGGATGACAGGGAACGAGGCTGCTGTGGTGTCGCAGCATTTCCTTCTCCATTTCTTCACCAGTTTTAGGAGGCAGTTGGCCGACTGATCCAATGGGATCAACAGACAACTCTTACCACATGCCCAAGGTCTTCAACCCCAGTACATACACAACATAAAATAGGTTTGTGAGAACTTTGAAACAACCAGAGAGAGTACGAGACATTCCCAACGGAGTCAGGTGAGCCCGGCAGTATATATATATATATATATATATATATATAAAACTTAGAACCCATACCTAATTTCTTGTAATATTATGTTTGTAGTACGCCTGTGTAACGTAAAGGTAAACTAAAATCATTTGACTCGTAGATATATTCAGACAAAATCATTATTTTATTGTCTGTAGATTTTATTATTATTTTGTTAAATATTTGTAATACAGAACATGAACAACAATGGAGTCCGTAGAATGTAAATTTAATATTTTGTAGGAAGTTGGGAAAATTGCTTACTGATATCATGCATAGAATACTTATAATTAAAACTCTAAACACAGAACTCTGGTAACAATACATTTTATTTTATTGTAACTTGTTTTGAGTTTAATTTCGTTTCTTATTAAAACGTAGAAAGTTTCTTTGGTATTTTAGATTTCACTCCGGTTATTGTTTTTTCCCCCATCAGTTTACATTATTGTCTGGCCTTTTTTCAAAAATAATTTTGTTACTTTGCGCTCGCTTCTGTGCAGTTGAAATAATTGACATTCGCCGCTTTGATGTTGGTGACATTTAAAAAAAAATAAAGTTTCCATCGCAAAGAGTTGGAACAATGTGCCAATCGTAATTTTGACTGTCGCATATATATATTTATATATATGTACTCTCAGAATGGTCGTTCTTCATTTCTCGATGGCAAACGTGGCTCAAGTTTGACTTTATATTTAGTTGCATTCGCAATGAAGAACGTTGGAGAGAGATATTTGTAATAAGTATATTAATATTGATACTGGTTGATCGCGAAGGGACCCAAATCCAATTAACATTTCGTGGGACGTAAAATAAGTTGCCAACTTTGAAATTTTAAATGTGGATAAGTGACGCATGATGTATCATTAGATAGTAGCTTTGAGGAGGGAAAACTATTACTGAAAAACATTATTCTTCGTATTATTTATTGGCAAAAAAAGGAAAACGTATGGATATCTTCTGAGAAATGTAGTTGTGTGCCGTACGATACCGTTTCATGGTACATGGTAACTGTAAACTCTCTAGGCACTAAAAGATATTCCTCTTCCAGTCTTGTGTTTTATCGTAGACTGGAACTCGTTTTACAAGATGCTGGAAACCATTGTACGAATAAATCAGCTACAGACTCCGCGTAACTTTTGCTCTGAGAGTCACTGTTTATTGTTCAGAGATCCTGTAACATAATCATTTCAAACACGCAATTCATTTCTGTTTAACTTGAGAATAAAAAAATAAGGTGTGCTTACAATTCCAAAAATAAAAATGTAGCTAAAATACAAAAATTACGAAAACGATGAAGTTTAATACATAACAAGATACAAATAATTATAACTGGAGAGAAAAAGCAAGTCGTGTCGAGATACGATGCGCTGTAGTCCGTTTTTCATTATGGGCGGGTCGATGTTAAAATGGAATAAAACAAGTTTTGTCAGTGCGTCAGTATATATGTCACAGTTACAGACTATTGGCCCGAATTTGACCCGATTTGGCACACGTGCTACTCAGAGCCCGATAATTTTTAATATTTTAAAAATTCTGAAGTGTAAAAAGTGAAAAATATTTTTCGTAAAAGGTTTCATTCCCATAAGTGCATCGAGACCTTCAAAGTGAATGCGGGTTGCCTATATTCTTGATCTATAATACTATATATTTTTAAAAATTATAGACATTTCGCGTCTTAATTAACCTATCGTCGGCAGACACCTAATTACCTGAGAAATAATAAACTTCTTTGGATCGTCGATACGATGTATGCGTAAATTAGTTTCATTTTTCGCGTCAGGTAAATTTTAATATTTAGTAACCCCTCATTTGTAAAAGCAAGTAAAGTATTATGCATAGAGACATTCATCAAAGGTAAGAGAATGAAATTAATTAAACTATAATAACAGTAGTGTATATGTGTGGAAAAGTGAAAATGTCGACAAACCTCCGCTTTTTCCAATTTTTGGAGGTGTTTTTCCGCCTCTAGAAAAGTCCGTACTCGAAGAAACGAGTAAGCGCTTATTCTCTTTGTCTCATTAGACATCTTTATTTCCAAGGTGGACCAACCCCTGAGCTACAACAGAATAAAAACCCCTCCAACTTCAGGCCCCTGTAGTTCGAAATCTGAGGATTTTAGAAAAATTTTGAAGACTTGGCCGATCGGAAATTCGATTCTTTACAATTTCGGTCACACGACCGTTTCTTCTCAGACCACCGGAAATAGGTCAAAATGACACCTCTCTGTAAGAAACTACCAGTTTGATGATTTTCCGCCATTTACGTAGGATTGAAAATAGGTTGTATTTGAGTACAGAAATATATTGTGGTGTACCCTGAAGTACTGTAATAAACTTATTTTTAAATAAATTCCTGATTTATTATTTACGTGATCCCTGTATCGGAAGACAATTAAATAGTGAATACTTCATTTTTGAGGTCCCGAATTTACTGGGTCAGCTCTGCGAAACCTATTCGTGGTCAATAAATAGAGTTTCGATACGTTTAACCCATTTCATAGATAATGTTAATACTGCCTTCTGAATAAAGCAGTTTTTGAAAATGGAGATATTTCAATTATCAGAAACGAAGAATTTGTAGGCTCTGCGTTAATAATGCAGGGAACCGAGAAGTCCATTGTCTGTGTGGCGACAGTTGCGATGTGAAACCCTATAAGGGGAAGAGAAGAGAAGGGAAGGGAAGGGACGGGAAGGAAAGAGAAGAGAAGGGAAGGGAAGGGACAGGTGGCAGGCGAATACACGCAGCTCGTTCTGTGAAACCGCTACATGGTTTAGAGTTTCCTTACACTTTGCTGTCCCGTACAATCTGCCTTTAGATTCTCTAATGAGGAAAAGCAAATATATACGCACTGGATATGAACATTGAACTTTACGGTAATCAATACCTTCCATGCTACAAATAACTGACATTAAATAAGTTATGTTACGGGCAAGGAAACTCGTCGAATATCTGTCATTATAGACACAATAATCGTAGTTAACTGTTTATTTAATGAGTGAATATTTTTAGGGTTCGCCTTTCACTCAATTCCCATTCTTATAATTAACAAATAACTTAATTTTCAGTCTGAATATTTTATTTGTTTATTTGCCGGGACTCATTCCATTATAGTTTTGAACATCATTTTTAAATATCTGTCATGCAAATATAATGGTTAACATATAATTGTTTCTTAAAAGGTTGTAAAATACGCACATTAAAGCTATGAATGGCAAGAGAGAAGAATTGCTTCAAATGAAGCTCAGCCAAAGGCCGTGAAAGTAGATTTAGCAGATAAGAAGGTAAAAATGTGCGACCGGACTCGCTTACAGTGCGGTTGATCTAAGCATCTGAGCTCCTTCAGGTCGACTACCAGATCCTCCACTTTTGTAAACCTAAGCTCGGCTAACCCACAATCTTAGCTAGGAAATAAGTGGGGGATGGCATCGGACCTGGTGGTCGACCTGGACTAGCTCAGATGGTTAGAGCAACTGCACGGTAAGCGGGAGGTTCCAGTTCGGCCCCCGGGTCCGGTAGACATTTTTCCATTCTTATGACTTTTAAATACCATTTTAAGATGATTATTATTGCTAAAAACTATAGATTCTGAGGAAAATAAATAAAGTATTGATACAAAAAAATTGGATTATGTGTTAATTTTAATATCGGAATCTAGCTAGTCTAAGTAAAAGAATTATTTAAAAGGAGTTGGAACGCACTTTCTTGCCAATGTTAAAATGAGTACCCTTTACTCGGAAAATGTCACTGAAATTTTCACAGCTTATTTTTAACCTCATCGTATATGTCTGGGAGCAGAATAAATTATTTTAATTATTAGCTTCGGATAAAACAATTCTAAAATTTTCCATAAAAACAGATCCTGATGCATTAATTATAATAAATAATTTTCTCTGCTCCACACACACATAACGAAAAGTTAAAAATTAAGCTTTGAAAATATTAGTGGTGTATCTATAACATTTTTTTTCCGAGGGAAGGCACCAAAAATATCACCATTTTGTTATTGGCAATTCAGGGCATTTAAATCAATGATCATTGCGACTGTCAGTCACCAAACTTCTTTATTGGTGCTTTACGAACGGATGACTTTTCTTTTAAAATCCTCTTTCCCTTCTTGCTACAATTCTTCGATACGTTTCTTCTTTTCTGTAATTACATTACGCTCCAATTAGTGCCTGATATCGTTACGACAACACAATTAATTGAACAGCTGTATTCCAATTAATCAATTCATCCCTGGCTGGATACGGAATGTCCCTGGAAGCAAAGAGCAACCTTATTTCGTTATCCATTAAGGATACTTGCAAATGTTAAAGACAGTTATGTTGTATATTTGATTTCCTTTGCGCCCGCCAGGCTGACTGACGGACTGTCAGCGTCCATCAAACATTACGAATTTTTTTCGTGTCACGTGGTCAGCCTGTCGTTTCTCTTTCAGCTTTAACCCCAGTGTTCCCTGACAATGACGAGCAGAAACGTCGACGCCCGTGCCGGGATTCGTACCCCGGACCTCGGGGACACTACGCCGTTGTGGCTTTTCCTCTCAAAAATTAACAAATATTTATTTTTGGACAAACCTAAATATCTGGAACAATATGTGGCAATATTACAGTCTAAGTGGACAACCTTGCTATAACGTCGCCATATAAAATCTGAATTTTCTTAAATAATCGTCTATTATTGGTCGAAAAACACTTGTTTTTGTATAATAAATTATAAGGACGTTAAAATATTACTGTTTTTTTAAATATTTATAGTTAATCATTTGATCATCTTTTTAAGGCAGAGGTGTTCTGCACGAAAGTAAAATAGCGAATTCTGTGATGTTTATAACATTGTCAAATTTTATTTTTCTAAGAATAAGTGAATTATAACGTAACAATTTAAATTCTATTAGAAATACTAACGTTAATTGAGATAAAATTATTAATTATACGTATATGTATATTATTTTATCTCAATTGACGTTAGTATTTCTAATAGAATTTAAATTGTTACGCTATAATTCACAGGGAAGAGAGAGACAGAAATTTGTTGACTTAGCTGAACCATGTAGGGTTTGAGATTCTTGAAATTTCGGAGGCACCGCCCTCTTCATCAGAAGGCTAGGAAAACATTTCCAGTGACGGTCAGCCGTCGATGGTTTTAATATTCCTTTCTTTGCTACGAATGCTTCAAATAAGTTATGGTACTTCTGTGAATGCGCTTCTCTACATTCTTTCAATCACTTATTGTTATTTTCAGGATGGAAAATTTACATCTAATTTAATTCGGCTTTGAGATGATTTTAAGTCGCTGAACCTTGTGGTCATTACCGAGTGCTACATTTTTGGGTTACATATACACGTAGATAATATTTAACATTAAACTGATGGTTATAATTTGTTACGGAGGTTTAGGTCGGTAATAAATATTACTGTATGATGAATTATATTTATGCTGTTGAGTAAGACATTTAGGTTACTGGTAATTTGATTTTTATTTCTGTGGAGTAGTGTTGAATGACATTCAAATATATGCTTGATGGTTATAAGGCTATTACAGAAGTGTATGCGTATTTTTGGATAAGATGTGTTAGTTTTGAGTGTTGGGGAAGTCGGAGTGGAACGGGACATTTATTGTTTAACAATTTTCGTAAAATTATGGAAAAAGAAAAATTGCTTCATAAAAGGATATAACATTAGTTTAATCTATTACCTACTTAATCTAATATCAATATAACTTAAAACAAGGAATTTTGATTGTTGATGAATTTTTAAAGAGAATATTACAAATTTCCCTTTCTGCGCCACCCCCCGGGGCAGAACGGAATATAATATTTTGTATATACAATTAGTGCATTAAAATTAAATTTTATTTAAGAAAAATCTTAACACCTTTTGTGTTTTATTTCTTATACATATTCAGCGTACGTTTTATCGCTTTATCAATTTTTCCTTTCGCAAAACGATTTTTTTGCAACTATACAGTGTTTACTAACATTTCCCCATCTTTTCCGTTACTTATTTTTTTTATCTATTATGTTTAGGTAGAGCATCCTGTAACTCATTCTTGTAGGGTGCGTCTGGCAGGTTTTCCTTATTTTCGTGAGGGATACATAACATACTGCTTTATATACTAGTATCCCGTTTCTCCCCGCACGCTACTTTCAGTTTAAGGTTTTTCTCCTTATACATAACTTATATGCAGCTAAAGACATCTAATTTATGAACATGTACCATTATAGAGTTAAAAGCGAGGAGTTTTACGAATTACCTTCTGTCGAAATGCTGCAAAAATTATGAAGTCACAATTGTAAGTCGCGAAAATAATAGTTCATTCACAAGGTCGAGTCAAAAATTGGCCAGGACTTCTTCTATGACCAGTTACCATGTTCCGCCCCAAATTATGAAACTCCAGCATTATCCAGTAAAAAAAATAGGGTATCCTGTTCTACTCTGCTATTCCGTGTCACCCCGAGTTTCCTTATAGATGATCGGGCCTCTTTTGTTGTCTAATAGGATTTAGTTTTGTGTGTAGAAGGTATTTCTTATATTGGTCGTTGTAGTGTCTATTCCTGGTTCCACGAAGATTTTATTGCTCGGAACTCTCTATTATTAGTATTAAATTCATCTGAATTTTTAAAACGTTTTGAAACGTCACTGATAATCTCTTTGACCCGGTTGGAAACCCGAGAGGAATTTATACATACACTTCATCTGAATTTAACACGTTTATTACAGAGTGCAGAGCTTTCCGGGCGGAAACTACTGACAGTTATCCGGGTCGACTCCATGTCCAGACGAGATCCGTCGTTCCTGATTTTGTGTTTTAATGCAAGCATTTTTGTGTTTTTGGATTAATAAAACATTTAATAGAAGCGTAGGTTCTTGGATTATTAAGCTTAATGAGATTAAACAGTAAGCAATCAAGTTGTATTGAACAGTTATTAGCTTGTACAGTGTTTACAAGAATAAACCACTGAAATTGCATTTTATTGGGGAATGTAAAATTTTTTTAGAAGCCTTATCGAAAAGAAGAATGGTGGCTCGTGGGCGAGATTTCCTCCCTCATGGAGTGGCGGCAGCTACGTTCCTCCTCGCCATCTTCAAATATCTGCTCAGATTTGAATTGGAGACCAGCGATGAAGCTGATGCTTCTGTGTGGTATAATTCGTGTTCTATCGGGCCTTTCGATGTGACGTAGGAGGTTGGTTGGCCAACGGTGCATTAGTTGTGTGTTTGTAAGAGGCCGACGAAGTCTGAAGTCGAGTCCTCAGTCGCCGCCGCGTGAGCTATCGCTTGTCTTCGAATTAAAGAATAAATAACGGGCTGTCAGCCAGACCGTAGGATATATATTTTTTTGTGCTGGTCCGTTAGTCACAGATAAAGTGAGCCGCAGACTGGCTCCAGGTGAGTTGGCAAAGTCACGCCCCCGCTTCGCGTGCGAAGTGGCAACGCTGCCGGGCTCCAGGTCCGGCGTTGCACGGATTTAAGGCACGCTTCCGTGTGCGACATCCACGCGGTCGTAGGGATCCTCATCACCAACCAACCTCCGCGAAACTCCGCTCTAACCGCGCGCTCCTTCAAAAGTGAAAGTTCTCCATTGTGCCGTTACGTAAAGAAAATTGTAAGCCGCGAACACTCTTGTTTCTGCGCTGCGCCGCTGTCTCTGACAAATACACGTACACGACTATTCTCTTGCCGAAGTCGCCTTAACCAATTTGAGATTATAAAACCTTCCTAATACCTGAAACAGAAGGGGGAGGGGGGAGGACGCGGGGTACGATTACTCCTTACAAATTTAAAGACTGTTTTAGAAAAAAATATTGGAGACATCCGACTTGAAAGTTCATCGATCAGCTGGCGTCACAACAGCTGGAGAACATTTCCAAAAATATTTTATTTAAATCGACCGATCGATTCTCTTCGTCGGCAATTGACAATAAACAGCAGAATCTAAACATAGACCACACTACCATCTGCTCTACTAAAGCTTTGTGAATGCTGCTTTATAGGAAGAAATATTACTCTTTAGAGCAAAAAATAAGTATTTTAGTTCCGTACGTTGGCAGTACAGTTAATGTTGTTACTTACGATCTCATGTGATACCCGTGCCTTTCAATTTTCTTGAGAAAAAAGTTAACCGGACTGCGAATTGCCGAAAACCGTAAGACTACAACTGAGAGTACTTAAAAAAAAATTAGAAGAAAAAACACTGCCTACAGAAATACATATGTAGACCAAACACAATAATTACGACCGGTATAACAATTACAAAAAAATTAATCATATAAAAATTTAGAAGAGAGTAGACATTTCCATCATCTCTTGTGATCTTTGTCAATACTCAGTCGTGCCTCATATTGACGAGGATCACAAGGAAAAAATTTTTGTATTACTCAATTTCTTTCTAATTGTCTGTTATATTGGACGTTACTTGATCTTATATCTTTTAAACAAAACAGAGAGTGTACTGCTACAGGCTTCCTCTTCAGGACGAACATCCTCTGATGTTGCTCCATTTTGTTTATTGATGTCCTCTTTGTTACCTTCTTTGTACGTGAGAAAAGCCGACACAAAAATTTCAGGTATCGATGACCCGAATTATGTAGCATTTGAAAAGCAACGCGATTCCCTTGTAACGTTAGGAGAGACTAAAAGGTCCCGGTGGAAAATATTCCAGGTACTTTAATTGAATTAAAATTTTCCCGGAACGCAGAGCGAGTAAAATATACTCAAGAGTAAAAAATAGCCCATTTACTTAAGAAAAAGTTGATAATAATCCCGGTAGTTTAAGGGAGTGAAAAAATTTCTGTTTTCCACGTTCAATTGTGGACATAAAGTATATGAGAGAAAAATTTGAAAAGTTGAGGGTTTATATATCATAATATATTTATTTAAAACGGGGATTTTGAATATTTATATTTCCTGAGAAATATGATGATTATTTCTCTGAAGTTATATTTTTCTTGATTTTTTAAAACATTCTTGCCTACAACTTTTTAAAAATGTAGTAAATTCAAATCCCTTTGAAGATTTCAGTAAAAATTTCTCAGTTGTATGTACTTTCGCTCTCTGTCTGTCTGTCTCTCTCTCTCTCTCTCTCTCTCTCTCACACACACACACACACATTTTTAAATTTAATAAATTAAATTAATTTTAATCAATTAAAAAATTGTAACATAGAACTCATATTTAATCTATTGTTTGTAGTAAGCCTGAGGAAATCTCAAAATGGAGATGAAACGTCGCTTTTGTGATTAAATAGTGATGATATGTGTAGTACTGACTTTTTGGCCGTCTTTTTATTGATTGTTAATTTATTTAATCCAATTGTTGGAAAAGAGACGTTAATTGAAATATATATACAATAACAATATATTAACTCAATCTGAAACAGAAACGTAATAGGAATTTATTAGGCGGACATTATTTAAAAGTTGAAAACCAAAGGTAGTTATAAAACATATATAAAATACGGTAAACCAAAGTAATTTGTATTGAAATGTCTAATATCTTGTGGGGAGGGAATCGTTCATAGTCGAACGTTTCAAGAATGTGATGGTGAGATTACGATTATTACAATTATTACAATAAATTTATACATGATTGCAATCAAGACTATCAAAAGCTTCAGAGGACATTCAAGAAATAAATATATTGAGAGGGAAGATGCGTTTTTTCTGTCGAATTTATTTGAATCATTTTTAAAGAAACTGGAAGTAATTATTTCTGCCCCGTCTTTTGAAGAAAAGTCGGCGTCACAAAGTGAAGGAGATGCTTGGCTTCCTCGTGAAATGGTTGTCGCGATGTTGTCGTACAGCAGTGCGTTATGCACGGGACAATCCCCTTGGAAATGCACTGGGTCGTTACGGCACAGACCGAATCAGGTCACTGGCAATGTCTGTCTCGTGAGCGCTTTCTACAGTTGCACACCCCTTCCCGATTCATGTCCTTAACAGATACACGCAGCAAAGTCGCCACAAGACCGTCCAATTACCGATGCCTGTCCAAAAGAAAAGCGAAAGATGTAACTTGGATTAAATTCAGAGACTACCAGCCACGCAAGTCATCACACAATTAGCGGGTAACCATATCCAACTCCATGTAAATTAATAACACTCCAGGTTAAATTGTATCATCTCGTAAACTATAAAATCTGTATTAGTTAACTGTAGCTGTGTCTCCGCTGTTACCCGGGTATTTATTAATATTATCTCGACATTAGTCTCTTGCTCAACACGACATTCAATCGGCTTCGGGTTGTTCGTCTCAACAAAAGCGAAAAATATGGTTTCCACGTTAATGTGGGGTATTTTTGACCATTTACCATTCACCTCCTCTCCCAACCAATTCTGAAAAATATCACTGCGCAACTCGGCGAACTGTAAAACCCAGAATTCGACACCAATCTCGCACACAGCTTGTTTTATTCCATTTCAACATCGACCCCCATTATTGAAAACCACTATACTAATTTTCTTTTGTCACACACTTGAAATAATTAATTACAATATTTTATTTTTAAAATTAATAACCAAAATGAAGCCTGATTATATTTTCCGTTCAATTTTGTCTCTAAAATATTTTCCAATATAGTTCTTACGTGGTGCTTAGATTTTCCCTCAGTGCGCTTGTTCCTACAGGAATGTAGAGAAACTCAGAGAGAATGATTTATCCGCGTCCCTTTGGCCAGGAACACTTCGAGCAAATACAATCCCACGTTAGAACTTGCTGTAATTAATTTTTATACAAATGTACACTTCCACTTTTTATATCTAAAAATATTTGACATTCAATACAAATTACATTGGTTTAATGTATTTTTATAATTAATTTTGGTTTTCAACTTTTCAATAATGTCCGCCCAATGACTTCCTATTTCGCTTCATTCAGTCCTACTATTGACATTCTGTTTTAGTTAGTAAATTTATTTCCCAAAGATTCTTAGTTGAACTTATTATTTCCTTTTATGTACAACCGATACCGCATCAAAATCATAACAAACATTAATGAGCCTACTGCGAACAAATAAAGATGTGTTGATCTGGATTATATTTGTTTTTGAGTACCCAATACAATTTAACAGAAAAGCAATTTTATGTACGATAGTTTTGTTCCGGTAATATAATTTTTTAATTTTCTGGCTCTTGGGTTTTAATGTAATTTCAATTAAATTGATTTTATATTCACGAAGTATGTTAATTATTTATTTACAATTTATTATTAATTAATTTATCACTTTTTTACGATTTAATGTTGCTATTGAGGTCATTTTCCGTGAGAGTCAGACGCACGTTTACCAAATAGTCTGGAAGTGACTCATAGTGATTAATGCCGGTGATTAGAATTCTTTTACACTCGGTGAATGCATAAATAATAAAAAGCATTTCGTCGTAAAAGTGCCTATGTTTTTCAACCGACGTCAAATTTCAACCATAAAGAGCCTGCACTGTCATCCTCTGACTCACCTAGAACCTGTCGATTGTAGTGAGAAATAACTCTTGCAAATGAGTCTGATTGACGTGGTATCTTGGATGTGTCGCTCGCCTTACGTTCTCCGGTTATTGTTTCGACTGGAGTAACAGATACTCGTGATGTATAGTGTTAAAGGTCGACGTACGAAGCGTCGACGGTAACGTTGTGACATTACCTGCACGACGTGTTGTAACGTTACTTAGCAGAAATGACTCGCAGTTTCGTGGAGATTCAAGCCGTACTGTTAATATTCCAAGCGACTTTCCTTGAGGTTTCTAAATGACGGTGACGCCCGTGTCTTAGCTGTCAGGGCTTACTACAAATCTCTCTTCTAACTCGCAATCTTCTTCCCACAGCTACGCGCCAACGCTGAATCATTATTTATAACCGTTCATTTGTTATAATTTTTTACTAGATAAGATCACTAGCATGCATACTTCTTCAAATACAGGGTAAGTCAAAATGATGGACCCGATTTCATAATTTTATTCTGTGAAATATAATAGACATATAATGTGAGGCACGTGCTGAGAAAGGAAAACTCTCAGAGTTTGTTTCAGTTCTATGTGAGAACCGCGCTTAACACGACACACGTCAAGCGAAAACCTTGTGTAGTGTTCACTTTGGGAGGATTGCGTTGCTGTTCCACAACTTTATTGGGATTAGCAGCTCCCCAAATCCTTACGTTGTGTCTATTCACTTTCCCGGAAAGGTTAAAAGTCGCTTCATAACTGAAAATTACCCTTTCGGAGAAACCATCCTCTTCCATTAATGCGAAAAATCAGCACATAAGGACGCCCGAACATCATAGTCAGTGTCTTTAAAGGCTTGTACCAGTTATAAGCGGTAGGGTTTCATTTGTAAACGGTAGGATCCGCCATACAGTTTTCTGTGTAAGTTCAAGTTCCCTCGCAGCCAGGTAGGTTGACTTCTCCAGTCACCGCCATTTTCTTCAACAGCGCACTCGTAGCGGCAGAAAATGAAATCACGCGGGAGGGAAACTAAACTTTGAGAGTCTACCTTTCTTTGCGCATATCTCACATTACGATACGTTAATAATATATTTACAGAATAAATTTATGAAATCGGATCCCATCATTTTGACTTACCCTGTAGTTTTGGCATCACTCGTATAATTTTCGGCGATCTCCAATAGCTGCCTTCTACACCGATCTCGGTTGTTTATGCATAACTTCGGTAGAGACACTCATTGATCCCCAAAACTATTTATCCGACGTTAATATCCGTATTAAAATGACACCTCCACCACTAGAGATGCTAAACGAGTCTTATTCCACAGAGGTTTTTTATGTATGCTTGTATTTTCAAATTGCAATTAGGCATAGCCTGGTGGAAATTAATTCTTACTAGTACTAGTATAAAAGTAATTTTTCATAAGATACTACTAATTAAAACGTAATGTGCACATATTACTACGAAAAATAAATTAAAAGGACATCTCAATGAAATTAAATTTAACTAACTCTTCACTGTAATTTTTAATTATAGAAAAACAGGCCCAGACTTTACAGTCTGATTAATGAGAAGGGTTGGAGGTATAATGGATAGAATAGAATAAAAAGAACTTAAAAAAATAACGTTTTGTCGAAAGCTGGATTCGAGGTGAGAATATTTCTCAAAAACTGTTCCTATTCAGGAATTCTCTGGTTGTAAGGAATGTGTATACCATATTTGCTGAATATTCTCCATATTTATTTATTACCTTTAGTCCTCGCTCTACTAATATAAGGGTTTACAGTGCATGTTAGTAATGATCAATCTAATTGCTATTATTTCTTTATTGATTCGTGCCAATAAAGGCCAGGAAATCCTTCGACAAGCGATCCCGGTTTCTTAATCATCACATTCTTTTGCAAATTACAAGGAACTCCCAGTGTGATTTGTCTTTTAATTTTGCTCAATTAAGCTTTGAACTGCACAAAAGATAGTGAGGTGTGGGTAAACAGAAGAGCAGCACATTTTATTTATGGCCCTTATCCTTAGTATAATGCTGGCCAAAGTTTCTCTTATTTAGTTGAACGCCGAAATTATTCCCAAATTTAATGGCAAGTGTTTCACAGAAATTGACGCCTTCCTTTAGCTTTCGTCTCTATTCTCCCTGAGAGGTCATTTTGGTTGTGAACTTCGATACAATTCAATATTTTCTAAATTTATTATTGGGTAATGCTGATTAAAGACATTTCTGATAGTGAATTCCCTTCTCTTGATGTTCCAGTTTCCTTAAAACAACGGAGGTTAAGTGTGGTCTATATCCCATTCCAACATCTGATAAAATATTAAACAAATTGTTCCAGTTTAAACAGGAGGCACTTCAAATTTTAAGATGGCTAGTAATTATTTATGTTATAAATAAGCCAGTTGGATGAATTCTTATTGTGAGTCGGAATATTAATTTCGTGAACTTAACATAATTACTAAGCACGTTACTTTTAATAAGAATAATTTGGACTGGAGCAATACAAACCTTGTTGGACTAGAGCACAGATATCAAGATGGATTTATTTATGAAATGGTAAAATTAAATTAAACATTAACTCAATTATTCAGAGTAATACTAAGTGTCTCAGTAATATTTTTCCTACTTTTATTTGGAATTTTTACTTGAATTTTCACGAGCATATTGTGAGTATATTAGCAGCACCTAATGAGAGCCAAAATCGTTTTTCTAAGTATACTTGTTAAGTTGTTGCTTTAAATTTGTCATTATATTATCCAAAACTATTATTTGTCATATAACGTCATGTAATTTTTTCAATAATGTCAAGCAGTGCACTGTAACTGATCCCGGCATATAACCTGATAAATACTTAATGCCGGTCGGCCTTGTGGTAATATTACGGAAACGCGGAGGACTCGGGAGGGGCGTTTCCATGTCAAGCACTCAGATAAAGATCTGGATATTCATGCAAAGCGACAGCCTCAACCAGTTCCATTTATATTTACGGTACTTCGCCAGTTCCACGCGTGCGTGGATTAGACGTCGAGCAATTGCTTTCTCTCGCACTAGGTCTATTTCAGGCTGAAAATTGGCAGTTGGGCATTAGCCTCCTTTGCTTTGGGGCGGAATGTGAGATAATTCTGATCCGTTCAAATGCTGCCAGATGGAGCGGAGAAAGCTACCCAGATTTCATGCCCCATTTGATCGTTGCCAACACTATCCATGCGAGTCGTCAAAATTTACTCTGAAAGATCGAGTTTTCCCCCAAGGAATAGGGAAAAGGATTAAGACAAAATTTTTCATTGGCCGCACAAAGAAGATTTCGAGTCCTATTAGATCTTTACCGAAAGATACCAAAAAGATGGAGATTTTCCCCAAGGAATGTAGGAAAGAAAATTAAATGTATGTAATATGATGACAGAATTTTCAATTGCCAATTCAGAGAAAATTTCGAGACCTATTTGAACTTTACAAACACGAGTCGACAAAATTTTCTCAGAAAGATTGTGTTTTTACCTAAGGAATGAAGAAAATAAAATAAAATTTATTTTTAAAACGAGGATAACAGATTTACATGGAACAATTCCTGTTCAAAGGAAAAAATTAGGCATACACGTTAGAAAACGGAACAGAATTTCAGGGGAGCAGAAGTAATATTAAGTATTGAAGACATCCTAGGTGAATAATCTGAATTAAAAAGTAAGGGGATTCAACACAGACAGTTGGTAGACAAATGCTAACTTTTTTTCCTATTTGAAAAAGTCAAACCATTTATATGGAAGTTATACCAGAAGATGAGACTCAGGTAGCCAGTTGGAAACTTAAACTGACTAAATCAAGTCGGAATAATTTGGAATATGTATACTCACTTTGCACGAAGATCACTCCTTGTGTTTTAAAATTTGTTTATGTTTTTGAAACATGCTAATAAAATGTTTACACCTCATTTAATGCCAATCTACCTTTTACAATGTTCCGAAGAGGTTTCGTGGCATTCCATACAATTTATTTAGAGGTTCATTTTGTTTTATTAATACAGTAATACCTGATAAGATCCAAAAGTTGGGTCGAACAACTTTACTCATTTTATTGTAATTTCATGAGGTTTCAATCTCTAATTAAAAATGTATTACTTTCAAATTTAGTGCCATTATTCACCGATTTCTATTTTATTTTACTTAACAACAGATAAATATCAATTTTATATTTTGAACCACATTTGATCCTAAAATTTTATATCGATGCTCCTTAGAATTTAAGTTTTAATTTATATAGTTTTTGGGGAACAGAGTCTTTCTGTGCTACTAAATACAACTTAGAAAGTAAATAATGAATATTTCGGTTCAAATTTCGAAAAATACTGTTGAGAAATATAATATACCGCAGTATTATCTACTGAAACGAAACAATATTCTCTCTGCTTTCAACAAAGACAATGCTCATAAATTAGATACGGTGTGCTGAAGTAGGGTTTCGTATTTTGATTACAGACCGTTTGTGGGAAACAAAGTAGCTTTTAATTATTAATTGTTTTGAAGGATATAGTAATAAATTGTAAACAGAAATAAGAATTCACATTTCTGCAGTTTGATATCTTCTGTTTTTTTATTGCATAATTAATTGATATAATATGTCCAAGGTGTTACTTGTCATCATTTCGGATAGCTTGGTATGTAAAACATTAATAATTTGTTAAATTGGGGAAAAAGTGTGATTATTAATCACAATAGAAAAAATAAAATTGATATAAAAAGTTGAAAAATACAATTTTTGATAAATACTTTATTTTAAAATTTAGTGTGTACTATAAAAAAGAATTAACCGGTCGCAGCTATCTTTCTAGAAAATTTGCAATAAAAATGCATATCATAATATATTGTGTCATGTCAAATTTTAAATCAATCGATTATTACATGCAAGGAGCTTGATGGAGTATACATTGATTTTGTAATAATAGTATCGATATTTATCTGACTACAAGAACACACATAAATATAATATAATCAAACTTAAATCAATACAAACCAATGCATTAGTACGTTTTTGGTTTCCCAATAAGTGTAATTCAATTTTATGACTGATCCAAAGTGATTTCAGCTCTGTAAGTCATGATCGCTTTGTCAGAGAGAGTAATGACTTGCAGTTCTTGTGACTATTGTAATTTTTTTTCCTAACATCGTTACGCACTTGTTACAAAATAGTGTTATAAGTAAACGCAGAGTAAATAAGTAAAACCGTCTTTGTAAAATTTCGGTGAAATTGTTGGAGAAACGCGACGACTGAAGGAGGTCTGCAGCATTCTCACTAACACTTTCTCTCTGTGAGGCGTACTTTACCATCTCTGCCATGCTCGCTGAATCTAGTTTACTATGAAATGAGAAATCGCTCCCGAAATGTTAACGACACAATCAAGTAATCGAAAGATTATGCGTCGTAAAATGAATGCATTTGAACTTTAATGTATTATGTCGGCTAATTGCTAGTACATTGATTCTTGTACTATTTACAATGAAGGGCTTTGAGAAAAAAGATGTTAAAAAAATACTTTAAATTGCATTACAACTTAGTGCAATATTATTTCTAGAAATATTCAATCGTGTTAAAGAGAAATATAATATCTGTATTCTTTAAGGATTCTTGGTGTTATACTGACACTCTTATTATTAAAGATTAAATCAAAATATACAAAATAAATGGAAAATTTAACGTTTAATATATATAAAAATCTGAGGTTCGTGTCATGGAATCGTAAATTTTCTACAACTCAAAAACCCGCGATCCATGGCGATCGTTAATGCGTGCATCCAACCTGGAATCTGAAGTCCGACTTCAGTCAGCTGACTGTAATTGACTGAATATTTATCAACTTATACTGCTTTCTGTTGTGCCTTAGACACAAACAGCAGGTGAACGCTTTTCAAGACTCCATCAACTCCCTTCAACCTCTGAAACGTTTCAGTAGTCATGCGTATAGGTCATTAGCTCCTTCGAACATCACTAATATTTCACTTTTGGTAATAATGTTTAATTTGAATATTTGATATAATTTCAATTTAAAATAATTAAAAGTTATTAAATTCCTATAGGGTTTTTCCATCAGGGAGGGTCGATGCTGAAATGGAATAAAACAAGCATTGAAAGTGCTTGCATGGGCCTTTCAAATAAAAAAAAGAATTTCATTAATTCCTCACACACGGCTTGTTATATTCCATTTTCATCATGGACCTACTCTTTTTGAAAAACCCGTGCTTTTTGTACGGAGACAATTAGCTAGAGATAGCACGTATTTACAAATGTCTGGAAATTTTAGACTGGAAAGTCTTATCTGTTAGCGTCTTTATCTTCTTTCGCTGCCCCACGACTGTTTTATCAAAGTACTCTCGTTGTTTGCTCAAACGCCTTCTCTATGTCGCAACCATAAAGTTTAATCGCTCTTATTACGCGAATTTTCCCAATCTGTGCAAAAACAAGCGACTTAGTTGGAAGAAATAAAACTGAGGAATGCTTGTTCATTATATATCTGTTTTAAAACCCCAGACTGCATATCCTAACTCGAACAATGCTGATCCTGATGAATTTGTCCTCCCGCACCCGACAGACTGAAGACATTTTGGGTCTCGGACTCCGCATGTTTTATAGTAATAAATATCCCTGACTGATGCGGAAGACTGGGTTGTTACTGCGTCTTGGGCTTCATCCGGCTGCTAGTGCTTAATTTTGTAAGAGCCCAAGCATCTCAAAATTATACCTCATCATACATCTTCTGTTTTCATGTCCTCTCGCTCTTTATCTCAGTTTTTTTTTAAAAAAAGCTCAGTACTTAGTTTTGGGGTTCTCTGTTCTTATGTTTGAAAGATTCTCACAGAAGTTAACTATGTTGTAGTACGTTTACAAGTGTAGGTCCTGATATTATATCCGAATTCGTTTCGTAGAATCCTCAGTCTTAAGACTATTTTCAAGCTCCTCTCGCCACAGCCAACTGCTATTTATTTATCAATCGTATCTCCTCCAACTACCAACATACAAGGTAATTATAAATTCCATGAAACACTTTCAGAAAATCGGTATAGGTAAATAGCTACACAAAACATAACAAATAATGCAGTACGTGAACGACAAGTTTTAAAAGTCATTTCTGAACGTATGCCGGAAGTCACTGTGGAAAACTACCAACAAGGGTGCCACCGACCGTAGTGTCTGAAGTGCTGCAAATGTGGCTCATGCAACAACTGGAGTAGTTGGGATTTCATCTTTCAAAAAGATGACGTCACTCGATAATTAAAAAATGGAGTACCAGATTACCTGAATACCTAATTGCCACATTGGTGGATAGGCTGACCTGCCGCTACTCCAGTGTGTCCACTGTACCCGGTCTTGACGCCGTGATGAGTTACATCAAGGATGGCGTTTATGTTTCACCTCTACCACAAAACCTCAAGGACTTGCGACATCACATTGCAGCAGCTGTTCTTACCGTCGCACCTGATATTCTGGGCGAGGTATTGAAAGAATTGGGCCACCGAATAGATTTGTGCCGTGTGAGGAAGGCTAGACACATAAACATTTATATTTGACAAACATAAATTTTTACGTTTTTACTGGTCATGTTTACCGGTGTTTTAAATATATATCACAACTAATAGGACGCACAATTGTTGAAGATTCAGGAACTGCGGTCGGTGGCGCTGCTGTCGGCGGCTTTCCATAGTATCTTACCGGCACTACATTGAAAATATTTTGTCTTTGTATGAATTATTAAATTTTCAGGAAGTTTATAATTACCCTGTATTACAAATCTCAAATTGATAAATATAAAACATAAGCTTCACTGATGTAGCAACGCTCCAATATTTTGTACGATTTTTTAAAAAATTCCTCACGCTCCAATTACCTTTCCTTCCTCCATACACTTTTTAAAAAATCTTTGAAAATGTTGGAGCGTTTCTTCATCAATGAAGCTTATATTTTATATTTATGATTTTCAACCGCTACCAGAAAAGCTTTGTCCCACTCTTCTGCGATGCGCTGTTCAAGAGTTAGTCGAGGTCCACTAATTAATTAATATAAAACATATTACGAAACGCGGATAATTAAAACTTTTCGGATAGGTTTGAAAGGGTTTGCACTGTCTTCTGTTAAATGTTCAGTCCATTTGAAGAAATAGTTTGAAATCTATGAGTTGTCAAAGTCCAGCTATATGAAAGAAAGACAAAAAAACCTGACTTCTTTTTCGCCAAAATACATGTATAAATTGATTTAATTTTTTTTCTTTTGCATATAAAATTGCATTAAATTCTGCGTAAAAAGAGACCATTCTGAATAACGTAGGTCATTCGGAGCTCTACTATTTTGATGACGACAGTAGGTACTCCGTTTCTTAAGTTTATGAATATATTTGGTACGTGTTTTCACAGATGTTCAGAAATTGTTGCTAAATTGTTTTTATCTTGTTGATAATAATGAATATAAACGTTAAATCATTTGAGTTAGTTTATAAGCGACTATGTTTACATGTCAAATCAGGAATTGAAGAGGCCGTGGCTTGTTTTCCTGTGCGTTGCCCAAGTATTCCCTTTCCCAACACCAAATTTTGTCGATACGCGTTAGTCACGTTCAAACAAAGATTGACTCGTACTCGAGACTTGCTTCGTAAATAGAATCTGTGAGATAGAATATCTTTCCTGATATAACGGATTACTCCTCCGAGGCCTGGATTCTGTGCTTACGTGGACTCGCAACACAGAACAAGAACGTAGCTCGATGTCAACGCACAGTTTTGCAGTAAGTAAAAACGGTAACTTCCGTCATATCCCTTCCGTCAAAATGAACAATCATCACTCGCAACGTTTCTTTACTCGTCTTCTAGTATTTTATTTTTATTGAAAAAAATGATTTGTGTTTATAGAGTCCAGTGAAGTGTTTGGTTCAATTTTGAATTTATCAACAATGTATAATTCTAAGACGTTTTTTAGCAGTCGCATAACTTTTAAAAGTCTTACAATTATTTAATGATCTATAATATTCGTGTTATAATCTGATACCACTTCACTCATATTCGACAATTCCATGTGCTTATCAAAAAATTAATGCTTCAACAACCTTCTTTTACGAACTGTCATCATGCTTAAAGCATTTGGAGCTTGAAATTATCAGGATTTGAAACTTAAACTCGATATTGAGTTCTATTTCCCTTAACCGTGTTACATTTAATTGTTTATATTTACTCTCCAACTATCGCATTTTAGTACACAAAACGAATGTATTACATTTTCCTGACTTCAACAACTGCCTCTAATTTAGTAAGACTGATATTTGTAATCTAATTATAAATTGATTAATCCCGTATATAAATAAAAACTTGTAATATTTCAAACTTGTTATTTTGATGACTATTGTTTTGGCAGTGAAATCGTCAACATATTTTTCAAACTTTTTGGCTTTATTACAAGATGAAAATGCGGTTTTAATTTGAAATATTCTTTAAGAAGTATATGTCATTGGATTACATTTCCAGAAAACGCCGGATTATTTAGAATAAATTGTTTAACTCCTTCAGGATGTTCGGAAGAAGCCGAATTGAAGGAATAAAATTGACTTCAAGAATATTTTGGGATTTTGGGGAATGTTAGCATTACCGAAAGATTTTTCCACAAAAATAAAAGGATTGAAGAAAAATAATATTTTATTTCCTGTGTCCGATATAAAAAACGTAGGACAATTTAATTATTACTATAGACTTTTCTTCAAAATAATTAAACTGATTTTGAATGATATAAGTTTTATTGTTTGTATTATAACCCCAATGTTTTAGCAGTCACCGCTCAAAAATATAAACAAACCTGTTTCATCCTCCTCTTCTTCTTCTTCTCCATTGGCTCTGCAGCCCATTCAGGGCCTTGGCTTACCGGGTTAAAATGCGGTTTCGGAGGTTTCTAAAATACTTAGTTTCATATTTTTCTTAGTGATTTAAACAATGTTTTATTTGGACGTATTGAATGATTGTATAACAGTAAAAAACATGCCATTACGATAAATAAAGAAAATTACGAGCCATTTAAGTCAGAAAATAAATTTAATGAATATAAATGCAACGTTTCATCCAATTTTGTGCACTTCTTCAGGAAACTATTCATAAAAAATTATAAAATCCATATAAATTTTGAATACACAAAAATGTTGTTAAAATATGGAGTGTAATGAATACCTTATTTGGCCGTATTTTTATTTATTATACTAAACTTAATGCCATAAAAATGATGTTTGAATATGTCATTATGATTATGAGAATTAATATAGTTAAATATTTTTCTTCATGAGAATTTTGTAGACTGATGTGTTAAAAAATCTTTTCCTTTGGACATATGATTAAAAATTTTATCTACAGGTAAACGAATTTTTAACAGTATTTTGATTTAACGGCTTTATATCATATTTAATATGTTTTTATATGCCAGTAACGTATTTGGATTATTTTTTAAATTGGCCCTGTAATTTAATTTCTTTTGTTTTATATATATTTTTTATCATTCGTTCATCCTGTCTGCACAAATCATCACGTTTGTAGAAATAGATTCTATCATATATTATTTTAATATAAACATCTGTTATATATCGGTAATCAAACTGAAACAGCCAATAAATTATTTTCTAATTGCACGTGAGACGTTATCTTCGCGTCTGTGATAAGGCACTAATAAATTTCATTCTGGAGTTAACGTCGCCGATACCCAATGAAATAATTCTTGTTGATATTCAGCGTCTGTTTTTCCACCCAGTCTATATTGAAATAAGGAAGTGAACTGGCAAATGAAAATGGTTTGGCTTTGCATCTGTTCATTACAAACTACCAAATATCCAGATTTTGCATACGCTCTTCCATAGAGCAGCCTGCCTTAACTCTTTTGCCATGTTTATAAACTGCCGACTCATTTAGAATTCTCATCTTGCAACGTGTCCTGCCAACTGCTATGCGAGATTTCTAATTATGTCCCACTGTGTCTGTAGCTCTCGTCCTTTTGTCGAAGTCTTTCATCATGCGATCTTTTCTAGTCTCCTTCAACACAGCGCTTTTCACGGTTCTTTGTGAAACTTGAATTCATATATAAATTCGCTTCATTTATCATTCAAAATTTTCAGCCCGTGTGCAGTTTTTAGGATTAGTCAATTTAAATTAAAATTGGCGCCGTGTCATTTTAGTCAAGACTGAGCGAGGTGTATACTTTATAAAATAATTCTGGTTAATATTAACTGTATTTTTTCTTTCGTGTTAATAATCAAGAGACTTCAAATATAATGGAAATTTGTCAATGTGAAATGAAATCGGTTAATAGTGGCGCGTTCTATCGGTGAAGCTCAGGATCGTAGTAGTTTATAAATCAATAATCGCTTCGAAATGAACGTGGTTTGTTCCCGTAGTCTATCTGAATCCGGCAAAAGTAACCGGTTTCATTTCTTGAAGAAGCACGTGGGTAAGTTTGTGAGCATTCCTATCTTAGTAACTGTAGCGTGGGACTTTCGTACGTGGTATTTACGCACGACAGGAATGCAGCCGTGGGACTTCCAAAGGCTGTGCAGACCTTTCAAAACGTCGGCCCGAATTATTATTTATGTATGAATATGTGCGTCCAGCACTCGTGGTTCTCGCGTCTCAGAACGGGACGAATTTGAGGAGAATGCGGTCTTGCGAGTAGTTATGACATTTGTGGCCTTGAAGAAAATCCTTCGACTGTGTTGCAAATTAATTAATGCTGGGCTGAGTTGGAATATCATCTTTGAGCTCAGTTCGGAGATAATGTGATGCTCTGTTGACGGAATGGAAGATGCGTGAGACGAAAGAATAATTCTGTAAGACTGGGAATGAGACAATGCGCTATGGCAGAGACGAATGATGGATGGAACCTCTGTTAGTCACAAGAAATGTTATACAGAATGAGAAGAGAAGAAAGAAAAATCAGTACAACGTATCTACACACACAGGGGTAACATTTTTCTAGCCAGGGAGACGGTCATTTCATCTTCCTGTGCCGAAGTGCCACGTTGGGATGATACAGACTGGTCCAGAATGATAAAGGTTTTCAGATCACCATATAGACGCTATGCGTGATCAGTAGAGGAAAATATGAGGTTACACGTTCAATCGTCAAAAAGTATCATAAGGGACTTTCAACGTCGACAGAGGAAGCAGTTAATGAAGTTGGAGCTTGTGTTCAACTGAATGAATTTACAATGTCACGAGCATCTTTCTGACGTATCGTAAAGGAAAATTAAAAGGACTGAAACAGACTTATTCCTTAATTCAGTCTATGATTTTGTGGAGGCCATGGTGAAATGTTTAGTAGAAAATTTCAACAAATTTTTGCTGACTGCATGTATACGGAGATTTTGTAGTTATTTGGAAATTCAGCCTCGGTGGAACGTTTCAGGGGAGCAAAACGCGCCTTGCCTATGGAAAACTGAAGCGATCTCAGACGATAATTCCGGGCAGTTTGGATTCAAAGACCTAAAACGGTGTCCCGATGAATGTGCGATTGAGTCGTATATCATAAAATTCGAGACTACATGAAACCGTCTTCAAACAGAATACTGCGAGGATTTCATCTTCAAGAAGGGCAGAGGAAGCAGTTAGTGAAGTTGGAGCTTTAACCATCAAATAGCATGTTATATGGTCAGTTCTCAAAACTAGGAACATCTTTGCGCCCTAGATGATTTAATTAGTGCAAATCCGTGTTTGTGTTGAAGCCTTGTTGGGGTTGAAGTTCCTTTTACGTAGAGGCACGTTAATAAAAGAATGACTATTGTATTGCGTTTAATTTGAACTACCGACCACACCGAATAGTAAGCAGATTATAAAAAACCATATAAAACAATTCTGAAGCCATTATTTCTGAATTAAAATATTCGAGATCTTTCAGCCTAACACAACGCAAGTAATGACTTTCTTAGTACTACTGTTTAATCGTTCTGTGTATTGCTAATATTATAAAAAAATTCTTGGAAAATTTTAATTTTTATTAGATTACATATTTTTAATGTCAGTAATTACCAATCTTTACAATTCTTAATTTTATTTTTCTAATCAAGACGATTATTGACGTGAATATGGGATACAATATTGTACGTAATTTAACAATATCAGTATATTGTAATTCAGACTCGGCTCCCTCATTCCTGTTATTTATTAATGATTTTCTATTTATATTAATAAACATCAATTCTGGAATTCAAGTTAAATTTAGATCGCCATGTATGTAGTTCAGTATTTTAAAAATTGAATTCATTATTTAAGTATTATTTTTTTACTTTTGTTGTAAACTGATTTTATGGTGGTACAATATTTAAGAAATTTGACATATATCCGATAAAATTAATGTGACCTTAAAATAAAATAAAAATTATAATATCTCAAATTTGTGTGATACTGGCAAATTTTTAACGCTATTGTCTGAGGAATAGATAAATCTATAACAGTAATATCACACTGGACTAATAAAGTTATAAATACGATTATATGCCTGCCACACTGACTCATTTATTGTTTCATTACTTGTGTTAGAATGATTACGACCTCTGATTGAAAGCTCTCGAGCGTTTTACTTCAGAAATAGTGACTTTGGAACTGTTCTTTTTGTCTAGTTAATAAACAAACCGGTTTACATTTGACACAAGTGTCTCGTAAATCAAAACATGTAATGCGCATGTAACCATAAATTCCGAATAGAACCAAAGAACATTTTAAGCATTCAAGAGAAAGACACGCTTTCAACAAGATGGCGCCTTACGCCAAACGTGTAACGAATCTTTGGCTGTCGTAAAAGAATTGTTTATAGGGAAACTCATTCCACGGCCTCATTCCAGTCCTGACTTTGTTGCCTGGGAATATTTTTCAAAGTCTAACAATAACAAACCATACAATTGAAAGAAAATGTTCCAAATGAATGAATGGAGAAATGGACCATTAATTTACACAAATGTAAAGTCAATTTTGAAGCGTGTTTGTAACACAGCTGGATAAAGTTTCTTTGATCAATATTTTTCCCGAATGTAAACATTAAAACATCCAATAAGTCATAAATTTATGTATTAGATACAACGTTTCATCCACAATTTTGAATACTTAATTTAAAATGAAATATCATCAAATTTCTACAAAAATTAGGAAATTAATTAAAAATTACGTTAAAATTCAAATTATTCAGTTTTAATATACTTTTTTAAGGTACATAAAAATTACAGACTTATTTTTTTAATAAACTGGAATACATCTACGTGAATTACAAAAGAGAGGTCCAAAAGTGAAAAATTTCGCATCCAATGACTCTTGTAACCTAAATAAGATTTAAAAATGCAGAGTAACGCTTGCATTGTAGACTGTTAAACCAAACACTCAGAATTTGTGATAATTGAAAAAAATAATGAAATGACACACAAAAAGAAATCATTATAATAACAGTGTGTCGTAAATTTTCTTTAAATTATTCTTATCACTTTTAAAAATTAATACAGTATGATTACAACGCATATGAAGCATTTCGCTCTTCAGTCTTGTGAAATAAGTGTCCAAGACTCTAACATTTTGCCAATCGAAATTGTGTTTCTGTACAACTGTATACTTTTGAGCATTACATTTGGTGTTCTTTATTAATTCTAGATTTTAGAGCTCGCTTGATTTGACCAATATAAAGTGCATTAACTTATAAACAGTTAATTTGCATAATGTTAATTTTGTCTTTCATATTTTTTTAAATTTAAATTATTTATTCATTTAAAAGTAACGTTGTAAATTTCAAATAAGTCAGTTTTTTTGTTTTGTATGTTTCCAATGTATAGTAAAACTATAAAACTCAATCTCCAATGAAAGAAAACCATTTGTTTTAACAATCACAGTTTTTATTTGAACAAATTTTTTAAGTAGCTTTCGGCTTTTATCTTGCCATATTCATTAATATAACATAAATATAAATTGTTTTGTTACAATGATCTTATTTAGAATCTTACAGTCAATACAAACATTTTTTAGAATCTAAAGTAGATGCATCCATGTCAATTGCTTATCTTATATATTTTTATATATATTTATTTAAAACTTTTATTTATACGGTAAGCAATTGACATGGATGCATCTACTTTAGATTGTTAAAAATGTTTATATTGACTGTAAGATTCTAAATAAGATCATTGTAACAAAATATTATAAATTTATGTTATATAGATGAATATGGCGAGATAAAAGACTGATATTTTAAAAAAGGGATTTCTTTCATTGGAACTTGATTTAAAGAGAATACAGTCATTTTAATACCGATTAATTGACTATAAAACTCATTTTTTTGTTTTTACCTTATTAACTGGTGAAGTTTTGCTTGACTGCCTGATTTTTTAATCTAATTTTGACAGAATTTTGCCCAGAGAAATTGGATAAGATTTATATGCCATAAAGTTGTTTCTAATCCGCAGAGGATTCTTCTTCTCGCGGCAGAAATCGATATGAATCGGCTGTTAAATGAAATGGACAAACTTCCTCAGAACAATTAGTATCAAAAGTAAACAAAGGGACGCTCAATGTTATTGCTCTTCAAAAGAAAAGAAAATACAGTCCCGCTCAACATTCAATTGTTATCGGGTGTTTGGGAAGGAAAAGTGAGACTGCCACCGCAGGGGAGAAGACGTTCAGCTTCCCAACAGTTTTAAGATTTTTCTAAATGTAGATATGACGACATGTATAGGAAAAATAATTATGAGAAGGTTTTAGAATATATCTCCATAGGAAGACGCTATCTATGTGCGCAGAAAATATTAGATTGCTTTTGTGGGCCGCGTAAACTCTGGCTGAAAGGAAGAAGAGACGTTTCATATCGATTGGCCTGTGTATAAATAAATTAAACAATTGTTTGTGCGGAATTATTTGTTGCTGTGATATCTGAAATCGGCAAGAGACAGAACAGAATTGTATTACTCTGCTCACACTTGTGTGAAATGTAAAGGAGGAAGAAGAGAGAGACGGGATAAGTTAATTTTTGGAGGTTTTGTTGATTGGAAATTATTGGTTTAAAGCGCTGGTTTGGGTCTGCAATATATACAAAAAGGAAATAATATATCCGTGCACTAACTCACAAGAACCTATGACGTGTTTTCATTCCGAGCTGCCGAGATATAACAATTAATATTCTTGATTATTGGACGTGGACCTAAATGATAATAGAATTATGAACTATATCATAACTATAGAGTCACCTGACTCATATTAAAAAAAATATTGTAAATTTATTTCATTCAGGGATACAATGTCGACTTCAGAAACATTTCTAATGGTGGCGATAATGAGCAGGTAAAGATTAATCCGTTTTGTAGCTTTCACGATGTCTCTGCCTACGTCTCAGATAAGACTCAACAGGACCTGTGCCTAATCTCCAACACGTGGTTTTAGGCGTGATCCGGGGCGTTATCCTCGACCTTGTTGACCAGGATACGGTCTCGATCTTGAATTCGAACGAGAATATGTCGCTATGAAAGCGATACGCTGGGAATCGTACTTAACAGGAAGAATGATATCACTCGGGTAGAATATGACTCGAGGACGACAAGGAGAAGACTATGTTTTCATTAAAAACTTGGTGACTGTTGACAGTCCTTCAGATATATACTGTATCAAGCATTCTTTAGCCATCAAATTCCTCCTTTGTCTCGTGGTTAAAATCCGTTAAATATTTAACAGGGGCTGTTAATCTTTAGCTATAAAAAAATTAAACGGTAAAGGATTGAAGCAAAGAGAACATAAATATTCCATTTTACACCTTCATAATCATTACCTTCAAGCGAAAATTATAATCTCATTGATATAATAATTGGAAGATGTAAAATGAAATATTTGTGTGATCTTTGTTTCAATTCTTTGTTTTACAGGAGATTATGATCTAATTACTATCGAGGATTGTGCAAAATATGTATTATATACTACAAGTAGGCAATTTTCCGATGGCAGTTCGTTGATTAAATAAAAGTACACAGATAAATTACAGGAAAAAAATAAAATCACAATTTAAAAATATTTCACGTTCGTTTTTTTTTTACAAAAGAAGTACCTAACTTTTCAGTGTATTGCATTGTCTCCAATTCCTTCCAACAGGCACCATTTTAATAAGAACACTACTAAATAATTTTCTAAAATATTTAATTTGGAAAATCTGGAGCTTTTCGGCAATGTTGTCATTATCATCTTTGCAGAAAAAATTATTTAATTTTTCAACACATTGTCTCGGCTCCTGATACTCAAAAGTAAATATTTTAGCCACCAAATTTCTCCTTTGTCTCGTGGTTGTAATCCGGCAAATATTTAACAGGGGCTGTTAATCTTTAGCTGTAAAAAAATTAAACGGTAAATGAATTTAAACGAAGAGAAAATAAATATTACATTTTACACCTTCATAATCATTTATAGAGAATACTTTAAAATATATAATTGCATTTATTTTATACTACAGGTGGTCATTTTCCCTATGGAATTTTGTTGATAAAATAAAAATAATAAATAACAACAAATAACAATTTAAGATTATTTCACGTCCTTTTTTTAAAAAAACATAAGCACCTAAGTTTTCGGCGTTTTGTATTCTGTCTCCAATTACTTTCAACAGGCACATTTTAATAAGAACACTAATTAATGATTTAATTCGGAAAATCTGGAGCTTTTTGGCAATATAGTCATAATCTGTGCTGAAAAAGTTATTTCATTCTTCAATACATTCTCTCTGCTCTGGGTACTGAAAAGTATATATTTTCGAAAATTATAAATTACTATTTTTGATTAAAATGGCCACTGATAAAAGTTAATAATTAATCATATCAGTCATATTAAATTTTAGGAAAATTATGTAATATTTAAACCACAAGATTATGGTTAAAGAGAGAATTTGTAAAAAAAAAGGTGTAATTTTACTCTGCTTTATTGACAATGAAAACCAGTACTGGTTATTTTACTGTATTTTTAAAAATCTCATACAGTTTTAACGAACATTACTGGCAAGTTGCCAGAAAAACCCCATTCTGTTTACAATTACAGTATTTTAGCAGTCGCTGGTTTTAAGATCGTATTCAGAGTGATCGAAACATTATACAAAGCACAAAGGTGAATATTAGGTTTTATTAATTAAATTCTTGAAACCCTCCTGAACGTAATCTATTATGAATCTACTGCGAGTATTATATAACTTGTAAATAGTTACAATATACGACTGTTTGAATATCAGTAAATAGTAATACAACCTATCAGCCAGAATAAATTTAATATAAACTTAATCAACAGTTGTTCGTAAAAGAGATATTTACGATATAATATGTATAATACAATTACCTTGGAGATTAAAAATTACTTAAGAAATCAAGAAATTTAGGAGGATGAAAATGCATGGCGAATAAACGAAGAGACCGAAATAACAGCTAAAACCAATAGCTCATGAGAGCATTTTTGGTGTTCTGAATAACATTGGAAAAATTGGACAATGAGCGAAACAGAAAAGAATCATAATTACTTGTTTTTAACATTAATAGCCGCATTGTTAGCATCTCATTCATCAGTCGAGACAAATGATTACATCTAAAATTTTAATTTCTTTCCAATCAATTTTCTGGTTATTTAAATATATATTCTTCAAAAAACTAAATAATTTTGTACATTAAATTTTCAATTATTTTTATGTTCATTAACGCGCGTTTTTAATGAGCGTTGGGTTTGGCCAATGTAACTATCTAAACCGTTAATTTGGTATATAACATCGTGTTTCAATATTTATAACAAAATTTAAATTATCGCAGTATTTATTTTTAGATATAGTATTTTCATGAGTCCTCGTTTCAGGAAATAGTATACGTCATACATTACACCAAGTAACAAATAATTATGGGACGAACATAAAATTAACCATAAAAAATCCTTATATACGTAACTAGAGTTAACAAAATATAGTAGAAAATAACTGAAAACACGAAACGCAAACTAAAAGCACAAACACGCGCATAAACAATGAAAATATTACCACTTTGATCTGCTCGACGAGGAATCTGACCTTCCATAGTAGCTTCGGGCAATGTATGAAACAAACAAACTAACAAAATAGCAGAAAAAGCTATACCGAAAATTTTAAAGTTATGTATAGGAAATTTTACATAGTATATAGGAACAATTGTCTGTGAATAACAAATACATTTTAAGAATTAACGACCCTTATATGTGTTTAGAATAAAATCATGCTTTTAATTTTGATAATACTATTGTTTTAGATAGGGCAGTGAATTTTAAGAAAATATTAATTTCATAAACGTTGCATATTAAAAGCAAGAAGTTTACTATCAATATAAAACGTGTAAATTACATGTTTTTCTTTATTATTCATATAAAATCTTTTATCAGTTACAGTACAAGGTTTATTAAATTGTCTTTGCTTATTTTATCTTTTTGTTATACTCTTTGTATTTATATCTTGAGTTGATTTGGTTCATTGACAAGTACAACAGTGGATGGTCGAAACGTCTACTTTGTTACTTTTTTAAAACTTTGCGTATAAGACTGTTACAGGAGCCGTTAATTCTTCAGATGTAACACATTCAACATTTTTTCAGGAACATTAAATTTCAACTATTAGGGGAACGATCAAGACACTCCTGTTCAGGGTAAAACGCGCCATTTAATAGAATATTTTTACACAGATTGGCAAAACTTTTGTCATTATGATTTAAAGATACTAGTATATTATTGTTTTTAATGACGTGAATAAGTTTGTACTGTATTTCTTCAAAAAAGGAAGAATTATATAAATAAATAAATAAATTTGTTACTGGTTAATTTACCAGGTGAATTATTAATATAATGAAAACGAAATTCAAAGGATGAGAATTAAGAAGGAGAATATCTAGAAAAAAAATCCCGATTAAATTTATTATAACGTTATTTTGACACAATTGACTTGATTATAAACCATATTTATTTTATGGGATAATGGGTGATTGTACAAGAATTCTTTCTGAGTAAAATAGATCTTTGGTACCAATTGGTGATTTCATTAGTGTTACAAACAATAACACAAACATCAAGAATGTTGAGAAAGAGATATCTTTGTTAAGTTTAATTTAGGCTCGTAATTGAACAAATTATTTATGTGGATTTTAGGATTTAAGTGGTTTAAAATATAGAGTTGAAATACATAAGGCAAATCTCTCGTAACAACTGTTTGGTTATTTCAGGTATATTGATGATATTTTTGTGTTATACCTGAAATCCATATTAATTACTTTCGGAATACTTCGTGTAGAATTCAATGAACTGAATCATTGAAAAGTTGAGAAACGTTTGTGTCCGTTTAAGGTTGTGTGCAAATAAGCGTCCAGAGGAATGCAGGGTCGTGTTCCCTGCTGCAAAGCAAAGTGTAGCACAGCAAAGTAGTGTACGTGTTTGCTGAGTGATGCAATGTAGGAAGGACGTTGCCCGTTAACTATTCCAGACGTAGAGCTATCGTGCAAAATTTATTCGCCGTTTTCTTCTCCTCTGGACACCGAATTCGCTCTTTTTTACGGTCTTCACTCACACCACTTGTCAG
Organism: Eucriotettix oculatus; assembly: GCA_034510155.1. Classification (NCBI taxonomy): domain Eukaryota; kingdom Metazoa; phylum Arthropoda; class Insecta; order Orthoptera; family Tetrigidae; genus Eucriotettix; species Eucriotettix oculatus. The sequence continues at coordinate 45,105,891 of CM067380.1, forward strand.
CTACGTTTCTTGAAAATCATCACAATTAATGATTTGATTTACAGTCTTTGTAGTGACTGTCTCGCCTCCCTGTCCTAATTTGCTGACGTATCTCCAGGAGCACCTTCCCACGGCAATAATAAACCATAAAGTTTTCGTTGATTTCTTTTTAGTTCATCCTTTGAATATTCAAGATTTTTCTGTACCACTACACATTCCGATTCGCTAGAAACTTTTTAGAAAGTTTCATATCGAATTTCTGGAAAAGATTCAGAAGCAAGGCGAAAACATTTTCATGGCCCCCGCACAGGAAGATGAGAAAGTTGCACAGTCAAATAAATGTTCGTCTCGGAAGATTTCTCCGAAACCTGTACTTTTCCTAAAAACTTGGGTTGACACGACATTTAAATTGAAATACGTTATGCGCTGAAAGTTAAGATATTCAGCTTGAAAACTATTTATATTTCAAGGTCGAATATGAAAGTATATTTAGAAAAAAAAACAGAAGTTTTAATATGAGTGATGAAAAGAAAATTATAAAAAAAAGAAGATCGGCGATTTTTCCTCATTTTTCCCGCAAAATTCATACCTGTAATTTCCACCGATAACCTATATTGTATTATTAACTTCCCCTAATATTTTTTTAGATTTATTGTTATTTTCATTAGTCCTCGGTTGAGGAAATAGGATATGTCATACATTAGATCAAGACCAAAATTAAATAAGATTTAGCTACCAAAAATCCTTTAATACGTAACTAGAGTGAACAAGATATAATAGAAAATAACTGAAAAACAAAACACACACTAAAAGGCACTAGCACTTCTTGGATATGCGCAACGAGGAATCTGACCTTCATGTAATACATGAAACAAACCAGGAAAAGAACAGAAAAGGCTATACCGAAAGTTTTAAAGTGATGTAATAAAATTTTTTACAAAGCAACACATTCATCACATTTGCGGGAGCATTAATTTCAAATATTAGAGGAACGATCAAGAAACTCCTGTACATAGTAAATTGCTCCGTTTCATAGAATATTTTTACACTGATTAACGAAACTTTTGTAGTTATGATTGTTCTCAACCACTGGAGATATTTCCGAAGAATGAGATCGATTGGGAGTTTTCATCTGAGTCGATGGGAGTCGAGTGGTGGAAGAGGATTGTTGTGGAGTTGTTGGATCGTGGGGTTCCTGTGATTGAGGGCGCTTTTAATTAGGAATGTTATGCATATGGTGTTTACGGAGTTTACTGTGGGATGTTTGATATTGATGACGGAATTTCTGAGGTACCAGACACTCATTGCGTGTACAAATAAAACTCAGATTTTATTTTAGTTTGACTAGTCCCAGTTACTCAAAGGAAGGTGGGGAAAATTTAAGAATAGAGATACGTGTAAAATAATTTATATTTCAGTCATCGTGAGTAATATGAATCATAAACTAATTCGACTTAATTAAATTTTCAAAAATTAAATGAATAATTTCAGTATTGTATATTTTAATTTTATGTTGTGCCCATAAATTCTAACAATATAGGATAATTATACCAAATTAAATCTAACATAAAATAACCATTTCTATCATTTTCAATTACTTTCTGTAGGAGGTTTACGGAGTTAATTAATTCTTCTCTGCAGGAACCACGGCGGTGCATAAACGTAGCTCTGTAAATACATAAGATCGATTCTTACCTATTACTTAATATCAAATTGTATCAATTTTAAAATAATTTATACGATAATATTAACGTTCAATGTGGCGTGTGACATATAATTACAGTAAGGATTACGATCAATGAGCAGATAATGGAGTTTGTTACCAAAAAATTAGTCATTGTGTATTTTGTTTTTGGTCAATCCAAATGTTATTATTTAAATTACGTCAGTTTAATTCATTTACCGCATGGGGTTGGAAAGAGAAATGAAAAATAATGGAGCCAATTTCATTATGAATTATGGTTTGAAAATATAGCTCGCATCCGACAAAGTTAAGGAGAATTTAAAAAATTCAGTTTCAAAAGTATACTCTTACATTCTAGTTACATAAATTGCTCCTGTTGACGTTCACTGCATCAGAAGTTTCGAGTGAATGATGTCGCGCATTCTCTTTTCCTTTTTCATGCCTCGCACTTCTGTTTAGACGGAACATTGTGGCTTACATTGTCTGGAAGAGAATGTCTTCCATCCAATAGACAATATAGAACTCTGAAACAGTAAAAATGATGACGAGGAGGAACAAGTTTGTGGTTAAGCAGCCAAATTCATGTCGCATTTTCCGATTAAATACGTTAATAATTGGGTATGATACGAATTTTGTAATAAACGTCGTAAGTTGTTAGAATGCAGTACTGACCTAGTCAATCAACTATTAATTCACTTATACAAATTATACTGAATCCAAGTAATTGTTAAACAAATTGTATTTAAATAGAGGAAATTTTCTCGTTTCTGTGGTAGGAATTGTACTTGTTTCTCTGCGAATTTTGGAATAAATAAAAATCGTTTTTTTTTCTTAATTAGTTCTCCAAATATTTAACTTTCTTATTATCTGGTGCAAAGATGTAATTTTGACAACATTGTTAACAAGTAGGTCTTGAAAAAAAATGCCATCATTGGGTAGTAAAATGAATAAAAATGCAGGACGTGTTCTATTTATAACAAATGTAGGTATTGGAATAACTGACTGACGATGCAGAGATGCAGAGGGAACTTTGTAGTAGACTGTGAACAGTCTGGAACGGATGCTCGACAATGGGCGTAGAATAGTGAGGCAGTGTGTAACATACACAAAACGAGTTTCAAACAAGCAATTCGTAATGCAGGATAGTGCAGATGAAAGAGAGGGAATAGTAAATTTATTATTTCGTTTAAAGAAAGTAGGGAAGCAATGCGAAGAAGTCTGTAAGAACTAAGGGCTGGGTTAATCATAACAGACAGACGGATAACTTAAACGTAGGACATTATCAGAGAACTTGCCAGTAATTAAATAATGTTTCATTCCCACGGTTTATAAAACTTCTCATACCCTAAGAGGTATATTTTAATAAATAGAAGTTAGTTTATAGAGCCACAATTAAGTTAATCTATGTATACATCACCATGATGATCAGTTTTCTGGTCTTCATATGGCAGCTATTCACTTCCCCCTGACCTCCGCCATCCTCTTCAGATTCTCATTCCCTTCAAATCCTTTTTATTCTCATCCCTCTCTCGCTCTTCCCACGAATCAGACCCTCCAAAGCTTCCGTTGGCAAGCAGCCACGACCCAAAGAATGTACCACCCAGTTCCACTTCCTTTCTTACCGTTTGTAGCAGTCTTTTCCTCTCACCAGCCATGTTCAACACTTTTTCATTTGTTATCCTTTCCATCACCCTCCACATTCACATCTCGAAAGCTTCCAACCTTTCAACTTCTTTGCTCCGTACATAGTTACACTCCAGTCGTTTTCTTAGTCTCTTACCCAATTCACCAGTTAATTCACTTCTTCTATCGAAAGCCTTAGTCATGGAAATGCGTGCCTTCACTTTTTGATGGCATCTCAAGTCTTCCCAAATATTTAAACAGAGACACCTGTCAGATGTTTTTTTTTATCCATAACCATGCTCTTTGTCTTTGCCGTGTTCATTCTCGTCCCGTACTCCTCACAAGTTTCTCTCAGATCCTCCAGCATCTCATTTACCATTTTTACATTTTCCGCTAGTAGTACGACCCCCTAAGTTGATTATATTAACATAATATGTTTTGGCGTTACATCGAATGTAAATGCTAACCAGTTAGGACTCTTTAAATGTATCTAAACGAAATATGAAGATTGTGACCTTGAATATAAGTGAAAACGACGAGGCTGGTAAGCGCCACCATGATTACGGAATTAATTTGCAATTAAAAGATATTTATACTTTTTCTTGAGGGCAAGCGGTACTTGAGGGCCTGATTCCGTAGGAGTGGTTCTTGAGGAATTACTTTGGACATGCCTACACAAAGATGAAGACGAGTTTCAAATGGTATCCTCGGTCAACCCCCCAACCCCCCCCCCCGTTTCCACATAATATAAAACAGGGGTGCTCAAACAGTCGAGCGTGGAAATATGTCTACATTTCTCCAAGAAATTAAAAAAATAATCCATGGTATGGCCACGCTAAATTAATTATTAAAAAATACAAGGGACCTTTAATGCGTAATTTTTCGACATCCAAAGATTCCTTATAATTGTTATTTTGTAAGCATAACTCGGTGTTCTGTAAAAATATAATTTTTTTCGCGTGGTAGTAGAATTTCCCCTTCCCCGCTGTATTTAGTTTGCCGGTACAGAGTTTTTGTACGTTTTTTTGGAGGTTCAAATATGAATAATCCTGATGTACAATATTATCCTGACCTTATCTGCAACCGTAATATTGGTTTAATACCCTGTATAGGTTATTTTAGCCAACGGATGAGCAGACTACAAGTGAAAACAAATTGGCTGTGAGCCGTTGAGGTGAGGTGAGCGTGAGGTGCACTTCTCTGTCCATCGCAGTAGAATCAGTTTGAGTGATAGAGAAGTCTTTTGTTTGGAAACATTTTCCGTTTTCCTAGAACGATTCGCTACCTGCTGTGAACCTTGCTCAAGGGTAAAAAAGGCTGGCCTAGAGGCTTCCCGGAAACCGTAATTTACGAATGCTGATTTGAGCTCCTTATAACTTAGAGTAATAGAGACTGGTCAGCGATGAATAGGGAAACTTCTGGGAATCTGAATTATTCGAGTGATGTAGCCGCGTCCTTCCTGATGTTTTGTGCCTGGTTTATTCATCATTTCTCCGTCGTTAATGTCCATTGAGGATGTGAGACCAGGGGCCGTGATACTTGCGCGCAAAATACACGTATGGAAGGGAAATGTGACGAAAGCTTCCCAGAAATCAGTTCATCTTCCCCGCTAAAGACGGACAGTAAATGCGTCCCTATTGAAATTTCATAAGCTAATGTCTCCCGTATACCTCAAAAGCCACGTGTACGCATTTCACTTGATAAGATTCTCAGAGGAAATCCTCTCCTTTTCATGACGTGCCGTCCAATCGAGTCATTATATTTGAAAATGTTAGCGAATAATTGTAGGTTTTGCAAAGTTGCAGAAATAGTTTTTGAGGGGAGGGGGCGGGAGGTGTTTGTAGATTACAGACTTTGATGAAGCTCACGGAATGGAACACGTTTTGCTTAGCAAGCCACAGAAATGAATACTTCGTAGAAAAGGAAACCGAATACTCGAGATACCGCGTTGCCACACCCAATAAAATCATCTGAAGATTGTTTCGTTGGAATAAAACCTGTACAGATACATCATTAACCACGATTTGTAATAGAAGTGTGTCTGTCAGATGAATGTGTGAGAGAGACAAAGTTCGTTATATATCGTTTCCTCTCATTGCTCAGTGCCAGTAGATGACCGCCTCACGATCCGCGTCTGACTATATTATATTAAAAACTATTTTACACTACAGCCTCAAATAATTAATTTCAAACAGTTTCTAATTTAAGTGTAACAACTTCATAGATTTTTTTACCGGTCTCAATAATTCAAAACTCCATTACTAAAATAATTTAATATAATTGACGATCCGCATTTTTATAGTTTAGAATCGACGCGTGACTGGGCCGTAAGTGCTGTAGGGTTTTCATGCGGTTATACAAATACACGGTAAGAAATTCGATGACGTTGAGAAGTAATAACTTGTTTTTGACAAACTGAAGGTGTGAAAATGAATTAGTAATATTAAAAAAAGTGGTCATTTTTATAAACTTTTTATGTTGACAAATAATATACATATATAATTAATAAGGGCAGGAAAGAGAGAAAGTTGGTGACTTACCTGATGTTCACAGATGGCAGGTACCATGTTTGAAATTCTTGAATTTTCAGAAGGTTAGGAAAACCTTTCCAGTGACAGCTTTAATACTCCTTTAATTGCTATGAATGTTTCAAATAAGCTTTGGCTCTTCTCTTCATTCATTTATTGTTATTTTCAGGAAGGAAAACTTACAAATGAAACTACAAACGACGGTAACAGTATCTAAACTTATCATTGAATGTTTCAGAATAACATTCGTACTATTTGTCTTCCTGATAATTGAAATAGCTTTCCTCTCTCTCCAGGCACTCCCGATAATTCGCGTTCTTTTTTCCCCCCCGGAGCATATACTTGCAAGAAGAATTCTACTTGAGCATGGCGTGTGCAGAGTCGCCACTAAAAGCCACAGTAGACGATACGAGACGATATTTCCATCCGTTTCCAGGTGGATACACGTCCATATTATTCATTATGCAAGTGACGCATTTGTGCATTCAGCTGCAAACTCCAATGCTTGATTACATTAACGTTTGCCATTTTCAGGGGAACTTTAGCATATGCTAAACGATTGTTACGCTTAATTTGTCCCCTTTAGTTTTTAATGACTCAATACATTTAAAGCAAGCTCTAATATCCACACAATGTTTTACTTGAGTAATCTGGCGTAAAGTTTTATTTCTGCGGTTGAGAAAATAAGATGAAAAAATAAATATAAGAAAATTGTTGACCTACATTACAGACGAGAATTATTGGCAATATTTTTGAAACTTAAGTGTTACGGCCTATAGTATTTTTTTTCGTAAACACCAGATACAGAAGAAATGAAGTCTGAACATCAGCGTACAAAACACACAAAAACAAAGATAGGGCCTTGTAGCGACATGCATTGAAGTGCAAAGAGTAGCGGAGCAAAGAACTTCAGTGGCTGACGCGTGGTGTGGCAGTTCTTTACCGCAACAATGAGTCTAAGTTTTTAGTAGTCTCAGATAAAAAGAGATGTGTAACATTGTACAAGATGCGCGATAGTTAAATAAAACGTTGTAGATATTATTGTGCGTTATTAATCACATAGCAATAATAAGTGGTGACCCCGACGTGATCGTGTATATAAAATCTTAGACTCGTTGTTGCGGTAAAGAACTGCCACACCGCGCCACTGAAGTTCTTTGCTCCGCTACTCTTTGCACTTCAATGCATGTCGCTACAGCCTGTCAAAAAGTCACCTTTACAATTTACGGTTTAATAGAGTCCATCATAAAATTTATCAACATAAGTCTTGGACACACAAAATCTTGTGCGAAATAAAAAACAGACTCAACAATTTGGTCGTACTTTCTTTTCCTTGATTCATCTGTACCAAATTTCTCAATGGAATTGAGCAGTATAGCATACTTATTATTTGTACATCTAAACTGACTTTATCCAAATTTATAAAGGGCCATAAAATTCTGCTCGACGCACTTTATCACAATAATTTAGTTTACAAATTAAATATATACCAAAAAAATAAGTTGAAGTGTCTATCTGGCTGACTGTGTCTATGTTTGTCTCGAACAGGCTCCGAAACGACTCAACGGATTTCAATGAACATTTCAGAGATTGGAAAAGGAATTTTAATTTTAATTTTCGTGTATATTTCATTTCGATATATATAATAAAAATATTAATACTATGGGAATGTTTTTTAGAATACGCATATCGTAGTCTCTAAAACATGAATGCGGATTGCCTATACTCTTGTCTTATGCTCCGAAACGGCTTAACGGATTTCAATGAAAACTTTAAGGATTGAAGCCGAAATTTTAACTTATATTTTCGTGTATGTTTCATTTAGATATCTTGCAGGATTCAGAAGTTATCAATTTAAATATTAATAAATCCAGTGAATTGCCGCGCGAAAGGTGACGTGAATACCAACTACTATTAGGGGTTATTAGCGTAATTTTGGAAGCATGAGAGAGAGACGGGGGAGGGTGAGTATTCTCCCTCCATCTATTGTTTCAGCAGGATTCGCGCTGTAATTAACCTATGGTTGTCAGAGAGCTAACTCCCTGAGAAATTATAGACTTATTTGGATCGTCGATACGATGTATAAATTTTTCGCGTTAGGAAAATTTTAATATTTAGTTATTGCTCAATTTCAAAAGCCAATAAAATAATATAATTGAAACTTTTGTCTGTCTGTAAGTTTGTATCGAATTGGTTCCGAAACGTGTGAAAGCCGGACATTCAAAAACAACTGCGAGTTATAAGTTTTTCCCTGAAGCGATAACAAATAAAAGGTATTTTACTTTTTATATATTCAATTAATTCAACTTTATCACAATTCTGTACCTGTTGTTTCGTTTTTAGGGCAAAATAAAAAGGGCTATTTCCACGTCGCAGGGTATAGCTAGTTTGTGCCTTGTGGTATAACAGCCAAAGTAAAAGGACTTTGATTACTAGTGCGGAGGAGCATAGAGTTTAGAAGGAACTAGTATTGTGTGTCAGTAGTCAATCATATTTCACCTTTCCACTTTTTTAATTGGATACGGAACTGATAGTTCATTGCAATCATCAAAACTGACCGCCAGGATTTTTTTTTTGGTTAATAGGCTACATGAGGGTGATCCTGAAACAGGCAACTCCCCTTTAATAGCATAGGAAGGGAATTGAAAAGGGGGGATGCGGAAGGTAGAGCAAGGTAGCCAAGGGTTGACTAGGGCCCCCGGGCTATGGTTTAAGGATCCTACCCGGTGTTTCACCTAAAGAGATGCAGGGAAAACCCTAGAAAACCTGCATCATGTAGGTCGGGCATTGGCTACTATTCTCACGCCCTTCCGAATGAAGGGAGACGAGTTTGCTGTGAATTGGCTCTGTATGGATCCTGTGCTTGGAGAATCAGCTGTGAGAAAGAATTTAAATTTTGATTTATTGTACAATTTAAGCGAAAGTTTGAAAGTCCATTTCTGAATGCAAATATAGAAGGTAAATTTGTTGAGCTACCATTCACATCTGTTATAATTCACTATATTAGCTTGTACATTGATATGAGTATCCTTACAAAAACCTCACCTTTGTGTGCTACTGACCCATACACAGACAACATGAAAAAAATTAATAAGAAGCTAAACATTTTACATGATAAACATCAAGATGTTAACTATAATGTGTAATATTGTTTTTAAAAAATATATCAGATAAATACTTTATTTAACTGAAATAATTAAGAAGACTTGGTGTGGAAAAGGAGCTAACATTTTAATGTTGAAAGTACGTAAATGGAAGGAAATTATTCCATTCCAAAGAATTATAGTAAGAAACTGTGATAACTGTCAAATTTGATGGCAGTAATGCGGGAAGGGAGCCGGTTAACCGATGTACCGTTTTCTTTATACTTGTTTAATATATTCCTCCGCTGTTGCTGATTTCGCGATGCTTATTTGCAAGAAAACGTCACGTGTTTTCTGTTAGCATTACGCCAGACAGGCGCCTCAGTTTCCGTTGCCATTAAAACTCAAACAAATTAAAGTATTTAATTTTTTTTAAGTAGTAACAAGTTGGCGGTAAATTTGTTTACATTCTGGCCGTACAAGTACCTTCTGTGTATATTTCCTGGTAAGTTTACGACTTCGGGGCGTTGACTTAAATTGCCAATTATCGCCTCGGCAGGAATGCGGATGAATTAGTTTACGAAAATGTTCGTGGCACAGTAAACATTCGTAATGACATAAATAGTGTAATATGTGCCATGTTTTATGGCATAATGTAGTGTAGCGCTATAAAAGGGGCGTTTTATTGGAAAGATAGAAAGAGAGGAAGAGGACTCAGTGAAGCGAGGTGGACTTTCTTCAACTTGACAAGAGGGACTAATTTAATTTGGCCATGCACTGAAGACTATTAATGTAATACCTGACGTTAATTGATTACGAAACAATATCAAAATAATTAGTTCGGAACGAGCCTCAACGGTTCCCGAATGGCAATAGCTTTCTGTCCCCATTGCCAGAGGAGATTTCTTTTAAGTAAACTAGGCCTTTTAATTACATCATTACAACTAACAGATGCCCGTTGTAATCCATGGGGTCAAGATACACCAATCATCGGTTAATGTACAATAGTCTATTATTATTTACAGGATTTAATAAAATTTATGTAGACGAGCGCCGCTGCAATGCAAATTTTCTCTTCAAATAGGAGACAAAAAATGTTATGGAACTAATTTCATGTAAAAAAATTTATATGTATCGACTTGATGAATAATTTTCGTGAATCGGCTGGTTCAATCAACGTTCCTGTGAACGTCAATATCACAGTCAACAGGTGGACTGATGAGTTTAACTCAAATTTGACCCAAAAGATAAACAAAGAATTGTTCATTAACCTTCTGTTGGCATAGCGTATGTAGGGTTAACCGGAAACTGTCGCTAATCTTGTCTCTAGCCAACATATTTTTAACTCTGTGACCATTAATCTTGTTCCCTTCCTGAATATGAGTGCACAAACGGCTATACCAATAAATAAAATTTAAGTGTATGTGTGTTTGTCTCGAATAAACTCCGAAACTTAACGAATTTCAATGAAATTTAACTTAAATATTTGTGTATATTTCATTTATGTAATGATGTTAATATATTATAATATAAATATTAATTCTACAGGAAGGTTTCTTGGCTTCCGTGCATTGGAATCTCCGACGCATGAATGCGGGGTGCCTATACTCTTGAACTGCTTATTCTCCGAAACGACTCGACGGATTTCAATGAAAATTTCAGGGATTGAAACAGGAATTATAGCTTAAATTTTCACATATGTTTCATTTAGATATCCTATAGAGTTCAGTAGATATTAATTTAAATATTTATAAATCCACTGAATTGCCACTCGAAAGACGGCGTGAAAACCAACTGCGAGTTAAAAGCCCTATTTGGTGTTCCTATACCATTCATTCCACTTACTGTGATGATATAAGCGTAATTTCGGCAGCATGAAAGAGAGAGGGTGGGATGTAATGGGCGAGCACACTCACTCCATCTATTGTTGCAAACGTGTGTTCAAAACCAACTACGAGTTATTAGGCTTGCCGTGAAGCGATCATAAATAAATGATTCCGTACTTTCGTTTTTAGGACAAAATAAAAAGAGCTATTTCCGTTAGTTATTAATAAATTTTCAGTGGGCCGCAATAGATTAATTTTTATTTTTTCCTAATCTTTCGATCGTGTTGGTCAGGATCGTCTATAAAAATCTTAGCTATTTTATCTCTCTATCTCGTTTGTATGTGTTCACTTTTTTCTCGCTGAAAACGATTATTTTCCAGTTCTGCTTGCATGATACATTTTTCTTCTACAATTGAAGCACATGATGGAGTGAAATTGGTTCTTCTTCATATATAATGAAACAGTGAAATATGTTTCTTATGGCGACGGGGTTTTGCTGTATTTATTTAAGCGCTTAAATGAAAGTGGAAGATCGTCGTAGACGTTTTTTCATTAGTGGAATAGATTTTATACTGATTCGAAATTATCCTGAAGGTTGGGCATTCCAGACAAAAAACGTTCAGGTGCATATTTTTCGGATAAGCAACCTGTGTTAGAAGGAAAATTTGAAATTTAATGTAATAGAAGAAGGTGAGAGTTATGTAGTAAAAGGAGCGTGACAAGTTGTTAGAAACGAGTGAGAGGAGTGGGGAGGGGGGAGGGGGAGGGGGGGGAGAAGGCAGCAAGCATAACGTCGAGGATCAGAGGTGGCGGCAGAAGTGAGAGAAATGGTGGGTTGTCCGTCCTCGCTGAGGTAAAGGACGAGACGGATTCCAATTCTAACGACTAAATGACTTTGCTAAAAGTTTTACAATTTAACGCGGAACTGAACTCAATGACGCAAACCGCAGAGAAAGTTCAAATCCTCGATCAATTAAGCTACGATTTCTAGACCGAAGGTTTTGCCGATTCTTCACGCTAAGCTTTCTCCGCCAGCTGTAAGAAGATGTAATGCCGGAGAAAGTTACATAAGAAATTGACTTTTGTGCGCAGATAGAAAGCAGATCTGGTGGCCATTTGACGTGTCAAAGGTCGCAGAAAGCGTCCCCTGCTGTGAACTCGACAAATTTTCTCTCTTCGGCGACGAGGCAGTTTTCGACAAATCCAATTATACTCTCCGCCATTGCCAGGCTCCGAAATACCTTTCTCACCCAAGTCGCTACATGCCTGAGATAACTGCTCAACACTACGTTAACACGAACTCGTGCCAAATAACATCCATGTTCCTTAGAAATAATCACATTTCTAACACACACATTCGTATCCGATTGCGGTCAGAAAACTACTGTATGTTATTTAGTCTACACACTGACAGTACATGATTATATATCAATTATATGATGGCATCGCTCCAATTCCGAGGTTACCAAAGATCACACAAGTAATACAACCAAATGTGGGATATTAATCTCCAATGCAATACACGGTGCAATTGTGTTGGAGGTCGGGTAAGCTCGAGTTAGTGGTGAAGTACTGTAACGAATATAGGGGGATACCAATATTATTTAAGTGGGATATTAATAATAAGAATTTCTAATAAAAATAAGAAAACATTTTACTTTAACAAAAAACATATTTTACTTTAATCTTAACAATTTTGATATATCGATCTTTATGCCGGCAGTTATTTCTTAATTAAAACTACTAATATATTTACACAAAAAATTATACAAATCAAATTCTTAAAACTAACAATTTTCTAACTCTACACTCAGGGTCGTATATTGTGTCTTATCATAGATCAGAATGTTAAACACAAAATCTACTCGGACCTGGCAGTTCAGGAAATCGGAAAAAAGGGTTACAGGTGTAATTTACCGTGTCAGCTAAGTGATTATGTCGGGAATGCCTCGCACTCTCTCTCTGTTTTTTTATCAAAGTTCTCACATGCCGAGACACATTCACCTGTTTTAGGAGGTATATATCCTGGGGTCGAAGACCTTGGGCTTATGGCAAGAGTTGTCCTCCGATCCCATTGGATCAGTCGGCCAACTGCCTCCTGAAACTCGTGGAGAGATGGAGAAGGGAATGCTGCGACCCCGTCATTCGGAAGGGCGTGAGAATAGTACCGAACGCCCGACCTAGCTGATGCAGGTTTTCAAGGGTTTTCCCTGCATCTCTTTAGGTGAAACACCGGGGGTTCTAGTTTAACCCTTGGCTACCTTTCACATCCTCCCTTTTCAATTCTCTTCCTATGCTATTGCCTGTTTCAGGATCACCCTCATGTAGCCTGTAAACCAAAAAAAGAATTGTATTATAGATAAAAATATAAGCAGCCCGCATGCACTTTATGTGATCTAGATAGGAGTATGGGACACGAAACCTTTTAGGCATAATATTTACACTTTTTTCTTTATATAAATAGTTTCAATAAAGGTGATGGGCAACTTCGGGCCCTGAGGAACATTTCTGCCAATTTTGGTCAGTCGTTTGTACGTCTATAGCTGGGACATAGGTTTTTATATACATAGATAATGTTAATTTTCAATTTAATAAAATTAAACATAAGCGTATTTCCTGCGGGAAAATACGTCACGATAAAATGTTTCCTAAATGATTAATTTAAGAGAGGCAGGACAGAAAATTATAGCCTCACACTGCCAGAGCGTGTAGTGTTCCCGTTTTCAGGATTTTTCTACGATGTACTCTGTCTTTTAATTAATTCTAACAACGAGACCAGTCGTATAAGTCACAATATTGTTGAATAACTTAAATCGTTGTTATGAGATTTTTTTCCCCGTAAACCGTAACGGGAACGTGAGATCACATCATAACAAATTATTAGCAAGTACCAGTTGGGATTCTGATAGCTGTTTCTCCTGTAGTGAGTATTTTTGTATTTAATTACCAGCGAATGATTTGGCTTAGCTAAGATAGTCGTTTTATAATCTTTGGTCACCCTCTAGTGTATTTCCCTTTATTGTTAACTTTGATGAGGGTTCATATCGGGACAGGAACATGTCGTTTAGGTACATTAATTATAAATTTATTGTCTAAATCGGCTCACGTAAAAGTCCGTTTTTATACGTAGTGACCCAGATTGAATTCAAAGCACAGTGTCTGAAGATAATCTCGTGTTTGCCAGTTGAGCCTGCACGTGAAAGTTGTATCAGCAAGAAGAGCTTACCGTCTTCTCCGAACAAAAACCGGTGGAGTCGACAGCCATTTGCGTTTTTGAATGGGATGTGTCGCATATGTTTGCTATTTCATTGTCTTAGCTGGCTTTCATATCGCTTTGCCTTTAGACCTTAAGAGGAAACACGAGCTTTTAAAGGCGATTCAGGTTCGAGAGCGCCATTTATAGAAACTGGCTTGCGTGGGCGTAAACACAAAAAGGCGTGTTGTGTTGCCGGGAAGTATTGCGCAAGAGTGCAAGCCTCTAACTCGAAAACTCCGACACTTGCCATATCCTAATTAAGTGTCTGATTAGAAAACTGGGGATTCTCTTTCTCTGAAACAGGAACTGTGAAAATGGAAAATCTCCACTTCATCACAGCGCTTTGTCATAACTGAAACGAACTCAAGTTTGCTTATAAAAAAAATACTATTAAGACGCAAACTACACGCCTAATAAATACCATTTCTGTAATGTCCCTGTTCAAATTACACGTACCTATGAAGATTACGTGAACTTCTCTGTTTATTCTAAACAACCAGAATTTTATCTTGGACACAACTTCTTTCAATAGCAGTTAATATTCACATTTAATTGACAATAATACAATAAATTCATATAATAGCCAAAGTCAGAAAAGTTCTTTTCACTTAACAATACATTTAGAAAAAATTTTCGTCCACAATGAAGGACATCACCAGGTGAACAATAAAAAGACGATGAGAAAATGTTTAAAATTTCTTCAAAGACTTCTAATATTCTGATAATAAAATTCGAAGAAAACACATTTTAGCATCTGTTTAAAAAAGTTACTAAAATAAAACCAAATATGTTATCCAAATATCCTATATCCAATTTGTTCATTCTTAGTAAACGCTTTGGCCTAGTAATAATCCACATCATTCACAACAACTTGAAACTCATCCATGTTTTCATTAAAATATACTTTTTGTACTATTTTCCAAATAAAAGGCTCGCCCTAGACCTTAAAAACGCGACAGTTAATCTATGCCAATAAATACAATTGAAGTGTCTGTCTGGTTTGTCTCTAATAGGCTCCGAAACGGCTCAACGGATTTCAATGAAAATTTGAAGGTTTAAATATTCGTGCATATTTCATTTCGATATATTGTAAAAGATATTAATATAATATAAATATTAATTCTACGGGAAGGTTTCTTTGCTGACGTGCATTGGAATCTTCAAAAAGTGTATACTCTTGATGTGTTTATTCTCGGAAACGGCTTAACGGATTTCAATGAAAAATTCCGGGTTTGAAATAGGATTTTTAATTTAAGTTAAGAAGATATTTATGTAAATATTTATAAAGCCATTGAATTGATGCGCGAAAATCGGCGTGAAAACCAACTTTGAGTTGAAAGTCCTATTAGACCTTCCTATACCATTAATACCACTTACTGTGTTATAATAAGCGTAACTTTGGCAACATGAGAAAGAGAGGGAGGGCGAGTAATCTTACTCCATCTGGTTGTTGCAGCAGGATTTGTGTCGTACGTAACCTATTGTTTGCAGGGAGCTAACTCCCTGACAAATAATAAAATGTTTTGAATCGTCGATACGATGTATACCTAATTTTTTTATTTGTCGCGTCAGTAAATTTTAATATTTCGTAATTGCTCATTTTTATTGGCTCCGAAACGTGTGAAAGCGGAACCTGTTCAAATCCACCTGCGAGTTGTAATGTTTGCCCTGAAGCGATAATAAATAAATAGTGCCGTACTTTTTATATATTCAAGTAATTCAACTTTATCAAAATTCTGTACCTGTTTTTCGTTTTTAGGGCAAAATAGAAACTACTGTTTCCGCTCGAAGTCACGGGCATAGCTAGTTAAATAATGAAAACCAATAAGTCACCGAAATATTGGCGAATTGAATAAAGAACATTGTTTTTAATTACTTTATAAACTGTCATCAAGTGTCTCGTTGAAAAATTGTTACTTTAAATTGTATGAAACAAATTTAAAATCCCAAATCGATTTTGTATACTTCCAAGACTTTCCTGTGATTAGATTTCAAAAATTATTTAAGCCAGCTGCAACCGTCTAAAATTTTTAAATGACAAACTTAATAATTATGCACCTAATTACAATTAAATAATAATATTTTACCACAGTGAAAATCGAAATAAAGTGATCAATATACTGTTACTAAATTCATATACAATTAACTAACAAACATGTCAAAATTAGATTGAATAAAATCAGGTATTCCGAGAATAAATTATCTGTTATAAATATTAATAGCAGAAAAATGAATTTCATAATTTTACCTTGACTTCTTTCATAATTATGGTGTTGATATTGTTTTTAAATAAATAAACAATTTAAATCTCATTCAAAATGTTACAGACAAAATTAATTTTCTTGAAAGACAATGTTATCTACAAAATCAATTGTTTGGATTGTAAAGCAATGTATATCGGACAAACTAAAAGATATTTAGAAACTCTCATTATAGAACATAAAAACAACATCAAATTAGACATTTAAAAGTACACAGTTAATTTTAATGGATCCCGTTTCATTGGCCATTTCTTTAAATATGAAATAAATACTTAATTCACGTGACTGAAAAATAAACTGTAAAATAAAATGATTGCAGATGTACCAAATAACTGTACAGAAGGTAAACTATTTTAAAATCAGCTTTGGCGCCGAAATACTCGTCACTCGGTCTCCCGAGATTCATCTTAGAAACTTGTAGAGAAAGTAGAAATGGTATTGATTATTTCAAGAAGTTGCACTACCTCAATTGCTTGTTAATATGCAAGTGCTTGTAGAGGGTAAACTATTTTAAAATCAGATAGCTTTGGCGCCGAAATACTCTTCACTTGGTCTCCCAAGATGCATCTTAAAAACTTGCAGGGGAAATTGAAATGGTATCTATTCATTGCAGAACTTGCACTGCCTCTGTTGGTGAGATACCACACTACGTGATGCAACTCCTTGCCTGTTAATATGCAAGAGCTTGCATTTTACAGTTGCTGCGATTTCTTGGAAGTATAAAGCCAGCGGAAGGCGGCGAGGGAAATATAGGATTGAACTGCGAAATTCCATTTGCAACGTTTTCTCAAAATGAGAAAAAATATTTATTTAGTAAGGTGGGATATTTGCCGGACTACTGCATTTGTATTCGACTTACGTGAATAGTTTTCTCTGTTTATTACAGGCACGTATTTAAAACTGGTATCTGATGGTAAATATAGATGGAAGTGAAGTATTGGTCTAGTTGATGATCTTACAATGTAGAATAAACTGTGACCTGAATAATTTTAGGGGCGTGCATTTTCTGTTCAACTTTGTGGTCGCCCATTTCACGGATGAAGCGTTTCGGAGCTGACAGAATCACGGCCGTTGTTAGGGAAGTCTCCATATAATAAATTGTTTTATTTCTTCCGGTGATCTCCCGATTCTGGCTAAGGTAGCAACCGGGCGCCTGCCTGGCTGCAGTAATGTTTCTGATATTGAAATACAGTCCTTGGGAACGGTCTGCAGTGTAAGTAGAGCGTGCATTGTGTGTCCTTTCTTCATGGGCGGAGTAGCTGACCTTTGCGAAGGCAAGGCTGGACGTATAAGGCCACGCTCTACCAATATCTCTCTCTCTCTGCCTCCGAAAACCGAACGCTTGTTCTGGATAGACTTCGTATTCGGACCGTAGCGAACTTACTGAATTCAATACTTCTCCCGCGAACCAGTTAGACTAGTTATAGAATCGTTGCGATGCAGAATATTGGAAACTTGTCCGGTCTATATAGTGGTTAGAGCGCCGACCTCCTAAACCCAAGGCCGCAGATTGGGCCGACATCTTCTAGCCATAAATTATTATTATGCATTTATTACATCCAGCTACTGCACAGGTTTGGTCCATGACGTGACGAAATTAATGTAATAAAAATGCATTCTGTGTCGAAAGAAACCGGCTCCGGTCTTCACTCGAGTGACAACTTTACATACTATCGAATCCCGGATTGACGCATCTCAGCATGAATAGGACAATGGAAAATTCAAGCCACCAGCTTATCAGTTTATGAATAAATTTTCCAAGTTTCATTTGTCTAGTTTTTTTTTGTTTTTGGGTTAACAGGCTACACGAGGGTGATCCTGAAACAGGCAACTCCCCTTTAATAGCATAGGAAGAGAATTGATAAGAGGGAATGCGGAAGGTAGAGCAAGGTAGCCAGGGTATACTAGGGCCCTCGGGCTATAGTTTAAGGATCCTACCAGGTGTTTTACCTAAAGAGATGCAGGGAAAACCCTAGAAAACCTGGATCAATTAGGTCGGGCATCTGGTACTATTCTCACGCCCTTTCCGAATGACGGGAGACGAGTATGCTGTAGGGTCGCAGCATTCCCTTCTCCATGTCTCCAACAGTTTCAAGAGGCACTTGGCCGACTGATCCAATGGGATCAGCGGACAACTCTTGCCATGTGCCCAAGGTCTTCGACCCCTGTACATACACCTCCTAAATTAGGTGAAGGTTTCTCGGCATGTGAGAACTTTGATAAGAAAAATACACAGAAAAAAATTGGTACAAGATTACAAAACAAAATATTAGTCACTACAGATTTATTAATTTGAAATATTGTCCATTAGCTTTTGTAGATCCCGATTGGTCATAGCTTCTTCGCTATAAGGAGTTAACTTTTCCTGGTGAAATATATAAATCAGTGGTTTTTAAAGCCAACCTGTTGATTTATTTTAGGGAAATTTAGAGCCACATTTATTTACTACAGCTTCGACTCAAAGAGGGGAAATATATTTTAAAGGAAATCAGGCTTAATTAATGGAACATCTGAAGAAATTCACAATATATAATGACCAAGAAGTCAGTTATCAAAAATAGCTTGTACACGGAATTTCTATAGTCTGTTTTAAATAAGGCCGATGTCGGTTAGTAGACCGTCAATAAAACATTCACAACGCTTGAAATGATGTGCGGGCCAAGCATCACCGTTGTCGAAAAAGTGTACCGCCATATTGTGACCTTGGGAGCTGCGCTGTGTGGTAACGAAGCCTCCCTCCACGCTGATTAACTTCAAAATAGTAACGACTTTTGTACCTTTAAAAGGTAGTTAGTGTCTTCTCCTTCCTAAATTAACAAACTCATCACCAAAAAAGTCGGATTTGTCTAAATAATATATTTAACGTTTTTTTGAATAGAATTCTATAAAATTAAATCAAACGATCAATTCTTAGACGAACCAAGTTTTTACTCATTTCCTATCGTTTTACAAGTTAAATTTCTTCATGATTGAAAACTTTGAAGTTAAACGTTTAGTAAAAAGTTAGAATACAAACTACATAAAATATTGTCCAGAAATATTTAATTTCATGTTTGCATTTCGTTTGTAACTGTCCTTGGATGCAGTCATATTTGGACCACTACATTTTTTTCAATTAATATCTAACTACACACTTCAAAGTTTTATATCATGAAGAACTTTACCTGATTCAGTACAAATTTGAGGACCAAACGTTGTGGGAATAAATTAAAATCTTGGCTTTGCTATGAATTGATAGTTTAAATTAATACGGGAACAAAATTAGAAAAGTCAACCGAAAAATCACTGATTTTTCCTCCACAAACGTTAAAATTAGAAAAATATTTTATAGCTACCTATGGCCGCGACTTCGTTAGGGCGGAAATAGCTCTTTTTATTTTGCCCTATAAACGAAAGTACGGTATCATTTATGATCACTTCACGGCAAACCTTCTAACTCGCAGTTGGTTTTCACGCCACCTTTCACGTGGCAATTCAATGAACTTATAAATATTTACATTAATATCTTCTTAACTCTAAAAAGTATCGAAATGAAACATATACGAAATTTAAGTTAAAATTCCTGTTTCAATTCCCGAAGTTTTCATTGAAATCCGTTAAACTTATTCGGAGCATAAACAGATCAATAGTATAGTCAACCACCATTCACTTTTTGAAGATGCAAACGCACGTTTGCCAAGAAATCGTCCCGTAGAATAATTTTTATATTAATACTATCGAAGTGAAATATGCATTAATATTAAAGTTAAATTTCCTGTCTTTAAACCCTCAAATTTTCATTGAAATCACTTGACCGTATTCGAGTCAAACATACAGACAGACAGAAATTTCAATTTTATTTATTGGTAGAGATTACTAAACAACTTTGAGCAGCAATTCAGACTACATTGGAAAATTATATCAATAGCTTAGGTAATGTAAACGTTGTTTTAGTTTATGCCATATGTCCGCTAATTATATTTCTAATATATTTAGTTTATTTACATTTAATTTAAATATTCCCCCATTTCCTAATTTTCTTTGAGTCTACGAGAAGTCACCACGTTATGGTTTACATTTTTGTAATAATTTTTATGTTCATCTAAGCTAATTTCAAAAGTTCGTTTAGTTTGTCCAATGTAACTAGCTCAAAACATACGCAAAGAGTGAATAAATGCATTAGGCTCGTGTCGATATTCTTGAGGTTATCATTAGCAATTCGTCAGCTTTATAACATCAAAATGTTGAAAACAACGTCACTACATAAACATGGCATATGTGGATGGTGTTTGGAGTGCGCTGTCCATTGTGGTGGCAACACTGGCCGCACCCCGCCGTGCGCAATAAACGTAATATATTCAATTCTCTGCGAATGCGAACTAGCGCACAAAGGAACCGCAGCAAAAAAAGGATTATCAAAGGGAGAAATCACCGCCTCGACATTAGCGGATGTAGCCCACATCAGCTAAACAGGAATACTCTTTCCATGGCCACCTACACCAAAACGAATAATTAAACATGCTCTCAATTTCAACGTATTTCAAGTCTGGCCGGTAATTTTCAATTCACGTTTTATTACAAATGAACCGGGCAAAATTAGCCGCTTTATGTGGACAGTTCGTAAAATTACAGACGCGAGACTAGTGAGTCCGATGTATAACGTGGATGGGAAATTAATAAAACTTCTATACATTTTTTTGACTGACATTAAAAATTAATATTATATGATGGCCAACGAGTCAGTAAATAATTAATTTTAAACAAAAGTTACTCGTTCATAGGTATATCTTCCACATGGGGCAGTATAAATAATCTGAAACAAAGTTATTCAGATGATACCAAAGAGGTTATTCCAGAACATAGTCATAAATGTTGCTCATTAATGGATGAACAGTAGTATTTGACAATATGCCAATTACAACTAAGGCTATTTAAGTTCAAATGTTCATGATTGTTGATTCCAGGAGAGTCTGTAATGTTCTTTTTATTTGTCCTATGTAACAAGCATTGCAGTACTTACACGAAACTGTGAATATTACAATATGCTTATCCAAAATTGTTGAAATGTTTTCTTATAAAAAAAGCTGAAGAATGGTGGATTTATGTCTGTTATCAATGATGTACGACTTAAATAATTCAATTGATATTAATTTGTCAATTTTCCGTTCATAAAAATCTACATTTTAAATTAATGGAATTATTCAAATTGCACAACAGTTGGTCAATGTTGACCAATAAACCGTCCGAACTCGGTACGGATGGGCAGCTTATATAAACCGAGCATACTCGTCTACGTTATTGTTGTAGAAACCGGAACCGAGCATTTTCGGCGACGACGTCCTTTGAGGCCAATAACAACTGCTGCTATTGTTGTTAATAGCAACCGAATAATTTAGCAGCCATGGCGCTGGGAATCAAGGCGTCAGCTGTCGCACCAGCGGAACAATACCACACGCTCAGAGACTTCTCAACTAAAGCTGGTTTAGTGAGTTAGACCTTCCTTAAAATAAGAAATTTTATGCCATGAAACTGAATAATCCGTAAAAATTAGTGCTTTTTACATGTTTTTATTTCATTTTCAAAAATTTATTACTTAATCAGCAAGTTCTATATTGATGAACATAAGAGTTTGTCTTTTCTAATTTTTATATCATAAAATTGTTGCATAATTTTCACTTTGCTACAGTCATTTCGTGGTATACAATGCAGTAATTGTCATCGAGGCTCACTGCTTGGGAAAATATATTTATTGAGAGAATTTTGTGTGATGTAGGAGAAATTTGAGGTGCATAATAAAATAACAGTGTTAGGGGTTAATATACCCCTACTTATGTGTCAGCTGAAGGATAAACAATGTAATAATCTTTTATTTAAATATCCGAAACGGGTTAGCGCACGTAACTATAAATTCCCACGGGGGAAAAGAAACATGCAACTCCACATGGTTATCTCTGTTTGTCCCCAAAACCATCAATTTTTGACGCGCCTGACTTAATTGCGTGTCTGATTAATTTTTTTATGGGACGATATTATCCATTACACTATTCCCGATTAACTACAAGTGAATATATATTTAAATAATTACCCAGTTACTAAATATCGTGACAGACCTATTAATCATGAATATAACCACTCCATACCTATATATAAAACGATTTATTCGGAATGTTCTTGTTCAAAATAATAACCGACTCTCAGCCAAGTTCATCCGTTTATAGTTTCATGCATGCTACTGTCGGCGTGAAATTTCATATATAAAACAAAACAAAAAAGATGGTAGATGCAGAATAATCGAGAAATGTTTTAAACACGTGCCGCTGCCCTTCAATGATAAAGTAAACACTACCCTGCAAACACGCAAACATTCTCCTGTTAATTAATCGAAAACCGAGCGCTTTACTCTAGTTTCCACCACAATTTGCGTTTCATTTCATAATGGAAAAATATAGAAAATTGTGGTTTATATATGTTCACACAGCGTATTATGTGACATGTCATACAGACTGTAGTAATATTTATATATAAAATTCCGCTGTGCGTGTGTTCGTAATTATTCTCCTCCTAAACGGCTCGACCGATTTTGAAGAATTTATTTATTGGTACATCTGAGTAGTTCTTAGCTATAGTTGGGCCCGGTAGGTGACACTGTTGTCGAGATCCTTAATTTTTTTTTTAAAAAAAGAAGCCAAGTAACATTTTATTTATTTTTAAATTATCACAGATAATACCAACTTTTTAGCCTGACCGTTTCAAATTATCTGTGGCATTTGACTCGTGTATCAATGCATGTCCAAGTTCATTGCGTCGTAGCTTGGCATTGTTTTGACATTTTGATTTCGGAATCCTGAACTCTTATGTATTCCGTGTATTGTAATTGCGTGCACACTGAGTGTGTTATTCATCGGCTAATTCGACATTGAACGAATGAAGTTTGCAAATATGAAAAGGTTCATTATTCTACTTCCGATTTACACAAATGTTCATCCGGTGGCATCCCATCATTGTTTTCAGCGTTCATTTGTACGACTTCGATGATAGTGAGGGGGGGGGGATGAAGAGGCAAATTTTCGAAAAATGTCGATCTGTCTGAAGTCGCGTGTTGACAAAGAAATTTACTGTTGAATTAAATACTGCAATGGGATAACATAAATGAATTACCGGGCAACCAGCTAGTTTGTATATAACAAGCGAGTTGTTCTCACGTGAATACAATTAATGGCCTGAGGCAGAGAAATATTTGTTGTTTTAAAATGACGTAAGCATTAGGTCCAAATCCATTTAAGCGTTAATAATTTTTCAGAAAGAAATCAATATTTATTTTAGTTTCTCGTTTATCGTAATCAACCATTCAATTCTTTTTATCCATTCAGAAGAAATTAAAATTCATATATTGAGAAATGATTTGTTTTTCCTGAAAAATTATTGAACAATTGTTTATCAGTCTAAAGAAATTCTAAGTAACTTCAAATTTTAATTAACTCCTACCGAGTAATGATGTTATGACTGTTTATTTATATAAGTTGTTATTAAAGATTGGAAATCATACTATTCAGTCTTCATTTATTGATATAATTTATTACTATTAAATATCATTAATATTTTCTTAGGAGCTTTCGGCTCAGTAAGCCGTATTAATCTGAGTTATTCTCCTGTGTTATGAAATATGAAAACACCGATCTGTATTATCTTTCGTCAATTACACCACCGTCAGGCCTCCGTGGCTTACGATTGATTGTGCTTAATTGTTTAAGGGGCCCCTGCACGGCCAATCGTACTGTCAGTATTAGCAGAAACTGCCAGTGTGAATGGTGGACTGACGCCGTGAATGACTGTTATCTATATATTTTGATGTCTTATGGTCAGCCCACACCCCACCTCCAAAATGGTTGGGCCAAGACAAAGAATTTCTACCTGCTACCCGCATTTGCCGTTGTTGAGGAGTTCATAGTCCTATAGCGGCTCCGTAGAAGCGGCAAATTTTTATACAATTCTTTTTCAGTCTTCCCGCAAAAGCGGATGCCACAAATAAAGAGATTAGGACAAACTGTTCGGAAAGTGAACAATATCCGACACGTGCTATACGTTCATTGTCGTCAATTTACTCTGCGTTCAAGGAAAAGGCACGTGTGTTTGAGCCGTAATTATTTTAATTAATAGTGCTGCAGTGTTATTGTCTATTAATATAAGGTCGTATCTATTTTTATTAGTTCCAAATACGTTAATTTTTACATTATTGCCATTATTATAGCCTAACCGGTTACGGCAGGCAACTGAAGACTGTCATTCTGACTGACCGTGTAGGGCCAGGATTAGTCTGATAGATCATTGAAACTGAGCCTTGAATTACCGCGTAGGGAACGTTTTACGCTATACTACAATTTAAGTTTGTTTTTTATATGTAATAACGTAGACCAATACCTTAGATGAATATAGCTTATTGAGCCGAAAGCTCCTGAGAAAATATGACTGATATTTAACTGTAATAAATTATATCAATAAATGAAGACTGAATGGGGTATCCAATGTTTAAACTGATTACCTTTTTAAACTGGAATGAGTAAGTGTCCTGATTGGTCTTATTTAAAGATGTCGTCTCGAAAGTCTACTCTTAAAACGAAACCGAGTTCCCCAACCTTTTTAGGCTTGTTACCCTTGTGATCTATTATGAAAACTCGTTTAAAATTTTAACAAAGAAAACAACACCTGAAAATACATATAGCCTTTATTAATCATAATAAATTGCACAAAAATATTTTTTTACCATTTCAATATGGACCATTTATGAATATTAATCTATAGCATGTGAAGGTTGGTGTTGTTTTGCATTGGCAAGTTCCACTTTCAGACGGTTTCTGGCCTCTGTTTTTTCTGTTACTAAAGTTGAGAAATCACTCTCACGTCTATATGAGGTAGCAAAAATGGTATTCACATTCTTAGAGCTCCGTCAGCTACAATAGCTTATTCAGTACCTACTTGTCGCCATAATGAAACGACGTCATAATTTTGGAATTCCACTTTGAACGTGCGAGAAATCCTACTTCACCTGACAAATCATCGTCTTTAAAAATCTCATCAGTAGAAAATGGTGTTAATACCCAAGAGTCGGACTGGAAAGCGCAAGTCACGTGGAGTTGATCTGTTAATTGATTTAATTAATGATTGTAAAATTATCTATCACTGCGAAGCAGTTTTTTTTACCCCCGAAGAGGTAATCAGAAGCTCAGGGTCTAAAAGAACGTCTTTGTAGACTTGTAACATTCGATGGAACCTAAGTCCTAATTTCACATTTTCAGGCGGATTCTTGTTTGCATTTCAGATTACCGTTAGTTACAAAACAAACTTTTTCTCTGATGAAATTTGTCCCTCTACCTTGCACTGTATTTTTTGTGCTTCCATTTCAAGCTCTGTAAAGTCTGCTGAGCTTTGATGTGATTTCGCTTGTGAAACGTTTTCAAACAAACATCGTAAATACGCATATTTTTTTAATTCCACACAGTAATGCTTTAACAAAAAACATTCATAAAATCGTAGTGGATTATTTACGAGTGGCGTAACTTTTACAAATGTTTGGCTTATAGCTACTTCGGTAAAAAGAAAGATCTATTAAATGGCCCATTAACATATCTTTTATATTTAAAAGCGTAATTTATTTTATTTGACAGAAGCACGTTTCGGTACTTATTATTAACCTCCTCAGGTTGCGGAAAGGTTTGTCTTAATGTAATAAACCTTTCCGAAGCATGTCTATGAAGACAACTTCTTTGGTTTCTACTGTAAGGTAACATCAAACTTATTGATAACACTACGATTACATTTAGTTTAATACGTTTGGCGTGAGGAATAAACAATAAATATTTCAAACTACCAATTTATAAATATTTTTTACATAAAACATAAAATCTTGTTATTGAAAACAAAGTTAAAATAAACATGGCTTTGGTAAAAATTTACAGATAGTGCAGGTCGAACAAAGGTGGTCAAACCGTGGTGATCTTCGCCTAGTAGCCATTGAAGCTTCCTATCTTTTAAATCTATTTGTTACCTTTTTTATCAATATGATTTTTCCAGTTTAATCTATTGTCAAGATGCATTTCTAGATATCGAGTTGTTGTTGCTTCTGGTATTCGTTCATTGTTGATGAAGACTGACGATATTGTTTTTTTCTTAAAGTGAAAGTAACGTTTTGTGATTTAGTTGCATTTATCTTGATTTTCCACTTTTCTAATCATTCTTGGATTAAGTTTCGGTGGTGATGTAAGTGTGATGATGCAATCTCTGGATCTGTATGTTTTGGTAGGATAACTGTATCATCAACAAATGCTCCAATTACCGTGGTTGTCGTCGTTGGAAAATTACGAGAACGGACCAAGAACGCTGCCTTGTGGCACTCCCGAAAGGATTCTTCTTCTGAAGTATCGCTCACTTAAATATGATTTTATTAAGGAGTAATATTGTAGGGGTAGGAGGTTTTTGACTTTGAAGAGTAGTCCAATTTTAAAAAAAGAAAACAATTTTTGACCCAGAAAAACTATCACTTCATTGTTATATGTTTCACAATCAATGCCCATGAATATATAATATTTAACAATCGTCTCCCTCCTTATATTATCGATTAAAAATCAGAAAACTTCACTTTTATAACCTTCGCCTTATGTCCAGAGGATACACGCCTCACAGCCTCCATCTTAGGCAAAGATATGATTCCTTTGTACTCATACTACGTGTCGATTTATCAAAAAGTTATATAACATACAAATGCGTTACAAAAGGTAATCCTAGATTAACGAAACAGAAACAATTGTTTTGAGAAAGAGATTTAATACTTGTTGGTTTATTTATACTAATTGTAATGTAATTTCAAAACTATCTCGATTTTTTTAAATGGAATTCTGTGTTTCGTGCTGCTCCACATATGGTTCATGACATATTTATTACTATAACTACTTAAGTGCGGAATTCGGCGTCAAATTCACAAATAACGTTTTCTTTAACTATTTCGGCGCTGATATATTTGTCTCCGTGGGACAACTGTTGAAAAAAAAATTAATTGAACTTATAAAGAAAGTTTGAAGCTTTTATTTTATATCTAACATGAGGAACACAGAATGTATATTTGAACTCTCCAATTTCAGAGTTAATACACATCTGACTTTACTGATGCATACATAATCTTTCTTGCAATAACTTTCAGTCGCACACTTTTCCTTATCTAGTGACTCTTTCGGGCTTTTAAGAATCTCTGTTTTGCATATCAGTATTTGATTTTCCACTCACTTGTTTGTCTCTGTGGTTCATGATATAGGCCTTTCCATAAGTAATCGTTTCACATCCACCCTGTACATATCTAAAATTCGCAGGTTCGTGTCTTTTACCAGGTCGAAGTCTCTACTATATACCCTCGAAAGAATCACGCGTGACTCTCAACTATAACACATCTCAAGGACTACTGCCAACCAATCGAATACTAACATCACCATTTGATAGTCCCGTCATTTTTTATTATTAAAATTAAATATATCTTATAAGAAATCAGTTGTAGAATATCCTGAAATTTCCTATCAAATTCCTAAACACTCAACTAAAATTAATTATATTAAAATTATTATTATGCATTTAATACATGACAAAAATAACAATAAGGAAAGAACAAGAAGCCTGTGTACAATTTATATGATATATCCTCAAACACACTCGGTTGAAGTTGAACATACGGCAAAATCTGTCACTGATGCCAATCGAGGACATGCTGATGTGATTCGAGGAGACAGACGCGTTTCATATGGCTCTGCTCGAGGAATAATTGCTGATTTGGGATATCACGAAGAGTGTGCTATGTTCCTAAACAATTGTCTGTCGATAATCGGAGGAGATTAGTGGAAATTTGGTAAGAGATTCTGGACTCCTTTAAAAATTTGGTCACTGGAGAAGAGACCTGGGCGCCGCTGTAACGCAGACAGTAAAGTACAAAACAAGTGGTTCTCCACTGCCAAAACCTGGACATTTCCAAACTGGTTTTGATGCCTGGATTCAGCGATGGCACAAATGCATGGGTATTATGCTGACCCAGGTCTGACTATGATCTGTGTAATTCCGTTGTTCAATATTAAAATGTTATTAAAATATGTTTAACGGACTGCTAAATAATGACTGTTGTTTTGTTTAATGTTGCAGTGAGATGGAGACCGTGGGTGACCCCCGCGCCGTGATCGAGGATCTGCGGGAACGCTACCGCTCGCAGGCGCAGCAGCTGCTGCTATGGCGGCGTCGAGTCAAGGTACAGGAGGAGCTGTTGGCTCGTCTCGCCCGCGAGCGTGCCCAGCAGCTGCAAGCCCTGTCGGCGCAGCTGCTGCTGTTCGAGGCGCGCCTCTGCCGGAAGCAGAAGGACATCGCGGCTCTCCTGGCGCAGCGCGAGAGCGTGATCGCGCGTCAGCAGCGCACCATACGGGCGCTGCAGGGACGCCTCGCCGACGCCGGGCTCGACGGACCCGACTCGCCGCCAGCGTCCAACCTCGACTCCCTGAATGACAGCGACAGCGCCGTCATCATGGAGGAGGGCGACCACGAGGCCCCCGCGCCGGGTCCTCGCGCGCGCGTCGTGGTGCGCAGCGTGTCCGACGCCCTCGAGCAGCCCAAGTACCCGGCCCTGCGCCGCTCCGACGGTTTCTTGCGACGCCCTGAGGTTCTCGAAACGGTATGTCAATCAGCTACGCTTAGAGGGAATGGTTTCATGTTTCACCAAGTCAAACTTAAATGTGATGGGCCTATAACATTGATAATAATTTCGTCGTCGCCCTCTACTGTGCAAGGCAATATAGTAAACTATGCGATGGTTTATCTAAGATCAACACAGGGAGAAGTAAAGATACAGAACAGAGATTTTCCAAAACTACTAGAATTTGGCGTTATCTGAATTGGAAATGACCACTTTTACCATAGTTAAAGGAATATCCATTGCATAGCATTATCCTCGTATGTACATCTGAAGAATGACTGAATTCATTGCAGTTGAATTGAGTTCAATACAGCAAGTTGATTGTCTGTGGCCCCTTTGATTTCTGGCCTTCTCGGCAATGTTGTCTTCTGGTGGTCATATTTATATTCCAACTCTCGCTTATTTTCTGAACGAATGAGTAACTTCAATGTAACTATTTTGTTTTTACTTTCCAAATCCCATGTCACTTTCTTATTCAACCTCTTTCCCTTGAAGCCTTTCATTCTTTCTCCCATTACATATATTGTATCTTCTAAATTTTATATCAGTACACCACATTTTGATTTCTCTTTGTTGTTTCCATAACTGTCTTCTGTGATGATTATTGGATTTTTATTGTTAATGCTGTGTTATTTCTATTCCAGCAATGGAATACCCAGTTAGCATTACCAGTTATGTGTCATTTATTTAGTAGCTTCTTCCAACAACTGTTGCAACTATGGTTAAATTTTTGTTGTTACTAATTTGAGCTTCATGAATATCCCATACAGATTGTTGATTTAGTTGGTTTAATATCTTATATTTTGAGCAATTGTTTCAATTGCAAATGTCACTCTAGATACAGATAATGATCATAAATTTCATTCATATCTAAACACAAGGAGACTTAACTTCAACTTACTGCCCGGCATTCATTTATATTAGCATGCTGCAGTATTTAATTTGACAATAGTCTCTCTTGGTCAACATGTGGTTAAACCATCAGATAGATCACTGCATTTTTTGAAAATTACATTTTTAATGCCCCCTATCATGAAAATCGCATAAATGAACACTGAAAATAAAAAGGTTTATTTAGGTTACATGTAATGCCACAAAATGAACATGTGTATGATGGAAATTCAAATAATTGATATATAATACACAGTATGCACACAATTGCAATACACAGTATATATAAGAACTCAGCAATCCGAAATTAAAATGTCAAAACAACGACACATGCGTTGATGCACAAGTCAAATGCCACAGATTATTCAAATTGCCAGCCTTAAAATTTGAGATTGTTTTTTTATGTGAGAAATCTAATAAATATATTTAAAAAATTGGTAAAAATTAATAAAACATCTGTATTTCAACAACACTGGGGCTAAGAACCGTCCTGGTGACCCCATAAATACAACAAAAACTCATCAATATAATTCAAGCCATGTAGGAGGAGAAGAATTATGCACACACCCACACTGGAATTTTATATATAATGATTAACAAACACTATAAACTTATTTTAAAAGCAATAAAGCTGAATATGGGTACTAGGATATTCAGCACTTTAAATTTTTAACGGGGAATATTTTTATTTTTAAAATTGTAAAATAATGGAAAATATGCATTTAAATAGTTCCTTTTCTGTTTCAGGTATACAGTGTAGAAGAAGATGGGGAAGGAGAAGTGGCACAATCAAAGTCTGAAATGGCAGCAGTTGAGGGTGATGAAGCAACAGAAGACAGCGGGAGTGGTGGGGGGCGTCTTCAGGGCCTATATGGTAGCTTCGAGCGTTTAAATGACACTTCGACACCCCCTCCTCAGAGCCAAGTCATGACTACATACAATAGGGTTATGAGCAATCATCGTTCTGTGACAAAGCCTAAGGACGTGAAATACAAACGCATCAACAAAGCCAAATCAAAGTCTTTAGAGGAGTTACGTGGACGGCTACGTAACTGGGTTGACAAAGGTAACAAGTTGGCGGTATCACTTGACCAATCCTATGCATGACATTTGGGTAGCGACATATGTGACTAATCAAAACCTTGTAATTTCCCCCAAAATTGAGACAAGATGATGTCACTTGCAAAGTACTGTGTGTTTCCAAAGCTAGCTAGTGTAAACAACTTTCTGTCTTTCAAATTAAATGGAAAATTGTAAAAATTCAGATACCCAACACTATTTCCAAGCAGGAAAATGACATAAATTACAATTGCTTTTATTTACATCTTTTAATTAATATGTCCAAATTTTATGAAAACATTTTTCATTATTAAAAATACAATTTTTTATCTGATAATACTGAAAATGTTTCAATATTTTCTTACCAACACACTGTGATTTTGATTTACTCTTTAAGAAATTAGCTCATGTACTCATAGAATGTTATATATTTAGTAGTGAAATTTGCTAAAAATATATTCATGAGATGCTAATGGTAAAATTGGGAGACCAACTGTATGACCAACTAGTATAGAATCTTTCAATACAATCATAGATTTCATGCAGCATAATTAGTTCAACTGTTAATTTTTCATTGTTGGTAACAAATTATCATATCTAACTATTTCTTTTGCTTACACTCGTTGTGAATCTGGAATTCTCAGTTATCTTGAATTTATTTATCTAATTTTCATTTGAATAAAATTTTGTTATTTTCTCCATCTAAATATTCTCATCTCTGAGATTGCATATGTTGCATTTTCATAAATATTATTTTATGTATCAAAAAATCGTTTGTTTTAAAGGAAATTAAAATACATAATTTTGCAGTGTTGACTCATTTCAAACAATTGATCTATTCGAATATGTGATTTCATATAATTCTTTCGTCATTTACCTGTTGGCCTTTCTTGTAAAAAAAGTATTCTTAACGCTTGGTTTCTACATGTGCTTTCTCAATTCATTAAATTTGCTGCTATGACTTCCCTTGAAAAATTATTTCTGAGTCTACTAACTCAGAATAACTAGCTTTTACTTGTGCACATTTTAAATCCATTTGATGTTCATGGCTGTTTTGTCATCTGTATAACTGGTGTAGTAATAATATTTTAGTGTTGTGATATTGATTATTCTAAACTTTCACTTGACAAAGGATATTCCAATGGGAATTTTTATTCCTCATGATCTCTCTTGGCTGTGCAAATGGAAATTATTTCTAACTTGTAGTAACTTGCATAGGTATTAATTGCAAATTTCACAATCTGGCCCAATAAAGATTAGCCAGACACCTGACAAATATTCTTCTACAGTCTCTTTTGCATAGAGTTTTCCGTAGCATCCTTTCAAACCAGAATGCAAACTCCTGTGAAACAGAAACAATACCATGAAAAAACAGTGGGGAAAATGGCTTTCCCAATATAACTGGGCCGTGTGATGCAATACATGATCTATTAAACATCTATTCGTTGAGAAAAGAAGAATGGATGATTGGTATTCTCAGTCATTTTTAATTGACATATGAATGTAAAAAAGTTGTGAATTTATTTATTGAGAACATTGTTTTTATGAAGCTATAATAATAGTATATTTTTTAAACAGTAAATCATATTCTTTGTGAATATTAAAATTGGTGTTTCATAGTGAAAAACACAAGATATTTTGTTAATGTGTTTACTGTGACAGTGTCTTGGAAGCACAACTGTTTAATCTGAATTGTGAACTGTTTGATACTCAGTACTGAACTACATTTAAGTT
Source organism: Eucriotettix oculatus (assembly GCA_034510155.1). Lineage (NCBI taxonomy): Eukaryota > Metazoa > Arthropoda > Insecta > Orthoptera > Tetrigidae > Eucriotettix > Eucriotettix oculatus. The sequence continues at coordinate 45,138,506 of CM067380.1, forward strand.
TCAGAGTGAAAATTTATGCAGTCAAATTGGTGATTGTAACATGTTTGATACACATTTTTCATTATTTTGCTAATGTTTACATGACATTTGAAGTGAGTGAATTCATTTTTAGCAAATTGTTATTCTGAACAGTTGAATTGGACCAAACATTTCACTTTGTTAAGTGCAATAATTTACAGTGTTTAGTAAGGAAAGAAAGTTTTGTCAATTATTTTTTAGATTAAAGTTATAAACAATCCAGTTTTCATGTGAGAAACTTAGTCTGTACTGGTATATCATAATAACCTGCACAGCACAAGGAAAATTATGCTATCAAATACCATTTGTTCAACCTCACTGGTTATAATTTGCAAATGAGTTGTACACAACCATAATTCTCTTGTGATTGTACTAGAATCAATGTGAAGCTTCCAAAAATGTACTTTAAAGTGTATGCCTGTTGTTTGACATTTATATAAAATTTAACTAGTCAGGTTGTTATGTGTTGTATTAGAGCTCTTTTATTGTAGAAGCTTGATATTCATTTTTGCTTTAGAATTTTTGTGCCACAGTATTTTCCTTCCACTTCATCAAGGAATGTGTTTTAACAGTTTAAATGAAATAGGTTTCTTATGTGTGCTATTGTATGCACCAAGAAATGTGGTTATGTATGTTCACATTTACAAGTATTCCTAAATGTAAAATATTTGTGATGTTCCTTCATATTACACACTGTTGTAACAGGTGTGAACAAAATTTTCTGAGTTTTTAAAATACTGTGATGTTTATGTAAATATGAATAGATTTACTGTATAGTGTTTATATGATGGTTTCAATCATGTCTCATTTATTTCATGTGCAAAATCTGCATTAGAAACTATGAAGACATAATTTCAATAGATATTGAAATGTTCTTCAAATGCAAATAAGCGCCACTAAATATTTGTAGATTTAGAAAATGTATATTGTAAATTTGTTCTATTAGTTAATTATAATAGTTGTGATTAAATAAATTGAGCAAACAATTTTTAGTTCATTATTTGACCTTGTCATTCTTCAAGAACATAAAATTAAGAAGTAAGAAAACTATAAACATATAAAGCAAAGAAGAAATGAGAAAAAACAAGATAACTAATATGGCATGCATCATTGCTCTATTGCTTGTTTCTTATTCAATGAAAATATTCCTTTATTTATGTAGGAACCAGCCATCTTGAGGTCCTCACATACACAACAGAAAATTAACTAATTTAGGAAAAATCGTTTGTTTTGTAATTTTAAGAAACTTTACAATTATAGTACAAATTTCTGCATCAATTTCAAAGACTTGTAAACTGCCTTCCTTTAGTTCCCCACGTAGATAGCTCCACAAACAAACACATCCATCTTTATGTATGTATTTACTCTAACTACCCACCATGTGATTCTCCATGTGATTTAAAAGAAATTATCCGGATCCTAAGCAGTTGAAAACATTGTAGAAACATGAAATTTTGATGGCGGTCACTCTCCACCATCAAAACAGTTTTTTTCTACAATGTTTTCACCCATCCTGAGAATTTTTTGTTACATACACTGGGAATGCCATTGTTTGATAATTCTCCAAATACGCACACCTACTGTCTTTTCCTCACATGCAATCCTTTGAAATTTCCAAGTAGAATAGGTTTATCTGCATCTGCTGACACAGTTCAAACATTAGTCCCAATGAAGAGACTGGTAGAATTTTAGGCTTCTGTCTTATCAGTCTTGACTAATAGCTCATTACACCATTTATCTGAAGAAGCGAGTAATTCAGAATTTATAACTTGAAAACATATGTGCTGCACTAAAGGGTCTATACAACTTCAGCTATCTGATAGATGGCATTGCTGGGCTATGGGCATTAACTGTGAATCTCTAGAGATAGTTTACTGGAGTAAAACAAAGTTCCTAGTTGGGTTCCAAAGTGTGACCACTGAACTAAAGTCCACACATCATGGTGCCTTACAGTCTGAGCTATGTGACTTCATAAAACACCATACCATCGATATCTGATATTTAGACATATCTTAAGTTGATAATTCATTATTTTGTTACATCTGTTTCTGTCTCCATATCTAGTACCCTTGATGTCTCCAAGTTATGAGTTCTCCACTACAGAAACTGCCATAGAAAATGATAGACATTTTCAGGCTTTTACAGCCTCAGCTATGTGACTTCATACAACACAATGCTATAATACTAATTTGACATTTAGATGTATCTTACGTTGATAATTATTTTTTTTTAATTTAGCTTGCCAGAAGTTTGTTTCCCTCTTCTTGTCTGATGTCTCCAGGTTATGAGTTCTCTGCTACAGCAGCTGCAACAGATTAAATGGAACAGATTGTCAGGTTCCAAAACCCAAAACGAGAATCTCTCTCAATGGTTGTTGTCGTTTCAATGGGCTTTCCCAACGGATGGTCACACTAATATCGCTTTTAATTTTTCTTTAGTATGTATTTTAATTTGTTAAAACAATCATGAGTATTGTAGACCTAAAATTTTTCCAGTCTTGATAATGGTTGACATTTTCTTGGGATTCCAGTCAACAAAAACAGTGAATTTTCAATGACTGTCTGCCCACATCATCTCATTTTGGCTGCAATGTGTGTACGGCAAAAACTCTTTGTATTATTTCTTTTCTTATTATTTAATTTGTGAGGCAAATTATTTCTATTAATGTTTAGAAAGGCAAGGATACACTACCAATTTTATTTATTTATTAAAATTTTATTTTGGACCATTTGCCTGTGTTATTACTTTATTTCATCTGGTAAACTCTACTATAAAGAAATATCTTATGGTGCCCCCTACGGATGATGTGCCCATGGACAGATGCTCCTGTTTGTCCCCCTCATATTTATACACTCATTCAGAAGCTTACATTGTAATTCTAATACAAAATTACTTCTATTGATGAAATTTTATCATGAAGAAAGGCTTTCAAAATTATTTGGAAAGTTGGACTAAAGAAAACATTCCCAAGTTTCTACCATGGGCAGAGTTTGCAAAAGATTTTTGTCAACATACACAGTCATATCTTTAGAAGAGGAAATGTCCAAGAAATGGCATGTGCCATCTGATTCTTCACTTTCAATTTATTTAGTTAAATTTCTTCTCAAGAAAAATACTAATTCAATGTTTACCTTATTTGAAGGAAAGGATTTTTTTTTTCAATTTGAGAGATGAACAAAAAAATCTGTACTTGTTGGTTTTATTTAATTTACACAAGAATCTTGTTTTAACCTTCTCAAGGCTGTGCTTCTCATTCTTTTAGTATTATTTTGACATACTTCAGGTCAGTCTGAACTCTGACAACATGTTATAATTTGAAGAAGTTGTGAAAGGATTAAGAAGGTTAAAAGTTAAAAAATAGGAAAAAAAATTGAAGTTACGGGCACAAATTTTAATAGTTTTATTCCTTTCACAGACATTCCTTTACACCAGAAATATGTCAGGATTATTTCCTTGGTTAACCAACAGAAATTTATAGCACTTAAATGACAAAAATAAAATTACTGTGAAATTAATTTATATAATTAAAATATTACTTAATAGTACCCACTAAGTAGATTAGCAATTCTTAAATGCAAGATGTAGTCTTAAGAGTTTCATGTGCATGGAAGGTTATTATTAGCTGCAATTTATAAATATATAGCATTAATACAAAATTAAATGCAGTTTCTAGTTCATGTTTAAAACACTAAAATTGTGGCATTTATCAGAAAGTGTAAATAACATTTGTACCAAATGATATAATAGTATGTTTCAAACAAAAGTTTTATTTCTTATATATTCTGGATTTATTACACTCCAGAATGGGCTAGTGTATGCAATCTGTAACATTTTGAGTAGATTGTTGGGACAACATCTTTGAAATTAAATTTAATAAAAAATACATAGTTTCACAAATAGTTTCTTTCTCTAAATAGAGTGAGTTTTAGAGTGTAAATGTTCAGGAACACTATAGGCTATGCCAGAGAATGTGACAGAAAAATTTCTGCACATGAGAAGTAATACTTTTCATCAATGATAACATAAATCAAAGAAGCTTTTTACAGAAGCTGATTTCTGGACAAAAACTATCTTGAGTTTCTGTTAACATGAAGTTAAATGTAACAAAACATTCAGTATAAACATTGTACCACTAAAAATACAATTAAAATATTTCTCTTGTAATACATAACATTAGATGTTTTCCTATTGAATTTCCATTCATATTATTTTCCACAGATGATATGAAATGGAGCTTGACCAGAAATAAAATATATGTAAGATTGCATTACAAAAATAAGAGAAATCACTATTCTATAAGATAAATTAGAACATTGACAACAAAGATGGATGTCAAAGCTAACCACATAACTTACCTAATAACAGGTTTTAAGAAAACATGAAAAATGTGAATAATTTGTTTGCTTCCCATACAGAAAATGTGATTATAAAATATTTTCACAGAATCCCATCATTTTTATAATTCTGACAGTTTGTAAACCCTTTTTATGAATGTCTTAATATCTGTTATGCACATTGATATTTTAGACTAACATAAAAAATATTTAAATAAATTAATAATTACTGGTAGTTTATAAAACAAGTCTATATCATCCCAATTACAAAAGTTTGTTCTATACAAAATAAAATGAGTAGTAAGCAATTTTCAAACTTGTTGAATATGGAATATTTGAATTTTAACTGATTTTAAATTATGAGATCAATGTCTCCCAATTTAATGCTTTCACAGACTTCTCAATGAGTTCAAAGTTTCAAGATAAAAAAATGGAATGCAGTCCATATTCAATTATTAGAACAGAAAATATTTCAATATAATCTTGAAAATATTGAACCATATATTTTTTATATTTTTAAATCATAGAAAGTTTAACTTACTAAACTTTTTATTTTGAAATTTAATCTCAGTGTCACTTATAAAAATTAAAAATAACTGCATACAATATTAAGTACATGTTACTTGCTAGAGCAAGCTTTTACAATGAATTTGATGAATGTTATTTATGAAGTTTTAAATAATATATCAAAGTCATATTTATTAATATATTCTTGTTGGCTAACCAAAGAAAGACAACATTAAGTTCTCCAGGAACATTTTACGTTTATAACAGGCTATTGAAGTACAGCAGAACTCCATTCAGATATCACCAGTCTTTAAAATAAAACTTTTATACATAATTATATATTATATACACTTTAGACAACAATTACATTTAATTTATAACACTTGGTAGATCAGAACAACACAAGGCAACAACACGAGCTTTTTTAAAGCTCCACATCATTTTTTAAATGTGTGTGTGAGAGTATGTCTCTACTCATATATATATATATATATATATATATATATATATATATATATATATATATATATATGAAGGTACACATGTGTGTTCACATATGTATATTTAATGTCTTTTCAATTTTATAATCTGCTGATTTATAGTCAGTAATGACTTTAACAATATTCTCACAAGACCTAGCACCATGTGTATTTCATATTTATCATTAAACAAATTTACTTTCATTCTTAGATGTAAAGAGCTAAAATGCATAATTGAAGCAGTGCTTTAATGAAAATAATAATTTTAAGGTTTATTTTGTGCTATTGAAAGACTATTTGCAAAAGTGTATAAAATACTTTGCCAAGAAACTACAATTCTATAAATTACTCATATTAAATAATCTAATGATTTGAAATACAATAAGAACTAATCATAAAAATTTACTAGTGAATACAACAGATTTCACCAGTTTTTCAATCAAAAAATTAATGGCAAAATTAAAATGTATCCGGGAGACAATTAATAATTTCATGTATTTGAATTTTATTCTAAAAATTACTTTACAATACTGACAATAATTGAAGCATACAATGATGCACATTTATTTTTAAAAAATCCAATTTTTTTAGACTTTTCATGTTCCATTCTTTGTACTTCAACCTGCTTAAATTTAATATTTTCATAGTTTTATATAAAAGTCAGACATCAAGACTCTTCTAGTCAGTTTTAAAGGGTTCATCCCTTCATTTAAATCACCAAAATGTTATTTTTATACAAATTTAATACAATTGACATATTGGTTCTTGAAATTTTTTAATTTGCAATATAATATTTGTTTGATAAAAAAGGAACATTTTCTTACAATTATACTTGCATTATATTGGTAACTTTTCTTTATTTAAAAAAGGAATCTTATCTATTTTCTGTTATTTTGTCGCAGAAAACACTTAATAATAGTAATTATTGTAATATTACAGTAAAGGCTATATTACATCCTTAGACATTGCACTATTGTAGTTGTTGGCAAAAGAAATAATCTTCATAAGTTTTTTTCAGTCTGAAGAAGTCATTTATGAATGATCCCCAGAAATCAGTAATTTTCTAACAAAGTGAAGACACTTTTACGTGTCTTTCGGTAACTTCAATTAAGGCAGTATAAGAATACTAGTACGTGATAAATTATCCAAGTTATCACTATTGGTAACATTTTAGGAAATGAAATGGCTGTACACCATTTTCAACACTGCACATACTAAATTTTCCAATATTTATCACTTAATATGTCTTACTTGACATAACTCAATGCTCCTGCTAATGTCATGTAACCAATGTCTCACATTAACCACCAGGAGTAATTATTTTATTTTAGCCAAGTATTGGCTAAAACTCCAGTCTTTGTAAGTTGACAGTCAACAGTTTAGGAGGTAACATTTTAAACCAAGAGCATTTAATATGATCTTCCCTATTTACAAAACATGTAACTCATTTAAAATTTCTGAAAATACTGTACACAACTTTTGAACATTCTCATGAACTGGTTATGGTAACTTATTCAAACTTCTTACCTCATCACTTAAATATTATTCTCCTCTGAAATGCAAATAACTTTCCTCTCTTTGGAAAGAAATGTTTAATTTCAGTTGATATTATTGATATCAACTTCATCTAAAGCCTTGTAAAGTTATAATAATGGTAACTGGTGCAAATCCTTCACAGTCTAACTTTTCCTATACAGCTACTGCTTCCATTTTTGGGAAGAAATATTAAATATATGATGTACAAAGAAATATTTTACCGCCTTCAAACCTTAATTGCATAAAATGCCAAAAAACGTGAAACATTTGTTCACACGCTTTATGTGTCACAATCACAGACATGACCAATTGATGCACTCGACTACTTTCGATTGTCTGAAGTCTATTCACAGGTATTGCTACCTTCCATATCACTGTACTACCTCTGGATGGCAGAATTTAACAGGAACGGAACATAAAACATTTTACTTTCAAGAAGTAAGGTTGCTGCAGATTGTACCTGTAAAATAAAATTAGAAAAGTTTTCATTTCAAGTATTAAATCAAGGGATAGATTTAATTTTCTGCAAAAATTTGTTTAATACATATAGTCTTAGCCTAGTAAAGAGAGGCCTTCATATTAGGGTTTACTGTCAATATACAGTGAGATTCTACATGGCGTGTTTACATGTGCAGTAGGGAAAGGAGAAGGGGAAGGTCAGTATTGTCATTTGAGGAAGTACTACCCATCCAAGTGGCCTGGCGAAATGCTACTATCATTGTTAAGAACAGTAATTGTCTTTATACGAATGGGATATGGAGACTGCGACGAAATCTTTTTAACACACACTATACTGTGTTTCTTGACGTACAACATATAATGAACTGACAGCAATATATTTCCTAGTACCAATATCTTAAGAATTGCTTTTACACTGCCAACTTGTCACAACAAAAACTGTAGTAAAAGTGAGCTGATGTTTACCCCCATTACTATATGGGCGGAGTTGACCACTGTGCATAGTCTTGGCACACCAGTAGCTAATTCTCCTGAACTGTACTGAGTTAGAGACTTAATTATAATTATGTTGCTGAACTGTTATTGAGTAAACAGGAAGTTTTCAGTGATAATTAACTAAAAGTGCGTTTTTCTATTAAGTTTTTTTTCTTATTTGAAATTAATTTTGCCCTGACTAATTTTATTCCACTTCTTAGATGTTTTTATAAATCACTTTTAAACTTTTCTGGAAATCATTAAATAATGCAAGAGAGCAAAATAAAATTGTCAGTGTTATGTCTTTTGTGGGAAAAGTGGGGCAATTAGAGCAAATTAATTGAGATATTTAAAACATCACTATTTCATACAAATGGAAGAAATGAAATGTTTCAAGAAAAACATGTTTCCTTAAATGGAGTGAATAAAATTAAAACATAAAAATACCTCAGGAAGTCGAACTAAGAGGTCATGAAATCGAGAATGCTGCTGTGGAAAGTTGTGTTCAACAAAACTTCTTAAACAGGTGGTGTAACGATCTTGGATTGCTTCCAATTCACTTGTACTGCCACGAGCTGGAAATAAAGAAAATAGGCAGTGAAAGAAAAGGTCTCAGACAGACTAGATAAAAATATTAAATTAATTATAATGAAACTATATACTGATAGTATATTAAAGTAAATCTGAATTTGTTTTACACTGAAGCTTCTTTTAAAATTCAATTTTTTGACACGGTACACATTTTAGTTCTTTTATTTTATAATGTTGATGGTTTCAGATAGTAAATAAATAACAGAGATTTTGTATATTGTGAATAAATTCCAATAATTTTTTGGGCAAAAACTCCTTAAATAAACCATTTATAATTTATTATTATATCAGTATTAGGTGATATAAATTTGTTGTAGTGGAATTATACCACAATGAACTTGTTTAAACCAAATCAAAATTGTAGCAATAACTATTGATTAAATTATAATCATTCAATCTAAACTTTAAAATGCAGCTTATTTAGAAAGTTGTAGCTGGTGAGATTGTAAATAAAGTTATGTTGACTTTAAAATAGTTATAGCTCAAAATTATTATTAGCAGCTTTTCCAGATGAAATATTTGTCAATTAAGAATGCTAATCCAAATCTTTACAGCCAAAGTATATGCAAATAATCAACATAAATTATTCATAACTATGTTTTGGTACATGATGTATTACTGATTAGGATATTATTCTCTTAAAATATCATTATTATAGATTTTTAAATACCAAACATTATTAAAGAATGGAAACGTGGAAAGTAAAATAGTATCTTGTGCATAAATGTTCATCTAAAATTGAAGATAATAAATCCACTGAATACACAATATTAAACATTGATTTCAGTGTAAAAAAGGTAACCAACTTATATGTACACAGCACAAATCTTTTATAAAAATAGAAAGTTATCAGTAGAGACATAACATTAAATGGTAGAGAAAACCTTCTTTTACGTGAAATTCATAATACAAATAATAGTTATTTGTTTGCTTCTGTAATGGTACTTAATCAGTTTCTAAGAGAAAACAATAATCAAAGAATAAGATACTTAAACTATATTTTACTACAAAGTCATGCATTTTCTCACTGAACTATTAGAGGCACAAATTACTTTTAACTACTCCATCAAGACTAACTAGAAAAAAAATAAGACAGTTTTTGAATATAGGATTTAATAATGATTAATAAATGCCATGTAAAAGTGATGAACATTTAAAAAACAAAAGAAATGAGAGCTAGTGATATATATGAAGCATTGAAAAATTAAAAATTAAGTAAGTGCTGCAATTAAAGGACACAGATACAAATTGCTTTCATACTTGTCAATTATTAAAGTACACTATTTTATGTAACATTATATTTGCATACAAATTAATATTTTTTCTCAATACTGTAGAGAAATCATGCAAAAAAGTGAAGATACTGCACAAATGTTGATTTAAAATAGCGAAAACATTCTCCTTAACAAAATTAATTTACCTGCTCCATCTTTATTTTTTCTTTGTTCACCATAACTTTGTTCTATAATTGATTTCATTTGAATTTTTTTATCTTGTAGAATATTTTCACCTGTTGTGTAATAAAATAAGTTATTTGTATCTCTATTTTTTTTAATACAAACTGTACACCAAATAGTTGTGAACTCTAACATAAATGGACTCTTAATAATTTGTTACAAGTGAGGAAATATTGAAATAGACAGTATATTATTGTTTTGAAGATACACATTTATATTGATTCTAGAAAATTAAAAATGGTTTGCAAAGAATGTGAATCAAGCCCACATTCAAGTGTCCCAAACTTTTAGTACTCCAGCTGGAAATAAAAGTTTGTAGACATGTATTTCTTTGGTGAATGGCAGTTGAAATTGTTGGAGTTGACCTATAAACAGGACTTTGTTGGCCATGCAGAAACAAGAAATATTCAATTTCATAGTTATTTGTACATGTTAAAGAAATATTCATAACAACAAGCAAGTTTTGTAATATATACTAAAAGGTTTTATTATCTGTAAATAAAAATGTGAATGTAAAGTTTTTCAACAGAAATAAAAATTGAAGAAGCCTTAGATTGACTGACTCCAGTGTCACACTATTAAATTATATGGAAGCTTTTTTTCAAAAGCTTGTAAGAAAACTTCAAAATATTTTGATGAAATTGAATTGGGATGAAGGTTTTAGTAAAAACAGAATGCTGAAGTTAGCTTTGAGTGGGAAATAGTTACCTAATAAAACATTAGTCATTGACAGTATTCAAAATAATAAACAAAAGATATGTAAAACATGATCATATAGTGTTTGCTCAAAGTAATAATGCAAGAAAAAATAATATTTGGTTCAAGTTATTGCAAAATCAAGTAATAGTGACTAAAAAACAGATGTGAGCTATAGAAGATCTATAAAGTTTTGTTACAATAAAATGTACATTTTCATGAGCACAAATTAATTTCAACCATACACCTGTATTCAGGATAAAAGTTCTGGTCAGATACTGAGTCATGTGACATTTATAAAACGTTGTATATAGTTTATAATCAGGCTTAACAAGCTAAATAAATCATTTTAACTAGGTGAATTTGTAATACATATTTTAAATATATAAATAGGCTTTTTATTCTTATATCCTTTACAGTAAACCATACCTTGATTAAGCATAGTGATAACTTTGAGACACACATACTCTTCCATGCGTAGTTTGATTTTACGAAACATAAGTGTAACATGCGTTATTTTTTCCACCATTAAGCCAACATCTTGTCTCAATTGGTCCATTGTTATGGGCCGCCCCATCATAGATGTCAAACAGTTTTGCAGTATGCATAGGTTATTAGAAACCTACACAAGTTAATAAAATTGATAATTAAAAATTCTGTAATTAACATATGAAACTAGTTCTAATAAAATATTGAAATAGAAATAACTCATAATTATCTACCTCTTGAGTGAAATCTGGTTCCATACCATCATTAGTCAGTTTATGTGAACCATGTATGGCTTGATATGCTGAAGTAGTTAAGACCAACAGTTCATGCCATTTATGTGTTAAAAGTCTTGTATGAACCTTGAAAAAGATTAACATAAGTAAATGTCAAATAGAAAAAATACTTTAGACATAAATGTACATTCTAACTTTTTATTACACATATGTATACGTATCCTTATATATAAGCATATAAGGATTTGGCATTGTCAGAATAATTAAAGCAACTGATATGGAGAGGAAAGAGAAAAATGTGGTGGTTTTCCTGAAATTGAAGCTCAGCAACTCAATTTTTGGAGGTGCCAGCCCCTTATTCAGAAAAAAGGAGACTCATTTCAGGAACCAGAAAAAAAATTAATAACTTCAACCTATACTCTATGACAATGCTGAGCTTCAATTTCATGTATGCCAACAAAATTGCTTTAATTATATATACAAACAATTAGAGTGGAATTTTGTAATTGGTTTTCCTAGTGGGACTCTGGAGGATAGTAGTTGATTGAAGGATACAGCAGACCTGTCACATGTTCCTGCCTCAAGTATTGCAAACTAGTGTGGGTAGAGGACTTGGGGGATATGGGGTTTGCAGGTTTGGAAAAGTACGTTGTAGAGGTTAAGTCCATTGATTATTGGTTAAAAAATATTTAATAATTATTCCATTTTGAAATGTCTATTCGTGAAAAGTTTGTTAAGATATTATAACCTACTAAGGTTATATATATAATATGATCTATATTTCTTACCTCCACTGGAAGTTCAAGGTAGAATGGTAGACGTTTAGTCCACTGCACAAGTTTGTAGACTATGGAGTCACCTATTTGGCAGAGCTTTTCTGATAAATCTGATTTGTGATCCAACAATTCATCCAAGTTCTGTGGGAAACCAGACTTTAATGCAACACATGTATTCATATAATGTTATTACATATTAAAGAAAATATTGGCACACAGATGTTATGCAACTAATTACTATGATGTGTAGTCTAATTGTGTTCAAGTTTTTACTGATAGTTTATGCATATTTTACCATTAATGGAATCTTGGTAAACTTGTATTAAATTTAAATAATAACTCACTCTTAGCGTAGCAATATCCTGAAATTCATCACAATTAATAAGTGTCTGAATCATGGCAAGAGTCACTTCCAATGGAAAGGTTCGATCCCTGGAAGAGCTGACAGCATTGTCTAAACGTTGTCGTAGGTGGACAACCTTGAAAATTAAATTTTGACAGTCATATAAAATAAATGTGTATGTTTTGTTGTAATCTCTTAATTTACTTATGAACATAGCTACAGTTGGAAACAATTGTTTATTACTTGAAGTTTACCAGAAGACAGCATTTTAAAATAATGTGACATTTCTTATGCAATACAAAAGTTTATGAACCAACATATGTTCAAACATAATATTCTGTTAGCATAAATACATATAATATGTACTATAAAGTATTAAATATAATCACTTTTTAAATTAAAGCAACTAATACATGTGTTGAAGGAAAAATTGTTCCCAGTTTGAATGAGTATTATCATCAATGTAGACAGATTGCAAAGTGTTATTGGAAAGCTATGAAACAAGTTTGTTTTAAGATGTATTGTTTGTTATTCTTTATCAACTGGTATTTCATTTATATAAGTGATACACTCAAAAATATTTTAAATGTAAGTCCAACTTGTTGGTCAAATACTGAAGTGATTTTGTAAGACAGTAATGCTTTTTCGAGAGTATTATTTTCCATTATTAGAAGTTAAAGTATCCCTTTACACATCATTCCTCAGCTGAGACAACAAACCACATGTTTCAAACATGCGTTTTGCTTTTAGCACATTATTATATTATGCAATTTTGCTTAAAAATATTTCTTCAGTTAATTCATAACGTATATTTTTCTTATAAGTGGTTCAAATTGCATTGTGTAATATTTATTAGATATACTAGACTGACAACAAAGTACTTAGTGAGTGTCTGGTTTGAATTGATGGAAAATTGTAAATACAGTAATTATTGGAAATCACTTGGTGGTATAAAGAATTGAATGCCACTTTCCTACAACTGTGCTCTTTCTTGACACCTCATTTATAGTGGTTAACACTGAAATGAGTTATGGATGTATCATCATGGCGGTACTGTAAAACCTTACTTATAAAATATTGTCTGTTATATTCAGAACAGGTTACATGAATATGAGCCATTGTATAACAGTAAATTAAAACATTTTAATACAATAATTTTGACCATGTGGCCATTTGTTTAACAAAATTCATTTTTAATGTTCTAAAAGTAGTCATTGTCTGTATTTAGATCAATTATATCTTTGTCATTGACGTGTACTATAAATAATTAAGAATTTGAAGAAAGAATACTTCAAATGAACCACTTAACTATAATGAAATCCCAAAAAAATATTTGAATAACAAAGAACAACTGAACAGCTCTTGTTTTCATTAAAAGGGTGAAACACAGGACTCAAAAGTGGTATAAACAAAATTGGCTTTCTTAGAAATAAATTTTATATGACAGACAGTTACTGTATACATTAAGTCATTGATGTAAGAACAAGTTTGATAAAAATAGTCTCAGAATCTCCTTACATAAAATTGACTACAATAGCAATAAATATAAGTTTTAGGTAATGAACAATAAAATGCTTTGTATGAGTAATACTAGTTAGTAGAGGTGCCAAATCCATTGTATTTTATTGAAGCCAATGCAGAATTAATTTAGAACTAATTGAGGAATACTTTTTGAGGAATAATAAAAAACATGCAGAGATAAAGATATTGAATTTAAATGCCACTCATTCACTACATGTAAAGAAAATACATTGTCCACATAATATGGAAATTGTTCCACACTACATGCACAACATACAATATGGCATAAGCACTTAACTCCTGTTATACTTGAAATATTACAATTTGATGAAATAACAAACAAAATTCTAAAATCTATGAATATCTGATGTAATTTAACTGAAGAGAGACAAATATTTTTAATAATGAATAAAATAAATTTGTAATGAATGATCTATTGTTTCCAAGTGAATAAAACAATTGAAATCAGAATATGAAAATAATTAATTAGTAAAAAATTTTTTTATATAATTTGTTTTCAAATAATGTTCATGTTGATTTTCATTATTATACTCTAGAGTTCATGCTATTACTAAAAAAAAGTAATTTGAATAATATTTATAGGAAAAAATATTTTGATTTAGCGATTTCTGTAAGTTGGTTAACATACTTCACAATAAATTCTTGTTAATGAAATAAAAATTATTATTGACTTCACTATGACACTGACTATGCTCACAGAGATAAAACTCAAAGTAGAATAAATTATGAAGCTTAAAACTGAAATGATATGAAGCATATGACAAAATTGGTATTAACTATAATTAGTTCCACTTAGTTATAATACACAACATTAACACAACACCATAATATGACAAAACAGCTGTAATATATTTTTCAGTTACTCACCTCACTTGGATTGGTGAGAGCAGTCTTGAGGATGGTACCGTTCACAAGATGTGGTGGGATGCTGTGCTCCGAGATTGTCAACCCCTTCTGTTTGTCTGCCTGCACCTTAGCCTGGCCATTCTTTGGACTCTTCTTGTGCTTCTTGTACTTCACCTTACAAATATAATTACACACATGGCGACTACTGCTCACTTCATGTTCTTTGCGCCTCTTAAAACGCTTTACAATATTTCATAGATTTAATTGGTGTTCAGAAATGTACTGGCAATACAAGATATAAGTGCTTCAAGTTATTCCCATTAGATATGTTGTGTTAAAGTAAAAAATTACTGGATCATGTCTAAAACTTTTCAAGTATATATGTTTATCAATGTTATCTTCTTACATCTTCATTTTAAATAAATATGATGAATTTTTCAAATTGCTGAATACAAGTACATACAGATAAGTAGACATTTTGATCATTATATATGTAATATATGCCCTTTGAAACTGAAATGTGTACAAAAATTCACACTGTCCAATTTTATTGAGGGGACATTGCATAAATATATTTTAGTACACCATTTCCCAGTTTCTAGCTGTATTTTACGTAAACCAAATTGATCTTGAGATTAAAATATTGATGTTTTTCTCTGATTCCTTTCAACTTCGATGGGTAAAAGAAAATTGATAATTGCAAACATGATTCATCTTGTTATTTTTAAATTATTTCTATTATTGGTATTTATGTATTATTTGAAAAAGTTTTGATCATTAATTGAAAACAGAATGAAATGTATATCATTTGCTATTGATCAATACTTCTTCAAACAAAACAATAATGCTCATAATGCTTGGAAGTATTATGAAAATAAATCATTAGAAACGTTATTGCATCTATCTGTGGTTTTATAAATTTATTGAAAAGCATTGTGACATTTTTTAATATGGAGTGATATAAAATTTCATAAAATCATAAGCAAAAGCAATGTTGAACTCAGTATTTATATATATATGTATATATCTTATCATTGAGAGATGATAATAAATATAAATATTGTGAACCAATGATAAGTATTTGATATCCAATTTTACTAAAGTTTTAAATATAATTTTCATATTGCAAAGAGTGCATAGTCATAATATTTAAAAGCCTTATGTCTTGTATTGCACAGTTATATTTATTATCATATTTACATTAGTTTCACAGCAAAATGCATTCTTTTAATATAGTTATATCACATCACATCCACCATCTTATGTCAAAAACTATATCACAAAACCCTTTCTCGGCTCTATCAACACTACTAGTCTCTTGGGCTTTCTAAACACAACTATATTGATGCAAACAGGTTTTACTTGAAATTAATTTTTTTCTATGGAATCAATTAAATTTGTGAAACAAGCAACAAAGTCAATAATTTTCATGTTTCCTATTTATTGAGAGTTTTCAATAACCCAAACAATACAACAAAACTTATTCCTCAGCAAATTCATATTACTACTGCATTACACAGTATTAGTTTCATCACTAAGTCAACATTACTATTGAGACATATTCCATCTCAGATCAACATTAAAACAAAATGTAGCTAAAGCAATATGACTAATGGAGAGATGCATTCCTGAAACATTAACTCATGCAACTTTATTCAACACTCCAAGGTGCATAATGTAGGGAGTATATAGTATATATACTGAGCAGCTGGCTATCTTACCGTTCAGACACCTGTCCTTGCTAGTTGACGCCTACTGTCTCTTTTCCTATCCAATCAATTATTATTTTTAATTTGTCACTTTACATATATGATGAAATAAATCATGTATGTAAGCTTTGTCTTACCCTTGAAAAAATATATAAGTATGAATCTTTTTCTTCCTTTTGTAATGCAACAAAATTTGTCAACATAATTGTATGTCATGTGGCATACAAGATATTTTCATATTTTATTTTACCTTGTAAGTTATGATAATTAGAAAGATTTAATAGTTTCCATTAAAAATAATGATAAATTTGCATAAAATTTTTGCAATTATAATTCTGTCTAAAAATTTCACAAGGCATTCTATAACTCCATATTGTTTAATAGACTGTTTGATTCAGATCTGTTTGTAATCAGCTTCAGCAATTTAAAACTACATATTACTAGATGCTTTTCAACATGGCATCACCATTTATGAATTAATTTCATTTTCCATAATCATCTCCTGACAGCATTGAACAATATTTTATGCATATAATATTGATTAGAGCATTATGATATTACCTACAAGTGAATCATTAGGGTCACTTCAGTTATACAAAATGGAAGCTTTTGCTGTCTTCAAAAAATAATTAGATAGGTATTCCTACGTCAATAGAATGTATAGTTCACCCTAAAATATAATTTGAGTTTATAGCCTGTGAAACATACATAATAGGTCATATCATTTGGAATATGAGCCGAGAAAGAGGAAGAGTTACACAGGTATTTAGATGCATGACCCATTCACCCAGGAAACAGTAAATGGAGAGCATGTTTTGTATGGAAAACTAAATTAATTATGCATTGAAGTTCGTGCGATAGCATTCAGTATTAATAACTTGAGATAAAAATACTCCATTAAGATACATGCATGCTTATTTAATATTAATACACATTTATAAAATGAATTTCTGTTACAGGGTACTTGTAATACAAGCATCAAGAACTATGAGTATAAATACTACTTACTGATTTACACAGACCAATAAAAATAGAAAACCCCACATCCTAATGATATGAATAAAAGTACACAATAAGCAATAACTAAATTAAAATATAAGATGGTGGTAGTGACAGTTTGAAAAGTGCTGTCAAATCATTCATTCATGGATTTGATTAATTACTGTAATCATATATAAGATACATAGATTTAGCATCTCTACATGAATATTTCTACAACTTGATATCTTTCTACCTATACCTTATACAAGTTATACACCGCTCCAGAATTGCGACCTCCTGGCATCCGGTCCTCTCGAACAGCTAACGGAGAACAAAACAGCATCAGTCAACTTGATATCTGCTGCAATTTAATTGTTATTAAATAGATGTACCGAAAGTGATATAAGACAGTAACCACAAACCCTTGGTTTATTTTACAGTGACTGAATTTCCCTATGAGTTTGAAAAATTAGTGAGATATTGAAGGCACTACTTGTACCACAGAGTCCAAAATAGATGAGGTTAGTAGATTGATTCAACATAAAAACCAATTTAGCATTCATTTTAGAAACACCTCTAGCCAACCCCTGATGACAGATATTTCACCAAGATCTAAATTTTACTTATACTGCTAAAGAACTGGATTATATTCCAGCTCAGCACCAAATGTCAAACAATTAATAATTACTATAGAAGTCTAGCATGATTAAGACATATTATAACAAACAGGGTCATAGGACCTAGAAGTTTTCTGATTTGAAATACATTGAGAGGTATTTGTACTTTAAATGGCAGACATTTGGTGCATGTGCTGTGAAGAGATCATACTTTGAGACCAACCTTGCAACACCATACCCTGCTCAATACATTTCTTGAATCGGCAATACTGACAGCGATTCCTTTGGGCTTTTGTTATCTCACAGTTGCCATCTGCAACGCACGTGTACACACGTCTGTTTTGGACTGTGCGTTTGAAGAAGCCTTTGCATCTGAACAAAAATTTAACATCGCTTAATGTCACAAGCATTACACAAAATATTAAAGCTAGGCTAATGTGGGCTTTGTCCACAGATGAAATATTTAGAATTTTTATAAAATAAAAATGAAGTTTTAGTTAGTAAACTTTCTGTGCATTTATGCATTTTTTAATTAATCAGTCATATGTAATCATATAGAATTTATTTGAGGTCATTGCACTTTAAAAAACCCATAAAACAATTTCACTTTAAGCACACTGAACTTCATTCTCCCTTTTGATCTATAAAACTCATGTCTGTGGCAACATATTATGCAATATTTTTATTAGTACTTTGTTCCATATATAACTTATGACACTAACTTAGAGATTTGATACTATTACTAACAATTTCATTTATATAGTTTATCTTCCCAATTATTGTTGGAGATTTTTCATTGGCCTACATTGCTCCTAAATCTATTAAATAAGTCAATTTGAGTTGTCTATTTGTTGACCTGGAAGTAACTTTTAATGTTAAATATTGGAATAAAATATTCTGCACTTTGAAGGACATTGGATTGGTTTGACTGAATTGCGTCAATTCAAGAATTATTGACCAAATCTGAACACAGAGAAAAGAGAGAGATTGTTATTAGAAATGGTTACATGAACAGATTTCATGAACAGTAAGTACTTCTGACATATTTCTTTAGGCAGCAATGAAGAAAAATCTAGGAAAAGTTTTCAACAGGAATTAAAATAAGAGTAGCTTAAATACAGAATCTGAGACTTCTATGCCATATTTTCCTCTTTTTATAATATGTTAAGACAATCTATTTAAAGAATGGAGAAACTATAAAAAGTTTTGGCATAAACATACATCAAAACTATTACTATAATCACTAATAAACAGAAAACCCCACTGCAACTAAATATCAGAACTGATTAATTTCATAATCATTATGTATTATTAGGGTAACAACATTAGCAAGAATATCCCCAGAAAATGCATCAACAAAGGTAGGATCGTACAAATAGGAAAGCATTCTTCAGAAAAAAAAACTTAAGATCTGAATGGAAAAATGTTGAATTGGGATATAACTTTAAATAAGTATTTTGGAAAAACTTCCTGAAACTGGATATACAGATTACAGACATAGGTGGAAATAAAACCATCACAGTTGAAATATCTTAAAAGAAGCCACAGATATGTAGATTGTGGAAGTCTTAAAATAATTGGTGAGGGCAGGAGTTTTTGAAATTTTGTTTTTCACATAAATAAAAAAATTGTGATCGTACACATAGTAAGTATTTTGATTTTCAGAGATTCATATTTTACAAAAACCAGGAATGAATGAAATTAACTATTTTCAGCTAGCTGTATTATTAACAAGCAACATTCTATCCTAAGCCACTGGCAAATTTTAATGTTGAAAATGTTTGTTTAAACCTTTCTTTTTGAGCTGTAATTTCTTCTCTTTAACAATGCCATCAGAATCGATTGGTAAATAACACATATTGTTGGCTTCGAATCGATCAGATGTTTCATTGCCTGGTCTTAAAACATATAGGAAAGACGCAGAAAGCTATCGACGACCGTCTCCTCGTGCCAAGCTGAACCGAGCAGGTCCGTAGTTGTGGACTCATGTGTCTGAACTCATGATCCTTATTCCCTGAAGGTGAAAGGAGATATTTAATGTTCGAAATGTCACTTTACTTCACTACACCTCGTTTAATACCGTATTCCTCATCGACTCTTTGTTACTTTTTTCTTTCTTTGGAACAATCAACCAAATCCAAACATAGTTTGTGTTCCCCACTTATATAAAACAATACCCCAATAGAAGTAACCAGGATAAGTTTTAGTTCTGGTATTTATTCATAATCACCTACCATAATAATACTTTTGATATTTTTTAGTCTATTAGCTTGTTTCTCTGTTTACCTATAAATTATTGTTTGGAGAAAAATGAGAGTAGAAGGGAGGTTGCTTCCATAACAAACCACATTCATCCATTAGTTGTCCGGTGTAGAATACTGTCATATAGTGTATAATAATATGAACGAATCAGGGTGTTGGATGGAATAGGAGATATTTCGCGTCCCTTACCCCTCACAGGTGATGATGCCGTAATGCAGCCCCGTGGCCTTGTCCTCGCAGATCATGCAGATCATAGGTTGGTCGTCGTCGTCCTGTTCATCCAGCTGTTGCGGCTGCGGCGGAGGCGGCTGCGGAGGCGGCAGTGGGTGATGCAGCCCCACAAGCGCCTTGGCGTCGTCGCCGCCATTGCTCCAGCTGAGATTTAGCGCGTGAGCCTGGTGTGAAACAGGTAACTGACTTAGGTCCCCGGCCCACAGTCTCTCCATGTTGAGGGGCGAGGCGAAGGGCCTGTGGAACGGCTGCGGAGGCTGCTCCTGGCCCAGGTTCAGCAGCATCTGCGCCGCAGACTCCTCGCTGGAACCCGACGAGCTGGACGTGGACCAACTCGAGGTGGACGTGGACGCAGCGTGCTGAGGCGGCGGTGGCTGTTGCTGCTGCTGCTGTTGTTGTTGTTGCTGCTGCTGCTGCTGTTGTTGTTGCTGCTGTTGCTGCTGCTGGACCGGGTCAGGCTGAGACCAGATCATGGTGCGCACGCCGCCCGCCTCGCCCATTATGACGGTAGGGGCAGGGCGCGAGAGCGAAGGCGAGGCGCTGGGCGGCTTCATCTCCGCCGGGGGCTGGAACTGGTGGGGTTGCTGGCGCGCTAGTCCGCCCCCGATGAGCTCGGGGCGCACGCCGTTGATGCGGCAGGGGCTCATCCAGAAGGCGGGCGAGTGGATGACCGCCGGCCGGAGAGGCGTAGAGGCGGCGGGCGCAGGGACGGCCGTCTCTCCGCCCCCGTCGAACACGCTGTGATCTCCCCCGCCGCGTACCTCCTCCGCGTCCTCCTCCTTGATAGAGTGCTGTCGGGGGCCTTCGGTCAACGCCGAGTCCGGCGACGCCCTTGACAAAAAAAAAATATCTCCACTTAAACTTCCTTACGTTTCTTGCAATATTTCCGCCACCCGATCTCAACAAACGTGATATGAACAAGCTAATTCACAATATTATAAAATCTTACTTTTAAATTATAACGGAAAAATCATAATTCATAGTATTTACTTAAAGCAACTTTTTGCTTAATAATAACTTATGATCAGATCATAAAAGCATAAACTCTGGTAAAATTTGCCGAGGTAATAAACATAGTTTGGCAATCGATGTCAGTTCCTTTGTACTTTAAAAATAGTATTTAGTTTCCTTACTAAAACGATTAATACATTAAATATCTATATAGCTCATAGGGAATCTATATTAACAAATTTGGGTAAAATTTTTATTTCTTACGTAACGTGTACAATTCTTTGCTGTAATGAGGGTTATTATATGGGAAGTACAAAAAGTAAGGGGAATTTTGTAATTTCGCGGGTTGAAATAGTCCGATCGGTGCACTTTTTTCGTTTTTGTGTTGGTAATTACATCAGAAAAGTATCTTTACATTTTTAGCCATATCGGATGTTTAGTCTGTTGTGAGCTGTTAAACAGGTTACGTGTGTTTTGGTACCGTCGCTAATTAGGTATTTGTTTAAAAATATATCAGAGAATTAGTATTCAATTTTGCTATAACAATGGAATGAAGTGTAGTGATGCTTTAGAAATGTTAATTTTAGCTTTTGGTGAGACTACATTGTATAAAAACAAGGGTTTACGATTGGTACAAGCGTTTCGACGCAGAACTACTGAGACGTGATGAACACGGGTTTACGGATATGACGTCGAAACCCAGGCTCAATCGTCATTCTGGATCGTCAAAAAGCTCGACAAGTGCGGTCGAATGTGAAGTTTATTCGCCACCGAGTTGTTCATCTATTTTAACGGCACAGTGCATCACTAGTTCTCGTCGCAAGGCCAAACGATCAACAATGAGTACTACCTACAAGTTAAACGCCGTTTGCGTGAAGCAATCTGAGACATTTCGTGACTATGACTGCTCACACTTCATTACTTGTTCGTAACGTTTGTGACATAAATTCAAATTTCTAATTACTTGTCTAAATGGTTCTTGGGTATTGAAGAAACATTTTGGCGGCTATCTACGAGTAACCAATGAAGCATGGATGCGTTGCGTTACAGTCATACTGTCACGGTTAGTCACTCTACAGCTATTTATATATTAATTAAATCGGCAAAGCCTTCTCTGTTTAATCAAATCTACTCGGTCCTTCAGATACGCTAAGCTCGTTGGGGGCGATTCAATTGTATACGAACAAGTCACATAATCATTATCAGAATTATCCAACTAGCGCGGAATAGGATTATATGGTGAAAAGGACTTCGGCGACGAGTTTGTAAGGACATAATGACAGAGGGAATCAAAAGAAGAGTAGCGTGTGAAATGTTGGTTCTTGATTGAAGTGAAACATATCGCGGCGAGGAAAGCTGGCGTCTTGGTAAATACGAGTGTAACGTAACGCGTTACAACGCCATCAAGGCTCGTACTGCCAACATTTAAATTCCTTAATCCAACTATTAAATGAACTTGCGTATTTCACACAAACCAGTTAAATAATACGAGCGCACGGTAACGGAAGGATCGACTCGTTCCAGAAGTGACGTCAATGCCCGAAGCACCAATCACAAGACGCCACGTCATCGGTTTTACAAACTTACATCTGAAGCTTATATTTTATCTGATGTAAAATAACAAAAGAAATAAATATAACGGCCAAAAAGACACAACAAGTTTGGTATCAAATATGCACTGAAATAAATACAAATTGAAAAACACTTCATTTCGATCCTTCATCAGGTAAGCATAATAATAGTAAAAATGATGACAACTTATTAATTAATTATTGTGATAAAAATTTCTTCAATTATGTTGAAATTTTTTTGTATAAATTTGATAAATAAGGACAAAATATTTTAAAACTATTAGGTTACAAAAATAATCCATTTTTCCTTAAGAATTGTGAATTTAAGATAACTTATACATGATTGTTTACGTTTTTGTATTTTATCCCCATATTTTTACTGAAGCAATAAAGGTGCTTAATAAGCCTTTGTAAATAAATTTAATTTTGAAAACCGCAGCTTTCGTCTAAATATTTCCATATTTATCTGAACAGAAACCAATATGAAATTTTAAAAATCACACTTACGATTCCATAATAATCCCATATAAATATTAGCTAACGTTAATATTATATTAACGAAATGACCCAATGACGATTTCAACGAATAAATTTTGATCAACTGAAGGCGAATATAACAATAAAATGTGCAATTTTTAATGAAATATTAATGCTGGCAAATATTGTCTTCATGTAATTCCTTCGGAATCGTTAATGTGTGTTTTTAATTTTTGTTTTCTTTACAGATTAATATGGCAATATTTGCCGAAAGCTCCGATGATAATTTTTTTATAATATACACGATGATGTGGAAAAGATTATGACTAGAAGTAAAAATTCCATTGCCAGTTATAACTGAAGGACGAAACGTAGTGGTTTTTTATTTGTATTTATTTCAATGTCAGTGTAGCCAATGAAGTGGATATTTAGTATTAAACTTTTCTAAGTTATTAACCACTACATTTATAGCTTTGAAAGATATATTCATTACTAATCTATTATAAAATCGAAATTGGAGCCTACGCGTCATCCCTTCATTTGAATGCAACGACGGACAATGATGAATAAATAAATAATAATTGCATTCTTAAAATTTACCCTACATACTGAACTCTTTTTAAAAATATTTTTATAACTATGTTCAAACTAATCTCTTTTTTTTAATTTTGTTTTTCCACGAATCTTTTGGCAATGTCTGTAGTCATCTAACATGGAAAGTATATTTACAAGTTATACCATTTTAATAATCGAAATTGATTTGATTGTGAATCTTGTACGATATTTTTAATCATCCATTGTTTTCAATTCAATGTAAATGGTGTTTCAGAAAGAGTAATCGGATTTCTACGACGATGGATCGGCCATACTGGACAAAATGATTCAGCCATGGTCTCAACGGTCATTGGACCTCACTTTTTCCTGTAGCTTAGAGTAACATTGCGGAACTGCGTAACAACAGCCGTGGAGGTTAAGAATGTGCGACGAATTTGATTATCGCATAGACACGCTTCTCAAGGGGTGAGGAGGGAGGGGGGGTGAGATTGAGCACCTGTGAATTTTTATGAAAACAACTTAATGTATTATCCTTTATTACCAAATTCAAATTAATTTTGTGTGGTCATTTTTTGGGTCAAAATATAGGCCTATACATGCCAAATAGGATTATTCTTTTTTAAATACTTTGTGCTTGAATGACTTACTTCACCTGTTTTTTATTCCTCTGTCGCTGAAGTTTCACTTCCGTCTTACGTGGCGACAACGATCGTAGGTTTGGGATTACCCATCATAAAACTCTGGCGCCTCGTAGTCGCCAAAGACGAGGCAAGGACGTACCAATTTTCAACTTTGAGGGATTATCTCGCCCCCTGGCAAAATTCCGAAGAGCGACGACTAGAAACTCCCCTCTACCATCAAAACTAAATTAGACGCAACGCAAAAGTAAATTATGATTGGCAGAAACCAGTCACATTGTACAATGATCAACCGTGAGGTGGGGAACAAATTTGTCCCGGTCGGAGGCAATCAGAGATTTTGGGAACAGTAACTGAACATAATTTAAAGACGAGCTAGTCGAGGAGTGTCAATGGGGAGACTGGATGTTTTTTGGCGAATTTATCTTTGGGAGATGGTGGAGAAGGTCAACGCTCCGAGCCACGGACTGCCCAGGGAGACAAGATCCAGCTTTTCCGAGGATTTCAGCCGTTATTATGTCCTGGCGACCATAGCAGTGCGGTAGAAATCCGCAGACAAAAAACCGTATCTGAACTCGGATCAAAATTATATACCACAAATCTCTGCTACACGACCCTCCGTTTACGGCCCTGAGATTAATAATAGACAAATTAAATACAGTCCCACGCTGAATTTAATTAGTTTCCTCTTAACCAACAAAAATATTAATTACGGTCCGTATTAAGGACTTGGGGATGCGAATTCGCAACAGAGGAGAAATTTCACCCGCATAAAACTTCTTTGAACAGCAGTTCTTCAGGGAGAAGGGATAAATATTTGAACATGTCTATCGTCTACTAAATAGTATTAATACATGTTTAAACTTGTGTCAAGGTCGCATATATTTTTCCCACGGTTGAATCCAAGAGATTAGTGAATTATTATTCACCTGAGTGGATGTCGTCAGAGTTAACGTCATACATCGTGAGAGACGTTTAGTTGTTTTTTAATTTTTTTTAACGGAAAAAATTTGATCATTTGTAAATGTAGATAAAATTGATTTATGTTAAATAATATTTGAAACAATGAGATATACTGGTATTTCATTAAATTAATAGGGAATATAGCATTACAATAAAAGTAATTCAAAAATAATTGTATGAATTAGTATATACAATAATTATTTTTCCATTTGGCATTATCAGGATGATTGTGACGAAATAGTCGAAACCTGCCAATTAAATGAACCAATATTTAAAGACAGAATCCTCCTCCTCTTACATTATACGAATTAGGATTTTTTTAAATTGAAAAATAATTTTTAAAATATTTTTATAGATATGGTTATGAGAAAATTATTGACTGAAAGCTCCTTTGCATTTTTTAAACAAAATTAATAAAGTAACATTTATTAAAGGAGTTTTTAATATTATTGAGACTAATTAGGAAACCATAGGTATCCAATACGTAAGTATTTAATTAACTTTTCGTTATAGGGAAAATGTCAATTTAGCTGTTAAAACTATAGAATTCAGAGAACCGTATCATCGGATCGCGGTTAACTTCATTGAAATGTAAAATAAATTACAATCTTGTCAACGTCAAAATACGCTGTTTTTATTTCAAGACACTTATTACATGGAAATTAATAAAGCAAATATTAATCTAGGCTTTATAATTTACTAGGCATACACCATTAAAATATACGCGTTTTAAACCTGAGAAACTGAACTTCTTTGACGCTACAATAATGATTTTAAATAACAAAAAATGTGGGCAAAGAAATATAGATGAGTGTCAGAAATATTACGAATTAAATTGAATGCAGAACTCAGTTACTGAAAATTTTTGGTGCAGAGTTTTTACCGAGTTCCGTTTATATTTTTGATTTGATACTGAACATTCTGATTCTTCAAAATTCTTTTGAGAATTTAAAAGTAATTCCTATTATTCAATATTTACATTAGTCTGAAACATGTATAATTAGAAATTAACGTTACAACGTTTCGTCCTCAATATTTGGATGTTTTTGGGTAAAAAGAGACATAATTAAATTTTTTTCTGGAGTTAATTTTCTGTTCATTGGAAGCATTGCAGAACGCAAAATTGTCACTTTTGGACTTCTTTCTTGTAATTAAAATGTATCTGTGTCCATTCAAAATATTTAACACCAAAAGAAATTTGATTTTGTATCTTTTCACCTGAAAAGTTAGAAAATTGTTGACGAAACGTATGTAATGTCTGGAATATTATAAAAATTCTGACTTATTGACTGTTTTTATGGTATTTTTGATAATTAACACTATTGTATTATGTTTTTTTATGTTTATTCCACACAGGATGAATTATAATTGATTTTGTTGTTCCCAACTCTTTCGGTCTTTCAAACTTGTAACTGATAAGGTTACATTTAAGAATCCGCAATATTTTGAATAACATTTTATCAAATTTTTTTGTTGTTTATTGGTTAAAATTTCTGTATTTTAATGGTTTTAAATATTAAATAAAAATTAAGAGAAAGTGGGTAACGGGTTGCATGTATCCAACAGATTCGAGGAGGTCACGGGCTATTAGTCCGAACAGCGAAGATAATAGTAAAATATATTTAGACGCATCACAAGGAATTTTACCTGGGAAAAGGGTAAGAGTAACACGATCCACGCAACTGCGGACACACTTCACGCACCCTAAAATCTGCGTTATGAGGCGCGAGTACGTTGACCCTGCAAGCGCACTACACGTTGACAATACAACCGATTAAACGTTGCTTGAAATTAAGACACTTCACCATTTTGAAACTGAACGCTGGATTCACTTCTTCCCTCGTCGAATCCGGTCATGACTCGGCGGAAAGGTGAAAGTGAAGTATCGCATCTGCGATGAGAGTAACAAAAAAAAACTTACACTTTCGCTGTCAACTCTTGAAACTCGCACCGGAACACTCACAGTTTCATCGGCGCGTGATTCAGAGAACACGTCATCGATCTATTTTTTTTTGTTTTATTTATTTTTTGCTTAAACGCTCGCGCTGTGAGACATCTCCCTCACACTATTCCTTTTCTTCTCTGAAACCACGCGTGCGTTTAAAACACGAAGATGATCAGCCTGGTGGGTTTGAGCGTCTCGCAATTGTGAGGGTAAATGGGGATGGGATGCGATAGAAATGAAACTGAAATATCACAGATGAGAAACTGAAATGGAACAAAGGAACACGATCCGGGCTAGGTAGTTTAGATATTTAACTACGCTGGTGGTTTTCAAAACAAAATATGCTAACCGCACGAAGTAATCAGAGTGTCTCTAGAGTCGGCCTTCAGAATCACGACAACAGATCGTTGTCCAGACGGATGATGTGGACAAGAATATCGTAAGGAAAGCGGAGAGTCGATCGACGAGGCAGATCACCAGTATTGCGAATCCATTTCGTATGAAATGAAAGCTCTAATTCTTAAAAATGTCACATTTTGCGATTAAAATGTGGACTCGTATCAAGAACAAAAACTAACAAACTACTTATTGTATTTATGTGTATCGATGATTTATCGACCTGTCGTTTGGCCAGAATCATTACAAAATATTAAGCTCCCCACCACTCGAGTTTTAAAATTAAGTAGCATTTTTCCCGCCACGAAACACTGTTTTATATTGTTAACTTCAAAGCTACTGCTGGGTAGAGAAATCTGTGCGAAACTGAATATGGAAGTTCATCTTTAGAATTGTTGGTGATACTGAGCTATTATCCTTTTGGTACTGAAAACTATCTTTGTTCTTTGTACACTTCCGCGATAATAGAGAGAGATTCTAATCCATAGAATAGGATCTTAGACAAAGGAACGCATTAGTCTTGAGCCTCTCGTCGTGGTGAAACCTATGATTGGTGCTCCCAAGGCCTCTGACTCACTCTAGCGCAAATCGACCAATCAAAACGCATGTAATAAAATTGCGAAGCCTGGGTTCGAATTCTAGGTGTTTGCTACCTCTACCTGTTAGCTTAACATGGCCGCCTGTTCTACGACGTGGTATCATCCAAGTATTTCGTACGTATGAGCGTGCTCAAGCTAATGCAATCATACTTGCTCAACTGTTGGTGTTTTCCCAAATTACTTGATACACACATTTTTTTTAAAAAAAAATATTAATTTTTCACGTGCGTCGCTCGAAATGCTGAACAACAAATTGTTCCCAGTCACCAATACGTTTCGCATGAGTAAATAATCAAGAATGGTGATCTAATATATGATTATCAGAAATAACGCGGAAGAGAAGATTTTTGTGTGAAAGTGTGCAGACTTTTCAGGATTTCATGGCGATTGAGAATATTCTTTATCACTTTTAACCAACAAAAAAAGGAGTTAATCGATCCGCTTGAGCGTTCTCAACTTTTTTGAGTGGTTTCCTTTCACGATATTAAACGAGGGATCAAAGCGTGACGCAACCGCTTCCTGACTAGTAGATACACGCTAGATCGTGTCTTTAAAATTGGGGTTCGTGTATATGATTATCATAATGTTGGTGAGGAGACGAATCTTCGACTGGAGTGTTGTCAGATGTACGTTGAAACCTCTGCGCAAACAAAAAAGGTTGGCGACTTTATTTCCAGTTCCAAAACTGGAGCATTCGATCCAATATAATTTTCTTAACTAGTATTATCTTATATTTTTATGGTTTCTTTCATTGTAACGGGTGACGGAGAAGGAACGACGTCGGCCATAGTAGAAAAGATATTTATAAATGCTAAAAAAGTTGAGCGTAGCAAACACATCGATTTTTATTTGGGTATCAGAAGAGCGTACTGAGTACCGTTTTTTCTTCTCGGTACGAGACGGAACCCGAGGGAATCGTTAGCAAGTCAAGATATGAGATCACCACGAATGATTTTTCTGCACTGGTGATGTTACTTTCGTACCGTACGTCTGTAGTATACCAATGTTGCTACTAGTTGGACCTCAATGGAGGAGTGGGAAAGCAACGTTGCCATATGCTTCATGTTCCGTCGGATCGTGTATTTATTACACGAATATATAATGCACAACGACAACGACACAAGTGCAGTGGTAACTCGGATAACGGTTAGTCTTTTGATTATTTCATCAAATTTAAATGTAGCAGCTACGTATGTATCAAAACAGTTTCGTAGCGAGCCCTCTTTTAAGTATGAATCCTTCTCAAAGGTTTTCTTCGTATCGAGTGGCGACGAACTTCTCGTATTTCCCATTGTTGATGTCACTCTTTCGGGGTCTAATAATAGGATCGACACGGCTTTATCGCTACGATACAATACATGAATGAATTTATTGCTGTTCTGGGGAGGCGCCGGAACAAGTTAATGGATTTTAATATAAAATTACGGAAATCGTGCAGAATACCGTCGTTAACTGAGGTGCCTAGAGGCCCGTGTGGTACTTGTAGAATTTACGAGATGATCCTGGAAAAGTAAAGCGATATAAAGCAACGTAATCATTTTCTCGGTCCTCACTAGATTGCAAAAAAAGCAGGAGTATCGTTTGATAATTTAGGTAAATTTCCGCTATCAGGAGACACACGATTAAGGAAAACCATCTTAATTATGAAACGGGAATCGAACAGCTTCTTCGCCCCATCTCTTTCTGCATATTACCTGCATCAAATGCACTCTCAACATTCCGTCATGGTCTAGTTCGCAGGATCATCTTCTGAACCAGGACATTCATTGTTTTGCTAATGCTTCTGGGAAGGGAAAGTAACGATATGCGGATACTCTAGGCTTTTTAACCGCTTGAGTATCCAAAAATTATCACAGAAATCACAAAAAAGAATATTTTAACTCAAGAGACGAATCGTGGCTCGTCTATTACGATCCCTAATCAAGCCAGAATGTTTCGGAGCAGTGTACAGGTCCGCAAGACCAGGTGAAAGTGCTCAGAAGAAAGCGAAGACAGTCGTGTCGGCTCTGGCCTCATTATGTTCGGATACTCAAGGCGTATTATTCCTTGCACGCCTGGAAGAGTAAAATACTGAACCGTCTTCCTATACCAGTCGCATCAACAACTGAAGAAGAAATCAGACAAACAATAACAATAAAGCTGCTGATAAGTTCAATGTTACTGGACCATATGTGAATTACTGTTGAATTCTTTAGATTTCATTTCTTACCCTTTGGGAGAGTTGACCGGGGGGGAGGGAGAATGAAAGAGTATCATTTTTCGTGTTTCGGTTCAAACAGTTCATCTCAGGATGATAAAAGATTGTAACGCCTCTTGACCAAGTGTACTCAGATCTAAAATGATGACGTATAAAAATCTTTAATATTACTATTTTTTTTAATAAATATGCCGGCGTCGGTGTAAAGAAGCCGTCGCGTCACGCAGTAGCGTTACGCTAACGATCCGACAATTGAAAGAAAGCAATCTATCGGAGAAAACGAGAGCTTCTTCAACAATATCTATAACATTTCCCCGTCAAAATTCAGCTTGGTAAGTCTAAATACATTCATGATTAAGAATTGAAGAAGTCAGTACGTTTCTTCAGTCCTTACGCGGTGCGGTAAGTTGGCATGTTGGGAAAACATGAGCGTAACGAAAAGTGAAACGTTCAGCGGGTTTCACTCTCGCGCAGGCGTCAGTGTTTCTTCCTTATGACGTTAGTATAATTCATACTAATCTAAATTATTTTGTATTTTTAATATCAACAAAAAATTTCGTTAACATATCTGATAAAGTAATTTTTTACTGATATTGACAGTGGTCAACTCTAAATACTATTATAAATATTTCAATTATTTGTTTACTCTTCAAATTTTCTATTTTTTTCTTTTGAAGTTTCATTTTCAACGAGCGTTATGGCATCACTTTTTTTAGTTATTCCGTTGAAGTTGTACCCGTAGTGAAAGTTTAGGTTATTTCATTGTCTGCATCGTTAAAAATTGTAAGGAGTGTAGAGAATAGCAATATAGAAAATTAATGTAAATGTGCGTTGAAAAGTTAATGTTTTTCTTTCTATGAATGATTAAATGTACTTTGTTGTTATTGTCTGTAGGCTTACTGTTTTCATTTGTCACAGCGTTATCACTTCAGTTCGCGCTGCGCTGTTGTTAAGTAAACACTATCCATTTGCAGCGCTCGGTTTTGTGTGTTTTTTTTATTAATTTTTTATTTATTTTTTGCTAAAATTTGCCATCAGTAGTAGTTGTGGCTGGATGTCCTGCTCAATTCTCGTCCTTTACGCTTGTGTAACGACTTTAATGAGTTGAAATTCTCCTATGCATTGCAGTTCCTTGTACAAGCGTGAAGGACGAGGAAAGAACAGGATGTCCAGGCACAAATACTTCTGATGACAACGTTGAGTAACTTCTTCTCTAACAAAAAAAAAACTTTTTTCTATTCGATACCGGAACGATGATACTACTAACCAGGGTGACTATGTTGAAAAATTATATCGTAGCACTATAAATGTTAAGGGCTAAATGAATTATATTAAAAAGTTTTATAAACAAATTACAAATTCTTCATATAAATTTGTTAGACATACCCGACGTTTCCTCCTTTTCCGGTATTAATAAATTAGGAGACTTTTAAAAAACTTACATTTAGCTACGTGTTATTACTGCTTCAACACTCATGAATTAAGTCCAGTAAATAAGATATAAAAATATTTATTATTTTACGTTTTCAACATTCATGAAAGAAAGACAAAATTTAAATGACTTTTATATTCATTTACTTTATTAACGTCTCAACATTGAATAATTAAATTAATAAACAAACTTTAAATTTTATTTATTGCATTTTAATAGTGAATGATGAAGGTTTGTAGTTCACAAACCCCCTATTTATTAGTGCATGAAGAGGCACTAATGTAAGGACGAAACGTCTTGCATGTCTAACAAATTTGTATGAAGAATTTATAATTTGTACACAAAACGTTTTCTTCCGACTTATTTCACCATTAATATTTTATCGTCGAAGAGTGTCAGACAATTTTCTACAGATACGTGTCCTCGTCAGTTTTCTATTGTTGCTGCGATAAATTAAGCAAATTATGCGTTATGAACATTGCTGATATAAACTCCTCGAGAGCTAAAAGAGTTGTATTGGAACACTATATTGTGCTTTTCCATTTTTGAGGCAGCCATTGTTAAGTCAACGGTTGTAAGTTATAGCCATAGCCTAGTCTTACGTCTAGAATCATAGTTTATTAAATTAATTGTAATGTTTTCAGATATTTTGTGTTAGTTATGTGCTCAAGTCTGCTATTCATTCGCTCGGAATTTTGGATGTATTTCAATAAATTTATTTGTACCGAATCTTCCAAATGGCGCAAGAATTTGGTGCCTAAAAATACCTAGTGATGATACAAGTCGTTATTGTAATTGGCGGCAAAGAAAATAATTCTGTAAACAAAAATCTGAAAATCTGAATGCATAGTGTTCACCCTATTTAGTTTTGGTCTTACCCATGCCAAAAAAATTCCCAGTCTCGGTTTATTGCTTACGCTCATAATTTCAGTTCAATAAAGCAGCCGAACATGCGTGAAGGACGTCCAGCCACAACTACTACTGATGACACTCTTCAGCTTTCCGAGAATTGTCCACGTAGTTTGTTAGTCAGTTTGACTCACCTGAGGACGACAGCTAAGACTTGAGAAGTGATAGTAATAATTGGATTGCATACCTGTCCCTCAGAGCAGGGCTGGGCGACGCAGGGCCCACCATGTCCGGTGAAGAGGTGCTCGTGTCTGCCACGCTCTCTCCTGCAACACAGCAAACACTCCGGTCACACATCTGGGCTCTCGGGACCTTCTCATTAGTACCGTAGTTACCCAAGCTTTCCTTAAACATCAGCCATCGCCAGGATTCTCAGAAGTCTGACATATTCTCTAGAATCTCTGGACTACTGCACCATCGACTTCTCGAATGTCGTTCCCAAATTATGAAAGTATGCATCTCAGAATTTTACTATATACCGTTTTATATTCAAATAATATAGGCACTGAAATAAGACAGCAATCTTTGCATTAATTGCTCACACGGGAAATGACTTACAATATACCATCTTCCTGCATTCCAGATTAATAGGCATTTATAGCCTTCAATTTTTAGAACCCAACTATTTTTCTACGGGGCTTATTCCGAGCCACACGCAAATAATTACATTTTACGTGGCTTTTTATACTGAAGGAAAAAGTGGATCAAGTGTAAAAGTCCCGAGTGTGACGCTTATAAATTTTCGTCATATATTTTATTTATCTAAATTAATTTATAATAAGAACCAATCTGTACCAAGTTTCCATAGAGGACTGATCCTGAAATATTCGTAGGGCGTTCCGGGGTAAACCCGGCAAACAGTCATATGCTTGAAGCCTGACAGGCGTAGTCTTTTGTCTGAAAGGAAATTTGCGGCTCGGCAAAATAACCAGGTCAGCCAAGGTCAGGAAGGTGGTTGACCCAAAAGATGGCTAGGGGTGGTCCCTAGCAAATTTTGAATTTTTGGAGAGGAAGGGTAAGAACCCCAACCCCATTGGAGGACTTATATATATATATATTACGATATTACGATTTTTTGGTTTCCCAAAAAAATATCCAATTTTAAAAAGAACTGAAGCATAAAAAATCGAAAATGTAAATATCACCGTTTCCCATCGGGTCAAAATAAATTCTCCTCTCGATGGTATTTAAAATGTATCCATACTATTACCATTTGACATCAATATTTTACAATAAAAAATAGTGTTTTATTGTGTCTGAACAGGTGATTAAAATTTTTTAAATCTTTGATTACGGCTATGCCTAAGCTTTCTAATTGAAGAAATAAATAATACTGGGGACTGTGCCAAAGGTTTTTTTTATTACTGCGAAATATTCAATTTAAACTATTCACACAATCACTAATGCTGTGATAGTATTTACTCTGATGTTCAGAAAATCTTACAAGAAAGCAAAAAAACATTTACCATCCTAATAAATCATCTTCAGTTACACAGAAAGGAGTCCATCATAATAGTATTGGTGTAACTAACAAGCACTCAGACAACATTAAGCCCAGTAAACCAAAATTCAGGATAATAATTACAGTTGTTTTCAAACGGGAGCTGATTTGACATGGAGTACATTCCTTGTGCCGTCGATTCAAGTTCATCATACTGTTGACGCAACTGTACTACAGTAAGGGATTATTGACTTCTCACTTGTTCTCACACGCTGAAAGCTAGAACGGATCCCGTTTGAAAACAAAATATACAAACAAGTTTTAGATTAGGCATTCTTCTCGATAATGAAATTTTTAAATTAGACTTATATAAAAGTATACCCCCCTGACACATGTCAACAAATGGTGTTCAATTTATAACATATAAGAATATAGCATTATTATTATTACTACTAGAAATGCCCGCGACTTCGTTCGTGCAGAAATTGCTCATTTTATTTTGCCCTGAAAACGAAACAGCAGGTACAGAATTTTGATAAAGTTGAATTCAATAAATATATAAAAAGTGCGGTATCATGATCGCTTCAGGGCAAAGCTTATAACTCGCAGTTGGTTTTGAACAGGTCCCACTTTCACACGTTTCGGAGCTAATTCTCACACAGACAGAAAATGTAATTACATTTAATGGGATCAATTATAATTATTTTATTTGCTTTTAAAATGAGCAATTACTAAATAATAAATTTAACTCACTCGACATTAAAACCAATTTACGTATACATCGTATCGACGATCCAAAGAAGTTTATTATTTCTCGGGGGTTCGCTCTCTTCCAACAATAGGTTAATTACAGCACGAATCTTGCTGGCAAAATTATGCTTATAATAACACAGTAAGTCGAATGAATAGT
Organism: Eucriotettix oculatus; assembly: GCA_034510155.1. Classification (NCBI taxonomy): domain Eukaryota; kingdom Metazoa; phylum Arthropoda; class Insecta; order Orthoptera; family Tetrigidae; genus Eucriotettix; species Eucriotettix oculatus. The sequence goes on from CM067380.1 coordinate 45,174,070, forward strand.
ATAGGACTTTTAACTCGCAGTTGGTTTTCAGGCCGGCTTTTGCGCGAAAATTCAAAGGATTTATAAATATTTGTATTAATAATTTCTGAACTCTGCAAGATATCGAAATGAAACATACACGAGAATTTAACTTAAAGTTCCTGTTTCAATCCCTGAAATTTTCATTGAAATCCGATAGGACGTTTCAGAGCATAAACAGATCAGGGGTATAGGCAACCCGTATGCACTTTTTGAAGATTTGAATGCGCGTATGCCAAGAAACCTTTCCCGTAGAATGTTTTGTATTAATACTTTTATTATATTAATATCTTCTGAAATATATCGAAATGAAACGTGCACAAATATTTAAGTTAAACCTCCTGTTTTTAAACAATCAAATTTTCATTGAAATCCGCTGAGCCGTTTCGGAGTCTATTCGAGACAAACTTCCACACTGACATCATTTCAATTTTATTTATTGGTATATATTTATGTGAACTTCATGAGTCATTGTGATATGTGACCTAATACTAATAAGACTTGTTAAGATAATTTCTCAAAAATTACGATCTATGGAAAAAAAGTTCAAAATAATATTTAAAACATGCAAATCGTGTACAATTTTGAAACCTACTACTTTTAACGTTGGTAGTCATAAGGACGGAAAACCAAAAATTATGTGATTTTGAATATTTTTCAGTATTGAGGTAGAGTCAAGTATCTACCGTATACTTGCTTTCAATTTTATTTTATTTGGCCTTATAAAGAATGTCAATATTTTTTTTGCTTCATGGGACGTACATATATAGAATCCGTCATTCATACTTTTACTTTGGAGATCCTAAAACCTTTTGCTAATATAAAAAGAGTATTCTAGCTTGGAGATTAGGGGCTTCTGGATTTTATTTTTGGACAGGCAGACATCAAACATTGTTATACATCACGTGAAAATGATTAGAGGTTGAGTTCTAATTATTTCCCTTATGCTTTTGACATCCGAGTTTTTTTTTGGAAGGGGGGGCTTAATAGGCTACATGAGGGTGATCCTGAAGCAGGCAACTCCCCTTTAATAGCATAGGAAGGGACTTGAAAAGGGGGGATGTGGAAGGTAGAGCAAGGTAGCCCAGGGTTGACTAGGGTTCCCCGGGCTATGGTTTAAGGATCCTACCCGGTGTTTCACCTAAAGGTGATGCAGGGAGAAACCCTATAAAACCTGCATCAGGTAGGTCGGGCTAGTGGGTACTACTCCTGCGCCCTTCTGATGACGGGAGACTGGATTGCTGTGGGAACCGCAACAAACCCGCCTCCGTGCCTTGATCAGTATTGAGAGGCAATTGGCCGATTGGTCCAATGGGATCAGCGAACAACTCTTACCGTATGCCGAAGGTCTTCGACCCCCATACATACACCTCTAAACTGCCCAAGGTCGTCTCAGCCTGCAGGAGCCTTAAATTAGCTACCTTGGCCATGGACCAAGGGGGGAGGGAAAAAGGAAAACCAGGAAGGAGGAAGTCAGCCTCCACCTGGCTCTCACTCATTTCCCAGCAGGATATCCTCCTGCTTATCCACGACATCCGAGTTAAGACTGTGATTGTGAATAGGTATTATAGACCCCAATTGCTCTACCACAGTTGTTATGTTTACTCCACCTCGAGGCGTTTTTTTTAAATATTAAATGAATTCATTAGTACTGCAATTAGTTCCCTTTTCGCGATTTGGTTCTTTTGGTTTAATTGACTACTTTCTAGTTAGCGGTTTTCTTTTTAATTTGCGATTCTTTAGTTATTCATTTTTTTGTTTTATTAGTTGTGGATAGAAAATTTCCTCAGTGTTTTTGAAGTATATTTTGGCGCGTGAGGACTACTAGAGAAAGATAGGCGCGTCGGCTGTTGAACTTTTGGTGAAGTGGTAAGCTCAGCATAGTCAACTTTCTCTCTTACGTACGACAACGTACATAATCTCCACATTGACGTTCTATTCGACTTAGTCTGAACAAGAATCCTTGGCTTTCGGAAACCTTGAATATCGGGTCCCCCAATGAAGGAGTTGATACACGCCTGCGAAAAAATATCGTGTGACTGAGAATAAATACAACTGGATACGAAATGGTTTTTAGTATCCCATGTCAGATTCTGTATGCCATTTTCCATCAATTTTAGATGCACGACTGTCGCGAAAAATTTGTCGTCAGGCATCAAAATATAATCTTCGAACGTTTCTAGAGCATTATTTTATTAATGGTATCACAAACGCCTGGTACTTCCTAGTTCAACTGGAAACGCTTCGCTGAAATTGTCAGAAGAAATCGAAAAAGCACCCGACGAGTACAGAAGATATTCCTCAACCCCTGACAGTGTAGGCAACCTGCATGACGCTCCCTAATTCGCTGATAACATCCTAAATGATTAAGTACACTAGGGATAGAAAAACTCTATTTATTTTAATAATTTAAATTATTTATAGATGTGATTAATCATTTCAATGTAAAAATTAAAATGTAAGGGGAGCTTAACTGCATCCTAGCTTGCTGGAATATATAACAAATAGTAGTAAAATAAATAAATGCTCAATATTTGATAAATTATCTTTTTTTTTCGTTTGCGTGTACACGAAATTTTAAACTTACTGAGTTATCGAGTGACTATCAACCTGATTATGACAGTGTGGTAGTTGACATTCTTAGAGTTCAAAGGGTTTGGAATTACGGCGATAAGCAACCTCAATTCTTCACGTGGGTTTACATATATCTATATAAATAAATGTAAATGCATGTTTGTTTGTCCCATATGCGTTCCTAGTGAATTAATCCGATTGCGATTACCGCTGGCCTATGGAAGCTCTCCTAGGGTCGGGGGTGGACGGGGGATGAAAAATTTAAGGCATGCATAAAAGTCCGATGTATCAATAAGATAGTTAGTGCTCTTCCCGATATTATTTCTGTATAATATCAACTCCGTTCGGCACTGTAAGGAAGCACCCACAGGGGTGGGGGTGAAGGGGCGTTACTATGAATGTCACTGAATTTCTTAGCATGTCAGTTAAGCCCCATTTCAGAACACTAATGCGGTGATGAAAGGGGTAATACAAAGTTCCACATAAAATCTTCAATTTCCGCCAAATTTTGTACACGTGTTCCTTGAAACCCGGAAAAGAAAACCCCGTAAGGCGTTTGTGGAAACACTAAAGCATGCATAAACTGACGATATTTATCTCGAAAAAAAATTATTTTCGTGCTCAATATGGTTGATAGGGGTTATTTAGATGCTTTTTGTGTATGATTTAAACCTTATTTGGTATGAGATCTGAGGACGGTTTGATGGACGGGTTGCAGGCACGTTACATAAAAATAACAATCAAGATAGGTGTCGAATTCTGGGTTATAGAAGTCGCTGGATTTAATTCTGACATTCAACATGCCGATTAAGCAGTAGTTGAGCCCTTATGAGTGGTGTTGGAAAGGAGTGAAACCAAGATTTAAAAGCGTGGAGCAATTTTTACAAAACAATGCACTCATGCTAATTACGACCCTTAAAATCACTGTATGGGTGAAACACCCCTAGAAGTTATAGGGGTGGAATTTTAAAAATATTTAAGACGGCAATTATTACGGTTGGTTGCTCAGTTTGCCATAGTCGAAGTTTCAATGCTTAATTCAGCCCCTAAAGTCAATGAATGGAAATACCCATAGGGGTGAGGGAGTAAAGGCTTTTCATATAAATAATGGAAAATCGACTGACATTGTTGTCCATTCCGCGGTTATGGAAGCCGGTAAATTATAGTCTGACGTCCACAACCCGCTTAATTTGTAGTTCACTTCCTCGCAGTAGGGGTAGAGGGAGAAGGGATAAATAATTATAATACGAAGCCAACCGAGATTTGTGTCGAACCAAGGCACTTTTTCCAAGGGTACCGGAAGTATTCTCGCGTCTCTTAACGTACCGGAGAATTAAATTTGCCTGTTCATTTTTAGTTATGAGTCTTCGTGCCGGTTATGTTGAAATTCACTTTGGGTAATCTTAGATAGGGTAGGGGAGCGTGAATGTGACTCCCTCGACTTTACTCACGTCTTAGCCACGAAATTATTAAGTACTGTACCAGGATATTTTAGCTGACGACATATCACTCTATTTTCGGATTGTGTCATGTAAGATGACAGTCCACATTCGACCCGGTAGGTGAAGGTACTGTAAATATACCAGGGTAGTTAATATATGAACGATATATGAATTCGTATTTATGCCCTTCATCGGAACCCATGTTCCACTTTTCATTACTTGAAACGTAGAGCAGAGTAATTTCGTTGATAGAGTTGAGTCCCTGGCCACGCGATGACCTTCATATTAGTACACTTCTGTTTGTAAACATTACAGAAGCAAGGACCCAGGTAACTCATTCGGATTTGTTTTACTTGTTGCTAATACTGCCGAACGAGTGTTTTGTGCAAGGTACATCGAGAGCTGCTGTACGTCGTGGCATTGAATCAAAGAGGCCTTGGATCTCTTCCTGGGAAGTGGCTTGCCAGGCCGCTTGTATACGTGTCCTCAGTTCATTGGTGCTGGCTGCTGGAAGGTGTTGACGGGCAAGTTGTCGACCGACTGTATCCCGTACATTTTAAATGAGAGACGTCTAGCGAACAGGCAGGCCACAAAATTCCGTTTAATCAGTGCGACGAAGATACGTTAAACTTTTGAGAGGAAAGTCTGAAGCAAGTGAGGCTTGAATGATACGTAAAGACACTGTACGCCTTCCCGCTTCACGTTCGCTCAGCCTCATGCTGGAAAACAAACCCTAAAGGCAGATTCCTTCGAAAACATGCAATTCTGCAAGACGTCAGTCCTACAGCCGTCTTCGTCGGTGGTAAGGAGGAAAATAATATGTTACAGTCATCAACCGACGTGATGAGATTTAATGACCCGTCAATACAATTTGAAAGAGATTTCTGTCAGGTCGTTGCGTCCTAACAAGCCAATGCGACACATGTATCAGTTTCTCATCGGTCCACTGAATCCACAATTGTGACATGATGTGATACACGAACAGAAACGCACAGTCCAATTTCTTCCCCCTCCACATTCACGCTATTAAAAACGTCTACTGATTTGCCACTGGTAGAAAAATTGAACCAAGGTCAGACCATTCAACGTGACAGTCTAGATCACCTCTAAAATACTAAATTAATCACTTGGTTCTTATGCCCTACAAGTTTCAAATCCTCGATTAATTTTCTCCGTCGTCAGTAGCATCTGTCTTTGCCTCAATATCGTACGATAAAAATAATGAATTGCATTCATTTAGTAAAGTTGTTGTATTTCATGGGTTGTTCACCGGAAGCGCAACTGATTATTAAGTCAAGGTATGCTCCAATGTTTAGTATCCATAATATGTTTCTCGAACGGAAACGAAACAACTAATAGTGTCTTAGCCCCTTTTAGCAATCTCAACAATATTCAAAACATTTATTCATAAATTTTAATACAAATTTCTTAACGAGTAAGTCGGTCATACTTTTGTCACAATCATCTCTACAGGAACGAATAGTTTTTTAACATATATAAATCAACTTCAATTACAAAATCCTATCCTATATATATAATTTGTCATACATTAAGATTTTATTTTTAATGGTCCACAATTAGTGACTTTATTATAATTTTCCGTCACAAATCCTCAAGCTTTCAGCCTATGTACTGGCCATATTCATCTGTATCCTCCTAACTGACAGCCATATACAAGACATTTTTCCTTTACTCGGTGCATGTTGCATTGTGACTTTATTTTTAATAAATTTAGATTAACGGAGCTAAATTAAAATGACGCTATGAATTTATGACGGTATTCGAACGTGAGATGAGATGGAATCGAAGTGTATCCGGACCGTAGGTCCGTAGTCATTTATTCCAACAGAAACGTCTCTCATTGGAACCGATAAACTGGGATGAAATCGAAACTCCACGTAGGGAAATAACAAGAAAAAATTACTAACTTATTTGAATATATGTATAATAAAATTGAGGTTGGTTTTTTTTATTTTAGTTTCGTTGAAAAGAAAGTGTTGATGTTCGACAAACTATACATAGGATTTTGTAATTGAAAATGTTTTATGTATTTTTATAAATTTTCCTTTTGTTGCGATGATTTAGGCAAAATTATGGCCCAAAGTTCCTTTTTGAAATAGGTAACAATATGAATAAGAAAATATTGATTTATTAAGTTTTGCATCATATTATTGACATCGATAAAAACACATGAATTACAAATCAGTCATATTAAACGATAAACCTAAAAATAAATTTTCAAAAAATTAAAAATTCTGTGTATATTCTTTTAGTTGCGGTATGTAGAGACAAGTATAAATTTTTGTATATTTATCCCAATAGTTTAAACTATTATCACGTAGAAAATACAGTCACATTGACAGCCAGAATAGTGAGTGGTGATTCGTCATGCAGACCATGTGCCATGTGACGCAGTCAAGGATCTTTGATACGATTTATTAAACTCTTACATTCAGTATTAAAATGACTCGATTTTGTCATTGCAGTTATTCGGATTAATAATAAAGACGATGGAAATTTGGGATTTTTAAAATTTAAAAATATAAGTTGATTCATCGTCCGTTTCGAGCAGGGCTAAAAAATGCTGAAGGTATCGCCAATTAAAGCACATTATATTTTTGAACATGTCGCTATGGCTGAGAATCGAACCCGGTACTTCCCGCTTTCCGGGTGGGTGTTGGGTCTACAGTTACGATGGTTTGGATTAATGCGCAAGCTTTCGCCACACTGGTAAATAAAAAGCATTTAATTCTTAATAAATGTCCCCCTATACTGTTAAACCAGCAAAACACGTTGAAACATCTCGTAAGTCACTATTTCCTCAGTCCATGATTTTGATCCTTCATACAATAATTTTTGCTCCCATATAATAAAACGTATCCGGTATAGTTCATCAGTAAAAAAAATTAACAGTTTCGACAAACCTTAGGCTGCCTGTTATTGGTGGCTCGCAGTCGTTTAGTTACTTCATCTGGATCCCAACAAACACGAGAGATTTCACTTGGCGACAAAGGAACAGTAGCTCCAGATTGAAGCTTGAAATGTCACTGCACACTAAAGACCTGTTTCTGAGTTCACGACCAATTATTTCCAAGATTAAGAGTTCCCATTCTGATAAGAGTTACATCGGTATAACTCTACAAGAGTAAGCCAATAAACTTCGGTATTCGTTCTTTTCTTCAGTTTTAACAAGGTGCCGGCAGAGATAATTTAAAATAGGAGCCGAGAGTTAGATCGAATAAACGTCTCATAATATTCTGGTTTATCTGGAAGTCTTTGAACTGTTCGCTGATTCCTAACCATGCGGACGCAGTGAAATGCAGATGTACCCTTAAATCAGTATTAGCATTGGTCATTTATGATCGTTTCGAAAGGCAGAAAAAAATATTTTTTTTACGTTCCACGGAGCTTTGGAGACACTGACAAAAAGTAGATATAGGAAAAAGTATGTTAGCTGAGGAAGAGAGCGCTCATGAAATTGAGGATTCCTGCAGCGACGTCATTATCATCACTGTTGGAAACGACAACAGTGTTTTGATATTGGATCAACCCCATACGGGTGCGAACAGTGAAATGTACCACACCGACATGCAGGTAATGGAGAGACGAGTAGCGCTCCAACCCGCCAGTTAGCAACCCCAACACGAGTCTGAGCCAAGGCGGCCAGCGCTGGCAGCTCGTCAGTCAAAGGTGGAGGGGAGGGGGGAAAAGTGTCGAGCGTCTCCCAGTCAAAGGAAGGCACTGCATACTTTTCGCATATTTACAAACTATTGCATTTTAACAGTCATATATAACTTTTGTATAATGTTTTGATTGAAAGTTTAATAAATAATTATACGGCCAATTCGTACACATCAGATTATAAAAAAAGCTGTTATGATGGAAAAACTTGAAATTAATACATAGAAGTAGCCATCACGAAAACTCCAGACGCACTCAGTTCTTCCCGAATATTCCTCTCGTCTTGAATTTCCGTTCTTTTAGTGTAAATGTTCAGAAAAAGAGTAACTTGACACCGTACTTGGTGTTTCAATGGTCTACTTCTTATCTCATTCTCAAAAAAAAATAATTAGGAAAGATATTTTCTTTTTCGAGTGTAGTCTTCACGTTATATTCAATATTGTTGAGGATCTGGTAGATATTTACGATGTGATTGTATGAGAGTACTTTTTTGAATGGATGAACATGTACGATACCGCGATTAATTTGTAACTGAAACAAACCGAAGGGACGAAATGGCCTGACTTGTTGAAGTCTGCTGTCGACTCATCAACTTGTCAACGGGAGGCCATGAAGTAAAACAGCAATGAAGATACTTACAAGCAAGCCCCCAACTTCTTCCACATCTAACTCTAAACGTCGAAGTCAAGTATTTTTACTTCATGGAATTGATTTACGTGATCTAAACGGTTTCGAAAAAAAGAGATGTAAATTATAAAAATATATCGGTTAAAAGTATTAATTTCATAACGGGACTAAAATAAATGTTATGTACTAAAATTGTATACTGACATTGTTGTTTTACCAAAATATTGAGAAAATTGGTTGGAACGTATTTGCTAGTGCGATCGTGAAAAATTTAACAAGTTGGCAGTATTGTGAAAAAGAAAATGTTGATTCCGTTTGAAAAAATAGCAATTATTATGTGAAGTCTCCAGAAATATTTATGCTTTTAATTTTAATAGTGTTATTAAAATAAATAGCAAACCTCAAATATAGCGCCACAAGTCCGTAGGTTGGTATGAAGAACGATCATTTTGGCGAGGAAAAACGTCTAAGAGGAATTCTTTGTATCGCAACGTACATGAAATTTTGGTGACGATGGATTTCAGAAAATAAATAAAAGGGAGTATAATTTAATCCTCTTTGAAAAATTTTACTTATGACGCCCCCCCCCCACCCCCCGAAACTGTGGGACAGAAGTACAGGTTAATTGGCTTCCATAACAACGAATTAGACACCTGTATCGTTATTTCACACTCTTCGCACCAAACCTCACTATGGGAAGGATTTAGATCCCGGACTTTGGTTACACCCTTCCATACGTCTCATAGGGGCTGAATTGCAAGGTAATCGGCCTGTTGAATGTCAGAATCAGACTCATCGACTCAAATTACATCGGCTATGGCACCAAACCCGATAGTTTTCTTGTTGTTTTCAAGTGACACATGTCCACCCCCATCATTATTAATCAACCCTCCCATGCTGAAAGGGGTTGAGATTATAAACAAGTAGTATCAAAGTAATTGACCCCGAAAAGTATTTATTCGACGGACGTATCCGTATATTTTGAGGATTTAAACTTTTCCGTCCCCTCCACCCAGCCACCAGGGGTGGTAGCCGTGTCTTACCCCAATAATACTAATTTTCGGGTTGCAAAGAACATGTGTATAAAATTTGGACGCGTTTAGATTTAAATGTGGGACATACACACATACGAAATTTAAGTTTTTTCACACACACACACGCCATAAGCACTGAAATTCATTTATAAGAATATTACAGTTGATCCATCCATTTGGTTGAAATAAATGTAAATTTAATGGACGTTTCTTATACTGCTTCTGGGTTTTCCTTCCCCCCCCCCCTTGGCCTCAGGCCAAGGATTTTAAATTAAATCTATCCACAGAGCGAGGCGATCTTGAGCAGTTTGAGGGGTGCTTGCATCAGGGTCACAGACCTTGCGCGGACGGTAAGAGTTCTCTGATCTCATTGGAGCAGTCGACCAGCTGTCTCCCAAATTTCATCGAGGCATGGAGTTTGTTGTGCCCGTCATCAGAAGGGTTTTCCCTGCATCACTTCTGGGTGAATCATCGGATAAAATTTCTTAAAGTGCAGCCCAAGGGCCTCAGTCAACCTCTGGTTACCTTGCGCTACCTTCCGTATCCCCCTGTGAGCGCCACCAAAACGGATCATCCTCACTTACCCTGTCTTTCTAAGACAAAAAATGAGATTACACACAATTTTATTTTTTGATTTTGACTGCTACACATTTTGTTACTGATTTCCGATTAATTATATCTTATTTGTAATAGCTACAGATTGCTTTACGATTAGTATTTAACGCCCCTACTTAACTAATATCATCACCGACATAAACTCACATGGCGCAGCCTGAAGGACAAGAATATGTTTGTTTCATTTTATTAGCCGCGTCCTCTTAGTTTACATTGCAACCATTTGAAGCAATGGAATGGCGGAAGTTGACCTTCTACGCCTTGTCACCACCGTCAAACTTCGAGACGTCAACCGTATTTTCTGTTGTTTATAAATCAAACGACGATGTAATAATTATAAGCTGTGACACTTAAAACACAAACGGGTGGAAGTGTTATCAAAGAGCATCCACGTGATAATTTTACTGGCACTACAAGAGCACGTTAATGCTAAGCCGTCACCTCTACGAGGTAATATTTTGAGAGCTGTTTTCCTCACGTCAACGAACTACACCAGAGCGCAAAACCTTTTCTCAGGACCGTTGTGTTACAATTTCGTTGCTAACGTTTTCTGGACGTCCTTAAAGAGTATCTGATATCGTGACTGAGGTGGTTAGTAAATCATATATAGTGAAACGAGGTCGATGATCTTCCGTGTATCCCATAAAATTTGCCCTGACGGCTAGCCGACGATATTATCAGGTTAAAAAGAAAGGGGGGCGGGGAGGCGGGAGACGTTCCTCACTATCCTGCCCTCGTAATTCCCGTGTCACTCATGCCATTGAAAAGAAAACTTTACGTTGGCTTTGTACATCCCTGTTCCGTATAAGCTGACTCAGGAATCTGGCCGGCCTTAAACTTTGCAGAATGCGGTTAAAAGAAGAAAAAAGCTCCAACAGAGAGACATCAAGGTTCCCAACCTTGGACTCATCACCTTACATTAAATCTGAGGACATACAGGAAGTGGACGATAAATTGCTCCAGGTTTTCCAGAGGTCACAGCGTACGAAATTCAGAAAATGTGCTCCGACCTTGACAGACACACTTCCTTAAGCTTCACTGAAAATGAATCTCTCATTCCACAACTTACCGTCGACTGTCAAATTTATTCCGTTTTGAAGTTTCATGTCTCAGATCGTTTTGCTTAAATACTTCCTGTTTGTTATAATATTTTTATTACACCTTTTCATTATCTCTCCAACCCTATAATATAGCGGAAGTCGGGGCGGAACGGGATAACCTTTTTTATTGTATAGTGTTGGAGTTTAGTACATATGGACTTGATCACGTTTTTACTCAACCTTGTGAATGAACTCTTGTTTTGGCGTCTTACATCTGTGACTTTTTAATTGTTGCAGCATTTCGACAGAAGGTAATGCACAAAACTCCTCGCTTTTAAATCTTTAATGGTATATACTACTGTTTAAGGTAAAATGTTGTGTGTTCCTCAAGAGAAAAGGAAAAACTGACAGGCTCACCTTATAAGAATGAGTTACAGGATGTTATGCCCGAAAAGAATAGGTAGAGAAACAAAAGGGTCTGGGAAAATGATAGCATAGACGGCGCAGTTGCAAAAAAAATCTCTTTACGAAAATTGAGAATTAAGAAAAAAAAATACAAAAGGTGTTAAGATTTTTCTTAAATTCAATTTAATTTTATTGCATTAATTGTAAATACAAAAAATCCTACCCCGCTCTGCTCCGGGAGGGGGAAGGGAGTAGAACGCGAAATTTGTATCTTTTTAAAAATTCATCAAAAATCTAAATTCCAAGTTTTAATTTATATTGATAATAAGTTAAGTAGATAATAGAATAAACTAATGTTTTATACCATTATGAATTCATTTTTTTTCTCCATAATTTTAGAAAACTGTTAAACAATAAGTGTGCCGTTCCGCCCCGACTTCCCCTATCTTATCTGTTGAGCAGGTATTAATGTTTTCCAATCTTATTCAATAAGACAGTAATGGACCCTACATGTATAGTAAAATCAAGAAATTTTATCAAAGAAATTTATGAATAGAAGAACAGTATTTTACAGTTTTGCTGAACACTCTCTAAATTAGGACAATCCACAGACCTCCAAGTGTTAACTAGGGCCCCCAATTTCTTCTAAAAGTGATCCAGGGCAAACCCTAAAAACTTGCAACAGGTAGGTCGGACTCTCTGTACTCGTCCCAAGCCTTTCTGAAGACGGAAGAGGAGTTTGCTGGAGGGGAGACGCAGCATTCTCTTTCACCTTGCCTTGACCAGTTTAAGAGTCAGCTGGCTGACTGTTCTAATAGGACCCGGGGGCAGCATGTCCAATGTCTTTGACCTCGGGGGAATACAGCTTTCAAAACTGACCGAACTGCCTTGGCTTGTGGGAACCTTAGGTCAAATCCAGAGAGAGGCTCTCCAGGAAGCTTCACTTGGGCAGCTGAGACCAGCTACTACACGCTTCACCTACAAGTCTTATCCTTTTCTTAGGATTACAGGCTACATGAGGGTGATCCGATAAAAGGCAACTCCCCTTTAATGGCATAGGAAGGGAATTTGAATGTGGGGAAACGGGATGAAAAGACAGCTAAGGGCTGACTATGGACCCTGGGTTATCGTTGAGAATGCTACCCGATATTCACCTGAACGACAGGCAGGAAAAATCATAAAAAACCTACATCAGGCAGGTCGAACTGTTATTATATTAATTAGTTATATTTTTTATACAAAAGAGCAAGAATATTCTTGTTTGATCAAATGAGAAAGTATAAAATTGTGAACATGATGGTCTCAAATACACGCCGCAGACTTCCCCCCCCCCTTTCCGCCTTGTTGATCATGATCGATAACGCAAGTCTCACTCAAAATTGCATCAGGGAGATCTGTCGGAATGTGTGGCATCCTCTCTCACATTCCTGTCAACAAATTCACTTCAATTACACTGCGTTGAATTTTATTCACAAACAGAGCCTACTAGAAAGTTTTAAAGTGTTGGGTAAATGTGACCTTAAATGCCATCGACACTGATAATCAGGTTAGCGACCCCAAAACAATAGATTCGACACTAAACTCTTTTTCTTGGATATTTTATTAGTAGCCCTTTCTTGGTCCTCCTTTTCATTCCCTCATTTCTTAATGAGCGCCTATTCTGTAAGAGTAAATTTTGTGAAAAAAGTTCAAGTCAAACTATTAATTTTGCAGGTATACTTTCCCCCTTATTTATATACATTGAATCATAAATTTATTTATAAACATATAAAATTATTTATATACATTGAACCATAAATGTCCAAACGTCTAAGATCGTCTGGAACAGTCGCTTGGCTTATTTGCAGCATGAACTTTTAAATGATTTTTTGCATAAAACATGTATGTTCAGACAGATAAAAAAATCATATGTAAAAACAATTTTTAAAATATTACAAATTCTAAAACCTCCCGATGAAATCTCAAGGTATATTAATTGAAATCATACTAAGTTTTACTGTCATATCGGTACAACTGCTCGTCTACAATCCACTATCGAGCATTGTGTACATCTCTTCCACAGAAGTGCCAATAGACGTATACTTCTATGGTTTCTTTTAATCTAGTTTATTTTTAATTATTTGTCTTATATTTTGACGGAACAATACTAACCATCACTACTGCACCGGGAATCCACCTTCCGCCGCTTTAGCTTCAGGTCCTGGAAGAGGCTCATACTGTCCAATTCACACGGGGTTTTCGTCAGGGTCATAATTCCTGCAACAAAATGAAGACAATAAGTATCATTTTCTTTTTAAAAAATTCTTACTTAAACAATAAAGATTAAGTACACAACAAAACAAAGTGCGGAAAGAATCTGATGTTGACAAGTAGAGTAATCAAGGCGAGATGAGTCTCGATTCTTGCGAATTTTTATTTATAAAAGTTACATAGATAAGCCCGTATGTTGATGATTATAAAATTTCTTCATTGCAAGTAAAATAACTTAAAGAATATCATAATTAATAATAAAAAGTACTAGCGACTGCTTGATTTTTTCCTAATGCTCACGTCAGAGTCTCAAATATCTTGGGCTTTCTCCCGCTGATCTTTGCTGCTTCACTGTGCCATTTACAACTTGTTTTCCAATATTTAATTTTATTCTCAGACATTAATTGTCAGCCATGGCGACGAATCAAAACGTAATGTAATTTTGGGAAGACCTTGGCCACGTAGGAATCTTTTGTAAGATCTCTTAAGGATATGTGTGCAAAGAAACGACGTAAAATACCACTTTTTTATTCAAAAGAAAGTGATTTATTTATTTATTTATAATCAAAGCAAATAAAATTTACAGGAGCTTTCGGACCAATAGTCCATAGTCCTCTGTAAATAACACCAAAGTCTGGTATTATATAAATTACATTCCTCCCTCCTTTTAAAATGGTTTTCGTTTGAATAAAAACTGGAGTTTAAAATAGTTTTTACATGCATATGTATAGGTACAATGTGCGGTAAAGATTATTAAGTTTGAGGATCTCTATGGATTTCATGGAAGTTTATTTAGGAACGAATAGAAGTAGAAGGCGATCAAATTTGGTTATGATTGTGTGGATATTACAGTAAGAAAGTAATTTTAGAGCACGTTACTCTCTGATTTGGTTTATTTTTCAGGTGAGAGATTTGTTAGTGGATGCTTCTACAGTCGTGATTTGTATTCGAAATCCTATGGGAAACGATACTGGTAATTTAGTAGCACGAAAGATATGGTAGAATATAAACACAAAGTTTTCCGTTGGGATTTAAATTGGTGAGTGTGTGGAATAAGTTCGGCGCAGTTTGTTAACTGAAAGATCGCCGAATGCAAAGTTCTACTCATCGGGTGGTTGGCTAATCGCATATAAAAGATCGGTTCTTACACGAAGCCGTAACAAATGAGATCTACTATCTTCGGCGAAGGAAAGAGTGATAAGGTACGTTGATCCCTTGTCCTCATTTCTCAGCTTGGAGTGTTATTGAGTAGACAGCAGAACCTTGACAGCCAACTGCGGCTAGGGATTGGCTCGTCCTGTTCGCCACTTCATCGGTATATAAATGACAATTACCACCACTTAACCAGAAACAGAACACTGACAACAGAGAATTAATCAGTTTTCCATTTAAATATAGATTTGCAAAAACCAAATGATACGTGACCTGGAGGTCTTAGCAGTGATAATGCCAAGAGGAAAAAGGAATTTCTGGTCTAGTGTGAAAAAAGAAGAAGGGATTTCTTAAATAAAATTAATATTTATGAATTGAAGCTATGAATGTGGAATTATTCCTTTATTATGCTGATGGAAATTAATTTGAGGTTCCTCCGGACAATATGAATAACTTTATCAGTAGATAAAACAATTCCGGCGCGATTCGGATGGCGGGTCGTCTACCGACAGGGGACGAAAATTAGCGACGTTGTTTGTCACACTCTGCTGTTACAAATATTAGCTTAGTATCATTTCGAACGGTAGTTAATTCCCAGTATAATTTATAACAGTTTGCACTCCTTGGTGAATCAATAGAAGTACTCAACAGCTGCTAATTATTGGATGTAACGTTTAGTAAAGACCTATCAGAGGAGAAGGGATGGAAAACACTGAAATAAGTGCGAACCTAAGTGCGACCTATTCTAGAGTAAGGAATGAGCTCATTCAAACCCTTAACAAAAGTCATTGAAATAATTGGAGAAAAAGACTTAGTCAAATAGAAGGAATCGCGCTGTCTTCTGTGCATTATCCATGGCACACAATAACTAACCGACCTGGAGAACAGTTTTATTTTATTAATTATCTAAAAAGGATCATTTATACAAGATTTGATAGAAGAACCAGCGGAATAATGAAAGAAAATTTTCATTATTAAATAGAACAATTCTGGATTGGAATAGTTTACCTGCGAACGTACTATCGGCGTACCCACAGAGTATAAATTACAAGGTTGGGATTAATTGAAAAATAATAGAGCTGCTATTAATAAAATTGAGTGTTGAAAAGTGGAAAATAAAATCATAAATTAAAATCGGTATGGTCCAAGATATTTAAATCTGAAAAAATAAAAAGTTCAGAGGACAGTAGGATACAAGTAATAGTTTTATAGCTTCTTTTCCCCATTATTTATATGATTCTTTTTCTTGTTGCATATTTGCGCATTCATTTTAAGTATTTTAAACATTGTCGCCGGGCTTCAGCCAATGCAATGCAATAAATCTATCTGTCTATTTACAATCCTTAAAGCAACACGTGGCAGCAGACGTGGCAACGCCGCAGCTCGAGGTTCACGCGTTATATGTTGTCCGCTGGCTCTCATTCTTATAGTATCCGAAGGTGTGGAATTATAACATCATTTCTGTGGCATGCTTATTGAAGTTTCCCTCTGTCGGATTAGGGAAGACGAAAGAAAAAATCCCCTCAAAAAAAAGAAGCAGAAACGTAACGAATATCAGAATAATCTGTTCCATTCCGCATGAATTACTACGGTAAAGGAGGAGCTTTCCCTGCGCATCTCGCCGTGTCCGAATATAATGAAATCAGTGCGCTTTAGTTCGCGATTTTCCCCTCCAGTTTGGGATGAATTATTGTCCAAGCGCGGTTGTAATGGTGAGTTGTCGTTACCGTGAATTTTTTTTTTCTAGAGAAGGTGCATTTTATATTTTTTGTTCGGTTAAAGACTGTTATATCTGTTACTGACGACGAGCCCTGGCATATCAAATTTCCGTTTCGAAATAATTTTTTGCCTGTTACAATCGCGAAGCGAAGTTTCGCAGAATACCGCAAGCGCACAAGTATTTGCGAAATAATGTAACGTCGTAATAAGCACGCGTGGGGAACGGGAGCGATCCGACAGCGAGCCGAGCTCGTGACCTCATTAACGGTCGTAGACTTCTGCTTTCAAGGCGTAATGCAAAGAACGAGCCTGAGCCTACCAACATTGACACGATCGATGGGAGCTGTGTGCTTCGTCGTCCCTAGGTCAAAAGTGAAATTGGCGTGAGTTGGTGAGGCGCGGGGAGGCGAGGTGAGGCGAGGCGAGGCGAGCATCACTTTCTCTCGCACTGACGTCACGGCGCGGTCGCTAACCCGCGGCGGGCGAAGTGGGTCACGCAAACACGAAACTCCGAGCACGGAGCGCGGAGCACGGAGCGCGATGTTTCGCAACACAGACGCAGCTAGCCCTGAACGGGAACCTTGGGACAAAGGTCGACATGAGCGCGACGCATCGGGATCCGCCGTTTCGCCGAAACGTCGACAGTTTTCGCGTCGCGATGTTGGCGGCGCCGGCCGTGACGCAAGACTAGTTCCGCAGAATAGTAACTGCACGGTACATCGTGCACCGTCGACCGACCGAAACTAGGTCGCGAGGTCGTTCATCGAGGAAATCAAAATAGACACCGGAAAACTTGGGCACGAAACGCGCTGGCGACGAATCGACCATTCGAAGGACACGGCGATCGCCAAGGACTGGCAGGACCTCCCCAAAATAACGCCGAGGCTCTTCACACTTGCGATATTCCGCACAATCGTACTCAGTTACAACTACGCTTATAGCAGGAGACGAAAACTAAATTTTTTATGTAAAAATAATTTGATCGTACCACTCCTGACAATTTACACCCGTCTCTATAACGATGCTAACTTTGACTTTAAAAATGAAGCACTAATCTCAAGCTGACTTAGATAATGCCCACCAGATTAGAGAGGGGTTACTCGCCAACTCGGAAAGAGGCATAAAATTTCTGCTCACGTTCCTGGCTCATGACAAGCTATTAGAAGACATATAAATGTTCTACAACTATAGTCTGTTGGCATGTTGCCATTAATATCGCTAAGTGCAAGCTGATCGTATGGAAGTCCGTAATGGCTACAGTTGTTAACTAATCTAAAAAACAGACTGCTCACACAAAAGCATTCAACACTGTCCTCTACGCACACAAACTGAAATAGAAGTCATCTGATACACCCTAAATAAGTCAACAACAATCAGAATTTTAGAAAAAAAAAGCCTCTCACGTTTTAACGGTTGAAACTAAATTTATAATTAATTTTCTTACGGAATTAACATTAAATTGACTCATGAAATTTTAATTTACGTAGCAAGGGACTCAAGTTCTCGATATCTGAGTGAGAATGAACATAGATCAAAAGACAATTTAGAGCTACTGTTCTTCAATACAAATTGTAGTGGGGAGGGGATTTACCCACTAAAACAGCTTTCGGTTAAATCAATGAAACCAGCGTACTTTTGAAAAGACCTACATAGTTTTAAAAATTTTAAATTTCTTAAATCATTACGAATTACATTACATAATATCAAAATTAGATCTAGAAATCAAAGGAAAATAATGGATTGGATCAATCTACTTGCGAAAGTGTTCGATCGAAGTCCGGTGGTGGAAAATAGGTTTAGACTAGATTTGAAAGCAATGTCTAGGGACAGATTCGAGGAAGCGAAGTGTTTAATGAAAGTGACATGTAAAGATTAAAATAAACTTACTGAGTGCCACAGGGAGTACCTCAAAGTAGGACTATAAATACTTAAAAAAAATATTCTTCCTTGTGCGTTTCTGTTTGTCTGTGAATAATTGTGTTTTTCATTATTGTTACATATGCCTAATTGTAGAACATAGTACAATGAATACATAAAAACTTTCATATTTCTCACTTAAGAAATGTGTTAACTTTGGAAACTTTCAAAACCTATTGCAATTGCTCCGTTGAACTCATTTATGAATTCTCCTATACTCGATGAAGACACTCTTAAGGTCAGTTAATTTTTTCCTAAATTTTTGGGGCTTGAGGGTAAATTTAAGGTTTTTTAAAAAATAAAGCTGCTTCAAATTTTTTCATCAGTCTTTCTTGGAGAATAAAAAAGCATTTCGCGGAAGAAGAAAATTTATTGTAATAGCATACTCACGACTGTAAACTGTAAAAGAAACAGTGAAGTATGGCCGCGTGATTGTGATGGGGAGAGGGCGGTGTCATCGCGATCGCCATGCTTGATTCCCGATGTACTTATATATGTATTCACAGCGCCATAAATTATAATTGCGACTAATTAAGGACCGATTCCAGCTAAGTTATATAGGAACAAACTAGGGGGACTACACTCGTGTCTAGAAGATAATAATATTATTAACGCTTTAATATGTTTCTCAAAAATGATATGTTTTATCATCACCGTAGCGGGAACCTAAGTATATCAAAAAACTGTCTAAGTAAGAATTTTTCTGTGGGAATAGTACATAAATTAAACTTGCCAAGCCAATTTTTTTGCGATGTTGAGTTTTCATTCAGACCAGAGCTCGTATTATTTCCTGGATTATTTTGACACGGAGAGTGCTAATGAGTCGCAAGGTACAAAGTGACGCAAAAAGACATCAAAATTTAGCTACTTAATTTTCCTTTAATTTGAAGTGTGTATGAACTGAGAGGGCGATCGTTCCCATAACAATGCACTACGTCATAAAATCAATGGTCAGAAAACATTCCTGAGGGTGACAGACCAAGTCGTTTGAGGTCGTTACAGCTCCCACAAGGCTGTCTTTGTCAGAGATTCTGGGCCGCGAGACGCATGTGCCAAATTCTACTTTAGTTTTTTGTTGCAATTACATATTTTGCAACAACTCCTGTATTTTTCTATTTACACACGTGGAAGCCGGAAGGAAAATTACCTATACTTAATATTTTGAAAGAAAAAAAACTCAACTCTCGTGATCATAGTTTCCCTCTGAGAAGAATAACATTGTCAATAGTTAAAAAAAGTGGATCTGAAACAGGATCAATGTGTCATCAGTGTTCTGTGACAGACACGTCAACAGAATTTTCCCAATTACAGTAAAGAAGTCAGTTAAGTTCTCAGAAACCGTAATGATAGAGAAAAAGTTACTATTCTTAAATTCTACTAATGATAAGTCGGCTACACTCTGAGAAACATCAAAATGTAAATGTACCGCGTATTTTTTGTGGACAGTAACCGATAAATTAAAAAATGCGTAAACAACGCTACTGATAATGATTCATCCGAGCATTTTCCTAAACAGTTTCGAGAATGTGACGTGCGTATTACCGTGTAGTGAAATAAAATTCTCATAGTAAGAGTGAAATGAATTCACAAGACATAAAGTGTACGTTTGGAATTATTCCGCCATTGAACGGCAACGCCACTAGAATTGACTTAATGACAGATTCTTTTGGAGACTACTCCTCTTCAAAACTCTTAAAATCTTCAGTATTTAACTGTTACAAGGTCGTATTATTTACGACCTCAGCCAGACAGTTAACGGAAAATATCCGTCTTTCGCTTGATAGTAAGTCTGCTTAGGAAATTATGAGGGGCAAAACGGCTGCAGAGGAACTGCAGGGGTCGAACACAGGACGTGGACAGTCGGGATCGGATCAGTTCGTCACGACATTTTTTTTTTCATTTGTGAAATTGTATAGCTTACACTTTAAATGTTGAAACGCCTGCGTGAATTATGATCAAAGGAACAACTCGCCACAATAATATTGATGGAATTTAGCATTCAGCGCTTTAATTTTGGAAAGGAGCGCGGTTCTAGATTCATAGGGTAACGAAAGCAAACGTACTCAAAGCGTGGCCGTACTTGACAAATGTTGGATTACAGAGCCTCCAATATATCAAACTTTCCCTCTCCTCCAATTTATTAATTACAAGTGCTTGATCCTTGAAACAGTCTCACATCTCATCGATCATTAAAAGCAAACAATTTGACTTGAGTTTCAAGTCGCTGACTGTCGGAATTATCAAACGTGCGAGTTAATCCCACGAAACTGCAAATTGGCAGGTATTCGCCTTGTCGTTGCCGACTGAGGCGCCAAATTTTGTTATTATTTTAATCGTCAGATGTTACTTTCTTTAATTGTAATACTGTTCAATTAAAATTTACTCATATTGCCATATTTGTGGCATTGATCAGGATATTAAAGTTTGCTAACGAGCAAACAAGGAGGTTAAGCAACGTGTCAAATATATATTTACGCTTACATATGTGATTTCTTTTTCGTTCAAACTATTAAAAACCATTTAATAAATTCCGAATCTAATATTTTCACTTTCTTCCGACTAAACTAATCGTTGAAATTCGCTGGAACTTCGTTCTATAACTTGAATCTTGAGTGAAATTTTCATTCATGCCAATATAAAAATACTATTTAAACAAGAAATTTTACATACAACAGGGTAAATTTAAAAAAATCTCACGCAATTTCTTCACTGGTAGGCATTAATTGACTCGTAAATAATAAATCACGATTTTTATCGTTTCTAAATGTTTGGTTTATAGAGTTTATAGCCCCTTAGTAGTCTGAGGTGAAGGGTACCTTTGTTGCCACATAGCAAAGCTCTACTGCTCCCAAGGTCACGCCCGACGTGGTACACATTTTTGGCAATGCTGGTTGACCCACCCATTTCAAGGTCCAACCCCTCATGCGAATTAACCGCCATCGGTCTTCTTACTTAAAGCAGGCTATAATTGTCCAAATATTTATATATAAAAAAAACTTTTTTCATCCCTAAAAC
Organism: Eucriotettix oculatus; assembly: GCA_034510155.1. Lineage (NCBI taxonomy): Eukaryota > Metazoa > Arthropoda > Insecta > Orthoptera > Tetrigidae > Eucriotettix > Eucriotettix oculatus. The sequence goes on from CM067380.1 coordinate 45,195,559, forward strand.
GGTAAAAATTATCTGTTTAACAGGCCAATTTCAATATTAACATTTTTCTTACTTATTTCATCTTTCCTCTTCGATTTATCACCTGCTACATCAGTTTTAGAAAATTACAGGTATATTAATCTGATATCAAATTGGTATCATTCCTTTTTTAGGACCTCTTCAGGTACAAATGTAAACATTCTTCAAATCTTAATATATTTTTTTTATTGAAATATAAATACAAAATTGAAATTTTACGAAGAAATTTTCTAAAATTGTTTTACCCACAAAAATAATAAGTTGAAGAGTTTATAAAAAATGAACGATAGTCATACTAATTTTTATTTTATTAATATGTTCCAATTTTCTATTTTACTAAAATATATATCTCACAAATTTAGCTGATTTATTCATTTATAGTTGTATAAGAATCGCATCAGACCTTGAATGTTGACGATTTTATTGGTTTTCCCCTCGGCGAACAGTATTTATAACGATAATTGTGTTTACGTCTGCCAATTTGCGGATTTCCGATGTCAATCTGGCCTCCGAGCATTCAAGACCGGGAACCGAATACTCAATTTCGTTCCCCCCCTCCCATCCCCCGCAACCTAAAAACATAGCTTGTTAAGTCTCGCAAAATTATTGCCATGCTTCACTTTCCCAACAAAATGTATCAGATAACTCTTCCGATCAAGAGTCTTTCCTACGACTACAGATTGACGATAAATTAAAGTGGAGCCACCATATTGATTTTTGATTCCGTCTTGTTACTTGTAAGCGCTACGAGTAAATTAGAGACCGAGGAATATGGTTTACTTTTTTTTATTTACACGCAGTCGCGTATTATGGGGCATTGAAAATTGCGTGCAAATATTTAAGTTGCATAAAAATTATTATAATTGATAATTAGGGGTTTTATTAAATAATTATTTTATTTTAAAAATGGAACAAGGACATTGTTGAATTAAATAAAAAATCAACCACCTTAACAGTCATCAAAATATTTATTTAACATTTATTAAAATGGTTAAAAATTCTATGTTCAGAACTTTTAGTCATTCAACCGCAATATACTTGATAATAGTAATAAAATCCTTTCACTCAGGTTCTAGTAATATTTATTTATTCAACTATAAAACTTGACATTCTCATAATCATTCTGCGAATTTGAATTACAAATTAAAACAGAATGATACAAGAAATATTTTGATATTTACCAATTTTGACATGATTATTGTATTTGTTAAGTGTATAATTTCTTTTAAAGAAAGTGGACTAATAAAGGTATATAAAACCTTTACGTAATTAATAACTACCATAAAATATAATGTGTGACTCATATTAATGTTTATGTAATTCAAATTCGCATAATGATTACGGCAATGTCGAAAGTTTTCTAGTTGATCCCGCTTTTCTAGCACTTGTGTATTAATACTTTCATATTGACCGTGTAAATACTTGTTGCTCACACATCGGGGGGAAAAAAACAAACACAACCTTTGAGTTTCACGAGCGTAGTAGTTATATAACAAGCTTTCCTGTTAATGTGTTTGTTTAGAAACATTACGGTATACAGCGTTGACTTCCTAGATTTTTCAAACCATCAATCTGTTATTTTATGTTAGTCTTTATTTTGTTAATTAAATGTAGAATATATTTCCGATTCGCTACATCCTCCAACTACTTTGAAAAACTTTTGGCCAGTCAACATTTCAAATTATTGCCCCACGTTTGGCGCCAAAAATGGTAATGGAATTGCCCCACTATTAGGTGAGAAATGTTTATGTAATATTTTAATTATTGAAGCAAGTTAAAAGTTTTATTTTACGACAAGAACGTATTTTAAATAATGAAAAATTTCTTCGGGTCATTATAGAGGGACCTCCGGTGACAACAAACACTGTCCTAAAGCTAACGGTTTAAAAGGCAATTTTAGTTTTACTTCACTGCTCAATGTGTCTAATACAGTGTAGAGAATGAACGACAGATTTCTGCAGATCCAGCTCGACAAAATAACTTCAGGTGACCGGGTCATTTGAAGATTAATAAATATTAGTATCGATTATTTTGTTGGCAGACTGAAGTAAACCACTCAAAACGACAGATGCAATCTCAGCGGAAATGCCATGGAGCAAGGAGATGACAATATGAAATGAAATCCACATCTACTGCGTTTAGAATCACTTCAAATTTCCCGCCAGTTCTTAAAATTAAGCTTGTTGCCCTGTGCAATGCTTTACTGAGCTACGTTGCCAACTTTGGGAAAGAAAGAGTTGCCAGGCTGCCCCGGGTTACGGGTTAGCTTCCAGATGACTTAATTACAGCTTTGAAGTATCGTGACGTAAATCGGCGCTGATAGCTGTTGTGAAGGTTGGTATTTGATGAATCGGAGGGTAGTGATGGAAGTTGGGAAACTGTCAGCCAGATGCACTGCGTTGTGCAATGTCGCCGTGGCGTAAGCCAAGCTTTCACTAGCGCCCTCCTTTCGACGGGGTCGACGGCCGCCCGTCGCTTTCACTTCGCCACCCACTCATTGCTTTCGCAAATCTAGAAGATACCAGACACACGCTTTTGCCTCAACCTGCTACCGGTGCCATTGACAAGTTAACATAATATACGTTCGCGATACGCTATCAGGACATAAAGTTCAATAAGAATATCGCTGCGTTTGAACGATTCGTTCGACGTAAAAGGAAAAAAGAAACGTACGTTATGTGAGGACATAAAGTCCAACGTCGTTACGTCTGGTGATTCGCTCAATATGAAATTACCACGTGTAATCTTTAATTGCATTTCTCGTAAGAAGAGTATTTAAAAAAATTATTACGGGCAAACCTTTGACTGATTTTTTGCCCACAAAAATATTTAATGCTCCTGTTTTAAAATAATACCGATTCAATCTACAGTCCTCAATGAACGATATATTCCATTTTTATTTGTCTTTACTTTGGTAAATGTAATTTCATTCTCAAGTTCTTTTATGACGTTTTTATTGCGAATGCCGTAACAGGTTTGCTTTTATATGTTTTCATTTTTCTCCCTCTATCGATATCCGTTTGAAAAATAGCGCCTATAACTTTCAAGATAATTTTTGAGCGCTCACTAATCCTTAATTATCAACAAATCACCTACTGATATTCATCAGTAACAAATTCAACTGAAAATATTACCGTTAACATATTTCTATTGAATTTGAAGTCTATTGTTTTGTCGAAGATTAGATCTTAAGTGTGTTAAGACTGAATACATGATTTGGTATTAACTTAAATTTTCTGCAGTTCATAAGAAATTCTACTTAAAATCGTGATCATGCTAAAAGTAATATTTCACTAGCCGAATGCCCGGAATTTGCCGATATTAGCCCGCTGCAGTATTTAATTCGACAGAAACCTCTTTGTCAACCCGTGATTAAACCATCATTTATGAAAATTTACATTGTCACGCCCTCGTTCACCAAAATGGCACAAATGAACGCCAGAAAATAATATTTTTTATTTTTGTGGTTAGATTGAATGCCGCTGAATCAACAATCCACCTTTCACATTTGCACAAAATATTATTTCAAATACTCTTGGTTAATTCAATGTCGAATTAATCGATAAATAATTTACTCAGTATGCTCGAAATTACAATACACAGAATTTATTAGAACTGCGAAATCGAAATGTCAAAACAATGCCAAGCTACGACGCAATGAACTTGTGCATTATTTGATTCGTAGGTCAAATGCCAGATGTTATTCAAACGGCCAGGCTGACAATTTGGGATTGTTTGTTTTTTATGTGATAAATCCAAAAAATAATAATAAATTTATTCTGAAAATTAAAATTAAAATTTTGTCTCGACAAGACAGTCACCTACCATGCTAAGAATCATGCATAAATTCATGACAAGTCATCACAATCAGTCAAGCCTTTTCGGAAAAGGCACGTACAATTTATTTTTGAGTTTTTTCAAACGAATGGAATAATTTTAAAATATTGATGGCCACTAGAAGAGATATTCAAAAGGAAGGAACTGTGGACTCGTATGCGGCATTCCATTTGGATACTTAATTAACAATTACTTGGAATATTACACTCAATTTGATATAGTACTTTCCAAGTAGCTTTGTTTTTTTATGTATTTTTAATCCCTTCACCTATATTCATTACCAATTTTGTATAGCCAAAGTACTGAACTCAGAATCAGTATAATTGATGAACAATGCGTTCCGTGGGGATCGAAAAAGTAAGTTTAGCTACACTGTCCAAATTTAAAAAATGGTACGGACAGGATTTGAGATAGAATCGCAGATCCTCTTACCTACAAGTTTAATACTTTCATGATGCTAAATACCACTGGTCGGTTCAATGCCTTTGTTGCATTAAATTCACTAATTTTCTGTCCGTTTTGGGTCAACACACGATCTGGTGCTTAGCAACTAGCTTTGTGCGTTTGTATTTAATCCTAAGCCCCCTACTTCGTCTATGGCGCAGAAAACAGTGCATCAATCTGCAATTAATTACTACGTTTCGCTTCGTTCCCGGGAATTTACAATCGAATTGACTAATTTGAAGTCCCGTTGGACGCGGAAAAGAAGGAACTTCTAATATACTACGCCATAAGTAGCAGGAAAATATTTTAAATCATTTTTCAATAATACCCTAACTGGTCTGAGAGAACCAAAATGAGGAAAACAATTTAATATTCTGATTATTAATTTTAAGTCTAAATTTTTGCTACTATTATCCATGTAAATTCATCTATGGATTACTGCTGTGTGAACTTTTGAATTATTGAATTACTGTAATAAACACAACAGCCAGGGTGCCGATTACACGGTACAAAATATACTTTTCATATTTAACAAATATATTCAGGACATTTAATAACGAATGAATTCATTTAAAAAGACAGCCTTATTGAAAGAACAAAATACCACAAAGGAAATAATTTTTTCTTCACTAATTTTAATTTTACTGTCGCCATGCGTAAACATCACATTGCGTGATCATATTTGATCATGGGCCCCTGATTCTCGTTTTATAAATATATCTCGGGTAAGTAACAAATAAATAAAATTACTGTTAATTTAATATTTGAATAGAAAAGCTCATTGAAAATCTCAGCTCGAAACCTTGAAGTAATAAAAAAACTCTACAGAACCAGAAATCGAACACCAGACCGCTTCTATGTAGGCAGATTTACTAACATATACATATACAAACAGAGAATTATGTTCAGAGCAGTGTCCACGGGTTCAATTCCCTTATCTGTCGAATTTTTACGTCATTAACTAAACAACAGATTACTTTCAGAAGACATCCTCCGATTAATTAATAGGTTAAGACTTCTTCAGAATCATATCGAGACGAATTTTGGGCGTGGGAAATATGTTTGAAAAATGGTTCACATTCATTATTCAACTAAATAAATAACATTCATGTAATGTTCTAGCGTGTTCTTAATAGAATTCTTGGTTTGATTAATCAATTTCGAATTTTTTACGCTAATTTTATTTCATCATTCGCGTTAATGTGTCGTAATTTGACTTAATCAATGATACATCAAAAGTACATGTATATAATATTTATTTAATATTTTGTAACATAGCGCTCTCAACTTTACGACTTCTCGAGAAAGTAATTACTGTAATAATTAGTCTTTACAGTTACTAGCTTCAGATTTAGTACGTTTTTATTTATGTAAATAAACTGCGGTAATATATTTTAAGGAGATAGTAAAAGCTTTATAATTATCAATGAAATCACTACACTCATATTTTGTTGAAAAGAATTGTCTACTTTTTCCCGTTCGTTCAATTCACCACATTGGCGGGAAATATTTAAAGATTTGTGTTTTTCGATAATTTTCCATATTTTTCATACTTTTTAATAATGTTTCCAATTTGGAATACGAGTTTATGCAGGGAATTTTGAAATTCTCCAAAGTATGAGTTGTTGTTCTTTTCAAACGGGAGCCTATTAAACCCTTGAAGCTCTTCTTTGTGCCGTCGAACCAAGTTCATGCGACAGTGTCACATATTATTTATTGTCCACCCAGCTGCGTTGTCATTCGTTATTGATTTGTGGGAACGTTCGTCTATTTCTCTGCTCTCATTCTCCGTAAGCGAGACCGGTTCCCGCTAGAAAACATAATAAATATTAAAACGGAGAATTAGGGATATAGAAAAAAAATTGTACTTCAAGTTCAGAAACAGTGCGAGCGTGGAATGATTTCATTTCTTGGACCGTAAGGGCGGGCAATTTTTTGGGGGGGTTAGCAGCTACATGAGGGTGATCCTGAAACAGGCAACTCCCCTTTAATAGCATAGGAAGGGAATTAAAAAGGGGTATGCGGAAGGTAGCCAAGGGTTAACAAGGGCCCCCGGGCTATGGTTTAAGGATCCTACCCGGTGTTTTACCTAAAGAGATGCAGGGAAAACCCTAGAAAACCTGCATCAGTCTGCAAGATTAATTTTTTTTACCGGTTCGCCTGCGGGCGCGAATTTGTCCTAACACTCCAAACCTTGACGTAGCCTCCACGCGCCACTTTCACTGCTTACGAGTCGCCATATCAACTTGATATTTGCAGCATCGTAACAAACACCTTAATACCTAAGGCGTGGCTACTGTCGCAAATAAAAAGCGTGATCCTCTGCTAGGGCCGTTCAGCTTTCGCTACTGACTCACAAACAGGCAAAATATCAGCAACAGGCGAGATGAACGAACTCTGTAGGGATCAAACCTCTCCTGCTACACGAAGAGCGATGTAATGGAACAACTGTTCAAAAGAAAAACAATCTACAGCATCCAAATCAGAGATGTTTTGTGTATGACCGCTCCATTGGATCACTCCCACATAACAAGATTTTTTTTCTAAAGTAACACAGTGGCTTGACCTCCTGTGGTGTAGTGGCTAGCCTCTAGTTGCTGCTTCACACCCCCAGAGGTCCCAGGTTCGAATCCTGGCATGGGCTTGGGTATTTCTGTCGTCATGGTCGCGAAGACCGGGATTAAGACTGCTGGAGTACCGATACGCTGACCACGTGTCACTCCAAACTCGGAATGTGTCATGCAAGATGACAGTCCGCAGTCGACTCGGTAGGCCCAGGCCCTCAATGGGCTGTAGAGGAAAAACAAAACAAAAAACCACCCACAGTGGCTTAATTTAACGATTCAGCAAGTTCAAGGTGGGTTTTTGTCCCGTAATAACGCCGAGCTCCATCCTGAATAGACTCTAATCGAAAATACTCGTATATTCTTATCTGCTCCCGTATGCTATTCGTGATTAACAATAGGCACGAGTTCAGGGTCAGTTCAGATAACCATGACACACAAAACATGCACAGCCTGCATAAACACTCCTAGCAGTTCGGAGAGGCAAACCATTCGCGAAAATTTACAAATTATCAATTCGAGAAAATACTCTTACAACAGTCAGCAGAAATATTTAAGTACCACGAGTTTAAAAAATTACACAAACACTCAGTAGATTTACTGTTCAAACTTTCTTCGGCTGATAATCATAAAAATTTAATTAGAAGTAAGATTGGGAGATAATATTCAAATTATGTTAATAATATTCCAAAATGTAACTTTGGCTGATTCTAAAGCCTTTTTTAATTTATATAAAAAATTGTAAACGAAAAAAAAATTATGTATGAATAAAAATGGAAACACTCTTAAACGACAAAAATACATACAAAACGATTCGAAATAGTGCAATGGTAGAACTTTAAAAGTAAACAAATACATTAAGAAATTAATAATATATAAATTTATAGTTGAGAAAAAAACTAACACATTAAATAATAATTATAAAAAGTCTCCACGATTATACGGCCTCATTAAGTCACATAAAGTAGGATTCCCAATTAGACCTATTGTTGATGGTATTGGTAGCTGCTTATATAAATTATCGAAATTATTCAATCCTTCTCTAAATAATTTTAAAAGTGAAAACAATTTTAACATAGAAAACTCTTTAGTTTTAAAAGGATTACTTAAAAAATATTAAACTTGATACTGACGAATTTTTGGTTAGTTACGATGTAATTTCTTTATACACTAACACACTCTTAAAATTAGCTTTTAAACTCATTGACGATAATTGGTGTTCTATTAAGCCATACGCACCCATAAAATGTAAATACATCTATATAAAAGGACTCAATCTTAGAAAAAGGCTTCTTTACCTTTAAAAAGCATTGTTATAAACAAATTTATGGATTACCAATGGGAGGGCGCCTTAGTGTAAATGTATCCGGTATCGTAACGAACCACATCCTGGATAAAACTATTTTAACATCCGTCGGCTGACCGTCAATGGAAATGTTTTCGTAACCGTCTGATGAAGGGGGCGGTGCCACCGAAAATTCAAGAATCTGAAACCCTACATGGTGCCTGCCATCTGTGAACTTCAGGTAAGTGACCTACTTTGTGACTGTCTTTTCTATCCTTATTAATTGTTTATATATATATATATATATATATATATATATATAAAGTGCTGCCATAAGATGTAACTTAAGATATGTTGTTTGTTCCAATGATTTAAGTTCAAATGCATTAAAAACCGTTTTGTTCACATCCCCTTTCAACACGCGTCTGACGAAACGTAATAACTATAAATGATTAATTAATAAATGAATCAAAGTGTTGCAATGAGTGTGGTTTATATTTATTGTTGTCTCATACAGTATCCTTGAATTCAGTTAACGCCCACCGAGCTTTTTCTAATTGTACGCTCAATAAATTGTCTAAGCAGCGCGCTACGGAATATAATCTTCATAATAATAATGGTAATTTTACGATAAACGACAGCAACAATAGATTGTTTATTTGATAGTTTGATAGCGCGAACGTGTCGCGCTTCTCCGTGAAGGGCTTCGACTGCCACTTTCTAATGTCAAGCCTTTGTGTTCACGTTTCACAGTCGTCCATCCATTACAACCTTCATATTTCATTCCCACAAACGTTACTCTTCCCACTTGATTCACACGCACTTCACACACTCGTATATTGCCTTGCCGTAGTGTCTATGAAAAGGCAATTGAGTGTCCAATTCAATCCTTTCCAGATTCCGCAAACGACGAGATTGCAGATCATATTGAAGTATGTGTTATGTCGGTATCACAGAGTTACTACACCATTTTCATTACGCATAACACAAATCGAATAAACCATTAAAACGAATCACCCATCATAAATCGTCGTTATTGTAATTTGGCAGAATATATTTGTATCAGAACGCTACTGTTAAACTATAGAGGAAATATGTGACTTGATTAAATAATGGAAATCAGGTTTTGCTCAGCGTCAAACTATATTATTTTCGACGATGATAACGGAAAACCTAGTAACTCAAACTTGAGAATGTTTATATTTTCCCTAACCGCACATTAATGACTTAAATAATTGGAAAGATAAGACGATTAGGATGGAAAAGAAGTCGGACCGGGAATCAAACTGACAACCTCCGCTTAGTAAGCAGTGCTCTTACCATCTGAGCTATCCCGGCCGACTCCCGTCAAAATTAATGTTCACGTTTTCACATTGCAGAACTACAAACATGCATAAACATGTCCAATAAATTGTATTTAAAAATTATACTGTAAGAATGAGGGCCAGGAGGCAACATGGAACGCGTCAACGTTGCCACGTCCCCCCTCCCCCCCCCCCAAAGCTGGAGGGATTGTGCAGACGATTACACGAAACTATATTTACTTGGCCTACAATGAACTTCTCAATTGTCAAAAAAAATACATTTTCCACGTATGTACGCTCGTTGCATGTCTTTCCAAAAAACGCCGGACTGTAGTTTGAAAAGGGTTGGCAAGGATTCGAACCCTGACACTCTTTGTTCCTGACAAGAAGAAATACGCAACGGCACAAAGGATCCTAATTTTGGAACTCGGCAGCGCTGTTTTTTTTTTCATGGACAGATGCCAACACTAGTTTTTCCGAAAGACATTTCAATCATCATAAATTATGAATTACTCGCCGTTGAATGGAAATATTTTTCTGCGGCTGCTTAATACGAAATCAAGCGACGTCACGATCCAAGTCTTCCCGATCTGTATCTAAGCAAAAATAAATTTAAAATATATTTATTTAAGAAATTGTTAAACTCACTGTTTACAAACTTTTTTATTGGTTCTGCCTTCACTTCGGTCGTTTATAAGATATTTGACTCCATGTACTTGTGAATTTTCTAACTTCAAATGGTATATACGTAGCAACTTCTGGGAAAATGAAAATATTGTTCATATTTCCGCAGATAGATACTAGTAAGAATAAGTAATGTTGGTATCAACGTGATCATTGCGCAATATTGTGAGAAAAGGAACGTCATCTTATATCGATTTTGACATGATTCAACTTAGCACTTCTCACGGTTCTGGTGGCCTTAATGTTACTCTTCTCTAGCTTGAAGTACATTGAAGTGTTCCGAAAGCAGTTTTTTGATTGGGTTCATCACCGCAGACGGAACTAGTATCTTTAAATCTTGACGCATCACAACAACAAACGAAAAATAGCAATTTATAAATTATTGCAACATAGCAATTTTTTGCAAAGCGGGTTCTGCTTTCCAGGCCATATTTACTGGTTTAAGGAGTCTGCGGGCTTTCTCCTTCGTCTCAAACTAATTCCATGTGTAAACCATCCTTAAACAAGACCTGGCTCTGACTCACTTTCTCCTGGACTCGCTAAAACACTTCGAAGGACAAATCGATCTAGATTACGAATACATTTCCACGAAAAGCGTCGTACCCTGTCATTTGAAACGCATTGGTATGATTATATAGAAATATTCAGTTTTCAAACAGTCTCTTATGAGAACTGAAAATATAAACTGAAACAAATAATTTGTTTTACAAACAAGTAACTAACTGTAAAAATTACTTTTAAATTCCCACTTGGCTCAATAACCAAATAAAACTCTATCCAGAACGGTTTTAAACATTTCATGGACGGCTTATTGATTAAATATAGTTCATTTACCTTTTAAGAAATGATTTTACTGGAACTTAACGAACTTGAAAAAAATCAGAGATTGAAGTATAAAAATGCTGCTTTGTAAAGTATTGAATATACAGTTTCGGAGAAAGAAGTTTATCGTACTTCTCCTCATAGGCCTAAATTGAAGGATTATAGATTATTTTAGTATCAATCGTAAATTTATTAATCATTTATACTCCTCAAATTTCCAATTTTATTATTCCCTCCATACAACCGCGGAGATTGAAAGATCGGAACTGTGAATGAGACAGGAAGGTTGAGGCGCCAATGAACCCATACCAAAATACAGGTAGTAGACGAAAAATATAATTAACCAGACTATTAGATCTTTAACCTTGAGTTCCGCCTGCTACTAACCCCAATACGAGACTTAGCCAGGCGTGACAGTCTGTGTCACGTGCTAAAGGGGCTGTAGATGGAAAAATATCCCGGGCACGTCTCCCAATGAAAAACCGGCACACCGGTAAACAACGAGTAACACGCAAACAACCTAATTATTATTTTCACAAAGTATGAAGTAACATATATCTAAATTTTAAAATTCTCTCCACGATTGATGGCGTTCCTAAAGTGGTCCTTGTAGATTATTTGAACCTTCAAAATCTATATTTTCAGAGTTGTTTATTTATTTTACCTACCTATTAATTTGAATACATGTTTGCCTATAGAGAGGGAAATGGTATTCACCAATCTTTTTTGGCATTCAGAAGAAATTTAAGACAATGAAATCAAAATTTAACTACGATGAGTATATGATAATTTCAGAAGTTTTTAAGTTCATTATTGAATTGTAATGTTATTGAAAATTTTGCTACAATAGCCAAGTTTTACATCACTCCTATTTTCAACCATGCTTTAAATTATTTGGATATAATACATACATGTATAGGTAATAACACTTTACAGTTGAATTTCTTTTTTTGTGTGCATTTTTAAGTTTTTACCTAGTTACTATTGTCTGTAAACTGAAAATAACTAACATAAACATAATTCGGAATATCACTTTGAGGAATATTTTATAGAGAAAAATTAGTGCTCATTAATGATACGAAATTGGCCACGGTACTTGATGTTAGTTGCTTTTTATATGTAATAAAAACCAATGTTAACCTTCTATTGTCGTGTGATAAGTGATGTTTACTAGCTAACATGGCACTATTTTTGTCGTTATTAGCTTATTAAAGGTTTTATAGATTTGAAATATTTACATAAAAGTTTCCCACTTTCTGTGCAATAATTGAGAACTTAAGCTCTATTTGCGTAAATATGGAGCGATTCTAATATCATGCGTGTGTAAAGATGTTCACATTTAAGAAAAGATTTTATTTAATCTGTGTCTATCTGATCCCTGGTATTCTTGTAGGGTTCATTAATATTTAAATTATAGTCTCTATGACCCATGACACCTCAACTGTAATTTATTCTACTCAGGATGATTACACGGTCACGGGGCAAACTACGAGGTGTGGTACACTTTACAGGAACATAATTTTTTTATGTACAGCAATGATTGATTTGAATGTGACGCTATGAGGCACGTACATAAAAAAATGTAGACGAAAATCAAAGTATTATTTGTTTACATCATCACAGAGTGTTTCTTTCCAGAAATATTTAGAATGAATGCTCAAACTTCAGGAGCTTTGATTGGCTGGAAATGCTGAGGGCAGAGGACTGTAGTGTACTTGGACATCCGTCAACTATCTGCGTATCTGCAGAGACTGAACATTTAATATAAACAATGCTGGGGGAAAAAACACTTTGGTTTTTCCAATAAAAAAAATATTTTTATTTTCGTGTTTTTGATTGTGTCCGTACATCGACACGTCTCTTCAGACCGTACATTGCGATACGAAAAATGTACGTTTTAGTAAGTTGTTCACCCCTCGCAGCTTGTCCCATGACCGTAGAATCATCCTGCATACTTACTTTTTAATACGTGTAAACGTTATCCATGTTTTAATGCCACGGTCTCGACGTCATGACCGATCTGGGATCCAAATTATATCATGTTATTTACTCGCTTTACAGTAAAGTTTTGTGCTGTATACGCATATATATATATATATATATATAAGTTAATTCGTAGAAACTTTTATGAATATTTTACGTCGATTAGTATACGGATGCGCGATTCTCGAGCAGTGTCTAGTCCGTTACGGATCTAAAATTTGCGGTTCTCAGTTTTAGCCAGCAGTAATAATTGATATAAATCGCTTTGATGCAGGGAACGAAAAATAGGAGAAGGCACCCGAAGCGATGAGCTTGTAGGATCAAAGAAACACGACGCTTTCAAATTCACATTATTAAAAGATGAATTGCCGCTTTTCGCTTTTAATTTTTTATGGTCTCTATCACTTTTTAAAGAAAAGATACTTAGTAAAGAGAGTTTTTCTACGTTCCTCTATCTAATATAAAATATATCAGTCTTCATAAGACTTCTTCTCAGGATAAGTCGATTCGTTCATACGACTGCAGTTCATTTGTGGTTGTTTAATACAATCACTTAGTTATAGATGTACAACATTTAATAGACTTTTAAGCATTTAAAATCAGTCATTTTTTTCTTCCTTAAAAATATCTGTTCCTAAAAGTTCCGATAAGCCACCTCAGTTGCCCGATACATAATTGAGAGTTTCGGGTATTCTTAAATAATGAATTTGTGATGCACACGACGTAGGGTTGTTGTGATGAATGCCGTGCTGACACTAAGAACCCGGAAATTTTGCCGATCTGTTTCTCCAAAGTGTGCAAGTGCACCGCAAGCAAAAGGAGAGACGACCGAAGTGTTACACGAGACACGCCCTTTGGTACACGAGAATGTCTCGATGTTACACGTGTCAATGTCGATTCCAATATCTCTATGAGGATATATTGAAATTAATAATTTGACTTCCGCCATTTCTCATATTCCAACGCGAATAATTTCGCGGTTCGCCAAAAGTCTCGTGGTTTTCCATAAAATACTTAATTTTACAGATTTTCACGAGGGTAGAAAACTTTTTAAGCTCGATCCAAAATATTAAAGACAATATCAACATTGCAGACACACTGTATGTAAACAACATTAATTGTTTCGACTGCAGAGCGTGTTACATAGGCCAAACGAAGCGAACTTTAAAAACACGTATTAATTAGCACAAAAATAATTTAAAATTTAACGTTCAAAAATTTATTTGCCACCACTTCTTTTCGTTCCATAACTATATTTTTTTAATCACCATAAATTAATGTTGCTGAAGAACCATATCTATCAGATAAAATAGTAAATAAAAGTGGTTACATTATATGAAGTTAAACCATTTTTGCTCTCTTTTGGACAGTGTTAGAAATTACTAATTACTAATATGGCTGTATAGTCTTGTCTCTATGACCGGTGATACCCGAGCGGACAATCTTTTGCAATTGGTATTATATTATACGTGTTTATTGCCCGTAACCGACATTTAGTCTTTTGTATTGTTGTTATTTTATGGGACGACGTCATCAGTTATCTGGTCTCACAAATTATATAATGATATATAAATCGAATTTTGTGTAATCGCTATAAAGTGTTGTTTCCGTTACATATATGTTTTCGTTAAATCATGTAAAAACTGAAACAATGGCGATTTATTAATAATTATAATTACAGTTAGAAATATGATACAAGTAAAACGGTAGATGTACTTTACGTTGTGACAAAAGCAAAGAGAATTGCCATGTACATGGGATATAATTGAATGATTAACCACAGCGTGTTTGATCAACCTTAGGAAATTAAGAACTATTACAAAAACAAGCCTATTTATTACGAGGTAGCAATATTCCATCTTCAATTCGAAGTCACATGGAGTGTATGGATGGAAGGAAGCTTTGTTGCCACATAGCAAAGCAATGTTATGCTACTCCCACAGTCACATCCCTCCCGCGAACTAACAGAAATCGCTCTTACTATTTAAAATAGACTATAACATATGACTAAATGCACAGAAAATGCAGCCATACACTCCATGTGACTTCGAATTGAAGATGGACTATTGCTACCTCGTAATAAATAGGCTTGTTTTAGTAAGAATTCTTAATTTCCTAAGGTTGGTCAAACACGCTATGGTTAATCATTCAATGATATCCCATGTACATAGAAATTCTCTTTGCTTTTGTCTCAACGTAAAGCACAGTTACAGTTTTAATTTTATCATACTTCTAACTGTAATTATAGTCAAAAATTAATAAATCACCATTGTTTCAGTTTTTTACATGATTTAACGGAAACTCCTCTTTATAGTTGGACAAATAGATACCATCTAAATAATATTTTATTTTTATATTAATAAAATATGTTTAGCGACCATATGTAATATACATTTATTTTAACTTTTGGTTGAAAATGAAGATTTACGACTCATTTTTCTGAATTATAATTTTTTTATGGTTATTAAATACCCTAAAGGGAAGTAATCAGGTTGTGAACAATTGGATACATATTCAACAGGTATTGAATGATAAGTGTCCACTACAAAATCTATAAATACGATAACAAATTTTATAGTACTTTTCTTTCTTGATTACACACAACAAAAATCTTATTGATTAGTTTTATTATTAGGGTATTCGTGTTGTTTCGGATATTCCAATGATTCAAGCTCGGTAAAGACGATATTAACATTTTAGACAAACGCAATGTCACATGAAAAATTAATAGGCTGTTAAGCGTGTTACATCGGCCAGACGAAACTCTCTTTAAAACTCGTATTAATTTAAATATAAAGTTCGAAAATATTCAGTCGTCACAAAACGTATTTATTAAGACAGCAATAATTTTGATTGAACAAATGGAAAAAAATATATATTGATGAGCAAAATTTTGCATATTAATTTGGTTATAAATATGAAGAAATTGGTCAAACATTTAAATAGAATCTGTCATTTCGGCTACAATGTCCGTACGACAAACACGTTTGTAAATTTATTGAATTCTTTTTTTTAAGTCGTGAGAGAGATTATGAGCATTGTTCTATAAATATTTTCGTTCATTTGGGTTGCTAATTTTATATCTGTGAATTTTTAAAAAAATTTTGGACGTATACAAACGTTTATATGCGACTGAAGAGGTTTCCAAATAGGAACGATAAGTCAAGATTTTTTAATTTTCTAATTTTTTTTCGTTAAAATTTTATTTCTGATTCTTTGTCTGTGTTATTTAATTGTTTAATACGAAACAGGTATAGCAGTAAATATAAGAACATACCGTCATCTGTGTATAAATCCGATCCGAGTTGCGCTTATAGGAAAGCAAAAGTCACTTTCACCGAGCACCGAGCACCGAGCACGTCGGCTTGTGGACTGAATCCATCCAGCATGTTTAGAACCACTCTTCGAGCACCTTCCTCGATATAACGGATATGGAAAGTGTTCCAGCCCAACCGAACTTTCGTTCTCTGGAATGAGGCGGACGAAAACAGATAACTTGAACTTCTTTGAAAATATGCTAAACGATGGCCGCGGATGTGCGCAGGGTTGCATATCTCACGTAAGTGGAAACCGATAACTAATATTCTTGAAGCCAACCCTGTCTTCATAGGTTATTGGGAGACCATTTAAAGGAAGAATTTTTTAATAGCGAACATATTAATTGAAGACAATTTCCCGTTAACTATTTGATGCAATTCATTCCTGTATACCAATATAATACGATGCTGATATGTCATATACTGCTTAAGGCTGGTTTAAACACTCATTAAGTACGTAAGTATTATGAGACAGTTTAGGTTTATAAGCTGGTAAGTACAGCACGTGGCCACATCACTCTCAAGCTCGTTCATTCGTACACACACAAATAATGAAAGTGAATCAGAGCAAAAGAAAACGACACAGAGAGAGAGAGTGACTGTCTGTGACAGAATTTCCCTTTGTTTCAGGCTGAAACTTTTACGTAAGTTCATCACGTGTTTTCCTCAACGGTGCGTAGTCTCACGCAGATTTCTATGGACTACTCGTGAATATTATCCTTGATTCAATGCCCATCTCACGTGAACCGCCTCAGTCACTAAAGCGTCCGTCTTTTCCTTTATTTGAAAGAACCGGTTTTAAGCCCAAAATTTGTGCTTCCCCATTGCCACATATCATGTTCCAGGAATGTCGCCTTTCGAACGATTGTACCAGTCCGTCGACGGATCACTAATATTCTTTTGGTCAAAATTTATTGCCGAAAGTAATAATTGCATTGTTTCTGTCCGCTCAAACTTCTTACTACTCATCATAATTATGCTACAGCAACGCTTCGACCACATCTCAATGAAGAATTATATATTAAAATATAATATCGATTATCCCCATCACGCAAGGTTTCCGAGATCCGAGCACTTACAATTTTAAACATACTGATTCACCTAGAAAATTAAGGGAGACGATTTTCTGCAATATTTCGCGACGACCAGAATACGTCTTTTCCACGGTTGAAATCTCCTGATGAAAGTGTTCCTCGTGCTCATCACTCACTTTATCCGGGAATAAATATAAGTACGAGTGTAGGAACTATGTATTACACCCCAAACTTTTCTAAGATGTTATAAGATCGTTGACAATATATCACGGTAATTTTTCACCGTTGGATTTCCCGAAAAACTGTTTAAATACCTAATTTGCTGGCCGATTATTGTTGGGCCATCAAGAGGTATGATCCACTGGTGAAATATAGCAGAAAATATTCATTACTTACTATGTGAGTCGGAATATTTTCCTATTGCATACTTAAGTATATAGATAATGTCATACATTTATAAATTATAAATGCATATAACTCGGAAACGTTGCGTGAAGAAGAAGAAACAACAATATCATATAATAATAGTAATTTCCCTATTTTTATCAGACACATTATTAGCCAAAACTACAGTTTAATTTTGATTTAAAATTTTATTCAATTTTCCGTAGGAGCTTTCAGCATTGTCATAGTCATCTACAAAATTAAAATACAATATTTGTTTGGAACATTACAATTTTATTTTTGGAATTTTTTATATAACTATATGTTTCACAAAAATATTGTATTTGAATTTTGTGGATGATTATGGCAATGGCGAAAGCTCCTACGGAAAATTGAATAAAAATTGAAATCAATATTAAACCATAGATTTATCATTTATAAACATAAGGTAATTACTATTATCATACAAAGTAAAAACCAGTCTTTAAATAAAATTTAAATAATATATTTGAAATAAAAATGTAAACTTTTTTCTGAGACAAAAATGTTTCTGTATTGTACCTCAGTGCACGGGACAGAAAAGCTATTTTTTTAAATTGAAAATGAAATTAAAAAACCTCTTGGTGATGGAGAAGTTCCAAATTCGTATTTAAAACCACGATAAAAAGGGCAGTAGTACAACTGTTGGTACTCGTGAGAAAAAAGGCATGTTAACCAGTATTATCCTTAATCTGTAATTTAGTCTAGCATTTCAAATTTAATCTTAAACAAAATAAAATTGACTGTGAAGTGCACATCGCGTCGCAGAGTGTGTGTCGCACTTGAGAGAGAAACATTTTTGTAAATTATTACTTAAATAAAAAGGTTCATTAAATTTACAAGTTATTTCGCGGTAAACAGACCAAGTAGATGGATCAACTACCTAATTCTTATAAATGAAATTGATTATTTACGAGTAAAAGAAGCTCAAACTCCGTACGTATGTGTCTGTGTGTATACAGGTACCGCATACAAATCTAAACGCGTGGAGCAATTTCAACCAAATGTTGCACACATGTTCTATGAAACTCGGAAATCAGTATTGTTGGGGTAAGACAAGGCTGCTATCCAAAGGAGCGGGAGTTAAGGGGGCGGAAATTTTTAAAGATACATAATCGGCGCGAATAAATACTTGTCTGGGTTAATTACTTTTACGGTGTTTCCCGCGACACTATTTCAATCCGTCCTACCCTTGTGACACATTATGCCCTTACGTAGCCTACGTGTTACGTGCGGCGGCGGCGACGACGACGTTCGCGAGAAACAAAAAGTATCGTAACTTAAGTAAAATGTCTGTTAGATTTAAGCAGTAATATCCCGGCATCGCCGGGCACCCAGATAGTCAATAATAAAGTGGCATTAAGGTATTTTTCAGATAAAGATTACACCATGTTTTAAACAGTAATCAATATCAAATTAAATAATTTCCGACCGATTTTTACACAGTTTTTATTTTTTATTTAAACGATGTTTCGGCGCATATTCGCGCCTTTTTCAGGTTTATAATCTGTGAAATACATATTTCTATTTCAAAATACTTAAATATAGCATATATATATATGTGCTATATATATAAAGGAATAAACTAACAACTCACCAAATTATTGTTAAAATCCAATTATCAAAAAATATATGTATGTGCTATATATAAGTTTTTTCAAATTGAAATATGTATTTCACAGATTATAAACCTGAAGAAGGCGCGAATATGCGCCGAAACGTCGTTTAGATAAAAATAAAAACTGTCTGTAAAAATCGATCGGAAATTATTTAATTTGTTATTTAATAGCAGACGTTAATCAATATCATTTTAAAATGTCTTACATTTAACAGAAGCTTTTAATACATTGATCATAGTCGTCTGTAAAAAACAAATCCATAAAAAGAAAAGAGGGAATGCTATAATGGCATATATTGTGTTATACATATGACATTTAAACTATTAAATAAGGGTTGAAGATGATATTTATGACTGTTTGAAATATGGGGAGACATATAATTGAATAAATATTTATTAAATTTTGTTCCACTTGCATGAGAAGTTGACAAGGAGCGTGGAGATTTATAACGGATTAACGTCAACAGTTACGAGAAACGTGACGGAAGAAATTTATTAGGCAACTCACGCTCTTCGATTTTTGGAAATTTCGAAGTCGTAGTTACTGGGCTGTTATAAATATGAGATGCATGCTTACGTTATAACTGTCGTCACCGTTAATTATCCCACACGTGTGCCGAAACAACGAGGAATATGTTTCACATTTATAAGTTTACGTGTGTCTCCGTTTATTACAGGTCGTGCGTAAGAGTGCCATTGAATGTTTCTCCTGAATAGGAGGATGTTGTTATATGTGCTCGTGTTGCAGCACCTTCCCGACGATAAGTAAGAAGCGCCTTCAACCTCTAGACGCTGGAAATGTGCTTCACATTACGCGGACATTACTTCTTGTTTTAATAGAAGACAAACGCTGAAGAGTTGAAAAACGCTTCCCACTCTAGCGGCTATTGTACGAACCCCGAGCGGTGTACTGTGCCGCTATCTGTGACTTGTATTTTAAAAGAGTGGCCGCGTATTTTAAGCATAACCGCATCTCTGTACCGACTTGTACGTTCGGAGAAGAAATTGGGAGACCTTAGAACTTGAACGCACCTTGTAATGAAGGCCACTTTGGGATTCTCGCGTGGGATCTCGTATTTAAACCTGCGCATGCGCTGCAACCTAATTAAATGAGAGGTGAATCTGATTCAGATTTCACCTGTGGTCCTAACAGAGTTATTAAGAACAGCAACGGTTAGATTCCACAATACGGGTCAGTGGATTTGCGAAAAAAAATACAGTTAATAATTGCATCCCTCTGTTTCCCCATATTCGCCGTATTCGTTCACTCAATCACAACTCCCGACAAAAAACGCTGCTTGCTGGTTTTGGTTTTAATTCCCGTAAGAGCTGGAAATAGCAAGAAATTTTTTTTTCACATATCCTCTATAAAGTGAATTTTTAAAATTAAATTTCTAAAGTAATTAACTGGACGTAACAAGGACTCTAATGCACAGGCAAATTCATATGAGCCGCGTAAGTAATCTCGTATTCTGTATCAAGCCAATGGGATGCGGAACTGAAATCCATTCGATTAACAAGATTCAACGGAATAGAAATTTGTAAAAAGAACAACATATCTGGTATGAATCGAGGGAGGGGTGAGGTTAAATTCCAGCATGCGAGTCTCCATAACCATCACCTAGGAACTTTTTAAAAATTTTGTTCTTATAGTCGCACCAAAAACGAGGTCATTAGTGACTTGCTATTTGGGAAACTTAGTTTCCTTTCCTCTGTCGGGTATACACAGTCGGGATACTTGAAAACACTCAGGAATCGAACCCGGGACCTCTGCGGCATGAGACTGACGTTAGCTACTATACCACAGAGGCTGCCAGAACAATTGTCTACGTACTAACATGAACGTATGTTTCTATGTTCTTCACCGACATTGCAACAAATACACATATTCTTAGAATCCCGGGGAAAACCGCACTAAGGTGGAAGGGATTTTACTTAAAATATGTGTGACAAAACGTATAGGCGCACAGGTCTGTGACGTCAAAGAGGAGTGAGAGAGACAAAGAGACGGGGAATACAAGGAATTCCGCCATATTTAATAGTACCCAATAAGGAGAATACTTGTTTACATTCTTCTAGACCTTACTCAAGAGATTACTGTCCAATTAATTTTCCTCTCAGGGCTAATATAAATAAATACCCGTGAAAGGCCGGCCACTCAGCTAGTAAAGTAAATAGAAGTAGCATCAGAGACGTATGTCGTAAATAAAGCTTATTCACGGTGCACATGGTGCAAATTATTGAAGTCAGATCACGGTTCAGATGAATATTTTACACAAAGAACGTTTCTCTGGCAACGCCACGTGAAATCCAGTTTATCGCATACAATACCGAAAAGAAAAGTATTTCTCACTGCTGAGTGAAATTGTGGGAAAGTAGAATAGTATCCCGCCATGCGTTCATGTCAGCCCCAGGAAAATAGTGAACGATGATGTCATTCAATGTCACTCAGTTGCGATAGTACTTAGCTAAACTCTCGCCTTCTACATAATCAATACACCTTCAAAGTATAATTTTACATATTAATCGGTTTCCTGCAGCATCCCCGGGACATCAGTTTAGATAAATACAAAAAAATCTCGGCTGCAAAGATGTTGGTTGCATGTACACTAAAAACTTCAGTTACTTCAGCATTTCCTAAGGTTCCCGACTCTCAACGAGAAAGCCGTGACAACTCAGAACGAAGGAAGGTTTCATAAATTACAACTATTACGGACGTTATAGTAAAAATGAAACATAATATCTCTGTTTGTTTGCTTTTCTCTGTGAGAAACCAAATTCACGCAAGCGTAGCTGCTAGTAAACAATACTACCACAGTCTAACGTGAAAGAGAAGTTTCAAGATTTCATATGCCACGTAACGATACAACGAAGGCTATTTTAAGTAATTTGATTCCGAAGCAAACGCACAGAGATTAAAGAAACCCGGAGGAAAACTTCACGTCCGGCGTTTTACAAGCCGCGATTTAAAATCTATGTACTCTGTTATCAGTGTCGATGACGTGGAAGCCACAGGGAATTGTTCTGAGAGTGATAACAAATTCAGTAAGGATGATAGTTAATTAAACCTGTCGAATTAACAATTTTGTTATGGATGGTGAAGTCGGCGCCAATCACGAACTTTGAAATGTGTGGATTTACGAAGTTATATTAAGCACAATTCGTAAAACTTTGTTTTAGACTGGTAACATTTCATTCTTGTAATCAACAAAGAATGTAGTTTTCAGTATCAATGTTTTGTACGTTTTCTCTTTGACGCTTTCGACCGTAGGGGTAATAATCGTCTTAAACATTATTTGCTTGTCATTAGATACTTGATGTGGAATGACAACAGTTATTCAAATGTCGTTTAAAAGATTTTTAAGAATATCAGGGTCGAGGTGATAAAACTCTTGCGACAAAAATAAATAAATAAAATATTGAAACCAAAATTTGGGTTCTTTGTTAATTGCAAAAATGAGGACAAATCTTAAGTATTGTTTAGTGAAGTAATTCGTGGTTATAGTGAAGATTCAACGTGTTATTTGTATTCATTTCTGAATGAAGAAAATCGAGTTATGGTGACTGCGTTGAAAATTCTGAGCCCAATATTTGTAAAGTTCTACAGTGGGGCTATTGTTTGAGAGACAGGAAAAGCTCCTTGGGTCCGGCCCACAGATTATTTTCCCTGCTGGTCTAACTATCCAGAATCCGTTCGGGTAACACCGTGCTTACCCATGCCTACTTATTTAAGAGGGAAGCTCGACCCATTTGCATTAGACGTGGGGACATACTAACGATGTATACCGTCACCCTGCAGCCCCAGGTGCTCATCAGATCAGAGAGGGGGAACTTGCCCACTCGGAAAGACTTTCTGTTCACGTTCCTGGCTCATTAAAAGTTATTAGAAAAGATAAAAATGGTTCTTATTCTCTTGGAACTACTGCTATAGTGTATTAGCTACTCTTGTTAAAGGTCTCTGAGTGCAATATATATTTGTAACAGGCGAAAGGGATTTGTTTTTCATAAAAAAACTTTTGTGATGAATTGAATAATGATGTTTAGCCGAGTCCGTTAAGAACGCACTGAACTTATTCGGATTGCAGTCAGAAGAGCGTTCCTCGCCCTTTAAGTCATTTAGCGGAAGACGATGATGGAACAGAGAGTGACCGGATTATTCAACCTGTTTCTAATTCACAGACCACTTCCACACATTCCACGGGGTAGAAATTGTAATTATTCAAAATTGATTCCCGACAGACGTTTGTTATTCAAAGAATTACGAGCAACAGAACTGACTTAGAAACCTCAAATTAAAGCCCCGGTAACGAATCGCAGATCCGTATTCTTTTGTTCTGTGTCGTGAGACGTAGGTACTCGCAATTTGCGTACAGAGGAGAAATGCTGCTCTGCGAACCAGGTCAGAACTTCCTGGATCGTTGTATTTACAACGGATGAATATCAATATCTCAGTCGTGCCAAGTCAACTTTATGAGTTTCTAAGCCTTTCAAATCAGAGCATTAGAATCACCGTCTTAGAAATATAAAATAACAAATAGCCACAATCAAGGCGAAAACGGTAGGTCAATCAAATTTTAGATGAACTTTAAAACGTTTATCGAATTTAAGTGGTTCCAAATTATTAACTACGGTACGTACGATAACCTTCTACGATTGACGTGTAATTTATCACGTCTTCTGTTACGTAGTTGATCGCACTCATCCATATCATATTAAAGTAAGCAAATAATTTCTTCATGTATTATTCACTCATCACGACGGATTAAATAATTTTTCACATAATATCTTTCAAGATTGCAAACAGACGAATGGAATATTAAAATGCTAAATTCTGCTTTCTATAGCATTTTAAAACTTTAACCGTGTCTGTGTTGCCTTCGCCAGGGGTTTCTGAAGGAAGTCGCTTATTCCTCTTAATAAGTTCCTGCGAACAGATTATACTGTGGAGAGATTCCGAATTTCGTAGTAACCCTTTCATAGGACATCAAACTATCACGCCGTTATTCGATCAGTTTATCCTAAGTTGGCAGGTCCCGAGATCGCATTCCTTTTGTACGTAAGTCCCACAGTACGTAAATCCCACGTACGCGACCCACGCTAAAATTATGAATCAGTAACTAGTAGCGATGTGTCTGAGTAGGAGATGGAACACCAGCTCTGAGGCTGCGAACGTGATAACCTTATTCTTCGAGATCTGGCCTTCCCGGTTCCACGAAGCAAGTGAAGGCGTTAGACCTTCCTCACTTTCCGCCATTGTACGAAATAAAGAGCACTGAATATCAGATTGTAGCCCTGAAAAATAAAACTTCGGTTTGCGTGTCAACCGTTCCACGGCCTTCACCTACAGTTTTTAAAGGGTTAGTGCCGTGAAAGGGAAGCATTTCTGATTTTTCCTCGGAGAAGTCGATTGTTGATCCAGGATCATTGCTGTTGAACTCGGCTTTCTATTCGATTGTAAAAGGAGGTAGCCATATCACGTTTCGGATGCCGTTGGCTTAATCTACTCGTCCCTGTTTCAGAAAATATATTAATCTGAATGGAATAAACCTTTCACTCTTCGGTCAGATTGGTCTTGCGCTGATCATTGGGGTTGATAATAGTCGACTGGCGTTGCCGTTTTTTAAAGTTTTCCAAGTACGTCATCTACCACAAGTCATTTTTAAACTTCTCCCACGTTCACTTCATATTCTTCGCATTATTTTCTAAACATCCGCTGATGAGTTGGTGTCGTATTACTGATCGGTGACGGCATCACAAACGGAACACTGCTCAATTTATCAGAATATGATACATGTTTCCACTTTCTTCACGCTTTTATCGTAGTAAGGTTAAGTGAAATATTTTTCCCTCTTCTTATTTACTTTACAGGCACGAACAATCTCGCATGGTCACAAGATCATAATTATGGCACAGTTTACAAAATTACATGACTGAAATCCTCGAATCTCGTTCCACACTGCTCAACAGACACGTATGAAACCTTTCGACGACTTATTTATAATATCTCTGTCCGTTATTTTACACACTCATTACTGTCTACTCGCGCAGTTTATTTTCGTGTTTATTTTCTTTGACAATGCGGCTCCATTTCTGAGCCACTCTTCAGAATCCTATTTCTTGAATTCTTTAATGCCATGCCTCACTAAAAGTGTGTATATTTTCCGGCGCTCAACTTGTCCTGTACTCCGAGTCTGGATGGTTTGGCGCCAAAACTAAAATAGTTGGCATAATAGCCACACCATGCCGATTTAAAATTCTCTAAAACCAGTTGTTCCATCGGGTTCTGTGCAGGAAATCGTTCCAGGTTCATCGCACTGATCCTAGATTCGACTTCTGTCTCATGGAACGGTAAATAACGGCTAAGACTGGTTAGTAAAATGAAAGCGTCCATGAAAACCGTGAAGTTAATCCACAAAAACAGTGCGAAATTCATAAACTGATGTTCCTCACAATTTTTTGTTGCGCCTTAAATGGCGTTCAACGTGTTAAATAATTCGGTGCATTCAGTTGGCATATTACATATTTTTTTATATGCAAGTCTTATGACGTACGATGATATGGCTTAGGAATGTACATCAAAGCGAAAGTAGATAACGGAATCATTGACACTTAGACAAAAGTTTGTAACATTTACGAATTGGTCACAACAATGCTCCTGCTAACGGACGAAGTGTGCGGCACATTCACGCCTCCAAGTCTCTAGAAACAGGTTATCACCGTTATGAAAACGGAAAATACAATCTAAGTATCTAGGAGCCAAGTTGTGCACGCCTCATCGTCGACTAGACAAGGCCACGTAGAAACCACCTAGGTGTAGCCATCTCTAGACAGGCAAATCAGACAACGCAGCCAATTAAGCGACGGAGAGGGACTCAAGTCCCCCAAATAAAAATCACATTTATCCATATAAAGGCGATACATTCAGGAAACAAGTCGGTTAGGCAACCAAGACCATGGCACCGAACGTACTTGAAATCTCCCAAAAACAGCTCAAGTTTTCTACGTCCCTCACCGAATTGAGTGCTTTCGGTTAACGTCCACGCTTGTCCCAGCTACAATATAAGAGTAACATTCGGCAGACAGGTGTGGACAACGTCTTTTTAAAACTGGTCGGAGTCCTGCTTCTTCCGGATTGTTAACTCTAACGTGATCTTTTCATCCTTCCGGGGACCATTAATATATTTATTCCCCTACGATCAAATCCACTAGAATTTCCTACATCATATCCTTATCTTTTTATTTTTTTCGCAGTCGATATCGTGCAGTTGAATGCGAATTTTATGCAGGTGTTTCTCAACCATGCTAGAACAAAGAGGCGAGTTAAACCTCGTCGCCTGCCTCACATTTATTACAGAACATTAAATTCTTGTTGACAGATGAGGCGTTATTTACGACTAATTAAATAGGAACCAGTTCTTTAATATGAATTTTAATTACTACACTTTGACACTTCCAGAATAAGATCACTACGATTCGTTAACATTAATAACATACGTTTATATTTACGCACTGATAACGCACATGTTTTACAAAAGAGAATGCATAGAAGCACAAATAAAACCAAACGATGCTATTATCAACAGGTAACTGAAGAATTAGTTTATTGCTCATTAGTTAGAGCTACGTAAAATAATTTTAAAAATATGTACGATCTACTTAATCTGTGTCTGAAATGTTATTCTTATATAAATTTCGTGGTTTCCCCGACTGTCTGATACAAAGAGGAAAGAATGTGAGAGCAACATTCCTTCGCCACGTTTAAAGGTTACTTTAGCGTAAGAAATAAAAATAATAATACCTGGCTTCGGCATTCGAGAACGCTGTCTGCGATATAACTTTTAGGAAACCATTCCGATGTTTATTCTAGGAAGACCCCGAGTAGCCAACAGGAAACATTCTGACGGCCGTTCCAATCTCCGACACACTCAGCAATTTTTTTTCCCATTGAAGTTTTCGTATCGTACTCTTGACCACGCAGGATTTGATGACACGTTGAATTCACGATTTTTCACAAACTTTTCACAAGTGGTACATAAAAAGAATTCAAGTTACCTAGAGACAGAAAGTCCGTAACTGAAATCGTGTTCGCTTCCGGACATCATTACGTGCTCCCAGTTTCAGCAAACACTTCATTGAGAAAAGGGTGACACGGCGCAAATGTAGCAACGTTGAAGATTTTCTAGGGTTAATGCCCCGACGAGTGTCGTTGAACGATACGCACCGTTGCGCCTCAAAATCAACATTTACTAAGGATTTTACTTTTTAAAAAATGAAAACAGTGACTCTCGCTGCGGTAAAAGCGAACGTCTCGACTCACGCACCGTGAAAGCGAGCGTATGGCGGAAATCGTAGCTTCTACTACGGCACAATAAACAGCTAGCAGTTCATACGCACCAGGATATCACGTAAATGTCGACTTGACGAGATCTGTTGGCCGGCGCGATATAAACCGCGCGGCTGCGGCTACGGCTGCGGCTGCTGCAAGCACCGAAAGGTCAACCGTTCATCTCGCTACTAACCTCGGGTACCATACTCGTCCCGTCTCCACCACGAGAAACCGAATACTGCCACTACGACGCTTCACGATGCGACCTCGCCGTTCACGTAGCGTCCGCACCAAGTCAGCCGCGGATCAGCAGGGAGCTTGGATGGAGCAGCTGATACCCGGGAAGTGCGCAGTTGCTTTACTCAGGTCTGGTGCCCAGAATAAATTTACAGACCCGACCGACGCACTTCAGGAATCGACAACAGCTGAGCGAACCGGTTCACGTGCGACCGAGGCCGGAAGGCGACTTGCGCTCCGGTACCAGCGGAAACGTGCGGAATATTCCCGCGATAGATGCGAGCACCGTTATTTGCTGGTATCTGGTACGCCCTTGAGAAGTACAGTTAGCCTCCGGTCCGGTCCACACGCAGACACGCGGGAACCCACCTTTCTTTGCGAGCGGTCATTATCCCGAAGAGATGTCTGTCATCGCCATGGTCACACGCAATCCCGACGCCCCCGCACGACGCGTCCTCACGCCGCCAAAGTAGGCCAGCGACTGAGCCTCTCACCGCGGGCCTCGCGCTTACTTTCCCTCACTTTCCCCGCAGCGCCGCCACCGCCGCCTCCGCCTTCGTCTTCGTCTCCGACTCCAGCTCCGACTCCGCCAATTTCGGAAACGGAAACGCTCCATTCTATATTCATCTTCACACTTTCTCTCCCCACAGCCAAATGTTACCTTTGTTTAAATTCAAGTTCAGAGCTGCGGTTCGCGAATCTGGTCCTGTAGGATCCACGTCGATGGTCCGAAATCTCTGGGCAAACCAGATTAGTTACCAACTATATGCCAACTCTTCGTTTCCCTGCACAATTTACCTAACTTTCGGTGATAGGTGTAGCAGTATTTTTGATTCTCCCGTTCCTAGGAATGTTGAAGTTACCAATAAAGTTAACCCAGGACGAAGGGAAATTGTTTAAATTGTGAACATTTATGATGGCTTCTGTTTGTTTGAAATGGTTTTGTACTCACTCATACATGCTATGGACAGGCACGCCCCAGCTCCCATTCTGACCGAAACTCTAGTCCATTAGTTTATCTTGCCGCACCTTCAATGGCCGCTTTACCATCTGGCTTCCTCAGGAGGATCTTGTCCGTCATGTGAAAACGCTGCAGGCCCCCAGACTTCCGCCCCTAAGCCACTACTCAGGCGCGAATTAAACAGGAAGTTCGTATTTCACTAATTACTGGCTAATTTTCGCTGTCGTTTCCTTTCGAATGTGATTGTAGTGAATGCGTGTACAACCACGCATAGAAACCACGTGTAGTACATCTAATTTTTTTTCCATGATGCTTTTGTGGTCTTCAGTCTTGTATTATCCGTTTTGTGTGGCATTTTGTTAATAAGGAATTGAAATATAACGTGTCACTCAGTTATCCCTTACGATGCGATAGATAAACCAATCACGTCAAGATTTCAAAGAAATGTCCCTACACTTACATTAGACATTTTTGTATCTAGCGTAAAATGATATGTTGACGTATATAATATAAAACTAGCCTAAATAGGAGTTCAAGAAAATTATTCTCATCCTTTTCCACCTTTCTTGGCCCTTTGGTTTATAGTTTTTGAACTTGAAAATCTAACGCTGTTTTTTTTTGGTAAGCTTGTGGCTTTAAGGATAATGAATAATTTTCTAGCGAGTCTACCATCAGGTCTGATCATCTAAATTCACGGTATCGCTATCAGTTTCAATAATTGTCACTAGAGATTGAAAACTATTATTTACCCAGTGGCCAAAATAATTAACACACTGGCTTTACTGTCTTCCCAGAAAGTTACAAAGAAAACGAAGTTTTGGGCGACAAAATGCACTTCTCCGTACATTCGTCGTGACTAAAATGGTTTTCAAATGGGAGCCGTTCTGGCTTTCAGGGCATGAGAGCTGAGAAATAAGCGATCTTTGCCACAAGTAAATAATGAATGGAATCAGACACTTACTGCAGCGCAGCTGCGTGGACAATAATATAGGTCAACGTAGCATGAATTTGATTAGACGGAACAAAAGACCTTCAAGGTCCCATCGGCTCCCATTTGAAAAGAGCTATATGCTCACTGACGGACAACCAGCAATTGTAGGGCAATGCTTTCATCTGGGATTTGCTTAATGAAGTTTCTTGAATCATATCCGATCACTAGCCAAAAATGTCAGGAAGACATAGAAGAGCAGAGCTTGGTCAAGAAAATCGGAATTCTTACTGTCTTCTGTCCATTCCGGTCTTCAGCTTGTGGTGCGTACTCAGGGAGTCAAAGAAATCGTTCAGCATGAATCATTGAACATTTGGCCAGAGGTTGTGCTATATCCCAGTGAAAACCATTCACGGGAATCACCAGGCTTATAGAACGACGCTCTAAGCTTCTCAACATCAGCGAAATCAAAAAAATTCCAGTAGACACTCAACAATGCCAACTTTTTTTTACCCTTGTGTGATGGTGCATGAAGTGTCAATAACAGAAGGCACGATCATTACCAGAATGATCATCATGATGGTTATGTAACTACTACATATACGTCATAAATATAAAAAAGAACGCCGTTATGTGTTATTTCCCCCTGTGAATTCACATTAAATTAATTGAACTAACGCAAAATTTTGAAACGCACTTCAACTTCCTCAGATACACTTTGACCAAACTTGGAATCTGAATCCTAAAATTTTCTCTCTGTGACACAAAAACTTGTAAATGAACTCTGAAAATCAGCAAACTATGGATGATATGTATATAATAATTGAAAATAAGACTAAATTACAAATAGAAACTAGTTATTTGCAAATTATTATCAATTTCATATCGTCAGGTTGAGGTGGAAAGAAATTAATTAAATAAAAATTTATGAAATTGAAAACAGCAACCGTATACAGTATCCAGATGGAATACGATTTTTTATTCCGGAAAGTAGCAAAAATTTGTAAAAACTCATCCTAAAATACATCATTACAAGAATAATAAAAACAGATACAGGGGTACGGTAAAAAAGACATTCCTATAAACAAAACATATCATTTGGTTAAAACCTATCAATTTTCGAAAGTTTACGAAATAAAATAAATAGTAATTTATCTCAAGACTGTACACGGTTACTATAATTATCCTAATTGCTCAAATTGCAGTTCTATATAGAAAAAGTACTGACAAAGACCTATATGATAAAATTAAACCGTACTTTATGCACTCCTCAGCTTTCAAAAAGTTACTTCAAATCTTTAAAATAAAGTATATATAAGTACTAGCTACATGCCCGGCGTTACCCGGTATTTCTCTTTGTCAACACGTTTTGTCCTCACATTTTTGAAAATTTAGATTTTCACACCCCCTATTTTCAAAATTGCACATATAAACGCTGAAAATAAAACATTTCATTTAAGCCAGTTTGATAACTTCATTTTTTCATTGTCGAATTAATCGATACATAATACTCTCAGTATACACGCAATCACAATACAGAAATCGAAATGTCAATACGACGCAATGAACTTGCGCATGTTTTGATTCGTAAGTGAAATTCCATAGATTATTCAAACGGCCAGGCTGAAAATTTGGGATTACGTGGTTTTTTATGATAGAAAATCAAAACCAAATAATTGATTGGACAATTTTTTAAAAAAAGTGCTGTATCTCGATAACAGCGCCACCTACCGGACGTTTAGGAGGAGAAGAGCTGCGAATACAGGCACACAAGAATTTTATACGTAAAAATAGATACATATAATGACTAAAGGTGGATGATTATGCTTTACAAAGATCTTTGAGCCACATGAACGAAATTGATCTCGAGTACTTTGAAGCACCCGAGGAAAACCATAAAGGGGAACTGCTTTCATGGTTATAACTATTTGAAATATACAGTAGATATACAATAGATTCGAATTAGTGTATTGGTTAGCAGAAAGCAGCGTCATCAAAAAATGAACGAAATTAGTGCAAGAAAAAGATGGCGTAATTATAAACCTGATCCGCTGCTAGTGGTTTCTGAGTACTGTAAATTACTGTATTGAAATTTTTTAGGTTGTAAACCGGCACGTACAGGAAAAATTAACACGTGTTTATATTTTCTAGACTCTTGAATGTCGTAATTATTCTATATACAATTACAACATTTTCACAAACCTTTCGTAAATTGTTGTGGAATGTTGTAACATTTTTATCTCAGAGATTCGAGGAGATATCAACAATGGGTTACAAATCAAACAAAAGAGATTTCAATCAGGCGTATCTAAGTATAAATACGTTTGAGTCGCAGCTGGTTTTGTGTCGGAAACAGCTGAGGTCATCAGCAATGTTCAGCGAGGAGGCGCCAGTCCGTCAAGTAACCCAATACATTCACGACGATTGCGACGACGAAGCACCTCACTCGTGACCTCCATTTTCATGGCCGATCATTGAAACCAGATTTTTCCGTCAGTGTATTGCGTCGGAAAGTAACCAGTTTTTCATGTGCCTTTCGGTTAGCAGCAGGCAAAGAAATACTGAACAAATTGATATTAAAGTTGTCTGAAATCCGACGAAAGATGGGAAAGTTAGGAGAAAATTCTTTCTACGGTTCAGAAAAGGATTATTCCACCGTTCATAGAGTTTGTCAAACGTTCAGCGAGTTGCATCATTTTGTACATTAATTGCGGCCCTTTATCGTTTCTGAAAACAGGGAAACTAGCCTTTAATATGAATACACAATACAAAAATAACGGCCACTAACACCAGACAGAAGAAGCTCTAAAAAAAAGATCATAAAAATCATTAAGTCTGAAAGTTTACGATTGGTAATATGCTTTTCAATCATAATTCAACACAGATTAAACTATCAGTTTTATAACTACAATCTCTGTTTGGCCTCTATTAAAGTTGTGACGTGACTTCCGTCGCAGAAAACTTGCTCCGCTCTGGCACTGAATGTAGAAAAATGAATTTTGGTTTTATGCCGGATTTGCGAATACTCTTGAGCTCTGCAAGAGGTATGAAATGACCGTTATGACTGGTGAAGTGTCCTTTCACCGTTTAAAATAGACTTTCACATGTTCGGATATTGAATTTTGGAGAATACGTTTTTACTGGTTTCATACATAGTATTTCCCACATTTATCTGCAGCAGTTTCTGATCTACTTTGGTGTCAGTCGTTAAGTGAGATCAACTTGAATGTCGCTTGCAAATACTTTCAGGTCACCAGTTCGACAGAAAACGGTAAGGACAGTGGAAACCATGGCCTTTGACTCAATCCATAGTTAAAATTTCTAGTGGTTCCTGGAATGACATCACCATTCTGCCATTTCAGGGGAAACGGACTGTTGGTAATAAAAACCGATTCCGATCGCTACGCTCACGGTAAGTTGTGAGTCATCCAAATTTCCAGTCTACAGACAACTCCAAATAGACACTTGAACGTGCTGGATGCTAGATAAGGTCTATGCAGTTTCGGAACTGCCGCTTAAAGTGTCAGGAGTACTGCGGCCCTGCGAAAGTGACGAGTGTTATTACGGTTCCCGGCTTGAAACATGGTGGCCAGGCTTCCTTCCTGAAGAACAGTGGTCGTGAACCGGGCGTCTGTAACTTTCTAATATGAGCCAGAGCGGGTTATTCACCTCAGACTTTCACTGCGACTGATAGTCTTATCTGCTACATAACTAGAACACGGGATTCCCTGCTCGCTATCTCTTCGATTCGAGCAATTTTGCCTCCTGTCTTATCAGTGATTAATTTTAAACCGATACTTTTTGGATGAGAATTTCATTCAAAACAGTGATTTTAATACAATACGTATTCCATAAAAACGTGCGAGTCCGTCCGTGGAATCAATTTTGGTAGCATTTTATCGAGTGGGAAAGCGGGAGAAGTCCTGGATGCCTGTTCATATATTTATCCTGGCACTAACTTTTATTTAATCACTAAGACCATACATTACACGAACATCTCCAAGAAACATTACATATTACACTCTCTTGGACTATCTATGCTCCGTTTTGATTGATCCTGTGGGATTTGATAGTGACGTTTCTATGTTCTATGCAGGTATTGTTTCGATTACGTTGATATAACACGATTTAATTTAACTTATCTATTCGTTCATGCTTCATTTCGATATAGTGCAGAAATATTAACATAAAACATTCTAAGGAAAGTTTTCTTAGCGTACGCGCATTCAAATCTCCAAAAAGTGACTGCGGGTTGCCTATAGTCTTAATCTGTTTATGCTCCGAAACGGCTTAACAGATTTCAATGAAAATTTGAGGGATTGAAACAGGAATTTTAACTTAAATTTTCGCGTATGTTTCATTTCGATATCTTGCAGAGCTCCGAAGTTATTAATGTAAGTATTTATAAATCCATTGAATCGCCGCGCGAAAGGCGGCGTGAAAACGAACTGCGAGTACCTATTAGGCGTTCCTATACCATTCATCTGACTTACTGTGTTATTATAAGCAACTTTGACAGAGAAGAAGTCTATTGTTGCTAGGGGAAAATAAAAAGAACTATTCGCGGACATAGCTAGTTCATAATAAAAATAAAGTGGGCAATATTGAAAAAGTTCATGTAATAAAATAACAAAACATTATACAATAGCAGTCACCATATTAACTCTTAAACATAAACATATATAATAATAATAATATGAATTTTCGAATGTATTATCTGAAGCTACTATGGAAGGTCAGACTCCTCGTCGTGCAGATTCAAGAACAGAAATTTAAATTTGTATGCCTGTGTATGTGCTTCTGAGTGTGTCTTTGTGAATTTTAGTGTCCTGTTGTGTTCTTATTTTTTACTATTTCTTGTTTAGTTACGTATTTAAGGATTTATATATGTTAATTATTTTGGTCTTACGATTGTTTCTTGGTGTATTGTATGACGTTTCCTATTTCCTCAGCCGAGAAGTAATAGAAATAACAACAAATCTTAGCTTCGTAGCCTAGAATCATGAAATAAATTCTAGGATAATTCAATTCCGTCATGGATCAATTTCTTCGGTCCTGTTTGTATTGAAAGTTAAATTCTGCAACAATCTTCCAATTATAACAAGACATATTTAACGTCCAATTATTATAAATGATAAAATAACTAAAAAATTATAAACGTTTTATAAGTAGAAAGGATAATGAATAAAAAAATATTTTTGAACTGTTGACCTTTCTCAGCAAACTTAGGATGGAGATTCAACTGAAATCCTTCTACTTGTTAGTAACATTTAAAATTAAATAGAAAAATTGTAGGGAAAAAATTAATTAAATTTAACTCGTATCTTACTGTTCAGTGGTTAATTTTTTCCCCAACAACCACCGTCATTCGTGGAGTAATACAAATGGATTAACTATCCAAAGCACTTTATAGCATTGAGTAAGACGAACGAAGGAAAAAATAATTCCATGAACCTGAAAACCGATTTAAACACCACGAAATTTTTATGTTATAAGAAGTTTGAAGGACGGTCTATTTGGATTTCATGGTAACTTGGTTGATGACATTGCCCTGCGGACAACATTGATACTGGAAAAGTGTCGGTGAGTTCAAGATGACGTTCAATCCTTGACACGCAGACGCAGACGACCGTCAGTGCAACTGTTATCGTCATACTGCAAACAGAACGGAATAGTACAACAAAAACTACAGTGTGATGATCATAACATTTGTATCCACTTAATGGAGAGGCTGGGTTTCTCTTACATAATTATATATATATATATATATACTACTCTGGTAGTTTTTACAATATTCCTTTCATATGTACATTGATTACATTTATTATTATTATTGTTGTTTCTTAAATATTGAAGGAAAACGTAACATAGGAATTAAAAAATATTATAATTGTTACCAACGAAACGACACAAACCTACACTTGATCAGTTCCAGTAACAACAATCTGTTTTATCAACATACACGAGAACACTTAGGTAAAGAAAAACACATTTCACCTCCTTGATTCAAAAATATCCCTTTAATTAAAATATCAAAAAAAATATTTGAAACTGTTCTGTTAATTACGAGTATTGATGTAGGTAATTATTTGGCAGTTAATCAAGATTTCTAATTAAGTGACGAAGGGAGTTAGATACAGGGCTTTACATTGCAAAAATGAGTCATGATTTTATCAAAAACACCCTGTAATTATGATTTCTTTTGCCCTACGAATTAAATTACAATCTGTAACATGTTCCAAAACATTATTTTGCAGAATGTTTATTTTAATATAATTCTATTTCTGTCAATACAATAATCGAATTATTCTTTGGAGTTTGATTTTACATTGTTACAATATTTTTGAATAGTTTTGAAATAATTGTCTTTTATGAAGACTTAGGAAACGATTTGCTATTACATGTTTACCCTTTATTTTACAGTTGATTCACCGTGAGACCAAATTTTTCTATTTTTCTTTACTTTAATTGTGGTTTATAGGCAAAATCATATATTTATAATGTACAGTAATTTAGAAGGAATGCGTGGAAATTTTTTCTTTCCGATAGGAGCTGTCAAACTGTAAATAATGTTGTAAACTCTTAGTTTTTTTATAACAACCCATGTTTACATTTTACAATGCGCGTTTTTTTAAAAAAGACATATGGGGCCATGTGGATAGTTCTTAGCTGCATTTGAACCCGGTAGGTGGAGCAGATGTTGAGGTCCAGAATTTTTTGGCCTAATTTCATACATATTTTTTTGGACTTTTAACAATAAAAACCTATAGTCCCAAATTTTCAGCCTGAATGTTTGAATAATCTGTGGCATTTGACTTGCTACTTAATGCTCAAGTTCATTGCGTCGTAGCTTGACATTGTTTTGACAGTTCGATTTCGGATTGCCGAGTATAATGTAATTGCGTGCATACAAAGTGAATTATTTATTGATTAATTCGACGCTGCACTAATGAAGTGTGCAAATCTGAAAGGTGTATTGTTTGAATTACGATTTATGTACAATGTTCATTCAGCAGCTGTCTATCAGTGCTCATTTGTGCGATTTCAATGAAATGAAATTTTCAAAAATGTGACGATGTATCTGATGGTTTAGTCGTGTGTTGACCAAGAGATTAATGTCAGCCGGCTAATATAAATTAATTCCTGCATAACACCTGGTACCTTGCTACTATTCTATCGAATTTACACCCAATAATTGAAAGTAAATAATGGTATTTACATAATTTTTTTCCGGTTATAAACTTTTCTTTAGCTCTTGAAGAACGTAGTATACTAACTCAAATATAATGACGTTATAAATAAGCCGTTACGAGTTCAGGGAAGTTCCTCGATATTGTAAATAGTTTTAAAGAATGATTATACGGTGACTATAATTTTATGACATTATTTGTGAACCGTTGTATTGACCCGAACGAAAATATTCTAACGCAATGTCTGTTTCGAACGATAACAGAAAACGTCGATAGTCCCTTACTATTAGCGAACTGACACGATTTCTATTATCTTATCGCTTGAGCCAACGGAATAAAACATGTTCTGGCGTAAAGTACCGGAAGATTCGGTGTCGCTAGTGAAGCAGTTTCCTCCACACGCATTTTGTATGAATTTTTTTATCTTCGCCTGATTTATAAACTCCTACTTGGTGTTTGTTGAATATTCACATAAAGCCATCAACGGACCGGAGATGAGTCAACGTTTGCTTCAGCCCAGACGATAATCCATTACAAACTTAACGAGAGCCAGGAGATAAATGCTCATCATAAAATAAGACCATTGGGACAAATAATGTTTTAAACTTCCCAAAATATGCATTGACTTCAAACTTTATAGGCCTTTAAATAAAACCAACTGTCCACAAATGTGGAGAAGAAGATGATCGTGACGATAGTTGAACTGTATTGACGTTATTGCCCATCCGGATCTTGAAAATGTATTCCGTATTCCAACAATTTGATACTATCTTGAGTGAACATCTGGTTTGGACACCTAAGTTCAAAAGCAGGAATCTCTTTCAAACAATTACTTCCAGTCTTGTACTTGGTTAATAGATGGTGAGTCA
The DNA here is from genome assembly GCA_034510155.1 of Eucriotettix oculatus. Classification (NCBI taxonomy): domain Eukaryota; kingdom Metazoa; phylum Arthropoda; class Insecta; order Orthoptera; family Tetrigidae; genus Eucriotettix; species Eucriotettix oculatus. The sequence goes on from CM067380.1 coordinate 45,233,403, forward strand.
GTAAATGGCAGCAGAATTGGTAGAATTAATCCAAACAAATTCACTTTTATTAAAGCATCCATGCTTCACTGAGCTCAAAATGAATAAAGTTTAAAGTGATTTTCTTGTACGAAAATGAGCTATTATCAGTAAGATTTGAGGGGTTGGTAGATTCCATTCTGTTTCTTTTCTGTCACTTTTGTATCGGTAGGAATTTTCTTAGCCACGAAATTTTTGCATCATTTGGAAGATTCACTACAAATAAATTTATTAAAGAACGCTTTAAATACAAAATATACTAAATACCCGTTGGAATGAACAAAATCGGATGAATGATCAGCTAACCATCATGATCACCTTCATGTAGCCTGTTTTTTTGGATTCAGTTTAAATTTAATGAGGGAATAATACCGGTGGGCACCGTCTCTATTAGGTATATTGAGACTTACCCTCGGGGATGCCCAGTTTTCTCTCTGGATTTTAAGGTTCTCACATGCCGATGCGCCTTGATCTCTTTTGGGAGGTGTGTGTACTGGGGTCGCAGATGTTGGCCATATAGTGAGAGTTGTCCACTGATGCCATTGGATTAGTCAGTCAGCTACATCCTAAAACTGGTGGAGGCGCGGAGAATGGAATGCTGTGACTCCCGTCTTTCGGAAGGTCGTGAGACAAGTACCCAAAAGCACGACCTTGATACAGGGTTTGCCCTGCATCTCTTTCAGGTGAATCACCGGGTAGTAGCGTTAAACTATAGCCCGGGGGCCGTTGCACAACGTCGCAAAGAAGAGCTTTAAGGTTAAATCGGATCCCATTTGAAAAGAACTAAAGCTTATCATTGATGGAACATCTAAAAGTGCCCTTAACATTATACAAAGTTAACGACCATAAAGGAAAACTAAAGATGTCACATAATAAAATAAGCTGAAATCTGACAGAAGGATTGCAATTGGAAACATGTTGCTGCAACCCTGATTTTCAAAGCTCGTTTGGTTTGTCCAACACAACACTCTGAAGAATCCTTTTAATCAGTTTTATAATAAATTTGAAGGTCTACCCGTTTAGCCAGTGAGTTTATGACAGACTGTAGTGGTAGGCTGTGACGTTCTTCCGTGCCATTTAGAAAGGCGAAATAGGTGGATTTCTCTAGAAAACGGTGAAAATATTTCGGCCGTAAATGAATGGTTTTCTGATCAATAAGGACATTCACTTTTTGCTGTTGAATAGTGCCTTGATGCCTAAATCCACAAATTCAGGAATATTCTTTTATAATTATTACATACATCGTAAGAAACCTACGTTCTAGATTTCTAATTGTGTAAATAAAATAAATAAGTCGTGATACTTTGAATTTTATAAAGTTAAAGTAGAGGGTTACATTTTATGCATATGAAAGAAGTTCAACGTTTCGACCCAACATTGGGACCTCATCAAAAGCTACATTAATTAAAAATAAGACGTTAATTAAATCCGTTTAGGCAGGCAAAAGCCCACCTTGGGCTGTAGAGCTTCGGAAGAAGAATTAAATACGTAATTTGTCTAAAATTCAACTTTCATTTGCAACAGTCCATACATCGTACACATTCGGTATATGTTTGGAACCTGCAAAGAGAATATCAACACCTTTTTAAATCACAACTTGGGAAACAAGATCATGAATAATTTTCTTTGTATTCTTTATTAAATTTATTCCATTGATTTGAGTACTGTTTATTAATATAGTACCTGGTTGGATGGAAACGTAGATCTCTATACATTGAACATTGATGGTTAATAATTTTCAAAATTAAATATTTCAAATTGAAGTTATTCTGACATATTTACTTTGTTAATGGAAAAATAAATTTTGGAAGCCCGAAATATGGTTTTGTTGGAAGAGCTGATGTGATAAATAAACTCGCCTCGCCTCGTCTCGTGTTTCGTGTGAAAGCGTTCTGAGGGTTTCCAACGAATGTCCTGCCGACACTGGTGGTTCGGGAAACAGCTGTTCGCTTCCCCACATGCCAATAGTGAAACACCAACCTCTAGACTAAGAATAGCAGAAGTAAAATTCATCTCCGCTCATTGACGTGGTTGCAACTGAGAGTGCGACATCGTCTCGTTTCTTACAATGGCGCGTGGGACAGCGGCAGATGAATCCGATCCAATTTCTTTTTTATCATAACGTGCAGGAATGTTTTAGTAATGAACTTGTTCCTTTTGGAATTATAGTTTTATGTAACACGGGATGTTCTGCTTTCTCCCTTGATAAGAAGAACCTGTGATTGATAACGTTTGGGAAAACACATTATTTTGTGCACTCACATAATAATTCCCGATAAGATATGCCAATGAGGGAAAGTGGGAGCTGCAACGGTCAAGTCGAACTTTCTCCTAGAATTTAGACAACCTGTTATGTATCTAAAATGCTGTCTCGTGTATTTACTTGTGCTCTCTCGATTTCTCAACTCATTATCATCGAGAATAATTTGACGAGGTACCAACACGATACAATGAATGCAATTATTTCGGTGTTGGGATGTAAAACTAGATAAGAGGCAGTTTTGGCAGTAAAATTCAGATAGCGTCAGAATAACAAGAAGCTGATAACGCCTCCGGAATGATGAATATTCTCAGAAATTATATGATTCGTTTGAAAGATGGATGAATCAACTTTCACTTATCGGATTCCATGTAGGATCGTAATGTTTCAAGTTACAGAAAGTTATAACAAGAACTGAACAAATGTTATCAGTCGAAGGTGTTCAATTCCAGGGTTTCCATCCTGGGAACGTCTCCTGTTCTAGAACAAATCATTGTTCCCATGAACAGTCTACACACAATATCAATTCTCCATTGAAATCTGCAACGCGATTTAAATAAATCTAGGTTAACCTGTGAGAATTCGAAAACTGTCTGAGCGTTGCGATGTCGAACTGGTAACTGATACGGATATTATTCCTAACTTTCACCGCTGATTTATCCCTGTATTCATTTAAAAGCACCGTGCAAGATAACAATCTACCTCCCTACCCAAAGGGAATGTCCTAATTATTTCAGAAACATTCGTCACAAACTCTTCATGTTCCAACTATGTTCGTACCATCAAACACCAAGTTGGTTTTTTGAAGAGGTTGGCTTTAAATTGGGAAACGGATCGAAAAGACCAAATACATCACCGATTTACCTTTTGTCTGAACCATCGAGAAATGGGATAATATTTAAAGAATAGGAAGTTGAGAAGTGTCACGACTACGGAAAGATTAAAAACGAAACATATTTATTCAATTGAGTTCCGATTATTAATATGGTTCAAGGCCTTTTCATTGTTACGGGCTTTTGAAAAACAGTTAAATAGCCACCGTCATGTTTGACGCCAGGCTACTCATATTCCCCTAAATTTAATAAAATTGAGAGTACTTATAATAAAATAATAATAAATGAGCCATTTCGACTAAATTTTGTAAACATGTTCTTAACAACAGGGGATAAACACAGTGAGAGGAAGGCTCGATGATAAATGAAATATCGCAGTGTGTTTAAAAGCTTACGCTTATTTTACGTAATATTCTGTGGTCAGCTGATGAAAGAACGTTTCTAGGAAGGTGGGGAACGACTTCAAGAACCGCATTTCTCTATTTTATTCTGCCGTACGGTGAGACAAAAATATTCCCGGTACCCTAATAGAATAAAAAATAATTTCGGTATCTTAATAAAGTCAAAAAACTAGAGAGAGAGAGACAAAATTATTCCCGTAATCTTAAGAATCAAAAATATAGCCCCGGTAGGGATAATTATTAAAAAGTAGGTTGTATGGATGTTTTACCGATTCAGTGTTTATCCTGATTTGTAAGTAATTTGTGTACAAAATTTGATAGGAAGTCGTCTATCACTTACTGTTGGACTGACTTGAGCTGCAAGTTGAATGTTAGAATTAAACTTAATGACTTCCACGTCGACGGAATGGACACTAATCTCGGTTACTCTCGCGCTATTTTTATGTAACTGCCCTCCATGGGTATTTCGCTCCCACACCACATGGGGTTGAAATTATGCACGAACATAACAAGGAGAAACACTTTCAGGTTCATGGACCTCGATAAGTCTTTAGTCGACGTATCATATGAGTTATACGACGCTCTGTTATAATTTGCTTGGGGAAAACAGCAGGATGTAGCTGTCTGAGAAACAACTCAGGAATCAACAGATGCGTCGAGTTACCATAAAAAATACGCAATTTTTCTGTAGCTTCAGCTTTCAGTGATAGGCTTGCACTTATTTGGTTCGAGTTCCCAAGGGGCTCGTTTAACGTTGACCGAATCCCGGACTCTTCCATACTCTACGGAAATTCACATAGACCACGGAGACTTTTAGTCGAAGTTCGATTTTCCTTCTGGATACATCGCTTGGCTCGTGTGTTCTAACAGTCCAATTGTCTTCTTTTATTATTATATTAAACTTAATAATATTCTCTAGTGATTATTATTTATATTCAAGCCCCGGAATGCTAACCAGATACCAAGAGCTAACGTTACCGATTCTTTCCTATTTCCTTTCCTAACTTCTCTTCCTTTCGATAGCTGAAGAAAATTTGTCAACCCCCAGTATGATCCTTTGCGTGACTTAGCTGATACGTCAAAATATTACCACCCTATTTTATTCGGATCCTCAAAGGTTTAGCTCAACGCGTTTAAAGTTGTATGTGGAACATAATACTCAGTAACAATCAATTTTATTATTCTATTCACGTTTATTCCCCATTTTGATCAGTATGACTAGTTTTACTTGTCCAACATACGCAGTCAATTTTATGACGCTGTTCTTACGGCAGTCCACAACAATAATTGTATGTGAAAAAAATCTATTGCCATATTACGTTTTCGTTTCAACTTCCTAACCGCTTCTTAATTGCTCAGCTTATTCGTCGACCACGTAGAAAATAAATTATGGCAGACGAAAGTCACTAAAATATGCTATCGATCAGGACAAAAGCGTTCACCCTTCCTTGTGTTTTCAAATCCTCTCGTTTTTTTTTCAAAATGAAAACTTTAAATCAAGGTTCCATAAGACGTGTTAACCATGTCGAGTTTTGATGGATGTATGCGCCGGGGTCGCAGCTATCCACTACTGCTAGTGGAACAATGAGAGCTTGATGCAGGTTTCTTACTCTTCTCATCTGGTCATAAAGTGACAACGACTCCTTCTCTCATTCCATATTTTCAAAATCTACATTAATCCCTCCTTTCCTGGACAATCCTGAACGTTTAGTTTTCAAAGTCACTGAGACTGAGTTATGATCAAGTAGAGGTATAAATATGAAGTATTTCCCAATTATTGTGTGAGATATAGATTTGGGGACCAAAGTTATTATTAAATGTGAGACACGAGAGTTTATCTATCAGGCGACTGCGTTGTTTTGGTGTTGGTGAGTGTCTCACCTTCTCCCCGGGGCCGCTGCCTTGGTCCGTGAGCCTTCGCCACTAAGGTTACGCTCAACTCAGACGTGGCTCTCATGCAAATATGACGACCACACAACTCTCAACATCGATTCTTTTCATCATCAAATTCAACCCGTCGATGAACGAGCTAATTAACAATTAACAATTGCAGACACAGCTTGCATTTCAGATTTTTGGCATGCACCACTGAAATTATTATAGGGGCAATTATTTATTTTATAATAATGAAAAATCGTTATCAATGTAAATTATATTTAATTTTAACATTTATTTGCTGGCCTTTCTTTATAATAAACACAAAATATAAATATTTACAAAAAATGATACAAATAATTAATTTTCTTACAACTAAAATTCTAGATCTCTACACTCAGGGTCGTATGATATGGGACTTCTCATAGAGCGGAAAGATTTTAACACCTGGCAGTATTGGAAACCAGCAAAAAGGTTACAGATGTAATTACCGTGTCAGCTTAATTTGGACCTAGCGGCGCCTTCTCTCGTTTTCACTTCCTCGTATTTTTGGTCTGGCCTCGATCACGCCTCATCTGCTGCTGCTATTGCCCCTGGTTCAGGATAATTTCCAGTCTTCGCATCGTCTCCTCATCTGCGATGAAATCTCACAATCTGCCACAAACATCATCTGACCAACAGCTTTCGTCCCTTCAATCTGTCTTATCATCCCGTTTTATCTCATCTGATCATCTGCAAAGATTTTTAATACTTCTTCTCCACTTCTTTAATTCATATTCCGAAGGTGACAGGGATGGATATTAACCAATCGCTGGCCCCTCTCTAAAGTTTCCATTCCAGAGACCGTGGGACTAATCTCGCTGGCGTCAAAATGTCTGAATTTTATTACCCCTGGTTGTCAAATAATGTCTCTTTTCTTTTGACTCCGTCCTGCCGAAGTCCGAGCAGATGTGTTTGACCGTTACACCATCAAATCGCTCTGTCACGCAAGAAAAAGAATTTATAATTCAGATAATAAATAAAAAAAATTAAAACTAGGCGAAAAAAATACGTGATATCAAAGCTACTGAAAACTAAGAATTGTATCAGAGTGCGAAGTGGGGAAGAGCAGAAATAACAGGAACGAACATTAAAGAGATGAAGACGAAATGTGACTCAGAAATCGAAGGAAGATGATTTAACTGACGTTACGAACAACAAGAAACTATTCGTCACCGGCACTGGAATAGCCCAAGAGTCACTAAACGAGTCAATAAACCACATTAATAATACAGCCAACGAAACGACTCCAAAGTCGTTATTAATACCATTATAATGGACTCCAGTTCATTGAAAATGTAAATGTACTCTGAGAACTTTTTCTTCCTATTCTTTTTAAGTACTTCTTAAATAATGCCAGAGTAGATTAATAATATTCTACGATGAAGCCTCGCAAGGTACTGCATCTCTTAAATATAGTGTGAGTCAGATTCCCGACCTCGTCCTATCGTGTGTAACTTTCGATGACATTGATTCGTAGATCTGTGTGGAGAGGGAAACTTTTAACAGTTTTAGAAGGTTTTCGTCCTCACGTCGATATAAATGCTATTCTGTACTATTGAGAAAATATTCTGACGATTGTGACTCTGAACTATAACGGTTACTAATTCCAAATATACATTTATTTTTTGTTGTGCCGTATAGCTGTATGGATTATTTTAATTACACGATTTACAAATTTTCGAGAAAAATAATTTATATTCCACTGGAGATTCTGTATGATTGAGTCTTACTCGGCCTCCGCTTAGTATTAGGTCTCATTCCACAGAAGCAAGCTGGCCCGAAAAGTAAAATAACTATAAAAATGCTACAAATTGAATAACGTTTGTTAGTGTCCAATTGTTAACAGCGTGTATATTTTAATATAACACTAAAACTAAAAAACCATAGTCTAACAGAACGAGCGGCCGATAAAACTTTCGTTTATGCTTTATTGATCTTAGGATATCTTTCAAAAAGGAAATTATCTGGCATTGCTGAAAGATATAATATAAACAATAATGCCTAAAAAAAACAAGAAAATATTCAGTACAAGGATTAAAAACTATTCATATCCAAACACGACGTTACGTTCTTACATTACGACTTCTTCGCGTATTAATTAAAATGTATCTCTGGGTTGTATTTCAATTTTATAGAGTATTCTTTCGCATGCAGCTTAGATATGTCTCTTAATAAATCCCCGAAGAGGGATTTTTTTATCCATGAGGAACTTATGAATTCTTTATTAATTATTTTATTCTGACTCATTTGTCCATTAACATTTATAAATGAGTATAACGGCCAGTCAGAAAATGTTTATTAATGAAAAATGTAAATAATACTATTAGAACACTACATGGGCGTGGATTCCTGACCATGCTTTAAGAAATTCATTCAAAATTCTTTTCCACAGTGTTAAATAATTTTTGTAATCAAGATCATACACTAAAATATATCGGAATATTCAAGATCTTTGAAAGATTTATAAAATTTATAAGGTCTTGTCTTCTTTTGATTGCTTACGTGATAAAGTTCCAATGACGGACGAAATGTAATATTTCTATTTAATAATTTATGGATGTTTTTAAATAATAAGATAAATTGAATGATCCTTATTACAGCTATTTTTAAAACAATATTTCTTCATCGACATTTCAGTACATAACCGTACTTTCACCACGTTGTTATGTTTGTGAAGAAGGTACGAAAATGTAGTAAAACGTTGTTAAGTAAAATAGTATTTAAAAAACTTTGTTAAAATTTTTTTAAATTGTTTTAATTATATTGTTAATTAATAAATATTTTTGGATTGTTTGATCTGGGAGATTGTAAAACTTATTAATACCATTATAATGGACTACAGTCTTATGGAAACAATTAACTCTGAGTAGCAGTTGAATGTTTTTTATAAAGGTCTATTTTAAAAAATATATACTTCTTAAATAAATAATATCTATTTTTCGAAAAGTCAAAGACCTACCTAAGAGCGTTCGCAGCAACATGTATATTATATTGATCAGTTAGAAGAATATTATTTTCCTTTCTCATGGCTCCGTGCAGTTTAGTGAAGTAATTGAATTCAATTATTTTTTATGACGATTCGGTTGGAAGATGATAGACTTAGAAATGCTCGTCTGGCCTACAATGATGTAAATTAAACAGTAACGGTAAATTGAACTCGGGACGTAAGAGATACTGTATTCATTTTCAATTAGTCGCTAATAGAGACGTTCGGCTTTGCTACCTTGACCGGCAAAATTTCCATGAAACACGGCTCTGTTGGCAGTGGGCAGCGATCGGAGAAGGAAAACGGGTGGTGACAACAAACTTGACTTTAAACTTGAGACAGAACGAAAGCCCGTCACATGACCTTAATATTTAAGGGAAAGTGGACCAGGAGAAAGTGCACACTCTCTCCCACGACAGCGAGGCACTTTCAGTTTCCAGTAAACGCTCCATTGCCAGGGTCATGTAAGAGGCGCTTCCTACTCCGGCCGCTGCGGACAATAGCGAAATGTCTAGGCCATCTTTCGAACGGAAGGTCAACAACTATTCCCGGGTCCGTTGCGTGGCGACTACGCAGATGCTGAGCAAGTCAGGCCATTTAGAGAACGGTTTTTCGAAGATTGCTTTCACTGCCACCGCAAAGCGCAGGGCGATGCCCGCTCTTACGCAACATTCATTTTCGAATTGACACCTAACCGTGATTTCAGCTGAAAACCGTGCCTTTAACATATTTCCCTGTACAACACGGTTTATAGAAGTAGCATTGACCGTCTGAGATCAACTGCTTCCGGTGACAAACAAGAGCTCTGGGGCTTTTTGAAAAATACTGCACGGAAGTAAATTTACGTCCTAGTTCAATCCACAAATATCATCCCTACATTTTTGCGTTACGAAGTCAAAGACCCAAGTGATTATTTAAATGCTAATAGCCGAGATTGCCTTCTCTACGGATCTGTGCTGCACAAATTAGACCCTTGTCTATAACTACTTCACCCTCTCACGCAGTTTACTCCCTTCCCCGCAAGCAATCGACCAATTACTCCTTTTACCACTTCTTCTATTCCACATGTTGGTCCCTTGACACCTCACTCACTTCTCCTTCACCTAAATTCCGTTTCTACCAGCATCAAACATCAACAAATGAAATGCGTAATCAATAAATAACTTCTACGATATGAAGACACCACAGTTATTCAAATCAAAATGCATATACTCCAATAAATTGTGATATTTTGTAATATTAATGTAAATATAGCTTCACATCCTGCGGCAAAAATTAGCTCTTAACAGTGAATACAGAAAATATTTATGTGGTTTTTATTCATATATATTTATCTGTTAACATGGAGACCGATTTATTGAACTGCATTGAAATATCAAGAAAACTATTCGTCCTATAAAAGTGGGTACTCAAATGTTTTCGTTTCAAAGTAATTCCTAGGGGTTAAGGAGGGAAGATCAAATAGCAATACCCTATTTTGTTGCATATTTAGATTCTCCAGAAACGATTATACTGAAATCTTTTCGTTCACAAAAGTAATACTGGGTAAAACTCAGTAGCAAAATTGGGATATCTGGATTAAAACATATCGGATCAACAACATAAGAATACAGTACTGTTTTCGCCTAAAACAAGCACGCCATTTTGTGAAAGGCAAGGGGGTTCACCTAAAACGAGTGCCCCATTTTTCCGAATGGTAAGGGCACTTGTCTGAAGTAACTACCCTATCCTGCGAGAGTCAAAGAGATTCACCTAAAACAAGCGCCCCATTTTCCCAATGGTAAGGGCACTTGTCTGAAAGAAACACCCTATCCTGCGTGAGTCAAATGGTTCACATAAAACAATCACCCCCTTTTCCGAAAGGTAAGGGCACTTGTCTGGAACAACAACCATATCCTAAGAGAGTCAATTAGATTCACCTAAAACGAGAGCCCCATTTTCCGAATGGGGACTCATCTAAAACAAACCCCACGGTGTGAACGTCCATGTCTTGGGAAACGCTTAAATTAGTTATTTTGTCTTATTAATACAGAAATAAATTGACTTTTACGATTTCTGTATATTGAAGCGCTATCTGCGAAGAAATCGAACCTACAATATGGTTAAATCAATGATTTTCTTTCTTGCAGAATCAAAATCTGAAATTAAAATGGGGAGGGGAAGGATTCTTAAAAGTATTTCCTTTCCCTGTAACGCCCTGGGGTGTCACTGGATGTCCCCCCTCAGAGATGGAGAAAAATCATAAATCATAGACGATGAGTAGTTTTTGGTATATTTCAACGTCTGATAAATCGGTCACAGTCTATATAAAGGCGTGTTAATATAAAAACGTTATTTCCCACGCTCTGCGCTCTGTAAAGAAAATTGGAATGAAAGTTACAGTAATGGGTAGAAAGGAAATTAGATATTAAGAAAAAATGGAGAGTGAAGGGAGGATACGAAGCAGTAATGGTATCTTTAGATTAGAATAAATATGAATGTCCATATAAGGAAAGGGTGAGAGAAGTTATAAACAATAAAAATATTATTTCCTGAAAAAGACTAAGTTGACGTGAAATTTCTAATAAGAAACTGTACAGTAAGAGTAAATTTAGGAGATTAAAATATTTCTGGAAAGAGTTGTTTGTCTGAGAGATGATGCAAAAATATCTTTGTTTACGCCAGCCAATGCTTCGTAAATGGCTTTAACCTATTTTTATTATTCTATAAAAGACTAAATCTTCCACAAAGTCACATGTGAGAAACGACTTTGTAATTTTAGATACATTAGATGTGAGAATCGCAAGCACCTCGTAACGGTTAATGATGAAACAGTAAGTTTGATCCAAGTCGCAGTCACACACTGGTCCTCGCTTTTAATCGGACTAGTAATATTTGGGCCTTTTTGTTCAGACGACAGTACCCGATATTGTACGGGCAGGTTTCATAATAAGGCGTGCCACAGCGAGCTGGAATGCGGAATACATGTTTACTACAAATTACTTGGCGTAGCCTTCTACGCAGGAACACGAGCACACGAGCGAGGGAAGAGCGGTGACCTCAACATTGCGCCGCGACGTCCTTCCTCACTGCACACCTCGAAAATATTACTCCGGGGCAAACCAAGATCACATCTTAGCCGTGGAAGAGAGGGAGAGACACAATAAGCCAGAAATAATTCTGGAAAAATACCCGACAGTCTCTTGGAGGAAGGCTCCGAAGGTTCCGACAGTATTCATTCACATTCATTCCTACTTATATTTCCAACCATTCAAGCACCGACATTTTTACAGTTCGTAAATAATTTAATTACCTGACGTCAGGAATAAAATTAAAAATCACACTGAATAATAGGGACTGTATTGTACAAACAATGAGAGGTTTCAACCAATTAAATCCTCATGATATTCACAACACTTCTATAGTGTAGGTATTAAAATAAAATTACAAGAGCATAATATTCATTTTTCACTTGAATTAAGACAATGCAACAATTCCTCAGTGCACTACCAGATTAACAATTATCTGAGTGTCCATCGTTGCCTCTTCCCAAATTTTTGCAGTCTGAATGAGATGATATAATTCATTTTGCACTTGCTTCTTTTAACATAACCTCAAAATTTGCTTACGATGTTCTTAAATATATAGCTTATTGTTTAAAAGTCAGTTACCCGATTTCGAATCTAAATCAATTGATTGGACACATCTTTATTCTAATTGTTACTTAATAATAACTTATTCAGTTAACTAAACTCAGATATAAGTTAATTGGATGACGGAGCCAACATGGGTGCAATATGATTTAAATTATGACGAACAGATGAATATGGTCAGCGCCGAAACTCCTGATAGTAATGTGTGAACAGAAAACAGGTCCTTTGAGTTTATTGATCTGATTATTACTATGAAATAAGCTGAGTTGGTATTTCACGGTATAATTAGGCAAAAATGAAAGTAATCTCTTCAGCGAAGCCAAGCAGAAGAATGTGAAACAAACAGTCGCCATATTTGGTGCAATTAAATATGGCGAATTTATTGTGTTCTGTCTCTGTCAACCCTTGTTGAAGAAACACGCCTACACGCGCTGACACATTCTCATTTTCTATTAACTGCATTCCTTCCGCCTTTCTCACCCCACAGAGTCGTCTTCTATGTTATAAGAATATGTGTACCAAGTATTTTTTTAAATTTCTCCACACGTTTAATTTCTTTAAAGAATATAAAATGAATCATATATTATTCCTTATTATAGAGAGTATTACCGTGGATTTACGATGCCTAATACCTAAATAATCTAGCTACTGAACGATCTGATCTTCTATATTTAGTTTAATGCAATAATGAATATTGTTTCGTTTAGACGACGGTACGAAGGTATGATGTTGTCAGGTTTGTCCGAATAACATACACGAAGAATACTGATGACGCTACCATGAAGTTAGGTAAAGGTCTACGCTTTATTAAATTAGGGAATGAAAGTTACGATATTTTTTAGCGTACCTGTTGTATGGTCATAATTCTAGTGACAAGAGAATATAATGTTCCACATCCAAAGTTCTTGGAATTACAATTTAATGACGGAAATTTTGTAAATATCCTGAGGACTTATCTGATTGAGAAAACTCGTCGTTTTAAAATTAAGATGTAATGGTACGTTCCTATAACGATTTTTGCTAAAGGATAAGTGAAATTACAGACGTTTGATACCACGTTTTTAAAACATTGCACATTTTGCTTCCAATTACCCCGGAGATACTGACATTTCCAAGGAAAACGTTGACATCGAAACTGCTCAAAATTCCGTAATTAATCTACTACGAATAGGATACTTCAGAGAATTTTTTCTCGTTGCCTTGGTTTGACTCTAGAGACGTGACCAAATTTAGAGGATAAAGCTAGGAGTTCTTTTGCGATTCTTCAATTCATCACTGGCTGGGTTTTCCACGTGAACTTAGTATGCTTTCCAACAGCTCCTCTCAATAAACTTGTTCATCTTCTTCCAGTTGTATCCAATATAAGGTCTGTAACTATTCGTTCTGTATGACATCACAGTCAATTTTGCACATTCCAATCTTTTCTTAACTTTATCTCATTTACTTTTCACGACAGATCTGATTATTTGGTGCTAATTTCTTTTCGTAAAAAGACATTTTCTTCCGTACATTTATTCTTCAGTATCAAACTTTTGTGTGCTGCTAGAGAGGGTATGATTTTCTCACTACTTAATTACTTGGGTGTCATGTGGTCTTAAAATCTAGACGCTGCTCATAGTTTTGTCGTGAGTCCAGAACCACGCCTGACGCCTGAGGTGAGACCAGGAGTCGTCTACAGTAGACTGGCCTGCATATGCTCCAGAGGACCCATTTCCGCTCAGGATAGATTGGTGCTTCCTGAATGTTCGTCCCTCTGAAGAACTACGAGTTTATGTTGGTGCAGGTCCGATCTGAGCAAGGACCACCTGGATCCCAACTCGTGACTGAGGCGCATTGCTGGATTCAGTTCCGAGTCTGACTGGTTCCGTTGTCGCGTGCGTCGACTCGTTCGTCTCAGCGTCCGACCGTCCGATCGTTTAAGAGGTCAAACACTTTTTATGGAAGTTTGGGATTTGTGGCCGACCTCGTCCGACGCTTCCTCATTCGCCGCACGATGGCGCGCGTGTGGTCAATCTCGGAAACGAGAAGCTAATCCGGAATTCCAGGGCCGAGGATCCGTCGCGAGCGACGTTGCCGACGATCAACTTGGACGCCAAAGTGAAGCACGCACTACCGGGGCCACAAAGCATTGTTGCCAAACATATTGCGCAGTATTTTGCGGCGGGCCGGACTCCGGTACCTTCGACGAGGCGAAAGGCCACGGTTTCTCTTTCCCTTACACGCTTTCCTTTCACTCTCTCTATTTACGCTCCTCCTCGTCTCGGGTCAGGAAGACGACGGTCTTTCGTATCGCACTTGGCCCAGATCTGCATCTCTAGTCATTTGCCTCTCTCACATAAATATTGATGCTGCATCCCTGCATATTCATTCACCATTTCCTGAAATGCTGATGTATAATTTCTGAAATGATCAAATTTCTCCGTTGCCGTCCTGAACGGAAGACTGGAATATTCAACTATTATTATCGTTAGTGGGGGTTTCACAATCTCAGAACGGGGAATGAATGAAGACAAATGGAGATAAAGTTCTTTGCATGGGTTGAGTCAGGTCAGGTTAGGTCAGGTCCATTCCCGGTAGTTTTTGCACTTATATCGTACCTAACCGAAACGAGCTGAGAGTCCTAAGTGGTCCTGCAGATCTCTATCTCAATTACTTAATATGTATTCAGTTTTGTAGAAGAAAATGTGATTTGTTACTACCGGGAAGCATGATGAGATATCGTTCACTTCTCAGGATTATTTTACCTTATCCGAATCTGAAACAGCCTTATAGGTCTGAAATAAAGTGGTGTAACGTATTCAAGTAATACCAAATACAACCAGTCCTAACGTTCAGAACGTTAGTTTCCAAACATCCGTTATCTACACGTCTTTAAAATATCGTAAAATACCCGAGAAATTACCAAATGTATTCTCATTCAAAATGTTGTTTCCTATTGTCCTTAATATTCACGACAGTTGTTTACACAAAAACATTTCGGCGTAATAGAAACGCTGGCTGGAGCTTTAACCGTCGTTCCAGTATTACGGTACAGGTAAGTTCATATCTGAGCAAGGCTTCCGAAATCGTAATTCTCAAGGGGAGAAGGGAATTAACAGCCGCGGCCCTGAAGACCATCTGGTCGAGGAAAACCAACGCTAAGGGATAGAAACGGCTTCAGGCCCGTAACTGGTCTACGAATACATTTCTTTAGATGCAAATG
Organism: Eucriotettix oculatus; assembly: GCA_034510155.1. Classification (NCBI taxonomy): domain Eukaryota; kingdom Metazoa; phylum Arthropoda; class Insecta; order Orthoptera; family Tetrigidae; genus Eucriotettix; species Eucriotettix oculatus. Next base: position 45,248,652 of record CM067380.1, read on the forward strand.
AGACACCAGAAGCAGGCTGAGAAAGAAATGCGCATGAAAGTAAGAAACCAAGCTACTTTTACGATTCATCTCAATTTCTACGCCTCGTGTATCGAATTCCAAATACAAATATTTAATTTCGCTGCGAACACGGATGAAGTTCCGTATTGGAAAGGAAAATTTTAACTTTCTATACCTAAATTCCCATTATCCATAAAAAAAGCAGATTTTATCTAAACGCATATCAACATTTGTCACCAACCACCAAGATTAATATAAGAAACCTCCTTTTTTGGAAAATGTATCATTTAAATAAGTCAACCTATTTGTCTTTATGTAACGAAAATATTTTGATCATTAATAAAAATATTAGTTATTGAAAAATCAAAATCAATTACAAAATTTTAATAAAAATGAGATTCACAAAAATGATTGCTTGGATTGCATATCCTGTTACATCGGTCTGACAAAGAGATCGGTTAATGCTAGAAGAAAGAAACATTTCGCTATTTTTCAACATCGGTACAGAGCAATTCCGTATTGACAACACCACAAGTTTTATTGGAATAACGTTATCATTCTTCATGAAGAGAGTAACAACTATGATACATTAAAATTATTCAAATTAGAACGAGTAAAAATTATATCAAAGTAAAAAAATGATACTCAAAATTTAAATTTCATTTATAACTGTTTAAATATGATTTTTTTATGTTACTATGAACATTTCCTCATTTATCTGCTATAAATTCAGTTGAGACAAATATAAATTCTTTTAATGAAATAGATGTTGTTTATGAACGTTGTTAAAGTAAGTCTGACACTGAATTTACTTTTCGGTTGAAATATTAAATGATTTTATCAGAATTTCACTATTATTCCTTTTACTGATAGATAATATTCCGACTGTTCTTGGCCATACTTCATTATAATATATTTTGTTGTAGTAAGGAAAACTATTATTGCGAATGATTTATGGCAATTATAAATAATTTCGGAACCTTACAGACCATTCTGAGAACAATTCAATTACGAAATTGGTTTATAGGGAGATGAAAGATAAAATTCCCATCCATGTATCACGTTTCTCCAAACCTCATTATGATAAACATAACTACTTGTGCAAGCTGCGTGAGGAAGATACAGGTTACAAACAGTGGCAATAAAACCTAGACACGACGGTGCGACTGGGGGGTTTTCCCAAGCCTCGTGAAATATGGCGGCGTCTGATGGTATTTTTCCCCAAAAACGTTGGTGGAGACGGGCAAACGGCTCCTCCTAGAGATGAGAGATAATAATTTTTATTGGGCAATATCGGGCCCCGCCACCAACGGAATATGAAATAAGAGAGTGGGGAAAAGTTATTAAATACCCAAGAAAAATGTATTTTGGGACCGTAACGAGTAGGTGGTTAAGGTTGGAAATTAAGGAAATTATGCAGATAATTATGAAAATTAAGTGTATCTGAACATTGAGTTTTAAGGATGGCAATAATAAATTGGGGATTGTCCTGGCCAAGGACAGCGTGATCCATTCCGAAGTTCCATCGTACTCATCATCGCTTAACGCGGAAGTCTAGATGGGTTCAGTGACAAGTTCCAGGAAAGCTGAGACGACAGGATAAATACCGCTCTTTGTAACCTTTTTTTGATTTCCTAGTACTGCCAATTCCGGGTAGGAGTTGTGTTAGTGATTCTGCTTTATGGAAAGTCCCGTTTAAACAACTCTTAAAATAGTACTCGTGTATTTAGTTTATAGGAAATTTAATTTATATAAATTTTGTAAATATATAGTGTTTATGATATAAAAGCCGGCTATGCAAATTAAGATTCACCCAGTTAGTGTAAATTTTAATAAATAACTGTTAAATTGATATTATTTACATTTTCATAATAATTTTTCATTGTAAAAATTATATTATCTCCCCCTATTTATCACAAGACATATTACTAAAAATGACTACAAAATAACAAAATCAGCAAAGTACTGCCAGATTTACAAATAATATTCACCACATACTGTTTCCAAAAGCAAAGAAAATATAGGTTATCTCTCTCCAGAAATCAGCGACTTACCGACGCGCAGCCTTTATCCGTTACTTATAAATCGCTGTATTGACTTCAGTTACTAGCGATTGCGTTCTTCCTTTACCTTATTACAAAACGCGAACTTCCATGGGAATAAGGCCGCAATGTGATAATGGTATCTAGCACACACGTTACCATCCGAGATTGTAAAATATGGAAGAATTAATGTGGCAATCGGAGCAACGCTTCGACTATTGCCAGAGAAACGACTCCAAAAGATTTACAAAACAGAATCAGAATTACATTTTCGTAGCCGAGATAAATATAGCTTCGTGGTGTTATATGGGAGGGCTCAAATTCGTGACTTTTATCTCTCCGTTTCGCAATATTTTCTGAGGCGTTGGCGCCTACGATCCTAGGGAAAGAACCTGCCAATTCTCAGCGATATTATTAAATTACTATTTACAAAGCATTGCGATTGGTTTGCGCATAATGACTGACAATTAGAACTGGGAAACAATATTCATGGCAAGGGAGATTTAAAAAAATCGTATTTTAACGCATTGAAAAACTGACTGTGGCTTTATTTAAATATCCCGACTTCATACTATCTGGATTTTAGTGACAAATCGTTCACTTACAGGATTTTCACATGTAGATATGAGTCTGAGATTGAGACCCGAACGTGGTTCATTTGTCATTCACTATAATTTAACTAAGTAAAACATATCCAATATGTATCTTTTATACTATCTAGGACTTTAAATTTGTAATAACACATATTAGTAAAGTGTAGTAATGCTATCGATCATCCTATTGAATTAAATGAATATAATTCAATTTTCCGGCTAAGTACGTATATATTTAGCTCAGTTAAAGCGTAACCGGCTGGAATCTCAAGGAGCCACTACCGAGATTTATGTCAACTCCGACTACCGCTCATCGTTTACAATCATTACCACATACTGCCAACAGTCGAATACTACTTTTTTTACAGTACGAATGGCATATAATGATAAAGTTAAAAATGTATGTAAAGTGATAAGCAATACAGTGTAGGTATAAAATATTATTACTATCGACAACATTCTTATCAATGATTAAAAAAAATAGTAGAATGGAAAACCTTTTTATGACAAAAATACATATAAAAGGATAAGAAACAATCCTATAATTTAAATAGAGAAAAAACAAGTACACACTTCATTTATTCAGGTTATAATTAGTGTTAAAGTATTTGTATATTAAATGTTTATATTAGTATAAAAATTTTTCCTTTAACTTATATTCCTTTTTTGGAATATTAAATGTATGTTGCCACCGGCCTTAGCCCATTGTAACGTAATAAATCTATCTATATATCATATATGGTTTAATTACGAGTAAAGCCCATAAAAACAGCAACCTGGTTCGATACACAATCAACATAATAGGCAGTCAGTTGCTATTATAAACTGTAAACATTATTTAATTATTATAAAAGTTTTTATTATAAAAAATAATACTCAAATGACGTTAAAATGAAAATATTACCGGTTTATTCCCCAGAAATTTGATTATTCGACTATAGGTCAACTCAGTAAAACACTATAAAACAATATTTCCTATCCATAATTAAATATAATATTAATACTAGCGTCAATACCAATAAAAAATTAATGATAATACCATAATCGAGTCATAAACATTAATAGCAAACTAAAATATACGAGTTTAACCTAAAGACCTTACTTATAAAATTAGGGATGTTTTCCATAAATATAATTTAATTAATTCCGTTTTATTATGAGATCGGTGAATCACATTAACAACTTTTTTACTGAAGTAAAAATAGGACTGAAATTTTACATCAAAGGTGGAGTACAAATTGTATTATATCTTACATTGGCTTTGCAACTACTAATCTCAAGACTAGAGCCAACTAACAGTAAAACCAAAATCATGCCAAGACGACAAGTCACGTGTTCGTTTTTAGTAATATCATAATTGTCACATATGTCAACTGAGAATTGCGGAGCCAATTGACGTGTATCGTAATACAAACAAGGCTGTGAATTACAAAATATGAAGGCACTGATATAGAAAAACAATTATTAAATAACAGCAAATGCACTGAAGAAGTAACCTAACTAATATTGTAATATATAAGAAGGAATGTCTCGTAAAACCTGTATATAACATCAGTGTAAACAAGAGATAATCGATATGTCACGTATCAAGGGGGTTTTTACTTTTACTATATTGCTGTAGAATTTCGTATGCATAAATAGCCATATGTCATATTAAGAGGACAACATTAATGTCCTGTCCAATCTAAAATATATGAAATGAATTGCTATACATAAAAATGTCCAAATTTTTCCGTTTTCAACACAAGAAATATTTTATTCGGAGACTGTATTGGTTACCACTTTACATTGATTCATTTAACAGTCAAATTCAGCAATAATTTTTTTGTCTATTTTCAGGGCAGTTATTTGGCTAATTATACTTTCTTTTCCAAAGTGTAAACTTAATCAAATAAGTTCGACTTAATATTGTCAGAAAATTTCTCTATGATAAAAGATACAGTCACTCTTTTAATTATTTTTCCTGGCCCTATAAGTTCATTTTGAACTCTGCAAATTACTTTATAAACGGGATGCTCTACAGTTCTGTATACTACCGCCAGAGGCCAGCAGCAGCGACAGCAAGCAAGATGGCTACTACGCAACACAAAATGTTTTTCTCCTTTCCTGAGTTCAGTATCCGCAGCTGCGTCATCGCGTGTATTTCGTTGCAACTTTAACATTGACCCTCCAGCGATATTTGTCAGTGGAATTTATAATGTGATGCCTATGAAGGTGCGGAGAGAAGAAATGGAAATAAGATACCGTCTAAATATTCTACACGCAGTCATGTGCATATATAAATTTAAATACAGCATAGTTGAGGACGTATAACAGATTTACAATGTAACTATATTTGTGAATGAGGCTGTATAAAAGCGATGGCTCCTGACCGACGTTCTAGAACTGCAATACGTATGACCATGTTCTCAGTTTTGAAAGTACCCTTGAAACTAGTTTTGCGTCAACGGTTTACGCTGGGAGATGAACAGCCACTTGAATAACCTTCAGGGCGCTTTGGCCTCCATAAAACTGCTATGGTTCAATCGGAACTGAGCGTTCTACAGCCTACGACGATTGGATCACAACATGCAGTGAAGAAGCAACCATTTGTGCTTTCAAATTATTATATATAGCTAAACTAGAATTAATTATTAGTTATATTTATCTGACAAATGTTAAATTGTTAGAAAATAAAATGGACAATAAGTGAGAAATATTTAAAAGGTTTCGTTAGTGCTTTGGAAATTAAACAGGTGTATACGATTCCAAATTAGGCATCTCTTGTAATTATATGATCTAATAAATAATGACATTTGGAAATGATAATTTCTGAAAGAGTGTGAATTAATTAAAATATTTTACTTAACGTTTACCATTTACCAATTTGATAAGATAAATTAAACGATCATTATGATCATTAGAAAAAATATTGTTAAATCATAATAGCATTTATAATGGTCGTTTAATGTATCCTATTAGAATTAATAATTTTGGGCAGTTAGAAAAATATACATTCATTTTTTACATTCTTTTTTTGGTTGATAGGGTTTGTTGGTACATGAGAATTTTCCGAAACGTAACGAAAAAAAAACAGGAAACTGACGAAATAACTGTTTCTGCTTATTACGTTTATTATTTCAAGTTACTACAGACACGTTACAACCTGAAGAAGGTACACATAGATACCGACAAGTTTTTCTATTCAACTAACATTTTTAATATACCGCGTCTTATTGGTCATAGGTCACATTAAAATTTTTATGATTAAAACAGACGTAACTTCAACAATATTATAAAAAATAAATATTTGATCCGGCTATAAACCCCAGAATGTTTTATTCATAATTTTCACTTGAAAAGTCCTCCCTCTCTCATAATCAGAGTATATATATATATATATATATATATGATATTTGGCGCCGTATGGAATAATTAACTTGTTGAACGTGATTAAATCAGAGCACTGAGCCGGTTCTGATTGTTAATTAATCTACGTTCAATCTTAATGAGAAGAATTATTTTTTCCTGTAGTAACAGGTTAACATATGTCACCATAATTATCAGATTATGACAGCATGTGAACAAGTTTTGATTATAAATCAGGTAGCATGCATAACCGGAGAATTCTTCGGCAATAATCGCGTTCCGTTCCTCAATTTCTAATATCTATTTCGACAAGAAATTTTTGTTTCAAAAATGGGGCTTCATAACATGACTGAAATAACATTTAAAATTTCAAGTAAGAAATAACATAGAGGTCAAAAGGTTATTATAAAATGGGCGTTTGATAAAATTTCGGCTATAAACTACATTTTATTCAATATAATTGAAAATAAAAAATGCTATAGAAAGAAACATGTTTATTATATGGGATCTGGCTCATAATCGATTGTTTTTGAGTTAAGTGATATAAGACCAAAATGAGAATACTTTTTTTTAAAGAAAGCAAGAATTTAGAAACGTTCCAACTGCTGTGATACGGATGTGTGCAATGCGTGTTGTTCGTGAATGTTCGGGTTTTACGTGTACGAATTTCCCCCTGATGGCTGACTGCCTGAGTATTTTTAGTTGCGCGTCACTGCGCTCCTTGTTTCTAACCTGTTGATCAGGAAGCGGATGATTTATTTAGGGATTTAGTGCTATTTTCTCTCTATCATAGGTCTACGCTTTACCGTAGCTGCTTAATCTAGTGACAAATAATTTATGTTGGCCTTTTCGAACTGGCGCAAGTGGAGACGGATTGCTGTGAAGTTACACGCCATGGTTGATTAAATGACTGATTGCAGTGTAATCGAATGTTTCAACAATTTGAGCTTGTTCCATCGTAGTTATTTGAGACCTGTGGTGTAGGGAAACTGTCCTCCAAATAACAGAACGGAAAGTGATCGTGGATTCCATAATCGATTGGATTCCTCAGGCTGCGAATTTTCTTCTTGATACTTCCAATATTTTTTTTGTTTGATTAACCATACATTTTCACCTGCTGTTCACTGGAACGTAGCGGGGAATCTCTTCGTCGTCCAGTTAAGTTCATTTACCACGAAGAACTTTGCACAAGATTGACCTCTACTCGCCCGGTCTTATCGGGACCTCCTCATTTGTCCCCATGTTTGTCCACTTAACCCACTTAACATTTTCCATTCTTAAACACCGCATCCAGATATGTCAACTCCATTTTCTCTGCGCTCACATTTTGACTATCGGACGAGATAATTCTGAAGAAAGCCGTCACTCAGGATTATTTAACATGGAAAACAGGGAGGACTAATCATTTACCTTTGAAGATCTATACCGAATACATCAAACTTTTGCAGGAACTGAAAATAATCATATTTAATTAAAAGAATATTAAAAACTCATACAAGCAATACGGATGATGAAAGTAATATTAAAAAAATTCCAAGAGCGTGATTAAAAATCAAGATTGGAACAGACAGGCAATTGTAGGAACAAACTATGATTCAAATTCTGGAGTGGGGCTTTTGTTGGCGATGATGGTTTCTAAGACAGAATTATCCAGGATTATCCAATTAATGGCGGCGACCCACAGATTATTTTCCCCGCTGGTCTAACTAGAAGGGAGCAGGTCATCTATTCCAGAATCCGTTCGGGTAACTCCATGCTTACTCATGCGTACTTATTTAAGAGAGAATCTCGACCTATTTATAGTAGATGTGAGGACATACTAACGATAAAGCACATACTATATACCCGTCACCCCGACTTGGATAATCTGGGGAGCAGATGTTTACCAGTTCAGTGAGGGGGAACTCGCCCACTCGGAAATAGCCATAAAATTTCTGTTCACGTCCCTGGCTCATAACAAGCTATTAGAAAAGATATAAATTGTTCATATTCACCTGTAACTACAACAATAATCTGTTAGTATCTTGTCATAAATGTCCCTGAGTGCAAGGTGACCGTATGGAAGTTCCAAATGACTATAATTGTTAACGGGTCCTTAAAACAAACTTTAAAAAAAGTGATTCCTCGTTCCAGTATTATGTGTTAGACGCCATACCACAAAGTTTCAGACGTGTTTCTTCAATTTGTCAATTGCTGTAGTATGGAGAAGTAAATGAGAGTAGGTTTTGTGTGAAAAGCGGATAAAATCCATTTTAAAGCAGTCAGAATGTTCTTCGTTATAAAAGGCTTAACACCGAAAGCTATAAAAGAGGAGTTAGTTTCGACACTAAACGCATCTTCACAATCGTTTTCAGCGGAAAATAAGTAAGCTGCTAAATCCTAACGCGGTCGAATCTTCACTTTTAATGAGTTCCGAACAACCAGCAACCATCACAATCAATAGAAAAATTATAGAACATTACATAGCAATATTGAGAGGCAGCCGATTGAATATAAACGTGGTACCTGAGATTAAAAATGGTAGAACATGTCTCACACCATGTTACATGATTACGAGAAATCTGTCAACACGTTAACCAGATGTGGGACGGATTAAACTATTCTCAGTAGTATCTGAATCTTTCTAAAGGTAATTCAATTAATATTTCAAATTTTCAATCCTGTTGATCAAGTGTAGATTCATCATCATACTATTGAGTCAAACTAACAGTGCGATCAGACCAAATAAGGCGTTTTGGGATTGTCGTGGTTTTCTTACATCACCTGGTAAAAAGGCAAAACAGTCACTGGAGTATATTACACGGCATTATTGGAACAATGACCAAGCCGTTGACACCAAAAGTCCAATCTCCGTAAATGAGTTTGCCAGATTTACCTCCAAGCGATATTTTTCCCGACCCTGAAACTGAATGATTCACTTGTTGCTTGAAGTTTCGTTTCGTGTGAAGAATTATTTTGCATAGTTTGAGAAATAGTTTTATAATGATAGTATTAACAAGTTGATGAAGCGGTGGATTGTTTGTTGGTTTAAAATGAGATTACATTGAAAAAATCGACGCGATATATACGACCATAAGAATATGCATTGAACAGAAATTATGCTACTTTGCAGGACGAACTTTACGTAATAGATTCTATTGAAAAGTGAATGGGGGAAAAATCTAATGCCACTTTGAACTTTTTCATGAAACTTCGGTTCCGTCCCAACACAAGAACCAGATGATTTTCAGAATGAATGTAGGTTGAGACGAAGAGAAACGTGAAATCATTGATCAAAAGAAACTCGGCACAGTCCGGAAATAACTCTGGGAACTTTAATTGGCGTCCAAATAGATGATGGTAAGAAGACAGCAGGGCTGCTTTCTAAATCATTTGATTTTAGGAGAATGTGATAGTGACGTCATCACGTTGCAGAGTAGTGGAGGTAGAAGGACTAGAGACAGATGAATAAAACTTAAGGGAGCGGAAATATATATATATATATATATATATGTAACATGAGACACCAGTACAGGTAAATCAGGATTCATAACTTTGAATCACGAAAATGAATACCGACTTTGTTGGAGTGTAGACTCCTCTATTTTTAGATGACATGTTTCATATTAGACTGATTTACTGCTTCATTCTCTACCACTTTCGGTCTTTATTTTCCAATTGTTATCTGCCACCAATTTCTCGTTCCATGGTCGGTGTGTTGGGTGTACTATGTTATTTTGGTTGTCTTCTCGTCAATAATGTGTTGGGATGAGGAAATAAAGATGTCACATTCGTCACAAATGTACCAGGACCCAGAAAAGTCGGCACCTATACCAGATTTATTAGTAAATATGTAAGCTTGGATGATGGCAGATGGATAAAGAGAGGGTACACTAGTTCTCAATGCGCATGGGACGTGTCCATTCAGTTATGGGTCTGAAGCTTTATGGACTGGCACCTGATTACCATCGTCAAATCGTAATGGAACTGATATAATTGTTCCCCCGAGCCGGCTTAGGAGCGTAGCCATGCAGAGAGCCTACTGGCACATTGACTAGGAGTTTGCATAGACGGAGTAGCGGGAAGCTGTCTGTATTGAGGTCAGCGGTAACTTTCTCCTCGCCACGCAGCGCCGCCATTGCGTCACCCTTCAAGTGCACGACAGCCGCCATCTTGAATTCTCCTTCCTCCTAGCACTCGCGATTGTTGGTTCCTTTGCAGCCATGGTTCACCTTGAGCTACAATTCTAAAATTTAGATTTCATTTCAACACGGCTTGCATTTCGCGTTATTACGCTCCGCGATCTGTGAACCTTGACTCCAAAATTTTGGGATACTCGGGAACCACATTACAATTGGAATCACATCCGCGGATCCAACGATACTTTCGGGGACGTGGTGTGAGGTCGACTTGCAGAACATGACCAAATTAGCAACCAACTTACAGGTTTATGCAGATACTCAATATGTATACTATATTTTGAAAAATTAGTTCAGTAACAGAAAAAATGCTTTCAGAAAAGCTCATTCTGATCCTCTAATATTATAAATAGAATTCCGTGGTCACAGAAAATATTTTTAAAAAATGGCCAAGCCCAGCGTAATGTGATCATCTACCAGGGATTCCGCGAGCTGTGAAGAATTTGGTAAATCACAGGACTGAGTTACTGGTTTTTTTTGGTGTGTTGGAAAATGAAAACAAAACAAGTCTTGAAAAATTTAAATTTTAATCATTCCATGGTCATGGATTACTAAAACATACATGTTTTGAGCAACCAACTTCCAGGTTCATGCAGATACTCAATATTTATACTATATTTTTGAAACATTAGTTCAAGAACAGAAGAAATACTTTCAGGAAAGCTCATTCTGATCCTCTGATATCGTAAATAGAATTCCGTGGACACAGGAAATATTCAAAAAATGGCCGAAGCCAATATAATGTGATCATCTACCAAGGATTCTGCGAGCTGTGAAGACTCTCGTAACTCACAGGACTGAGTTATTGGGTTTTTTGGTGTGTTGGAAAATAAAAACAAAACAACTGTCTCGAAAAGTTGAACTCTTCGATCATTCCATGGTCAAGGACAAACTTTAAGGGGCGTTACAGCTTACTAAAACATACATATTTTTGCATAGGAATGTATGGTCGGAAGAAACACTTCGAGGCTTGAACACATGTTTATTTTCAACGGCATCAAAAAGTGCTTCTTTCCGGAAAAGTTTAGAATAAATGCTTATAATTACGACCATAGAACGAGTGATCACGCAGATGAATCTGATCACGGATGACCAAGCACACTACTGCCCTCTACCCACAGCATTGCCAGCCAATCACAGCTGCCTAGTTTGCAGTACTGTTAGTTGTCGCAATTTTCAGGATTTATTACAATAATTGCTGGAAAGAAGCACTTTTGCGATGAATAAACAATTTTTATTTTTTATTTTGAATTCACAATTTTTGTGTCCGTGCCTCAACGTGGCATTTCCGACAAGACATTCCTTTACAACAAATGTGTGTTTTACGAAGCTGCACCAGCCCTGAAATTTTGTCCCATGACCGGAGAATCACCCTCTGAATCATAAAACACTGCATGGTGACAAGTTGTTTCTTCCGTATCGTATAACTGACATTTCAACACCATCCAGTATTCTTTAAACAACAGACTCAGTTACAACTTTTATTGACTTATATTATTTGCTAAATACTTGAGGAATTCCAAATACTCCGGCTGTTTCCTGTACAGTGAACACCTTTTCCATTTAACGATATTTTTTTAATTTTTCTTCTCGTATTGATCGATTACTGAAATTGAACAAGTCGACATTGTAAATCACGAATATCGAAGCGCGATATCAAGACAATACCAAACTTTTAAGTTAATTTAAACTAAAATCATTTTAATGGTATAGAAACCCAATTTTCTGAAAACTTTGCTGAAACTAAACGGGGCCTAATTTTTTCTGATGTACGAAAGCTACCCGCACAAAATAGATAAATTATGCTCAAGATATTTTCCTTTAAGACAAAACGAATGTTGTTGAACTGTAACGAATAATTGTTACGAAATTACAATTAATGGAAAGCTTTATCCCTGTTTTTGGTCATGGATCAATTTATAATTATAATAAAAGCATTATTTTCCCCTTGTTTTCTTAAGACTGATTAAAGTCAATTCTTATCATTAACAAACAACCCAACTTTCAGTCTCAATATATATTTATTTTCTTAAGACGGTTTCGATATTCTAATTATATTAGTCTTAAAAACCTTTGTACACTTTAGACAAAATTTCTGAATATCTGTTATGTGAATATTTTTTTTATAATTTCAATACTTTTTACTAAACTTAAATTTACACCATTTTCTCTCCGTTTTATTATTTTATTCTTTCAACAATTCAGACTGAACGCACGAGGAATTACGTCAGTACAGTGTTGTTAACCTCCGACCTCAATGCTCATCAAAAACGCACAAAATAAAGTTGATTTCCAAAATAACAATTATTATATGACAAGTATTGAGAGTCTTTAAAACACTTATATGACAGATATTTAAAATTGATGTTAGAACAGTACAATGGGTTTTAAGATGACTGTGATTGAGTAAATATAAGGCGTCTAAGAAAAAGAAATAAATAATTTATTGAGACTGAAAATTGGATTATGTGTTAATTAATATTTCACTTGACGTTTTTTATCATAAAATGTATATAAAGATTAATCAAAACAACCCTTTATTTTATTATAACTAAGTTACGTTCTCACTTTTTGGGCATTATAAGGTAATGACTACAAAAAATTTGGTAATATTTCAATAAAAACCAATTTTTCAAATTTAGTTAACATAAATAATATTCCTTACAATTATGTAGTATGTAATTAAACATTACAGGTGCAAATATAAATTATTTCGTCCTGGACTGTAATGGGATAATATTGAAATTGTAGATTTTGAACAAAATTATTTATGATCGAACGTGTCTGAAATTTTATTTATTTAACAACAGTAATTACAATAAGCTTCCATTATGGAAACACATAATTCAGTAATATTTTTAATCCTTCATTTTTTTTAACATTTGATCATTTCTTTAAAATGTTTTTTGATATAAATTATAGAATTAATTATAATATTAAGCTTATAATTACTTTATGATTTAAAACATTTATTATTTAATTGAGATAGTGTTTGTTGGTTTCCTTAAAAACTTTCTAGAATGGTTCGACTCTTTATTCGTTTCAATTCCCACTTTGTCAAGTTAAACATTCTGCGATACAGAATTCCTCTGAGTTGTTTAACCACATTTTGGTTGTGACTGTCCAGGATGAAATAGTTTTGTTCCTTCAGCATTTAGTTACATACTTGAAAACTGTAAGTAAATGAAGTTAAATTAATTTATTAAGCAGATGATAATTTGAATAAATTATTTTTTAACGTTACTTTAAGTTTTCTGATTTTTTGTACAAGCTCTTGTACCTGATGAAGTCCGAAAGCCGAGGACGAAACGTTATAACTTGTATTTTGTCTGTATATTGGTCGTTTTTGATTTATCGTTACACAAATTATTTATTAATTATAAGGAATATTATATTATCAATTGAAATAATTTAATTTAAATAAACTGCTTTAGGCGTGGGAGACAGACATCTTCTAATCTTGTTGATAAACGTCTTAAAGATTCACCCATATTCCGATGGGAAAGAATGTGAATGGCTAAGCGGAAGTGGGTGGAGAACGGAAACAGACGAGAGGTGAAGGAGAAGTGACATCAGAGAGATAGAGAGAGAGGGGGAGTTGTAATAAAAGGGAAAAGAAACATGGTTTCAAATTAGGAAAGATGTGCATCAGTTAAAATATATTATAATACACTTAAAGGCATAGTTCAGCCAACATCCAGATGGACGACAATTTTAATCCGGATAACATTCTGACATATCATTACTCCATCTTATTCCTCTTCCTCTAATACGCCACTTTATCCGTTTATCATTTTATTTTCTCTAAAATAGAAAGGATTGGACTAGTAGAATTTCACTAGTAGAATGATGGTAACCTTCATCCATTATCTTCATCAAAAACTAAAATTGAAGAATCGATAATAACGCACGCTTCACCTGTACATTAAAATTTTATTTATTTTTTCTCCACACTCACATTACGATTATCTTGGTCTGTCCCGCAATGACTGTAAATGTATGTATATAAGTATGCACAGAAACATTCAGAATAATACCTTCGATTTCAGCGTTCTTTATGATCCGTATTCAACTTCAAACATAAAAGAATATTTAAATTAGAACTGCGTCGCATCTTATAAGCCCCCTTTTTTTCCCTACTTTCCAAATGCGCAAGACAAAATTATCTGACATTTTATTTTATGCCAACCTTACGGTGTCGTAAACTTTGTTGTCGTTTCAGATATTCTGATTAAAGGTTGATAGATAGGCATAAAAGTGTGGCAACTATCCACCATTATGGCCACTAAGCATTCTCCTGTAAATCAGTCAAAACATTTCTTTTAAGAACATTAATAATATACGTGAATCTGCTCGCTGTTTTTACAGGTTCTACACATCTCGAACAAATTCGTTTTCGGCTAAGTATCTCGAATTTAAACGCGCGAGAAGAAAATGGGATTGTATTGTTTATTTTGTGTTTCTTTATATGTGATTAGGCTAAATTGTTTAGTTATTTTAGTAGTGTTTTTTAACAAAAATACAAATTTAATTTATATTTTAATTGGATGAAATCTTTCTCCCAAGGTACTGTTTCGTGGGGAGATATCACTTTTACAGGCACACGCAATAAACAATAAATTATTTTGGTCTTCTTTTAGTTTTAATTTCACTTCACTTATATTTCCTCACTTATAAATACTCCTTTCGTCGTATAAACCTGCTCCTCTTTTCTCGGCGACGATCCCACAGTTACTGTCTCCCTCCCAACACCATTTTTTTCTCAATTCATACATATTAAAATATTAATTCGACCCTTCTCCTGGGACAGTATACCACGAACCTCTACATCTAAAAATATTCTGTGTAGTTTGGTGTCCGCTCTGCTACTGTTATCATTTTCACTGCCCATAAATTACGCCAAACCTCTTTCCCTCGGTCTTCGGACATCCCTTTTTACCCAGCTAGACGTGACAATATACGCCACTTTGCCCAGACCTTAAATTCCAAAAATTATTATTGGCCTTCTCAACTTTACCTCATTACATTATATATAACTCTTCGCTCCTAAAGAACTTTTTATGCATTTTAATTTTAAACATTAACATAATTATAATTATAAACAAAATTTTATAATTTTGTTTTTAATTGTTAGTTATTTTAATTTTTTTTCTAAGTAAATATGCCGTATATTATTGATTTGAATGCGTGAATAAAGAAAGGCCATCACTACACTTTGTCTTATGTTAATTTTATATAAAAATTTACCATCCTAGTATTTCTGGATTAAGGTTTACGACTTCGTTAAAAATAATTGTTTTATTCTAGTTTTTGATGCTATTAGAAATTGTTGGTGTAGTGCCTCGCAACACAGAGGTCCCGGGTTCGCTATCCGGCAAGGGTAAAAGATGCACCATCATCCTCTGGGTTCAAATCCTGTTGAGGGTTACCTGTGGAAGGCAAAGGGAAACTACCGCTGCCAATTGTTTCCCTTGAAAAGAGGAAAGATTCTCCGCGCAGAATTTTTTTCACTTGAGCCTGTCTGTTGGCATATCACTACATTTATATTTTAAACATAAACAGAGGAAAGAATTCACAGAAATGTGACATCAGCCAGTCGGAGCACGAATCGGCGTAATTAATTTTTGTTCGTTAATTAAAATGGGACCTGGAATGTTTTTTTTAATTGGTTTACACTATCCATGACTTATAAAAACCAACCTACCCCTTTGGATCAATAGGACGGAACGTTTCCTTTGTATAACATGGAGTATTTGTTGGATCACCTCTCGAAAATATTTCCCAGTGTCTGACGTTTTGTTTATTCCAAAATATTACTGAAATTGCGTCAAAGAAACTCGCTCAGGAAAGCACCTAAATAGAAGTCGATAATTTCATCTTTCACGATATTCAATAAAACAAGGAAATGAAAGGAGAGAACGATAATAAAATTATTATTATTCGTTGGTAATGACAGGTCGTTAAAGATAGAAGTTGCTGATATCCACCACACGATGCGGTTAACGTAAACTGAAGTAGTAAAATATCTCTGAAACTAACTATGAAATAATAATCATTTTCAAGTCCCAACTATTATTTTTCCCTTTTTTCCCCCTGAAATGATAGGAGTTTGAAAAATTTGAAGTGAGGAATAATTTAGAAATGTTGACATATGAGATCCTAGCATGTACTGAGGCACACTTAATTTTACCAATTTTTACTGTTGCACATTTATACCTAGTTTCTGTATCTTTTAGAGGACAGTTCGATCTAAAGCGATTGCTGAGTCACGAAACCAGGGATCCGCCAGAACTTGTCTGTATAATAGATGACCTGATTTTATTATCCAAATGGTTTCAATTTTTCATGAAAAATTTGGCCTCAAAATTAACTGCAAGATGGGTGCCGCGCCTTTTCAAAAGTCGATTCACTCACTGGCTGCTTTGTCGCTTCTCCGTCGCAATTCTGAAGACTGCTTACGTCGTTACGTAACTGTTGGTTAAACGTAGATCAACCACTACATTCGAGAGGTAAAACAACAGGTGAAAAAGTGGGTTTCCTCAAACTAACCTACTCTGAAGAAGGCTGTGAAATCGGCCGGGAAAGATCGTGGCCACGGTTCTGACGATGCGCGCAAAATTGTCCACGTTGAGTGTTCAAAAAAGGGGCCAACGACTTAGCGAAGAAATAAAATGTCCACACATGGAAATTCAAAAATTACAATTAAATCAAGTAAGGGCTGCTTGAGTTCCGTTAGTGAAAATGTAGAATTGAAATTCGGAAACTGGTCGCCTGAAAATAATGTTCTAAGGTTCGCAGCATCCGCCAGTAGTCCGAAAAAATCACGTCCAAAAAGACAAAACAAACACTTATTTTGCTGTCTACGCCAAAAGTTGCGTGACAGGCGAAAAGTAGAAAAATGAAAATGAATCAACAGAAAGTAATCTGATTTATTTACGTAGGTTTACATGGTGGAAATTTCTCCAACCGGGAGCGTTCATTAAACACGATTCACACCGTCGGAACATTCTTCCTGACGATTAAGTTGACGGTGCGAAACGTCGTGTTAAATCAATGTTACCATATTTTAAACCTGATAACACTTAAAACAGATCGTAATCGGTTTTCTAGTGTTTTGTTTATTTGTCATAGTAGGCTATCTCAGTGATTCAACCATTATTACTCCTACCACTTAGCTATTCTAGGAAAGGGTTATCGTTCTCTTACACGGTGGGAAATCGTTGCCATATATGTATGTAATACAATTGCAGGAACCGCGGAAGATAAAAAGCAGTACTGTATCAACTCTTCCCCTTCTTCTCTATTCAAAATAATCCTTACTTATTTGGCAATTTAGGAACATAAATTCCCATTGTACAAGTAATATAATAAAAATATAACCCATTTTATAAATTTTTTATTTAACGTAAAATAATAAAATTAGAAAAAATAATGGAGAATAGATCATAAAACATCCTATTCATCTTTCATCTCTAATTTATGGCATGATCAGGACAACATAATGGTTGAAAAAGGATATAATTTATTTATTTACAATTAAATTCGTCAATGTTGTTGAATTCTGTATTAATTTGATCTTACAAAGTGCCAATATCTTGGATCAGTTGGTTCCCAAAAAAGTTTAATATGATAGAAAAAATATTCTCAATCAAATTTAAAATTCGTGGTCTGACTTCCATGACATATGTAGCCATTGCAGTGCATATTTGGTATTAAACTTGTTTTAACTTACTGGCCATTATAGTTATTTATAGTTCTTTGTAGAATTTTAAAACAATTTTATGAATATAATTTTCGCTTTATAACAAGTCACACGAGATCTTTAAGCGTCGGAAAGATGGAAATACAATACAGTGATGAATATATCTGATTATATTATTCGCTTTCAAAACAAAATAGTAATATATTATTGTCTTCTTTTAATTGTATTTTTGCTGTTCATCGTGATTTATAATATTTGGTATATTTTTAATGTTTAAGCAGTAACGTTAAAATCCATTTTGTTCAGCAAATTTGGTCAATCAGAAGGGTGTTTATGGAAATAGTCAAGTAAATAGATGCTCATGTGGAATTCATAGCCTATCTTCAATCTGTGGACGAACGAGTCTTCTCCTACAAGATCATTTCTCTGCTTGAAACGGGAGAAAAATTTAATGCTTGTATTCACTGATCGTCTCGCGTATGGTCTTTCCTGGCTGTTCCTAGATAGAAGTAGAGGTTTCAGAGTCCTGTTCGCTTGTTGTGACCATGAATCCACCTGGCAGGGTGACCGCTGAGTTGACTAACCCCGAGACGGTGGTCATTTACAGCCTCAGGGTTCGTTCAACAAGCCTCGACGGACAGGTGCTAGTTGGACCTGGCAAACCAAGGCCGTCTCGGTTCCTGAGAATCAAGTATGGTGCATGTGAGCGCCTGAGCCAAACAACTAAACGCCCCTGAACGTCAATCGGCGCCAGACTGCAAACATGAAAGAGTCGGTCTGCCTAGACAACTTAAACTTCCAGTTGAGCCTGGCTACCAACTCTAGTACCAAGAGGACGACTAATAACATGAAAAGAACTCATTACTATGCACTTATTCCAACATAGCACAATGACAGTAAACCCAACAAACAGGTATAACTTTCCCAAGTCCAAAATCTCTAATCTACGCGATTTGTGTTTCATTATTCTGAGAGTTGTTGCTATTAAGGAACTCATCTGAAAGGAATTCTTCAACAATTCACACAATTACATCCAATACTTGGCACAATCTGATTGTGTCGTGGGAAGATTTTCAACGAAACATTCACCGAGGTCTGGTCACAGATTATACTCACACGAAAAAAAAGTGGAAATAATGTAACTCCCGTTACCGCAGCTCAACGTCAGAAACATTCAGGTTATCAAGCATAGGAGACTTCATCACCCAGAAACATTTTCAAATGGAGGCTTACCAAGATTTTGTACAGTTTGAAACATGACATTATACCTCCATCTACATTCTCATCCGCCGTTTGAACGGTAAAAGGTAAGAATTGGTTTCTCTTCGTTGTCCGCCAAGAAATCGTCTTTAAATGTTTACCGCTACAAACGTTACTGTAAGCTTTAAATGACGCCAACTATCAGAGGCGCTGCGTCTCAGTCGACGTCACGATAGTAAAGGTAAAAACACATAGACCTTGGCGAGGTTTTCAAGGTGAAGCGGAGCAGTTTTATTTGAGCAGTTCCGCAATTGCGCAAGTGTGTTCGCGGTGAAAGTGGCCTGGCCCCGCTTTCTCCGAAGGCCAGAGGTTATCGCCAAGTGACCCACTTCGCCACTTTGCATGGTCGACCTTTACCCGACCCATTTCAGCAAGCATCTGCTCTCGCCCTCGACTCCACATCCGAGCGGGATTTGCAGCCCTGCCCCTCAATCCTCCTGAGGCCACAGTCCGCTCTCGTAGCTCCCCCCAAGGTACTCAATCCTGTGATCCGACAACGAAAGATGCGGAAATTCATCAGCTGAGAGATGCGACTGGGGAATATGGACTCACAAGTCAACCAAATATCTTCTAAAATTAAATGAACGAAGGAAGTTTAAGAATTGATACATGCAAAATGATGAAAGTGAGCGAGTAAGGATAAATAATCGGAAAAAGAACTGAATCGACTCTGATGCCGGAACTTCATGCTGATAATCGGAACGATCTCAATCACTTTTGGTTTCCTTCCTCGTACCATTTTTCTTTTCTTGCTATTTGCTTTATAAAGCGACACCAGAAAAAAATAATTTTTCACATCGCGGACCTAAACTGTAAAGCAACTTGGGAAACATAAACGCAGAATACAGAATAAACTACTGTTTGAGGTGAAAAGATTTCAATGTTGTCAGTGTCCACCAATAACAGATTCAGAAAAATTAAATTGTCACGTTGGCAACTTTGCTTGATGAGTTACTTGTAACAGCTGTGCTCATTATAGTTTGGCAAATCATCATGCAGAGATATACAATTCAACAACGGGACGAAGTCATCCAACAGTATTATCAAAATTCGTGTTTCGGAGAAATTGACGTTTCTTGTGTTATTGTCGTAAATGTTGACTAGAACAATGTTGCCTTTCACTAGGATGGTTCCACATGTCACACAGCAGACTTTCTCGTTGTTGCGAAAAAAGATTCCAGGGGAGATTATTTCACGCAGTGGTGATGTGAACTGGCCTCCCACTTCATGTGATCCCACCCTTATGAATTTATTTCTGTGGGGTTATGTGAAATAGCCAGTTTACCTGAAAGATCTGTGACATTCAAGGCGCACTAGAAACATTTTACCACGCGACATGAGTTAAAGAGTGGCCAGGTTTTGGGTCTGAAGGAATTGTGGCCGTCAGCGACTTGTCAGTGCTCGGCCTGGATGGAGATTGGCGAGATTGGTACAAGTCAACCGAAGAGTAACCATTGCATCAAATTACAGTGGTTCCTAAATGAGGAATCTATCAAATGATGTCTGAACACCTTTTCTGGCTGCAGTTAACAAGAGAAAACGTCTCCAACTCGCCCAGGGACACACAGATTGAATAATCGAATACGGGAAAAAATTCAAGTGGTTCGACACATCATACAACTGGCTGAGTGAGAAGTCATGGACCCCACGAGCATCAAAAAGTCTGTCCAGATCATTTCGCGATACACGTACCCCGTCATAAAATTTCGACCATAAAACTAGAGGTTGATGACCGATTGCAGGAATTAAATCTAATCAGCAACGAAGTTGTGATAGGCTGGAAAATCTAAGTGGGATGTAGATATAAATATTTTGGTAATATTGTCTCTTACTTGTAAAGTAATGAAAACGATAACTAGGAAAGTAGCTGACGAAACGGTACTTGCACAGCAATCGGCGAGGGTAAAGCATCATCACGAAAGCAGCGCCGATCAACCTAGATCCATGACGTACAGGTTTCTCAATCATTGACGCACCTAGATTGAATATTATGCAACAGCGCAGGGGTGGCCAACCTTTTGCATGCTAGGCGCCAATTTCAGTTCAGATGCGCTATATGACTCGAGAACATTTTATAGCGTCTTGATCATGGCTAGCGGTTCGTAAATAGTTACGCTTAGTGGACAAAAAGGAATAACTTTGACGCAGCTAAATTAACTAATTGACGCCAGTTTAATGAAGCACCAAAGTCTAGAATGATGGTGATTGCTTCATGATGCCGTTACGGCTGATACAGTCTCGTTTGGTGAAGGTAACTCTGGACTACAGTTGTTGGCACTGAGAGCGAGATCGGCTTGGAACTTGGAATTGTCTGTTTGCATTTATTTATAATACATGTCTAATAGTACAATTCTTTTTTCAACAATGCACTGCAACCTCGTGCGAAACACAAACAGGCTTGACACTTTTAATCGCCCAAAGCGTTACCTTCGGCGCATGCGCCACGGTTTAACTACCTCTGTAACAGAGTCTGATTATTTATTTTAGCTACTCCGCATTAAATATAATGAGTTAACTATAACTGAAATAAAATTAGTGAACCTAAATAATTTACCAGATACAGACTCTCCCGCTTTAGAAGCACGTTTACACAGCTTAATAGATTAACTTCCAGTAACAAGTCTTCCATTAATGTATACCAAAATTTAATTGATCAGCACTCGCACTAATAATAATTTTCATTGCAGATTGGTTTTTCTGCTGTTTGCATATATTTTTGAAAGATACCAAAATATTTTTAGCATCAGTGTTACTATTATTTTTAAGAATGTTAAATAAATAAACAAAACAGCCAATTTGGCAGCAAACAATTTTATATTTATTTAATACATATACGACTTTTCGTCCATATTTGTGGACTTTCATCAGGTAAATTTATCTATTTATGTATCTATTAGTGGATAATTTTGCGTCCTGCAAGTGTTTAGAGCAAGTCACCTAAAGGAAGAAAGTTTAGACTCATTCTGAGTTATATTTTTAGTGAATGTAAGTAAGTGTAGTGAGGTCAAGTGATAGACCTTCACAAGCGTTCCTCCCTTTTGTCTCTGTAGACATTCTCTATTTTCAGTCATAAGCGCTTTGCTTTCTTTTTCAGGCCAGCTCAATACTATTCTTACAAGTAAATACATATAATGTATTATTTTCAAAACTGATCTTCGATTTACTACTTTTATAATTAAAATATTGTCTATATGGTCGCGTTTATTTGTTTAAAATAATGTTTGTTTATTGTATATCCATGTATTTTCCACCGGGAAATGTTCCTATCTGTAGAGAGAATTTAAATATAAACATATTATTAAAATTATTTTAAAAAATTGCGTCATATTTCTTATTTTTTGTCATCAAGTTCTTGGTTAGCAATTGTTTCACACTTCTTCTTAGTGTTATTTTATAATAAATTCCTATGTTATAAAGGATCTTCTGGGAAACAATAAATACAGTGTTACGGGAGAAACTATTTCGCAAAAATAAAATCAGAACCAAAACAAAATGCCCGGGATATTAATGCTTAGATATAATAACATTTTACTTACGTTCTGATACTTTATGTTTCTCACGAACGTCGTCGTCGCCGCCGCCGCCGCACGCAGGCTACGTAAGGACATAATGTATCCTGTTCTATATGTCATTAGGGTAGGAAGGATACAAATAGTGTCGCGGGAAACACCGTAAAAGTAATTAACCCCAAAAAGTAATTATTCGACGGAAACGTCGGCCAATTTTTGCTTATTTAAAAATTTCCGCCCCCCTCCAGCCCCGCCCCTGGGCGACAGTGCTGATCTCCGAGTCGCAAAAAAACGTGTGTGCAAAATTTGTTTGACATTGCTCCACAGATTTGTATGCGGAAAATACATGCAATCAAACACACGTAGGAAATTTGAGTTCTTTTTACACATAAACAATTAATTTCATTTATAAAAATAAGGTAGTTGATCTATTTCTTTAGTTTATCGCGAAATAACTTGGAAGTTCAATCAACGTTTTATTTAAGTAACAATATATATTAAGTACTTAAAATGTACACAAATGTTTATCTCTCGAGTGCGGCGCACACTCTGAGCCATATAGAAACGACGCGTTAGGCGACTCACAGCCAATTTTATTTTTGTTTAAGATAAAGGCATGTGAAGAGTGTTACTACGCGTAGAAAGTCCGTGAAATACTCTCCTGAAGGGCAACTGATGTTTCTCTTTGCATACGTTTAGTCCAGGGACACCGATCCGTCTGTCACTACACAGCATCTGTTTCACTGGTGACTAGAACGTTCTCACTTCTTCAGTCAATGACTTTACAAAGAATCCCTTTGTTTTCGACCCTGGCCTGCGAGTACTTCAAACTGAATTCGTAATTGTGAAAGTAATACGAGTCTCGTTGTGAAACTGAAATAAATTACAGTCGAAGTCAAGACCGCGATACGGACTTGTATCTATTAGGTCATCGTTAAAAGGACCCAAGTCCTTTGCCGGTGTAAGCTAAAGGCAGCATAAGTTTGATGATTTTTTTAAAGAAAATATATCTGTAGCTAAATTAAGGGTTTTTACTATTCCAATGGGCATAATAAACGCAGGCTTTTTAATTTCTATTATATTTTTGTATATCTCTCTTGGGAAACGATTTTTTTGCTTCAGAGGGAGAGAAATATTTATCCTACTTAATAACATTAACCTAAGCTTGACTTGAATTTAAAATAATTTTAATAGGGTGAATTATTTCCTTAATTGTATGCATCCATGTCTCGATTTCTAATAAAGTATCTCAAAATGTCTGTCATATTTTTAGCACACACAAAATATACCACAAAAGTCCTGGAAAGGCTGGCCAAAGAACTGAAGGAGAAACGCCCAAGACTGACGAAGGAAAAGCCGATCTTGGGGGATCATAACTCGACGAGTTCGCACAATTGTCGCTGGAGCGAAAATGCGCGATAAATCCACAAATTACCCACCGGAGCAAAAATCTGTGTCAAATGTGGCCGCGTTGGACACCTTTCATCATTAAGAATTTCCTCCCATTTCCAGAAAGTAGAACGGAAATCTTCAAGAGTTTCATTTATCTCACATCAATTGCATCGATCAATAAACCAGTCAGCATCTCAGAACCAGTTTAAGGGGAGTCGGAAGACTCGATCTTGCCAATGTTGAAATGGGTACCTTTTTTTCTCGGAAACCGTTACAGATACAGCAATGAAATTTTCAAAAAACCTTATGGTAAGTTTGTAGAAGAAGAATATATTATTTAAATTATTACTTAAAGTAAAGAAATCTAAAATTATCCATACGGGTTTTCAATAAGAGCGGGTCGATATTGAAAGGGAATAAAACAAGCTGTGTGTGAGGTATTAACAAAATTCTGTTTTTATTTAAATAAAAGTAGAATTTTGTTAATACTCCACACACAGCTTGTTTTATTCCATTTCAAAGCCAACCCCTCCACTATAGTATAAACAAGAAACCGATAAATAAATTAAAAACTAAATTTATAATTACAAAAAAAACATTTATTCTCCTTCCATATAGACAGAATAAAATCAAAAATAGTTTTAAAAAATTTAGTGCTGCATCAATAACGGTTTCCAAGGAAAATATACATTAAAATCACTATTTTTACACTGAAAAAAGTATAAAATTTGGTATGGATAAATTTTACAATTATAAAAATTTAAAGAAAATAATTTTTATGTTAATAAAAAAATTAAGGAATAATATATTTGCTTCTTTACGCCGATTGTTTGTGCTGCGCTGTTTTCTAAAGGTCATACTAATTTCGTGTCCGTATCTGAAGCAAACAACAATATACGGTATTTTTGTATGCCCTTACCTTGTCACTATTATTTATTTCTTAATTTAAAATTTTCCATATTCTTAGAAATAAAAGTAGCTTAAATTTATTTCGTGATAGGAACGAGTATTACTCTACGAGCCTTTACTTTGGATTAGCGGAGTATATATTTTTTGCAGTTATGGAATATCTGTGTGTTTGGGTATGGAATGTGTTATTATCGCGAAAACGGATTAATATTTTTATGTTAAAGTCGCGAAACCTCTACACATCCTTTTTTTTTCAGAGCCAAGTGATCCTGTAAAACTCTCAATAAGCTACGCACTTGTGAGTTTCACAAACAAAAAATATAAATGCCTCGCTCCGATAATCGCCTTATTGAAATATGGAAATGACCTCCATGTCGAACTCAGGGTCTCCAACTTTCAACACGCATCGACCCTAAAAAGATAATTAAGCAATAATTTCAATAGTATCTTTCATCTGCCGTAAAGTTTAATACCTGCCTTGAATTCGTACACTAAACTACTAAATAGATATGACAGTTTCCGCAAGAGTTTAGACTAACATGTTTTTTCCCCGCTGCATTGTTCAAACAAATGGTGTTATATTCAAACAAATGTTAGGTATTAGAGAAAAATAATCAAGGAACATATCGAGACTATTGACGAGGGATTCCCCAATCGAAACATATTCATTTGTACTGTTGATACATGGTGTGATAATCTGTTTCCGAGGGTGGCATGAGGTATACTACGAAAAAATTTATTCAGTAATTAATTAACGGAGAATAATTATCAGCTTGAACCACCGCATCGCACTTTTTTATTCATGTCCATCAAATTAGTTATTTTTGTAATAAAATTCAAACGACGTCGAATATCGAATATTTTTTTCGTATTATAAAATAGTGATCACTTGCCAAATGAGAATATGGACATCTCATGTTTATAACTGGATTAAATACTGATTATTAATCATAAAAAATAAGAGGCAGTATATTAAAAATGTTTCATATTAGTCTAACAACGTTTCGCTACGTACTAGTACCATCCATAGGTTGTAACGTGACTCGAAAATTTAGTAGTAACTTGAAATTATTAAAGTTCACTCAGTTGAAGTTTCCCCAATTATAAATGTTGTAAATTATAAAAATTCCCTCTGCTATTGTTCACTAATTTTAATACAGAACAGTGAAGTCACAGCCTGAAGGTAACGAAACGTCGGTAGGATAACTTATTTTTTAATAAATATTTGCCACAAACTCCAGTTTTTGGGGGATTGTTAGTCCGTTAATAGGTATGAGCTTGATGGTTAATTTTTCTTTTAATATTACACGGAAGGCCTCGCCTGTTCCAGCCAGTGTTTTCGTATGTTTTAACAGGCATAAGTACACTTCAAATTAGGAGAAACCTCATCCTATATAATCCTAATAATAATTTATACCAAAAAGTTTTATTTAATTCCTTTGGTTAAAATTTGTTCCTTTTTTATTCACTTCATTTCCTAACAAGTAAACTTTGAAATAATTATATGAGGAAGGAGGGATCAATTTATTTAAAATTATTTGGGCTTTTAAAAAATAATAATTTTATTTATATTAAAAAACAATTAATCTAGTGGGCCCTGCGCACTATTTACAATTATATATATATATATTTGTTAAAGGAGATGAATGTTTAAATTTCATATTTTATTTAAAAGGGCATACATGGGCTTTTCAAATAAAAAATATCGTTAATACCTCGAAAAACATCTATATTATTACTATCAGATTTGTAAAATACGAAAAGAAAGAATTTTTCAGTTCTTACTTTTAATTAAGGATAAATTAACGATTCTCAAGCAGTCTTAACCCTAATTCGCGTGACCATGACGGCACAATCTGTGACGTCACGTGGTGCAGTCAACCTGAACTTTTTTCGCATCAATATTCTCACATTGTTCTGAAGACCAATGTACATTAGAAATTGAATATTTTGTTTTGAAAGAAATTATTTAAATAAAGGAAAAAGAAATTTAATAATTGTATTGCAAGACTGCATCCATCATCCGACACCAGTTAAATCACGTGTTCACCAAGAGATTAGTAACCAATTCATTCCTTTTCCGGGCAACACCGGGTACCCAGTTAGTTAATAATATTTTACAACGCTCGATGAAATGTTTCACATGAATAATTCCTCGCGGTAGCGCAAACGATCTTCCCGGGGATCTAGACGTGACGTTCATACCTAAAGCTGAAGCCTTTCTCGCTGCAGAAAAATTTCGTCAAGGGCAGTTGTACTTTATCCGTGCTGAAAATAATTCTTCCTTGGCTCTACAGCCCATTGAGGGCCTTGGCCTACCGGGTCGACAGCGGACTGTCATCTTACATGTCACATTCCGAATTTGGAGTGATACGTAGTCAGTGTATCGATTCTCCAGCAGTCTTCATCCAAATTTGCGTGACCGTGGCGACACAAACATCCAAGCCCATGCCAGGATTCGAACTCGGGACATCTGTGTTTCTGAGGCAGCGACGCTAGCCACTACACCACAGGAGGTCGGAGAAGTGGAAATACACCCTTTTTAATTTGAGCGAAGTAGTATATGAACGATCTTTTTCCTTGAATTTTAACGAAGATACAGAAGGCATCCGTGGAGGTTACCATGAAAATCTGACTCACTGTTCGAGGTCCAGGTTCGTTAGGCTCTCAATTATCCTTGTGATTCGTAGCCATTCTACGAGTAAATATGCTTCAGAAAGAGACCCGGTTTTTTTTTCAAGTGGCTGCTTAGCGGTAAAACGGAATAATAGCAAAATTTTGTGGTTTGAAAAAGTCTATTTGTGAGATCAATGTTGAATATTTTGTAAACAGATACCTTGCAACCGGGGATGAGTTTAGAGTAGTTTCCCGTTCGCGCTATTATTAACTCGTTTCCGAATAACTTAAGAGTTTACTGCGATACATTGTCTATTTACTACTCGTATCTTGGCAGCGAGGTAGGGTGCGTTGATCCCTGCGTTTCGCAGTGTTGACAACAGCCACGCGAGGAGCCAGCTGACCTGAGGCGGTGACGTAAGCGGGGTCAACGACCGCGGGCCAATCAATACGCGCGGAGCGGAGCCACGTCACGCAGGTGCCGGGCTGCGGGGCTGAGGGGCGCGGGGCGCGGTCGTCGAACCCGGGCCTGCAGGACCCACTGAACCAGAATCCCTACTCCGTGACGTCGGCGCCCCCGCCCCCGCCCCCGCCCTCGCCCTCGCACCAGCGCCGCGCCGCGCCGTGTTTACGCGGCGGGCCGTCGACCCCCGAGCTCGTCGCCATGGCAACGAGGCACGCCCACTTCGATCCGGGTTCATTGACAACGTCGCCGAGTATACTATATGCCGGAAGTGCAAGGCGTCGCATCCAAACAAAATACTCCCGTCTTACATACGCCGGAAAAGAATTATTTTTATTTGTTTCAGGCAAACCTTGGAATGACTTCTCCGGCCGTCGTCTCGCTACAGCTCTAGCCGTTTCAAGTCGACACTAAATTCTTAGTTGAAACTTTGGCATTGCAGCTGTAAGCAGTCGCCATACCTTATAACGAGTCACTTCACAAAACACCTATTTATGACATAAATAAATTTCTGTAATATTTGACGAACCCGTCGGTGCTTATTATAATCTATATTAAATTTTATAATTTCAATTTTCTACAAAAACGACGCGATAATCGACTCAATAACACAGAAGTCACTAATGTTAATTATAGCGTGTCCAGATCTACGGCATATTTTTGGCATAATGATAACTTTAAAGGGAACGGACAAACTGATCCACGAAGTACCAACTGGAACTGATATACGTCAATGATCTTCCCTTTAAAATTTATTCTAAACATAGACTCTAAGCTGACGATTGTATCGTCTATGGGATTTTTTTTGGGTAGTAACAGGCTACATGAGGGTGATCCTGAAACAGGTAACTCCCCTTTCATATCATAGGAAGGGAATTGAAAAAAGGGGGGATGTGGAAGGTAGAGCAAGGTATCCAAGGGTTGACTAGGGTTCCCGGGCTATAGTTAAGGATCCTACCTGGTGTTTCACCTAAAGAGATGCAGGGAAAACCCTAGAAAACCGGCGTCAGGTAGGTCGGGCTATTGGCTACTATTCTCACGCCCTTCGGAATGACGGGAGACGAGTTTGCTGTGGGTTCGAAGCATTCCCTTCTCCGTGTCTCCGCCAGTTTTAGGAGGCAGTTAGACGACTGATCCAATGGGATCAGCAGACAGCCCTTACCTCCGACCCCAGTGCATATATCTCCTAAAATAGGTGACGGTGTCTCGGCATGTGAGAACTTGAAAAAAAAACAGAGTACGAGGCATTCCCGATATAGCAAGGTGAACCCCGCAGTCACTCTGGGGAGAAATACCCACAGGCAATCCTCCCATGATCGTCTATATAAAAATTAAAGACCTTTTGATGAAAGCGAACTACAAAATGACTATGACAAGCTGGGCTAACGAGAAAAAGCAAATCAATAACATTTAATAAATTTCGTGATGATAGACGATTGAGAACGGGAACGGGATAGCGGGGTAGAGCGGGATACCGATACCCTATTTATTTTACTGTATAGTGCTGGAGTTTAGAAAACAGGGGTGGAACATTGTAACTGGTCAAGGAAGAAGTCCCGGCAGCCGACCTGACTGCACCTTGTCAATGAACTCTTGTTTTGACGTCTTACATCAGTAAATTTATAACTTTTACAGCATTTGGACAGAAGATAAGTTCAAAACCACTCGCTTTTAACTTTTTAATCGTATATATTCCTAAAGTAGATGTATTTAGCTGCATATACGTTACGTATAAGGTTTTTATTCTTATTATTACCCTTTTCTGAAATTTTCCGTGAATAATAGAATCTTCATGGTGAGGTTTTTATTCTCCGTGATAAACCTGAAACTTGCGTGCGGGGAGAAACGGGATACTACTGTATAAGGGAAATATAATGTGTTCCAGGCAGACTCACCTATAAGAGTAAGTCACGTGATTCTGTGCCCAAAAAAAATATTAAGAAAGAAAAGTAACGGAAAAAAAGGGGAAAACGACTGGAGATGCAAAAAAAACTCTTTTGCGAAGGGAAAAATTAATGAAGCGACCAACCGTACGCAAAATAAATATAAGAAAGAAAACACAAAAGTTGTTAAGATTTTTTACATTTTAAATTTAATTTAATTGTATAAACTGTAATTACAAAACATCCCGTCCGTTTCTGCCCCGGGGGTGGGCATAACGGGCAATTCTTTTCAAAAATTAATAAAAAATCTAAATTCGCTGGTTTAAATTAAATTGTTATTATATTAAGTAAACAATTGAATAAACTAATGTTTTATGAAGTGATTTTAATTTTTCCATAATTTTACAAAATTTGTTAAACGATAAGTGTTCCGTTCCGCCCCGACTACCCCTATTAGTTTTAAAAATTAATAAAAAATCTAAATTCTCCGTTTTAAGTTGTATTTATATTAGATTAAGTAAATAATAGAATAAACTAATGTCTTATACTTTCATGAAGTGATTTATATTTTTACAAAATTTGTTAAACGATAAGTGTTCCGTTCCGCCCTGACTTCCCCTATTAATTTTAAAAATTAATAAAAAATCTAAATTCGCTGTTTTAAGTTGTATTGATATCAGATCAAGTAAATAATAAAAGAAACTATTGTTTTATACTTTCATGAAGTGATTTTTATTTTTCCATAATTTTACAAAATTTGTTAAACGATAATTTTCCTTTCCGCCCCGACTTCCCCTATTAGTTTTAAAAATTAATAAAAAATCTAAATTCGCTGTTTTAAGTTGTATTGATATCAGATCAAGTAAATAATAGAATAAACTAATGTTTTATACTTTTTTAAGTTGTATTGATATCAGATCAAGTAAATAATAGAATAAACTAATGTTTTATACTTTCAGGAAGTGATTTTTAATTTTCCATAATTTTACAAAATTTGTTATACGATAAGTGTGCCGTTTCGCCCCGACTTACCCTATTAGTTTTTATTTCTATTATCATGGTTCTTCTACAATTTTGTTTAACATTTGTAAAGATTTGTGAATATTGGTTGCAGTATTTTTTGGATTTGCCTACGGCCGGTCCTGAGACGAAGACGATCTAGGTAAATTCTGGAAAGTAAAGGAGTAATGCAAACGTGGCATTACGAGTCCTATAAAAAAAATTATTTCAAGAAAACAGCCCAAAGACAGGAATTCAGGTTGTCCTTGAAAGGGAATTTCAGTGATCTCGGCAGTAGTTCGTGAGTTTTATAGGAAGACAATTCCGATGACACGAACATGCGCTGACGCGAATGTTGAGTCACAATGCTGGCGACAGTGAAAAACTGCCGTGTTGGACTTTAAACAGGCGCCAATTACGACCTGCACATTCCTCTTTTTCTAAACATGCTGAGGAACAGTTAATAACCCCGACCTAAGTGTCAGTCATCCTGGCACTTCCCGTAACGTGTGCCGCAGGCAACGTCATAAAAATGGTTACGAGAACACGGGTGTACTATTTCCACGAATGCAACAACCTGCTGACGTTGGACTCTGATCTTCTCCTCAAGAACATGACCTGGCCAAGACGTTTCATATCCTACATGAATAACAATTCTGAAACGATACAGTTTGATCCTATGTCTATCAGAACCGTTATCATTGCGTGTTCATATTTTGTACAGGTACTTACTAATTCTCGTAGCAACTGCCATTCTGTTGTGAATACGTACCTGAAAACAAAAGCAAAATTATAGCCTCCTCTTAGTCACAAATTATAACTCACTTTCTTACTAAATATGATATTATTATTATTGATATTGCATTAGCC
The DNA here is from genome assembly GCA_034510155.1 of Eucriotettix oculatus. Lineage (NCBI taxonomy): Eukaryota > Metazoa > Arthropoda > Insecta > Orthoptera > Tetrigidae > Eucriotettix > Eucriotettix oculatus. The sequence goes on from CM067380.1 coordinate 45,280,416, forward strand.
GTAATGAGTAAAAAACTGAGAAAAGGGTCAGTAAGATCCCCCTTAGAAATTTCAAATCCATCCAATCAAGAGCTTTCAATCTTCAGAAATATTACTTAAATTCTTTGCATGGTACTTGATGATGTACTTGAGAATAATTGGAACAGTCAAAAAGAAATTCAGCCCCTATTTTCTCCACAGTAATAATCGTTACCCATTTTATGGAACTTGGTAATAAACATTTTACTTTACGTCTGTCCCTTTATATTATATAAAGACAAATTAAATAACCATTTTTACAATTTCATTTAAAAATTAAACATATCAAAAAGAAAAACAACATTTCTGTCATAAGTCGTGAAAAAAGCAACATATTTTTTTCAGTGAAAACTTATAACAATTTTTAATTATATTATTTAGAAATCTTTATTCCATGCCTCCTTTTAAAAACAATCACACTGTAATTTAAACAATGAAGGGATGATCATATCCGTAAGTATTGATGATGATCATCGTATAAATTATAGTGTGATTGTTTTCAAAAGGGGGACTGGAATAAATGTGTCATATATAATAATCATAATAAAATTGTTCCTTTTTTTGATGCCCATAATTTTTATTTTTTTTAATGGATCTAATATAAACATTATACTACTATTTAACTTAAATGTTGTGAAGGCCTAAGTGAAAACCAACATAATATTTATTTAAAATAAAATCACAAACTTCAACATTCCTAGCATTTTAAAATAAATGTTGTCAATCACAAAATGATTATAAACCGTTTTTGTAGATTAAAATTAGAAATTTATACCAAAAACGCGATAAATTTTTACCAACTAAATCAAATATTAGAAAAAAAATTACCAATGTTACATATGTTTAGGTGTAATTATATGTCGACAGTTGTTTTAATGAATAAAATTTCCGGTAACGGTTTAATAAATTTTGGTCAAAATCAGAAACTTCAAAATTATCTTAAACAAATTCAAAATTTTATTCTAATTTATGTATTGTGGCAACAACCCGATTTGAAGTTTGGTGATTATTGTTGTGTCTAATAGTCTCTGGTGCATGTTTAGTTTGTCCTATATAACATTTTCATCCGTGGTAGATAAATATCGCACCTTGTATTGTTCGGGAGCTTTAGCTAGTCATGTGTCAACAGATACCTAGTGGAATATTGAAGTGGAGGTAGACAGGAGCTCACTTTAACTGCAACTTTTGTAAATGCAACTTCGTTGAGTATAAGCAATTCTGAAAACAATGGCGGTAGAAAATAAATTGCTGTCAATTCAGGCTATGTTGTAGATCATCCGTAAAATTTAATAGATAATGAGTATAGGGTGTGTTAAAAAGAAGTTGTCGCAGTCTCTGTATCCCGTACAATTTATGTTTTTAACATTGCTAACAGCTTTCCGGCAGTCCGTTGAAGGGGAAGTTCCTCCTCAAACGACAATACGCCCCTTCTCCTTTCCTTTTCATCTAAACATGCCACGTAGATTCTCTGGCACTGTACATAGTTTTATGTGATTCATTAGTACGAAATAAAATAAAGAAATCACTTTTTCGACAAAAAATTATAAATTACTAATTAATAATATTACTCTAATCTTAAAAAAGGAAATTATAATTACAGACAGAAACAATTATTTAAATAAAAAGTATTTGCAGTCAGGTCATATTTCAAAGCGTCTTTTCCGTGTTCATTCCCTATAACTATAAAATAAATTCATTAAGGTAATAAGACATCTATTTGCATATTAAGTTTAAGTCGTTATCAATTGCACGATACGTAGTAAAGTATGCGAGCTAAACAAATTTCGGGTCAACATAAAGGAATCAAGAAATACCTCAGTTAAATTCACAAGTTTTTTGATTAGCGAAAACTTCCTGCTTTGCAAAGAAATTTATGGATGATTGAAATCTTTTAATATTATTCAAACGTCCACAGAATGCAACACGCAACACGCAGCTTACCCCTTATGTTAAAGTGGCTGCCACTGGCTATTGCAGAAAATCCTCATATTTCCTCGTTACTACCTACTATTTTACTTTCCACCAAGTTTCCTCGATTAAAATACTAACTTACGCCCCCATACCCTGTTCTTATTATTTGATAAAAACCTGGAACTTGTTAAATTTATCTTCCTAAATAATTTACCGTAAACAAAATAAAATAATTATTACATTTCATCTTATGTACCATAAATACCCAGAAAGTACTAAAATATTAAATTCCAAAATAATGTAATAAAATACCCCTAATTAGGTATGATAGTCTAGCTCAAAATTCTGCTGCTATTAGCATTTAATAGGACTGAAATCGGTTACTAACACACATTCTTATTAAAAAATTTTGTAACTTAAAATCCAGTATCAGCTGACACTTTCAAAATCTTTGAATCACTTCCGGAAAACGAATAGTCTCATCTGGACTAATACTTGGATCATATTGTTCGCGTTTTCCATTAACTGAATTGGAAGAAAGGTAAGGGTGGTAACAAAATTTATATATATATATATTTAATTTTTACCACCCCTACTTCTCCAAATCGAGAAATACTATTCCAATGTTAAATTCAATATTCTCATTAAATTTCAAAACCAGGTTATACTATAGACATATGCGGCTTAATTAAACCAATTACCAATGAAAGATAACCCTTAATTTTTATTTGAACAAATAAGTAGCCTTCGGCTTTTATCTCGCCATGTGCATCTATATAACAAGTGCTCTTCATCGCTCAATGCGGATCGGTCCAGCACAGTTCCAGGCAAGCTGAGACAACGCGGTAAATACCACTGTTTGTAACATTTTTCTGGAACCGCCAATTCCGAGTAGGATTTGTGTAAGTGATTCTGCTCTATGGGAAGGCCCGTTTAAACGGCCCTTAGTGTACAGCTCATGTATTTAGTTCATTAGATATTTTATTTAACGTATATAAATTTTGTAAATATATATGTTGTTCATCTGCTTTTAAAAAAACAAGGCCGGCAATGAAAATTAAGAGTCATAAAATAAGTGTATATTGTAATAAATAAATGTAAAAATCAATATTTTTTACATTTTAATAATAATTTTTTCATTATACAAATAATAATATCCCCCTATTAGTTAACCTGGTTAAGAGTTTTCTGGTATCATCGAGGAGAATATTAAATTAAATTTCAATTCCAGAAACTATTCTATTTTTTACCGACCGTGTGTTATTTTGCACCTAAAAGTGTATCTATCAAGCTATTAATTTTAATTATTTGTTATAATTTCCTATTGTTTGCTCGGCGTAAGTTCGGTCTTAGCCTTGTTACGGCTTTTGTTTTAAGAAAAGTAGACTATCAAGGATTGAATAAGACGTGCGTATAAACATGAGGCGTAACATAAGCCCCGCTCAACTATCCGAGGGATGCGGTGTCCTCTGCGCCGGTTTGTACACGTATCCTGTAATATTATTGCGGAGCAGCGAGCGGTAAGAGCGAAACAATGGCTACAGGGAGAGGTCTTTGACCGGGATTTCACTTTTGAGTGCAGCTTCCCGGCGCGAGCAACTTTCCATTCCGTAGGTCTACATGACTAATGCAGTTTCCCCGTCCTTATACCATCCCCGTGCCGTGCGAATCGTTTCTGTTGCGCTTTTGTACAGAAAGCTAGGTTGCGTGCCTAATAGCTCTATGATACAGCCTACAATGTTTAACAACAATAAACAGAATGCACAATACGTACGTACAATTTCACTACACGATGTTACCGAAATAATTCCACAATATCAGTAGTATTTCCATGCCGTTGCTGCACTGTTTACATTTAAAAAAGGAAAAAACAACAACATTGAATTAACATCTCATGCTGCAATTGTTCGGCAACATTTCTGAAAGAAAATTGAAAGCTATTCCATTAAGAAGATTCAATTTTATAGGCACTTCCCAGAATTAAGAAAATAAAACGAAGTCAAATTAAAACATTCTTAATGATACGTCATTATTCTGCTCTTTATGATCAACAATGGAGAATATAGTGCCACTTGCAAAAAGTTATGATCATTGTCTATCATATGAAGGTGCAGTAATGGAGTGAAATAAGAAATATGTTACGGAGAAAAGAGAAACAGCAATTGGAATGCCGCCCCAAGCGTCAAAAATCCTTTAAAAATCCAGAGAAAGACATTATTGAATTAATATAATAATCCTAACGCAAATTTATGGTAAATGTATAAATGGAAATAAAAAAATTTTCATGAGTAACCACATGAACTTAAACTGGAACTAATACCTACTATTTACAGGGATAATTGAAATATACAAAGCTATGATAAGTAATTATGAACTCAAACTAAAACGATCTCTTTCGAAGTTTTTTTTCTGCAAAATCGCGAATAACTGCTTTTACATCTAATTTATTACTCAACTAGCTGGGTTCCCGCCGGTTCGCGGGTTTTAATGCCTAAATAAACCTTTTTATTTTACTTAAGTTGTGATACTTTTTGTTTCTCGCGAACGTCGTCGTCGCCGCCACCACACGCATACACGCAGACTACTTAAGGGTATAATGTATCCTGTTCTATATGTCATTAGGGTAGGACGGATACAAATAGCGTCGTTCGAAACACCGTAAAGGAAACTATTTATTCGATGGAAATATCAGCCGATTGTGCATATTTATTAATTTTCGCCCTCTTCACCCCCGCCCCTATGGGTCTGATCTTCGGATCGAAAAGAGCATGTGTGCAAAATTTGGTTGCAATTGCTCCACGCGTTTAGATTTGTATCAGGAAGTATATACAAACACACGTACGAAATTTGAGCACTTTTCATTCATAAACAGTTAATTTCATTTATAACAATAAGGTAAATGATCCGATTAGCGCGAAATAACTTGTAAATTTAGTAAACGTTTTATTTATGTAACAATTCATTTTAAATACTTAAAATATATACAAAAATGTTTCTCTCTCGGGTCCGACACAAACGCTGCGCCATATAAACACAACGCATTGGGCAGTTCACAGTAAATTTTATTTTGTTTAATACTACCGGAGACATTTTTAAGTAGATATGGTTCTTAAGTAATCATTTATTATTTTTAAATTACGAAAGGATCTTTCGCCGGTGGCAGCAGTTATGAGTAACCGTTGCTGCTACAATGTTCACATGTGGTCCTATTTTTAGGGAAGAAATGAATTTAAAGGACGTCAACTGGATCTTCGTTGTTAAACATGTAGAAACTCTGACCACTTCGGCAGTCAGTACCAAAGCGTGAAAGGATCGCCGTCTGGAAGAACGTTTTAAAGATTTTTTTTTGCACTGCAGCTCAGGCGGTTTTGTCGCTCCTAAATTTTGCCGCCGTAGGCAGTCGCCTAGGGCCGGTCCCGCAGAGAATGGACTGCGCAAAGGAACGGAGTGAGAATAATTTAGTGATTGAAATATCGGAGAATAACGTAACGGGGAAGAGCAAGGAAATGATGAAAATGAACAGTGAAGAGAGACAAAGGGCCATGGAAATGAAAAGGAAATTGGCCCAACGTTTCGAACGCGGGAACTCCGTCTTCAAGGAGTAAGCTCGGACCTAGGGCATAAGAATACGTAGATTTAGAGAGACAACTGTTAAGCAACCAAGTTTGAAACGTTCAACCGATCTTTTTATTTTTCTTCACAGCTATTCCGATCTTTTAATCACTCAATCATTGGTTTCTAATTTCTGTTAATCACAGTTACTGTTATTTGATATTTACCTGCCTTTCACGTATTTTGCTAAAAGTCTCACATTATTAAACTGAACGCTGTATTTCACTTGCTCAATCATAATTGTCACATATATATCATTTTAATTTTTCTGATCAAGAAAGTTTACAGTGAAAACGAATGGAAAAGCAGAAATCACGTTTTGAAACATTTAGAATTTACATACTGTTTTAGGAACGTATTTATTTATTATTCTCTTGATTGTGTTTTCGTGAATGAGTTAGTTACACGGATTATACTTATATTTCACAACTGATTTAATTAAAAAAAATGAGAAACTTTCTTTTTTAAAAAATAGAAAGCATCTCGCTTTTGTACTAACAATAAATTTCCCATCGTTCTAGAAAACGAACAAACAAAATTGAAGTATTGTTTACTAATCAGTGTGATTTTTGATTATTCTCATTGCGATTTGTGTAACACCCATAACGTGTGATTTGTGGTATTTGATTTGTAACTCGGATTAATTGTCCATTGATTGTGATTCACAGTTTTTTTTTCGGTCTCTCGGATTCGCTAATTTCTTCATTGTTGCTTCATTTCGTGGATAACACCCTAATGGCTGACACATTATTCGGATTCCCATTCGTAATTCCTGATAAATAATCGCGGTAAGTGCGTGATCGTTGCCATTTTTAACTTGAAAATTTCATACACAAGTCTATTTCAATATTTTTTCCCTTTAGAATCATCTAAAATCGCACTGATTAGTAAACGAGACTTTTCAATTTTGTTTGTTCCCTTTCTAGAACGCTTGGAAATTTATTGTTAGTGTAAAAGCGAGATGCTTTCTATTTTTTTAAAAAGAAAGTTTCTCATTTTTTTAATTAAGTCAGTTGAAAAATATAAATATAATGCGCGTAACTAGCTCATTCACGAAAACACAGTCAAGATATTAATAAATAAATACGTTCCTCTTATTTTATAGAGTTTTTGATATATCTGTGTGCGTGTGTAAGCAAGTACGGAACTGTAGCTGAGCGTCTTGAGGACAATGAAAAGTTTTTGAAATTTTCGGAGGCGTCAACCTCTCTCAACAGAGAGGCGGAGTCTGACGCCTTCGAAAATTTGACACATTTGTCCACAATAGCGTCGTCCAGTTTCAATGTCACAAATGCGAAAAAAAATTCAGGAAAAGCAGACTAAATGTGTTTGAAAATATTTTATAATCTGGGATAATGCGAATATGACTCTATTTAGAACTTAACTGTATTTTTCTTCCTGCCCTAGTTCCCACGTGCCTCCACAGGATGACTGCGCTTATTTGAGCATTGCGTAAGACGTGATTTGTCATAGCTGCAACAGCAATTGACGCTACAACGGACTATCAATTCATTGTAATTAATTTTTCAATGTATGTTTCAACCAACATACTGATACATGGCGAACGTAATAGACAACAGAATTACTCACCCCTGAAAGTGAAAATGTAGACGCTTGTACTTAAAATTTAAATTCGTGTGAGAATCTGGAAACTGGGTTGCTTATTTTGTACTGTTGAGGTATGGCGTGGAAACTGCCGCTTTGCTTCATTTAAAAATTTAAGCTTATTATTAATTCGTACCGCTAGTTGCAAAAACGACACCTTTTTTAACTTCGTTTTATCATTGCCAAAACGTGGCCAATAAATTGTTTAACGTGTTATGAAAAAAAAAGACAGAGGCAGAAAAAATTTGGAACCGTTGAGTAGTAAGCCAGATCTACGTGCGCTGGAAACTTCGGTGGAAGGCACGCCGAGACAGAACTTGATTGAACCGTTGAATAGCAAACCAGCGAGTCTGGTACATAGCAACGGTGACGCTCTTTTCTGAAAATTTCCGTGAATAATAGAATCTTCATGGTGAGTGATACTAAGTCTGTATAAGAGTATAACGCTCCGGGACCTTCATCCAAACAAAGGAAAGTAATAACTTACACACGTGTAGCATCGAGTTCAAAAGATTAGCACGACCCAAAATACTGATAAAGAAACAGAAAGGCGAGGGTAAGTCTGCTTAGCGTCTCAGATGTCGTAAGCAGCGATCCTCTTTCTTTCTGCTCTGTTATCGTCTATTATCTCTCACCATAGCTGAGCGACGGTTCTGTTATTCGACTCTACAACACGCATCGATATCTGTCTGACTCTCTCTCTCTCTCTCTCTCTCTCTCTCTCTCTCTCTCTCTCTCTCTCAAACACACACACACACAACTTTTTTTCAAAGTTTTGGCTAAAAGAAAATAATTGTCACTCTTAAATCACAAAGTACAATTTAATAAATATATATATATATATGAAATGTAGTAAAAACTATACTAAAAATGTATATTAATTTAAGTCGTTGCTAATCGAAAAAAATTTGTCGAAGATGAATTACCACAATCGAAGTAGAAAACGAAAGTCGCGCTCAGAAAAAATACTATTTTTAAGTCACAAGGAGTATAAATGCTCCAATGTAAACTCTAGTAGGAGGGTGTAACTAATTTAGAAGAAAGACAAGAATGGAAAAATGACGACCGGAGCAAGGACTCGAACCCCGGACGGGCGGGCGCTCTACCACTGAGCTAATCCGAGTCGACCTCCAAGTCAACAACTCTCCATTCCAGTAAACCTAATCCAGGCTGGCCTACAATTCACTGATCACATTCTTCACGCCCTAATTCTAGGAATTAGAAAAGAATGGACATTGCGTAAATTGATCCAAGGTGCATGGAATTCAACGAAGTAGAAATTCTTCAATTGAAGCTCAAGTAGGAGCGTGTAACTAACTTAGAAGAAACACCATTTTTCTAAATTTTATTTTATGTTATTTATGAAACATTTAGATATATTCTGAAGTGGTTTTACTGTGGTTTACTTAACACACTCATTTCCTTACAAGTGTAATACTTAAATTTTTAATTTCGAAAATAGTGGCGGTTTGAAGATTTTCGTTGCTTATGATTTGACAACAGTGACATCATTGCTTTAAAGCGTTCGTCTAATCGTCTGATCTTTTCACATACGTATTATTCGAAACGCGTCGGTATCTCTCCTGATTAGAAATCCAGCCATGATTTCACTGTTGACTTAGCTCGTATATTTGAACTAGCGGCGATCTTGATTCCACTTGGAGATATTTCTGGTCGGTAGAGAGGGAAGATAATAGAGCAGGAGATATATTTTTAACTTCTTTCCCCGCTGCCGTAACGCATTCGCAGTATTGCAGACCTATTTGCACCAAGCTACAATCTCAACGTAAACAACTTAAATGCAAATGAATAGATAAGTCTAGTTACGTCGGGTTAATTTTTGAGTTACTGGAGCGGCCTTGAGCTAAATTACAGATCGACGCGCCGATTGGTAGATCATAGCCAATCGCCTGGCGCGTTGCCAGCCAAAAGTGGGCCAGAAAAGTGCTCTTCAACTTGGCAGTGGCAAATCCGACACCTCGGGATTTGTTTTGCGAGCTGTTTTTCCCTTGAACTTTCTAGCCTCCCGCAGTTTCGTAACTTCCGCAGCGCAACTTTCACCTGCGAGTATTCACATGTGCTTAGGAAATGCTTCATTTATTGCGACATTGAAGGCTACGATCGCGAAAGCTTTTATCCCCCCACTAGACCAGAGTGAACTAGGAAAGCCTTGGATACACACCTCGGCTAGACGTCCTCGTTTAATACGACTCTGACCCTGATCACTATTTACCTTTCAACGTAAAACTATTGCACGCCCACACGCAAAACTTAGGCGCCAGTACTTACAAATCTCTCAGAGGCCAGACTGCTTCTTTGACGACGAATCATTATACACTACTTGAAATCCCCACCCCCACTAATAACTTGAAATTCAAAATACATAAAATACACAGATATATAAAAATTTGAAACAAAATTTAGTCCTCTCAAAGGACGATATCAAACTCAACTCCTCACCTCCAAATTTTACGGCAGATTTGGAATCATCAGAAACAAAAATTGGTCCTTCAGGCCATACTATTGTCCTAGTTTATTTAGTAGATATCACTACAATCAAAAGAAACCGTTAAAGTCTATTTATTCTGTAATCAATAAGTAAAAAAACCCTCATTTTAATGATTTAATTTTACTTAGTATGATAATAGTAATTTCCGTATGTTTAACCAAATCTATAGTTTAATTTTGATTTAAAATTTATTCGGCATTGCCATAGTCATCTACAAAATTCAAATACAATTTTTTTGTAAAATTACAGAATAATTTTAAATAGAATTTTCTATACATAACGATATATAACCAAATTTGGTTTTTTCATCATTACAATTTCAAAACTATTGTACAAACCCTTATTTGTCATAAATTTTAGTAAATATATAGTTTCTAATTTCATGTACAATCAATGAGGAAACCGTAAGTCACAATCAGTCTTAAAAAATTATTTAAATAATTTATTTTTTTCCTGTATATAATATCCATTCAAAATGTAAGTTTGTATTTTAATATATTAATTAAAAACAGTACGGTTTATAATTTAACGAAAATTCGTCTCTTTAACTGGTCAGTAGTTTTTATGTGCCTCATTTTTTTAATTTATTGAAAACAACTTTTATCCGAGTTGTTTTGCAATTAAATACAGTATTTATTTGCCAAATAAATAATTCCCATGAATACTTGTAATGTCCAGTGACAGGTACCTGACAAAATTACGGACGAAACGTCGTAAAGGAACTGCATAATGTGTTAAATATATCGTGTCTGCTGCCATTGGCTGCTTTATTGTTTATTTGCTAATTTTGGGAATATCAGATATTTAATTATTGAAAAAACACCAGTTTTACGTCAAATGAATGTAATTGCTTCTGGAGGATCAAAATGTGTTATAAAACATGCTGGATACAATTTTTATGTCGTGAGTCGAGCTTGGGATTATTGGATGGCTGTTTTCAAAGGGAATTAAGTTCATTACCCACTGTTTTCACACCGTGGGTAGTTTTCGAGATATTCCGACGTCTTCAACTAAATCGACAACCCTGAATCGTTCATTCGACCTTCACGCCTGTTACGTACTATTTAATTTACAAGATGAAAAACATTGATCTAGTAAGGTCCTCATTTATTCTAATCGCACCCGGCTGTGAAGGATCAAGGAACGATTTCACAAAGACCAAAAGAAAGGTTTCTGAAATCTAAAATAACCAGGAAGGATTCGCCTTTACGTAACGGTGCGGCCTGGTTCGCAACACTTTCTCTTAACTTTCTCTAGTCTCGTTTCACGGCCTTTGCCAAACGCCCCGTCTTCAAGCATAACCTTAACAGCAACGACACCTCTTCTTAAACATGGTCACAATTGCAGATTCTGCCATACATGGCTACTTCTTGGGTAGATATTTTAGCTGCACGGTGACAGACGCTTGGGACCCCGGCTAATTCTATTAACAATTCATTCTAATGGTTTAGGGAATTGAAAATTAATTTAATGTTCTCCCCGATGGTGCATGAAAATTGCTTACCGGGGGTGGGGGTGGGGATGGGGGTGGAGACACAGCAGTAAAATCCGAGGTCAGAGGTGTCTCACCCTCACCAGAGGTGACTAGCTTAGATCAAACACTCCTTACCGGAACACTACAATTTATTTTAAACATTTTTAACTAACGGCGCATCGTTTGGCGATATTAAATTTATTAATCTATACCAATAAATAAAATTTAAGTGTCTATCTGTCTGACTGTCTGTATGTTTGTCTCGAAAAGGCTCCGAAATGGCTCAACGGATTTCAATGAAAATTTCAGGGATTGACACATAAATTTTAACTTAAATTTTCGTGTATGTTTCATTTCGATATCTTGAAGATATAAGTAGACATTTATATAAATATTTGTAAACCCATTGAATTGTCGCGCGAATTGATCATTTGTATTTTTTTTTTTGGGTAACAGGCTACATGAGGGTGATCCTGAAGCAGGCAACTCCCCTTTAATAGCATAGGAAGGGACTTGAAAAGGGGGGATGTGGAAGGTAGAGCAAGGTAGTCCAGGGTTGACTAGGGCCCCCAGGCTATAGTGTAAGGATCCTACCCGGTGTTTCACCTAAAGGTGATGCAGGGAAAAACCCTAGAAAACCTGCATCAGGTAGGTCGGGTTAGTGGGTACTACTCCTGCGCCCTTCTGATGACGGGAGACTGGATTGCTGTGGGAACGCAACAAACCCGCCTCCGTGCCTTGTTCAGTATTGAGAGGCAGTTGGCCGACTGGTCCAATAGGATCAGAGAACAACTCTTACCGTATGCCGAAGGTCTTTCCAAAATATGTTATAGTGTAATCGAAGGAATTAAGAAAAACTTTATTGATAACTATGATCAAAAAGATCGGAAGCTCCAGAAGAAATTAAAAATACATAAATATGTCTATTATAATATTATGAATACTTTATTTACAGTGAATAAAAAATTTAAAAAATATTTAAACCCCCTCTTGTTTAATCAGTCTTAATCAGAACTTCGGAATTTTTCAAACCATTCAATGAAGTCCTTAAGAAATCTTTAAGTTCATAATAAAAATTTCAAAATTTTAAAGGCCAAATCTTAAAGTGTACATGAACTGGAATGTAGCGTTCCCAATTTCCTGTTAAGACTTGCATGTCTGTTACTGAGGACAAACCGAAAGGACATTAAAAACTCGCCTGAATGTACTTATTTTTAATTAAAAACAACTTCGTGACAAACATTCAGTTCTCGGTAAACATGTCGACTCAAATAACCGTAGATTGGATTGGAATAATGTATCGATGTAAGGAGACATTCTTGAAAACGTAAATAACAGCAAAGAGATTGTCTAGATCAGGGAAGACAACAGAACAGGTCGTAATAACAAGAGTAAGGACACTGCACTCTAATCTTACACATTCTTCTCTATTTTGTAGAGAACCCCAAACAGTTTGTGAAACGTGCACAATCCCCCAACCCCACCTGGTATTCAACTGCCAGAGAGTCAAGACCATAAAAAGTTCCACCATCGCTGAATTCGCAAAAGATGTCTTCTGCTCATCACCAGAAATATTATGCGAGATTCATATCAGAAATGTTATTCACTAAATCCAATTGCTTATGTATTATTGTTAAATCCTATACAAATAATGTCAGCAAAATTTATTACTGTATTCTCAAATAACCTCTTTGGTCTCCTCATGGGTATATCTTTTTCTCGGTTAATATATACCTATGAGCAGTATTTTTTGTTTACAATTAATCCATAACTAAGTGCTTGGCTTAAAATTGAAAGCTACTTCTGTAAACGTTTTGAATATATCCAAAATTCTAATATTTTTGACTGATGAAAAACGGCGTGTTAAATTCATTTTGAATCATTAATAAATAAGTATTTTGACCCTGAAAATGATTCAATGAAGCTAAGTAAATATCCGTACCTTCGGGAATATTTCTAGAAATAAAATATGCTTTTATATAAATATTCGCTTAAGAAAAAATAATAATTTTGAAAAGCGTAGCTTTCGGCATATTCAACAATTCGGAAAAGTATTTTTAAAAATATATTTTTAATTCCACCAGAATTTCATGCATGTAATAATTCGAAATAAAATTGTTGTATGGACAAAATAACCCATTTTATTATTTAATACTACAAGTCCTCAGTTTGTCAAAAGTTATAAGTTTTCCACGTTTGCATTCAATCCGAAAATGACATTCATTTTTCCATCACGTCAAGTTTTGCAAAGAGTACATAGTATAAGCCAGATATAAGAAAGAAACGTTTCATACAAGTTTTTCGCAAGTTTTGAAATTTGTTATTTGCGAAAAATCCTGACGTGATGGGAAGGTCACTTTTGGGGTCAGCACCGAAAAATTCTCACAATAAGTCATTAAATGTTATAAAACACAACACAACCCCAATTTTACTTCCTTGTGATGTTGGCGAATATTGTATGTATGGAATTCTTGTGAAATTGTAAATGTGATTTCTAATATTTATAGTTATTGTCTTTCAAGTAGATGAATATTTTCCCGTAAGCTCCGGGTTTCAAAATTATTTTTATTATTCATAGAAATTATTACGATGTTTCATTATTTAAATGGCGACTGATAGAAAACGTATATCATCAAACAAGTACCAGTTATATTGAATTATTATTAATGGAGTTAATGAAGCTCGTCTCCTTGATGCCTCTTAGCGGTGGACGGGTAAGGTTTGGCACAAAAAAAAAAGGTTAGCATACCTCGGAAGAGTCGCGAATAGTGAAAGCGCATCCATTCGATAAGAGCGTTTCAGAACGTAATACACCTTCACCGCATTAAAGGACGGAAAGTGGGGGTCGTAGTTGATTACAGCTCATTACAAGAGTCCAATCCCGGCAACGTGGCGTTTCGCGTGACAATCGTTATGATCCTACCTGAGGGACGGTTGTCTGAGGGGAACGGAGTCGGAGTCAAGGACCGTTTTCTAGGTCCCGTTGCAACACGAGCAGTTCCGAATCCGGCAAAGTCAAGATCCACATTATATAAGACCGCCTACGGAAAAGCGATAACGGCGCCCCACATTCGTTCTTATCACCTTTACTCAAACATGACCTACAATTCTGACATCTTCCAACACTAATCGCAAGAAAACTTATATATATATATATATATATATATACATGTTTAGGGAATACGTTCTTAGGACGTTAATAGACCGTGATCGTCATTACCTCAACAAATTGGCAATTCAGTATTAATGTTTCAGAGGTATAAGGTAAGTTGGTTTCTTGGCATCTCGTAAAATAGTCCCCGTTCTCGCTAAGAAAAATGCTGCCCTGAGAAATGGTGGTTTCTTACTTAACAACGTATTCCCCCTGATCACAGACTTTCCTAAATCTCTAAAATCACAGAATTGTTAAGCCATTTCCAAGAGTACGTCTTTTCCCTGACTTTGTTCTAGACATTTTCTCCATGGGCATATTATTTATATCCCGATGAGTAATAGTTAAATTGAATTCCAAGAACAATGAATGCTAATCGTCATCATCAACCAAGAACGGGCCTCGGCCTCCTTCAGGATTTTCCTCCCCTGGTATCTGCCATTTGCTTTAGTACACCAGCTCAGATGTCGTTCATAGCACAGACCATTCAACGGAGTCATCGACGTCCCACTCCTCTTTTTCCATCTTCTTTGTACTCCATGATTCTTTTTGGCACCTCATTCTCTTAACATGGCCCACCCATCTCAACATGGAAACCTTTATTACTTGTATAATATCGGACGATTTATACAATTGATACAGCTCATAATTACATCTGGGTCTCCAGGTCTCTCCTAATACAACTCTATATCCCAGCCTCCCCTCCCCCCACCCCCACTTTTGGAAAAGTAGATTTGAATTCGCTTCCACCCCCCACCCCCCTCTCGTAACGTCACGTTTTACGTATACAAGGAACTTTCGGTAATAATAATAATAATAATAATCATATTCCGTAGATCCTGTAAAGAATCTACGGAATATGATTATTATTATTATTATTAATTTATTTATTAATTTATCGTTATAATCAGCTAAAAGCAAATTACCAACTTCTAAGGAAAGTCTGGACGGAACAAGACACTTATTGTTTAACAATTCTTGTAAAATTATGGAAAAAGAAAAATGACTTCATAAAAGTATAAAACATTAGTTTAATCTACTACCGACTTAATGTAATATCAATATAACTTAAAACAATGAATTTCGATTTTTGATTAATTTTTGAAACGAAACTTACAAATTTCCCGCTGCAGAACAGTGTTGTTTTCACAATTAATTAAAAAAAATTAATTTTTTAAAAATCTAAACACCTTTCGTGTTTTTACTTATACTTATTTAACGTACGGTTGATCTGTTTATCAAGTTTTCCTTTCGCAAAACGATTTTTTTTGCAACTGCAGTCTTTTTTTCCCCGTTCCTATTATTTTCGGGTACAGCATCCAGTTACTCATTCTTATAAGTTGAGCTGCCAGTTTTTCTTTTTTTTTTACTTGAGGAACACGTAATATTTTGCCTTATACAGTTCCGCCCCGCACGCAAGTTTCAGTTTAACTTTTCTTCACCCAGCCTTAACGTAACTAGATTTAAACCTTAGACGTAACTTATATGCAGCTAAAGACACGTATTTTCCGAATATATACTATTAAAGAGTTAAAAAACTAGGAGTTTAGTTAATTACTTCGTGTCGAAATGCTGCAAAAAATATAGTGTCACAGATGTAAGACGTCCAAACAAGAGTTCATTCACAAGGTAGAGTAAAAACTTGGTCAAGTTGCCTGCCAGGACTTCTTCCTTGACCAGTTACAATGCTACACCTCTATTTATGAACCTCCAGCACTATCCAGTAAAAAAATAATACGGTATCCCGTTCCGCCCGGACTTCACTTATAGATGAAACATTAAAAGAATACAATTTTTCCCCTGGCTTCGGAAAGTATTAAGGAAAACAATGTTGTAATAAAGAAAATTTTTGAACACCTAGTTGTTAATATGACCCTATACAGATTATTTTTTTAAAAAATTGTCCTAGAATAATGAATAAAATACAAAGAACGTTTCGTCTCCCAGCCTTCGAAATATCCTCAGTTCATTCTACAAAAAATTTACATGGGTGAATATTAATAATAAATTTGGTATTTTGTAGTTAGTTACAATTAAAACATTACATGCTGCTTCAGCAACGTCCGGGCCCGAATTGAGCGAAAACAATGGCAAGGAAACAGATCTAAAGCTCACATTGTTGTAATCGATCGCAATGAACACTTTGTTCGAACCGAATATTTTTAGACTAGCACGATTTACGCTTCAAAGATTCTGGAATTCACAAGTAAATCACAACATTAATGAGTCATTTTTTTAATTTAAAGATTTAATATTTGCTCTTTTGTGAAGCATTTCGCTCATCAATCTAGAATAATAATTTATTTCAACATAATTTCCAATTAACCCTGTGGTCTGTTGAATATACACTGATTGTTTATGCAATGATTGTTTTAAGTTTGTGAAATGTTCGTTAATTCTTGTTTGAAGCTAACATATAACAATCTTTGCAGTCCAAACACAGAATTTATACACAGCATACTGTTAATCGAAAATATTAATATAATGTTTACAATTTTTAACAAAATTTAAGTTAAAAAGTATAAAAAAAGTATAAAAAATTAATTAATTTTTATACATTTTCTCTATATTTACTAAAACATGAAGTCCAAAATTTTTTTTTACTATTATTGGTTGTAAGTAAATTATCTTTATACGTCAAATAATTTGATGTGCTTCTTGCATAGGTATTAATAAAACGTTGCAGCAGCAACACAAAGTTTGTAATTGTAATTAAGTACAATATTATATTCAACTATATGGGTTTAATTATATATTTATTTTTGTAGAATGAACTGAAGAAGTCCCGAAATTTGAGGGAAAAAACATTTTCAAATTAACTTACTCCATTTCTGACTTTTAACCAATCTTTATATTTAATGATTTTATGCATAGTAATGAAACTAAAATGCATATAAATGTGTGTATTTACGTACGTAAATAATGTATGTGGGGAAGAGACGGAAGAATAGTAAATAAGTGGTAAATTTGCCAGTCTTCACTAAATGTACAAAAACAGTGCTTGAGTTAAAAGTACGTTTCTGAATCCACGAGAGAACTTTTTTTTTTCGAGTACAGAGGGGGATGACTACGGTCCCGGAACAAATTAAGAGGGGAGGTGAAGTTTACTAAAACATAAACTTTTGGATTATGAATGTATGGTCGACACTGAAGTGGTGATGCACAAATGCAAAAAAAAAAGAGATATTAAAAGAGAAACATTGTTGATTTATTTCAAAGTGTTTCTTTCCAGAGATGTTTACAATTAATGTTAAAAAGTGTCATAACCAACAGTAATACAAAATGCAGCTGTGATTGTCTGGCAATACTGTGGGTAGAGGGCAGTGTTGTGCCTTGGCCATCCGTGATCTCTGGGAAAACGTCTAACATTTGGGATTGTTCACCTCTCACTCCTTAGATGGTGCCAAGAATGTATTAACTGTTGATCGTCACGTCCGTCCATACTTTCCTATACAAAAAACTTGTTTTAGTAAACTGTACCACATCTCAGTTTGCCCCATGATGTTGTCAATTTTCTTGTAATTGAAATATCCGAAAGCTTCTCAAATACGTAAAAAGTGGCGTTACGAGACATTTTTTAATCTGAGAACTTCTTCGATTCACTAACTAAATCCTTACCGAAAATAGTAGTCTTATAAACAGTAATACAATGAAACGACCAATAAACTCATGATAATTCAAAATTTAAAACAATTTAATTACAGAGTGTCATCTTGAAAGACAATAAGAGAAGTACAACGTTTCGACTCAACATAGAGACATCCTCCGAGGCTATATTAATCAATTTTTAAACTTTTCTTGAAGACAGAATGAATTACATTTATTAAATTATTTATCAAAAGTAATTGTAATAATCAAAATTATACAACAATTTTTTTATCAGGTAACAAACATATTAACAAATTTTAAAAACCACGGGCAAATCGTTACTGCGTAATTAATTATTCATAAATTATAGTGTAAAACCTCGGAGAACTGAAGCACGGTATCACGAGAAATTATATTCAACTGATCAGTGTGTTACACCAAGACCTGACTTTGAGAACGTGATGTACGACACTGATAAAGCTTGCAATGTCGTACAGCAACATCGGAAGAATGGAAGTAGGTCTGGGTTCGTATCCAAGCCAAGCGCAGACTTTCACTTTCCATCGTACATGAGGATTGCACACCAAGCCCCAACTAACAATTTATTAGCTGAAAATGGATTCACACAATCCCACATTTGGCGCAACACTCAGTTATTTTCGAGTTTACGTAAAGTTGCTCCACACGCACCCTTATGGATGCTCCCCTTCCATGGCGAATGGGGTACAAATAATACACAAACAACATCGGGAGAAGCACTGTCAATCTCACTAACCCAGAAAAATATTCATTAACCGCAAATATCGGCCGTTTATGAACGTTTTAAATTTCCGCCCCCTCAATCCCTGCCTCCAGGCAGTTATTGATTCCGGGTCGCAAGGGTTCCGTGTGCAAAATTTGGTTTGAACCGCGTATATATTTCTATGCGGCATGAATATACACAAAAATATACAGAAACTGTTGATTTCATTGATAAAGAGAATATACTTTAACCATCCCTTAGGTTTGATTAACGTGAAATAATGTGCATATATTTACGAAAAATAAAATTGAGTATGTGCGACTTTTGTCCTTCTTTTCATAATGTGTCTCAATTATCTACACTGCAACTTATAAAACATTTTATTACTAATAAATTAATTAAAAAGTGTCAGTACTTAAATAAAATGTTAGGTAATTTAAACATTATTTCAGGCTTGACAGATATATAATCATATCGCTTCACTAGCTACGAGAGGATTATACACTCTCCTGTTGTAAGCTTTATATTATTCCTCATCTCGTTGAATCTGCTCGCGAGACACCTGGCGGAATACGAAATATGTTATTCTTCCGAATCGCGTAACATCTGTTGAACAGTACTGAAGGGTAGTCACTTTGTGGCCGGAAATCTGGGAAGAAATACCGACAAATGAATGAGTACTATAACTCACCCAAATTTCATCGCAATATGATTAATGGCATAGGAACTCATACGGGAAAAACAAAGATAATTTTTTCTTTATACAAATTTTAATTTCTTCTGAACCTGCCAATGAATTTATAAACAAACGTTTTTAAAATAATACCATTTTGATCAAATCCGATTAAAATTCTTCTTCCCTATTAAACTTCCGAAAATGAAAAAAAAATCGAGTCTAAATTTAGCATGAAATTATAATATAGGATTTCGTAATTTTATAATATATATTATATAATATTTCAGCTCGCAAGGAACACGTGTACAAAATTTGACATAAATTCCTGTACGCGTTTATATTTGTACGAGGAATATACAAGGACACACACACACAGTCAATTTTATTTAAAAGAATAATAATATTTTTCAAATTGTAAAAATGTCAAATCGGATAATTCCTTTAGAAACTCCCTGTGTATTTATACTGGTGTTATTATTGAAAGGAATACTCTCAATTTCAAAAGACTGACATTTACCGTGAAAGAGATTTGCTTGAAATTGGAACGCACGTCTTGATTTAGGAGGCGGAAAAAAGGCAAGCGCGGAGAAAACAAAAGTCACATTACGAAAGCATTTTCCCGGCATTTATAAATATTAAAAAATTTATCAGGTCTCAATATTAAGGAAATTTTTAATTAAACTGTGAAAGTGAAAATTACGGCAACGCGATTAGTTAAATAATTAGACTCGAGTAGTGAGTATATTAGTGTCAGGGTAATTGCTGAGGAAGTGTAGTTGAGGAAAAGAAACCTAGCAGTTTTAAACCTGGAATTAGAACTGTGGAAGAGGTTTCTAAAACTGTTAAGTATAGACTGCTGGATTATGTGGAGTTTGCAGGTCAAAAGAAAGAGACAGGTGGTTCCCAGAAATTGTTTGGAATAAAGCGGAATAATTAAATTTGCTTTCTTAAATTACTTAAGTCGTAGTTTTAAGAAATGAATACGATTAAAGTTTCTAGACCTTGGGAAGCGCTAAAATAGCAGAGACATTCGAAAGGTACTAAAAGAAGTGAAATACAGTCAACGCCATTCATAAGTCGGAAAATAGTAGGAAGTACTGCGATGTGAGGAGATGTACGCCGGAAGTAACGAGATCAAAGCAGTCATGTAACTGATGAGTAGGAAGGAAAAGGAAAGATGTCCATGGCTCAGTTTAGCAACATTAAAGCATTTTCTATTAAAGTTTAATAACGTAAGTAAATTAATTCGTTGTGGTTGAATATTTTATTTGATAAAGGTTATTCCGCATTAACGAATATGGGAGGTGTGCTTCAATGGAAAATACGTTCTAACCGCTGAATAAATTCGATTGCTGTGCCTGGAAAATTAGATGATTCACGTACTTGATAAAGAGAACTGTTTATGTTCGGCGAAATTGCGGGAATCGTTTCTACCCAATCCAGGAATTGAGCATTGGCGTTGATTGAGAACGTTTCATCGTGGATGAGCTCGGCGACACCTGCACATCTTCCATTAAAGAGTTCGATCCAGACGAATCGAAGCACGCGGGGCCGGGTGCTCCGAGGTCGACGACCTTCGTGGCGCCCATCACAAAACCCTTCAATTTTGAATCCCAATTTACCATTACAAATGGGTGTGGTCCCAGGAAATAAGTTCAAGTCGAAGAAATGACCAAAAACGAGTAAAGTGTGCTGTGACCATCGCCCAAGCCTCCCTTGCACTGGGAAGTTGGTAACTCAGGTCTCTAAAAATTATCGAGATGAGAGTTTGTATCTCGTAAAATAGTGCCTGTTATCGGAAAAAGTACTCTCCTGAATTAGGAAACCAGACAACGTATTCCATTGTACAAGTACGATTAATGAATCAGTCGAGTTGTGACTTATCCACCACAGCAAGGATCGGTGGTTATAATTGGACAGTGTTCTTAATCGAACGCGCTATTACAAACACAACCGAAAGAACTTGGTCGTAATTATTAATTACAGCGCAGATCTGGATAACGAACTCGAGAAAACTGTTAAAAGATTGCGGTTGTCGCAAAGACGCATGGGAAAGTGCTGACGAGAGAAATCACACGGAACGGTCGCAAAACGAGTGATGGTATAAGAAGCAAGCGCAGATGTTGCAGATGCAAGGGAGCGAACATGATTGTTGAAATAAATGTCATGCAGCACTCGTTGTAAAAAAAGATTGGACGCCAGTGCACCATCAAGGTTGAGCAGCACCCAACTAAAGAACCTTGAGTGGCGAAGGAGGTTCCCATCTAATATGTGAGCTGGTGTCTAATTCAGGAAGCGAGGGAATGAGGAAGTGAGACACATCTCTCTATGCCGTTGTTTCATTAAACGTCGCTCCATTACTCTTAGTAATAAATAACTGCGGAAAGAAAATAGTCAAGACTCGTGTATATTTAAACTGTTCCAAATTTTACAGCGGAAATTTCCTGGTGATGCGATTCTAAGAAGACTTAGTGGTTTTACAACCGGTTAAAAGTGGATTTAAGGAACAACGTTTCGGTGTCAAGCTCTGTCAGCGCATCCACCACACACGATATGGTGGCCGATCAAAATCTGTTCCTGTTTATATTATTTATATGGGGCGAAAACTGACAAAAATAACTGCATGCAAGCGTTACATCTATATAGAGATAGGGTGGAATAAAATTCGACGACAAAATTTTAGGAATGGATTCCTTATATTGAAAAAAAATACAACATGGGTCCGAAATTGCATAATTACAGCGTTGTCCAAACATTTATCAATGTTAGCGCATGACGAGATGCCCCGTTATTTCGACTAAAATACGAGATTCAGCTTTCAATTGATACAGGAGTAAAATTGATGTTGGCCTGAGTAGTTAACTCTCCGTTCCCGCATTGTGGTGCCATGTCAGGCAGTACGCACTACACCAAACACTATTGATCGTGTGCGAAACTCAGTGCGAAGGAGAGCTACTGCCTGTATTCAACTAATATGTAAACTGACAGTTCTAAACTAGTCACTTGTACTTCATGTAAACCGATCGGACGCGTCAAAGTAACAAATATGACGGGTAATCATTTGTGGGGCTAAGAAATATTCAGGCCAACATAAATTTTATTCACAAAATGTTTCCTCGTGTATCAATTGCAAAGAGGGTCAATTTTTGTGAAGTAACATATCCTTCCAATTACTCATTTATAGGCACGTATCAAGGTGCGCGCGCCACACACCGCAACCAACCCGTACGTTGTTTATCTGTGCCGTAAATAGCAATACGCACCTGTATATATTTTTTTTAATGTAGTAGGCTTGTGAGAGATTAATCAAGATGGAGTACGGGCACAAAATGAATTACTCAATTCCTTGCTAGCTGATAAGTAAACCATAAGTGGCACGAATATAACTTGACTTGAACCACTTTTCTGACTAGGTCATCCACCTACACCACTGCCGTCCAAAGTAGAAAGGCAGTAAGTAAACATTTTTGACTTTTGAAAATATCTCATGGATAAATGTATTATAATTAATTTATAAAAACAAATTCATATTTCTTGGTACGGATAAAACCATTTTCAAAGATATAAAGGATTTATGTAAATGTCGATTCTCAAAAAAACTTTATACCTGATTTCTCAAAAATATTTTCATTACACTTACTGCCTTTCTCCTTTGGACGGTCGAGCAAGGGAAATTATCAAATATCTTTCGAGATGTAGGACGGAGATTTGAATAACAATATGGATGGAGGGGTATTTGGTGGACAGGAAGACGGAACGTGGTGGTGAAGGAGTAGAGAAAATAAACAGGAGTCAAGATAGGGAGGCGGAATTCTCGTGGTTTACGTTTACAGTTCTTCTTCTCCCTTAGCTCTGCAGCCCATTCAGGGCCTTGGCCTACCAGGTCGACTGCGGTCTGTCATCTTACATGACACATTCCGAATTTGGAGGGATTCATGTTCCACGTATCAATTCTCCAGCTCTCTTAATTCCTGTCTCCGCGACTATGACGACACAAACATCCAAGCCCATGCCAGAATTGGAAGCCAGGGGAAGTCTGTGTTGTGAGGCAGCGACGCTAGCCACTACACCACAGTGGGTCTCCCAACAGTTAACCCGAAAAACGTTTGACGATGAATAGTGACAGTGAGAATTTTAAGAAGTTGTATCAGTAGACATTGAGAGTGGATTTGTTTAGAAATCATGAGTGTATAACAAAGTCAACGTAACTTAATAAATGCTTAAGATACGTATAATATCGTTCATGTCTATTTATTTCTGTTGCCTCAAGCAGGTAGGGGCAAGTGATTCTTTATGTTAGGAAAATTATTCTACAATGATGAAAACCAAACTTGTTACGGAAACCTTGAAACTCTACAGTTACAAGAAAAATGAAGGGATAACTAATATGAAAGATTCAAAAAGCCCAAAATCGTGGCACGTTTTTCAGCCAGGCTACGAAACTAGTGAGCGGTCCTGCGTAATTAAACCAATAAAACCTAGGAAATGAATATACTGTATGATTAACTAGGGACGTCAGGATACACAAAAACTATGAAAGTAGTGTCCGCCGCGAGTCAAGAAAATGACCACGATCGGGATCATGAAGAATGTTTACAGTGCGTGCTAACTTCATATAAGCAGCCGTGACCAGACGAATCTGGAAGCGGAGAGAAATATGTCAATCAAATTGATATATATACCCAAGTAGGTAGCCTCTCTGTGCATCTCAATGAACTTGACCCTATCTGTAGTCCATTGCCTTGGTCCGTTGCAGACTCTGCTAAATCCTCTTTCTGTATTCATTTGCTGTTTAAATTCAATATTATGTATCTACGCTTCTGACTTTATGTAAAGTTACGGTGTGAATATGGGTTGAAATATCTGCTGATGACGTATATTTCTGACTGACGTCGTCTTTCTTGAAGGTTATCCTGCGCTCCTTCGTTCCATGACGGCTGAGGGGTTGGAAGTATTACCTCGTCAGGACAACCCCTATAACATACAAGACTTACGGCGCTAGTGCTAGGTGTCACTGTAAGCAACCTTTGATATTAATCGTGGACTGCAGGAAAAATATTCTCAATTTTTTGGTATAGGAACCGCTTGACAGCACAAAAAGAATCGGAGCTCTGTTTCATTTATAAAGAAAGCCTAACAGTTTTAAAGGATAGGGTTGAACACGCTACTAGTTGAGCTACTGATTCCAGCCGCCCCCGGGAGCTCACAAAAGGCACGCGCTACAATCGATAGGGCGTTGACCTTTGACCGTGAGTCTGTTTCCCCAGCGAACCAAGGACTACCTACACAGATCGCGAATCTCCCGGAGATACCAGATTTTGCGAAAGCCAACAGTTTGTTGATATGATACCCTAAATTCAAAGCGGTATCAGATGCAATCGGAGAAATGACTAATTTATAACACACTGAAACAGGGAAACGAGATTGCTTGGTTCTGCGTTGACGTTTCAATGCACCCAGTCACATATTCTATCGCTTTCAAATCCTGATATTCACTATATACAATACCCAAAAACTATTTAATTTCAAATTTTTTGATAATTATAAAGTCAATAAACTTTTTCAAAATAATTTTATTTTCAAAAATCTCCATTAACAATCTGCATCTTCATATGAATGGCTTTCTTTTATTTTTATGTATAAAATGATTTGAAAATATAAACTGAGTTCAGATTATCTTCCTCTATTCATAACCAATCTATACTAATAAAAGGCTCAATTATATTCAAATGGATATAATTATTCAATTTATGATAAGAGGTCATGTCCTCCTTATCAATGAACCGACGCTTATTACTAATATAACTCCCATTAAATAATCTCGTCTACCTCTCAGAACGCCCCTAAGACTCCCATCCTCTCAATATATATAATATTATGTATCTACGCAGCCCATGATTATTAAACTATTTAATATACTAAAGTTACATATGTGAAAAAATTGGAAAACATTTTACTTAAAAAGGTTCCGTGTCCCATACCCGCATCGAGATCTCCTAAAGTTAATTATGGTTGCCTATATTCTTTATCTACAATACTATATATATTTTAAAATTTCGCGTTGTAATTAACCTATCGTTGGCAGAGAGCTAACTCCCTGTGAAATAATAAACTTCTTTGGATCGTCGATACGATGTATATTTAAATTAATTGTATTTTCCGCGTCAGGCAAATTTTTATATATAGAAATTGCTCATTTGTAAATAAAATATTATGTGACATTCATCACAAATAAAAGTATTTTTTAATAAATAAAGTTTAACAACAACAATACCGTATATGTGTGAAAAAGATAAAAGGTGAACCAACCTCACTTGGAAGATTGGAAATTCTGTTCTCTACAATTTTGGTCTAGGACCGTTTCTTCTCAGACCACCATGAATGGCTTAATATGACACCTCTCTGTAAAAACGCTAACATTTTGACGATTTTTCGCCGTTTACACAACCTAGGATTGAAAATAGTTTGGATTTGACAACAGCAAAAGATTGTAGTCTACCCTCAAGTACTGTAATAAAATTATCTTTAGTTACATTCCTGCTTCATTATTTACGTGATCCCGAGGAACGCCGGGTACTTCAGCTAGTATTTTACTAAATATCTCATCCTTTATTTTTATTCTCCAATTAATTTTCCACTTTCTGCTAGATCTCTACATTTGTCTGTTGTATGTAATCTTGGAGCGACACGGACAGTCCTGTGAACCGACGTCGGCTCTCAGAGGCACTAATGTCATAAACGTGCCACTATTGCCACAACAACTACATTCAATTAAAATACATTAAAATCCCATAGAAATGAAAGTTCGGTATTATATAATTGTGGAAGTTGTGCCGCACCATTTCTATGAATATTGTGAAGGCAGTTTGCTCAACCACAGTTACACTCGCCAACTGTGGTGACATTTTGCTCAGAGATAAAACTTTAACTACCATTTGTCTTCTTCCTAGAATCATATTTAATCGTTGAATAAAACCCGCAAATAATATTAACAGATTTCACCATTATTATAAGGGAAGCCGTCGCACTTCTCACAGAGATTTCATATCGATTTACAGATTTGCAGTAAGATTACTGCGACGTTATTAATTATATAAAAGCAAAAGGAGACGTTTAGTGTTTACTTTCTCGTGCTAGGAGCTGTACGATGAAGTAATGAGCAGGAACGGAGATTAGTTCGCGCTAATCACTTATTGTCAGCCATGCTTATAACTTAATATAATTTCAGAACGTAATTACACAAAATGTCCGCGACAATTTATTTCCTCGTAATTTTTTAATGTAAAACGCACCGTTAACCCTTGCCCACAAAAACACGAGAGAGAAAGGAAGAGAGAGCAACTAATGTTAGTTCTGTTTCTCACTTCTTACATTACGATGAAGAATAAAATAAATCTTACGTTACTCTGTGGAATTTCGGAATTTTAGAAGACAAACCGTGAAATTAAGACAGTGATAGATGATTCTGCAGAATTCAAGAGACAGTCATATTAGTAGAGGGAGAAGAAAAATGATACGTAGGCTAGTAATTCCGGGGTTTGTTAGTTTTAAGCAAACCTAAAATTTTTTACCTACATATATACATATATATTATTATTGTGTATTATTGTGTAACAGTAGGATGGTCTGCGGCGGGCAAAATTCACGAAAGTGTACTATCGTGACGCACTGCAAGCACAGATTTCCGTGTTTTAACATGAAGATGCATTTACTACTGTTTTCAGTTAGCAGCCGTTCTGCCTTTCAGCGAATGAGAGCAGACAAACGTTTTGTCACAGAGTCTAACTTCCCACAAAATCACCCTTACTGCAGCACAGCTGCGTAGACAGTAATGCGAAAACGAGGCATGAATATTATTCGACGGCAGAAGGTTTTTAAAGCTAGTTCCTGAATTTTTGATGGTGGATCAAGTTTCCAATTTGGCAAATTATCTTGCAAGGGTACACCATTCAACTAAGGGTGAATTTTAATATTATTATTATTATTAGAATGAGCGTTCGGTGTAACAGTTACTTTGTGCGTTGTAGTTCCATATAGTAAATTAGCATAAGGAATCATAAAACAGATCAAAAGAGTCAAATTTCCCAAGAAACGTTATAAACGGTATAAACTTTAAATATCTCGACATTAATAAGGCTCAAAAGAAATAAATGTAATATAACAGTTCCAAGAGAGAAGAATTGCTTCAACTGAAACTCAGACAAAGGCTATGAAAGTAAATTTAGAAGAAATGAATGGACCAGGGAATCGAACCTGGGACCTCCCGCTTACCGTGCGGTCGCTCTAACAATCTGAGCAAGTCCAGGTCGACTGCCAAAACCGAGGAAAGAAAACAATTGTTCTAATTACCCAATAAATCGAATGAAAGTCCCGTTATTAATTCATCTGATTGATTTACTTTACTTACAGCAATTGTTCGTAAGATTTTGGTTTTTCATTTGCATGAAAGACAATACAGGAATGAATAAATAAATTTAAATTTGTCTAAAAGACGTAAACATCCTCCTGTAGCTCAACATAAACGACCAGTTTATAGTCCCATGATTATCTTTACATTCAAAACTAAACTGAATCACAAATAACTTATACAAAAATATTTATTTAAGGATTTCCAATAACAAATCTGGCAAACTTATGAGGTGGGTAACATTTTCGAGCTTTTCAAATTGTTGGTGCTAAAAGACCTATTAAAATCCATGTTAAAGAGCGCATGATTCATCAGTTATCTCAAACCATATACAGGCTCATAACGACTGCTTTTATTGGCAAAACGATAAACGTTTAGAAGTTGACGGATAAATTCCTGAAATACTACTCATTAAAGTTAAGTACTCGTCAATTAATTGGCTGAGTGATTCTCAGAAACGTAACAGATCTGCGTGTACTGGCAGTCCATTAGGAATTATTCTCCAGTTGCAGCCCAAAGTTGCAATGCATAAAACTTGACGAGAGCTACAAGCCTCACATAAACGTCGTCAGGGTGTTAAAATCAATTTCAATATAATAGTATGATTTTATTGGCAAATATACGACATTCTGACGTCATTACAGTTCAGTATCGACATAAAAGTTCTGGGGACACCGAGAAGTGACTAACCTGGAGTGTTAGTCACTCGTGACACGTCATTTCTGTAACTTTTATGTGTGGAGGTTTGTAGCACTCAGGCTGAATCAGTTCACACGAAACACACACTACGGCTTTGTTTATCTTTTCAATCTTATCGGCAATCGTAAAGAATGACAATCACGTCGTTCTCGATGAACCTGGGAGTAAAATTGTCTTTGAGACTCATGGAGAGCCATGAATATGACAATTCCCAAAATTTACAAATTGCAAATTTATCTTGCAGAGGTATACCGTTCAACAAAGAGTGAATTTTAATTATATTATAAGACTGCACGTTCCGTGTAACTGTTCCTTCGTGCGCTTTAACTCCAACTAGTATATGGAAGACGAAAACAATGTTTTCTAGCCAACAGGACGGTGTCACATGTCGCACAGCGCACGAGGCTATCACATTTATGCCCAATAACATATATCAAAAAAACGAAGTCCCTCAATAAATATATAATTACAAAGAAGAAAGACAAGAATAGAAAAATGTCGACCAGAGCAGGAACTCGAACTACTGAGCTAATCCGAGTCGACGTCCAAAAACCGATGCAACACAACCCTCCATTCCTCTAAAGCTAAGCCAGGCTCACAATTTACTAATCACATCCATCACAACCTAATTTCTAGGAATTTTGTGAAGAATGGGCATTGTGTAAATTGACCAAAGTAGCTTGGAATTCAAGTCAAAGGAAGTAGAATTGCTTCAATTGAAGCTCAAGTAGGAGCGTATAGCTAATTGGGAAGAAAGACAAGAATGGAAAAATGTCGACCGGACCCAGGCACTAATTACAATGCCCAAACTGCCATAAAAGGTTCATGAATTAACAATCCAAAATGGATGATATACCAACCCTTTTGGACTACAGCCGGTGAACAAGAAAAAGACACTAATTAGTACTATAATCTAACATTTCTTCAAAGATCGTGATTATTTGAATATTCCAATAAATTTGATTGTATACACTTCTGAAATTTCCAATGATTTGTTCCAAAAATGTTTTATTCTAAAAAGACTATCGATCCAAAAAAATTGATTCTCTTAAAAGTGTATAAAATTAAATTAATCAGAATACTCGTCTTCTATATTCATTAGGATCTCGTCATCTTTTTACTGTCCACCTTTGTAACGGACGAAACATAGCCATGTATTATTCTAATTGCACAGTTAAGTGTCTGTTTGGCTATTATCTTTATTTGTTACGTCAAAAGTCAGATAAATGTCAACATTGCATTTCTGTAGTATGACAGGAAATACGCGAAGAATCTTCAGATCGGATCGTTGCAATCGACTGAATTTTTTTGGGGGGTTAACAGGCTACATGAGTGTGATCCTGAAACAGGCAACTCCCCTTTAACAGCATAGGAAGGGAATTGAAAAGGGGGAATGCGGAAGGTAGAGCTATAGTTTAAGGATCCTGCCCGATGTCACCTAAAGAAATACAGGGAAAACCCTAGAAAACCTGCATTTCTGTGGAAACCGTATAAATATTAATAAAAAATTAATACATCAACTCCTCCTGCAAGAAGCCTTCTCTCTACCGGACCAAAGTCATATTAGTTTTCCATTGCATGATTACTCCAAATTGATTTTATCCTTCCGTGGCTGCTATATTTAACACCGTCATCCTTATCTTAATTTGTGACGTTGCAAAATTCTAACATAAAAATGGGCTTATTAGCATTGAAACTAGTTGGAAAATGGTATCAAATGTCATCTTTTGGACACAGGAATTAAAATAATTTAAATGACGTAGCGAAAGAACTCAAGCCAAAGGTGACTGGCTTCAAGTCAGTAATTTTTGGGAAGAAACATAATTATTTATTTCCCAGTTAAAATTTAGTTTTAAGAGGTGACACATACACCGGACCACAATATATTATTGATTATCGATTTGAGTGCATCGAAAAATCGTGTTTTTGACTGAGGGAACCGCATATGTACATTGATCGGATTAAATTATCGCGCGGATGACGGTGGAGGAACACAGGATTAAATTTCCAATCTAGTTTCGGTTGTGGGTTGTGTCTGAGCCATTTCGGTGTTCTACAGACCAATTTTCAGATTGGAGGTTGGACTCTGCTATTTCTATCGCACCCCCGGCGAGCGTAGCCCACATTGTCATACCACCTGGACAGGAGGAAAAACGGTTCTGATTACTTTTTGCTTTTAAAATACAATGACAATCATCTTTTTATATTAACCCTAAAGGCCCAAAATACGACCGTCTGATATTATTTGTATTTCATTAGGTCTTATAAAATAAATCTGTTTATATTTCGGTATCCCTTTATATAGTTTTATCTTATTCTATTAATTTTGTTTCATAAAATAAATTACTATTTTTCTCTACTAATTCTTAATTCAATAGAAACTTCTTAATTTAACAGAAGTAGAAAATAGAAATTAATTTTGATTGTTTATAGATACTTCTTTCCTGTGAGTATCATTAATAATAAAGATGTATGTATAAAAGATTCCAAATTAAAACACACAATAATTAAAATTTTCCTGAGTTAAATTTCATACCCTTACGAAAAATGTTAATCAAATTTTTGAAAATTATAAAGAACAAGTTCAATATTATGTACTTGAATTTTAGGTCTACTTACAATTTGTAACAGTATTATGATGAATAATCTAGGACATAAACGCATTTTTAATAACAATAGTAAGAGGACATTTATTTTGTGGTAAAACGTTTTAATAGCCTAACAGTCCTCAACTGTAAGCAAAAAATTATAATTAAATAAAATGTTTTGACGTACTTCAGACTTAATTGTTTAATAAAACTGAAAAATGACAACGCTTCGCTTCGTATTTGTATCTTCATCTTTTGGAGAAATATTGATGGACATCCTGTTAATCATGTAATAAAATTTACAAATACGTACCAAGTGGTTTTCTTTTTTAATTGTTTTAAAAATAAAGTCTGTAATAGGTCATAAAATTATTGCATAAATCAGTCGTAATCATTTGTCACCTTTCGACTTTTAAATGTGTATAACAGAAATTAATGTCTGTTAAAATTGAGTAATAAATTAATAATGAAAAGCCGACAGCCTTTAGGATGAGAAACAATTACTATGAAAATTTTAAAATGGTAGACGTTTTGACACGGATATACATTTTCATCTGACGGCGATTACACATGGACTCTAAATTAAGACGAATATCAAAAATCACAGTTAAAAAACGTAAAATAACAAAATAACTGAAAATAAGACATGGTAAAACTTTTCTGTTTCATACTTAAATTTAACTTAATTTCAGAAATTAATATTTTACAGTAATGCGGTTCCCTGTCTAAAATAGTACCGTTGTTAAAATCAAAACTTTTTTGGCCGATGTAACAAAAGCCACATTGCTATCTCATGAAATCAACACTATTTGCGAATAAATAATTTTTAATTTCAAATTATTTGTCTGTGAGATATTACTTTGAAAGTTAATGACCAAATTCTGACAAGTTGATGAAATTTGAAGCCACGACTTTCCATTTGGCATCGCAGATCTCATCATGTGCAACACTAATTTAAATTTCCCTTAGATTAACTTAATTTTGCACCTGATGAGATCTGCGACGTTATATGAAACATGGTTATTTCAAATTATACTACTTGTCTGTATTAAGCCTTAAATTGCATTGTATAAATGATAGACATATTCTAACAGCAAATTAAGGATGAAAATTATTGCAACACCATTCTTTATACTGAATGCAGCGAATCAATAACGTCATTTGTTCTCTTTGGAGAAAGAAATTTTGGTAACATCTTCCAACTTCAAATTGTGTTGTAAAATCCGCTCCGATATTATTTTTATAATTACTAATACCTACTTGTTAGGTTAATATTTTCATAAAAAAGCTACTTAAGTTTCAATGACTTTACTTTCGCATAAAGGAGTTTTCGGCGTTAGGTAGTCATATGATTTATTAAAATAATATTGTAAACGATTTGTGAAAATAATAATGTATGAATATAAGATATATTTAAAAATAAATTACTTGGAGGAAGATTTTGTTAAGTAATATATATATATATATATATAATGATTTGTTGTGTTATATAATGAAGGTTGTGTTGTTGATGAATGAAATTTGTTAAATATTTATCGGAGTAAGTCACGTGATTGCTTTGTTTACTATGAAATAATACATGGAGTAGTGACGATTACCACTTAGGTATAACTTTTTAAAAAGTGAGTGTGTTTTATATATAAGATTTATTATAATACGGAACAAGTAAAATTCAGAAATATGTTAATTTGTAAAATTTTTAGTTAGTATTTTAGGTTGTAGTTCTTACGTGTAGTTTATACAGATGATTGTGACTAGCGTCGAGTGCTTCTGTGTATGAAAATAAATTCTGTGACGGTTGAAGTGGTTTTATTAATTTAGACCCATTAGTTTTAAATCAGTCACACATTTAATTATATTTTAATATTTATTGTAAATATTATTAATTTTTTAGAGGAGCTGACGGTATAGGCCATAGTAATGTATAGTTTTGAAAACAAGTTAATTGAAACGTTACAAAATAATATATGAAATTTATACAATATAAAAAGCGTCTTGATATATTATCTCTTTATTTTCTGGAATTCATACGATTCTGATTTTTAAAAATATGTATTTATTCTAAAATTATTCTTTCAATTATATTACATTGTCTAGATAATTTTTTGATTGTTTTGGACTTACACTTATCAAACCTTTTTCAGAGATTTGATAAGTCAATTCCAAAAAACGTCAACAATTTTGGCGATTGAAATTTCGACGTGGCTAAATTCTGGACTTGTAGAAATAATTTTCAATGCAAGTTTTCGAAGCCTCATGTTTGAATGTTGCTGGTTGTGTTCGGTTAGCACAGGAGTGATAATTTTTTTTATTTTGTTAACTCTTACAATTTCTCAGAGTAAGCCAACACATTCTGAAATCACATACATTCCACGGAAAATTAGAAGTCGTATATTACATAAATATATATACTAAAATTTCAGTTTGACAAATGAAGGTTTATTTAGGATTTAAAACAATATAGCGCCGTAGGCCGCCTCCCAAATTTTATTCACATAACTTTGATTTTAAACCATCGAAATTCAGCAAGAATATTCTAACTCGGAGACAGGCAGGCAAGATGTAGGAATTCTCTGGCACCAGGGTGTCGAGTCTAAAATCTGTCTGCCTGCGGCTACAAAATATTAGGGTTGTTTTGCTGAAGGGACATTCATCCCAAGGACACCCTTCCTTCGTCAGCGAAAAAGCTTCCGCGCTTGAAGAAGGACGAATAAAGACTGGTGAACACACGTTACGTGGGTGGTGCTTTCCTTGGAGAAGGGGAAAATACGAATTTAACTGAGAGGTGAGGACACGAAAGATGGAGAGTTAATAAGTCAGTGTTGATCGACAGTTGAAAGAGAATAAGCAGGGAAGGCCAGAACTTCGGACTTGCTTCTAAGTTGAAAGGAAGTGCTAGTAAGTATGTGCTGGGGTGAAAAAGGAGGAAAACTGGGCTTTCCTCAATCGCGGGGCAGTACCAGGTCCAGAGCCTTCTTCCGTCGTTATACGTCATGAAGCGGCACCAATCATGGGATTGCATGTGTTCGGATAACGAAGGGCAATATACATACATGCATATATAGCAAGGATTTTTTTAAATTTTAAATGACTGATTTTTAATTTCGATCTAGTCACACCATTTAATGAATCAAAACTATATATTAATTTTGATTTCAATTTTTTCATTCAATTTTGAAGGAGCTTTCGGCATATGTCATAGTCATCTACGAATTAATTGAAACATTACCAAATTATATGGAATTTTTACAACAAAAAAACGAATTTGGTTTTAACATTAATTGACAACTAAAGGTATGTACAGTAGAGGGTAATTCCCAACCCGATCTGTGTGTGAAGGAGGGTAGAAGAAGGAAAACTGCTACGCAAAACTTCCGGAATTTCTGAGAAGATGAAACAGGTTCGTCACGGTATTAGCCCAGTAATTAACCCTGAGAAACCCTTTGAAATTGAAACAATCTCCTTTAACAAATTTACATAATTGTAAATAGTGTGCAGGACCCACTAAAAAATGTTTTTTTTAAAAAAATACAATTTTTTAAACGCAAATACTTTGTTAAATAATTTAAAATAATTAACCGCAACCCCCTATGAAATATTACAACACATCATAACCAAGTTTACTTTTCGTATTGTATAAACTTAATATATATTATGTTTTGTAATAAAATTTACAATAAAATAAAATTATAATTTTGGTTTAATTAAACGTACGACTGCTTTAAAAGCAAGGGGTTTTTATCATTATCATGAAAATTAAAATCAGTAATTTAGTAATAATAATAAAAAATTCATTGAATAAATTTTTAATTGTTTTTAAAGCATTGAACATCGTTCGGCGTACGCTGCACCTGAATATGTAATTAAAATATGTTGGTCCAATAGCGGGGCAGCAATTTTTCAAAACTAACTAGTGGAAATAGCAGTTTTGAAATTGTTGGTGGTTTGTTTCCCCTCGCTCGGGAAACATGAGAGTTTGGCAAGTAGGGTTGATAGCCAGGCGCACAGTGAGCGGTCGTATTTGCACTGTAGTGTGGGGGTGGAGGGATGTTGAGGCAGGTCTGGCTTGGGGTAGGTCCGGACCTGGGCGCTATCGACCGCGCTAGCCTCACCACCTCCAAAACACAGCTGCCGGAACACAATTCAAATTCTTACGCGGACTTTGCGATCCTGTTCTATAGTAATCTCACCGCTCCCGTCCCCATAGAAGCGCTCAACTATGCGCAAACAAGGGCATTGTCGGTCACACCAAATAGTTCTCATACTTATCCTATAGATAACTACTGTTCTCAGACTAACACACTCTGAAATCAATACTCGGGCACTGACGACTTCCACGTTCAATTATTCACTTCGAAAAGAAATTTTATTTAAATTCAGACTTATTAATCACACCCCGTATTTATCCTCTACATTACAACCCGTTATTATTGTTTAATCAGATGGCTTCTGTGTGTCGTGGTCAAGTTGACATTATTAAAACTTAAACTGATCTGTTTGAACGTGATGCAGTTCCACTAAACAGATATAAATCTATAATATTCTCTGTTTTTGTAGTTACTTTCCAAATGTTTTTGTCAGTCGTAGTTTAAATAATAAAACAACTAAATTCTATTTTTAAATAAAACTTTAATATTTAATTTTGAATTTTTTTAAAAATGTACCTAACCATTATTGAAATCCCGATTGATAATTTTTTAGGTTTATTTAAAGTCCGATTAACAATTAAAGTTATCAGCGACTTCCATACGATCATTTTGCTCTCAAGGACATTTATGGCAAGATGTTGACAGGTTGTAGTTATAGTTCATAGTTAATATGAACCACTTACATATTTTATAATTGCTTGTTACTAGCCAGGAACATGAACAGAAATTTTGTGGCTCTTTTCGAGCGGGCGAGTCCCCCCTCTCTGATCTGGTGAGTAACTGGGTGTGCATTTTCGAGTCAGGGTTACAGGTGTACATTATGTGCTTTATGGTTAGTAAGTCCTCACATCTACTACAAATATGTCGAGCTTCCCTCTCAAATAAGTACGCATTAGTAATCATGGAGTTACCCTAACGGATTCTGGACAAAATATTTAAACAGTCTCATTAAATTTATAATATTCATTAAAAAATAATATTTCTCTTTTTGTAGTTACTCTCCAAATGTTTTGTCAGTCGTAGTCTAAATAATAAAACTACTTAATATTTATGATACGATGGTAACAGGCTATAGTTGTAGTTCCCAGAGAATATGAACCATTTATATATTTTCTAATAGCTTCTTAAGAGCCAGGAACGTGAACAGAAATTTTATGGCTCTTTCCGAGTGGGCGAGTTCCCCTCTCTGATCTGGTGAGCACCTGGCGGTGCATTATCCGAGTCAGGGTGACAGGTATACAGTATGTGCTTTACCGTTATTATTTCACCACATCTATTTCAAATAAGTCGAGCTTCCCTCTTACACAAGTACGCATGAGTAAGTATGGTGTTACCCGAACGGATTCTGGATAAGGAAAAAAACTTTGAACAACATACCCAATAAATTTATAAATTTTGAATAGTATTTCACGGAAAACTCGACCTTTGCCAGGTAATAGAATATAGCAAGGAGTGATGAAAAGGGGTAGGACTTCTTAATAATTGTAATTTCTTAAATTTGTTGTCAATTTCATAAACTGAGGAAATAATTAACCACAGAATTCTTGAGAATCATAGGTTAACTGTCTCTTTTTTGAATTTTGTGTATTTATTAATAGCCAAATACGAATTATTTTCAACTGTTATAATTAAGAGATTTGATTGACGATGTGTAAAGTCTGACGAAAAATTTTCAATGAATTAACGACATTACACATAAGTAATATGTTTTCAATGGAAATGTTGGCTGATTATTTGTTTTTTAAAATTTGCTTTATACAGTGAACCGTAATTCGTATTTTGAAGCTCGCGGTAGTCAACGCCATTTAAATAAATTCAGGTGACGCTAAATTACGTGTTCTTCAGAAACGCCTTTCGATCCGACGATTTCTTTGAGGGAATTAAATAAATGACAGCTCTTTTTTTCACTGCGCGTGTTCTTGACTCTTGTACTGTACCGGGGAAATGTCACATAAGTTATAAATTGCGATTATGTTTATGCTTGTCCTTCGCGAGTATGTGTTGAGTGAATATGACTGACGGACTAAAAGGCTACTACCATTAATAAACAATTTTATTGGAGTCTGCAGTCTTGTTTTCGTAATTACCGTCATAACAACTACCAATCTATAAATATTCTGTGTACATCTGTACAAACGAGACGACCGCATTAGCTTTGAATTATGATAGTTACGTGAAGGATTATGCCAGGATGCAATACTCATCGGATTTTGGTCTACTGGCCACGTTCAGTAAGCCAACTTTTCGGACGAATTTTCAAAGTTACTTATGTGGGAGGCTGGGTGATGCATGTTTTCTAGGGTTTTCCTGAAGCTCGTTTAGGTGGAACACCGGGTAGGATCCTTAAACTATAGCCCGGGGTCCTTGGCTAACTTGCTCTACCTTCCTTCCACATCCCTCTGTTTCAGGATCACCCTCATGTAGCCTGTTACTCAAAAAGAAAAACGGCCATGGTGAGTCGGAATCCGGCCGATTTGCAGGGTCAGTAACCTCACAGCAGTTTCCGTCATTGCTACTGATGTGGGAAAACTTCAAGGCCCACTGAGCTGAGCGTATCTAGAATCTCCGTTAAATTTATGTGGCCTCACGAATCTTCCTGGCCCAGAAAGAATTGTCCTGCCAAGCACAGTTGTTGTTTCATGATTTGTGTTCATGGATCGTTCTGCGACAGAGGACAAATTACACTGTGACTTATCTTTCGTGATCGTTAAAAACTATAATCCACTCCTTGAAAATCCCTCCCCCCTTTTCTCTCTCTTCAGGAATTTCACCAATTGTAGTTTCTTACTTTTAGCGTCTTTGACGTTTTTCAATCTGTGGTCAAATTATGACTGACCAACGGTTGATCGTCTCTGACCTGACGACTTATGGAAATACCCAAAAGTACATGATTGTGCATGATGACCTAATTTTCCTGCTCACATTTAAATAGTTACAAATACGTATAAATACAGAAAATCATCTCCTTGTATTTTATTCAATAGCGATCACTTAAAAATTAGTTCTAAAAATAGGAATTAATAAAGTGATTCTCTGATATATAAAATCCTTAT
Organism: Eucriotettix oculatus; assembly: GCA_034510155.1. NCBI lineage: Eukaryota > Metazoa > Arthropoda > Insecta > Orthoptera > Tetrigidae > Eucriotettix > Eucriotettix oculatus. Next base: position 45,318,597 of record CM067380.1, read on the forward strand.
GTTATAAAATTCCGGTGTACGTGTTTTCGTAATTCTTCTCCTCCTAAACGGCTTGACCGATTTTGATTAACACCTGGTTGGTTTTTAGCTATAGTTGGACTCGGTAGGTGCGCTCTTGTCGAGATTTTTTTTGTATTTTTTGTATTTCTCACATAAAAAACATGAAATCCCAAATATTCAGATTGACTGCTTCACTAATCTGTGACATTTGACTTACGCATCAACAAATGGGCAATTTCACTGCGTCGTAGCTTGCCATTGTTTTGCCACTTCGGTTTCGGATTTCAGAGTTCTGATATATTCCGTGTATTGTAATAGCGCGCATGCCGACTGTATTATTTATCGATTAAATCGGCATTTAACAAATGAAGTGTTTTTGAAATAATATTTTGAGCAAATGTGACAGGTGTATTGTTTGAATCACGATTTTTCCGCAGCATCCCACCAAAATAAAACATTTTCAGCTTTCATTTGTGCCATCCCATGATAAGGGGCGTGAAAAGGCGACGATTTCTCTAATAGTTTAATCACGTGTTGACATAGATGATTACTGTTCAATTAAATACTGCAGCGGGGTGATAAAAATGAATTAGCGGGTAACGCGCGGCACGTAGCTAGTAGTCTGTAAAATATTATTGCAATTTATGTAAAAAAATATTTGAAAACTGAATCAGTAATGCGGTTAACGAAGACGTAGTTTTTTAACAAATATAAACAAGTATAAAATGCGCTCCAATCCCCCTGATGTTAATAAAACCGACACGAAGTAGAAAATTGAGGTTTTAGCATATGTGGATGTTTTTAACTGTCGCGGATGACATAGATCCACGGAAAGCAGGCGACATAGGATGCCCTCTGATCCGCCCTCCGCCTCTTCAAATTAACGTCAAGAAATAAAAAGGAAGCTGCGAAGTTCTCGTCTAACGCGCAGTTCACATGCGAAAAGTAAAACCGCTACAAGACGAGTCCTACACAAAACGTGTTCCTTCTACGATATCATTACTTTTTCCCCAAGTTTGAAACTCGAAATACAATTTTTTAATATTCCGCGGTGGCTTCATGGAGTCAGCTCTGACACGATACAACAATTGCATTGGAAGTAAACGTAATCGTCATCAACGTTTGTGCACTAAAAATAAGGATACTTCACAATGTGCCTGAGTACTAAATTAAAATATCACCAACCTTACAAATTTAATGGTATTCGAGCTCTTTCAACTATTTATTTGTTCTTGTTATTATTACCGCAATAATACGTTACCTCTAGAGACTTGATTTACGCATCAATACATGCAGCAATTTCATTGCGTCGTGGCTTGGCATTGTTTTGACATTTCGATTTCGGCTGCCGAGTTGTGATATATTCCGTCTGTTGTAAATGCATTCATACCGAGCAAATTATTTATGGACCGATTCGACATTATAAAAGGAAGAGTATTTGAAATAACATTTTGTGCAAGTGTGAAAGGTGCATTGTTTGAATTACGATTTATAACACACGTTTGCATTGGGTGATCCAACCCCAGAAATAAAACGTTTTATTTTCAGCGTTCATTTGAGCGGTTTTTATATAAACCATTTCTCAAAATTTTGACCCTTGCAACTGATTCCTTAGTGCAAATTCCTGGTTGCATGTTATCACAGAAGCAGACGACGACAACAAAACTGGCTTAAATGAGTAGATATTGGTAGAAACGGAGTCATGAATAACTTAATTGTTGTGCAACATTTTAATATTTCAAATTCCGGTGTATGTGTGAGTATGTGCTAAACGGCTTCACCGACTTTCATGTTTTATTTTGTTGTACTTATGAAACCACCTAGATGGTTCTCTGTTATAGTTGGAGCCGATAGATACCGCTGTTGTCGAGATCTAGAATTTTTCTCTTTACTTTTCCAACCACAATTTTTTTAAATATATATATATAGGTTTTCTTTCATAAAAAACATATAATCCCAAATATTCAGCCTGACCGTTTGAATAATCTGTGGCATTTGACTTACGCATGAAAACATGCGCAAGTTCATTGCGTCGTAGCTTGCCTTTGTTTAGACATTTCGATTTGCTGAGTTCCGATATATTCCGTGTATTGTATTTGCGAGCATAATGAGTGTAATATGTATCGATTAATTCGACATTGAAGGAATTCAATGTATTTGAAATATTTTGTGCGTTGTTTTAATTAAAATTTGTGCACATGTTGATTCTGCGGCATTCCATCTAACCTCCTAAATAAATAAAAATATTTTCAGTGCTCATTTGTGCGGTTTCGATTATAGGGGGCGTGGAAAGGTAAATTTTCATAAATGTGGCGATCTATCTGATGATTTAATCAAGTTCAATTATAAAATCTATATTATTCTTATTTTGGATAATATTAAATCAAGCCAGATTTTAAATTATTTAAAATCACTCAAGTTACGTAATGTCCGAATACGAAGGCGACTTTAATTGTTAACAATTCTGCTTTGAAGTTGGGAATCAATACAACGTATTAATTGATTTCTTCGCTTTGTACAGGCCTTGGAGGACCGTCGGACTTCCTTTTAGTCGTATTTAGGAAATGGACACTTGTCACGTATTAAATTTTCACGTCGTCATTTTCAGAACGTATTTGGGGGGATCAATGATTTATAGCCCTTACTAGGTTTCATTTTTAAAATTAAAAAAATTATAAATATACGCTTGAATGTTGCATAATTCAGTGTGAAACACAATACGTGATCTGAATGTTAGTTTTCAGTGAATGTCTCGTCGATGATTAAGGAGAGTCGTTTCGCGTATTTTTTAACTGAAGACCATCTACTTTAGATTGTGAAAATCCTTGTTATTGTGTAACACTGACTAAGTTTCAAAATAAGATATTTGTAATAAAATTATATATTTATGTTATGTAAATGAATATGGCGAAAAAATAGAGCCGAAATCTACAAAAAAAATGTGTTTCAATAATGACTGTAAATATAAAGGGTTTTCTTTTCTTTTTTGGAACCATTCAAATGTTTCAACAACTTCCACTCAATTATAGTGATTTAAGCTTACCCTCAACTCTAAGCTGCTGGTAAATTATTTACTGTATTGATGTTAATGCGCCCTTGGAATGTGTTCATAGAATTGAGTTCTCAGCACATCTTCCCTAACGTAATTTCCGAATGACTCAATACGTTATCTTTTGTTTTAGAGAACACTGAGCTCAGTGTGGCTGTTATCCTGGCGTGATGTGAAAGAGTAACTGTGCTTTCGAGATAATAACTTGTCATACGTAGTGTTTTTTTATCTTTTCTGTGAACCGATGCTTTGTCTCAGTTTATCACTCGTCTGCCCGTTACCAGTAAATTGCGGAACTTGGGAAGTGACGCCCTTACAACTTTCATTCTCAAAGTCACTTCCCGTGCCCGTAATACGGGAATCAGTGAAAGCTGCCCAGTATATCCTTATAAGTGAAATTCTCCAACTGTAAAACGGAAGCCAGTTTCAACGAGAGTCAAAGTCGTGGATTTTCTGGTTTCCCCAAACCGTACAACCGTACAATCACTGTAAATTTCAAAAACAGCATCCCATATCCATTCCATAATCTTGGCTAATTCGACAACGAACAACAGACAAATACAAGAATATGACACGTTTATTTAACCTCACAATTAGTCTCTACTAACGGAAATAAAGTTCACAGTGACAATAGAAAATAATACTAAAAAACGCAGCCCATCTAAAGTTGGCTCTACAGGAAATTGTAGCCGCTGCCTTGTCTGATAGAAGTCAGGTCGAGACAACATTTGAATTCGAAAAAAAATTGTAGAAATTGTAGAAATCTCGATACCCGGCAGATAACTAGTCCGAGTCGATGCCAGGAACCCGATAAGAGATCCACTGTCGTACACTAAAGCTAAGGCTCACCTATACAATTTACTGTCCACTCTCTTCACAACCTAATTCTAGGAAATTAGTGATGAACGGACAATTGCGTCAATTAATCAAAGGTGCATGATTTCAGTTCAAAGGGAGAAGAATGGCTTCCAACCGAAGTTAAGGGCAAAGGCCTTGAAACTACATTCATAATTTTTTTATTATTTATTAATGAAACCCGTATGTTTTGCCAAAGAAAAGTTTATACCTAAAATATAATCAATTATTTTTCTTATTTGTTTAACAAAACAGTATGGGGCTTTGTTTCAAAAATGTTTATTAATATTTTGACCGAACACTCCAGTCGAAAAAATTATCAGAATTAATAAATTATATTTGTGTGACCGGAGACTAATTTAAAATCTTATTAAAATATTTTAAAATTCATAAACAGCCAAAATATAATTTATATTTCTTAAAAAAAGTATTATAAAAATTTAATTTTTATTTTATTTTTGTGTATAAATAATTACGGCACAATTTGGCCGAAAGCTCCTGATGGAAAAATTACTGAGATTAATAAATTATTTCCAAATTCAAAATCAGCCATAATAGATTTAAATTCCATGAAAAAACAGTATTATTGAAATTCAATATCTGCAACACGTAAGCACTCGTTGAATATTTTTTGAAAAGACAATTATAGCGTAAATAAAATTCTCAGGAGTAGTGATAGAGAAATTCCCTACGTATAGAATGAATTGCCTTTCTGTTTTTCAAAGGGAGAAGAATTGCTTCTAACCGAAGTTAAGGGCAAAGGCCTTGAAACTAAATTCATAATTTTTATAATATTTATTAATGCAACATACTTAAAATACAATCAATTATTTTTCTTATTTTTTAAAGATATACTTTGTTTAACAAAACAGTATGGGGCTTTGTTTCAAAAATGTTTATTAATATTTTGACCGACCACTCCAGTCGAAAAAATTATCATAATTAATCAATTATATTTGTATGACCGGAGATTTTATAGTACAAATATCATTGGAATTTAGTTTTACTTTTAAGAAACTTAAATATCAACGACGTCATTTTAAAATTATATTAAAATCAATTATGGCGATTATATTCACAAGAAATTCAAAACAGGGTTGAATATGTCAAAGAAATTGGGATACTCTGAACTGTAATTAGAATTTTGTACTGAATTGTAGAAGATGTAACATTTTATCTAACCACATAAATAATATTAACTTGCTACCTTGGATTACATTTTGTAATCCTAAAAATTGATTTCAAATTAAAACAAATTTTTAATATCTCAAATACAACATTCTTAATAAATAAAATTTTTGATCACTTTCAGACTTTTAAAAAAATGAATTTTTAAAAAGAAATAGAACAACTTATCGGTACCTTCTTCAGGTTTTTATCCTATGGAGGAATATTGATAAACCTGGTGTTAACCGTTAAAATAGTGTAGCAATATAGTACAAAAAAATTAACATGGGGTTTATCATATTTCTCCACATGATAATAACCATTCCTTTTTGGAATGCTTTTAAAAATTAAGTCTGTAACCTTCAAAAATTCTTAATTTGTAAATACAAGATTTAGTTTCTTGAAATAAATTTATTGGTAACAATTTAATTGAAATTGAGAAAAAAATTTAGCAAATCAATTTTCGCATACATGTATTCTTTTTTTTAAAAAAAAGTCAGAGCATTAAGTTAAATACTTTTTCAAAATTTCTGGCATTTGGCCATTCTTTGTGTTTTACTTATAATTTTATATTAGTCAATAAAGGTTTATTTAATAGACTAAGAACGTAATATTCATATTCAGACTGAGGGAACGTTAATAGTATCTACAGCCATAATAATTTTTATATTCCTTGAGAAATGTATATTATTTAAGTCAAAGGAAATAGAAATGCTTCAAGTAGGAGTGTATAGTTAATTTGGATGGAACACAATTTTTATTTTATGTTATTTATGAAACATTTCGATATATTTTGAAGAGGTTTTATTGTGGTTTACTTAGCACACTCATTTTCTTATAAGTATATATTTAATTTTTTAGATATCTATTTTTTGTGTGTAGATAATTACGGCACAGTTTGTCGAAAGCTTCTGTTAGAAAAATTAATGGTGTTAATAAAGTATATTGAATATTTTTATTGACTGATCTACAACCCAAGAGTCTAGTTGATTTCTTTCCGTCTGCGCGGACTTGGTCTTGAATTGTCTTAAAAAGTCCAGTGAACGTATTGTAGCCTTAATCGCGAAGAGATCGGGAACCGCAGATTTTCGTTTCGCGACAGAAGGTTGAGGCACGAGTCTGCAAGACCAGGTCTGCACAGAGCGGTTTGCAGCATTCGCCGGCTTTGAGCACACTTCTCAAAGCGGTCCGTTACTATTGGCGTGTTTCTCCATTCGTGTGTGATCTATTGCTACGGGGAAAATGAGAATGGTGGGGATGAGGGAATAACGCTAGCCCCCACCACCCGCTACAAGGTGCAGACGCAGATGCAGTTTGATTTTGGGATTTTGTGCGACGGATAAGACGAGGAGAGAAGCACGCCTAGTATACTTCTCCCGCGACTGCCAATGGCCCTGGCCAAGGGTGGGGGAATTCGTTCGAAGACCTTGAGTCCAAACCAGGTTAATTCTAGCCCGGCAGCCTCTGCCAAAATTCTCTCAATGTATCTAACCCCAAGCCTGGACCGCTGAATAACGTTAGAGATAACGAAGGCGATAGCAGCTAAGGTTTCCTTTTGCAGTGCGAGTAACTTGCACCGGTACTACCTTTTGTTTGTACAAAAAAATTCGTGAGTCATCGGCGAGGTCCCGCTGTCGTCGTAATTGCATTCTCGTGACAGAGAGAGAGAGAGAGAGAGAGAGAAGGCAAGAATTTCCGTAAACTCTCTGATAAGCACTGGCACGTGGTCTCCGTTCACTTCCCCCCCCCCCCACCCGGTTCGTGAGTAAATGCGCAGAAACGCTTCGCGAGCAAGAAAAATCAAGTTGGCAAGAGTGACGTGATATACGGAAGTGTGGTACGCGCGGTCGTTCACCCCGGCGGCTCGGAGCGGCTCGGCTAACGGGACTAAAGGACGGTCATTGAACCCGCTCATGCTCACTCGCGTTTCACAGGTACACAAAAAAGTGCTCAAACAAACCCGACCGATTCTTTTACCACTTGCCGTCTGTCTTGCGAAGGAGCCACGTCACAGACATGCGCACAATTAAACTAATTACCGTAATAATAAACAAAAGTAATGAATCTCCCAGCAGCCACACCACTAAATTGCCTTTTAATCTTGCAAAAAGAATAAAATATATTCAAAAAATTATTTATAAACAGAAATATTTAACGACGACCAATGGACTTTTTCTTACAATTAATAATCAAAGATCGAAGGTTTTCCTGGTGTAAATTCAAAATTTATTCTGCGAAAAATATGTATACAACATGTCAGATAAACTGTAATATCTTCGGATAAAAGTTTGCAATATATAAGTAATAAAAAAATTCAGAATAAACAATTCTTGGGTTTCCACCCGGGTTAAATGGAGTTTAAAGTAATGAATCTCCCAGCAGCCACACCACTAAATTGCCTTTTAATCTTGCAAAACGAATAAAATATATTAAAAAAATTATTTATAAACAGAAATATTTAACGACGACCAATGGACTTTTTCTTACAATTAATAATCAAAGATCGAAGGTTTTCCTGGTGTAAATTCAAAATTTATTCTGCGAATAAATATGTATACAACATGTCAGATAAACTGTAATATCTTCGGATAAAAGTTTGCAATATATAAGTAATAAAAAAAATTCAGAATAAACAATTCTTGGGTTTCCACCCGGGTTAAATGGAGTTTAACTCACTACGTTTCGATGACGTACTCTGCCAACGTTCTCAAGTGAACGATGACAAGTGAACTTGAGAACGATGGCAGAGTACGCCATCGAAACGTCGTGGCTTAAACTCCATTTCACCCGGTGGAAACCCAAGATTCAGGATTAATAATCATATAACAGCTGTACCCACTTCAGCCTGTGGTCTGACTGAAAAGTTTTTCTGGATGTGCAGATAATATAAATAATAATATTTTCAACTTCAATTAAATTGTTACTAATAAATTAGTTACAAGAATGTAAATCCTATACCTCCAAATTTTAACATGCATTTAACTTAACGCTTGACTTTTTATAAAATGAAAAATATGTGCAGGTTTTGATTTGGTAATAATTTCTTTCAATTTCAATTAAATTGTTACTAATAAAATACTTATAAGAATGTAAATCCTGTACTTCCAAATTTTTACATGATTTACATTCTTATAATAAATTTGTTAGTAACAATTAATTGAAATTGGTAAAATAATACCAAATAAATTCATGCAAATACTTTTCAATTTTTTAAAAGGTCAGAGCATTAAGTTAAATGCTTTTCCAAAAATTATTACGTTTGGCCATTTTTGTGGTTTTTTTATAACAAGGTAGATTTATTTAACTACTTTATTTTTAATTATTTGATGCGAGGCCTAACTTAGCATTCATTGTTTTCATTTTATGCTTTTGACAAACTTTATAGCATCCCATGATGCATTTTAAATTTATTTTAAAATCAATCATCGGGAATTATATTCACAATAAATTCAAAACATGGTAGAACTCTCAAATTTTGTTCCACATAAATCATATTAACTTGGTTTCTCGGATTAGATTTAGTAATCCTAAACACCTAATTCTTGAAAAATTTGAAAAGCACATGATTTATATTCTTATAACAAATTTAATAGTAAAACTTTTATTGAAAGTGAAAACATTATTACCAAATCAATTCATGCACATATTTCGGAATTAAGTATGTTGTATTTGAGATGTTTTAAATTTTACTTTAATTTGAAATCATTAATTTGAATCTTCGATTAATAAATCTAATCCAAGAGAACAAGTTAATATTATTTATGTGGTTTGGTGCCATCTTCAACATTTCGATAAAAATTCTAATTGTTGTTGAGTTTGCTAATTTCTAAAGTTGGTCCAAATTCCAATGAAATATGAATTATAAATTTTCTAAACTTTGACACAAAAAAATTAAGCAAAGCATCATTGAACTTTAAATGAAGTAATTAAATTAATCTGATTTGTTAAATAAAAAACAAATAATGGTCAAAAGCCAGAAATTATTATATAATTATAATATATAAATTAATTTAAAATTTTTGAGTTAAAAAAGTCTGTTAATTGTCGTTAAATATATCTTATAATTATAAACAGAAGTTACAATAAAATATTATTTAAAATCCTACATCCGAGAGTGTCTTTCCTTCTACTAAAACGCAACAAGTAGTCTTCAAAGCAGACAGGCCGATTATTTTCCATATTTCAAAACGTTGGGAATTTCTCTAACACTGCCTCTGAGAATTTTATTTACGCTGTAATCCTCTATTCAAAAATATTCAATCAACTGCGTACATGTTACAGATATTAAATTTAAATAATAATTTTTTCCAAGGAATATAAAAACTATTATGGCTGATTTTTAAATTGAAAATAATTTAGTAGAATATTAAATTAATCCCCAGTCTTAAAAATTCATTAATAAATAAATAAATAAATCTCAGTAATTTTTACAACTGGAGATTTTGGCCAAACTGTGCCGCAATTATATATACACAGAAAAGAGATATTTAACAAAATTAAATTTCAGTAATATATAATGTATTACGTCTGATTATGAATTTTAAAATAATTTAATGTGGTTTTAAATCAGCCTGCAGTCTTACAAATATAATTTATTAATTATATAATTTTTCCAACAGGAGTTTTCGGTCATAATTATAATAAACTTTTTCGAATCTAAACCCCATACTCTTTGGTTACACAAAGAATATATTCACTAAATAATAAAAAGAATTGATTTTATTTTAATTATGTACTTTGTTTGGCAAAAAATAGGGGTTTCATTAATAAATAACATAAAAATTCTGAATTTAGCTTCGGTCCGAAGCGATTCTTCTCCCTTTGATCTGAAATCAAGCACCTTTGATTAATTGACGCAATTGTCCATTTATCACTATTTTCCTAGAATTAGGTTGTGAAGAGAGTGAACAGTAAATTGTATTAGATGAGCCTGAGCTTTTGGTGTACAAGATTCGCTGCATTTATATAAAGTTTCTTTCTTTCTGATAATTGATTCCATTATAAGTATATACTTTGTTTGGCAAAAATATTGGTTTTTTGTTTCTAAATTGATTAACATAATTTTTTAATTGTCTTTTTCCCGCGTGTAGTAAAATATGGCTCAGTTTGGACGAAAGTTCCTTTTGGAAAAATTAATGAAATTAATAATAATCAATAAAGCTTTGTTTTGAAACATAAAAACATTTCCGGACTATTTGTATCCTCTTCAGAGAAGGTATGTAATTAAATTTCGTTTATCGTAATGCAAACTATTACATAACGAAAGTGAATGTTCAATAATCATTTCGGCCGAGGGAGTCATGATGTGAAGATCATGAATTGCTAAATTTTATGCCTGGTGAAGTCTCAAAAGGGAGACGAAACGTTGTATTAATTAAATAGATATAAAATTAATTGCTAACTTATTGGCCTTTTTTTATTTAAAAAGAATGTTCTTTAAGCGTCGGCTTGTCTTACATTCGATGCTCTGCAAAAATAAAAACCTACGGAATCCTTTCACGAGCAATTATACGATACGTGTAGAGAGAAGTCTAATTGCTTTCTGATTCTTCCGTTGCTCGAATTCGTAAATTAGTCACAAGCGTAAGTGCCTGCGAATTTCCTCAAATCGAGTTTCCCGTTATTCACTCGTGTACAGCAATTTCGTTCCCTAGTTCCCCTCCTTTATGTTCCATTCCAAATTAACAACTGTTGTCGATGCAGTCGCGAATGCTTCTGCCGATAAAAGCGATGCGTCACCACGTGCGTGCGATTAGATTATCATCAAACACTTTGATGTCTTTGACATTTCTATTTAAAAATTTCTAGTTTCTGAATCAAATTTCATATCATATCTATTACATTTCGTCATACATAGCACATTATCAGAAGTAAATATTTCGAGTGTATTATATGAAACATTTCCGCGTTTTTGTATCAAATTTTAAGCATTGTTAACGTTTCTAACTATTTTACTGTTCCTCAGTAATGTATAACTTTTCCTTCTACGTAATTTCTATTTTTAAAGTTACTTTCCTTGAAAAATCATTCATTAATGATAATTAAATTAAAAAGACTATTCTTTTATTTTTTAAAAAACTTACAAAATTAAGCATATATTAAACAAATAACTTCATATATTTATTAGGAGAAATTAGTGAAACGACAAGTTTTTATTACATAAACCGACGTTTCGGTACCTATTTGTACCCTCTTCAAGGTTAACACTTCTGTGAAACGAAATAATCTACGTGAGATGATAGAAGTCAAGCAAAATTATACTTAAAAAGAAAAAACAATGATAAGCAGTAAGTCACTCACCTATCTTCAAATATATAAAGTAAATTAAAAAATCAAATTAAAACTTGTCTGTTAAAGATCGTTTCATTAATTTCTTTTAATATGAAACAGATGTATAACATCTATTCATATATTTATTGTTAAAAATTTAACTTTCTCTTCACTGTCCTATTATCACCAGGTAAACAATATATGTTAATATATCACTTAAAGCCTGCTTTCCAAAATAATTATATAGATTCAAATTAATGGCCAATTCACAGACTCACGAAGTTGCTTTTTTACTCATACAACGTTTCGTCCACAGTATTGGGACTTCTTCGGGTAAAAGACATTCGCAATCAAATTTCTTCTGCTAACCACAGACAATTTTTTTACAAACAATTATAAATTTAAACTGACTATATTTCGTTGAATTATGAATTGAACCGATTTGAAAATTACTTATATTTTAATAATATAATTTAAAACTGAACAATATACTCAGTCCAAACTGAAAATTGCCTTTATAAGAAAATTTGATTAAGAATGTCAAAATTGTGGACGACACGTTCTATGAATTAAATAAAAACGGTTTGTCTGTGAATTGGTTATTAATTTAATTCTGTATAATTCTTAAATATTTTATTCCAACCTCTGTATTTAATAATCAGATATATTTAACAACCATTAAAAAATTTTCTCATTCAAAACGTATAGAACAACAGTATGACAAATCTTTCAGTCAGTCACAGCTTGAAGAGGTCACCAAATCAGTACCGAAACGTTGTTATCCAATTCATTAAAAGATCTTACGAATCGTAATTTTTTAAATTATAAAATATGTTAATGGTTTTAGGTATATCTGAATATATAATCATATATTTATAAATCAATTGTGGCTGATATTAGTTCCATGACTGATGCTAACTTCCACGAAATCTTATTTTTTAGAAATATATTTGCTACTAACAATTATTGCAAACACCATAATTACAACAGAAAAATAATAAACTGTTGTGGGGAAAATAGGTCTGGTGAATAATTATATTTGTAATGTCCGTAGAATGGAAAACGATCAATATCATTAGATGATTCAGATTTAACGAAAATTTGGATTGTTTGCAAAAATATAACTTCGAAAATCTCATTTTTTTGTTTACACAGTGTAAACTTTTTGAAAATATAAATCTCGTACAAAATGTTTCTTGTTAATTTATGATTCATAACATGTAATATTTCTACAACATGAAATTCAATTTTATGTCGATAGCTCTTTGTGCCGTATTATTTAAAGTTTAACGTTATTACGATGATTTTAGTATTAATTAAATGGCATGTTAATACGGTAGAAGTAAAAATTAAGATTTACTGAGTTTTTAGATTCTGAGTTTCAATCTGGACACAATTGATGACTGAAACGTAACGTCTCGTATGAAATTAGCTATACTATCCGTTTATTGTTCTTTATTTGTGGTTTAATGTGTAAATATAAATTTATTGTTTCGCCTTGAGTTGTTTCCTCAGTGCAGATTTAATGGAGTCAGTTAAGTTTTTTTTACAGCTGGGAGGCTCCTGTAAATTTGAACTGAGTCAAAGCTGCGATGCAGGTCTTGTAACGGAGAGGACTGGGTTAGAATCCCGAGCCGGTCATTCTGGTTTTCCTAATCATTCAGGCAAGAGCACATTACAAATCAAGAAGATCGAGGCCGAAAGTCGTCGTTTCGGTATCCAATAAGCCTCCCTGTTTTGTATACAGCACGGATAGTATCATAATTCATCCTATTTTATTTATAGAGAAATTACGATGATTATATTTTAATTTTATTCAAAAATTACTTTCAATTTGATAGAAGTCCCCTTGTTATTTTTAATTTGTTCATCTTGTATAGTTTTTGTGATAATGACTCTGGCAAACTACACGGTTTAACTATCCGGTACTGCCCGAAACTAGTTATTCTATTTCCTATGATTTCATTTGTCGATGTTGGCTTATTGAGTTACGAAGTCTCTTGAGTCCTCTATCTGAACCCGTTGTAAAACAACCATATTTTCGTCCCGTATTATTTCTCTACTGTCGTGTAACGCCCGTATTTTTTCGGGCAAATTAAATTAATGAAGTGTGAGACAGAGCAATGCAAATGATGAATATGTACCCTGCCTTCAGTGTGTAGCGAGTCTACAGTCTCAGGACGTGCTTTTGACAATAGAGTAAGGGATTAGAAGCTGACGAGTCGTCTGTGAGGCGCCGAGTTTGTGCGTGCCTCAAACGAAAACAAAGTTCACCGACCCCGGAAGAAAATTGCAGGGTCAAACCCCAGCATCAAATTTGCCATTGTCCAAAAAAAATAGATTACATGTTACAAATTCACGTGACTATACGACATTGCTCCAGAAAGCGGGGCTATGACTTGAGAAAGGAGTGAACCGAATACGGAGGAATCGAACGGACTGAGGGAGAAACTAAAATTGAAGCGAAAGGAGAGATAGTTGGGTCTCGTTTTGGCGGTCTGAATCCGCGACAACGACAGAACTCCAGAGAGAGAGATCACGGTTAACGTGGTGCCTGCCTGAACGAGATTCTAACCCAGATCCAGAGCGCACAAGCGCGGTTCACGACAAATGCAGCGCGGTGACTAAATAATCTCTGTTACACGCCCCACAACTACCTCTGTTCATTTGAGTCCCAAACTGGATGAAATAAATATCACTACTTTATATAATGTCAAACATCCTAAATGTAAATTTTAGACTCCCATGCCCTATTTATTTCGTAAATTAAATCAAATACGTATCATTTTTCTTAATCTTAGTTACCAACTACTGATTCAATTACCCTCGGAATATGTCCCTGACCGACTCCTGAAGTTACTTCTACATTATCAGACAGTTCTTTGCACACGCGAATATCGAGATTACGTAATTATCACGTCATGCTGCACGACATGAATGCCTGACAAGAATCCGCATCTATCAGCTGCCTCTATGGAATTTGTGAGGAAAATCGAATTGTGACTAAGCGTTTCCACGGGTAAATTCCTGTTGCCTGTAATGAACCGGTCCCCTTTCCTCCCGAACCCTGGGTAAATAATCTGCAGTTAATCTCTCTAGAACCTTACAAGCCACAGACACTCCGATCACACACCATATTTATATATTGACACAGCTGTTACGATACTCTAGTCGTCTGCAGAGTCAGAATTGTTCTATGTACATAGATTACGTACGAAGTTAGCTCTGGAACAGGAATTGGCCTGTATTCCTGCAAAATAATGGTAAGAACAAGCAGGTGTACTGAAACATGCATTTCCTGATACATGAAACAGATTGTCAAAAAAATGTTTGAAGCTTTTCCGGAAAATCATGGCACATATGGTAGTAGACTAAGAAAATGATAGCAGGTTTGAATCTGATATTTGCATATAATGATATTCAAAACTACAGAAACTTGCCATTTAGTCAATTAACGGCTCGTTTCACTGAGTTATATTCATATTTAAAATTTTTGTGTGCGCGTGTTTGCAATTCTCCTCCTTCCAAAAGGCTTGATCAATTATTTATTTATACTTATACGGTCATTTGGATGGTTCTTAGCTATCCGGTAGGTGGCGCTGTTGTCGATATCCAGGATTTTCTTTTAATTCTCTCTTTTTTTTTGGTTTCCTCACATAAAAAATATAATCCCACATTTTGTCTGACCGTTTGAATAATCTGTGGCATTTGAATAAGGCATAATTCAGGGGCAAGTTCATTGCGTCGTAGCTTGGCATTGTTTTGACATTTCCATTTCGTATTGCTGAATTCTGATATTTTTCGTGTATTGGAACTGAGTACATGCCAAGTGAATTATTTATCCATTAATTCGACATTAAACAAATGAAGTGTATTTGAAATAAAGTTAGTACTTTAATACGATTCAACCATTTCCAATTTAAACATGTTATATGAGGTCTGAGACAGTTGTTTACGCAGCGTTTTCCCTAATTGGTCGGGGTTAGGGGGAAAGGTAATTCAACTGTCGTCTCTTTTTTTTTAAAGGAAACTTAATACGCGTAGTATATTCCCGCCCCAAAAACTTTACTTCGACTTGGATCAGTAACACACATTTTTTCGTCTTCCTCCTTCCGTGCCATGTTTTTGAACTCCTCAACGAGGTTTCCTGAAAAAGACCAGCACCATACTGGGACGAAACGGCGTCTCATAAGCGTCGCTTTGGTATTTAAAGGATTCCCACGCAGGTCAACGACACCAAACGATTAGCTCGGTATTTCTGACAAAAACAACTCCGCCTTGTACACGCTCGTCCTTGGCCCTTCATCGACCTGTGACTGTACTAAACTTTGCGTATGCATGGGTACAGAAGAGTCATTTAATTATTTTTCCACTTGAGTCTACAGTCTTGAGACGCATCGAGGGAGCGATGCCCATGGAAATTTTGTCGATCCGTGTGGTTTCAGGTATACATATAAAGAAACACGTTCCCACGAGACAAGAAACTACGCAATCGACATCAGGAAAGATTTTCTATCCTTTATATTCTCGAAAAAAAAATGAGTTCAGGGTTAAAGGAATGAATCTCAACACTTCGACGTAAATTAAATAACTTCTTATTCCTTTCAATGCAACTGGAGATGGATGATGGACAGTGGCGGCTTAAACCGGATTTATTCCTGATATCTCATGCAGAATGAAAAAAAAATAGATTCTATTCAAATGTAGAATAAAGGAGAGCCAGTAGCAATCGGGAAATCATGGCAAATACTTCAGTGATATTTTGTTTTGGTGCTGAAGTCAACCAAGGTATAACAACCAGTTTGAACGTGGAAAATCTCATGCTGTAGTTCTTTTCAAACGGGAGGTGATTCGACCTCGAAGCTCTTCCTTGTGCTGTCGAATCAAATTCATGCTGAGCTGCAGCAATTCTTTACTTACTTCTCACTTGTTGCAACGTTAGTCTATCTCTTATTCATTGCACACATTTCATCTCCACGTGCAGTCTTAATTCTCGCTTTCGCATTTTCTTCAGCCTTTCCGAAAACGTTTCCAGTGCTTAATGCAAATCTCATCACTGAATTTATTTTCAGCCTCACTCCACTTTCCTTCACAGAACTAATTGAATCGTAGCTCCATGGAAGTTAGTCATTTTTAATATTTAATGAAACTGCTTTCTTTAAATATCTGTATTTTCATACTTTTAGCATCAATCTACACCAAATTTGTTATACTTGTACAACTGAGTAGTTTCCAAGAAAATGAGACGAACGATATTTTTATTTTATTAAATTATTTCTGAAATTTAACTTTTATTATTTATTAAATACCGCGCTGAAAGAATTCCAGTGTCAGAAAGCTACGAAATGAACAATATCTCGAGAAGTTCAAAGTTTTCTTAAATTATAACTCAAAAAAAAAGGATTTTAAATACTCAGCAGTTTCGGATCATTTGTTTGAACAGAATGAACCATTGTTAAGAGTTAAAAATAAAATATTTGAAAGCCCGTTAATTGGAATGTCATAAAATTATGAATTAGATATGCCCACCGCAAATAATTAACAAATTATGTTGGTAAATAAACTTCAAACAGACATGATTCAATCAAAATTGTCAAAAAAACTGAGATGAATACGACAAATTTTTAGTGTCAAATATTACTTTCTTACGCTCAATGATTTCAGGATTTTATTTTTATCGTACATTTTAAGGAGTATTTTTTGTTTCGTCAGAGCCGATGTTTAACGCAGTATTTATTTTTTATTTTGTTTTCAAATTAGTCGAGCTATTCTAGACTCTGTTCTATTTAAATAAAGCTTTTGAGGTACAAACTCACAAGGATAACTCACTACGTATTTTCTTATATGACATATAAACTGATTTTGTACAATTAATGCATTGTTTAGCATAATTACTTTTCATGGTGGAAACTGTGCAACTGCGATAGTTTATACAGTATGAAGGCGGAATAATTTTATCCCTTTAAATGCAACGAAATATGTTGGAAAGATAACTTGAGAGTAGTCAGTTTTGATTTTATAGTTCCAAACTGTATATTCAAAAATTAAATAAATTTATTCAATTAATGGATTAATAATAGCAGTTTAAAATTTTTAAAAAAAATCATCAAGCATGACGTTATGAATTTGGTACCTCTTCAGGTGTTTGTATAATGTAAAATTTGTGGATCAACATCCGTGGCCGAAATGAGGCAGATCTTGTTCAAATTATCATCACTTAATTGAAGTCAATAGTTTATTTTTGATGCATATCCGGACTCGAAATAAAACGATCCTATTCGCGCTCGTAAATTCAGCGTAGTGATGCAATGAAGATGATTCATTCCCGGTAGAGTTCATTGGCTGCTGTTGTCCTAATAGTTTGTACTTTCCCATTATAAACCACAAGGCGACGACTTCCTGTACGCTTAGTAGGAATCCACCTAAGCAGATAGCACGGTTTCCTGCTTCAATAACTCATGAAATTAAGCACTCATAAATACTGATTCAGTGATGACCATTATACCGATCAATTAACATATTCGTTCTCAGAGAACGTTCAGCCATTCTTCAGAAAAGCGAAAGAATTAACTGCCAACTTTGGACAGTCTCCATAAGGCAGTTGACAGTTCGACATCTGTCTCACGGCTCTGTATAACAACGAAGTAACTTACGTCGTAATCGGTCCGACCGTATTTTTGCGAAAAGCGAACAAATTCGTCATGACAGAAAGTAATTTAGGTTACATAGGTTCCGGAATCCTTGATTCGATTCTAAAAAAGCTACTTCAATCATCTTTTCGTGAAATTATCATCTCGTG
Source organism: Eucriotettix oculatus (assembly GCA_034510155.1). Taxonomy (NCBI): domain Eukaryota; kingdom Metazoa; phylum Arthropoda; class Insecta; order Orthoptera; family Tetrigidae; genus Eucriotettix; species Eucriotettix oculatus. The sequence goes on from CM067380.1 coordinate 45,336,737, forward strand.
CGATCAAACTCATAAATTCCTTAATTCATTTCCGTAGTTCATTTTCGTACATCTGTTTCCGTTAATATTTACGGCACATAATGAATGTAACTGTCATCCACTGCGCGAGTGTTACACACTTTACAACGGGAATATTTTCCATTAAAACTGAAATTAATATCGCCGTGTAAACCTTTTATGATTCTGGTTTCTCTTATAATATCCGTCTGCTCATTTCCATTTTTTACATTTTATTTCTCCTTCATAATACCTCAAGGTACCGTCTAACCAAACGCCACCGACCTTTCTCTCCTCCATCAACTGTGTAATTAATGATCTTTCAGAATTCTTATATTCTTGATCACATCTGTCTTACTATTCCACAGATAAGATTATATAGTTTCCAATAAATTTCTTTCTACAAATGTATTGTTTTTTAATCAGTTTCAACGATATTCAACACTATAGGAACAATTAACGTTTGTGACTAACAAATACACATGTAGAAGAATTAACGACCCGTATAACAGACTTATGCATAAAATTTTAAAATTTTAGTAACATAAAGTAGACGTTACGACCATCCATTATTGACAAGAACCACAATGGATTGTCGAAATGTCTACTTCATTTTAAATATATATATATATATATATATATATATTAAATTTTGGGTATAAGTCTGTAAGTCAACACTCCATTAATAAAATATTTATTATTTTTTTAAAATATCAAAAAATACCATTGGCATAGTAATTTTGTCGTAAATAACCCTACAAATATTTTCTAAAAACAGTAATATTTTCATAAAGCAAACGTTCCAACCATCCATTATTGTCAAGAACCACAATGGATGGTCCAAATGTCTACTTCATGTTAAAAAAAATTGTGTATAAATCTAAGTCAACACTACAGCAATAAAAATGTTTATTAATTTTTTTAAAATATCAAAAAGGACTATTGGGCCAATAATTTTGTAGTAAATATGCCTAAAAATATTTTCTAAAAAGAGCAATATTTTCAATTTAAAAAATTCTATATCATTCAGTCAAAATTGCAACATTCTTTTAAAAAATCCAAATTCAATCAAATTTTAAAATAAAATTAGAAAGACGTCTATTTTAGTTTGCATACCGACTCGTCCTCACTAATTTTTCTCTTATAGTTCTCACGTGCAGCAACGATTTTAAGTACATCATTCCAACGTCTGTTTATCAATAAACGACAGCACTGAGATGAAATTGATGATCCACGTGAGAACTATTAGAACAGAATTGGAGACTAAATTAAAATAGAGGTCATTTTGGTTTTATTTGAAACTAGCTGGGTGTCCGGCGGTGCCAGGGATATTAATGCTTAAGTATAACTAACATTTTACTTAAGTTGTTTCTCGTGACCGTCGTCGTCGACGCCGCCGCACGCACGCACGCATACACGCAGGCTAATAAGGGCATAATGTATCTTGTTACGTCAATTGGGTAGGGCGGATACAAATAGTGTCGGGGGAAACATCGTAAAAGTAACTGACCCCGGAAAGTATTTATTCCACGGAATTGTCGTCCCATTTCGCATATTAAAAAATTTCCACCCTCTCCACCTCCGTCCCTGACTTCCAGTCGCAAAGGACATGTGTGAAAAATTTGGTTGCAATTGCTCCACGCGTTTTTATTTGTATGCGGAACATACATACAAACAAACACACACACGTACGAAATTTCAGCCCTTTTTACACATACACAATGATTGTTATTCATAAGAAATAGGTAGTCGATCCATCTATTTGGTCTGTTTAGCGCGAAATAACATGTGAATTTATGAACATTTTATTTAAGTAACAATAGGTTTTAAGTACTTAGAAAACATAAAAATATTTTTAGTAATGCGGCGCACACTGCACCATATAAAAGAGACGAGTTGGGACGCTCACATTCAATTTTATTTTGTTTTAAATTATATATAATTTGAATATATTAAATTAAAAGTTATAATGTTGAATATGTATTATAATAATTTGAAATTGAAAATGTTAGTCTATTTTTTTTCCTTTTTAGAGGCGACCATATTATTAGCCGGAAGCTCCTTCCTGATATTTTAACAAAATAAATAAATATGTATTTATTAATGGAATGTTGACTGTTATTGAGACTGTTAAGTAAAGTAACCCACGGGGATTAAATTCATAGGCATAAAAATTAAAAATCAGTCATATTACATTTATATTCCTTTATTAATAAATTAATTTCTTCCCAGAATTACGTTTCGTATAATACGTTTTCTACCCGCAATACCTCAATGTTTTACCTGTTGGTCACACTGTGATCAATTTAGTTTTTCCATTTGAATGTTTGCTCATGTTCGATTGTAATTCCGTGTTTATTGTATATACAGGGCCGCTGATTTATATAAAGGCATTCAGACATCTAGAATAGTAAGCATGGTATCAATTAAAGTGGTGGTGAAATTTGTTCGTAGTCTTGAGGTTTCGAGTGTCAAATTCTTAAAAATTTAACTTGAGAAAGCGCGAAAAAATAATTTTACACAGTAAATAACAAATTCTACATTTTCGATAGATGACTTGGCTGTGTGTCTTTCTCTCTTTCTGATAACGGAAATTTAACTTTTCTTTGTAAAAACCGGGGTTTGAAATGAAGTACTTTGACGAATGATTCCTGCTCATTTCATTTAAAAATTTTTCAATACAAACTGACATTCATTGTATTTTGTAATAATTTTGTTTTAATAGGTATTTTCCGTAGTAGAAGACAGAGGGCACATGTGAAGAGATTTTTCATTTCAATACTAAACCGTTTAATACTACTCGTTTTGCATGTAGGTCCATCGAGAGTAGGTAGAGACAGTTACTGACTCGGCAGAGATGCAAATAATTATAATGCGAATCAAATTGCACACTAGCATTTTTCCTGCGTTGCAAATGGGATAATGCGTATTAGACCAGAAAGAAACGAACAATGGAAGGAATTTCTTTTGAGGTTTGTCGGTTGAATGGCCCACGAACACTCCAAATTCACTCTGAAGAAAATCTAACCGCAACTCCGCACCATTCACTCCCACTAATTAAGAACTTTCCAAAAATTAGTCGAGAAGCGGCTCATTATTCGTACAAGTTACATTTCCTTAAGCCCGTGTCCTTGCCAGTGAATCAAAAAATTTCCACATTCATAAATTCGGTATTAAAGGGGAATGTTCCCATTTGGCGAGGACATAATTGTAATCTATCGCCGTAGTCACACCGTAGTTCACTTTCGTCGCTCGTGTTGATAATTTCAATCGCTTATTTGTAGAAAATTCCATTCTGCTTGAGCTCGTTTCTGCTATTCCAAGAGGATCATTATTTTCCGATGCTTTCGTTGCCAAGTGACGCTCTTTTGCTTATTATTTTGCAATAAAAGTAAGCTTCTTCTAAACCCCTTTACGTTCTGTTTTCCACGAAATCAAAGAGCTTTAATTAGGATTCTTCGAATCGAATATTAATGTCTTGAAATGTCTTAACTTTTCCACTTGGACTAATTTTAATGCGATATGATAAATTATTTTATTAAGACTGTAATACATATTTTACAGAAAATAGTCATTTTTACAGTAAACTTCAATTATTATTACTCCAATCTTTCGTCTCATTTAGACGATAATCGGCGTGTCTCTATCTAAATACCTCTAATTTGAATAATTAATATATTTATTTTGTTTATGTCGACAGTGATAACATTTTACAGTTAAACAATGGCTGTAGAATTGTTATCAGCCAACGACTAATTTCATTCAATGATCTTGACGAAAGAACAAGTTCCTATCTACTTCTTTTAATGTTATCTCTGACAACGTCAGCAATATATGTATAACAATTATCGAAAAAGATGTATGTAGAATTAGAAACACCCATTATTTTGGAGTGAGGAATTTTTAATTTTCTGTACTGACGATAATGGTTAAAGAAGCCGGAATCTCATAATAAAAAATAATAATTAAAAAGTCTGTACATGTTTGTTATGATTTTAAAATATATCAGCATAACAGTTTTTCATTCCAAAATTGTTACGAGTCCTTAAAGAATTTTTAGATTTTTTGGGAATAAAATAATTTTTGTCAAAAGCGGGATTTGTAATAAAGTACTACGACATTCCTGCTCATTTCATCTCAACTTTTTTCCTTACAGTTTTGTACTTTCTAATAAATTACCAGTATTTTCCTACAGTTCTACTATAAAAACTGGCATTTTTAATCTCAAAATTTTGAAATTCATGAACTCGCAGTGTGGTTCAAGACGGTAAGGAGGACGACCTGTATACCTGCTAGTCATGGTAGTCCGGGATCTATTTACGAAGAAAAGTAATGAGGCGCACAGTTTTTATATACTTATACAAAATTCTACTGTGACCCACAAAAATATTGGAATAAAAATTGCAGCGCAGATATTTAGGGTTGAAGTGAATAAAATAAGTTGCGTGTGAGGTATAACGAAATTCTTTTCTTATTTGAAAGAGCCTTGTTGTTCTTTCTACAATTCTTTTTCTAAATAATTATTAAGCTAATACTTTTTTTTCGTTCATTGTAAAAAATTTGTAGTTTCCTCGGAGCTGTATAAAATTTGTACCACGTGACTTACGGTTATAATGACGATGGCATTAAAGGCTTGTTTACCACTTCACTCAGTAACTATATTGGCCTTAAAATTCTGTACCGCATAATTATCTTTAAACGGAGCCAAAAACCTGTAAAACATATTAGTGCTGGGCTTTGCTTTGAACAGTTCAAGTTACTGTTATCAACAACACTATACGTATAGAATTAAATTTCGCTTATTGCGTTCGTGATCTTTCTCGTATGTCGGAGGAGATCCGTTTACGTTAGTCTGCATCCGTCACTTCGGTATATGTTTCGTCCATCGATAGAGAGCTTCCACTGAGTCAGCTGCGATAAGCGTCTGATAATTAAGTATCCATGTTGCGACTCTCATTTCCTGTCTAAAGTACGGCTTAGATGACTCTGCATTTTAAACCTTTCATACACCGCGTTTCTCTTCTGCCACCTAAAGATTTCGTTGCTCTTACGGAGATTCGGTAAACCGTAACTGCGATAAGGGGGCTCGGCTAGTTTACATATAAATAGCTGAAATGCATTCGTTTAGGGAAAACTGTTAACGATTGTCGTGTGGTTATGTGGAAACGCAGATAAGCTACCTTGTAGAAAGCTGTCGCTGTGTTGATAAACAGTGACAACTTAAAATCGCCTCAAAGTGGTTATCAATTCATTACGGGAATCAGACTTATCGTTTAACGGAAAACCGGAAAGTCAGAAAAACGGAGGATAAATGATTTGACTTTCCTGATTAACGTGACTATAGTTGTATGAATCGTTACCGGGAGGGGGAGCGTCACGATAGTACATTTACTTGAAGATGGTCGCAGGCAATCCTACTGACAAGTTATTCACGCTCCAACCACCCTTATTAGAAAAATACAGGAAAACGTGGTACATAGAAATCACAGAACAAATCAAATGATTTATTCAAGAAACATAATTAGATTGATTGGTGGATGTAACAATTTGGATGATTTTTACAGATGATCGTGGCGATTTTAACCCGAAACTGTTTTGTATTCATTGTGACGTGATCTCATAACACTTCGAATTAGACTTTTTTTGTTTGTCTCTTTGGCATAAAAATATAAACGCGAGCGCCAAATTTTGTTCACAAGTTCCTCACGACCATAATAATGATTGAATGATTGAATTGGTTTATGTGATTTGCACGACAATTAATGCTGTTTCGACCAGATCCACAAATATTCTCCGAGGCTCGTTCTTCTAGCTGTAATTCGTTTTAATTTAGCTTCAATTAATTTGAGCAATCGTAAATGTTTCACAAGGTTGAGGTAAGTATGCCTTCTAAAATTCTTTTACTTCTGGAATAGAGTCAACAATGTGATTTCAAACAATGCTTTATCTATACCAGTAAATAAAATTGAAGAGACTGTCTATCTATCTGTCAGTATGTTTGTCTCGAATATGCTCCGCGACGGCTCAACGGATTCCAATGAAAAATTGAGACTTTAAAAACTGGAAATATAATATTTTATTTATATAATGATGTTAATATAATAGAAACATAAATATTAAATCTACAGGAAGGTTTCGTTGTATACGAGCATCGAAATCAAAAAATTGAATGCGGGTTCCCAACACTCTTGATCCATGCTCCGAAATGGTTTAACGGATTTCAATGAAAATTGCAAGGACTGAAACAGTCATTTCAAATTAAATTTTCGTGTACGTTTCATTTAGATATCTTGCAAATATTTATAAATCCTTTTAATTGCCGCGCGAAAGCCGTCTTGAAAACTAACTGCAAGTTAAGAGTCCTACTAGGTGTTCTTATATCATTCATCCCACTTACTGTGCTATTATAAGCGTAATTTTAGCAGCATGAGAGAGAGAGGGAATGGCGAACATTTTTACTCCATCTATTGTTGCGAAAGCAGGACGTGTTCAAATCCAATGCGAGTTATAAGGTTTGCCGTACTTTAGTTCTTAGGGTAAAATTAAATGAGCTGTTTTTGCGCGAACTAAGTCGCTGGCATAGCTAGTAAGGGCATAATTATAATAAATAATAATGAAGAGAAAATATTTCTAAATTGTATTTGTCACGGATTGATCCATAGTCTTCCAAAATTTCCAATAGTGTCAGTAACAGTTTTATATTGCGTATGCACGTGTGAAATTTACATACTACGACTTCACATTTTTTACTATATTAACCTTAAAATCCTTTCTACTCTTCCTTCTGTTGTTATTCGAACCATAAATCAGATTTACGTTTTTTAAAATAAATTTACAAATGCACAAACAAAATTCGGTGCATTTTAATTCTCAACGAACCTTCCAAAGTGAAATATTTTTTAACATTTATTGACGAGTCTCCAATCAAAGATCTAAATAAATAACGCATGCTTACTCTCGGAATATAGTACACCGTAGGACAGGAAAATGTCGGAATATCCGTTTATCTAATTAATTGTGATTTTCAAGGATCCGTCTGGTCTCAGTATTAAGAAGAGAGATTTAATACAATTTGAGGCAGAAATATTTAAATTGTCAGACAGTCGTTGCGTTGTAAGGGTAATTAATATAAAGTAATTGCAGGAGAACAAGAGTGGTTCTGATGATGCAAACTGTTGAAATCGAAGGCAGCTATTTTTCTAGTTACCTTTTGATTAGATACAGACGCCACGCATTGAAAAACAAAAAAAACTGCAGTCCTGACCTAAATAGATAAGACTTGAGATGCGGCTGCGGCGTACCGTCGCAAGAGAAACTTTCTAAGCCACTTCAAAGGCCAATACTTTCACCGATCGCCTTCCGAGAAACCGGTATTCGAACCGCGAACTCGCCATGGTTCCCGTTTTCCTGGTGTCGGTTCCCGCTCGACCGCCAAAACTCAAGGTTAGGTGGAGAAACGGTCTAGGGTCAACGAGTCCCTCGGATAGAGCGTAAATCCCACACGCAATAATTGCAGATATCCAATGATGGTGCAAATAAATGGTCACGAGGATGGACATATTGTCTCAATTTCCCTTTAATATTTTATTAACTTATGCATTCAAGCTGATAAACTGTGACACGATTCAGTATGTTTTTGTATTTTACTCGTGATTTCTTTCACGCAGTAATTATTAGTTACTGCAGCGCTGCCGTTGCGGTTTTTGAGGATGCAATTATCCCCCACTCATTAGCAAACCAAACGCAGTTGTCACTTTGTGCTATCATTTTGTTACCGAGTTTCGAAACCCTCAAAACATCTGAACGACCCGCCGGCAGTGAAGTCAGATCAGTCATTCGTTTCTTGAATGTTACGTCATCAAACGTTCATCGGCAATTGGGTGAGATGCACGCCGGAGTAACAACGAGTGATGGAAAGGTTGAGGAAGTGGATTGGACAAGTAGAAATTCAAACAGGCGCCAAGCGCCCGTTTTTCTGAAACTGATAAAGAGGTTTGTTGAGCGAAATCTTGCCCAGGAACGCGACAGTCAAGAAAGACATTTATTTTGTGACATTGTGAAAGTTCCGTCGTGCAATACAGAACAAAGGGCATGGAACCCTTTCGTATGAAATCATGTTGGTTCATGGCAATGCCAGGCCACACACCACCATTAGCTTAAGAAACCATTTGACTACCCTACGGATTTGGTGCCAAGCGAATTTTCATATCTTTCTCATCAAAAGGTGTACCTTGGTGGACAAATATTTCGGCGACGCTCATGATGTAAACTAGAAAGTGCAGACTTGGCTTTCAGCACGGGTGGCAATTTTTTTTCACAAAGGCACACACAAAACTGATTTTCCGTTGCGACAAATGCCTGAATAACGGCAAGATAATAAAATATACGGAAAATAATGATCTATTAATTTTTCGATATTTTCTTTAAAAACACCCTCTTATCTCAGACCGCGAACGCCAATAACCATTTCTTACATATTAAAGAACCGGTATATTAGAATTAGCATATTAATTGTTAAATCGTTTTTGAGAAGTTTAAATCCGTTTGATTATTTTGAAAACGGTTAAAACTCCAGCAAAGAATAAACTGAACAAATTCATGTGAGATTTGCAGGCTCTAATTAACTGTTCATTTCCTATGGGAACGGAGGAGCTGATGCAGTGAGGAGATGTCGACGGTGGACGGTAGTGAAGAAGAGGCATGCTAAGAATTAGTTCCGCTGATACATTATAATAAGAACAAAACAACGTTTAACATTTCTTAGTTTTATTGTCTTTAACATTAGCCATAAAGCATTCAGCTACCATGTTCTACCTCTAGTTCGTCTTGAAAGAGCAAAAAGAGAATCTTTAAACATTTAGTATTATAATATTAATGGTTTTTAATTGTGCCTGGTTATATTAATGGTATAATTATGGTTTCTTGTCTTGCATTTTGCTGCCAACAAGATTGTCGCTGACGTCATATTTTTCAACTGAACCTGGTTACAGATCCTTCTACAGACACCATCTGTATCCTGGATCAACTAGCAAATTGGTATTGTGACTTTTTATATTTAAGAATAGGTGGTAGAACATCTCAACAACGTTTATAGTTATTATAACCCACGTGTCCATGAGATACAAGAGTTTTAATATTTTGGGTTTAAAGGGTCGTCAGGTCCAAGTTAATTTGAATTGAGAGTTTGCGAGGATATTATAATAATAATAAAATAAATTATACTATTTAATTATGTATTACAAAGCGGGGAACGACATTTTGGATTAATGAGTTAATCAGCCTCTTTGTCAGTATTTTTATAATTCGAATATGAAATATTACAACGTTTCGTCTGTTACTTGCGACTTCTTCAGGTAAGAATTTAGCTGTACATGGAACTTCACTGCATGAATCCTGCAGCCGAAATCAGAGAATCATGGAGTGAAGTTCCATGTACAGCTAAATTTTTACCTGAAAAAGTTTCAAATGAGAGACGAAACATTGTAATAGTTAAATTATAAAAATACTGACAAAGAGGCTGATTAACTCATTTATGTTATTTTTAATTGTCAGATCAGTTATTTAATGATATTCTGGAATATTGTACTATTCTGTAAAATGAACAAAAGTATAGTGTTTTATTTATCTGGCCGAGTCAATGATGAGTCGGCTTCTTTATCATTGTTTTGTCTGTATAAAGTTGTAATCACATCATTAATAAGGTCAAATTGAAGTATTTTTAGCGAATATACTAAAATACCTGCAATAATGAATAGGTGATTCTACAGTCACGGGACAAACTTAGCATTCTTTGTATAGGAATGTGACGCGGTGAAGCACGAACACAAAAAATTCATCAAAGTCAAGTCATCTTTCAAGCAACGTGTACAATAAATTCTGAAAATTGCGACGACCAACAGTAGTTCAAACTAGGCAGCAGTGATTGGTTGGCAATGCTATGGGTAGAGGGCAGTGGTACATATGTGAGTTAATGCATCGCCAATCAGTCCTTCGGCTCTACCAAGCATGTGTTACCGTCGGTGGTCGTTATTTTAACCATTAATTTGAAATATTGCTGGAAAGAAGGACTTTGCGACGATGTACTATGAATCCCGTGACCATAGAATCACTCTGTTTATTTTATCCTTCCCCATTCCCCAGTCGAGTTTGCTATCATTTGATGTTCCCTTTCGTGACGAACGAATTTTATCGCCCACTTTTCAGGATACGGTGGGTACTTTTCAAGATATTTCAAAGTATTCAGGTAAACCGGATACCCGATATATAGGAAATAAAATATCAAAATTTGAGACAGTTACGGATAAAAGAAACCTTTGAAGAGGGCATTGAATCTGATGACGACGACACGGTTGCCACAATCAAGACTAGAGAAAGGGAGACCTGAGTCAGCGAGCAATGACCGATGCCGGGGAACTTGGCTTGTGCATGCGCGAGTGCATTCGCCTATTTTTTTATCAGCTCTTTTCCTCCCACAGATCAGCTAAACAATGAACCAGAGCTGGATTTCTAACGCCTTTGTTGTGCTGTATCGTATCTTTCGCAGAACAGTTACTCGAGATAAGGCTCAGAAAGCTTCTTCCTGGGTGCGAACGGAACAGAAACCGAACGATTTCTATTGCGCGTTTCGGAATAATGAGATCGTCAGAACAGACGACAGCAATAAATGTTGAAGTTCAAGTTATCTTATCTCGATTTACGTGGGTTGCCGCGGTTCCTCAGTGTCATGTAAACATAGAGGGGAGGAAATTGGCTCGTTTCATTACGCTGGTCCGCGATTCTTTGGTCAGGACCTTACCACCTTCCATGATTACATAAATCCCCATGATTAATTTTGGTAGGCAAAATCCAAAACTGTAAGCCTCTAGAGTTCCCACACGTCACGACCTCCGTTAATCAGATTTTTGAGGATGAAATGAGTTTATTAAATGAAATTCGTTCATCACGTAGGAAAACATCCAATCATACCAAACTCGACTACATCCGCTCTTATTCAGGGTTTGAGGAAAAGTGGAAGATGTAATACTTAAATGGAAACAAGAAAAAAATAATTTTCGGAGAAATCGGATAAACTGATTTATTCAATATCTCAAAAACTTATTTCTGCCTAACACAGGGACGTGTTCCGAGAATTGAAAATGGAACCTCCAATAATCAGTTGATGGAGGAAATGGAGTGACTGTTTAGTATTTTGCATTATCCAACACCGTGAAAGCGACATACAATACTTTATTAGTCTTTAAATAAAGAATAGCTCTTCTAATCTGAAAATCGAATAAAAGTAACGTTAAATGCGTTCCATTTCTAGGGATCTATCAGTAAGCAGGGGTTATTATTGAACAATAACATCACTAACAGGACTAAACGAAGAGGGTAACGAACCGAAATGATGTTAGAAAATATTCGTTTTTAAATAGACCAATACGGAGCAGTCTGCCAGCAGATATTCTAGCAATCTTGGCTAAAAATACTAAAGTTGCAGAGAGAGATTAAAAAAAATTCAGTTTACGTTTTTGGGTCCATGTGTGCAGCAGTGGCAATTCACTGTAGTTAATATATATGCAGTGGCAGAGTCTGCAGACTTTTTACATAGTGTGAAGAATTGCCGAGTTTATGTTTCACCTTGATTCCCTGACCTCCGTCTTAATTTTTTTTCTGTCTACAAACACAGATCTGGCAATTAAAAACAGTTTGCGCCATTTTTGTCTTTCTCAGGAAAAGGTAAATTTGCACCTGACGACTGCAAAACACACAAGGTCGATTTGCTACTCGTAGATTCACGTCGCAGAATGATAGTGACGTGTTTTAATGCAGACCTCGGAGGTAATGGAGCCCTTCACAAAAATAAAATAAATCCAAACGTTCGCGGTATTTAGAAGCTTACATTAGAGGAATAATGCAGAAATCGTGGAAGAAATACATCACGAAACGTGTTGAAATATCTTTCCCCAAATTATTTTAAAGAAATCTTTTTAACAGTGGTAATATAATACTTTCTTATTATATCGTGAAGTAAACAACGTGTATGATATAATAAAAAACTTTTTTATGTATTAGATCCACTATGACAAATTGCCAGAAGGTCCCTTCAACAGTATTTAAAAAACTGAATAATTTTGATAAATTTTCGTTTTAAAATTTTTTTCGGCTGGTGTAAAAAATCGGTGAAATATTTAAATACAACATAACCTTAATCTTTGTCATATTATATAAAAATAATTGATGAAAACGTTTTTAATAGTGTATATCCCTGTACTAAACTTGTTATCACTGATAGTGTGTGTCAAAGGATTCTATAAGTACGGTTGTATATTAAAATAATTTGCCTCAAGCCCCTATAATTTAATATGATTTTAAATCAATGAAATATATTAGTATTACTATATTTTTGAAAAATTGAAGATTTATTTAAAACCTTATTAAATTATTTCAAATTTCATAATCAGTCTTATCAAATTTTATATTCCTTTAAGGTTAATAGGAATAATTTTAAAGGCTATTAAAATTTTTTCCTTTATAAAAAACTATGGAAATATGTAAATACAACATAACCTCGTGATTTTAAATGAATCCCCGATTTTTTAAAATCACTAAGAAATAAAAGGTATAAGTGTTACTGTATTAAATACTACTAATTAATGATTTTGAAAAATTGAAGATTTATTTAAATCCCTATTAAATTATTTAAAATTTCATATTCAATCATAACAAATTTTATATTCCTTGAAAATTAATAAGGATAGTTTAAAAGACTATTAAATTTTTTTCCTTTATAAAAAAATTTGGGAAAGATATGAATACAACATAAGCTCAATCTTTGTCATATTTTTAAAATAATTGAAGAAAACTTTTCTGATGGTATATATTGCAGTCCTAAAATGGTTGTTATTGATAGTATCAGTCAAATAATTCTATAAGTATGGTTGTATACCAACTGAAACTGCCTCAGAGGTTATTTTTTTTAAAAAAAAAAGCCCTTTTGAGAATTAGATGACTAGAAAAAATTTACGTTAGGTCCCCTCGACAAAATTTAAATAACTTTATTTTGAAAACCATTGCAAAACTTTTCCTTTTTAAAAACAGTTTGGCGACTGTTGTAAACAATTGGGGGAATATATAAACACAACGTAGCATCAAAATCAGTCACATCAATTTAAGTTAATTGAAGAAACCATTCGAATGGTATATATTCCATGTATTAATGCGAAAAAGTATTCGGCGGTAAAATTCTGGGAACTTTTCTCGACGGAAATTCAAAAATTGAATAATTTGGAAAATCATTATAAAGTGTTAGTTTTTAAAAAATTCGGCGACAGATGTAAATAAAATTGGGAAAAGTTATAAATACAATATAAACTAAACTCAATCATTTTAATAAAATATAATGGAAGAAAAAATATTTAAAATAGAATTTGCAATCAGTCAGTAAACAAAGAATATAATTTGAATTATCGTGGACTTCTTACGAACGTTAAAACAAAAACGTCAAATGACATTTGAGGTGGTTAACAACCCCTGTCCGAGCAACAGGAGCTGCGGACAGGAAATACGAAACATTTTGCGAGCGAACTTGGTGTGTTGGCAAGAGTGGCGTTACGTCATCGCTAGCGAAAGTGTGCGCTCGCCAAAGTGAAAGCGAACGAGTCCAGATGAGGTTAGGGTCATTCAGACCCGTCGCAAATGTTATTTACCATCCAACGCTACCGGGAACAATAAACGTCGCAACAAAAATTAACTCACGTATCAATTTTAAAATTAGTCTCGGGGCACACCTTGCAACGGAAAGTGAGAGTTGCTGCTGTTAAATATCACAGTCTGTTACAATTGTTGGTCTTGTTTTCTTATTAAACGGTTTATTTATTAAAAAGTTTCAAGTTTTGGCTCTAATTATGAATTAGAGAAGTGGTGAGGGTTGGCTTAGTTATATTTAGTGATAGAGCGTTGAAAGGAAGTTTCAGCCTACGTCAAGGCCAACGTTGAAGCGAACGTTAAGTTTGAAATAATGTTTACGCGGAGTTCACGGTCGTAATTAAAGCACCTAGTTGGCAGGGAAGCGTGGACAAGCGAGGGACTAGGAAATTTGGCGAGAGCGAGTGGGGAAATTCGAGAAGTTCCGAGCGCGAGCGGTCAACGACCTCGATCCAGCATGTAGGTCAGTGATATCTATATATAGCGTCGGCTCGCCGCTAGCCAAACGGCCGTGCCGAGGAACCGCAATTAAAAAGCCGTTCCCGACGGACGGAAAGCGACGGTTCAAGGAACAAACACACGACCTCCAAGCCACGCCCAATTTCGACACCCGAAAATATCCCGCGAGCCCGCGAGGGTTTCGTCTACGGTGAGCGGAAGCTATCACAAAACCTTGCTTCACAGAGCTAATAAATCGTGGTTTCTTATCCAAGGTTTTGTGGCCCAGATGTCCTCTCACGAAACCCTCGTGAACGCGACCGACGACCGCGAGCCGGCGTTCCCCGCGAAACCTCGCGAGTGTCCTTAACGGGATAAAGAACTCACGTACGCAGGCACGCACACACACGCACAAACACACACAATAGCTGCGCTCGCACTCACATTTTCATCGCAGTCAGTGACGTTCGCCGGTCCGGAGAAGAATCGCACGTTTCACTTCCATGTCCGGTCCTCGCGAAAGCGCACTCGAACTATCACTTTTAAATCGCCGTTCCGTTCCGTTCCGTGTCGTGGCGCGCCGCGCGGAACGCAACAATGTAGTGCGGCTTCCGCGACTGGCAGAATCGCACGTAATTGTCGAGGAACGAACGGCCTTGCGCAGAGACTCGCCTTTGGTTTCGTCGGAGGTGTCGTTGACCTCACTACTACACACTGCGCGCCGATGGAGGGGGCAGGCTCCTCCCACCCGGGCCTCGGACCCAACTGCGCATGCCAGGAAGAAGCGCGGACGTTCCCCTCCGGCCTCATTCAGGGAACGCATCTCCGTAAATCAATTTTACATCCCATGTGCTCGCTCGCAGCTCCTCGCGGTTCCCGACCGGACCGGAGAGGAGAGGACAGGACAGGACCGGCTGGACTTTGAACGTCCCGCAACATCATTTCAATATCACCTCAACATAAAACAAACTATTAAACATTTCAGCAGTAACTAGAACTGAAGGACAACGAAAGGAGTAACACAACGATGCCATGCTCTTTAACTTATATATAGAACAGGCGACGAGGAAAGTTAAAAATAAATATGGAAAGGGGATCAAAAAGCAAGGGGAAGAAATAAAACCCCTAAGGTTTGCTGTTGATATTGTGGTATTAGGGAAGTCTTGGAAACCATAATAAATGGCACGAACGTGATCCTGGGGGGAAGAGTACAACGAGAGAATTAATAGAAGGAAAACCAAGGTGATGGAGTTTATTAATGGAAATAGGGTGTTAAATTGGCAACGAATATTTTTAAGGAACTTAAGGAATTCTGCTACTCGGGCAGCATATTAACTAGGGATGGTAGAAGTATAGTAGACATAAAAAGTGGGATAGCACAGGCAAGAAAGACTTTCACAAAAAAAGATGAATTTACCTACGGCAAATAATTATGAATATTACGAAATCATCACTTAAAATGTTCGTATGGAGTGTGCCGTTATATGGGTGCGAATCGACAGAAGTTGCAGTAAGGAAAAGAATATAAGCTTTCGAAATGTGGTGCTATAGAAGAATGAGATGGATGGATATAGTGACTAACCAGGAAGTTCTAGGAGGAGTTTGAACACGTTTTGAGGCATGTGGGTCTTATAAAATTAGCCTTGGAGGGAACTGTGTGGGGTGAGAAAAGTATAGGGAGGCCAAGGATGGAATATGCTAAGCAGATTATGGAGGATGTGGCATCTAAGTAGAAATGAAAAGGCTTACGCAGGATTAGCATGGAGGATTGAATCACACAAGTCTTAGGACTGAATACCACAACAACAAGCATTCTCTATATTATTACAGTGGCCATAACATACTATAATGAGATAAATTTAAATATGTACACATTTACCTCAAAATAATATTCAGATAGTTTACTTAAAATTGATGGTTAATATTGTTATCATTTTTATAATGATCATCTTTAACCTTGTTTCAAATTCATAACCATTATTTGCAACTTCACGAAACATGCAGTTTTTTTTCCAGACAGTTTTTACTTTTAATTAAACGACGTTTTGGTCCATATTCACACCTTCTTAAGGTTTTTTCACAATCAGATTATAGTTACATCCAATTTTTTTTGCAAACCTGTGTATACATAAAAACTTGTTGTTTTGTAATATTTTATAATATGTCAAATTTTAACAATTGATTGGATGTAACAATGATCTGATTGTGAAAAAACCTGAAGAAGGTGTGAATATGCACCGAAACGTCGTTTAATTAAAAATAAAAACTGGCAGAAAAATTATTTCATTTAAATATCAGTGTTCCACGGAGTAAGGATTGTGGTTATGAAAGTGCTTGGAAAATCGGGGTGGTCTTCAAATATTTATTCAGATACAAGGATAGATTTTTATTTTTTTTACCTTGGCTCTATGGCCCATTGGGGACGTTCTAGATTATTTGGAGTGTCACGTGGTCAGGAGCAGATACATCCATTCCCAAGCCGGGATTCGAACCCCAGCAGGTCGACAACCAGGATAGATTAGTACTTATAATGACGGTGAGTTATGCACGTGTCAGGGATGGTATAAGGAAACTAGTCAGGAAACTAGTTGAGGCGGTCTTCTCGACCCTACAGGGGCGTGTGTAACGACCTCTAGAATCAGGTTTCCATGATACTATGAGCATATCGGACATCAGCCGTCATTCACTTTGCAAACACGTTGAGGTGATAGAGAGTCTTTCCCATGGAGGTAATCGCCAATCACCTGATATTGTTCGGAACTGGCTTTGAGTTCACGGTTCAAGTGAGGTCCACATATCCTGAATGCTCACCATGTTCGTCAGTAACTGTGAAGGAAGAGTTGCGTGATATCAGTAATTATTTATACAGGACTGCAACACACTCACACGCAATCTATCAGTTGAATATTATTCCTCACAAAATTGTTCGTTTACCGTGACCGGGGAAAATTCCGTTGAGAACAAAAGTCTTCACGGGAACGAGTTCTTTTCAAGGCAAAGCCGAAGCGTTCGAAGACTCATTTCCAGGGAACGATTTATTCATATAATTTTATCCGTCGTCCGCTAATAGACTGTAGTTCCGTTCTAGAGTATCAGCATTGTAGGTTCTTCGAAACTATTATTCTAATCGATTATTTCTCCCTTTCACACGGTCAGTAATGTGTTAGAGAGCTGTGAAATGGTGTCCGGTCAGTTAAAAATGCTGAAGAAAGGAATAGAGAAAAAACTGTCTCACGAAGGAGTCAACAGCCTGTCCGTAAGAACCCGAAAAATAAATCGCGGTATTTTTAATTTCTCCGTCGTCGCGGAAAACAACTCAGAAATCATAACACTTGACAAGTCTCCTCACCTGGGAAATTTCTGACTTGTGCTCGTTTACCTACACGCTAACAGTTTCCACCACCCGGCTCACAAAAGGGCTGTGCTTTCCACTCTTACACATAGAGCGAGAATGATATCGGATAAGGACCACTTGGCAGCCGAAATGGATCACCTTCGAAGTTCCTTATCAAGAAACGGTTACACCGTTGGTGAAATTTCACGGGCAATACACGGAACCAGGAAGAAGAAAAAAGAGGAGTCGACCGGAAAAAGAGCGTATATTCCATATGCCGGAAAATGCACAACCATAGTTAGTTGCATACTGGCCAAGCATGATATAAAAACGGTGTTTCTAACACAACGTAAAATCAAAGACATGCTCAGGAATGTAAAAGACGATGTAGGCCTAAAGACCCCTGGTGTTTATGAAATACCTTGCGACTGTGGCAGTAAATACATAGGACAAACAATCAGAACCGTAGATGAAAGAATAAAAGAGCATAATAGACATCTACGATTAAAACAACCCAATAAGTCAGCTACTGCCGAACATGCCTTGTTCACGGGCCATAAAATAGCTTTTGATAAGACGCGTATTCTGGACCGAGCTAATTGCTATTGGGATAGCGTTATTTTGGAGGCAATAAACATCAGGTCCAGTGAGAATTTACTGAATAGAGATTCTGGATTCCAATTGAGCCTGGCTTGGAACCCATTGTTTCACCGGAGGAACGCGGAGCTGAGTCACGGGACCCCAGATGCAGCGGAGACGGGCCACGTGACCGCAGCCACGGGAGACTAGAGCATGACTAAGCAAGTGGACCAATGGGAGACGCCCTCGCTCCCGCGTCCACATCTAGCCAATCACAGGCGGTTTGTGCTTGCACAGACTTGCCTCAGACTATATAAATGCTTACACTCACCGAATTTGACACTTCAGTCTGAAGATGATGGCAGAGCAAGCCATCGAAACGTCACTGTTAAAATCTTTGACCCGGTTGGAAACTCGAGAGGAATTTATACATGCCATTCACCGGGAAAGACCTCGTACTTTAATTTAATTTTGTTTTACATAAGATAAATTTAGGTACGTCAGATAATTATAAGTAACTCATTCGATGGTGTCTAAAAATGTATTTTAAATTACTTCAAAAATAATTAACATTTTTCAGGTTGATATTGATTTTTTCTTAGTATCAGAAATTCGCTTTGTGGTAGTTTTTACTGTAATTATTAAGAGCAGAAAAGAAGTTTATTTTATAAATGTTTTTAACAATCTGTAAGTTATGTTACTTGTAAGTTCAAGTGATAATATTGTGAAAGAAAACTCAAAAATGTAATTATTATTTCTTTTAGCCCAGTGGCTATGGTCCCAGCCATGACTAAAAATTTTAATTTATTTGACTTTATTTTTCGTTGTTCAATATTTGTGACATGGCATGTGCAAAGCAATTTGAATAGTAGTAAAGAAAACCCCCCATTTTATCTCCTCACAAAACTTTAGTTGACCTTGCAGTTGATGCGACAGTAAAACAATTTTTTTTAAAAAAAAAAATCTTTTAGTAGCTTTTGACTTCACAGGGTCGTAATAATCTTTCTGTGATCCAAAGGATTTTTTTCAGTTAATTTGCAATGAATTTAAAATTACTTACAATGATAACTGAGAAGTCATAAATTACCTTATGTGTTAATAGTTAAATTATTTTAAATGTATTGGTTCTATGAGGCCACTTCGTCACTTTGTAACAGCAACACTGCCAGTGCTGATGATTCTTCAGCATTCAATATCAGGAATAGACGTATGTACATTATCGGTATTTGTATTTTAATTAATTGATAATAAACAATAATTATTTTATTAATAATTCGAATTATCAATTATGAACCGTTTCCCGATGTTGTACAAAGTAATTTTCAAATTTCAGTAATGGGTTCCAAATTTCAGCGACGTCGTTAAGGGTCACAATTGTCTATTTTGATTATTTTCTCGGTTCGGGACGTGAAGGCATTTCATCTGATAAGTGTGTGTGTGTTTGTCGTAACGGTATCGATCCAGTCTGTTGTGATTGTTAATGTGTGCGTTCGCCAGAAGTTGAGGTAAGCCGACAATAAATCAACATTTGGATACCATCCGGAATGCCTCTGACTTACTATTGATGTCTCTTGGGATTTGGAAACTGTTTAAATAAGTTTGTATGCAAAGCAATGTTGTGCAGAGGGTGTGCTCCAAAACAAAAGCATTGTTTAGTCCAGGTACGGTCGACCAGAATATCAGGCTGAAAAAAAAAACACGTGAATATGGGACCCGGAAGCGGAAGCGTCAAAGGATCTCATTGAAAGATGTGAACAGCAAGAGGCCTGCCTCACTGCTTCCAAGAAAACCAACATTTTCCATACAGAACGTTAAGAAATGCTCATTAGGATGAAAGCCGATAAAAGAAAAGCCTACCATTCCCTACGATAGACGATCAATTTCGCGATTACCCTGGATCCAATCGAATGTGTTTTCTACGAATTCCATTCGAAACTATCCCTGTCTTTTTTAATGGTATCTTTTGTATTAAAATATCTTTAAAACTATTATTTTTCTATAATCATGAATAGGTATCAAAAAGCTATCGCCACGAAAATATATATTATAATTGAGTACCCGCCGTTCCCCGGTAATTCATTTATATTAGCCCGATGAAGTACTTAAATCGACAGTAATCAATCTCTTTCTCAACACGTGACGTGATTAAACCATCTGAAAGATCGTCACATTGTTTAAAACATACCTTTTCATGCCCCCTAACATCGCTCAAATGAACGCTGATTTTTTTATTTAGGAGGTTAGATGGAATGCCACAGAATGAACATTTGTACAAATCGTAATTCAAACAATGCACCTTTCACATTTGCAAAAAAAATATTTCAAAGACACGTCATTCGTTCAATGTCGAATTAATCGATAAATATGACCCCCAGTATGCACGCAATTTAATTACGCGGAATATAACAGAACTCAGCAAAATGAAATGTCAAAGCAATGGCAAGCTACGACGCAACGAACTAGTGCATTTATTTATGCGTAATTCAAGTGCCACAGACTATTGAAACGGCCAGGCTGTCAATTTGTGATTAAATGTTTCCTTATGTGAGAAATCCAAAAAATTATATAAAAAAAATTTGGTCAGAAACTTAAAAGAAATATTCTGGATCTCAACAACAGCGCCACCTACCTGGGCCAACTTAAGCTAATAATCATACCAGTTGCACTATAAACGGAAGAAAAAAAAATTACAATAGTTCTAACTGTTTAGGAGAAGAATTACGTACACACGCCCACCGGAATATTAAATATAAAGATGTTGCGGAATAATTAACTTATTCATGACCCCGTTGTTACCAATATATGTTCATTTAAACCAATTTAGTTGTCATCGTCTGCTTCTGTGCAATTATGCAGCCAGGTATTTATACTAAGGAATCAGCTGCAAGAATCAAAATTTGACAAATGTTTTTTTTATATAAAAATAGTTTACACAGCTGTCACTATTTTATAAATACGAGAAAAACTTTAACGGCTCAAATTTCTAACCTACTTTTGAACCATTATTGGTAGCAGCAAATTTTTTAAAAAAGGGATATGTTCATTTAAAATTAATAATTAAATACTACTTTAGTTGGAAACAATTTTTTTCTCAATTTTAAATTTGAAAGTGGAGAATGCAACAAAGCAGATGCATAATGTTTCCCAAGATAAAATAATACTCATCTTCGTTAACAATTTGAACAATTAAATAAATGAAAGTGACTGTTTTTATGTACGTATGTATTTTGAATATAAATTTCAACACCAAATTTTGTACACGAGTTCCTTGCAACCCGGAAACGAACACAGTCGGGGTATTATACAACTATCACTAAAAGAGTTGGAGGTGGACAGCGGTTGAAATTTTGAAACATGCATAAACGGCCGATATTTGAGTCGAATAAATGGCATTGATGTTGCTTGTCGCGATGTTATTTGAGTATAATTTCAACCCAATTCAGCATGGGAGGGAAACACCGTAGGTGGCGGAGAGTTGAGGGACATTTCATAAAAAGAACCCGAAAACAGCCGGTATTTGGTGTCAATTCCTGGGTTATGGAAGTCGCTGAGTTTAATTCTGACATACAACATGTAACTTAAGTTGTATTTGAGTCCCATAGGAGGAGGAAGGGGCGTGGGGTGGGGATATGAAAGGTGATAACAGTCAATCGACCTGTTCTGGGGTTATGGAAGTATTTGCGAATTCAATAATGCACTGGGCTAATATAAATAAATACCCGAGCAACGCCTCCAACTAGGCTATATGAATGAAAGTCAGTGTACGCTGTTCTTTTTAGATGGCAGGCTACGTGAGGATTATCCGCTTTGGTGCCTCTCCCCTATAATAGCATACAAACGTGGGACGTGGAAGGTAAAATAATGTAGCAAAGGGTTGACTAGGGTCCCCGGGCTGTATTTTAAGGATCCTACCCAGTGATTCACAGATGCAGGGAAAATCATAGTGAACCTGAATCAGGTAGGTCTGTCATTTGGTACTATTCCGACGCCCTTCCGATGACTGGAGACAGAGCTTGTTGTGGGGACGCCCCAAACCCGACCCCGTGCCTAGGCCAGATTTTTTGACGACTGCGACACCGGAGCATACACCCCTCAAAACTGACCAAGTACCGCAGGGTGGCGGTTGCTGATCTGACGACAGTGTATTCAGGGAAAATTATTGTCCGAAGAAAGGGAACGCGAGTCCTTTTTTAGATAGATGTGAGGGAGATGACTAGTGCTTTTGAAGCTGACGAAATGTTAAGATGCAGAAGTGTCCGGGGAGATCAAATAAAGATGGGAAGCGGTAGCTTGTAAATATTTATCGTGGTCAAAAATTTATACGGAGAAATATGAAAAGTGATAGTGCGACGAGATAATAAAAGAAATTATGGAAATTATAAAGCGAAGTGATCGTAAAGAACCTGTATACAGTGATTTTTTGAAGATTTGAAATCGATTCTGGAGAATTGGATCGGAATTGATTATATGTAGGGTAACTCGGGGTGGAACGGGATACCCTATTTTTTAAAAACTGGATAGTTCTGAGGGTTAGTAAATACGTGTGGAACCTAGTAACTGGTCAAGGAAGAAGTCCTGGCAGCCGACTTAACAAAGTTCGAATGAACTCTTGTTTTGGCGCCTTACATCTGTGCAACATTTCGACAGAAATTAAGCTACAAAATTCCTCGCCTTAACTCTTTAATTATATATGTTCGTAAACTAGGTGTTTTCAGCTGCATATAAGGTTTAAGGACTCTGAGAAAATCTTTAAACTGAGACTAACGTGCAGGGCGGAACGAAATACTACAGTGTGTTTCTCAAGAAAAAAACGAAAACAAAAAAACTTGCACACTCGCCGTACAACAGTGAGTAACCGGATGCTGTACCCAAAAATAGTAGATTGAGAAATAAGATGAACGGAAAAAGGGGGGAAATGGAAGCAAATACTGTGCAGTTGCAAAAATAAAATCTCTTTGCGAAAGGAAAAATGGGAAAAGCGATCAACCGTACGCAAAATAAATATAAGAAAGAAAACACAAAAGGTGTTAAGATATTTCTTAAATTAAATTAAATTTTATTGTATTGATTTTAATTAAAAAACATCCAATCTCGTTCTAAATTCGCTGGTTTAAATTAAATTGTTATTAGATTAAGTAAATAATTGAATAAACTAATGTTTTATGAAGTGATTTTTATTTTTCCATAATTTTATAAAAAAATTTAAACGATAAATGTCCCGTTCCGCCCCGACTTCCCCTATTAGTTTTAAAAATTAATAAAAAATCTAAATTCGCTGTTTTCAGTTGTATTGATATTAGATTAAGTAAGTAATGGAATAAACTAATATTTTATACTTTTATGAAGTCATTTTCTTTTTTCATGATTTTACAAAAATTGTTAATAAGTGGCCCGTTCCGCCCCGACGTCCCCTGTTACGTAATTATTAATTACATATGAAAGAATAAATAAAAACAGTGTGTCAGTTAAGTAAAAAAGTATCTGTGACTGTGCTTTCTCAGCCAAATATTTTTTTTTATCCAGACCTAGTGAAATACCGTCATCGAGAAATACACCTAGATCAAGGATTCGCCTTCTAGGCCTCATGCTCCAATGTTTAGGCTTCGTTTAAAAATTTTTTTTCGTCGATTCTCTCTTGATCTGCGTTTCTGACGTTACTCGAGACGTTATGTTACGGTACTACAGTGGATGAGCAGTCAAGTTTATGACAGTGTGTAATTGACCAACTCTCATCCGCCCCCGTAGTATAGTTGTTAAATTCACAGTAACGAGCGGAGGAAAATGTTGACGCCTTAGCGCTGACTCAGGTTGAGAATATGTAGTCGGGAAAGTTTGTCGATCTCGTGTTTTATTGGGAGAGTGACGAATGGTAGGCACGTGTCTGAACAAGCTCGTAATGGTTTTCCTGCTTTCGGTCTCAGAGGCGGCTCAAGGTCAACTCCTCTCGGACGCTGGCACCTTCCAGCCTCCGTCATTAACAATTTAGCTAATGTACCGAGTCGCCCTAATTTATCATCCTTTTGTTAACTTGTTTATTCGTAAGACAAAAAAACTTAACGCCACATGTATCCTTACGCAGAGTGGCCCATAATAATTAAAACTGTGCTGGGTCATCTTGTAGACTTGTGTCACTAAAAGCAGTCACAGCTTTTTTGGATTAATTAATTGTTAAATATAAGCTTGAGCACCGAGTGGAGGCTGTACAATGTTACAGTAATCATTATATTAAGTAGACCTTCCAGAGCCGACCTCCTGTGGGGTAGTGGCTAGCCTCTAGTTGCTGCCTCACAACCCAGAGGTCCCGGGTTCCAAACCTTGGATGTTTGTGTCGTCATGGTCGCGAAGACTGTTGGAGGATCGATACGCTGACCACGTGTCACTCCAAACTCGGAATGTATCATGCATGATGACAGTCCACAGTCGACTCGGTAGGCCCAGGCCCTCAAAGGGCTTTAGAGCCATGGAGAGAAAAAAAAGACCTTCCAGAC
Organism: Eucriotettix oculatus; assembly: GCA_034510155.1. Lineage (NCBI taxonomy): Eukaryota > Metazoa > Arthropoda > Insecta > Orthoptera > Tetrigidae > Eucriotettix > Eucriotettix oculatus. The sequence continues at coordinate 45,361,259 of CM067380.1, forward strand.
TGTCACTTTGACAAAAATAAAGAAAATCTACTTAGGAAATAAAATTTATATGACTATGTTAAAATAACCGTTTAATTCCTTAAAAAATTGTTTATTTTCAACTAGGTGACATTTTTGTATCTGCCTGTAGTGTTGACTAGGGTTGTTCGATAAGTTTTGTAAATTTTTACAAAACAGCGGGAATTTTTTCACTTTTGCGCCACGATCCTTATAATACTAGGGGAAATGCAGACTATTTTAGAGTGCATTCTAATTTTAAAAAAACTGAGCATGACCCATTTTCGAAAGGAATGTTATTTTATAATAAACTGCCAGTGTATATAAAACAACTGCAATGCAAGCAGTTTGAAAGAACTTTGAAAGAGTATTTAGTAGATAAAGTAGGATATAAGTTAAAGGAATGGTGATACAATTGTAAAAAAAATCTGTAAACTGATCAATTAAAATTCTTTCTGTTATTGTGTATTGATATGTACTTGACGATTTCCCATATTGCACTTATGTAATTGTATGCAATAAAAGTTATTCTTATTCTATCTTTTCAAAGATATTCTTTAAAGTTTTAAACATATACCAGTCGCAGTTATTGCTGACTTCTGTAGTGTTAGATGTGTAGCCAGGCGGAGACAATTAAAAAATAATTTCGCTGTGTGATTAAACACTTTCATTTGAAGGGTTGGACCGATGCACAAATCCAAACCGAACTGGATGAGTTTCACACGGACTCTACACCACCATCGAAGACCATTTACTTCTCGATTAATGAGGTCGCAGTTGAACAGAAGATGAAACTCGCCCCGGTCGCCTAATTTAGGTCGTCACTCAGGAAAACGAGGAAAAAGTTCACAATATCGTAATGGAAGGTCGCAGACTAAACGTGCGTAAGGTGGCTGATGCCGTAGGCTTCTCAACATTTCATCCTCCATAATAAAAAAAAACTGGCCATGAAACAGTTTGGTTGACGCAACTGTTGTCACCGAACCAAAAACGAATTCGAAAAAACCATTTCAACGCAGAATCTAGCAACGTTTAGGCGTATCCCACAAGACTCGTCAGCGTCGATGAAGCTTGGATCCATCATTACACCCCAGACACCAAAAAAAATGGACAAAAGCTGGAGAAAGTGTATCTAAAAAGGTGAAGACCGTTTTGTCAGCTGGAAAGGTCTTTTCGGATTCTTGGGGTATAATATTCATAGATTTCTTGGGTACAACCCAAACTGGGCTCTGTTGTGCTGATCTGTTGAAGCTTAAATATAAAAAATGTTGAAAGTTAAATACAAAATAAACACCATACTACCTTCGACGCTTTGTTTTTCTGCCACGTGGTGGCATGCTACGGCATTTGCATTTCCATACATTAATAATAAATGCCGGAAAAGATTTCGTCTCTCCTTGTAGTACGAGTGAACGAAACAATGTAGACGCTACTGTAATTTCAGGTTTCGTTACAGCACCTAGATTTATAGCGTTTTTAATCCCGGAAGTTGCTGTTTTACAAATCTCAGGAATTATTTATTATCTTCCATAATCGTATATAGCATCAGTAGCTTTCAATGGTCGTATTCATCAGTTCGTTCAACGACTTAGTCGAGTTAGGCGTTTGTCCGTTGAACGAACAGACTTTTTGAAAATGTCTGGAAAGCGGACCATGTTTTTCCTGAAAGAGGGGAAGGAATGAACCTAAATCTTCAAAAGGTCAACAGAAACCTTCACCGGGATTAACACAACAGAACAAAATTTCATTGCAGTCGGATGAATTGCATATGAAAGCACACGGGACAAACATACATTAATTTTTATTTACATACTGAAAAAAAATATAAATATGACTTATAATTTTTGTCTGTAGTATATGTTTTTTATTATCGTGTTTAAATAAATTATTATAAATTAAAACATTGTATATCATTAAAACCTATATTTTGATTACTACGTTAATGAAAGTGTTATATCATTACGTGTTAACGGTTTAAGTGCTTCAACTTTAATTTATACATTTACGAATCCATATGAATTGATGTATTCTTATTTATCATTTCAGGGCTAATGGAAGAATGATCTATTCTAATTGAAGCAGCACAGCCAGTTACAGCTATCTTCCAAAAACTGACGTTTCTATAACCGTAGAAGGTTATCTTCGTTCACTACAAAAAAGATCTGGAAGTACCTCGCGTTAGTAATTTAGAATAGAAACGGTTGTTTACAGGTTATATATCATACAATATACCTGCCAAGGCAAATGTGCTTCCATAAACACACATAACCATTACCTGGATTTTTATGCGGCACCAAAATGGCGAGTCAGCTCCGTTAATATTTAGACCGGATCTGGACCGTCATAGCTAGTTCCCGAAGTCTCAATCCGTTCGTGTTTGGGGTGAATTACCCAAATTTCCATAGTGTGGTCAATTGACTTTAGTGGAAAAGTACTTTGCGTACAGAGCATTATTTTTGGATGGTTTTAGTGAAGATTAGGAAGAAAATGGATTTCACTACTCAACCACAAAGGCTATGAACAAGACGTTCTTGGCATCTTGTGAAGGACAATAGCTGGACGCTTAGACTTTATTTATTAAGTGATGAAGGAAGAGAGACTCGCTTCAGGCCAGATGTCCTGATCCTGCGCGCGTATCAGGTTCCGAGAGCTACTCTTGGGGTAGTTGCAAGTTCATTACTTCGTGCAGTGTTTCTATATATAGGCATCGTGGTGGAGTTATTACTCTTTGAAGACCACGCGTCGTGGAATCCTGGCAGATGTCCAGAAATGACACTTTGTGGCACACGCACAGCCGATGAAAGTTTGTTCAGCAGTAGATCTACTCCGAAACAAAAAATAAAAACGTCTTACCGCACGTAATTAATATAAGAACGATACTTTCTCAAGCCGCAGTAATTTGATTATCTTACCATTACAAATCTAACGAGGCTTTGATAAACAATTGAAGTATTAAATCCTTATGAATGAGAAATTAAATTGAAACGGTCTCAAAAACTACCGTACTAAAATTCCTCTCATAAAACGTTTTATTAACAACAGTGAATTAAATAAATAAAACTACATAATTAATTATTCTGATTTTGGGTGTTCTAGATTGGAAAGTCAAAATGTATTGACAATGGAAAACAATTAATTTGAATTGTTTTCGAGCAATGTTTTACGAAGTACATTCTCACTCTTCCACGACAGTTAACTAATACCGCTCATTCAGTAACAAATAATCATACTTTATACAATAATTTCAATTCGCCGGCCATGTGAATTTTACAGTAAATATAAAGCAGGGTATGACAGGCAAGGGATCCGACTTACACAATGATGAACAGAAGTGTCCTTCGAACTGTCAAGTAAGGCTGATGAGACAAGTAATCTTAGTGACAACCGCCTGTAAATCTTTCTGTAACTGTTAAAATGATCCGTCGAGCTGAACGGGTGCAGTATAAACGAACCAAAGACGTCGTCGAATGATTGACATACGTGAAGGTGGATCATGCCAAAACACTGAGATGAGTGTGGAAGCAGGGGGCTGAAGAGAATCACACACATTGAAAATCGGGTAATAAGTGGTTTGTGAACTGCGACAATAGTGTGGCATCTCGTCCACAGTCCGTGCTCAGCGCTACCGTGCTCAGAGCGTCCGTGTTTGTTGCATGAGCTTATTATGTGTTTTGTATCGCGGTGAATAAATATTTTTCGGGATCCATTAATTTAAAAATGTTTCCATAGACATTGTTCGATAATTTTTCACAACCTGGGTCTTTATGAAATTTCGTTACGGCAACTTTTTAAGTCTGCCGACCTCCTGTGACCACTAGTTAGCGCACCATAGAGGTTCCGGTTCCGAATCCTGGCATGGGTTTGGACATTTTTGTTGTTGGAGAAACCGTATTAAGATACACTTACATGGATATAAGTTACCCTAATCATGCAGAGTCGCTGATAACATTGCAGTTGGTGTGACTATAAACAAAACCTTTTTTAAAAATATTGTAAGATTAAAATCTATTCTGAAAAAATTGACGCAAGGAAATATATTCTGTTTAGATCCGGTATTATGTACATAAAAAATGGCATACGTAAAAGTTAAGAGAAAAGAACAGGGCACGAAAAAATGTTACGCCAGTTTGCTTCCCTAAAGAGAGATCTTCTCTTCCTTCGGATCTTATACGACTTGTTATTCCTCACGACCTAAACTTCACGTTGATCCTGTATTGCAGTAGGACCTCTCTCCAATTTAATACGTATTTTATGACGACTTAAATTCTTACAATTAAATAATAATGTTCGGAGACAGGCAGAGAAGATGTGGAAAACCCAAGATTAGAATGGCGCTAGACTGTCGCGAAGAACGCACCTGTTTGCTAGGTGCAGGTGGTTAAAGATGTTTGTTCACCAGGGGACGTTGAACCACGGAAGTTTGCCAAGATTTTACCCGTTCATTCTTAAGTGCAGATCCAGCGCTTTACAAGAAATTAATGACGATTGGAGAAGACACGCCTCATGGAGAAGGGGAAATGAGAGATTGGCTGGAAGGTGACAAGACGGTGAAAATGTCAGTGTGTGTTTGCATTTGAGAGGAAGGGGAAAGAGGAGAGAAGGAGCAGTGTTGCTCCGATGTTGGGAGGTAGAGGACTTGGGCAGAGGAGAAAGTCAGGGATGAAAGCGACTTAGGGATAGTATAAATGCCACCGGTGTGGTTTTGAAGTTAGAAGGAACTAAAAGCAATCAGTAAACGTTTGAAGTTGAAAGGAAGAAGCATTATAAAGAAGAGAAAGAAAGACGCTTTCAATAATTAGTAGAAAGGAAACACAAAATCAGCATAACAAAATTACGATATCTCAGCCAAGCCTCTGCTGAGATAAGAACGACCTCGCCTAGGCGGAAAATTATTTGTCCCCATCGTCCGACGGTGCGAAATCTTCTGTTTTACTTCTGCCGAATAACACCCTGTGTGAGGAAGGATCTAGACAGCATGCTTTCTATCTGAATCCACGAGGAATTCCTGGAATACATCGCTTAGTACCCGTACGAGATTAAATCTAATTCATCATAATAAACTAAATCTCTGCTATTCGTTGTTGCCCACAGTAATTAAACCTGAGCTAAGCCAATGCTAATTCAATATTTAATCCGCCATTAATCCTGAATTTATTGATAACAATAGATAGTGCAGGACCCAACAAGGAAATTGTCTTAATATATAAATAAATAATTGCAAAAACGTAAGTAAATTTTGTTACATAATTAAATTCCCCTTTTTTTAATTTATAATCCCGTAACTGTCCTTTTTGTAATTATATAATTACGGTTAACGTTAGGGCAGTGACATTTTCTTTAAAAAAAAGTCGCTAAACTTTCTCTATTATCATACGTTAGATCGTTTCCTGTTTAACGCGTCATGGCCTTTCCTCTTCGCGATAGCTTACGTAGTTGAATTATTATGTTCAGCCAACATATAACAATGCCATTTACCACTGAATGTCCGCATTTCTGTATGGTATTTAGTAACGATCTGACTTAATAATGCCTCCCCCAAAAATTGATCTCATTATCGGAAAAAGAAACTTCGTAAACCTATAAACCTCTCTTCTCTTATGAATGCTTAGCTTCTCATCTAGCAATTTAAGAATAATTACTTCAGAAAACAGAGCAAAGATCAGACACCTACTTAATTAATATGAGGCGAATTTAAAAAGAATAATCAATGATTTAAGAAACAGTGCTTCTGCTACTTGGTTTCAATAAATATATTACTTCTGAGATTATAAATTAGATAGTTATAAGACATTTAATTATAATTAATAAATAAAATATCCAATAAGTCATAAAAATTAAGTATATTCTATATCACATACACTAAGCATAAATTTTTTAACAGTCTTCTAATATGAATTATTTAATATTATACAAAATAATTCTAAAAACCTGTTGTAACCTGTTATATAATATTAGATCATTTATGGAGCCTAACCTTTGACAAATCTTCGAGTCGTCATTTTTCTATTCTTTTCTTCTAAATTTAGCTATATGCTCTTTACATGAGATTAAAACATTTCTACTTCCTTTACATAAAATTCATCATCATATTCAAGATATTTGAAGAAATTTTAATTTGTATTATCAATCGATCATGAAAATCTCATTTTATTGTTCACCTGATGAGGAAACTTAGTGAAACGTTGTTTATAATTGTATTCATTACACTTTCAATTAGTAAATCTTTTCTGATTGTATTTATTTATTACTGGCTAGGTGGCCGGCGTTTCCCGGATATTTAATTATATTACATTCTAAAATGAATTATCTCAAGCAAAAAGTCTTGGCAATTTCTAATATTTTAGAAGTGAACAGTAACTTCACTCCCCTCCCCCTTCCACCACACTCCTCTATGAGACTACAGTACAAATACACTTGCATTCTGAATGTTAGATTTGAGTTCAGCGACTATAATCCCGAAATAGACACTAATCTCGGTTGCTTTCGCGTTATTTTTATGAAACTCCCTCCACCCCACCCCTAAGTGTGTTTCCCTTCCATGCCAAATAGTGTATAAAGTATCTAAGAAAGCACTATCAAATTAATTAACCAGAAAACTATTCGACGCAAATATACGACGTTTATACATGTTTTTAAATTTTTGCTTCCCCACCCCTAGGGGTGTAGTCGTGTCATACCCCTACTGCGTTTGTTTTCGTGTTGCAAGGAACATGCGTACAAAATTGAGTCGAAATTGCTCCACTCGTTTAAAATTTGACGGGAAAATTGCCACGAATCTTACTTGATTGTGTTATTGATTTTCACTCCCCCATGCTCCACTATGAGTCTTAAGTACAACTAAACTTGTATTCTGAATTGTCTCAGCGAATTTAATAATCCCGAAATAGACACTAATCTCGGTTTTTTCGAGGTTATTTGTATGAAACTCCCTCCACTCCACCCCAAAGTTGCTTCCCCTTCCCTGCCAAATTGTGTATAATATAAGATATAATTATACACAAGACTATCAAAGAAAACACTATCAAATAAATTGACCCGAAAATTATTTGACGCAAATATAGGACGTTTATACATGTTATTAAATTTTTGACCCCTCCATCCCCGTTCCTAACGTCTTATCGCCATTCTGTTTGTTTTCGCGTTGCAAGGAATATGCGTAGTCGAAATTGTACGCGAAACTTTAAATTTCTTTATGATTAGAATAAATTTTGTTAAATGTAAATATCACAGAAATAAAACCGAATTGAAGTTTCATTATTATTCAAAGCGGGAATATTTCCACGGCATAGGAGTCGCAAACAACTGTCCCACATTTAGCTATTAGTAAACTCGTAAGAACTACTTTCCAGTACCTTCACAGCTTGCGTCGAGGCATTTCCGGGAGTTATGAATAGTCTTCGGAATGGCTTATAGATTGCATAGCCACAAAGCAGCGGTTTGTATTCATTGTTGTCTTTGTTCGCGACACAGTCCGTTGTCACTTCCAAACACAGAAAACTGTCCTTTCATGCAACGCAAAAATACCGTCGTGCTTGCTAGTGAACGTTAAATTCATTATAATTAGTTTTACTTGAATAGGTTAAGTGAGTAATTAAAAATGAGTTTCAGAATAAGTGTACATTTAGTAAAATAAACAAGTATCATGAAAAAGAAGTTACACTGTAAAGACAAATATTTATTTCTTTACAAATCATTATTATTTTTAAAAATTTGAGGTTTGCCAAATTGCAACGTACACCTATTTAATATTATTTGATTGCTAGCTATACCTGCAACTTCGTTCGCGCGGGAATAGCTCTTTTTATTTTGCTCGAAAACCGAAACAGAATTTTGATAAAGTTAAATTAATTAAATATATAAAAAGTACGATATCATTTAATTATGATCGCCTCAGGGCAAACCTTATAACTCGCAGTTGGTTTTGTACAGGTCGCTCTTTCACACGTTTCGGAGCCAAACTTCCAGCCGGACAGAAACTTCAATTAAGTTTTATTTATTTAAAAAATGAGCAATTACTAAATATTAGAATTTACCTGACGCGACAAGTGAAACCAATTTACGTACACATCGTATCGACGACCCCAAGAAGTTTATTATTTCTCGGGGAGTTAGCTCTCTGTCAACAATAGGTTAATTACGGCGCGTATCCTGCTGCAACAATAGATGAATTGAGAATGCTCGCCATCTCTCCCTGACGATGTTAAAATTACACTTAAGAAAGATAAGCAATGGTTTACCACTCCCTCTCAAAAAGCGAACATCTTCGCACAACTATTGACCAAGCAATTCTCCCCCAATAGCTACTTCTAAAACAATAACAACAGGCCATAGCAGAAAAACTCCAACAATCCCTACAATTATCACCCCTCCCCAAATATCAACAGTAATAAAAAAGGTAAAAAAACAAAACCTCCCCAGGTCATGACCTCATTACCAACATCCACCTAAAACAAGTTCTTAAAAAAACAATAATTCTTATCTTCTATATCTTCAATGCCATCATCAGAACCACCTATTATCGAACCAAATGGAAACACGCCACCAAAGTGATGAGACCTAAACCAAAAAAAAAAAACCAAAATGCCACCCTGAAAATTACCGTCCAATAAGTCTCCTTCCTAAATTATCAATATTGTTCGAAAAGGTATTATTTCCCATCTAATCAAACAACTCTCCTTTCTGATTCCAGGTACTCATTACGGTTTTCGTACTAAACACTCCTGCCCCCATCAATTATACCGCCTCTCCAACCTCTTAAACAACTACTTTGATGACATCGAAAAAGCTTTTGACAAAACTCACCAACAATCTCTACTACTCAAAATTAAAGACTCCCTAAATGACACCTACTACAGAATACGTCTAAACTACCTTCCTAACAGAACTTTCTCTATCAATATAAATAATCACGTCACCCCAACCACACTAAATTGCAGCGGGTGTCCCACAAGAAAGTGTCATTGCCCCCTTCCTATACAACATCTTCAGCCACGATATCCCACAACATCCCAACACTAGCAGTCGACATAGCCATCTCCTATGAAACCTCCTCTCTCATCTCCAATTTCCAACCACTCCAGTCAGCGCTCAACAACCTAGAGCAAATGGTCCAAACAATGGCTAATCAGCATCATCTCCACCAAATCAATAACAGTTCCATTCATTTAACCAAAAACCCTCCTTCCTAAATCCACCTCTATCTAAACAATTCATTAATACCTACAAAAAGAACACTAGTAGAAATCAAGTTTTCATTCAAAAATCTCGTGGAAACATACTAATCTTCTCCTCTCCAAAATAAACCATTAATTCAGAACTCTATATACGCACCTAAACGGAAAAGCCACTGCTACCATCAGCACAAAACGCCTCCTATACTTCTGCATAATGGTCCTATGCCTCGTCCATGTGGGGAACAACAGCCAAAATTCAAACAAAACATAATCCTACGCACCATTACAAACTTTCCCTGGTACCTTATCGTCCACCATAAGATCAAACTTCCCAAAGAATACTAAGTAATCACCAAATCCATAAATTCCCTAATTAAAAGCGCCCTCAACCACCCAACCCCACGATCCAACAACTCCATGACACTCCTCCCCATCTCCACGCTTCCGTCGGCTCAAAAGAAAACTCCCAATTGACCTCATCCTTCCCCCTGAACATTCAGGCACATCCCAACCCACTTTACCATCATGCCCGCAGACCACGTCCTCATATATTCCCCAATAACCAGTTCACCGCCTGTCAACCCTCGCCACCCACGTCGTATGCCTCTCAGATACACACAGCCATCTGCTAAAGTAGGATAATCAATGGATTAACCTACCTCCGTGTCTACATGTTAATTATATACACTTTTATAATATTGTAACACATTATTTTAATTTTGTATAAACTGAAACAATTGTTGTACCAACTAAAAATCTTTTGATAAAAGTTTTTATATGAAATAAAAATAATTTGTGAGAATCAAAAAATTTACATTTCGGCGCAGACCTGAGACTTTAGTCGGAACCAAAGACAACTGACTATACATATCTCATGGTCAATAGGCCGTGAAGTCTGTGCGAACTCGGTCTGCCTGACAGCAAGATTAAGTCTCAAGTCTCGAGATCTGGTCTGCAGACCTTTTTTCTGCCATCCTGTTAGAAGCAGCCGGGAAATCACCTCAAATGTACACGAAAAATATATTCGCAGGAGTTTTACACGGAAAAGTACGTCGCATACAAACAGATGAAATTGCCCTTTTATAAACGAGTCTCCAACTTTGTTTAAATAGTTACTCATGACTTTTTAAAAAAGTAAATAAAACATTCAATATTCACAAAACAAACAATTAATATTTGGCAAACAACTTCTTGGTTTATAAATAATTGTCTCAATTCAGCTTTTATTTAATCTGTTGTTACAACGCAGGAACTTCCGGCAATTTTTGCCATATTCACATGTGAAATACTTACACACACACACACACACACACACACATATATATATATATATATATATATATATATAAAACATGTCAACATGTGGTCATTAAATAAACATTATTGATACGCTATCTGTGAGTTATTTACCTGCTAAAACAATTTCGATAAAAAACTTTTTCATTATGCCATTTCTTACCGAAAGGTACACATCAAGTGGTGAAATACCAGCGTGGATTTACTACGTTGGTCATTTCATTCACCACGTCCTTACATCACGACACATCTTATGTTTACAAAACATATTTACAGTTTTATTTTACATTTTGTTCCTTTATAATATCTGCTTGTATTATAATTAGTTATATGATTCAAGGACCTAGTCAAATTTATGTAAAACTTACAATTCAATTTATGTTTCATTACAAAGTTCAATGGGTTACATGATGTTGGAGGAGAATATCTATATATTTTTCCTTGGTCCTAAAGTCTGAAAAATAAGATATTTTCTATATCATTGCACTGAATGGAGTTAAAAAATGAAATATTATCTCATTTAATTTAAAGCAATCAAATCATATAGAGAATAAACAATTCTTGGGTTTCCACCCGGGTTAAATGGAGTTTAAGCCACGACGTTTCGATGGCGTACTCTGCCATCGTTCTCAAGTGAAAGTGAGAACGATGGCAGAGTGCGCCATCGAAACGTCGTGGCTTAAACTCCATTTAACCCGGGTGGAAACCCAAGAATTGTTTATTCAGAATATACGCCGGGAAAACCTTCATTCTTTAATAAATCATATAGAGTCTGGTCGTTTAGGTTTGCTAATTTTTTTGCCTAATGAAGTCTCGAAAGACGAAACGTCGCAATTATGCTAATTAAATAGCAATAAAATTATATGCTGACTTATTTGCCGTCTTTTTATTAATTTTAATATTCTAAATTGTCCAAATCTATTGTATGTTTGGTTTTTGAATGCTATAGTGAAAAGGTTGTATTGGTTTTAATGTTTGTTTTAGCATAGTTTAACATATTTTTTTCATAAACTTTACATTTTATAAATTACAGGTGTGTCCTTTTTGGGGGGAATTTATCCTTTAGTTTTGTTCAATAGTTTTGTGATAAATTTATTACTGTCTCTAACAATTGTTAAACGTAAGTAATTAATTAATTAGTTCGTAATGTGAAATTTAATTATAAAAATGAGACTGATTTAAAAAGTAAGGGAGTTACGTTACAATATGAAAACTATTTATATGTTGTTGTGGTATCCAGTCCTAAGACTTGTCTGACGACTGTCGATGCTTACCTATCATGCGCAAGCTTTGTCATTTCCTCATTACTACCACACCCCACAACCTCCATAATCTACTTAGCGTATTCCATCCCTGGCCTACCTCTTGTATTATTACCTTACATACATCCCTCTAATGCTAATTTTACAAGACCCTCATGTCTCAAAACGTGGCCCATTAATCTACCTCTTATCTTGGTCAACATCCTCCATATTTTTATCTCTTCCCCTATTAGAACTTCCTCATTAGTGATTTTATCCACCCATATGATTTTCAGCATTCTCCTATAGCACCACATTTCAAAGGTTTCTATTTTTTCCTTTCTGCAACCTCCTATCGTCCACGTTTCGTACCCATATAACGCCACACTCCATACCAACATTTTTAGCAATGATTTCCTAATATTCACACTTATATTACCAATAAGTAAGTAAATTTTTTTGCCTGTGCTATTATATGTCTACTATATTTCTACCATCCCTAGTTATTATGCTGCCTAAGTAGAAGAATTCCTGAACTTGCTTCAAAATATCCCTTCCCAATCTAACACTCTTTGTTATTCCACTGTTTCACATACTTCACTCCATCACCTTGGTTTTCCCTCCATTAATCCTCATATTGAACTCTTTCTCCATAACATTTATTATGGTTTACAACTCTTCTTCTGCCTCCCCTAATACTACAATATCATCGAAAGAGCCTAGGGTTTTTATTTCTTCTCCTTGCAGTACGATTCCTTTTCCATATTCCGTTTTAACTTTCTTCATCGCCTTCTCTTTATATAAGTTAAAGAGCATGGGCGACAGACTGCATCCTTGTCTTGCTCATTTCTTGATTTCTGCTTTCTTTTCTTGATCATCAATTCTAATTACTGCTGACTGCCTTCTGTAGAGTATATGGACAAGCCTTCTTTCTCTCGATATTTTATTCCTGTCCTCTTCAAAATCTTTAATAGTGTAATCCAGTTCACATTATCGAAGGCTTTTTATAAATCTACAAATGCCATAAACGTAGGCCTGTTTTTCTTTTATCCTGTATTTTAAAAGTCAATGTTGCTTCTCCTGTCCGTACATTGTTCCTAAAACCATCGTTCAATCCTCCTATATACTATTTTCGTTAATAATTTGCATACATGCGATACTAAACTAATAGCCCTGTACTGTTCACATTTATCAGCCCCAGTCTTTTTCGGTATGCGTATAATTAAAGTTTTTACTAATTTAAAACAGTTAAATCATATCAAGTCTGGTGGCACTCGGTCCAGTATGAATCAAGATACCTTGCGTCGTTTAGGTTGTATTTAGTAATACCATAAAATTCATTTAATAGAAAACATTTTCCCTTGTAACCTTGACGACTCTTCATGACAACTTGTTGGAACGAGGGACAACGTCAGATCAAATCACCATGAGACGAAAGTCATTACAAATACAAAGAATTTCATCTAAACACTACCTTGCTAATCCAGAAAGGTAAAATACAACATTGGTTTTACACTTGGAACCTGAATTAGATTCACAATGGCCTTGATGCTTTCACATCTTTATATGTAGACGTACTTACGCCTTAGTGCCAACCGTTGCTTTCCAAACAAGTCTTATCAGCAGTTTGAATTCCGGAAAATGTTACATAGCTTGGTTCTGCTGATATGCTCACGTGACTCCTGGAAACCAATACGCATAAGTTTTGCAGCTGCACCTTATCGTACGCATCAAAATTTAACTGCATAACAACAACTTGTAACGTTTACTGCTGAAGATCGTCATTTTTTTGAACATTTTTGTTATTTTTTGAAGTGCTCGGTCTAACGACAGGTCCAAGTGAGGAAAGTTCTCTACGAAGAGTCATTTCCTATTCCAGGGAAATTATTTCCAGCGGTGGTTTCCCGTTACCTTCCACCGGTTGATGATGCAAGCGATGGACACATTGCAGTACTCTACCGCGTGAACTTAACATCGGGAGCCCTGTAATGGTGATTATGCTGAAAAATAAATAAAATGACATCCAATATGTCATTATATGCATTTATTACTATTTAATTAACATAAATACGACGTTTCGTCTCCCTTTTGAGACTTCCTCACGAATACTACAAATATAATATTACAATAAATTAAATATGTGTTCTATGTTACAATTGTTTAAAAAAATATTAAAACTTGGTTCAATACTTAAAAATTTATATATATTTATTTATAAATTCATCTCATTTACTTCTTGAATCCCTCCGAAAAGATTATTAGTTGTATTGAAGTATTCGGCTGAGGGAGTCAAGAAGTAAATGACATGAATTGCAAAAGGTTACAAACAGCGGTGTTTATCGTGTCGCCTCAGCTTGCCTGGGAATTGTCGCTGGACCCATCTGGACTTCCGCGTTGAGTGATGAAGAGCGCTTTGGAACTCCGAACTGGATCATGCCTTCCTTCCGTTATTTGAATGTCCTCGGCCAGGACAACCTCCAATTTCTAATTGCTCCTTCTTAAAATCTTCAACTACCCTTAAAGTTCACTCTTAAACTCCAATCATAATCTACTTGAATTGATCAATCAGCACCTCCTTAATGTTTCAAACTGATGTCCCAAAATCCATTTTTCTTGGGTATTTAACAATTTTTCCACACTTCCTTATTTCATACTCCATCAGTAGTGGGGCTCGATCCTGCCAATAAAACTTCTTATCTGTCCTCCCAGGGGGGATCCGTTTGCACCTCTCCACCAACGTTTTTTTTAAAAAAACACCATTTGGTATCGCCAAATTTCACGATTCTTGGGAAATCCCCCAGTCACGCCGTCGTGTTGGCTTTTATTACCCCTGTCTGTAACCTTAATTCCATCACGCAGCTTGTCTTTAATTCCGTACCGCCAAATTCCGCACATAATTGTGTTCATCGTTGCAATATTTTCATACCTTTTGTTAATTAAATAGCATTTTAAATGTTAACGTTTCTCGTTATTAAATAAACCTCTTGAGTTAATCAAGGCCAAGACCTCCGAGAGTATCATGCTCGGCTCAATTATTAATGAGTCTTAGCAAGACATGTTTGGACCGCGCGATTTGGGTAATTTAAAATTTTCAAAGACGATTGTCGCATTTATTAAAAAATAAATTATTTCTGGACACGTCCGGCATTCGAAGCAGCGGATAAGCATTGCAAAACTTCATATGTTGTTTTCCATGAAAAAGTCATGCTTAGGAAAACATTACCCAAACCCTGAGTTTGCCGCCACCAGGTTGAAGATTTGTACTCACATGCATGTGTAGTCTATGCTCTGTCACTCTGACAAAGCACAATTCCTCTGGAAATGTGACTACACGATTCTGTTTCCAATGCTCGATTTTACAATCATTGTTCCGACAGGATTTCTTACAACGATCAGTGTACTACAAACCGTGCTTTCAGAGATCATTTCAGAGGATCCCTGATTAAGAACTAACATAACCTCCCTAATTAAAAGCGCCCTCAACCACGCGAACTCCATGATCCAACAACTCCATGACAATCCTCCCCATCTCTACGCTTCCGTCTGCTAAAAAGAAAACTCCCAATCGACATCATCCTTCCCCCTGATCATTCAGGTACATCATAACCCACCTTACTATCATTCCCGCAGACCTCATCCTCATATATTCTTCAATAATCAATACACCGCCTGTCAAACCTCACCCACCCACATCTGTATGCCTCTCAGATATTCATAGGAGAGGGAGGGGGAGCAACCTAATCCATCTGCTAAGGTGGGCTAATCAATGGACTAACCTACTTTCATGTTTACATGTGAATTATATACATTATTTTAATATTGTATATACTGGAACAGCTATTGTACCAAACTAATAATCGTAAGATAAAAGGTTTTATATGAAAGAAAAATAAATATATCGCGTTGTTGTTTGTTACTTTGTTTTTCACTTCTACTGACGCTGTAAACAACCTGCTTCCATTTTTATATCAGTCTTGTTTTCTAGTGGCATCATGCTGATTTGCCTAAAAACCTAAGGTGGTCATAATAATTTGGTATATATATATAATGATTACTTACGTTAATGCCTTCATAATTAAGAGCGAAGGCTTTCCCGGTGAATTTGATTCAAACACAATTCTCGAGTTTCATAATAGTTTTTATACTTCCAAGTTGCCGTAACAAAACTTCCTGTTAAATAGAACTTCGGCGTATCCCCACTACAATTACAGAGTAATGGAGCACTGCGCATCTTATTTTGAGATGAATGACTGTTTCTCTTCACTCATTCATTATACATGGTACAGTCAGTGATGCAAGAAACTTTGTGACTCTTGCTTAAATTAATTTCTTAACTTTTGTAGAGATTTATGGAAAAGATTTCTGGAGGGATTGGGAAGGAATTAAAACTCTTTATATTTCTATACACACGTTGATGTTTTGTTTATGCGTGAAATTCGCCATCATCCTGATACAAATGTCACAGACCGGCCGTCACTTACTTTAATTCTCCTTCCATCATTGTTCTGAAAAGACAAGCGTTTTCTTCGGGACTAATGCGTCTCTTAAGAGTTCTTAAACGCTGACGCGTCAGAAGATAAACAAAGAAGTAGGAAGTACATAACATGTCCTTACGCCACACTAAGACGGATACATTTCACACGTGGAGAGAAGTTAAGCATAATTAGGTACCTCTAAGTGAGGTAGTGACAACTATACACGATCTCCCTATCTATATCTTAAGTGAATGAAAATCACGCTGCATGGTAAACCAAAGAAATATAAATTTAGATTTACAATTGAGCTATATTAAGCAGACCCTCTGATGAATCCAGGTTCAACATTACTTTCAGGAGTATCCCACGAAGAAGACGGGATTCAATGACGTGATTAATGCTTAAATTGTACACAAATCATAAAAATAGCCTGTAATTATTACTTACTTTTCGAGTGGCCTGCGTTGCCGGATATTTATTCATATTGGAGTGTATACCAGTTGGTATAAAAAAGGCCGAAACTGCAATATACAATTTTTAATCACATAACAAATCCAATCCCCGTCCAGCGGGGTATTTATCTGTGCAATGTGGACTTCACTCCAGAAGGCGAGGACCAGACGCATGCTAACGACTCTCGTCTACTAGCATTGCCGTTCGCCGTTGCACGTGGAATCCAGTTTCTTAGACCAACGAGACGTTCCCGCTTGCCGTTGAATGGTGAAGCAGAGCTGCCGGACTTTTTTTGGTTTCTTTTTATATGTGTAATTTGTTTTCTCAAATCAATACTTAATTTATTTATTATAATAAACTATTTAAACGTATGTACGTTTGTAATATTTATGGAAAACCACGGTAAGAAATTCGAGCTCCCTCCCATGAAATATCGAGCGTAGAAACATCCCGGCGTGTCACCTTCTACTGCTATATTCTAAAAAGGGTCCAGCACAATTACTACGTAACAGTACCCTACGCCTCTGTTAGAAATTCCAATTAAAATAATGCAGACTGTGTTGACGCTTGGACTGAGGCAGAAGTTTTATCCACTATACAGGTAATTATGGTTCAGCAAGTTTTCACTTCCGTAGTACATATGCAGCCAAGCAGAATATATTCGTAAAAAGGAACGGGAGTGGATTCATAGCAGACTGCACGAGTCCAAACTGAATATTTCCGTGAAAGCCAATTAGAAATGGTTTGTCAGAATTTCTCGTACGCGATGGTAATTGATTTTCCAAAGCGCTCGATACGGTGCCTAAGAATAACTCGTTAGAGAAGTTTGTTAGTGGGGTGAGATGAAGTCACTTTAAGGTGGACATATGGGCCTAATAAATTTTATAGTGAAAAATCTTTTATTGTATATATATATATATATATATATATATTTAAAGAAAGAAAACTGAGAAACAGAATAAGAAGAACGCACCTCCCGCCTCATCAGACGAATACATAATTAACTAGCAAAATGGTCCAAGTAATATATCTCCAACAATACCAGACCACACGTTAACACAAAATATCATTTGGAAGTTATTTTCGACTAAAATCTAACCTGAGTGACAGAAGCTGCCAAATCAGAATATCTCTCCTGGAGTTCCTCAAGGAAGCGTACTGGGTCCCCTCTTGTACCTATTATAGCAGAGATGGGGAACCTTTTTGCCATTATATGCCTCATTTAAATAAAGTCACAAAAGCTGATATACCTATAAATTGGACTTTTGTGAAATTATTACAGTTTTTGTATAGTTTTATTCATTTATTGCAGTGTATAGATGTATTACAAAACCATTAAGTGATTTATTTTTTATTTAACATAAATTTCAATATAAAATAATTTTTGTATTCACATAAGGCTAATAACTAGTTATAATATTAATCTTTAATTATCTGTTAATGAAAAAAACTATATTTAAATAAAACTTCAAATAAAAATAAAGTAAAAACATAATTAAATAAGTATGATTAGTAATAAAGAAAGATAATAATATTTAGTAGAAATAGTAATCATATTACTAGAAATAAATGAATTTGTAACATTACAAATTAATGTAATATAAAAATAATAATATTAAGAACACAGCATCAATACATAAAATAATTTAAAAATGATGGATAATTTTAGTGGGCTATTTGCATTTATTTCTTAATTTTTGTTCTTAAATTATTTTTAATTTTTGACATGAGAGAAAATGTTGGTAGCTGTATGTACTTCCAAAGCATGAAAGTAAACGGAATGCATTTTCTCGTATGCATTCCTTTTTTAGCGGGAAAAGTGGATTTGAAATATTATCTTTCCCAACCCAAAAGGCCCGCATTTGTAGTTCTATAGGACCTTCTTGTTTTTCTCTGTCTGGTAAGGTGCGCCACCGGTGCAGACACTGGCATTTAAATGTAATCAATGAAAATGTCAACTCCGCCCGTTCTTCCAGCTAGTGTACCAATCGGATTAATCCAGGTACTATCGACGAAAACCGAGGTTTCACTGGCTAGCTTTCATGAAGGCCTCACAACGAACTCACGGAGGCCGTTCTGCACGTGTGTATTAGTGTTCACTTCTGACGCTGCACCACAGTCAACACAGAGATCGACAAATTCGCCGACGATACAGCTATATTATCTATCAACAATGCATCTAAAGAGGCACCTGAAAATCTTCAGAAACTAGGACCTCCTCCAGAACTGATTCAATAAGAGGAGAATATTGACAAATCCACCCAAGACACGTTTACCAATAATCAAAATGTATGTTCACAAGTTTCAATCAATAACATAGTTATGACAGTAAAATCAGAAAAGAAATTCTTAGGAATGTGTGTGTGACACATGGAATTCAGCCCAGAAGTTTTACTTATGACTACTGAACAGCCCCCTTGTGTGAAACTGTGGCCACATCAGGGGTTGTATACATGTTGTTCGAGAAACACTTAGTAGAATTGTGTTCAGCTAGGATGAACAGAAGTGCACTTTTATAATTGTACATATATTTGCCGACCTCCTGTGGTGCAGTGGCTAGCGTTGCTGCCTCACAACTCAGGGGTCCCGGGTTAGAATCCTGGCATGGGCTTGGATTTTTGTGTCGTCATGGTCACGAGGACCAGGATTAAGGCTGATGGGGAATTGATACACTGACCATGTATCACCCCAAAATTCGGAATGTTACACCAGTCCGCAGCCACCTCGGTAAAACTAGGCCCTCAAGAGGGCTGTTGAGCCATTGGAAGAAGGAAGAATATATATTATCAAATAGCACAGTAACAAAGCATCTCTGAAAATAGTGATGAGAGGGAAATTTTTCCCTCTTACCTGTGTTACACCTTGTATTTAATTCCAACTTTGAGACGCTTCACATAAATTATATACATTAGACTCAGAATGCTCTTCCTTATTTTATGACAAAGGGGGCAGTTGCCTCCAAATATTCAAGATAACCCCACACTCATCGTGGTGTTTGCCAGCTTTACACTTCAGGTAAACCACTATCTTTCTATTTCACTTTCCTGTTCTTATTAATTGTTTTAATTATTTTGACAATGTAATTTCCAAATATATATATATCACTTGAAATGTCTTCCTAACTTTCTGATGAAGGGGGCGGTGCCTCCAAAATATTAAAAATAAACTCCATCCGTAAACCTCAGGTAAGTCACCTACTTTCCATCTTTCTTTCCTGTCCTTATTGTTTTAATTAACCTGACAATGTCATTTCCTGATGAATTCACTAATTAGCCAGAATATTTTGCCCACTTTGATATATTTAATAATAAATTTTATATATATCCATTAATTGTCATATTGAGCATTCAATGTCAACAGAATGATTGCAAGGAAGTGGGAAAATATAAAATATAATTTTTTTAAGATTTTACAAGATTTAAAAAAATGTCAGATACATGAAACAATGTAGGAGGATTAAATTAATGGCAATTCGAATTAAAATTCACATCTTTATTGCTAATATTGCAACTAGGATTTTAACACTGAAAAATCTGAGTTAGTTGTAATATTATTCTTGAATCCATTCTCAGATTAAATAGAATCTTCCATTCTGAAGAACAAATGTTAATTCTAGTTTTAGGTTGGCAGTTATTTGCATATACATTCTGGGTCCCTTAACAAAATATTGTTTCTTGTCTGAAAATAGCTCTCATATGACAATTGTTGGATTAATTCCATTATTGGAAAATATAAATTCATTTTATTAGACCAATTATTAATTTAACATTTAAATAGTTCAGAAAATTGGTTGATATGAATGTTCATTTAACTCAGGATTAAAGCACTGCAACAGCTTTAACATAGAATGCATAGAGGATTTTATTTTATTTCAAAAAAGCATCATTTAGTTCATATAGATTGTCCTTTGTAATGGGTGGGAATTTAAATTACTATTTATAATTTTTTAAATTTGGGATTTACCGTGAAACAGTTGATTGTATTCGAGATAAAACTCAATTATTGAATTTATTTAACAATTCAAATTTATTGAACATATCTGATTGAAATATCATTCAATTAATTTTTAAAATTACTTTAGCTAGTAAAAATTTAAGAGAGAAAACTGAGCTTAATCGGAAGGGCGAAATTGTCTATCAGGGCATTAAGGTAACAAACACATAACAGAGGCATATTTTGCTTTCCTTCGGTCAGCGCTGCGTCCTTTATTGGGGCGGTGTCGTTTCTAGCGGCAGGACCTATGACGAATGGTTTCCTGCTAGTAACACAACCTGGCACTTGGCAGAATCTATACCTCGATACTGTGCACGATTCTTTTGGGTTCAGCAAATGGATACATTTTCCACAGTTCATCCCAATTATGGTTATTGTAACATGATAATCACAAGTGCTACAACTAAGCAATTCAAACCTAACAGAGTCAGGACATAACTATTTAAATGCATCAGAGCTCAATTGTTTTTTCTCAACTCCAACTCAAATCTAAATTTTCCATTTCTCCCTCACCCCTGCTTGAAGGAAATTTCTAACCCCTTCCAAATTTGCCATTATATTATTCACCAATCATATTGCCCCTTGAGCTTTCCCACTCAAAAATATCTTCTTCTGATTGGTAATGCTCTTCAATGTTTCCTATCAATTTTTTTGTCCTGGGTCTGCAAGCAACATAATCAGGAATACTTGGTTCCCGTTGGGGTAATTCCCACTCGTCATTTGGACTGTATTTGGTGTCTGAATATAACTATGGGCATCCAAAGGTCTCGTTTGTATTCTGGCTTGTTGAGGAATGTCGAGCATGTTTACCAAACCAACATATTTATGTACATTATTTAAATAAAATATGGTATTCCACACATAGTGAGGTCAAAGATGATATAATTTAGTATAATATACAAACACCTGTTCTATCTGTAACATTGACTATCCTTGAATATTTCTTCCATCACACAATGTTGATGTATTTATTATTATGAATAATATATCTTGTGACATAATTATTTATTTCCATTAGTCTCCAGATCAATAAATGGAACTTAACATTACCTAATTGTACAATAATGAACTAAAATGACACTGCCTAAAATTGCAAGACTTACAAATAAGTTCCTCAAATTATTAGAAAGTTTATTTCAATTAAACAAAAATATACATAGTCCACAAATGGTTGTATCTGAAACAATAGTACACAACTAATTGCAAATATGGATACGGTAGCTTCTGGTTGATTGTAAATTTAACACAAGTCACAATATATTTCCCGAAATTGCTTGTGTCATTTGATAGAATGCTAAAGACCTAAAGGAACACATGGCTTACAAGTCTGAATCAGTAGAACAGCAATAGAGAAGGAAGGTTTTCCTATTGAAAGTTCCACAGTGTCAGTCATTTGATAGACGTTTTGCCTGCTAGCTTCTGATGGCGCTGGAAGAAGCAATCGAAATAACAAGTGAGAGCCATTTGGCTATCTCGTATATACAATTTAGAACTATGTATATATACATGAGGGCATGGCAGCTATGCTCTCCTTTCTCTGTTTCCAATACAATACTACTTGAATTATAACCCAAATCCATCTAATGGTGTTTGTTTCCAGAAATAAAGTAAAACACAATTAGTTCAAATTTATTTATTAATGCTATTTAAGTATAATAAAATTAACTGCTATATGGTAAGTCTCGAAGATTGAAGAAAACAATATCAGTAAATGTGATGCAGAAAATTTATAGAAGAATCAAATTAGTAATCAATAAACTATGCTGTATTCAAAAATTAAAAGTTTCTGGCTTGAGTTGCATGTGCTATTCTTCTTACTACTTACTTGATATGATAGGAATGTCATTTAAACTAATACTCCCGACAATACCTCTGCACTGCAGGACAAAATAACATTTATACATTATGATACAACAGTACCACAAATTTTGATTTTAAAATTTACACAAAAATTAATTTACGTAACTGTTTGTACAAAATATAGTTTTGATTAATACACTCTGATAGGAGTATAAAACTCCATTTAATATTATTTAACAGTATGTACACAAATTGAGCTACGGACGGCCTTTAAAAATGGGAAAAGCATCAATATTGGAATACTTGAACATTTTGTGTTCCAAAAAAATTTAATTCTTGTACTCAATATCACAAATTAAAATATCTGCAGTATAACTGAACAATTCTTTTACATAGTGCACCTTTAACATATGCTCTAATGTTTTAATAACCTAATCTCAATAAAATTATACATTCTTTAAAAAAATATTCATACAAAAATACAACAGACCAGTATCTATACATTTCTCAATAATATACAATGAATTCAGAATATCTCTATTTATGGTAAAATAAAATAATTACATTGTTTTAAAGTTCTCTGGGTTATAAAATATTCATACAAAAATACAACAGAACAGTTTTATAACATGTAAAACATTTATATAACTGATATTATTAGAAGTATAATCTCAATTATGAATGCAAACAGGTCATGAAATTAAAACTGAAAAGGATTATGCTAAATATGTGCCTTTTATACACATTGTACATAATAAATCTAACCTCAAATATGAATGTAAACAGGTCATAAAAATAAAGATTGACAAGAATTATAATTCTTACATTGCTACAAATGTGGCTTTTATACACATTTTACATGATTGCAAACAAGCAAGTATTTGAAATGATTATTATAATCTGTAAAACTATTAACAATACCCTCTCCTGATGTGTTAAATTAGATAAAAATATTGTGTGTTTACAGAGTATACTATATATTATACGTATAGACAAATCTGAATAGAACTATAAGGCTAATTAATACTATCATCAACTTGAAAGTATAATTGTTTCCTGAATACTGTAAGATATTCAATTTACTTTGGTTCCCACATTGCATGACAAATACAGTGCATACATAATTCCCATAATAAATACTGGTAAATAATAAATATTCATAAGACTATGCTATCCAACTATGTAATCAAATATAGGGTACATTCTACAAAGGTTGGGAAAATTTCTTGCAACAAACTCTAGTATAATTAAAGGTCCAGCTGCACAATAAGTTTTCAGGCTCTGCAACTTTAAATGATCCATGCTGAAAGTAATATTTTTCTACAATATACAAATCCCAAAAATTTCAAGTGCTATGACCATACATTCCTACCTGCTAAGATTGTATTCTCTGGCACAGCATTTTTAATGCTTGACAAAAAAAAGTGGTGATTTGCTTCATTTGCTGCAAGTTTCAGAGTTTATAAAATAAGAAAACATTTTATTTACAATATTTAGGAACAAGTTTTATTTTACACCTAGACGTAGAAGTTTTGACACACCATTTATACCAAAAAATACTTTTCTTTCATAAAAGTGGTAAAATGTAAATTTGTATTGTTCGCTTTTAACCAGTGTTTTATTATAAATATATTTAAACAAAATGTATTATTTGCAGTGCATATTCATTCCCCAAAAGATAATTTTAATTACTTTTAAGAATTAATAACAACGTGCTAAGAGCTTAAGACATCTCCAGATTTAAATTTGCAAAATATATCAGAAATATATTATTTTGTAACAAAAATAGAAAGTATGTTAAGCCAATTTCCCCAGTACATTGCTACAAACCCTTTAGTTATTTACATTGGTTTCAAGAGCAAATATTTGTTAATTTAATTATTTCACATAGCAATGTGAGTTCATTGACTGAAATAATTGACTTGCTTAAACATAAATAGGAACATATACATTTGGAGTGCGACTATATATTGTACGTATAGACTCTAATCGAAAACTGATTTTTAATTGAATAATTTTGTACATATTACATTCAACTGAAATACTACATCAAAACAGTTTGTTATTGCTATTATACATAATTAAAAAGAAGTGGGAATAAATATTTCATAAAATAATAAATACATGAATTCTTTTGGCAAAATGATGAACTTAATATTGATATTAAGTCAAAATATCAGTTTTGTTTATCAGTGAAGGCACATAATGTACAAGGCAGATAAATACTAACTGTAAGAATGGAAATGTTTAAAGTGGTAGTGTTTTACTAATTTCTGGACAAGCTAGACAAAGAAATGTTTCAAAGTTGCTAACACAATGTGTGTTTAGTAAATTTATGAGGTCTGTGAATATAACTTCTTCCATTGCACACATGAAACTTTGAGGCATTGGTCTGAAATTTTAACAGGAAAGTAATACAAGAAGAAAATATAAACTCCAAATTAATTACATAAAAGAGTTATTAATGCAAATTGATAAATAGTGAAAATGGAAAACAAATACAGAATATGAAAGAGAGAGAGGATTTGTGATTTGCTTGAATAACAAAAAGATGGTGTCTACATTCGGATGAGGTTTCATTTTATTATTATTCAGATATGGCATTCACAAATACTTTTCTCTTTGCTGTCCATATTTTTTTTAAAAATATGACATATTTCATTTTCTATATACAGAACAATCAGTGTTCAAATGAACATATCATAACAGTGAAAGAATATTCTTAATTCTATAAGTTGTTTGTGAATGTGTGAGAATAATATGGTTCATTAGCTCAGCAATTTATTAACGATATTCAGTGGCAGTAGGAATAATTAGTTATTTTAACAAGTTAATAAATATTTACAAAGCATCTAACATATCAAATTTATTAGGGAACGAATGCAGAATTATTACATTTTCCACTACAAGCACAAATCAAGATATTTTACTAATGTGAAAGTTGGCTGCTTTGTCAATTTTATTATAATAGCATGAGACTTGGGAAGAATGTGAATGAGCACTTTAAATTATTTTGCACAATGGTTGTAGCCAAACAAAGTTTCAGAAAATTACACCACTATAAAATACAAATGGGAAGACTTCTATTTTTCAATAATATTTGGTGTATAACACTTCATAATCACAGACAGTAGAATTGCTATTAAAATGTTTTGCAATTATAAAAAAAAAACACTAAGTAAATTATGCCAAAAATTTGACATAATCTACATAACAGATTAAGGTATTCTACATTATGTTCAATTTACATTATATCAATTACACGCTTTGTCTAAGTCGATACCTCTAATAATGAATACTTTTGTAATTTTATTGATATTTTCAGGAAATTGCTAACATAAGATCATTTTAGTAGCCATTGATAGAACCTCAAATGAAATTGGGAATAAATATTTTGTTATAAATTTTACAGTTACATTCATGCACACTATAAGGACATATTTTATTAAACAAAAACAACATTCTAATTGCCCATCAATCCTATAACTTATTTATGCAACAGTATTTAATACAGGGGAACTATACATTTAATCAATTATTTTCAATTTTATTAAAAAAGAAAGTTAACTGCAACTGCATGAACAAGATATAAAAAATTATTTTCTGCAAATTTAGTGAGTTTCATCAGCTATCACATCTTAAATTGCTAAAGTGAATGAATCTCCCAATAAATATGAGATCAAATTCATAAAAATAGTTACATATTATATTAAAGAAAATTAATGAAAAGGCTACAGAAACCCACTAAAAATATCAAAACAAGCTCAGTTTTTGTGATGGATTAATCAAATGGTAAACGGCATAAGCAACAAGTAAAAAGAGTTAATCAAAGAAATCCAAATTATTTTGATGCAATATTGCTTCGATGGGCACAAGTTGCATATTTAATTAATGAGGAATACAATGATTAGACATTTGAAACTATGTCCAAAACACTCAAATATTTTTTCATTGAAAACAATGCGATTAGAATGTTTTGTAATGATGCTCTGCAGACAGTAAATAAGAAAGTAGCTGAAAAAAATAATTTTGAAGCATATACTGCATGCATTACATCATTAAAATATACCATTACCATTGATAAAAACCATGTTTATAGAAACAAAAATATTTAGCTATGAAATTCTGAAAAAAGTATGACTTGTAATTAAAATAAATAACATTTTAATATATTTTTATTTTATAGAAAATCAATTATAAGTTATTCTTGAAAATTTGATTAAAAATTTAGTTATAAATTGTATCTGCTGCTTAAAAAGATACAAGCTTTTTTATTTATATATACTTGTTTCATTCAAAATGATTAGGCAAAATTGCAAGTAGCAAAAACAACTAGTAATGTTAAATATGCAACTCCATTAAATATCATACATTTTATGACTCAATTGCAATGTGAAACGTTCTAAATGTCATGTTTGGACTAGACTACTCTAACTAACTTTTATAAATTTGATTATAAGCAATTATCCCTGAGATGAGAGTACCTTGGTATCACTTGAAGGAATATATTGTTGAAAAATATACAAAACACCACTTTTCTCACTATGAATGTTCAATTCTAAACAGATTGCAAATATATGAATATTTCAAGCTTTCATCACAAAATATTTACCTCCAATTCACTCTACAAGAGGAAACACTTAAAAATGGATACACACATCTTTCTTAACACAGAGGGTGAACTTGTGTTGTAGACAAATTTTAGTCACAGCCTCATTATTATGGTCATAGCAATTATGATACATGAGACATCAATACAACTATTTACGTTAATACATTTACACTATATTATAGGTATTATTTTACTAATTATGAAGCAAATATTTGAAAATATTATCTGTAACACTAAAAATAAACTATTAGAATATTAAATATACATCATTTAAATACTTTTTAGACACATTAAATTAATAATATGCAAAAAAATGCCAATGTCCATCATTCATTACTTCAACCTTCATTATTTCAAACAGTTATAACAATAAAATAAGATAACAAATTGATTGACATTAATTGATAACAACAAAATAAAAATTAATCAACAAAAATAAAAAGTTGTAATTTTAATGCATTTTCATACATAATAAATATATAAATAATGGAAGATTTGAAATGTTGCATACAACATACATTAAGTAAGAAAGAAAATATTTGTGCTCTTGTACTTGTTACTAAATATGGAACTATGATAATATAGATAAGTGTTATAGATGCCTATAAAAATTAAGAATATGAATAACTGTTGACAATATTATCAAAAGTGACCAACTATTCATGTGCAAGAGATGCAACCTATATAACAATGATACTGGTGTAAAACAAGCAGAAGTAGTACACATAGTATTTACAAATTTAGTGATATTTTAATAATTGATGTTATAAAAATATAAAAGTCTGATAAAGGAAAACATAACTAGAGAATATTAAGTATTTAACTGGATTAGAATATTATAATAATTTACCAAACACTCAAACATACTTCATAGGTGAATGTTATAGTTAGGTACATAAATATTAAGCATTGTTGGTTGAAGTTAACAAACTATTCTAAAGCAAGTCAATCCTAAGCATTGGGAAATAATTTCAATGTTTTAGATTTGTGTGTACTTTCTTCCAGACAACCCATTACTCCAGACTTCATCAAATTACTGTATAAGCCATTTGAATCACTGTATACAATAGAATTTAATCAGGTTTCTTCATATGAGATGGGTAGGCTGAATGATCATTTGTACAAATTTAGTAAATTTACCAAAATAATTAGTTCCTTTTCATATCATTTGCAGGACTCCGCTGATCCACAAGACACATCCTGGTATTTTTCAGTCTTAACCAAAAAAATCATGGAGTATGCTCAATCACTATAATCCATAGTCTTTATAAATTCAATAGCGGAGCAGAACTGAATCCACCAATATTGATCTTCACCCTCAAGGCGACTTCCATAGAAACTATTAACATACTGGACCGTAGATAGCAAAGAGGGTGGGTTTGCCTGAAATCAATTAAAACTGTAATAGCATGTTTGGTAAAAACATTTTAAACTACTGCAATCTACACTTACAAAATAAAATGTCTTCAAGTATAGTAGAGATAGTCATCTGAATTACTTGTATTCAAAGTGAATAAAAACTACTTAACTATGAGTGAAGCAGCAATCTGACTTCTAGTCAGAAACTCATTACTTGTATTTAGCTTACCAAAGACTCCCAAGTCTCAAGTGAAAATCATCTTACGCCAATAAACTTTTACAACAACATGGTGCAAAAAGTGTTATGTGAATGTATTTAAAATACCTTTATTAAAACATATACTAAAACAGGAACAAAATCATCAGCTGCAGGAACTCCACTTTCACAAGCCATTGACAACAGGTTCATTATTGTCGTAGCACAACGAAAAACACACAGTAATTTATCTCTTGGTGTTTTGTATGCTGATATTGCCACTATTTCTGCTTGTGCAGATGGCCAAGGACATTCATAGTGAAACATCTGCATCAAAGAAATCAAAAGTTATATTCAAACCTATTCCAAACAACAGTAAGCACTAAATAAATGTATTAGCACAAAGTAATTAATTTAAAAAATATGGAATTAATAAAATCAGGAGTCAAAGAAAAGAAGACAAGGAAAGTCAACATATAATGTATCATTGGATTGTACTTTCACAAAGACATTTTAATAATCGGAATGTAAAACACTTAAACAGACCAGGAATCAAACCCAAGACCACTGAATGCAGTAGCTCTACCTGTGTCGATTCCCAGCCCAGTGCAAGGCTTTTCCATTTCTAGCTAGAGTGCAGGCTCACCTACAGTTTACTCAATCACATTTTTTTAATGGTATATGTTGATTGCGAACACCACAGGCCTTGAAAGCTCTTTATCTTCTACAGTCCTTTGTTTTGTCACATTTAATCAATTTTTAGTTAATGGCAATATACACGACAAAAATTAATTTTCTACACTTAATATATATTCATGAGAGTTTGGGTTCTTATAAACTTAAATTGATCATACATTAGACCAGTAATGTAATTCCATTTAAAAAGGACTACCTTTGGAATCCTCAGATCTTTATGGTCAGGAGTGATAACATCAGCCAACTTTTTCATGTGCTCGTGTAAAACTCTGAAACAAAAAATAAATTTCAAAAAACTAGAAAATTAAATTTGAATGTTTGTGCTCCTATCATACAACTTCGCCAAATATTTCAACCATAATTTTTCACCTTTTACTGATAACTTTGAAAACAAAGTAAAAACTCTGCCAAATTCATTCAGATACTAGATGGAATAAAAATGGACACCAGTAATATGAATGGAGAATTTAGATACAGTATTCATTTTCACAATTTGTGATGTTGTTGTGGTATTCAGTCGTAAGACTGGTCTGATGCAAGCAACCCTCCATGCTAACCTATCTTGTGCAAGCCTTTTCATTTCCTCATAACTAGCACATTCTACATCCTCCCTAATCTGCTTAGCAGATTACATCCTCTCCTCCCTCTTCTGTTCTCACTCCACACACTTCCCTCTAATGCTAATTTTACAAGACCCTCATGTCTTAAAACATGGCCTATTAATCTATCCCTTCTCTTGGTCAACGTCCTCCATATTGTTCACTTTTCCCCTATTCTGTTTAGAACTTTATCGTTAGTGATTTTATCCACCTATCTGATTTTCAGCATTCACCTATAGCACCACATTTCAAAGGCTTAATTTGTGATACATACTCTCATATTACTAGAGAAATGATTTCTGTAAATATGACCAACCTTTAACATGGTTCCTCTACTTTCAGCAACCATAACCAACTTTTATAATGAAGATTTTGAGGAGATGGTGTCATGTTAAGTCCAAGTGTTTCTACAGATATGTGGATGACACTCTTGTCACATGCAAGAGATGAGTAAGATCATTTCCCCCTTTATCTCAGTGCGGTCCAATCCAAATATTAAATTCATGACGAAAACTGAGACATTGATATGTCAATGTCAGACAAACAATCACACATGTTGTGTGCCATAAACTGAGTCAAATGGACCTATATCGACACACCAACAGTTTTCACCACCCATTTCACAAAAGAACTATTCTTCCCATGCTCGTGCATAGGTTGAAAATGATAGCAGACAAAGACCAAAGAATGGGTGGCATAGATCACATGCCATTCACAAACAAAGACCATCAAACTTTCATTGGAGTCTTATACTTGACAATAATTTAGAGCATACAAAATGAATACAAATAACTTAAAAAAAATATTACTCACTGGTCTCGGGAAATATCTCCATCACCATTGGGATAAATTGCTTGAAGATAAACTCGGCTTATTACTGCTCTCTCAATGGCTGTATGTGCTTGCTCTATTTGAGCTCCACTAGCAGCTAAAATTAAAGCACGGAGAATTATCACAATGGTATGCCATGGAAGAAAAACAGAGAGAATATAAATTTATCCCTAGATATTTCTATTATTTATACATATGTTAACCCGTTAATTAAATCTGAAACCTGTACATATCTTAAATTGTTTACAAAATACCCATATATAAAACCCAGATACTTATCCCTCTCTGTGTAATTCAAATCACATCAAACATGTAATAAAGAAAATGTTAATCACTAAAGAATGTCTCAAACTAGCCCAACTTTTTTTAGGGTAAAGGAGATGCAAATAAAGCATGGTGGAAGTGGTAAGTCACTATCTCAATTCATTGCAATACTGGAGTTTCTTTTCTTGAGGACCATAAAGGCAAAGTGTTCCCTATATTGTTATGATACACAATTTCTTAATTCCTCAACTAAATGAATATGGGCATTATAAATCAGTTAACACAATTTCAGCAAGAATGAGCTATGTCACATATCATTGTATTAATGCAAAAAAAAATAACTACAAGCAGTTTCATTTTCTTTATTTTAACAGTTGCATGGATCTGAGACATTTAAAATTTACAGGGTATTGTATATAATTAATAGCAATAGAATGGACCTGAAAAATGCTTACAAGAAGTAATCAATTCTGCCACCATATAAGTCCTATTTTTAAAGAATCTTCAAAGAAAAACCAATTATTATTAATTATCTTCAACGAAAAAACAGGTTTTTAATCATGTATAAATTAATAGTTTACAGAAGAAATTATATGAAGACTAACATCAGGTTTTACGTTTGTGTTGAAGATAATAAGACTGATGAAACAATTGTGTAAAATTGAAATAATTTCATTTCATAACTTCTGTATCTTCCAGAACTGGTCTCAAATGTTATTTAAGCAATTTAAGATAAACCAATACAGTTTGCCTTTGCTTTCACAGTCAAGAACATTAAATTTAGAAAATATAATATAAAATCTATGTCAATAAAATATGAATGAGAAATTAGTCAATACATTCATGCATCCAAAACTTTAATTTGTTTTTAGAAACCTCAATTACCTTGCCAAGTTGGATCTCTATCCATTTCCAAAGATAAAGTGTGTAAAAATTTGTCAAGTAAATCAGTCTTTTCATCAGCAAGAGTTAGCTGTTGAAACTCAGACTGAAATGCTACCAACATTTGTTCACGCCTTTCCAGGAACATACGAACACACACAGATATCAAGAATTTATTACAAACGTCCTTGTCACATTTAACACGGTCCATCATTCTGAAAAGAAAATATAATCAATCTGTATGTTATAAATTATTCAAATAAAAACTAGACAATAAGGAATGAAATTACAGTATTTTTTCAACAATAAAATGCTTTTGGTACATAAAATTTACAGATACTAATAATTTTCAAAATAAATTCTCATAAGCTTCAAAAGAATATCAAATCCTATTTATGATAATCAATAATAACAGTTAGATGGTACACTTCATGAAACAAACGATAAAGATCTTGACAGCTCAACTTTACATATTGAATCCAATTCTTTTTGCCTTTATCCAGTTATTGTGCTGTGCTCTTAATCCTTGGCATTTTGTATTGGGGGAATGGAGAATAAACTCAAGCTATTTACAATAAATAAATTGAATGAATACATTATTTCAGCTTATTCTGGCCAGTATATGAGCAATGTATACAAACCCCCTCATGTATATTCTGCCATGGTTACAAGCATTTCATTACATTGACTCATTACCTGGAGAAAAATACCTTGTTGTGTCAAAATAAAATGCACAGTCATCCATTCACCTACAATTAAAGTGAGAGCTTACTTTAACACAGAGTGTAAAACTATTTTGAAACCATTGACTAAGGAAATATATTGTGCTCAGTTCAGGATATGTTGTACATGAAAAAATTCATCTGTAAAAGTTCAGGAATTATACATATAAGATGTGGTATCAAGATCTTGCCCCTGTCTGTATATTCCATTCAAAATATAATGAATATTTTAAACAATGGTAAT
This sequence comes from Eucriotettix oculatus, assembly GCA_034510155.1. Lineage (NCBI taxonomy): Eukaryota > Metazoa > Arthropoda > Insecta > Orthoptera > Tetrigidae > Eucriotettix > Eucriotettix oculatus. Next base: position 45,394,092 of record CM067380.1, read on the forward strand.
AACTTCTCTCCGATGATATTTTCTCCCTGATGGCAATACTCCCCTCCATCTTCTACTGAGCACCTAACAAACCACATTATTTCTCATAACGCATAAATTTTGGATTGTTTGATCGATTTGTTGAAATAAATATTATATAATGAAAAACTGCAGTATAAAAATTAGATATTATTAATAGCTAAAGTAGCTTTTTAAAAGTTTGTACACATCATTATACTTTTATGTATATTTCTGTAAGTACCTTTCCAAATGGGTAAGTGTGGAGAGCAAACCCTGCTTACATCTTACTAAGTAAGCAATATAAGGAGACCGCTTGCTGTAATCATCTTGTAGAGATAAAAACAATTTACAGCACCTGAAACAAAAAGAAACATTGAATACATTTGAAGAAATATTTAGACTGACCTGAGCACCAAATGGAAGCCACATTGAAACATGAAAAATGAAATAGAAATTACCACCAATGTTAAGTGGACTGGTGGTATTTTCTCAAGACAGAAAACAATGGAAATGTAAAACCTGTACTGCAGCCAAGAAAGGAGACAGTTGCAAATTTTCTTAGGAACATCAAATAGAGCATAAACAGGAAATGTACGGAAATGGGCCTGACACAAAAGGAAGTGAATGAAGAAGCAATCTGGCACACATGGATGATTGAAAACTACAGGAGCATGCTCATACACAAAGAGGACTGACTCTTCAAGACACCGTGACACCTCATTCACTCACCTTTTCTCCTCCTCCTCCTTGATGATGTACACAGTTCCTAAGTGTCCAAAATGTCAGATAAAATTCTATTATACAAGGGGGAACCCAAAATATATCTTAATTTAAATTGTAATGTACAAGGTTCATTTGTAAGAATGAAAATGTAAGGAATACAAATGTAGACATTACCCGTCATCATCAAATCGACGAATGCACCTCAATGTTTCATGTAAATGGGCAATTAAAGACCGATTGTGAAGATTGATTGCTTCTGCAAGTTGTAATTGCAAAAAGGAAACAAGTTCATTGTCTTTGTTCAAAGCTGCTGCCTTCTAAAAAGAAAACGGAAAGATTAAAAATTAAGTATTGAATTATTTTGTCTATTTGTATAAAGCATAGAAAAACATGCAGCAATGTTTAATTTACCTATTTCATTTACAGTAATAAGTTAACTTTTATGCATAAAAATATACTAATTACTTATTCCACATCCAGAAACAATTATAGAATACCTTTCCAAATGAGCTGTTTGGCATCCAAGGTCCATATTGAAGATCAGCTGTGCTTAAGACCATTCTCAGTTTACGTTTTGCATCAATGAATGCATAAGATGCTTCAATGTTACTGGGGTCAATCTTTAACCTTTCATCTATTGGCTGCTTATGTTTTACTGGGTTAGTTGATTCTACATTTTGATCAGATGACAAACTGCTTGTTGTCCCAGGTTTGCGGCGATATTTTGCTAAAATATCCTCTGTGGTATCTATTATAGAGAAAATAATTGTAGCCATTTATTTTTGGCATATTTACAGTTATTTAGAATAAGAAAAATAGAATTAGTAGCAAAGTTTTTAATATTTAGCTCACCACTTGATGATGGATGAATCTCCTCTGACCCTCTACATCTTAGCCTTGGTTGTGTCATATCACCATCCACACCACTCAATGAACCATCAAAACTACAAAGAAAATGTTACAGTAAAATAAACGTTTATTTAAATTAAGCACATACAAAAATGGTATGTAAAATTTTGTTTAATAATTTTGGATGGTGTGAAGTGTTCCATAAATGAAATGTTTTAACATGTGAACGATTTGAATAGTTTTGGGATATCGGAAATAAACTCCAACTTAATAAAAATATGATATCTATCACAATGTCTCATTTAAAATTACCTTAATTTTCTTCTCTATCAAAGCAATGTTATCCTGGTACAATTTATTAAAAATTATTTATAGAAATATGCTAGCAGTTCTGAAAATCTAAACAGTGTCATCTCTTAAACATAACAAATCTCACTATACATTTGTCAATTGCAATACTTTACAGAATCTGTTCAAAAAAGTAAGTAAACAGAATGGAGGCACATTTTATAGTCAAAGTGCACATCTCCAGCATACATGTGTACATAAGCAGTTCTGCAGTCATGCATCAAAATTGTTTGATGGGCACGTCCAATACCTGAGGAGATAGTATCAAACAAGAGCTGACTGCAACACAACCAATATAGCCTAGACAGTACAATTCCCACCCGAGTAGGATAGGAGTCATAGTGAGCAGGAACAACAAGGTAGAAGTGAGAAATGGTGAAACAGCACAATACACTACACACCACTGACGAAACAAGCTTCTCCTCAATCTTCCACCTAATGGAAAAAGGAGTAAGGAAAAATATACTACAGGATAATGAATTACCAGAATGTACAATATACTTTGGAATGGGAAGAAAAGTGCCATTAAAAGATAACTTGAACAAAGATATGAAGAGACACATTTTATTATACTATAGTCCTTACAGAAACTATAAATGTAAGAGCATTACCTCATTGGTGGTCATTAAATTGAGCCTGAGGAGGAAAGGTGCAGAGCTACTGGGTAAGCCTCTTAAAGGAGGTGATAGAAATTAAATTGACCATACAGTTCAGTGTAAATGGTGCAGAGGTGAGTGGAGGGGAACAAACTACTTAAGGTTGAAGTGGAAGATTACGGCCACAAAAAAATTGTGAACATTTATATTCAGGAATTGGTAACCTATGATCTCTTAAATATAATATATATCTACTACCCACATGGGGAAACAGTCAACATTCTGACTGAATTAAAGCTAAAAATGTCTTACGATCGATGTCCAAGTTCCTCTCCGCTTCTCTGAGTCTTGAATCGCCTACTTTTAAATGGTAGTTTGAAGTTACGAAAGAAACTTCTTTTGTGTTTAGAGTCTTCATCAAGAAGATCCTGCCAAAAATTATTAAAAAAATTATCAATAATAAGATTAAGAAAATTGCGTAAGTGCCATATGCTAGATTATACGAAAACATAATTTAAAAGTTTACATCTCAAAAAAGTTAAATATTTACAAAACAATATACTAAAAGATTTAGGGGCAAATATAATATCATACCTTATCACCCCTTTCAGCAGTTTTATCAAAACTAATGCTCTTTGGTATTGCTCCTGTAGATGATGAAGCTTGGTTAGTTTTGGTAACAATCTGGGAGCCTTCCAGCATCATTGCATGCCCATTCACAACTAATGGTGATGGTAAAGGTATGTCTGTAAATGAAAAAGACAACATACACAGTGACAAAAATGTGTCTATGTTGAGTAATAAATCCATATACCTTTCCCTTAGCTTAATTGAAGTGCATAGAAGAATATATTTCATAAGTTGATTGATAACTATTTACATAAATTACAGGATACAAGAAATACAATTTAAAGCAACAGTATCTACCTAGCAATGAAAATTAAATAAAAACTACAAATGCAAGTGAATCAATTAATTTTATTACCAGGAGTGGGAGTTGCAGTCTTAGGTCTGGGTTCTGAGCTACTGCCACTGCTGCTAGAGGAGGCCAAACTTGCAGAACTCAAACGAACCACATTTAGCATGGCTTCTCCAACACTTTCCTGATCCAGATCATCTTCTACTAACTGCGGATTATTCAAAGAAATTAGCAACATTCTATAATTTGTATTGAAATAAAATGTAATATTCCACTACATAAATGATACTAGTGCCACAGACCATAATTTTACCTGTTACACTTGAAAGAGAAGGTATAAAGTGATCTGTCTCTATAAAGTTGTCAAAAGATTATTTTAAAATGTCTTGTTACACACTTCGCAAAATCATTTATTTTTAAAGCATTAACTGTACTAAAACATTGAAGTACTAGCTCAACAATGAAGAAAGTAAATATTACAGAATTCAATTCCTTAAAAGTGATGAGCATGCTCATAACAATTTCTGAAAATATTTCATGAAAAATTATAATCATAATACAATGGTTTGCTTGATATTAGACAGACATGCCTATCAGTATACTTGTAAGGGCAAAATATTTGGGTAATATACAAGCAACAGATTCAAATACCACTTATCAGACTCATCAATAAAGTTAAGTACTTTCAGTATCTGTAGACAATGAAAGCACAAGCTATGTTAAAAGAAGGAACTTTAAATGTGACAAACTATAAAAATCTGATGTTTTAACAATTCTTTAGTGGCACATTCAAGATACAACGTCTTATTTATAGGATTTGAGAAATATAACAGACTAAGAGATTCTATTCAAGCTGACACATATTTGAAAACAAGCATAAAAAAGAAATGCAGAATATCATTAACAGTGTTAACAAACTCTGAATTGCTATTGAATATAAGAAGTATTCAGGTGAATGATGGAATGGTAAAAAAGTACATACATACAATTTATTAATCAAAATTGTTATGTGAACACCTAGGAAGCATTACGTTTCATCACTGTAAACACCAAATGAGCATAATAGTGACATTCAAACTAAACTAGAAAAGGAAATAGGAAATACTTAAGAATCATTTGCTTGTAGCCCCAAAATGTTTGCATAGTTGATTGTCTGAATAAGTACAGCCTCAAAACCTTAACAAACAAGCAAATATGAGGTTAATCATAAGGTCATTCAGAAAATAAATTCACATTATTTGTTATGTGGTAAACAGTTTTTTAAAAATGAAAACAATGTTTTTTCCATCTTTCTGTTGTCTCAGGAAATGATCCAACTTTGAAACAGGCTTCAATCCTAATGGTCACAAATATTTATTTTGCAATATTTGGATGCATTTAAATTATTATTTTGTTTACATAAGTACAGGCAGCTAGAATAAATAAAGTAATTACATGCACAAATGTATAAGTGTGAGTATGCTACAATGCAACAATTATAAACAGGTTAGCAGACATATGCTCTTACAATGTACAAAAAAAAGAAAGCACAAAGTAAAAAACCATAAGGAGAATCCAACAAGACCATTGATCACCTAACTACCCAACAATTATTCAGTAACTAGTAAGTTCCAAATATTAACTTTCTGTTGAAATACTACTGCTATTTGAACTTTGAACTGCAGTCCAATAAAAAGTTTTTTTGGAAAAATAAGATAAACCTAAATTGCAATTCAGAAATTCATACACACAAAAAAATTAACTACTCAAATTATTAAGTACAAAGAAATGCCTGCAATATTGATAAATAATTTAGGGAAAAAATAGTACATATTATACATTAAAAATGGGGGATTTTCACAGTAGTATTATCAATCATAGAGTATTTGAATTGAGGCCTAAAAGCTTCTGAGTGTGGCAAAATCTCTAAAATTAATAAATGATTAAAGTGCAGAATTAAACAGAAAATATACAATACAAAATCAAATGTATACCTATAAGATGTATCCATTTATTGGTATGCAGGAATGATATGGGAATCTGCATAAGCATTGTACGATTAATCACAAAGATATGCATCATGAGCTTTGCTGTACACTATTTGTAACTATTTCCCAGATATAGAAAAAATAATTACCATGAAAACAAGGATAATTATTTCAGGATATTGCCAGTGTCAATAAGGAACAATTTACAAAAAATTAACAGATTTTGCCATTCCCATGAAGTTAGAATTTCTCTCATATCATCTGATTTTACACTAGTGTATAGGGTTGGTAAAATAATAATCATAAGAACTTTTCTTTTTGTTTACAAACCAGGTTGTCAGAGATATATTTGCCACTATTGTTTCCATATTTAGTAAAATGAATCAAAGAAAAAAAGAGAAACAGAAATTATGATACAAATTATGTAGTACTTTTACAATCAGTTATTTCAGTTTATACAGCACAACTGATTGTACATAAAAAGGAAAGTCATAGTTGTACTGAAAAAATGATTAAACAATTCTCAATATATGTATGTGCATTCTTCTTCCTGCAGCAACATCTTTATTTTCAATATACAGATTTTGCTAATTATAGATTCATTATTTAAGTAGCATACATACTTCTTGTTTCAATTCCAAATCTACATTTGGCACCCCAACAATTTGTGGAGTATTTGGAATGCTTGGAACCATTGCTGGATGGTTTGTGCTGAATGTAACACCACCATTTGTGAAGTGAGGTAATGTCATAGGTCCAGTCTGAGCCAATATTCCAGATCCAGCCTGGTTGGCTATGGGTGGGACCATTACAACAGGACTAGGTATATTAATAATGGTCTGACCACCTGTAGGTACACTTGCTTTCACATCAGATGATTTATCTATTTTATCAATTACATGGATTAATGGAGTTTCTTCAACATTCTGAATTGCTGTAAAACAAAACCGAAACTAAACAATATAACCATTTTTAATGTAGCTTAAATGAAATCATACTGACAATTTTTTTCATGAAAAATATTAAATTTATTGGGTTGAGTGAATAAATTTCTCCTTTATAATAATTTATTTATTTAAATTTCAAGGAAGAAATCTGTAAAGATTTTTTACTGTAGTAACTAACTTTAATATTATACATGTGTTAAAAATCAAAGCATTTACTGCAGAAAACTTATTCCGATAAAACTAAGGAAATATAAAATTACTGTACACACACAGAATTATAAACTAAATTACCAGTTTTATACACAAGAAATAACAATTAATTAGTGTTTTGTACATAGTTAACACACAATTACAACACCAATTTGCAAAAGTGTTTTTTCCACAAACTTTGTTATGAAAAATTAATCTTCTTAATATGGATGTTTTACAAATTTCAATTATTTATTATCAGTATTATATCATCATTCATAATTATCATTATCAATGTTATTCTTGACAATCTTTTTAAGCAGCATATTTCATATAAACTACTAACCATGTTTGATAAAATCAACTGCCGATTCTCTTCGCAAAATAATGTTATTAGCATTGTTGTCTACATATTCAACAGTCCTCCTCCTGTAATCAGCCTTGCCACCACCTCTTCCAGTCACATTCCAAACTGGATTGGCAGGAGCATCTATCCGAGTTGGCGAGATTGGAATCAATAACATCTGTCGTCCATTAACTTCATCTCCTTTTATAGGTCTAAAAGTTGCATTTAAGCCGTCTGTAACAAAATGAAAAACCATTTAATAGCATAGGAAGGGAATTGAAAAGGGGGATGTGGAAGGAAGGTAGAGCAAAGTAGCCAAGGGTTTACTAGGGCCCCCCGGGCTATAGTTTAAGGATCCTACCCAGTGTTTCACTTGAGAGCTGCAGGGAAAACCCTAGAAAACCTGCATCAGGTAGGTCAGGCATTGGATACTGTTCTCACACCCATAAATATTAAAAAAAAAACAGATGTTATCAAGAACAACAGTGAGAAAATACAATAAAAAAAGAATGATGAGCAATTAAATGTGCATAAAAAAGACAAATAAACATGTATTTCCCTCTTGGCATTTTTGTCAGAGATGCTTTGTTATTTCACAATTTGAGAAAGGAAAACTGAGAAATATAATTCTCAAAGTGCACATCTGATGATATAATTCTGCCAATGGTTTCTTCAGCAACAGGCGGACAACCCCCCAATTTGGAAGCTTGATACTCTTTTCTGATGAGGGCACATTCTAATATGAGGGGCTGTTCAATAATCACAATCAGCACTCCTGTGCTGATTCAAACCTGCAGTGTCAGATCTACAACTTACAAGAGATATTTTCTGTAGACGTGTAGTCTGATCTCTTTGAGATGTTTTAGTTGGACCAATTTAATGTTGTGTCTGATGGCAGCAGAGAGGCAGGAGTTGCACTTTTCAAATTCTATTTCTCAGTTTTCTTTTCTCAAATTCTGGTGTAACAAAGAATCTCTGACTAAAATGCCAAGAGGGAAATATGTTTCCATTGACCCCCTGTATCCCTCCTTTAAATTTATGCTCTTTACTTCTGTTACACCCTGAATTATAAATAAATTACTAACAAGCACTTGATGGTGGAGTCTCTTCACCACCTTCAGTATCCGTCCTTCCTTCAGCTTCAACTTCTGACCTTGCTGTATCATCAGAACGTGCTACACTTCCAGTATCATCAGTGTCAACTTCCGTTAATCGCTCAGAATCAGAAGCCAGGACATCTGTGCTCCATGCTTCTGATGCTGTCTCTGATATATCCAACATCTAGAAAAAAAGCAATTATTCATTACAAAATTGTTAATTTTGACTTTCAACTAAGGGCATAGTAAACAATGGTTAAATGCATACACAAATGTAATTTGTTCATCAGAATCAATATGGAGTTATGCAACATTAAGATTACTAGGAAATTAAAGCAAAAACATACACATCTTAATTCATAACAATAATTGAGTGTGTTTTTAATACACAGTGTTAACTCCATGATATAGAACCCAAATATATATAATGAAGAATATGGTCTAACAGAGGTCAAAAGCTCCAGTTATGTGTTATTGTGAAATAAATACAATTATGATTGCACAAGGTTATCTTTATACAGATAATTGAAACACATGCTAGTTATTTTGAGATATATTACTGTACTTTACAACAATCTAAATAAATTCACTTTTCTGTCCTATACAAAATGAACACACCACAATATTAGTATGGATGAATATAAAATAAAATAAGACAAAAAAATATTAATAGTTAACTAGCTAACCTGTGTAGTTTCTGCCAATTGTTGAATTGCACTTTCTGCTGCATTCACAGAAAAACTCCTTTCAGACTGTTCAATTGTTTCACTATCACTGGCTAGTACATCAGTGCTCCAGGTATCGCTGACCATAGAGACTGTTTCATCACCTAAAAATATGTATTATGCATATTTTATCTAAAAAAAATTAAGGTAACTGATGCATAAACAATTCTCAGGTTAGGACCCAGGTTAATGAAGACTTAAAACATAACATTTCTATAGCTTGTGCTTCCATCTTTGTCAGGTATACTAATGGTGCTGGTCCAGTAACAGGTATCTACATTGACTAGTGTGAAAACCTGAGAACTGTTGCTGCTTCAAAAATTATTTCACAACAATTACATTTTTTTACAAAATTCAGTAAAACTAACACACAAATACATTTAAAGTTTTAAATAATTTTTAACCATGGACAAAAAAATCTTTGTAACTATCATATTGTAATTATATTTAGTTTATAGTCAATGTTGATTTGCAGTCTTCCGTAATGCATTAGAACTGCAATTATACTTATGAACATAGCACAGGAGCTGTCAACATTGAGCATTTCAATAAATAAATAATTTGATCATTAGGTATAAATAAATAAACAAGACAGCCAATTTATCAGCAAACAATTTTATACTTATTTCGTCCATATTTGTGGAATTCATCAGGTAAATTTTAAATGGAAAACATGTATCTAAGAGTATGTATCTAAGATAATGATGCTTTGTTGACTGCATCCTGCAATGGTTACAGAATTGAGCATTTCATATTCACTATTGAAGAAATAGGTGATGTTCATTAAAATGGTAATAAGATTATACATTTTAAAATTGCAATACTACTACTGTCATGACCAATCAATTGGTGATACTCAGCTGCGATAACTGTAAACTAAAGCAAAAGGACTATCAAAACAGTGGTATCATACACATTTGCGATACATGTATATGTGTATAAATAGATTTTAACACTTGGTTGTGTTTGTTTTCTAATATGCAGAAAACAAGATGTGTTACTGTCACACAGCTTAAACTTTGGATGAAGAGTTCTCGGGATTCCAGTCGGGTGATGTCGTTCTTCACCTGAAGAAGATGGCGGTGTCAGCCATAGAAACGTTGTGGACTACAAACGACATCATCCAACTGGAATCCCGAGAACTCTTCATCCAGCATCTACGTCGGGAAAATCTACGTTCTCTAGCTTAAACTTTATCATTCATAGTATTTTTAATTTTTTATAAATATTTCCTCTATAGGAAGAAGACATGAAAATCTGCCAAATGCCACAGTTAATTAAATTTTAAGAAACAAAGTCTGTGAAAGGTCATAAATTATTGTATTAATTCATAACAGACGATAAATTAAAACTTTTAAAAATTTATTTCTGTTGAACAGTTTAATAACCCTATCTTTGACATGACTACTTCAATGGAAAACGTAATCTGCTCCATAAGTGCTGCTAATTTCCTGTAACATTGTTAAGGAAACTCAGTCCTCTCACTGCTAATGTAGTCTATAGGTAGCACAGTATCACAATCCTTCGTTTTCAGAAGATATCTGGCACAATACTACATTGCTTTACAATCTGGGTGTATTTCAAGTTCTTTGTTTCTATTTTATTTTATTACAAATACATTAAGGAATTATGATTATTAATTCTCGCTAATAAGAACATATTACATGTCTTGTAACATACGTCATTATATAATGAATTCTATGTGTATTATTCAATTGCTAGTTTTGTTTTACAATAATGTTAATTTGTTTATATTTTGTCTGCGTGGATGCAGCCCACGTACAACTGAAAACATTACAATTACCTTCTATTAGTTTCTTTATTTCAAACTTCCCAAATTTATCATCAATGTCAGAGCGGCTCTGTTTGTTTGCAGATGTAGGTGGAAAATCCAATGTTTGTCTCGACTCCCCAGCACTTCCTCTAAGCATTCCAACTTGCCCATCTTCACCCTCTGTAATTTGCGATGATGGAGTATCACGTCCTACAAAATGGTTAAATACTAAGTTAAAAGTAAAATCTATTAAAAACTTAAAATTTCTTAAAAGTAATCCATTTATCTAATGTCGCGGCAATAAATACTGTGTTTCTATGTTAGCAAAAGACTCGTACAATAATTTTAACTTGGCTAAAATCATAGCAAAAATAGGAAGTATTTAATTGAAATAAACAGGACTGAAAAATAATAAGACACACTTTTATCCAAAATAAATATTAAATCATTTTATTTTGAATTGTATCTATAAAACAAATGTCACAAGCAGGACCCTAATGGTTGCTATTGATATATTCATAAAGCATAATATCACATTACTACACAAAAAATTGTGCACAACAAAAGTAAAGCCATCATAAGCATCAAGATAAAGCAATATAAAACCCAAGAAAGTTTTAATAATTTTTAACATTTTTTACCTTTAAAACTGATCAAAACCACAAAAATAATTCTATTCAAGTGAACAGCATACTAGATAAGTAAATCACAGAAATAACTAAAATATCCCACATTTTTGAACTTATCAGAACAGTTAAATCAAGTAAATTAATTACATACCTGAAATATTTGGAGTACCTCGGCCAGACACATTAGCAGATACCATATCAGAAAGGTTATCATTCTGATCTTCATTTTCTAATTCCAGAGAAGAAGCAACACTATGATTTGATGCCGCTTCTGAAACTGCTTCCAGGTTGTCACTAGTATTACCTGGTATAAAGAGTTATAAGAAGTAATATTTCACTCGCACAACAGTTGTAAATGTGAAAAATTGTAAGTACATATCAGCACTTAAACAGTTTTAGATCATTTGGTTTATATTCATTAAGAAATTACTTAACATGAATTCTAAAAATAAATCTAAATTAATACAAAACTAGAATAACTTAATTACTGAGTTTGTAAGACTAGTTAGAGTCAAAACATAAAAATTTGGTTAATCTGGTCATTAAACACGAAAAATTTCCCAGGGTATCTGATTTAAAAAAATCTAGGACACCTAGATACAAGCAACAGAAGTAAGGTTATAAAGACCAAAAGTCACAAGAACAGGTCCTCAATCATAACCAAGAACAAATATGAAACTTCAAAAATCTGCTGAACTATTTTTACATCTGTACAAGTGGAATGAAAATTTTGTCTAATTTCGTCCTGTAGAATTATTGTTGACTTGTGGAGTTTGTTAACGACCTTTTTATATTACTTCTATGCCTATGAACTTCAAATCACATGAAATAAATTTATAAAAGGTTGGCCAATTTAAATAGTAAATTGCTTGAAAAAATGTTTTTAGAACTAATTTTATGAAAAACAAAAATAAAGCACTTTAAACTGATAACTAAAGATGGTAGTAATATGAAGATGAAATTGGAAATAGATTAATATACATACCAATTGAGCCCTCATCATGCAACAAGGAGAATCGTGTACGTTTCTCTTGACTTTCAGCTCTTTCCACAATATTACTCCCACTGCTACTATCATCTGGTAGGCTTACTCTGACATGAGATTCAACTGTATCATCCATACACAACACCTGTAAATTAAAAATTAAATGAGTTCAAATTAAGTTGTAAATGTGTTAGTAGCTGAGCTTAATGAAGATGCCAAAAAATGTTTTGCCCTATTCTGTCTTCTCTGAATTTGCTTATGATTTTTGTAGCTTCTTTGTTTCACCACATGCAAGAATTATAAACTAGTATTTAACATGGCATATGTAAATTTGATCACTTTCAATGCAGCATCCATCATTATCAGGGTTTGTTAGAATTTTCAACACATGCTAATTTGTAAGGAATTTCTAAATGTACTAAATATGATAATGTAAGAGATTAAATTTTAAGAAAATACTGATCCTAATAAAAATATTGAGTACTGATCTGTAACTAATTTATATTTATACAAAAAATGATTTCAACATGGCTCAAACCTATAGTCAAACAATACCCATAGCTTAGACTTTGCTGATAAATATGAAAGAAACCGAAGAAATAGTTTCAAAGCAATGAACTGTAACGAAATGACGTACCTTCTGTTCTGGAATTAAACCTATGTTGCCTTCAAGATCCAACCTAAATGGTATGACTAATACGTCTGGCCCTCGCTCACCAAGATCATCATCTGTACCACTTTCTTCAACTCCACTACTTGAAGCCGGTGAAGTAGATATATTACGGTTTCTTGAAACTACAATAAGGAATTTAAAAAATGACCAACTGCAATTTTACAATGCTCCTTAGAATAAAATTCAGCATTTCCAAATACAGTTTCCTTAAAAATTCATAGAAATATAAATCAATTATATTTGGTGAAGGATGCTTAGCAGTCATATATTAAATGTAATATTTCTGTTTAGTGGATTGAGTATAATTATCTAAAAATAAATCAGATATTGATTTAAAAGGTGCAACAAACAGAATCATTTGATGTTAAAAAAACAAGTTAGTAAACACCATATTTTATGTACCTTTTCCAAGGAATCCAGTTCTCTTATTTGGTGTATCAGGAGGAGATGCGACTTTTGGTTGAACTTTAGGCGAGTTTCCAATGTTGTTGTTATTACAGCTTGCTGGGAGTTGTCGAATGAGTGCAACAAGTTGTTCTTTGTCAATTATACTAGTATCCAACTGGGATTCAGACAATACAGATTGCAGAAAACTAACCTGTAAAATAAATGTATTTATTATGTAAATAAAGTAAAATAAAAAACATTTTCAATGTCATTAAAATGAATGACTGTGTTGTATGTAAATAAATTCAAAGTATAACCAACTAAATATAAACCTCTAAACAAAACTATGCTCAATGAGATGCACAGATGCAGTTTCAATAATAATTTTCAATCAGAATTTTTCATCTTATAACCCTTTTTTTGCTATCTAAAATATATTAATCAAACGGTATTGATAAACAATTATGTTTCATGACTAAAATCAGTCTGTAATTATCAATAACTGACAAGAATGACTTTAGATATAACTGTAAGCTGATTTCATCTTAAAACAGGAACTAGATTAATCTGTATAACATGATCAAAAGAATAGAAGATATGTTCCACATAAAATTAAAGCAAACATTTTTAGGATTATTCAGTTGACATGACCGACAACATAAAGCAGCAAACAGTTGATTAAGGAAACAGCGCGAAATGTGTCCATGGACAAGAGATCACACATACAAAAACAGTTTGTTCCTTATATTTCAAGAACATATCATAGTGAACGCTTCCAAAAAAATGTATGTTAGGCATGTTTATATGAATTATAATATAAAATGGACTATTATGTTCATAATATTACTTAAAAGCAAATAATGAACTTTATTTTATAGTATTTATAATAATTAATAAGAAAACAAATAATAATATAAACTAAATACCAAAGTGTGGAGTTCTGTCTCTGTAAATAATGCCGCAGAACGTGTGAGTCCACATAATTTAGAATTCTGCTCCACAGTCAACTCAACATTGATACTACTTGCTTCTTCATCCAATATCATATCTAAAATTGATGCTACACAATCCTGAAAACAATAAGACAAATTTTATTTGCAATAAGTATTTTAGGGGTACAGGAACACATTATATGAAACATACAACATGAAAAGAATTACAGTATAAAGATGTGAGGGCACATTACTTATCACACGGTGTGTTTTCTATAACTCAAAATGTATAATTCCAAATACTCTTTCATAATACAAATCAAAGACAATCTGTTTTTCTTATTTCCTTTCAATAAAAGCAATTTGCTGGAGGCATTGTAAGATGTTACAATTCAGATGAATTCTTCCCTTCCAGTTGTGCATAAAAATGCAGTCACGTTGAATCAAGAATATATGGAAATATAATTTTCTCTGCATGCAAATTGTTGCACTAATAAATCTATAATAGCTGACTCAATGACATTCAAGTTCATCAATTGCTCCAATGCAGGCTTTGCAGAGTAAATACTGTTCATAACTTTTACATGCAATTCTTTGTAGTATAACATCACCTTCAGATAAATGGGATGTTTATAACGTCATGCATTGATAAAGAATCTTTTTTAAATTTACACTCATACACTATTCTTTTCTATTTTGATCCTTATTTCAATAAGTTTTCTGTCTACCAGGTAGAGTATTAGCCAAAGTGATGTAGGTGGCGTTAATATCAGAAACTGAAAATGTACGAAGGAAAAAGCTCGGCGTGTTCTGTGGCTTCATGAGAGTAAATCAACAATTAGTGTGCAAAGATGATTTAGAAATGCATATGGATACAACCCTTTGCATGTTAACAGCATAAAGCATTGGTATGACAGATTAATAGAGACAAGCAGCATTGCAATTTTTCCAAGAATTGGAAGGCCTACTGTAAGTGAGGAGACAATGGAGGCTGTCAAAACTTTTACACAGGGTCCTCGCAAATCATTTCGTCATGTCACTAGTAAACTTTGCATTCTACACAGCACAGTGCTTAAAGTTTAACACAAGATGCTTTATGTGCTTATAACTTCAAATTTTTTAGGCCATGAACTGAATGACATTACCTGACATTACACGTTTACGATGGAGATTCTTGACCACATTGATAATGATAATGACTATCTTAAATGCATGTTTTTCAGGTGAATAAACACAATGTTTGTATATGGGGTTTTGAAAACCCACATGCTGCAGCTTAACATGAAATGGACAGTGTTTTGTGTAACAATAAGGTTAAAAGGCCTATCTTTTTTTTTTTTGGAAACTTCTGTAACAGGAACTGTTTATTTGGATATGATGCAGTTGTTCCTAGTGCCTCAATTAGAAGAAGGTAATTTCAACAGGATGGTGTTCTGCTACATTGGGCAATTCCTGTTCATGAATTCCTCAATTCAATGTTTCCCAACCATTGGGTTGAAAAAGATGGTCCTATGGCATGGCCCCCTTGTTCTCCACAGGCTATTTCCTGTGGGGGTATGACAAAGACAAAGTGTTATATACACTGTTCCCCAATATTGACATATTGAAGGAAAGAATAATGGATGTGATATTATCATTAACAAAAGATCTGCTGGCAAATACTAGGCAGGAAATAGTCATCTAGGTACTCTTAGAGCTACAGATGGTGCACACGTGGAAGTGTATTAACGTTGTAGTAAAAACTTTATAAAATAAGGATCAAAATAAAAAAAGAATTATGTATAAAACTGAAATAATCTAACTTTCCCAGTGTATTTAGTTGACAAAGTTTTCTTAGACACCCAACCAGGTGAGGGTGTAGTAATTCCGCAATGCTTCAATAGTGGACATTGCCATCATCTTCAACAGAAGCTTTATCGGATCTGAAATAGTCTTTTTCAATAAATTTTCTTTATCAGCATAAGACTTTACAAGCACCCTGTATGGTCCTGATTCAATATCATTCTACTGTTATAGGAAAACTGCATCTCCTTCACTTGACTCTTTACCTCCTGTGTTAGCATATCATAAATTACTTAAAGTTATCAATTTACATAAGGAATAATCAACAAAGCTATAACATTACCATGGGTCCATGTTTTCAAAGTTTCTGTACGTGTACTTAAAAGAATCATAATTTAAGTGGTGAATGAGAAATAACACAGAAATATTTCATGTTAAAACAAATGCTGAACTATAGCACAAGTTATAAACCAGATAATATACAATAGACTGACAATGCCTCAGCCTGTAGCAAATAAATCTGGTTTAACTTCCAAGATTTAAAAAATAAAAATTGTATGAATAATTTTTTAAAAACAAGAAGACTTGAAATGCTCACTTATTAAAGTTACTTAGCCAGAAACTCTTCAACAATGAGAAATTTATCAAATTACCTTTGAAAAATGACTGTAAAGATCAGCTACTTTGCTGCCAACATCTTCATACTTGATCATTGCCAATGTTTGAACTATTTGTGCAACTTGGATAAGATTGAACCTGGCAATGTAACTAATTGGAGCATCTGTAATACCATATGGCTCAGGGTTCACTATTGCAGGGCATATGAAATAGGTAAACACAAGGTCTGTACATATGGCATGGACCTGAAAATTATTTTTAAACAAAATCAATAATATATATCACAATAAATGATAAATAATTTGACTATTGCCAATACTGCAGTAAATTGTTGTATGCAGGTGTGAGAACTGGGTAAATATTGACAATTTTTTAACTCAATGAAAAATGGAAACATAAATGTATTTTTGAAAATACAAAGGACTGAACTCATCCAACATGAGAGAACTTTTTTTTTAATTTAGCAGCAGACATATAATACAACATATTTGTAAGGACAAATAGAACACATTGTCAAAGTGAAAATATTCAATCTTGATGTAAGCTTTTACTAACCTCTTTAGGGTCACTGTTAGGAGATTTTGAAAGTAAATCTGCAATTTGTCGAACAAGCCAACAAATTCCAAACGGAAAGCAATGCATATTTTCTCGAAGACTGCTAACAAAACGATTAGTAACAGAAACTAGGCGATTATTTGTCCATTTTCGATATTCTGCCAGACGTTTATAATACTCTGGAGTTCCTTCTGCACCAAACTTTTTTAAGCGTTCTTCTTGAGGAAATCTAGATGGTAATGTCAATATCAAATTTGATCAACTGATACCCTTAAAACAAATTAACAGTTTTTTTGTATTTTAAACCTACCTAATTGTAGCTTTGTCAGGATCTATATCCAAGAACATTTCATCTTCCATCAGCAACTGCATTATGGGATTGTGTAATGCAGCTGTCAAAAACAATTTAGCTGAAAACAATCCTTCATGAAATTCTCCATATAAACGAGCAAATGCACAGGATTTCTGTCGTAGCAGTCTGTAACATAATATTTAGATATCTCTTAAATTTCTCCAAACTAGTTTGAACAAAAAATAATTAAAAGTATGTATGTGCACAGTCATAGGTATAAATATAAATTACAATAATAAGAAAGGGAGCATAAAGAGTTCTTTCAGAATATATCACAAACAATAGTCAAAATAAAAAGCATACAGCTAATTTGCAGAGATACTTTTGTCAAGTGCAATAATCTTTATTTCATCAATGGGTTTAAGAATGGGTTCTGGTTGAGATGTTTGAAACTGTAGATCTTGATTGTAGAGCAAATGTTTTTCAAATGCAGAAATTGGATAAATGTTTCTTAGGATTCCAGCCAGGTAAACTTGTAGATAGCGTGAGTCATTTCAATGGCATTGTCCAGTGAAGATGGTGTGGACAGTCGTCATAATATCAATGAGATTATCCAACTAGAATCCCAAGAAGCCCAGTATTGATTCAACAAATAATAATACTAAATTCATTAAAATCAGTCTATTTTCATTATTTCTGATTTGTAAACGAAAAAAGAAAACGGGTAGCTGCTATGAAAATTTTAAGAAATTCCTCCTGTCCAACATGGCTGGCAATCACTTGGAATACTTTTCCTAATCTTACAGGGTGACTGCCTTCAAAAATTCAAAAACTGCACTCAGCATGACGCCCGTCAAGTAAGCCACCAAATTTCTGTCTCTCTTTCCTGTCCTTATTAATTTAATTAACCTGACACTGTCATTTTCTGACTTGTGGGTATATATATATATATATATATATATATATATATATATATATATATATATATATATGATGAGACAGGAAATGACATTGTCATGTTAATTAAAACAATTAATAGGGAAAGGACAGATCCTAACTTTCTGATGAAAGGGGTGGTGCCTCCGAAAATTCAAGTACTCTAAACCTCACAAGGTGTCTACCATCTATGAACCTCAGGTAAGTCACCTTCTTTCTCTCTCTCTGTCCTTTCCATATTTATTATATATATATAGGTTTTTGGATATTAGGATAGTAAGTAAGGATAGTAAATGAGGGAGAAAGATAGGAAATACGCTTTGAAACATATCTTTCCCTGAGCATAATTCTGTGCCAAACATATGTTTCTTAGCGTATTTCCTATCTTTCTCCCTCATTTACTACATAATACTGTGACATTGTCAAAGTTATCAGAGAGGACAGGAAAAATACAGAAAATCACTGATTTACATAGATTATATATATGGAATGTGATACATGTCGGACAGGATGAAAGATTTCAAATTTTTTGAGCAATCCTTCTTCAGGATATAGTAGTACACTTCATGCCCTCAATTACACGTAATCTATTGATTTTCCCTTTCTTCTTTCCCATCGATTTTAATTGTATTACACATAAGGGAAAAAGATAGAAAAAACCAATAATAAAAAATTGGACAGTAACCACACAGAAATATAGGAACATATTTTTAAGTAATTAAATTATAGCCAGGTTTGGACTATAAAATACTACTGAAAGTAAAGTAATTGTACCAAAAAGATTTCAAATTTGTAAACAAATCTTTACGTTAAGTAATATTAAATGCTTGTATTTTAATATTTTACCTGCGTGGATTCTCAGAAGGTACAAGTTGAAGCTCAGTGAGATGCCTCAGTAATTGCAATGCTAGCATTTTATCATTAGGTAAAAGGCTACTTCCTAAAAGACCTGATCCAATGCAATGTGCCACTGATGTCATGACATCAGCTGGTAACATTTTATCTCCAATAACAAGGCAGCTTGCAAGCAACTGCGGTGAATTACGTAAATTTTGTAGAAATTGACCATATGACATACATTCCTACAATAAAAGACAACAAATATAATAAACTCACAAAAAATTAATAAAATAAATTTAATGATAAATACTAGTAAATATATTGATTTTCAATGTAAAAACTAAAGAAAGTAGGTGCAAGCCATCATTTCAAAATATATTTCATTAAATACAAATATAAACTTTTATTTTAGAGGTAGGCAAGTACTTTACAACATGTCACAAATTATTTTACATTCTGAATCTAATTCAAAATTAAAAACAATTGGTATGAAACAGAAAGAGAGAAAGGTGATGGCTAAGATGAAACTGAAGCTCAATTACAGATAAGCCAACGCCATTCTCTTTCTTTTACTTTATATATAAAAGAGATAGAAAGATGGTGACTTACCTGAGGTTCACAGATGGTAGGCACCATGTAGGTTTTGAAGTTCTTAAATTTTCGGAGGCACTGCCCGCTTCATAAGAATGTTAGTAACACATTTCTGATCACTGGAAATGTCTTCCTAACTTTCTGATGAAGGGGGCATTGCGTCCAAAAATTTAAAGAAGTCAAAACCTTACATGGTGCCTACCATCTATGAACCTCATGTAAGTCACCTACTTTCGATCTCTTTTTCCTTTCCTTATTAATGGTTTTAATTAACATGACAATGTCATTTCCCGACACATACATCAGTCAATGGCTGGTAGCCACACAGAATGCTTTTCCTATTCTTCTTAGGAGTGGGGGGGGGGGGAGGAAGTGCCTCAAAAAATTGAAAAACCCCACTCAACATAGTGCCTGCCAACTGTACACATCAGGCAAGCCACCAATTTTCTATCTCTCTTTCCTAACTTTATTAATTGTTTTAATTAGCATGACAAGGTCATTTTATGATTAATAAGGTTTCTGACTTACCTATATATATTTAATTATTTCTACAAAGTAACATCCTTACTTATTTTTATATCACCTTTTACAACACTCTTAACTGTCCATTCCCACTTGGAGCTTTAATTCCGACAATCCTACTCTTCCCAAGTTACCTTTTTTTACTCGCTCTGTGTACCACACCTCTCTCAATCTCTCGGTGCCTGAAAATCATGTCTTGTCCTCAGACACATGAAAACTCGTGGTTTCTACACAACCCTTGCACACACCGATTTACTACATTCCCCAATTATTAAGATGAATGACAATCCACCATCAGCCAGCATTGTGTCTCCTTTTCTCTTGAAGGGCTCTTACCCATCCCAAAATTGCAGATGCACCAGTAAAATTCTCAGTTTCCTTTCCATATCTATTTCTTTAATTATTTTGACAATATCACATGCTTACTTTACATACAAACAAAGAGTATCTTGTATTAATATAGGAGATGACTTCAAGAGTTTTGGAAATAAACATTTGCATGCATTTGGATTTCAGTATATTATATATACACTTCATGCAATCAGCAAACTGGCTGATTTAATCCAACAAATAGAGCTAACACTTCTGAAAATTTGAAGAACTTGCTTCTGTCTAATATGATGATACCAACCCTCAATTTCCAGGAAGTCACACACTCTACTTACTTTTCACTCAAATATTTTACATACTAACATATTTATGATTATAAAATAAATTTCAGGTAAAGAAAGAGTTGTTTTTGAATAAAATATTCTACAAAAGACACTCAGCTGAAAATGTTAACATTGCGTGAGTAACTCTCTGGCAGGTGATATGCATAAGAGTTATTTTATGCAGCCAGCACATCAGAAAAACCTCAACTCCTGGATAAAAGTTAAAATCACTTTAATGTCTCACCTGAAAACCTAAGACTTTGTAACCATCAACAAATGTTGTACTCTCTAATGTATTTGCTTTGTGACAGCAGGACGCTGGGGTGCAATCAGGTCGAGCAACAATTAACTGATTCAAATTATCTCTCTGTTGTGCAGTAACCCATGCTAGTTGTGCTAGACTAGATGAAACACAATCAACCTAGAAAATAATTTTATGTTAGGAATATCAAATAATTAAATGCAGCATTTCATATTCAAGAATTAAATAGCTGTAAATGGCATACTGCTGCAAATTAGTTTCAGTACTGTCCGCATAATGTGTGACTGGCTATCAAAACTCTTCAAGAAAGCATGCTAAGATAATTTTCCATCGCTAATGGCCAATTTAAAACTCGGGTTAAACCTGCCATACATATCTATGAATCTATCACCAATAATGGTCAATTTTGTGGCAAGTGGCCTTGGTTCAACAACTTTTCTTTTATTAAGTACAAATTCAAGGAGTAAAACCAGGGTTCCTACTTTCCAGACAGAAATTCTACCAAATGAGCAACCGCGTCGATTCCATGTCTTTGATTATTTTGACAATGTCACATGCATACTTTGAATACAGACAAAGCAAATTCCTCTGAAGTATCTGGTACCAATATTGGGAGATTCCCTTTATCCACCTCACCGGAAGGTTGCCTGCATGTCAGGCATAAAGGAAAGAGGGATTTCATCCAGACATAGTCAATCCAGATAGCAGAGAACCCAAGTTCAACTCTTAGTCCAGTCAATTTTTTTTCCTTCCTTGAATTTGTTACTTCATATTCCTAATCAGTGTGCTGTGCTTCACAGAAGCAATAATTTGTTCTCAACTTTCCTTTGTACATAAACAAGTTAATTAGTTTCCAAAGAAGAAAGATAAAAATGAATTAGCTATTAATATCTACCATTACTTCCCCCATAATTGATAACATTCTGTGAGAATGATAAAAAAGGAGAATGTTTCAATGTTTCTTCAAAATTAATCATTAATACTAGTCAGTTATACCATACGAGTGTACTAAATTGATGAAGCTGATCAGACTATTACAATTGAAGCAAATGTGTGCTCTGTGTGTTTGACACAAGAACCTTGACAACTGGTCAAGTTGAGGTGCAATACATGGTTCACTGGTTTGAGATGTGAACCACTTAAGAACGATGTTCATGCCAAAGCAAGAGATGCCGGAAGGGAATTGTTCCAGTAAAAGTGACAGGATATTGATATTATCACTAGAGTGGGGAAATGATTCTTGCCGTAAGTCCACAGAATGAAAATATCACCTGTGAATACGAGCCAGGTTACAAAGTTTTAAGGAGAAGGATACAAGGATATAAGAAACAAACTGTACTTAACACAAGTTTGCAAGAGCCAACAACCAGACAAAAAACTTGAGATACACATCTAATTAGTTGCAAAATACACAATATGACATAAATATGAATGTATTTTAATAATATGTAATTCTTTTATCTTTTAAAACTTGAAAAATTAATCAGTTTATCAAGAAAATAGTTTTAATATTGCTTCAAAAGTTTGATGTTAAAATAATTGGCTGTAGATATTCTATTAAAATTGGCAGGACCACAGAAATCCTTTCCTGGTGCACTTTCAAACACTGTATGGCTTTAAATAAAATGTGTAACAAAATGGTAATTAATAAAAAGAAGATCCAATTTTTTATAATTTAATGTTCATATCCAATGCTTGAAATAGATTTTAAAACTACTATGGAGTTACTAAGTCCATTGAAAAGATGTGTAATCTTAGTTTACCCAAAGCTTATGTATAAATCAGAGTGCTTAAGGTTGAGTATTCAATGGTTTCAAGATATTTGGCTAACTTGAGCCACAGAGTTGAGTTCATTTTACTCCAATACCTGTCAGAAAATTTTATTTCAGTGCGTAATCTATACACACAACATTTTGCAGTATATCTGACAATATCATTCTGAAATCTGGACTGGAACAAAAATTCACTAATTTCTTTATGACTCAGATATGAAGCAAATAATTTTTGTTAACATTCAACAAAGCTAAGTTGCAAAAAAAAACTTTTAAACTAAGAACAAGTACATAAATATATGCATTTAATTATAATTCAAATGTTTTTAGACAATTATTTAGTATTTTAAAAACTATTAGTTTTGTGCATGCATTCAATGAACGATGGGCAAGTAAAAAACAGACAGACAAAAAAAACTTATGAAAATCTATAATGTATGTGAACAAATACCACCAATACAAACATTCAATATTTCATATTCATTTCATACCAATAATATAGGTACAGAGTAAAATGATTGCAAATAGTATATTTCCTTCCAAACATTGAAAGCAGTGATTAATTCAAAGTTATGACAACTTAATAATAAAATATGGTATATCACAAATATCCACTCATTGTCAATCCACAAATTTTCAACCATGGCCATAAAATTTCTCATGGACAGGATTGATCACTCTAAGGGATGTATGGACCAAAATGAATAATAATTAATTAATAAGTTGCATTTTGATTTGTGACTTTATATTTGACAATTCAAGTAAATACTTTTATTCCCCATTTTTAACAACATAATCAATTGAAATAATACAAAACATAAATGAACATAATGGTACTGAACAGTGTGGTTCAACATAAAAAAAAATAGATCAGATACAAACAGAAACTGTACTGTGAAACAAATAATTATGTAAAATACAATGCATCACCTTTGTGTTTAAATTTTGGAGATTTTGTTGTTCTGAAGAAATGAACAGATGCTCCTGACGTAGGTTACCAGCAAGTTCAACAATATCCCACCTGAAGGAACCCATTATTCGTGATTTCATTTTTCTAGAAATAAAGAAAATTACATGAGCACAGCCTGGTCACTATCAACAACACTCTCAATAAAAATGATTCAAATTTTGGCTTCTTACTGCTAATTTATATGACAATAAATCTTTATAATACACAATAAAAGTTATGTCTGGAACGAAGTCTGTGGATGTGTGTGTGTGTGTATATATATATATATATATTCATGACAGAACTTTTATTAGGTATTATAAAGATTCTTTTCAGACAAATAAATATTGGTAAAATAGGTAACACTAAAATTCAAAATTAATTTGTAATCTAAGATTTGTAAATTCACTTTTCATCAATATGTGCAGTGTCAAACATCCTGCAAGGCAAATGTTCAATCAACAAACAGAATATTAAAACAAAATCTTTTGCAACTTTGTAATTCAACCCTCAAGAAAGTTCAATTTGTAGAGATGTTACAAGTGCCCATAATCTACAAAATTATCAAGATATGAAAACATAAGGTGAAAGCAACTCTATTTGTTTTCAAAGGCAGAGAAAGAACC
Source organism: Eucriotettix oculatus (assembly GCA_034510155.1). Taxonomy (NCBI): domain Eukaryota; kingdom Metazoa; phylum Arthropoda; class Insecta; order Orthoptera; family Tetrigidae; genus Eucriotettix; species Eucriotettix oculatus. The sequence goes on from CM067380.1 coordinate 45,418,576, forward strand.
ACAGAAACAATATCAGGGTTCAGACTTTGATATCATAACTCTAACTTAAGTCTGTATCCCCCATCAAATACTTTCTGTTTTGAATTTACCTGCCATATAGATAATGTTTCTCTGCTCATAAAAATGAACTACCAATTAATTCAATACCATGTCCCACAAACTTCAAAACAAAGATATTCAATTTTACACCATTAGCTACAGACATAGGTAGTTAGTGGGAACTGTGTGAAACTGAATAAGCAACTTATTTCATACAAAATAAATATATTATAGTAGTATGCATAGCAAAGTATATACGATTTATCTTGTGCGTTTAACCTCACTTTAGTTGATTTGTTTACATCTTTAAAACTTTATAAGAAAGTGAAGTATTTAATTTCAATATTTTTCGGGTGTATATCATTCACACATAATTATTACCTGAAATTCAAGATAAATTCCAATATTTAGACGTTTATACTTTATATGTAGAACTGAATGAGAATTGCATATTTATACATTTTCGCATCATTGAATTACGAAACACTCAACAAATGCTCACTTATGAAATTTAAAATACTTAGGTTACAATACGTTTCAACATTTACTCAATTAGACCCTAACTATGTTTTACTTAGAGGGTTATGTACATTTTTTAAAACAACGCAAATAACTATATGGTTGTAATTAAGATAAAGAAATACAATGTAAAATAGGTTATTATGAACAGTGTACATATATTTTCGGAGGTTCTGTTGGCAACATAAAATATAATGTTTTTCTTGCGAGATACGATCTTGACCTGACAACTATTAAAGAGTCTGTGGTCCACCCCCTTTATTGATAATGCCAGACATGAATAAACGCCATTTTCGATTCAGATTACCGTGTAAATAAATAATACACTATCGGCCAAAGATGTTAAAATAAGATCCAGCTAGTAATCTTTGACGAAGTATCTTTCGAAGTAAACATATGATGTCCAAAGAGTATATGATACTCTTTGATTATGTCATTGTACAGTGGCGGTCAAAGATTATCTTATCCTATATGTTAAAGATCGTGGAGAATGAATACATTTTTGTAGGGGACAAAATATAGAAACACTCAGGGCTTCACAAAAGTGAAATTTTGGAAAATTTTATTCACTTATTCAGCATGAGAATCTATATTTATTTAGCAAAGAAATGCTACTCACGACTACAGTTCGCATTCCAAAACTCAAATGTTTAAATAAACAATACTTAAATTTAATAACAGTACTACGTTCCTTAATTTCCATTGGTAACTCATTAAATTCTTTCATGTCTTAATAAATATACTGTTTTGTTTTAAATCTAACCTTTCCCTAATTACGTCTAATTCAACTTTACTTCTAACATTGTATTATTTCTATCATGCTTATAAGCTAAATTATTGATACATTTGTACAATTTTACAAAGTCCTTGAAACAAAGCCATTTCCTTTAACATAACCCTGGCTACAAATATTTTATTCTTACATAAGAATGCCCTAATTAGCAACTTGTTAAATCTGTCCATACATTTATTAGATATCCCATACAATACAGTCCAAGAAGAATTAAAAAGTGGGAGTATAATACAATTACTAATTACTCCTCAGTTAAAAATTTTCCTACCCTATATAAAAACCCTAACCTTCCACTTATCTTTCTACTTACAAAATCTATATGACAATCCATTTTCTTATTTTGATCCAATATGACTCGTAAACATTTAAAATCAGTAACAATATCGATGTTATTATATCGTATGACTGCTTCATAATTATCATCTAATCTACTACAGCTAACTTTCGTGCTAATATAAATAAAGTTAGTTTTTAACACAGTTACCTTCAATCTCTTTACACAGAGATACATACCCAATTCACTTACAGCAAGGTTCATTTTATTAATTTGATCTTTTCCGGAAATGAATATAAACGCATCATCAGCATATAACCTAAGAGTGACATCACAATTTTGAAAAGAACAGTACAAATCATTTATATATAAATTGAACAGTGTAGGACCCAAAAAAGTTCCCTGCGGTACCCCAATAACACAGCCTAATGTCTCTCACTCCACTTCATTTATTATTACCTTCTGCTTTCTATGTGACAAGTAACTGCAGAACCACTCTTACTCCATGCCTACATTACTTGTCCAAAAACACGACACTATCCACCGTTTCCAATGCTCGCTTTAAATTTACAAAATCTGCAATTACCAAACTTCTTTCATCAATTTCTTCTTTCCATGGAGATAATACTTCCAAAATAAAAGTTTCACGCGAAAGCCCGCCCTAAAACCATATTGAAAGTTATATAATAGTCACTGATTATTATAAATTGACTGAATTATTTCACCACA